>CM036586.1:2206947-3536947 GCA_020745705.1 Hemiprocne comata | reverse complement strand
GTCTATGGAAGCTCCATCATGCTTTTGCTCTGCATGTGGCCCAGAGATGGAGAAATACAAACTCACTTCCCAGTGAGTCCAAATGGCAGTTTCTCGTGACTATCTTGGGGAATCGCTGGACAGCAAATATTGTTACAGGCAAAAGAAAATGAAGTGGAGTTTTTGTGATTGGTTGTTGGTTTGGTTTGGGGTTTGGTTGTTTTTTTTTTAAATCCTTTCCTTCTTCTCAGCACTGATGGGACACATCTGGAGTGCTGGATACAGTTGTGGGCTCCCCAGTACAAGACAGAAAGGAGCATACTGGAGCAAGTCCAGCAAGGACCCAAGATGGTGGTTAAGGGCTTGGAAAGCCTCTCATAGGAGAGACTGAGAAGAGCTGGGACTGTGCAGCCTAGAGAAGAGAAAACTCAGGGGGATCTTCTCCTTGTATATAAATACCTGCTGGGAGGGATCAAAGAAGAGGAGGCAGAATCTTTTCAGTGGTGCCCAGAGACAGAACCAGAAGCAATGTGCAAAAACTGAAACATGGGAAATCTCATTTAAACATAAAAAACAATACCTTTTTTATGGAGAGGGTACCAGTTGACCAGAGAGGTTCTGGAGTCTCCATCCATGAAGATATTAAAAACCCAACTTGACCCACCCCTGAGCAACTTGATCTATCATACCTTGCTTCAGTAGGGCTCAACTAGACTATCTCTGGAAGTGCTGACTTTACTTCTGACTAAAATTTCTTTCATAAGTCCATAAGTAGAGAAGCATTTCATCTTTGCCAGGTATGTTGATGTAAGATGAACACTAGCACCCTGAGTCTCAAGACTGTTCTGTGGCACAGTCACAATAAATGATGAAAGCTACAACCCAGCAAGAAGACAGAAGTCATAAGCTTGGAGATGTCATTTTCTAAGTCTGCCAAACTGACTGCTGAGAGGAAGGACAGAACTAGTACAAACTGCCTCATCCTCCAACCAGACACCAAATGGAAAATTTGGCATGTTTTAGCTCTTTATCAATGCTTCCTGCAGGTTTCTACAGTGTCTTTCAGTGGATGCAGCTGCTCACTAACACTTTTCTCTACACATTCAAAGCAACTTATCAAGCCAATTGCCAAGATCCAGCTATCACAGATACACACACACTGCAAGTGTGATCATGTTACTCTTAACACAAATCTGTGCTTCCTCATCAGGAGACCAAGGCTGGTCAAACAGCCATGGCATCTACCTCAGCTTGACTTGTCCCACTGAGTTACTGACTTCCCAGCCAAGAAGGGAAGACAGCTATCCATTAGCTTAGATGATTTAATCACAGCTCTCAAAAAAATCCCCTAGAAAAAAACCAAAAACTGCAAACTCCAAATCTGGCTGCTTTTCTCTAGTGTAAGACCATCTCTTTTCACTGGTACCCTGTCCTGTTGTGGTCTTCATCAAAGCTGATGGAAAAAAAACCCAAAACAAAACTCTGTCCTCTAATTGTTTTGGGGGAAATTGTGTATCTAAATCTTGTGAACTTTTTGGTTTTGTGTCAATACCCGTCGTGGTTTAGGCTCAGTTGGCAACAAAGAACCATGGGTCTGCTTGCTCACGCCTTCCCCACTGTGGGATGGTGAGGAGAAAATCCAACTAAAAGCTCATGACACAGACAGGGAAGGTTCACTCACCAACTATGGTAACATGCGAAATAGACTCAACTTGGGGAAGAAATCAATTTATGACCAACCAAATCAAAACAGGACAAAGAGAAAACAAAACCAGAGCCTAAATACTTTACCCCACCCCTTCCCTTCTTCCCCGATTTCTCCACCTCCTCCTCCCCAGTGGCACAGGGCAACAGGGAGTGGACTTTATTGTCAGTTTGCCATAGGTTGTTTTCTGCCTCTTATTCCTCCTCAGGAAGAGGGATTCTTCACAGTCTTCGCCTCCTCCAAGATGGGTTCCCTCCCATGGAGAGAGTCCTTCACAAACCTCTCCAACATGAGTCCTTCCTTTGAGGTGCAGTCCCTCAGGAACAGACTGTTCCAGCACAGAGTAATGGCCTGCTTCTGGAAGAGTCACCTCACTTGGCTCAGGGTCCTTTCTGGCTGCAGGTCCACATCTGCTCCACCATGGTCCTTCACAGGCGGCTCCACCGTGCTCTTCCATGGGCTGCTCACTGCAAGCTGCAGGGGAATCTCTGCCCTGTCACCTCTACCCCCTCCTTCCTCATCAACCTTGGTATCTCTGCTCCAGCACTGCTCTTCCCTCCCCCTCTTCTCTGCCCAGAGTTCTTCATCAGTTCATTTCCCCTTCTTGAATCTGTCACTCACAGAGGTGTATCCATTATCACTGATGGGCTTGCCCTTAGCCAGAGGCAGGGCCAGATTTGGAGGAGGGTGAGCTTCCAGCAGCTTCTCACAGGAGACACCCTTGAGGCCCCTCTCCCACTATTGAAGCCCCACCACACCAACCCAACAAAATACAAAATCAAATTTTTTTAAAAATTAAGTTTTCATAGTCAGAAAAATATAATCCAGACTGAAGTGACCATAGTATTAAAATAATCATGTGTGGTACCTTTCTATTTCTGTCTTGATCATGTGTTTCCTTTGTGTTTTTATTTCAAGCCTCCTTTGTTCCACCTGATTTCTAATCTGATTCTTTTCCTCCTCTTTCCATAAATGTTGACTGCAGACTGCCCTGCTAAACAATCAAATTTATAAACCAATATATATTGTAATTACAACCTGAATCTTATTTCCGGGATGTTATCTTTGCCCTGAGACTGCAATGCTGGAAAATATTGAGCAGAGAAGGTGAGTTAGGATGGATTCCAAGAGAAATTGGGAGGATTGACACCGGGTGGCAACATTCAGCTGCCCAACAGGAAAAGCATATAGAAGACATCATCACGTGAAAGATAGATGTCCTAGGCTGCATGGTCATTGTCTTCTCTCGATAGACACTTGTCAAACTTGGGAAAAATGGGCATTGCAGAAGGAAGGGAAGAAGCATCAATTTACAACTTCCTGTTAAAGATGCTTTGGCGTGAAAGCAACAAAGTGGGAGTCAGGATTAAAAATGTGTGTTCTTGGTTCCTCTGCAACTTTTTCTCCTAAAATGTTTCAGACAGCTTCTTTGTGCCTGTTTCCTCTTTCATAAAATGAAAGGATAGTGTTTCTTTTTAGTCTATTGCTTTCTTTGGGCTTGTGCAGTTGCTCCCAAAAATATTTTCAGTGAGCAAGCACCCTGCATTTCAAGGTGTGAGGCCTTGGTGTGTGTCTGGCAAATAATGCAGTTTACATGGAGTCCTCCAGAGGGCAAGTATCCTCTTAAACATTTGGTTGGCCTCTCATTGGCCAGGCAGGGACTCTGGGTTAAGTCTGCTGTTGATTTGAGGAAATGTCTTGCAGAAGTCTCAGCAAGACACAGGAGCTTTGTACATCCAGTTCTTAGTTGCTACTGCTCCATTAGTTCAATGGCTCCAATCCTTTTGATTATGTTTGACTTAGACAGGCTGGAGAGTTGGGCAGGGAGAAACATGATGAAATTCAACAAGGGGAAGTGTAGAGTTTTGCATTTGGGGAAGAACAACACGATGTCCCAGTATAGGCTGGGGGCTGACCTGCTGGAGAGTAGTGTAGGTGAAAGAGACCTGGGGGTCCTGGTAGACAGGAGGATGACCATGAGCCAGCAATGTGCCCTTGTGGCCAAGAAGGCCAATGGCATCCTGGGGTGCATTAGAAAGGGTGTGGTTAGTAGGTCAAGAGAGGTTCTCCTCCCCCTCTATTCTGCATTGGTGAGGCCGCATCTGGAGTATTGTGTCCAGTTCTGGGCCCCTCAGTTCAAGAAGGACAGGGATCTGCTTGAAAGAGTCCAGCACAGAGCCACAAAGATGATTAAGGGAGTGGAACATCTCCCTTATGAGGAAAGGCTGAGGGAGCTGGGTCTCTTTAGCTTGGAAAAAAGGAGGCTGAGGGGTGACCTCATCAATGTTTACAAATATGTAAGGGGTGAGTGTCAGGGAGATGGAGTTAGGCTCTTCTCAGTGATGACCAGTGATAGGACAAGGGGTAATGGGTGTAAATTGGAGCATAGGAGGTTCAAGGTGAATATCAGAAAAAAACTTCTTTACTGTGAGAGTGACAGAGCACTGGAACAGGCTGCCCAGGGAGGTTGTGGAGTCTCCTTCACTGGAGACATTCAAAACCCGCCTGGATGTGTTCCTATGTGATGTGCTCTAGGTGACCCTGCTCTGGCAGGGGGGGTTGGACTAGATGATCTTTCGAGGTCCCTTCCAACCCCTAGGATTCTATGATTCTATGATTCTATGTTAGCCTGGGAGCTGGCTTTGCCTGGGATACAGCTGATTTTCTTTGTAGTAGAATCATAGAATCATAGAACCACAGAATGGTTTGGGTTGGAAGGGACATTCAAGATCATCTAATTCCAACCCCCCTGCCATGGGCTGGGACACTTCCCACTAGATCAGGTGGCTCCAAGCCTTATCCAATCAGGCCTTGAACATTTACAGGGAAGAAACATCTACAACTTCTTTAGTAGCTGGTATGGGGCTATGTTTTTAGATTTGTGCTGAAAACCATGTTGATAACAGAAGGTTGTTTTCATTATTGCTGGTCAGTGCTTACACAGGGTCAAGGTTTTTTCTGCTTTTTACACCACACCACCAGCAAGTAGGCTGGGGGTGCACAAGAAGTTGGGAGGGGACACAGCTGGGACAGCTGATCCCAAGTGACCAAAGGGATATTCCATACCATCTGATGTCATGTTCAGCAATAAAACTAGAGGGGAGGCTGGTGGGGGGACTGCTGCTTGGGCACTGGCTGGGCATCGGTTGACAGTAAGGAATTGTTTTAATTTCCATCACTTGTCTTTCTTTGGTGTAATTTGCCTCTCTTTGTTATTTTCTTTTTAATTAAAATTATTATTAGTAGTAGTAGTAGTATCGTTATCATAATTATTATAATCAAAATTATTAGTGTATGTTATTTAAATTCTTAAACTGTTTTAATCTCAACCCACAAGTTTTCTCACTTTCACCCATCCAATTCTCTTCCCCCATCCCACTGCAGGGGTAGTGAGAGAGCAGCTCTGCACTACTTAGATGCTGGCTGGGGTTAAAGCATGACAGACTGTCATGACCACTGACATCTTTGTGACTTTTTCTCTGATGACTACAAGTTCATCTTGAAGGCTACATGATTTGATGTCAATTACAGGCATCCATATAACAGATGGTAGAAGCCTAAAGACAACCAAGGGAAACAGAGTTTTTTCAGTTTGTCTGTTCCTCTGACCCAGGACAGTGTCCATCCTATCTGAGGTTTTCTCATACATGTACCTATAGCCTGCTTTAATTAACCTCCAACAAAGAGATCTCTACACCTGTCAAAGGCATTTTCTTGAGCATTAGATATTCTCCTAATACCTGGTCTGCACTTCCTTCTTTGCCATTTAAGCTCATTATTGTGTCCTCCATGGAGACCCCCTGTCAATGCTAGGCATGGAGAGCAGTCTGTTGCCTTTGATTATGAAGGTTCTTTTTGCCTGTTTGAAGACCATTACCGAATCACCTCTTGGTCTTGTCTACTTTATGCTAAGCAGGGTTGACTTTTCCAGACTCTCTAATTGCCCCACATTTTTTGGGAGAAACAAAGCTCTAATTGAAGTCTTCCTCATGCTGGCTTGTGAGGAACAATTGCATCCCAAGGATTTAACCCCATGCCTTGCAGACAGTCATTCTGTGATCTGTGACAGCATTCAAGCATCCTACTGCAGCACTGCTGCCCTGCCCAGTATACAGGCAACATATGGCCTCAAAAGATAGATCCATAGACTTATAGAAAAGTTGTTGTTGGAAAAGACCTTTAAGATCATCAAGTCCAACCATTAGCCCAACACCTCCAAGTCCACCATTAACCCGTGTCCTTCAGCACCACATCTGCATGTCTTTGAAATCCCTCCAGAGGTGGTGACTCCACCACTTCACTGGGCAGCCTGTTCCAGTGCCTGATAACATTTTCAGTGAATAAATTTTTGCTAATGTCCTGTCCTGTCCCTGTTGACATTGTCCCTACTTTCTTTTTCAGCCCATTTTCTCTGCTCCCTTTTCTTTCTCTTTGCTATCAGGTTTAGCACCAGGACAGAGCGATGTTGACTTTTAAAGCTGGCAGGGGTTGTAACAGCAACCAAGTGGATAATTGCAGCATAGAATAATAATTTGTCTATCAGTTGATTGCAAGTACTTTGAATTTGAAGCAATTCCTCCTGATGTTTCAGTCAGTGGATTGATCGTAAGTGGTTTCCTGAAATACGTCTCACATTTGACAGCTGAGCTGTGCAATCTAGCTATTTGGAAGTCTGACATTCCCATGGTCTTTTTCCCAGAAGAGCCCTGGACTCAAGTGTTTTCCAAACATCAATCTCTGCTTCTACAAAGTTTAAGCAAGAACTTTGTGGGCAGCCCTGAAATGTGCTCCCACCACTTTGGCTGTGATTGGAGACTACTGCTCAGTTCCTCTGAGTAGTGTCTTGTAGCAGATGAAATTTGGCTCTTTTGCTGCTGGAATGTCCATGGACCATCTCCACAGCTCTTCTAAGGTCCTCAACTGGGAGATTTCCTTTGCTTATGGATGTTGATTTTCAGTAGCTGTTTTGCTCCAGGGTCTCAAATACTCCATCTTGTTTTCATCCAAGCAGATACAAGCCTGAGGATTGGTCTGGTTGGGACAATGTTGTCTTGCAGTGCCACTGCCTGCGAGCTGAGAGTCTTGTGCTTCACATTCATGTATCCTGTACATTGTGCCTGAAATTCAGTGGGCTGAGTCCTCCTGTGAAAATGCAAATCTCTCCCCACAGACTATGAGCTAAAGGAAACCATGCCCTCAGTTTAGACATCTGTGATTACACAGGGTGAATCCTGGCTGGTGCAACACTCTTCCCTGAACAGTCAGTGATTATACTATTTGTGAAAGCTCTTCCAGGAGATGGACTTAAGGAGATATTGGTGCCCTTGATTCTATGGCAAGTGAAACCTCCTTGATAGATCACTTAGTAAGTTAATTACCACTACATGTGTAATGAAAAGGAAATGCATCTTAATGTGATGGCAAATCCAAATTCCTTCTTTCATGTGTGACTCCTACTGTCTTATTAGGAGGCCAGATAAAACATTTAATCCTGGCTGGGCTCATCTTGAGGGAATTGGAGACCAGCACAACCAAATCCAAGGGAAAGCAGCACTTCTTTAGGTACCACTTCAATCAGAACTCCATATGCACATGAGACATTTTGTGAGGGCTCTCAAGTAGCCTCCTCTGAGAGTATCGATGCTCAGAAAAACTTGCATTACCCAGCATCCACAGGAAGCATATTTTGTTCTCACAGGAGCACATTTTTCCCTCAAAACCCCAGAATTTCTTCAAATTGCTTCCCACTGAAATCAACGTGTACTTGAAAATCCTGATCATGGCTCCAAAGTTGTCGTAGCAGGAGCCTGGTTTGAAGAACTCAGGAGATAGCACCATACAACCAGTTGGTGTCAGTGGTGTAGCTAAGAAGCCAAAGCACAGAGGGTTACATGCCAGATGACATGTGGGGAAGTGAGTGATGGAGTGAGAACAAACTCCAAGGTCCCAGGGTCTCTTATGCTGACTTGGGATGATTTTAAAAACAGTGTAATCCCGTACAGTTTTTTAAATAAGTTGAGATCACAGTCAGAATGAAGCCAGGATAACTATTAAAAACAAGCAAACAAATATACTGAAATGAAAATTTTAATTTCTTTCCTCCCAGGCTCGATGCAGGTTTCTTTAGCAGGAGGATGGTAAGAAATAGCCAAATAAATCAGAACACAATCTTAAACTCTTCTTGGAGGGGAAAAAAATGAAGCCACACACATGGAAGCAGGAAAATTAATTGGGTCTCCTGATTAACAAACACAATTAAGGAAACAAAGCAAGAAAAACACTCCCAGCGCTGGGGAAGGTTATTTTTATATTATTCTGATTACATGAGATGGTCAACGCTAGGTGACAGCTTTATTCTGATACCTATTAGAGGGGCAGAAGCAGATAATACTACAAACTAATTATTGCTGCAATCCATAATTTCTCTGCAGGGAACTGGAACTGGTAGGGACCAGGGTGAGAGACAGAAATAACCAATGAAAACACCGACAACAAATGCAAAATTGTGGGGGTGAAGAAGGAAAGTGGAACCAATGAGGAAATTATTTTCATAAACCAGAAGTGAAAGGATGGGAAAGTTGTTGAGCTGATTTCACGGGCTAATGCTGGCAGGTCTTTTAAGGTCAAAGCAAAGATTAAAGAGTCCTGTACAAGGAAAAACAACTAACAACTGTTGGTAGTGTTCGTGGAGATTACATGGACCTTTTAAACTGTGAGGGAATCAGAACCATACTGTCACTCCAGATGGGATTTGAGTGACTAAGTGTAGGCAGAGATAGCTGAGCTGGTTGCCCTTGGATTCTTTTAGAGACAAGGGAGACTCCTCTGGATCCTGGTTCTTTTGGGGAGGGATCTGCTGTAGAATGACAGGACTGTTTTGCTGGTGACTAAGCAGGGCTTATGATTTTGCTGGGGACATCTCAAGCCAAGAGAAATTACTCCTATCCTCACTAGTTGTGTTGATATGGTTTTACAGGAGCTGCTCAAGGTTGACTGTAAAGCTGGTTTTGCTTTTTGCTCTTTGTTGACATGATTTATATGCTGGAGTCATCCCAGGGTGACCAGCTTGGGAACCCAATGTGATTCCAGCACATATGTTAACCATAGCAGTCTACATCTGGCCTAGCAGGTGCCATCAATTCCATCTGCTCTTGCAGTGGGATTGCAAGAGGGTCTGCTGGCCTTTGAAGGGTCCCTGATTTCCCTTGCTGCATGGGTAGACTCCAGGGAGACCTCAATGCAGCCTTCAGTACTTAAAGGGAGCCTATAAGAAAGATGGGGACTTTTTAGCAGGGCCTGATGCAACAGGAGAACAGTCAATGGTTTTAAACTAAAAGAGGGTAGATTTAGAATAGATATAATGAGACTTTTTATGATGGGGGTGGTGAAACAGTGGCACACGTTGCCCAGAGAGGTAGTGATGCCCCATCCCTGGAAACATTCAAGATCAGGTTGGACAGCGCTCTAAGAAACCTGATCCAGTTGAAGATGTCCCTGCTCACAGGCAGGTTGGACTAGAAGACATCTAAAAGTCTCTTCCAACCTGAATCATTCTATGGATCTATGGTTCTATGGGTACATGAGGTTTGTGGGCAGGTTGTACTTGTTCTGTATTGACAATTGTTGCCTCAGTGAGATGGGTAGATCTGCATCTCAAAATTTGCCTGTTGTCATCCTGTAAACCAGTGGTGGGCCAGGTTTAAGTAAAGAAGGTCAGTCAGAAAAAAGTTGTTTTGTTTTTTTTCTTGGAAAAAAAAAAATAAATTGTCCAAGGAATATTTAAGAGAAAAAATTCAGCAAGCAAGTTCATCAGATTAATTGTTTCCTCCTAGCCTCAGAATCAAAGCTGCTCCATGTTAATGAATATAAATATTGGATGGCAAATCCATTATTCTCCTTTCTGGACTCATTACAAGAGAAAAGAGGGCAAAGAACCAGAAGAGACCTCCTGGGTCGCCACACCAGACCCAAACTCCCTCAAGCAGCCACAACATTAAACTGCTGTGGCTCTTGGAAGCAGTCACAGAGAGCTGTTTTCTTGGGTGTAATGCTGCAGTAGGCAATCATGTTGTCATTCTTTATGCTGCAACCATCCCCAGGGTCAAAGCTGTAACAGAAATGTGTTAAATCAATAAAGCAAAGAAGGCTTCCAGAACTTGATCTGTTAAAGGATGCATTGCGTTGATCTGTTGAAATTAGTTCCTGCTGCTGGGAGCTCCTGGTGTAAGGGGGAGAAGGGAAAGGAGGAGGCGGGTTGCATCTCTGCTGAAATGAGAGGGGAGGTATTCTGTGCCTTCTCTAATCCTGAAAACGGGCCTCAGAGACAAGATAAATCTATCCTCTTGGCAAGATGACCTAAAAAATGGGACCACATGACTTTTTACATTATAATTCCAAACCTCTCTCTTCGCCTCGCCTCCCTTTGCCTCTTGAGATCTCTTCTGGGACATGAGAGTAGGGGAAACCAATGATTGTGGCAACCTCTATTGCTGTAAAAATAGAAGCCTACACCTGATAACATCATGAGCAACTGCAGCTATAGGGCCTCAGACAGAATGTGTAGGTGCCCCTTGGAGTTTGTTACTCCCCCCTCACATACAGTTGGATTTACTGCTTTGTGTATGTAGGGAAGGAATCCAGCTCTCTTAGGCAGCTCTCAATCTGTCCTTGCTGGGAGTCCTTTAAAGAGCTCTTGATGTTGGTCTTTGGCCACATAAGCTAAACTTTATTCATAGGTTCATAGGATCCTAGAATCCTAGAATCATAGAATCACAGAATCACAGAATCCTAGAATGGCTAGGGTTGGGAGGGACCTTCAGAGCATCCTGTTCCAACCCCCCCCTGCCATGGGCAGGGACACCTCCCACTAGACCAGGTTGCTCCAAGCCCCATCCTACCTGGCCTTGAACACTTCCAGAGAGGGGGAAGCCAGAATATCCCTGGGCAACCTGTTCCAGTGTCTCACACCCTCATAGTGGAGAGTTTCTTTGTAATGTCTAACCTAAATCTATCCTCTTCCAATTTAAAGCTATTACCCCTTGTCCTATTGCTACATGCCCTTATAAAATCTCCCTTTGAAATTCGTCTGACTTTTCTTTTTCTTCCTTCTTTCTAAGACAGTTTTCATGCTCACTGCTCTCTTGTCCTCCGGGACCTCACCACCATCCCTGAATTATTGAACAAAATGACTTAGCTGCTCAGAACCTCTTCCTTAAGCATTCAAGTTGATTCTGTGAGGTCCTGATGGGTCAGATGCATCTGTGGTACCTCCACACTACTTAATACTGTCTTGTCTCTTGGGGCTTTTTCTTCTACATTAATTTTATAATTAATTGTATTATCTATCTGATCACAAGGAATCTTTTTTTTTTTTTTTAAAATAAGAAGATAGAAATTTCTTACTATCTTTCTGAAAATGTAGTCCATTTTTTGCTATCACAGGCTACATGTTTGCCTTCCCAATGAAACAATGGGCTTCTTCTTCCCTTTGTCTTCCTGCTATTTTGAGTGATTTCCAGACCTTTCTTTCGTTGTTGTTGTTGTTAGTGAACTTTTATTCACCCTGTATGTTAATCTTCTTGGGTTTATTCCTCCACAGATAGTCATTTGCTTTATTTTTTAATTAAACTTGCAGCCTTTTTTCCACTGTATCTGTAATTTTTCTTTATTTTTTTTTTTCTGCCTAAATATTCAGGTTTTTAAAATATTCCAGGGACAACCATCTTGGTCTCTTCCCTTGTTTTTTTGTTTGACACTGGAGTTTGCTGATATGTATTTGATAAGCTCTTTCAGCAAAAGCCAGTATTTATTTCATTGCTACTGAGACTGTCTACCAAGGAAGCAGTATTATTTCACATTTGTTACCTGCTTTGTCAAGTCTGTTTCTATTTTGCTGTTCTTACTCCTTCACTTCTTTAAAAGTGAAGTACCTTTCACCTCCAGATCTTCAACATTTTTTTCCCATATTGTTTTTCTTCCCCTTCTGAAATAAAAGTTAAAAAAAAAAATTAAAAAGCCTGAAAATGTCATGTATCCCTAGGTCATAAAATACTCAACCCACTCAAATTCCCTGGGTCTTATTTGGTCTTGTCCTCTGGATGCCTACTCCAGCTGCCCAGAAAATGTGGTTCCCTCTTTCCCCTGTTCCACAATTGTACTGTGGGATTCAGTTCCTGCTATTTTTGAGCTCACTTGCCATCATGCTCCTTCAAAACTGATCTGAAATGGCTCTCCTGTTACACTCAGAGCTATGTTATGTGCAAAATGGAAAGGACCACGTACAAAGGAAATAATAGATTATTATTAACAGATCTAACTACAACATGAAATTAATTAACTATCACTCATATATCAAACTGTTACAGATGAGAGTCAGCGATAACAATAACAACAATAACAATAATAATAACAACAATGTTACAACTGTTATCCAAGAAAACTTAAGAGTATCTACCCATTTTCTCTGGTGTGTTGTTCACCCTGCCAATGTCTCTCTGCATCCCAGGGTTTACAGGTTCAATCTCCTTAAGTACAATCAGGGAGAGGGTTGTCATGAATTGTCACCACCCTGAGGTCTTACCTGGCAGGAGTTTGAAGTTCATGGTAGGGTTTCTTCTTCCTTGCTCTTGGGTCTCCCCAGGGGTATCTTCATCCCCTTCCTCCTCACCACATGCTCCCCTCTCCCTGGTCCCCAGAACTGGTCGCAGAGCTGCCCAGCTCCAGCCCAGGCACACAAAGGGATGGTGTTTGCTACGCAGTGGCTGACAAGGGTGGCAACTCTTGGCTGTGTCCCCAGCTCAGAGCTCAGGCAGGTTGAGTACAAGCCATGGGACACTTGTGATACAGGGAAAGCCAGCTCAGGGCATGGCAAGCCCAGATACACCCTGAAACAAGTTGGGGCCTTCAGCTAGTGAAAAAAGACAATTATATTTGCTAGGCTACACTCATTGAAGGTGATGTGCCAGCATCCAAAACAGGGGAAATGCAGCTGGATGAGACACTGCTGCTGAAACTTGCTCTCATCTGACTGTTCATGGACTCATAGAATAATTTCAGTTGACAGGGACTTTTCAAGGTCATCTAGTCCAACCTCCCTGCAGTGAGAAGGGACATCTTCAACTAGATCAGGTTGCTCAGATCCCTGTCCAACCTAACCTTGAATGTGTTCAGGGATGGGGCATCTACCACCTCTCTGGGGAACCTGTGCTAGTGTTTCACCACCCTCAGTGGAAAAAATCTCTTCCTTATATGTAGTCTAAATATATTAGTTTCAAACCATTACTCCTTGTCCTATCACTATGGGTTATTCTCAATTCCTTCTTCCCCCAGCCTGTATTTATACCAAGGCCTTGTGCAGGACCTTGCACTTGGCCTTGTTGAACCTCATGAGGTTGATATGGACCCACTTCTCACACCTGTTCAGGTCCCTTTGGATTGCATTCCATCCCTCAGGCATGTCAATGTTGTTGCCATGCTGGTGTAGTTCCTTACAATGGCAAAAGTCTAACCAAGACCAACAGGGTGGGTTGAAAGATCTAAGCAGGACTGCAAGGCTAGGAGGATGAGATGGAGGAGAAGGAAGCTGTGGGAGCTGGATGGTGGCTGCCTGCTTCAGTAACAGCAAGCTGCCCCATCCCACCACAGCCAGAGCAGCTCACAGCTCCTTCCAACCTCAGGGGAGCACTGCAAATGTCCTCCTGCTCTGCAGGCTTTTGCATTCACCACTACACGATGTCCACCAGTGCAGTCCTGGGCTGCTGCTTTTATATTCACATCTCTGTAATGTCACACAGAGAAATGTGTTTGCAAACACAAGTTCAGGTAACTTATACTTCCCTCCAGTACAAAAGCTAGCAGATAAGTAATTGCTGGAGGGAGGTATGTTCAGAGGGTTTTCAAGACTTTGATGCCCTGTGATTTGCAACTCTCTGTAGTTGAAACTTGCCGTCTCTTCTTTGCAGCACTATTCTTCAGGGGAATGAAACCAATCGAAAGGCTCTTGCTGATTTCAGTGGAGTTTTGACCAGACCCTCAGTGAACTTTTAAATGACTTTAAGTGAGTTAAAACTTCACACATTCCTCTTTATCCCATGCAGTGGCTGATTGCTCCAAAGTTTTCTAGTTCTCAGCTTGCTGAAGCATTGAAGAGACTATGTCACCTTGCCTGACTGACTGCTGTCCTTCTCTCATGCTTTTAGTTCCCTGCTAGTTATTTTATAAGTTAGATGACAATATTCACCATGTTAGCAAACACATCTTACTGTTTGAGTGTGCTCCAATGAGCCCAATGGGATTCTGATCCTGCCTGCAACCTTGGGCACTGCTGAAAGACAGAGAATAAATAATCACAGCATGAAATAGGAGACATGACTGATTTTCCACTTGTAAGCTGCTCTCTGTCTGGTCACTTAAAGCTTTCTCCTATTCATGAAATGTGGCTGGCCCCACAAACTGGATGAAATTGTTTTTGGCTTCCTCACTGCATGTCTGAAGGCTTGAGGTTTTTCCATTTAATAGAAAAATGACAAATCACAAGGAAGGAACAGGCAGGTGTGGACACCTCTGGCACTTTTTCTCTTACCCTATGATAATCATAGAGTCATAGAATTGTTTGGGTCAGAAGGAACCTTAAAGATCTCCTAGTCCCAAAACCCCTGAATGGGCAGGAACACCTCCTACTTGACCACGTTGCTCCAAGCCTCACCCAATGTGCCCTTGAACACTTCAAGGATGGGGAATCCACAGTTTCTCTGGGCAACTTGTGCCCGTGTCTCATCACCCGCATAGTGAAGAATTTCTTCCTAATGTCTAAGCCAAATCTGCCCTCTTCCAATTTAGAGCCATTACCCCTCGTCCTATTGCTACATACTCTTACAAAAATCCTACAACCCACCAGAATAATTCAGCTACAGGAATAACAATGACACTAACTCACTACTTCTTTGCAACTGAATTTTCCTTGCTCTGTCCTTGCTGATTACAACAGGGTGTACAGGACAGTGGCCACGTGTATGTGGGTAATACCAAGCACTGAACAACTAACGGAAGGGGAAAAGAAAAGGTGACATTTGAAGATAAATCAGGTTGTTGCTGTCAAGGTGACACCAAATGTAGTTCAGATGCATTAACTAGACAGGAAGCAGAAGCATGCAGTGACTGTTTTGCTCCAGGAAGCATAGGTTTCAATGTGCTGAAAAGCAACCTAAGGTGAGAAGGGTGAGGGGGGACGCCTTGGCCATGGTAAATCATGTACCAAGAAGCCTCAATAAACCTAAAAAACACATTCAGGTTGTGCTTCCAGGCATGAACAGCTGGAGCCTGCTACACCACTGCTACTCTGAAAAGTTGGTAGGCAACACAAAGTGGGTCTGCAAGAGAGACATTTGTAGGTACATATAAGGTATGAGCCTCACCCTCATTTTAAATGAGGTGAAAAAAGCCATTAAACCACTTTATAATGTAGTAACTGGAAGCGACAGAACCCACTACCCAAAGCAATGGCCCAACCAGCAGGTAGGCTGTGTGGACTGAGGCCTGGACAGAGAACACATGCTGTCTCCTCAGTTTAGCTATTTGGGAATTAAATATCTTAATGACATAGGCAGTGGGATCAAGTGCACTCTCAGCAAGTTTGCAGATGACACCAAGCTGAGTGGTCCAGTTGACATGGCTGAGGGACAGGATACCATCCAGGAGGACCTGGACAGGCTTGTGAAGTGGGTCCATATCAACCTCATGAGGTTCAACAAGGCCCTGCACATGGGTTGGGACAGTCCCTGGTATAAATACAGGCTGGGGATGAAGAGGTTGAGAGCAGCACTGAGGAGGACCTGGGGACACTGGTGGATGAAAAGCTGGATGTGAGCAGGCACTGTGTGATTGCAGCCCAGAAAACATGTCCTGGGCTGCATCAAAAGCAGCATGAACAGCAGGTCAAGGGAGGTGATTCTCCCCCTCCACTCTGGTGAGACCCCACCTGGAATACTGCATCCAGTCCTGGAGTCCTCAGCACAAGAAACACATAGACTAGTTGGAGTGAGTCATGAGGAGGCCACAAAAATGATCAGAAAGCTGGAAACACCTCTGCTGTGAGAAAAGGCTGAAAGAGTTGGACTTGTTCAGCCTGGAGAACAGGAGGCTTCAGGGAGTCTTTCTTGCAGCCTTTCAGTACTTAAAAGAGGCTTATAAGAATGATTGGGACAAATTTTTAGCAGGGTTGTAGTGATAGGACAAGGGGTAATGGTTATAAAGAGGGGAGATTTAGACTAGATATTAGGAAGAAGCTTTTTACAATGAGGGTGGTGACACACTGACACATTGCCCAGAAAGGTGGTAGTTGCCCCATCCCTGGTCACTTTCCAGATCAGGTTAGATGGGTCTCTGAGCACCCTGATCTAGTTGAAGATGTCTCTGCCCATGGACTAGATGATCTTGAAGGTCCCTTCCAACCCGAACCATTTAATGATTTTATGAAATACCTGTTTTTCTCAGCCCCTTCTGCAGTCAAAGCAGACACATGATGTAGTTTGTTCCTTGCACCTTAAAATATAATGAGTCTGGAAGTTTCATTCTCCATCGACTCTATCCTGTAAGGTTAGTTTGTACTAACTTTTGGATGATGGAAGGTGAGCTAAGTACTGTCTTCAGAAGCACGTGGTGCACAAGCCAGGGAGATCAGGAGAAATCTATCAGTGAGCAGGTGAAGCAGACAGGATCCTGACCTGGGGCTGAACAGAGGGGCAGAGATCACTGGTCACTGAACAGGTAGGAAGTGCAGGATGGGGAGTCATCTGAGCAAAAAGTTCCTGGTGATTCTACCTACTCTGTCAGCAGGATTGCATGCAAAAAGGACTCTAGGGCCAGAGGTGTTGACTCTTGCAGGACCTTGCTGGTCCGGTTCAGGAGTGGAACACAGAAGGCAGAAGCAGCACTTGAATTCAGGTGTTTGTAATGTAGGTCTGCAGCTGAGTGAATCACCCTTCCTCCTCTTATTGCTCAAGAGAGACAGATAAATCTATTTGGTACATCTACCTTAGAAACAGACAAGTTGCACCCTGGAAAATCCTTTTTTTTTTTTTTTTTTTTCTCTCCAAAGCTGTGGAGGCATCTGAGGGTGACTGGTTGAGACAGAGATGTCTCTGTTCCAAATATATACTTTGGCATAGATGAACCCCAGTCACAGCTCTTGGACAGATAGGAAGGTGACCACCTTGCAATGCCATCCACAGGTACCTATCAAGAGGAAATGCTGAGGACAGAGGTCCCCTAAAGCCCCATACATCTGGAGCTCAGAAACCCTGGGTGGCTGCAGAGCAGATCTTCCTCCTGAGTGGGAAATATTTGAAGAGAGGTTAAAACTTCAGCAGAAGCACCATTACAATAATAATCCTGTTACGTGCTAGGGTGAGCAAAGCACATACATGGAGAAAAAAAATAGTGTTTATTGCTAGCCTAATTAATACTGTGACACTCCAATCATCACACCATCCAATTAATAAAGTGGAATAATAACACAATATAGCTGATATGTCCCCAGTTTATCTGTTGTCTTGCACACACTACCAGTGTCCTTTTGCATCCCAGGGTTGACAGCTTTGGTTTCTTCAGGCACCACTGTAATGTCTTCCCTGGAAGGAGTGTGGTGTCCATGGTGATGTTTCTTCCTCTTCACTCTTGGATGCTCCCAGGGATATCTTCATCCCCTCATCACTTTCTCCCTGGTCTCTAGCATCTTCTCCCCTGGCAGGGTTGCCCAGTGCCCAGCCTGGGCTGGGCTGCAGGACTCCTCTTTCCAGGACCCAGGGTTCTTTTGCCTGAAAACATTCATGTCCACCTATCTCATGTCCTAAAATGACACCTTAAACTCTCAAAAACATCAGCTTGAGGATACTCATGCTGAGGGAGGAGGTTGCCTCGCGTTGGTGTGGAGCTAATGCAAAAAACCTTCCACTCACAGAATCACAGAACTACCAAGGCTGGAAAAGACCTTTTAGATCATCAAGTCCAGCCTATGACCAACACCACCACATCAGCTAGACTATGGCACTAAGTGCCACATCCAGCCTTTCCTTGAACACATCCAGGGACGGTGTCTCCACTCCAGCAAGTCATCTTTGTTTATACTCTCTAGCTGTACTAGGAGGCAAGAGTTTGATTCAGGTGAAGGAAGATCTGTGCTTTGTGTCCCCTCAGCCCAAGAGGCTCTTCTGAGCTATTATATAGATTGAGGGAATAAGGAGCTGTTGTATTGTAAAATAAAGCAGCAACAGCTTGTCTCTAGGACTGGAGAGTGCCTCAAGGTCTCTTGGGACTGCTGATGGATAAAGGGATGCCCAGGGTAGGCAATCTAAAGAACACGGGGATTTCTGGGTATGAGCTGCTCAACTTTGCCATGACCAAGGATCTTCTGTACCTGCCTTTAGGCAGAGCTTTATGGGGGAAAAAACAATTGTACCTGTGTAGCTCAGGAGCCTCTGGGATTAGGTGATGGATGAGTGGGGATTTTCAGGATTGCTGTTTCAGAGTTCGGTGCCTGAATTCCCTATAAATCCCCCTTCAGGTTTGCAAATCCTTTGTGAATGTTCTCTGTAAATAGGATTGCAGCCAGGAAATACCTGGCTTGTGTCAGCCATTTCTCTCCTCCAGAAATTAATCCTGTAAAGACATGAGTTTAGGCTGGTCTGTGAGTGCTGAGTCTTGAGCACTGTGTGCTTGCAGAGCAGGATGATGGGCAAGCTGAACTGCTGCCTGGTTATTTCTCTTGCAAAGACCTTGCTGGCCATTGAGCCTCTCCTGACTTGAGGCAGGAACAAGGTAGGAAAAGAAGAGATTTAAGCCTTCCAAGCAAAGAAAGGGAACTGATTGATCCCACTGTAAGCCAGACAAGGCAGAAGAAAGATTAACCCTGGTTTCCCCACACCACCAGTTTCAACATCTACCCCTAGAGCTCTGTGGTACTTTGAGTCCTGCTTTGTACGTCCTGGGAAACTGCTCTACAGAGCAGGTTGTTTCCATCACAAGGGAATCCTCAGTGCCAGTGAGATCCAGACCTTCAGCTCAGAGCATCAGTCCTGAGTGCACAGGGGAAGATGAGGACAAGGTTCCTGGTTCTCCCTTCTTGACAAAGGAAAGCAAGCAGAGATAAAGGAGAGTTAGCCTCACATCAGGGTGGCTTTCCCAGTGCTCCCCACCCCCAGCACACCTTCTTTCCTTTACCTTTTTTTTTTTTTTGTAATTTACATTTTTCATTCATTTACACGTGATGTTAATCTTCCCTTAATCTCCAATTCCTTGGTGCATGTGTGGGGGCTGAATTCCATTTGTTTTTGTTCCACTCTATCAGACACAGCAGCTATAAGATTAAATGATAACTGTGGACCTAATAATAAAAATACAATATAATGTAATGAAAGTAATGTAGATCTAATCCTCTGTTTTATTGCATCCTGAGTGACTTTGGTGCTATTATTTCTTCCTATGCCTCTGTCTTTGACTTAGCTGCATCTTTTCAAAGAAGCAAAGGGATTTGTAAAGATTATAGCATTATTCTGCTGAGCACCGACTTGCTGTGGGGCACCTTTAATTACAAAATACTATCACTGCTTATAGGGATGTGTGTTTATATATGTGTGTGCTGGTGTGTGAGGAAGATATTCCAAGCACCCCAAAGCAGTAACACCAGCTCAGACAGCTGTACCCAGGCAGTGCTGGTGTCTGCTTCTTTAGAGTGTATTATTTTTGTACTTCTTGCTGCAGTTCCTTCTTCCCCCCCCCCCCCCCCCCGCTTTCTTTCGGCGTTATTTTTATTGTTCTAATTCTTCTTTGGGGAGAAACTTTAGGAATGTTTAAGGCAGGAATGCTGTGAAATCTCCCTCTCTGGTTTCATCTGCAGGAGTGGCTGGCTCTGTTCTTAGGGTAGTGGTGCTCTAGTGGTCTCCAAGGTACAAGGTAGCATGCCCTTTCTGACCTGTGCTGCCCTTGCTGTCTCCTTCTCTGTCTGGATCATGCTGGGAATGGTACTTTGAATGCTGGAAGTGACTTCATCTCAAAGTTCCTAACAACATAGCCAGCCCTTAATGGCAAGAACACTTTGCAGGCAGTTCAGATGAGGTCTGGGATGGGGAAACACCTGGTCTAAGATCTTTCATGGAGTCAATGACAGAGATTTCCCTTCACTGGAGGTTCATGTATGCGGCTCTCCTGGCCTCAGCAAAGAGAGGGAAGCAGCAGGTAAGTGCCTGGTGTATTGTCCCTGTGCTCATTTGCAGAAGTGCATTGGGCAGGATGTGGGGAGATCAAGATTAACCTGCTGCTACATTTAATCTTTTGATTAGACTATGTGCAGCTCAGGGGATCCCAGGAAGAGCTTGTACCTTATCTCCATAGCCTGGGATCTCACATGCCCTTTTTAAAAGCAGCAATGTCTTTCAGTTTTCTTCTTAGTTTCTCAATGCTCTGACAAAGCTTGTTCTCCTCCTTTAGTCCTCTTGGCCCATGAAGGATTACTCCTGTTTCTACAAACACAATTAATATCAAGAAAATATCTCAAACATCAAGAACAGAAATTGTGAATTCTTACACAAATCATCTGTGCAAGAAAATAATTCAAACACAAAATACATTTTTATCCTGGATCAGGATGAAAGCAAAGCCTTTAAATTGCTCCTCAGAGAGGCATGCAAGAGAAAGGAAATGTGTCCTGCCCTAGACATCAAAGAACTCACCTGGGAATTGAGGTAGATGCAGTCAAGGCTGTGTTGGCCCAGGAAGGACCTGAACATGGATCCCTCATGGTATCAGAGCAGCCTCCTACCTCCAGTTGTCATCTCCTCTTGTTTGTGAAGAAGTCTTGTTTTGTGCAAACAAGTGAGTACTCACTGAGAGGAGAGGTCAATCAGCATCCTTGAAGCAGAAGCAGATTCAGTTCCCAGTCTGGAACCCAGACCTGGCACAACCCTAATGATATCAGTGGGATCCCACAGGGATTGATTATCCTGACATCGTGGATGGTCTCATCTCCAGATACAGGTGTTTTAGACAGAACTGAGTTGGCTAAACCTAAGCATCTAACAACACTGGAGATGCCCTAAGACCTTCTGGTCTGTAAATGCTTCTTTAGAAGGAGCCTTGACATGCCTGCTGGATCCACATAAAATATCTGAAGGCATCTCAGATGGCACCAGACACAAGTTTAGGCAACTGAATGGTCCTCTAGCCTCTGTGGAAGTCATCGCTTAAATCCAAATGTCTTAATCTGGAACGGAAGGTCCTGCCTGACCAATCTCATCTCCCTCTATGACTGGGTGACCCGCCTAGTGGATGAGGGGAAGGCTGTGGATGTGGTCTACCTTGACTTCAGCAAGGCCTTTGACACAGTCTCCCACAGCATCCTCCTGGAGAAGCTAGCAATCCATGGCTTCCACAGGTGCACCCTTCGCTGGGTCAAAAACTGGTTGGATGACCAGGCCCAGAGAGTGATGGTGAATGGAGCTGCATCCAGCTGGCGTCCAGTGACCAGTGGTGTCCCCCAGGGATCAGTACTGGGCCCAGTCCTATTCAACATCTTTATTGATGACCTGGATGTGGGGATTGAGTCCACCCTCAGTAAATTTGCAGATGACACCAAGCTGGGGGGGAGTGTTGATCTGCCAGAGGGTAGGAAGAGGCTGCAGGAGGACCTGGACAGGCTGGATCGATGGGCCGAGGCCAACGGCATGAAATTCAACAAGACCAAGTGCAGGGTCCTGCACTTTGGCCACAATAACCCCCTGTAGCACCACAGGCTGGGGGAAGAGTGGCTGGAGAGCAGCCCAGCAGAGAGGGACCTGGGAGTGCTGGTGGACAGCTGGTTGAACATGAGCCAGCAGTGTGCCCAGGTGGCCCGGAAGGCCAATGGCATCCTGGCTTGGATCAGGAATAGTGTGGCCAGCAGGAGTAGGGATGTGATTCTCCCCCTGTACACAGCACTGGTGAGGCCTCACCTCGAGCACTGTGTGCAGTTCTGGGCCCCTCAGTTCAAGAAGGATGTTGAGGTGCTGGAGTGGGTCCAGAGGAGAGCAACGAGGCTGGGGAAGGGACTAGAGGGAAAGTCTTATAGGGAGAGGCTGAGGGAGCTGGGGTTGTTTAGTCTGGAGAAGAGGAGACTCAGGGGGGACCTTATCACTCTCTTCAACTACCCAAAGGGAGGTTGTAGTCAGGTGGGGATGGGCTCTTCTCCCAGGCAACCAGTGACAGGACAAGAGGGCACAGCCTGAAGCTGCTCCAGGGGAGGTTTAGGTTGGATATTAGGAAGCACTTCCTCATGGAGAGAGTGATTAGACATTGGAATAGACTTCCCAGGGAAGTGGTGGAGGCACCGTCCCTGGATGTGTTCAAGGCAAGGCTGGATGTGGCACTTAGTGCCATGGTCTAGATGGTGTGGTGGTGTTGGTCATAGGCTGGACTTGATGATCTTAAAGGTCTTTTCCAGCCTTGGTAGTTCTGTGATTCTGTGATCATGGGGGAGCAACATCCTGCTACATACATATTAACATTGCCATTAATCCCTTTTGATCAATTTGGAAGAGCTAAGTGGGACCTTTGATACCATCAAGCTGAAGTGTTTCTCACTCCTAAGGGGGTAGGCTTCCTGGCAGACCTGCTACTCCAAGGGAAAACCCAACCAGCTTCCTGGTGAGGAACTCCATATTTATAGACTAAGTCAGCTCTGACCTCTGGTCATTCATTCATCCTCCTACCTGGGTCAAGACATCCCATTGGCTGGGGACCTTGCTATTGTCAGAGGGTCCCACCCCAGCAATCCCCAAATTGCCCATGAAAACCAGATGTTGCCCTGTCTGCTGGCAGTGCCACAACCCAGCAGGTGTTAAGATCAGAAGGTTAAGGTCTCAGTGCCACCCAATCTGACCTAACAAAAATGGGCCTATCAGGGGTTCTTTTGCCATCTCCAGAGAGCTTGACAGGTAATATAACAGACCCAGCACGATGCAGGGCAGGGGGGATGGGCTGAGAGGGTGGCACAAGTGCTCTGCCATAGCTTCAGGCATCACAACAAGGCCCTGTCAAAGACCAGACAAAAATACATGTCTGTCAGCTTCTGCTGCTTCACCACTAACTTTGAACATGGTGAAAAAAAAGCCCTCTGCATGACCTTAAAGCAGGATTCAGCAGAATTTCCCATATGTTCAAGACTGCTGGAACTAGCACCCTGCATGTGGAAGTTTTGGCAACTGAGGAATGGAAATTACTGAGACTACAATCTCCACTCAGTGAGCAGTTTTCACTTTCTTCTCTTCCCTTCTGCAGAGCAATACACCCCCTGCGCTGAGGAAGTGTTTCTTAAACAAATAAATGATTTTTCCTTTAGTAACATCCTGAGTGATTTTCTTCAGTTGAGCACTTGAATCTTGGTGTCATTTGTCCTGCTCTGTGGATTCTCCATCTCCAATCTGCTATCAAAACATAAGGAGGCACTGAAGCAGAAGATGCAAGACCCTGGACTGCTGTAATTGTTAGGTGAACCAAGTCAGATGCCATGAAATCATAAACTTCCATCATAGCTGTAGCTTTACCTTGTGGTTATCTTCTTTACAACAGTAGCAAAAGAGAAAAAGCCTATGCTCTACTTGAATGTATAGGAGAGTCTTGGAGTCTCTAGTGGCAAGAAATAGCTGGATTCATTGACTTTCAGAGGCTTTGGGGGGACTTATAGATAAAAAAAATAAGACTGATGTCTATGGTAAATAATTCTGCCAACTTTTACAAAAGTATTATTTCAGAGGTAAATGGTGATGCTCAATATCTCAGTTCTCACAGTCAGGGTGTGGAGGCTGGAGCAGAAAAGTGCCCTGTGACAGATAACTCTGCTTTTGGGATTAGAGACACGTGTGAGAAAGAATCCCACCCAAACATCTGTTCAAGGTTCATATGGGTCAAATCAAGCAGATTGAATATTGGGTATTAATGTGGCAGGAACAGAGGATGAAAGATTTAAAATCTTTGGTTTAGTGTATGTCCAGGTTCTGGATACTGTGTGTAGTTCTGCTTTCATCCCAAAGAGATGAAGTGAATGGGAAATAGGTCAGGATAGAGTAAACAAGGATGATCAGAGATCTCAAGTGGCTTCTGGAGAAGTAATAACTGTTCACAGCTTTGCTAGAGACAGGACATTACTTCTGAGACCCTGAAGCACTGTGATTCTTATGAAGCTCTTAGGTTTATTTGTAGCCTGTTTTTTGTTGCCTAAGTGAACAAAAAAAGCTCATGAAGTCCAGGGGTACCTATTTCTGGTTTGTTTTTGTCCCCATTTCTGTAAGCAATGTTCAACAGGATGCAGATGTCTCAAAGATAAAATATTCCTTCAAATTTAATGGCAAGAAACAGCCAAATAGGAGACAGATACATCTTTCAGTGTCTACCTAAAGGAAAGGCAGTAGTAAAATCAGTCGATCTGAGGTAACACATAACTCAAGTAGGGGGTCTCTGTGAGCCCAAAACAGTGGGTGCTTCTGTGTAATTAATTCTTGACCACTGACAATGGACAGTATAGATGCAACCATGTCTTTCCCTTTGGGAAAGCTCCAGCCCAGGTTTGATACCTGGATTTATTCAGATCTTGGGATATCTAAGCAGGAAAAGCTGTTCTCTGTAAAAGCTGATTTCACTGACTCTGCAGCTCATGGAAGGAGCTGTCTGCTGTTTCTCACTCTATCCCATATTGAAAGAAAACACTTGTGTTAGACCCCATAACGTGCACCTGTGAGATATTTCTTCCTTGACCTTTAAATGTAATTACAATAAAACATCTCTGTACACCCCTGGACAGATAAAAGCACAAGGAAAAAAATATAATGTAGGTATAGCTACAGTAAAAAATTATCCAATGCAGACATAGTGTGTAATGTAATGAAAAACACAGAAAAAGGGCAGGAGAAAACTGCCCTCTGTGTTCCTTGCTCTTGTGCAAAATGTAGAAGGATCCTTATTGCCCACAGAGTGGCTGGGTCTCTGTCTTACATCTCATTTGAAAGACCATCTTACACAATTAACCACCTATTACTGGTGGTTAATTGACATCTAAAAGACATCAGGATTACAGTTAGAGCTAAAAGTCAATTAATGGCTCCTAGCTTTGCTCCAGCCTGTGTTAAAGTGCAGGAACAACCATCATCCCAGCAGTATGCTGATCTGTCCAGGTCCCCAAGCCATTGCTGCCTGCTCCCCCTCCCTCTTCCCTGACAGTATCAATCATTATGATTGATGCTAAATGGCTGTGGTTTCCTAATATTGACAGGTTTCCTCTTGACTTCCAGGGGATTTTCTCCCTCCAGCAGGGATGTCTTGCTGCAGCTTCAACAGAAAATCATAGCTGGAGCCAGCAGAAGCCCTTGCTTCTGGAGGTGAGACACTGTAACAGGTTGCCCAGAGGAGCTATAGATGAACCCTGAAAGAGTTCAAGGCCAGGTTCAGTGGCACATAGTCTAGCCAAAGGTGTCCCTGCCTATGGCAGGGGAGATTGGAACTAAGTGATATTTAAGGTCCCTTCCGATCCAAGCTATTCTATGCTTAGATGTGGCCAAACTTTTATTGGGGTAATGGCAGTTACAGAAACCTGAAGGCATGTTACCCCAGCTGACCACAGAGCTGGAGAATGGAGGCTGTTGCAGACATGTGTGAAGGTCCCAGTGACAGAAAAGAGGCAACTTCTGGCTCATTATGGAAAGGGGGAGAGGGAAACTTCTGGGGCATGGAATGCTGTATGGGTTTGTAGCCTCCTCAGCATGCGCCTAGCAGGTGAGAAGCTCCTCTCCCAGAACAGAGCAAGTGATACCAATCTTAGGGAGGTTCATACTGAACAACCCTACCCATGCTCAAGGCCAGAAATGTCTTGTAGGCACCTGACAACAGCTCATCTCAACGTGCTACCTGCTTCAATAAGGGGGGCCTTTACAGACACCACTGACTACGTGGAGCTTGTCTAAGCATAAGCACTTAATGTCATTTGAGACTCCCTGTGGTACCCAGCTCATCCCCATGGGATTGGCAGATATGACATTGGATCCAGTGGTGATTTGAGCTCTTCAGAAACAAAGGCTGAAGACAAGTGGAATATTTCTGGGCATCTCAAATGACAAAGACATTTGACTCACATGGGGACACATGTAAATAGACACCTGAATTCAGGTGACTTGATGAGTGAGGTGGGTCCTACTCCTCCTTTAGAGCATGGGAATGGCCAACATCATTCAGAGGCCACTTATCTTGATAAGTGAACTCTCTCTCATGTTATCTCTTGATAATATGAACTGTCTCCAGAATAACACAAGAATGGCCACATTGGTTTAAATTGACAGACCATTTACACTAGTATCGTGTCTCCAGTCATCACAAGCAGAAGTAAATATAAGAACAGGACACATAAGAGTGACCATTCTGCAAGTTTAGCCCTTCATCTGCAGTGGTTTATGAGCCAGTATCCCATTAGAGCTCCTGAAGCCTAAATAAACTTACTTTTCCTCTTCACAGTCATTGCTCTCAGGTTTTGCACTAAAGGCCAACAGCTTTTTTTTTTTTTCCACAACACCTCAAAGAAAGCACGTGCATTGAGCCTCTTATCCACTCCACACCAGCACTTACATTGCAGGGGCAGTGCTGTCCCTCCTCTGTGGGACCAAGGTGAAGATCAGACCCACCACACTTTGTGTTGTCAATGAGTTGACTTCTTCCACTTCTCTGTTGGTTATGCCACTGTGATGCATCTACAGCATTTCTATTATGGTTGCAATTTTGCAACGGAAATACTATGGTCACCAGGTGTTCAAAACCCATCCCTTTCATGTTCTTCAAGGTCTTTTTCTCCATCAAGATGTACATGTCTAGAATCCCTGATGCTTGACTCTGGTCACAGGGAGGACACAAACTGTTGTGCTCGCTTTTCTTTTTTTTCTGTAAAGGTAAATGAAGATAAACAAATCAATAAACAGTGACAGCTGGCGAGCTGCCTCCACCCAGATGATGCAGTCATGTCTGTGCATTATTAAAAACAAAACAAAAGCAAACACAAACAACATGAGTGAAGAAATCCAACAAACAAACCAACAAAAGCCAAATCTTTGGTTTGCATCTTTTCCACTGGGGAAGCCACCCCTCAGATTTATAGCACTTTAAATTGGGTCTGTCATGGATGAGGAAGAATTTTAAACGGGATCAATTTGTTGTTTTCCTCTGAAAGACAGTCTCTGTTCCTAGAAAAACTTGTCTGATGGAGAAGGAAAATAAACCCAGCGTGAGAAGTCTCTCTATGAAAAAGTCATGGAGGAAGAGTTTGGAGTGGGTATTTGGGTTCAAGTGCACAGTTTTCTACCTTTCTGTGTTACTATGGGGCTTGGACCATCTTTTTTGCACTACGTCTGTAGAGGATCTAATGTAACAGAGGGCCAAGAAATGGCTTTATCTGCGAAATACAGAGAAAACAGCAAGATTGCTGAATTATAACACTTCTTTCCAAGGTGATGGTAGTCTCAGTCACATCAGACCATCACCATTTCACCTCTGTGGTGGATTACCCTAACAAGAGGACCTGAGAACAGAACCAGACTGCATTGCAGCAGGCTTATATATCACTTCATTGCACTGCAATAGCCATTATTAATAAGTAGTGCATAATTAATAATTAGAAATCTAATTATTGTCATCGCTCTTTCAGATGTCCCCAAAACATCTGAAAAGGCTGACATCAAAAACCTGTTCAGTTTCTGCTGGTGTGAGTTGAGAGATGACTGCTTTGTCACTTCTAGTTGTGCATCCATGTAATGAGAAGAGCCTTAAATGTTGTGAACTATAGTAATAACTTCACACTTCAGACTGTTTTGAGCTTTGTTTCTCACTGGAACAAGGATTAATTTCCTTTTTAAAGCACCAGGGTCAAAGGACAGGTTTTATTTGCTGATATATTTATGAGAGAAGTTAGAAAGAATTTTATCCAGTGTTGTAGGAGCTTTAAATTACTTATATTCTAAGTCCTTTACACACTATTGAAGAAATTGGAGTGGCTCTGATTTTAGGTCAGCCTAGTTATAACACAACTTTTCTGACCAGGGCAGATTTTGCTGGCTCATCTCCATGTGGGGGTTCCTGAATATTGGAGAAGCTGGCTAGTCACACAGTGACTATGCTAGCCAGAAATTTGGATTTAGATGCTTTTCCTACCAAGGCTGTCTGTGGACCTTGAGTGTATTCTGTGTTGGTTCCCTTGGGGTGAATTTTTCTCTGAGGATGAATGCACTGCAGATGGGCTGTGGCATGACAGAAGGATTAGAAATATGGACAAAATATCTGCTGGAGGTAAATTCAGTTTCAGTCTGATATGTTATTTGTAAAATGAAGGGTTCTCTCAAGATAAAATAAATACTTTCACTTTGTAAGATTGTAATCACCACCCCCAGCCCCTCACATGGCCCCTTCCTCCTACCCCCCCCCCCCCCCCCCCTCCCACCCCATTTTCCTGTTGCAATGATTGTGTGCTGGGCAGGCAACAAAGGCCAAAACCCAGCTGGGACCTCTCACCCCCCTCTTCCCCAGCATTCCCTTGTCATCTAGGAGGGTCACTTAAATCTGACATGACTTCTTAGTGAATTATCTCATCATTACCAATAATCCTATTTGCTAGATGGGGCTGCCTCAGGAATAGCCCCCTGTGGACTATTTCCCCATCTCTGTCTCTTCCATGTATCTTCTCTTAATGACAAGCACTCCATTTGTAGCTCACTTCCTTCCACATCAGCCTGATGGATGTCACGTGTGAATTGATTGCCAGCTGGGGTCACACCATCCTCTGACCCACCAAATGAGAGGATTCCACCATTTTCCAGATGACATACTGGGTTGCTTTTCTTCCCTCTGATGTTGGACATTTAGGTTACCCTTAAATGTTGAGTGCTGAGTGGCCAGTGACTCTATTTGGCTCCTCTGACAAAATCTGACATGCAGTCACAGGCTACATCTGTTTTAGCAGATGCAATATCCAGGCACTGTCCTCCTGTACCTTGCTAGTAGTTTGACCTGGCTTACACTGACTGGGTTGAGCTCTCTTATCCCAAATAACAAGACTACAATGTATTGAAACAAGTTACCAAGAATGGTCCCCAGAGAATCACAGAATTGTTCTGATTGGAAAAGACCTTCAGGATCATCAAGTCCAACCATAACTTAACTCTACCAACCATTAACCTAATTCTACCAAGTCCAGTGCTTAAACCATGTTCCTAATCACCACATCTATACATCTTTTAAATACCTCCAGGGATGGGGATTCAACCACCTCCATGGGCAGCCTGTGCCAGGGCCTGACAACCCTTTCAGTGAAGAAGTTACTTCTAATATTTAATCTAAAACTCCCCTGGTGCAACTTAAGCCCATTTCCTCTTATCCTGTTGCTTCTTACTAGGGAGAAGAGACCAACCACTACCTTGCTACAACCTCCTTTCAGGTAATCCTAGAGAGCAATGTCACTATTTCTTGAAAACCTGCTTATTCTGTGTCTAAGGTTGGGCTATTTAGCATGAGCCAAAAATCAGGGAGCATGCCAACAATTAAACTAGGTGACCAACCAGGGGATAGGGCTGTGGTTTGTTCCTAAATAAACAGAGCCAAACACATTGCCACAGCTCTTGAAAAGCTCATGAATGGCATGCTGGGAGTTTAAAGTTGGAAAGATGCCCAGCAAAAAAGGACCTGGGGGTGTTGGTCAACAGCCAGCTGAATATGAGTTGGCATGTTCTCAGGTGGCCAAGAAGGCCAGCAGCATCCTGGCTTGTGTCAGCACTAGTGTGGTCAGCAGGACCAGGGCAGGGATTGTCCCCCTGTGCTGGGCACTGGTGAGGGGACACCTCAAATCCTGGGGTCAGTTCTGGGCCCCTCACAACAAGAAGGACATAGAGGGGCTGGAGCATGTCCAGCGAAGGTCAATGGAGCTGGGGAAGGGGCTGGAGCACAAGTCATATGAGGAACAGCTGAAGGAACTGGGGTTGTTTAGTCTGCATAAAAAGGGAGCTGAGGGGAGACCTTCTTGCTGTCTGCAAGTGCCTGAAAAGAGGTTGGAGCGAGGTGGGGGTTGGTCTCTTCTCCCAAGTAAAAAGTGATAGAACAAGAGGAAATAGCCTCAAGTTGTACCAGGGGATGTTTAGATTGGATATTAAGAACTATTTCTTTCCTGAAAGGGTTTTCAGGCACTGGTATAGGCTGCCCAGGGAAGTGGTGGAGCCACCATCCCTGGAAGTATTTAAAAGCCATGTAGATGTGATGCTGAGGGACATAGTTTGGTGGTGGACTTGGCCGTGCTGGGTTAACAGTTGGACTTGATGATCTTAAAGGTCTTTTCCAATCCAAACAATTCTATGCTTCGTTGCTTCTAACTGATGATTAACTCATAATAACATATCTGGGATTAAGCTCAGCAACAGGACCCATGTCCAGCCATGGAAGAGCTCCCTGCTAGACATGTTCTTCACAACATGAGGATGTGTCCATACTGTGGTCCCTGCTCTGGGTACATGCTGGCAGGGACATGCACACACTTGCTTTAAATTAACCAGTCACTCCAGTCACAGCAGCATAGGATCAGCTTTGTGTTTTGCAGTTCGTGTCAGGATTCATACTGTTGAAGATAGACTGCTGCTTGATAATTTAAAGAACATAGAAAAATCCTATTTCAGGCTTTCAGGATGGAAAATACCTGTATTCTTGCACTGGGATGTGTAGCAGCACTGAAGAGGGCAAGGGCACATACACACCATGTCTACAAGTGTGCAGGCTCTCTAATTAACTCTTTTGAGGGTCCCTGAGAGACACAAAATCCCCCTACAATAATGGAAATTATTCAATATTTAATTGGACTCTAATAATTAAAATATACCTTCTTGCAGTCTGAACATACCATGCTCACACTAGCTGCCATCTTAATTATCAAGCCACGCTGATTGCTTCATTTCCATGGTCCTTGCTCTGTCAAAGGCAGCAGTGCTGGGCTGGAATGTAGCAATATTGCAGGATTTTTGAGAAAGGATGCCTTTGCAGCTCATGGGAACAGGCATCCATCATTACTTGGGTTTTCTCTCTGACTTATTCAGCCTTGTTCTCTACACTTTGCATCCAAAGAATAACTGATGTGAAAGAACAGGGAGGCTTTGTTGTACCATGATGAGAAGAGCAGCCAGATCTTCTGCTGGTGTAACCTTTGCCTAACAAACTAACAGCTTAGGAGCCTGGATAGAAGCTTTTTTGTTTCTTTGTTGTTGCTGCTGCTGTTGCTGGTTTTGTTTCTTTGGTTGATGTTTTTTGTTTTAGCAGCAACTGGAGAGCTTCTCATATAGCATTTTCAGACCAACATTTGTTACAAGCTCATTTTCAGACTTGAGATGTCAGACCAGCCATCTGAAGAAATCAAATACTGTTTCTAAGGTGGAATCAAAACAGGGAGATTTTTTTGCCCATGTCTTGATATGAACGTTTGAGGGAGGACTGAAACATTTAGAAGGAGGGAACACAAAGACTCAGATGAGAAAACTCAGTGCTTGGAGGCTCTTAAAAAATCAGTGGGAGCTGGACTAGCTTGTAGCTATTTGTCTGACAGAGCTGGAAAGCTGTGCTTTATTATTATTACTAGTATTATTACTATTATTACTATTATTTTCCCACTTGATCTTAATATAGTTTTTAGCTAGAAGAAAATGAAGCAAATTTGCTGGTCCCTTAGTCCACTGCATCAACAATGAACCTCGAGACTAATAACAGAAGAATTCATTGCACCCTAGCAGACAGGGATGTTTAATCTGACCAAGCCTAAGAGATATTTTTCCTCCTTTCTACCAATGTTATCTTAGTCCAAAGGTTTCAAGAGCTTTTAAACTTACAGAATTACTACCTGTAAAGACACAGCCCAGGAAAAAAAAGGTGCTGTGTGCCCAGCTTCTCAAAGGCTCTGCCCAGACTGTTGTCTCTCCAGAAGCTGAGTTTTATGGATTTTCTCACAACCCCACAGAGTTTGATCTGTCCCTTCTTTGCCAGAACCTTGCTGCAAAGTTTGGGGCTAGTGACTTAACTCCTTCCTCCCAGGAGATCCTCCACCCTCATACAAACTCCTTAGGATACCCTTATTCAGTCTGCTCTGTGTGGCATGACATGCTGCCATCTTTCATCCACCCTTTAAAGCCAGGAGCTGTGCAAAGTGTCCAATACAACTGGCATAGAGATAGCAGGTTGGGAGCTGACACTGTAGACATTATGTATTTCATCTGAACAGGTTGCCCAGAGAAGCTGTGGCTGCCCCCTCCCTGGAAGTATTCAAGGCCATGTTAGATGGGGCTTGGAGCAACCTGGTCTGATGGGAGGTGTCCCTGCTCATGGCAGGGGCTGGAACTAGGTGATCTTTAAGGTCCCTTCCAACCCAAATAATTTGATGATTTTCGATTCTATGTTGACAGAAGTCCTCACAACCAGGCCTTTGGCCTGTGTAACAGATTGTATGCGAGACAAAGATGAGACCTTGAAGTTACCAGAGTAGTTCCTGAGGAACCAGATCATGGGAATGGGGACAGAGAAGACTGCTGTGAGCCGGCTGTGGTAGTGCATGTTGTTTGGGTATCCTAGCAGTGTCCTGAATCACCACTGTTCTCTGGGATAGCCATTAGACAGGAATGGTGAATTGTCACGACTGGGCTGTTGAGGCTGTGTTTTCCCTAATTGTTTTCCATGGTAGGACACCAGTGATAATCACTAAGGCTTCTTGTTCTTCTTCAGGGTCAGCTACTTCCCAGCCCCTTATGCAAAGAGAGTTACCAGCTTTGTGTTTGCTGTGCTGCTGTTCTGATGACCTTTCAAGAGGAGTTGCTGCATCAGGTCATGTGAAATTAGCTTGACCCTGCCTAGCAAGGAATAAAACATGGTTTTAACAGAAGCCTTCAGAAGAAACCTGATATATCAACCAACATGACTGTACATCTTTATGTTAATCATCAGGCAACACAACGATATCTGATGTAATGGGAATAAAACAAATTATTCTTTTCACTGAGTGGGACAGATACCTCATGAGGGTTGGAACTAGATTATCTTTAAGGTCCCTTCCAACCCAAACCGTTCTATGATTCTATGATTTGATGATGAATCTTCCTCTTAGATTTTCCAGCTTGGAGGAACATCCCCTTTCCACTCTGCAAGTGTCCACACATCTGCCACTTTGCTTCATTGCATGCACCTTTCATGTTTTCTCAATGGGTGAAGCCTTGTTCTGTTCTTTGTCCTGTTTTTCTGCATTTTACCTTAACTCATAGTTGAAAATCAGCTCAAGCTGACCATCTGCCAAGCTCCATGTATGCATCCTGCTTTGGGGTTTTAATGCACAGAAGGGCAACTTAACAGAGGGAGACTTTGAGAACCACCTATGTTCATTTCAGAAGAGAAAATCTACTTTGCAATTTCTTCCCCTTCTTCCCTTCATTCTCCTCTTCATTTGCCCTTGACTCACTCAGCTCCTCTGTCCCCAGTTTGCTGTCTGGCCAGGGCTTGCTGCCAACAATCCCTTGCCAGCCTTGAATAATAAATACCAGCTAAGTGATGGACTAATGCCAGGGTGAACTGCTCAGAAATATTCCCTCTCGGTCTCAGATCAATAACACTTAGCTCTTGTTCTGTGATTGAAGACAGGCAAAAAACCACATCATCTCCCCAGGAGCACAGGAGGAGCCTGCAAAGAAACCATTTAGCCCCCCTTCAGGTCCCCAGACGTTCACATGTGCTTTAAAAAGCAGACCTCAGGTGTATGCTTTCTGCCTAGAAATATTTATCTGGGCCATAATATGCTGGCCAGAAGATGGCTGATACCAGGGCCTCGGTTGTGGAGGGAAAGAGGCCACAGGGAAAACACTGATGAATTAAAGAGGGCAACTGCAAAATCATAGAGTGTTTTGGGTTGGAAGGGATCTTATAGATCATCTAGTTCCATCCCTCCCTGCCATTGGCAGGGATACCTCCACTAGACCAGGTTGCTCCAAGCCCCTTCCAACCTGGCCTTGAACATTTCCAGGGATGGGGCAGCCACAACTTCCCTGGGCAACCTGTACCAGTGTCTCATCAACTTCACAGGAAATAAATTCTTCCCAGTATGAAACCTAAATCTTGCCTCTTTCAGTTTGAAACTGTTCCTTCTTTTGCTATCACTCCATGCCCTGCTCAAAAGTCCCTCTCCAGTTTTCCTGTAACCCCTTCTGGTGTTTGAAAGCTGCTATAAGTTCTCCCTGGAGCCTTTTGTTCTCCAGGCTGAACAACCCAAACTCTCAGCCTCTCTGTATAGGAGAGGGGCTCCAGCCCTCTGATCGTGTTCATGGCCCTCCACTTATCTCCATGAACATGACCAAGATATTAAACTGGTAGTGGTGCAGGTGATGAGCATCTTGGATCCATCCAAAACCTCCAGCATAGCTCCTCATTGTGCTGGGACATAGTCAAAAGGCAACTGGATTGGAGAGGAGAGCATCCCTGTGGTTGAGCAGTATTGGTCAGGACATGGATTTTTCTGAGTTATCAAGGGGCTATAACCCCCACTACAGTTGGCATCATTCAGTGTTTGGCATTCTCTTGACCATGTGAATTAGGGCATGACTGCCCAAACTGTGTCTCTGTCAGTGACAGACTTAGTATAGATTTACAATAATATAATAAAGTTCCCAAATGAGATTTCAGCATCTTAGCTGTGAGGTTTGTTTCTCCTTTTTCACAGACACAGCATCTCTGTTCAACCTCGAGTCCCTCTGCTAACGCATCTGCCCTGCAGGCTGAGGTGAAGGCAGCATCACGTACCTCCTTGACACTGACTTAGAGTTTAACATGCCAAGCAGGTCACTGAGATCTGGTGATTTTTAAATGGCTCGAGTGCTGGAAAAGAATACGTTGCTCTTACTGACAGGTTAATTGGAAAAGCCCATGTTCCTGAGTTAGGTTGAGAAGCAAGGCTGCTTGAAATGTCTGGAGTGAGGGATGAATGTTGGGCAGCGTCAGGAGGAAAGTGGCAGCCCATCCCAAAATCAGTTTTACATCTCAGCACTTCTATTTCTTTCCAGAGGGAGGGTAAAATTCTATTCACTTTCCTCAATCTTGGGAAGACCTGTTCCCCACGAGGAAGATAGATCCTATTCCTCAGCCATTTAGCTGTTGGTTAAAGATTTATATCATTTTCTATGTTGACTGAAATGGCATGGAGGCCCACATTCATGGAGTTCAACAGTGTGACATTCCAGATATATAGTGTCTGTCGTGAACAATCCAAGAAATAAACAGTGTATTTGGACACTCAGGATGTCTGATGTTTGTCTTAAGACATCTAAGAGTTAAACAGGATTTGTTGCTGGACTATGGCTCAGGATCCCACCAAGCTGTTTTACTCCCCTCTTCATGCCTGCAAACTGGGGGTTTTTGAGGTGGGACAAAGGAGCTCTACAGCTGGAGCTGGGAGCAGGATATCCAGCCATAACCAGGCCTTGAGACTTCATGTAAATCACTGACTTGGCCAGAAAAGTAAAGGGCAAGCTGACCTCCACCTGATAAACCATCCTCAGGTGCCAAGTTGTCTCATTCTGTTCAACGACCTTGTTGCTGGACTAATCAATGGCTTATCTTGTTAATTAGCCTGACAAAGACCATCTGTAAGGTATAGCCCAGCACCATACCCCCCCTCTCTCTCCCTCCCGTTTCAGAGGAGCATGGAGAAGACAGAGGAATTTCCTCCCCTGTACTTGGAGAAAAAGGGGAGGGAGGGGGTAGTGGGCAAGAACTGTATAAAAATTTGGGACACTATGGGTGCAGGGAAGCTCTTCCCCACCGCAGCACTCCCCCACCGAAGTGCTTCCCCACCGATGACATCACTGGACCGTGGTGGTAACTATTATCTTGCTAATCTCCATAATTCTGCTTTCTTCTTTCTTTTCTGTTTCTGGTTTCCTCCCTGTCCTATCCACTCTAGGGACTTTGCTGTGTAGTTCCAATACAGTTCAGTGTGCACATGACATCTGACCTCATTTGTGTCTTAATTTCACCATTTGGGTTTACCTTTAAACCTTTTCACAGGTCCTGCTGGACAAAAAAGGGTGCAGCTGCTGTGTGGCTTATACCAGGAGAGGGAAGGCAGAGTCCAGCTGACCCCAGCCTCCCACTGCAGTGAGGAGTGTTAGAAAGCAAGGGGGTTCTGCCCGATCTCTCCTAAGACCACACATCAGCCCCAGTGTCTGTTTGTGCACCTTTGTTTTGTCCTGGCGAGATCATAAATAATTGCCACGTATCTGAATATTGGATCGTGACATTGATTGGCGTAGTCGGCAAGATGCAGAGCAATAATATCTCTGGGGAATTCCAGCACTTTTTGTGCAGGAGCTGGAAGTTTATGAGAAAAGTGGTCTAGTGGATGGAGTCCCTGCCCAAGCAGGGGGGGTTGGAACTAGGTTATCTTTAAGGTCCTTTCCAACCCACACTGTTCTGTGATGATTCTATCGTATTGGAGAAAAACCACACAGAAATGCTCTGCACACTGGGGTGCTGAGAACATGGTTATTGGTCACAGATGAGCAAGATAAGGTGCTTTAAGAGGTGAAGTTACAAGCACTTTCTTCAGGTATGCTAACTCAAGACTGCTATAAGGTCTCTGTGGAGCCTTCTCTCCTCCAGGCTTGGTAGGGTCCAGATGTCCTTCAGAGTGCATCAAGCTCCTATACACAATAGAAAGCCAGAAAGTGTAGTGAAAAACCTCAACAGTGAGGTGAGGTGGGCCAAGGTATCATCGAGTCATAGAATCATAGAATGGTTAGAGTTGGAAAGGACCTTAAAGATCATTGAGTTCCAACTCCCTTGCATAAGCAGGGACACCTCCCACTAGACCAGGTTGCTCAGAGCCCCACCCAACCTGGGCCTGAACGCCCCCAGGGATGGAGCCTCCACAACTTCTCTGGGCAACCTGTTCCAGTGTCTCACTACCCTCACACTAAAGAATTTCCTTCTGATCTCTAACCTAAATCTCTCCTCCTGCAGCTTCAAACCATTACCCCTTGTCCCATCACTATGTGCTCTTGTAAAAAGCCCCTCCCCAGCCTTTCTGTAGGCTCCCTTCAGGTACTGGAAAGCTGCTATGAGGTCCCCCCAGAGCCTTCTCTTCTTCAGGCTGAACAACCCCAACTCCCTCAGCCTTTCTTCATAAGAGAGATGCTCCAGCCCTTGGATCATTTTTGTGGCCTTCCTCTGGACACGCTCCAGCAGGTCCGTGTCTTTCTTGTGATGGGGGCTTCAGAGCTGGACACAGTATTCCAGGTGAGGTCTCACCAGGGCAGAGTAGAGGGGCAGAATCACCTCTCTTGATCTTCTGGCCACACTTCTTTTGATACAGCCCAGGATGCTGTTGGCCCTCTGGGCTGCAGTTGCACATTGGTCCCATGCTGAGCTGTCATCTTCTGAACAGCCCCATCTTCTCTTTAATGTGGCAGAAATATTTGTAATGACATGTGGCTGGTCCTAGCAGATACTCATGGAGGTCTAAAACAATTTGTGGCCCTCCCAGTTACAGCCAATCCCTGACAATATCAGAAAAGAGAAATATTGACTCAGATGGGGTTATGGTGGAAAAACGCGAATTATTGAGGCATGTCAAAAGTGTGTTGTCATCTCTAGCTGCTATTGCCAAGAAAGCAGCAGCTGTGCAGCAAATAAATGAGTGACTTTCTCATCCACCTCTGGATGAACTTTTTCCTGCCCTCACAAGTGGCGAGCAAGTGTAATTCCCTGCATTTATCCTTGTCTACACCTCTGCCTGGGGCAGATGCCTTGTATTAGGATGTCTTGTATTAAATAAAACCAACACCTAGATCAATTCCTCTTTGGCATGACATCCTCACAGCCTGTGGATTAGGAGCACCACAGAGAAAGGTACTGTCAGCAGAGAAAGTGGAACTCACATTATGCTGGAAATAGACCTTCTTTTATTAAAACCTAGCAGGATGGACTTGAATTTGCTCCATTCATTTCAGACCTTTCCAAATGCCTTTACCTGATACAGCAGCAAAAGCAGTCTTGTCCCTCAAAAGATCCTCTGTTGTAAGGTTTCAGCTCTTAGCAGGGGTGGCCATGGGAGATGAGGAAAGAGACAGAAACACTCTCTTCTCCTTGTTTGCAGAGATTTTTTTCATCTTGTCTTCAAACCGAAGTGACTACCCTGCACACATTACCTGTCCCAATGATTTGCATCTGTATGTCTTGCCTCGGGAGAGGTCACCTCAGGGCCTGCTCCTCACCAGGCAGAGGCAGCAGGGAGAGACAGGAGGAAATGTGTGCACATAGAAGCAAGGACAGGGATTATAAGGATTTAAGATGCAACAAAAGGTGAATACTAAATTGACACATTGATTGACTTAGAATAGAAGTTGTCCAAGGAGGATTAGCAATGCAAGGGCACCAGCACCACAGGGAAGGAAACTGGATGGCAACAGGTAGATTCGGTGTCTTGCAGAGGAGCTTCAGCCTTGCACAGAAAAAGGCCATTTCTAAGAGCTTATGGAGTGAGCCAGTGTCAGCACAGGGACTGGATGTATCACAGGCATGAACCACAGGGTTTGTGGGGCAATCCAAGTCGGAAGTAAGTGATAAGGGGTCAGAAGGAAGGGAGAGTCATGGCATGTGTGAGACATGAGAAAGGTGTAAGAGTTGAATCTCTGTCCACATGATTTAAACCAAGAAGTCAAAGAAGTCAAAGGAGCTCTGGAATGGAGGGAAGCTACAGATAGAGGAGGGTTTTTCAGAGCACTGGGACATGATTTTCTTCTCCTGGATTTCAACCCTTCTTGCCAAAGCCAGCTGCTTCGATAATTTTTCTAGACCAGACTGAGCAGTGTGGAAACCAGAATTGCTCTCCCATGATGGATCTCACCTCTGCTGACCATAGGGTCCAAGGAAGATATATTGTATCTGGTTTATTCCATTACCAAGAGGCTCTTCTGGTTTATCCCTTTTCCTGGCACCCTGTGATCACCAAAGTCACAGTTTGTGGGACACAGAAAAAGATCTGTGGGAAGGACATAATGCACTGTGTGTCTAGGGAGGCAGCTTTGTCTAACTCTTAACCAGCTGCCTGAAAGCCTCGATCACTGATAACCCAGTAGAGATTCCCTGTAGTGCTTTCTGCATCTAAAGCTGGGACCAGCTGTACAAGACCAACAAAAAAGAAGGAGCAGCATTGTCATACAGTGTGCAGTAGAGAATAATCTTCCCATTTATTGATCTGAATTATCTTGTCAAAGGCAGTTTGTTGGATGTAAACTCGTGGTCTTCCTATTTGAGTAAATATACAAATACCTCCTCATACATCCGTGTTTAATGAGCTATTGCCATCTGACACACTGGTTTTGAGCCTTCTGTAGTTATTCAGGGTGCCTGCCTGTTGCTATCCAGTCATGACAGGGCACTCAATGGATAAAAACACACTTAAAGTTGTTTACTTCCATCTCCCTACATCCTGCCTCCCTCCTTTGAGAATACATTAACAAAAGACAACAACATCCAAAGTTAATCCCACCCTGCCACCCTCTGTTTCTCCAGTCTGCAGAAGCTGAGCTGGACTTGTTTCCTTTGAGTTGTGTTTCTTTTTTCCTCCCAGTGTGTCTCAGCAGGAGAAAAAAAAAGCAGCTTCCAGTTACAGAGTGATTTGAAGGTTAACACAACGACCTTCCTTGGGCTCCTAAGAGGGATAATGATCTCTCGCTCTAATCAACAATGCAGACTCCTTTTGATACCAAAATAGCAACTGTTAAGTAAAGCTGTTTTCCCCCCTCTCTTTTTTTTTCTTTTTTTTCTTTTTTTTTTTTTTTTAAATTCTTTGCCTTTTTCCTAAATCAGTGAAGAGAAGCTCAGAAATCAAACTGGGAAATAATATGATCTTGAAATGGATGTGAGACAGTCTTCAATTAGACTGTTGATCATGCTCCAGTTCAATTAGTTAGAAGCTGATGTTAAGTTTGTTACGGGGTCCTGGGGAGGAAAGGTGCTGACCCTGTTAAGATGATCACTTGCTGGAGTGGTTCCTAAGTGGTGCTGGATATGGATACACACACAGTGCAGGACAGAGATAATGGCAAAGCTTTCCTTTCTGGTCATGCTCTCACTGCTGCTACTGGAAGGGTATCCTGTGCAAGAGCTGCCCAGTGCTGTGATCTGAAGATACTGATGCTGAATTGCCATTTCATCTGTGCATATCATAGATGATGTCCAATGTTAACAGCCAGATAAACTGCCTGTAAGTTATATATTTACTGACACTATGCTCCTATATATTATAGTGTAGTTTGTCTGTATTTTTGTACTGGTAGTTGATATGCAATAGCCATTAAATTAACAAAAACACGTGCCTCCACAAATACACAAGATGATTCTATAGTGCTATGGAATGTCTTTTTATATTTATTTTTTTTCTTTGCATAATCTGCACAAAAGAGATGTTTTGTTTCATACAAGTAACTCTTCTCCCAAGTGACAAGTGATAGAACAAGAGTAAATGGCTTTGAGTTGTACCAGGAGAGGTGTAGTTCCGATATTAGGGAAAATTTCTTCCCCAAAAGGGTTGTCACTGGAACAGGTTGCCCAGGGAAATGGTAGAGTCACCATCCCTGCAGGTATTTAAAAGATATACAGCTGTGGTGCTGAGTGGCATGGTTTAATGGTGGACTTGGCAGTGCTGAGTTAACAGTTGGACTTGATGATCTTAGAGGTCTTTTCAAACCAAAATGATTCTAAGACTGTAGGATTCTAAGTAGTAGGTCTTGCATTTTGAAACTCTACCAAACTAAACATCATCCTCAGATACTGTAGCCACTCCAGGTAGTCTCTGATACACCCTGGCAGTTCCAACTGAAAACTGAAAGCACTTACACTGCATGGCATCTTCTGATCCCAATACGTTTTGCAGTAATATAAATGACAAACTCAACAGAAGTCTGTGAGAAACTTGTTCATTTGCTTTTATCCCAGTTTTCCTTATTTAACCATACAGGTAAGAAAAGTAAAATTCTATACAGCTTGGGGCAGCTTGTATGCTCTAAAGAGTGGCCCATTCATGTCTGGGGTAAGAACCAGTGTTACCCACACTCAAACTTCAGGCTCCAAAAAGATTGTGTTCTCACAGGCTTAGTGGACTGCATCTAGACAGCATCTAGGAGGGATAAAGTTTTTTATTCCTGAAGCACTTACAAATGCTTTCTGTACTGTACCTGCACATGAACTAATGTGTTGTGTGCTTGGGGTGAAATCTGGAACTCAGTCTTCTGCAAGAACCATTCACACTTTCACAACTCCCTGAAACATGTTAATTGGAAAGTTGTTCCCCAGAGTGTCTTTGTTCCTTGGTCAATGGGGTGTCTGACCAGAGGGGCAGTGCTGGGAGCACTGGAGTCTTGTGTGATATACTGTCTTTGTCTCTTAGAAAATATATGTAAAAATGTGTCAGAATTACTTGAGGGGAAACGTCACAGCATCCACAGGGTTAATTTTGTGCCTGGACAATGCCTGGTCTGGATTGATGAGATGGAGGGAATCTGGAGTGAGTTTTTTTCACTGAGTGTGCAAGAAGGCAGATTTCTGGCTGCTGGGGAGTAGCTCCAGCCACGTCACTTGATGCTTTCAATAGCAAGTGATTCCCACCACATGCCACTACAGTTGATCTTGTGCAGACATGGGCTCCATCATCTTCTCACCTGGGGGACTCCAAACCTCTGTGCTTCCATCTTCACTCTGTAAAAATCCCCTTCAGGAACAATGACACATCTTTGTATATTGCTTACCCTTGTATGAGTGTTGGGTTCCCCATAAGGCTATACAGTTCATGCTCTTTTTGTCTCCCAAGAAGTGGAACCTGCTTTTCAGTTTTCCAATTGTTCCCCCAGAATATAATTTAGAAATGAAGTAGCTTTAAATCCAAATCACAAAGATGCAGGATTAGGAGGGTACCACAGAGCATCCAAGAATGTAGGTAGAAGATGGGATTTTCTTAGTGAGAGCAGAAATTAATGGAGTTGTGTCCTGTCTCAAAAAAAGTCTGGTGGCTAATGGAACAAATGGTTGGTATTGCATGTCATTTTGCACATCTTGGCTTCAGAGAGAAAGAGACCTGGGGCTCACTGAATCAGAAATGGTATTTTCATGTTTAATAGCACCTGTTAAATTTTTATTTCATAAGCTTTTTAAGCTCAGGTTTGAACCACATGGATGTTCAGCAACCGTAGTATCCTAAGTCAAGAAGCTGCACAGTTGAACTTCACTGTGTAAAGAAATACCTCCATCCAATTATTCTACATCTGCACTCTGCTATACTCAGCTGATGCTTCCTTTGTTTGGAAGAGTAAGCAATCAGAACCTTCTTCTCTTCCCCAGCACCCCATGGTCTTCCTAGAATCACAGAATGGTTTGGCTTGGAAGGGACCTTAAAGATCATCTAGTTCCAATCCCCCTGCCGTGGGCAGGGACAAGTCCCACTAGATCAGGTTGCAGAATCAGCAACCATGCAACCAGTGTAAAAGTAAGTAGTTCTGTAGATCACATTCTCCACCACATAGAAAAGTGAGGTTGCTGGAATGATGTAAACTCAACATACCATGGCTTCCATTAATGAAGGAGCTGACATAGAAGACATGTGGAGAATGGGATTGTAGGTCTTCTGCTGGGATGAGTTTGTGCAGCTCCAGTGATGCTGGAAACATAGTATTGCTTTACACCAGTGGAGTTGTCCCTGAAGCAGAAAGTGTCTTGGCATGTCTGGTGTGGAGGGATGGCTGTGGAGAGCTGGTTGGAGGATGCTGGTCCCCTGACTGAAGGGATAACGTGGGAGACAAGGCAGAGATACCTGTGTGAGGAATTTGCGTTCACCATCAGATAAAGGCTGAATGATAGATGGTGATTTTAAATGTTTAATATTCCTTCCTTGTTGAAGGGCATTTTACATTTGCATAAATGGAGCCATAAATCTCTTCTGGCAAATGAAGCTCTGCTCTACCACTCTCTCCACCCCCCTCCCATTTTTATTGAGATCTCACCTGGAAAAGAATAAAAACAAAAACGGATGAAGAAATGACGATGAATCATAGCAGCTGTGGAACAGTCCAGATAAGGCACAATTTGCATTTTCATGTGATAACTCACCTCTCTTGGTGCTTTCAAATTACCTTTAGAACCATTTTAATTCCATCTCCACAAACTCCAGCGCAGGGAGAGAGTAACTATGAGGATGGCTCAAGTGACAGCTTCTGTTTGGCTTTTCTGGGCCTTCAGTGGTATCCAGCATACAACAACCTGGATTTGAGAAGGCACTTTGATGGCTTTATCATATAGACTTTGTCCATTCCAGGATGTAAAGCCTATGGTCTGAAATGAGCTGATTTGCTCAGCCTGGTCCAGATTAAGTTCTGGAACATCATATTTTATTGTGATGTACCAACTGTGATGCATGTGCTGGAAGAGCACTGCTGTCTTGTAAGACCACAGTCATCACAGTCAATAAATGCTAAAGGAAAATCAGTATCTCTCTGATTAGTGGGATAATTATGTACTTTAATTTTTTTAGACACCTATAGTTACAAAGGAGAGTGTGGATTTGCTACAGATGGGAGTTGGTTAAATAGTTCTGCAGTATTTAATCCTCTCTGGATGAAACAAACATCCTTCTGAGTGGTCTGAAAAGAGTGTTGCCTCTGCCATGGTCTCAGCTGGAGGTTGTCATCACTTCTTACTATTCTAGCTGCATATGCTGCACTAAGCTGCTTACGAGCTTGTTCCCCAACGTGCTACAGCCTAAGTGAGCCAGGTTACTTTGAACACTTTCAAAAGTACATTTCTGCTAATCCAGCTCACATCAAATGCAACGGGTGAGGAAGCAGTTGCATGAGCACTTCAGTTGATAGACGGGAGGAGGAAGAGCGAGAAAGGTGATAAACAGTCGCAGGTGCATTTGGGAGCAGTAACCACTTCAAGAAGCACAGCTGGAGCCAGAAGTATATCCTGAGCATTTATTTCCATTCAGCACCGTGCAGCTGTAAAAATAAGAGTAAAATCAGGCTGACTTAAACCTGACAAGGATCCACTGGGATTGCTGGTAGCGGTAGATGAAGCAGAAGTTGTTCGAGAGTCGGTTCTGACTACAGATTGAAGCTCATTTTATCAAGTTCTACAGCAATGATGTTGCCTCAGTTTAAAAGTATTCATTGGGGGGAAGAAAAAAAAAAAAGAAAGAAAGAAAAAAAAAGAAAAAAAAAAGAAAAATTATTACTGCATAATTTTTAAGTACTTTGCATGTTTGTATGCTCTGGAAAGGAGATTTTTGGAAGTAAAAATATTCTGTTTCTGACCTCCTCAAGACACAGCCAAAACTATTCACTGCTGTTTCCACCCTCATCCTAAGAATTCACCGTGAATGCTTCAGGTAAGGGGATACATGAAATAACTAACTACAGGGAGATGGTCCTTAAGCAGCCTTGACCCTCATAAAAACCATTCCCACCATGGTCATCTTTCTTCTTGAATAATATATTACCCATATGATCTTACCGATGATTATACAAGCTGGCCAACCTCATCTGTTTTATGTGCTTATCACTCACATGGCTATTGATTAAGTGCCTTCTCCTTTTCCCTTCAAAGCTGAAGACACATCTCTACATGGTCTGAAACAAGGCAGGATCAAACCAGCATAATACTTTCTAACATAGCTTGTCCATGAAATGGAATTCCGTGTGCTGGGGGAATAGGAGGCTTCCCATCAACTTTCAGGTCAGGTAAGTGAAGCTAACACTGGATTATGACCTCTCTTGTGTCAGTAAGAAAAACACTCACAGTGTCTGGAACTTCTGCTCATAAGTGCTGAGCTTAGAGGGGTGAGAAACAAGAAATGGAGCAGATATTTCACCATTAGTATCAGCTGGAGACTTTCCAAAGAAAATGTCCCTCTTCCAGAGCAACCTCATCTGGCTTAGATATGAGAAGTTTTTCTGTTGACCCTGTTGGTGGATTGGAGCAAAAAGTGCCATAGGTCACTGGTAACCTGAATTATTTTATGACTCAGTGGGAGTGGCTGGGCCACCTTTTAGTCTGGAGATTGGAGTATGCCATGGAGAGAATGGAACAGCAGACATCCCTGGGGTGGGGAGCGTGAACAAGAAGAGGTCAGTGCTCTGTGGTTAGTGTCACTGGCACTAACATTAGATACACAATCTTGGGACATCTTTCTGTGTCGGTGTTTGTAGCCCAACTAATGTAATTTTGACCATTGATAGTGGAAGACTACAGGCTTTGGCTGACCTGGAACTGGGGAGTCTAAGGATGGCTCTGGTCTTGCTGTGCTCTGAGCTGCATGTCCCTGTGATCACAAGTGTCCTATGACCAAGGATTTTGAATCTGACCTGCCTGAACTCAGAGCTGAGACACCCCACAGGGCCAAGAGCTGCCACCCCAGACAGGCACTTCCCAATAAACACCAGCCCTTTGTGTGCCCAGACTGGAGCTGGGCAGGTCTGCCACCAGCACTGGGGACCAGGGAGAAGGAAGCAGATGATGGGAGAATGAAGATACCCCTGGGGAGACCCAAGAGTGAGGAGAAAGAAACCCTGTCATGAATATCTACCAGGGAAGAACTCAGGGTGGTGATGACTTGACATCCTGCTGGGGGTACACTGGAGCTGTCAGTCTTGAGATGAAGAGTGGGACATTGGTAGGGTGAGCAGCACACAAGAGGTAGGGGATGGGTACTGGAAAGGTGGGAATGTCTCAATATAGCAGTTTTAACAGTATCATTAATGAAACTTTATTGTACTAATTGGATGATTTGGACTATGAGACTGTTAAAACACCTATGAATAAATTCTTAGCTCATAGATATAGTCTTTCCTTTGTCCCATAACAGGATTTTGACTGTATTGCTAAGCCCTTTTGTCAGTGTGGGAGAGAACTGTGCCTTGCTGGTGTGCAGTGCATCTCATTTTAAGAGAGCGACATCTAAAACAGGGCAGACAAATCTCACTCTAGAAATACCTTTTTCTCTCTCCTGATTATAAAGAGCATCAAGACAGCTGGCTCAGAGTGTGATGCTGTCACTCACATGGGAAAGTTTAGGTGAGATAAATCCCTAGCTGGGTGAATGAATTTTCACTTTGACTTCAGGACAGATGTGAAGAACACTCTGGGGAACCTTTCCTGATGAAAGTGTCATTAAATCCCACATGTTAGAATGCAGACACTCCCTATACCTCATTGTTCTCTTGACCTTAAGTATCATAGAAAATATCTAAGTCTATTATAGGAGCCTCTGCTGGCAGTCTGAAATGGCCACCTGTATTATGTATTTAGAGAGTAGAAGAATGGATCTAAAATAACAGATACTAAAGAGAATGGGCATATCTTGTATTCTGAGTATTATAGAGAAATCTAAGCCACTTCCCAAATGAGAGCATTAATGGTAAAGCAAGAAACTAAATGCTGAGTTTGATTATTCCAGAACTAACTTGTGGAACATGCTGCCCCAGTCTGTCAAGAATACTGTGAATTTAGCTCTTTAAGGAGGACTAGACTGTAAAGGAGAAGGGTGAGAGTTTCTTCAGGTTGGATAAGTGTAAGGGACAGAACCCATCACCACTCCAACTGGGGAGGAGGGAGGAACTTCCTTGGTTGGGAAATTCTTTTGCCTTGAGACTTCTTGTGCTGCCTTTGAAAGCACCAGGAGGGTGTAGCAATCAGGAATAGGTATCAGTCACTTAGAGAAGCCCTTAGCCTGGCAAATTTTACATTCTTGAATTATTCCTGATAGCTGTTATTTTAAGGGGTGAGCAAGAAAAGGAAACACATTCAGAAATCGATTCTTAGAAAGAAATCCTGCAGACTTAGCAGAAGGGGAAAAGGGAGTTACCATGACAACCACATTCATCACCACCACCAGCACAGCCACTACTGACTGCGGCGTGTGAAAAGACAGAGAGGAGTAGTCTGGGGTACACCACCCTGTGTGGGGAGTGGGTGTCTGCCTAGGGAAAAGACCAGGAGAGCTACCAGTGAACCAAGTATGGGTTATATTGGATGGGTCTCTGAGCAACCTGATCTAGTGAGGGATGTCTCTGCCCATGGCAGGGTAGTTGGATCTAGATGATCTTTAAGGTCCCTTCAAGCCCAAACCATTCTATGATACTATGATTCTAAGTAGCCTGCCACATCCAGCTCTGAGCAGCTCTTGGGAGACAAGAAGAGGTGGAGAAGGTGGACTTGTATCTGGTGAGGCATGATGTATGTGTCCATGGGGTTCAGCAGGGCAGTGAGAGGCTGTGCATGTGGTTGTTTTTGTCTGGCCCAGACGACATGGAGATCTCCCCAACTCCCTAACTATGCATCACACATCAGCTTCTGTCATGATCAAATGTCCATTCACAGATCCCCTCAAGAGGGTCTGATGCAGACCTGGTGTCTTCTATCTAGAAAGCTACTAATAAGTACATAGCCTCAGTCTCTTGATGACTATTATCCAAAGGGATTTAAATCAAAATAATTCCCAGAGGTTAATAAATATACAGCAATACCTGCAGGGCTGAAGTAAATCATCTTCTGTGTATTGTTCTAATGTCATTGTTTTACTGCCATATAAACACATACATTAACGGGGGGAGAATTGGCAGCTGTAAGTAATACATAAAGGTTTGTATAAAAATGAATTATGCAAATATGATCTCTCTTTTCTTGTGACTGCAATAATAAAAATGTAAAATAAATCTTAATAACACGTCTCTGACTTAAAATGCTAAGGGGTAAAAGGGGAAGGGGGAGGGTCAATGCTGTTGTTTATTATTGAATTCAGTGCAGAATCCAACATGTCTAATGTTCTTGGAGAAATTGAAACATCTAATGTCAAATAAGATCTCCATGGTCTAATTCTTCATTCAGAGCCTTGGGGATAATGTATCTGACGTGACAATCCAATAAGCTTTCACATCTTCATCCATTTGTTTTCAGGGAGCCCTCACGCCTCTGCTTAAAAAGTAAAAAATATCTTTAAAAAGTCATTATTTCTTACATTGTAATAAATTTCACTGGAGAAATAGACATGATTTTAAAAGGGGGAGGGATAAAAAAAGGGGAGAGAGACTGGATGACAGAATGTCTAAAGCTTTAATATACAGGATACAGACTATCATCTATCTATCTGTCCATCTACATATCTGTCTGTCTGTCTCTCCCACCTATCCATCTTTATTATTGTAGTGAATTCCATTCCATCTTGAATGGATATTGTAGAACTGCATCTTTGCTGGTGAAATTTTGCTTATAACTCACTGCCTTTCTTCAGTCCTGAGGTTTTTGCAGGGAGGCCTGAGACTAAATGAAAAGATAGATGAGGCAGGTCAGTGTCTTTTGCTGTGGACAATACAATCCCACCTGGAGTCATCAAGAGGTGATCATCCTCTCTCTTCCTGCTTGGCTCAACTAGCTAAGGCAATGGCTGGTACATCTATTGGAGGGAAAAATCACAAAGTGGAAGGGGAGCAACAACCTACCCTGGGGTAAAAGGAAGACATTAGGGGAAGCAGGCTGATCTGAGTTGAATATCTACCAGCACTGTTTGGTATTAAAGGGTATGCAGCAGTGTCTGGATGAGGCAAGGCTTTGGTGGATGGGAATGGGAAGCAGGATGCTGGTATAGAGGAACAGTACTCTGGGATCTACCCTGGGATCTGTCAGACATCTTCAGACTTTCCCAGCTGGACATAGGTTGCAGAACATGCAGATGGAAATGGCTTTAGGAATCTTGCAAAAACTCTTCTATTCCTTGATGAGGTATTGAAACAGTTTGGTGGCAGCAACATCACAGAGCATGGATGTTTGTGGAAGTTTGCAACCCCAGATGGGCTTGCATGTTAATGACTGGTAAAAGCAGCAGAAATCTAAACAGGACCTGAGTCTTCGTTGCAGGTGGCATTTGGTGTTGTTCCATGGAGCTGAGATCAACCCCATTCATCTTTATTCTTGCCATGAATTTTTACCACTTTTGTTGCTGCATTTTGCATTATTAACTACCAGGTACGAGTCAGACTGCAGGGTTCTGCTGCTGGCTTTATCTGCTTTTCCTGCTAATGGAGAGGATGGGAAATTAGAGGAGGACCTCTCATCTGTCATTGTGCTTTAGGGCTAAGAATGTGCTCTGCTATCAGAACTGCCCCACATTAGCACACACACATCAAGGTAAACAGCAGTTGCTAGTTGCCTTTGGCCAACATGCAGATGTTCTGTTCCTTGGCACATTAACAAAGTGCTAATTGTTCTTTTCAGATGTATTTTTCCTGCCAAATGCAGGAGTAACACTGCCTTACATCCTAGGCTTTGGGGCTCAGGTCAGACTCTTACCGGGTTGTGAAACAATGAACCACCAACTAGGCTTTCATTTGGAAACCCAAAGCTATATGCAAAGCTCCAGGGTGCAGGGATGTTGTAGCAAGCTTTGAAACAGAGGTGAGGTTTACTGAGAAGTTTATTAAAAAATGAAGAAGTTGAAATTTAACCCATGGCCTCTGGTCTGGAGGAGATCTAGCCAGGGATTTCAAATAGAGTCTTTGGATATTTGGAAAGAAAGCAAGTTTTATAAATCTAGGTAGAATAAGACAATGTTTTTTAGCAGACCTCATTTGCAGCAGGGATGCAGGTTAATTCCGGATTTCCTGAGGAGCCCTCAGGCTCAGTCCAGAGCAAATCTGGGGTCATGATCCAGGACAACTTTATGGATTAAAGTTTAAAGGAGCCCAAGATTTATGGGGAAATGAAGATTGCTTTCTCAAGCCTTGGATAGTGTTTCAAACAGGTCCAGAGCATTGCACGTTCCATATAACACACCACTTTTGTGGTTGTTCATGTTTAGAGACAGGTCCTGTATTTTGCAGAAGAGTAAATAAAGTAACTATTACTGTGGAACTTACACAAACAGAGCTGCCTCTGTGGCAAGAGGTGGACAGTAAGGGGACCTTTAAAAGACCACATGGGCTGATGATGAAGCTGGGAAGAACTGAGTGTTTCTTCAGTTCTCAGTGATAAAATTAAGTGCACATTTACCATGCTGGACTGTACTATTCTCTGAGCAATGAACATGTGTTCCTTAGGTACTCCCACATCATCTGGCCTCTAAATATACATGGAAACCAGGGTAAAAAAAGGTAAGCAAAGATAACATGGGAGATAACCAAGGGAGATGTTGTATCCTCATCCATTCTCCCAGAGGGGAGAGGGTCAGGGTCTGTTGTCATCTTGGATGATGCTTGAGGGAAATGCTTTCTTGTTCTGAGAGAAGCAGAACAAGTCGATTTCCCTTGTGACAGCCATTTCCATGAGATTCTGGGGGGTTGTGTTTGTTTGTTTGTCTGTTTGTTTGTTTTTCCTGGGAGAAGGGGAAATCCCAGCTTGAACTTTCTTAGAAAATGTTGTTTCTTTTTGAGCAACCCAGCATACAGTAGTGTTTTACAGAAACAAACACAGACAGATCATTGAGGTGTCTGTCTCAGCAGAGTTCTGTCAGCCTGTTTTTCTGAAGTGGGAAGGGTGAGTGTTAGATCTTTGGCCGCCCACTCTCACAACACCTTGGCAAGTCCACAGTGTGATAAGCACAAACTAAGCCCATCCCTAACATTGGAATAACTTCCCTTAAGATTGTTTACCCAGAAAGTCCATGTAACTTACAATTTTATGTTTACACCTGTGCTTTTTGCTGTTTCATGTGAGCTGTGTTGTTTTGCAGTTAATTACTAACCTGGAGGAACAGGTGAGGAAGACAGCAGGGAGGTAGCCCTAGAGACTGAAAATCAAACAAAGCTTTCCCAGACCACAGTGACAACGTGCACACTGACTGCCAAGAAGAGCCAGCCACAGACATGGGCAAAGCTAGGCAGCTGCCCTGTCCACCCCCTTGATGGGGTTGATGGTGTTCAACTGAATGGTGGAAAAGTTGCCCTGTGTGTAGTGATCCCCAAGGAGCCAGGATAAAAAGTGGGGTTTGGCCTCAGGAACAGGCCTTCTGTTTTACAAGCCCAGCCTTGCTCTTTGCCTGAGGTGTTTCCTCCTGTTTCCTATTGATGCTCTGGAATTGGAACCTAGTTAAAAGGTGCCCTTGCTGTGCAGGGGAGGCTGGACTAGATGACCTTTAAAGGTCCCTTCCAACCCCACACATTCTATGATTCCATGATTCTATGAATATCAGCCACATCACAGGAGAGTAACGAAGGACTCTGAGGACTGGAAGTGCTCCTGCTGCCTCAGTGGAGCCAAGCATCTGTGCCAGTGTTGGCAGAGGGAGATTAGGCTGCTGAGGAGTGGCATTCCATGGGACCCTTCTGCTACCAGTGTCTCAAGAGTCCCTGGAAGGAGACTGCTGGAAAGACCCATGTGCTACAAGACTTTGCATGACTAAATGGTCATGGAGGATGCCTAGAGGATGTTTAGAGCTTGTTAAAGCAGTTGCTTTTTAACTGTTGTCTGGTTTCATTTTCCTCCTTGCCTTCAGCTTTCCTAATTTACCTTTTGTTTTAATTCTGCAATGTGAAAGTAGGCTACTTGAGCAGAGCCTGATAAAGTAAATCTTGGCCAGTGCTACCACTTTCCAACCTCAAGAACAGTCCCAATGCAATAGAACCATGATTTTTGGGGAATATTCTTCTGTAGACCAGGAATTTCTGTGTTGTCCTGAAGAGATTTCACTGGGTCATGAAATATCTTTTGTCCCAGAAAACAAAGGCTGGTCCCTGGAAGAAAAAGGTATTTGCTCTCACCAGCACTGCACAGACTGAAAGGGAACAAGAGCCAGAACCAACATACAGACTCACAGAAGAAAGAAATAATTTTCAGGCTAAGAAAACATTTCAACTTTGCAATGCACATTCATATATATGTATGGACTTCCATCATTTGCACATAATTTAACAAAACCAAGAGCTGAAATCCAGTGCAAAGATTCAAACATGTAAAAGAGCCATAATTTTCTTCTGAATTGTAACTGAATAGTCATTATTTGCTTAGGAAGACCTTTTTTCTTTCTCCTCCCCCCCTCCCCCATTCTCTTTTAACATCTCATTAATGTTAATGCAACCCCAGTTCGATGAAAATGGGAAGATAGGGCAATAGCTGTTTAGCAAATTTATTTTGTGAGAGTAATATCTTTGGTCTGTGTAAATGATTTTCATTCAGAGAGGGCAGCTGTGCAAAATGAGCATCTCCAGGCCCCATTAACCCAAAGTGAAAGGATCTGGGCAGGGATGATCAATAGAAGATGAAGAAGGTTTTTTATTTTGCTTCTTGCTTCCATGGGGAAGGCTGTAAGGCAGGTGCCAACCTGGTGAAACCATCAGAGGGGAAATGATGCTGGAGAGGGGGAGGGTAATACTGCTGCTGGGGATGCAGGGCACGAGTGACTATAGGGCTTCAGGAGGAGAACTCTGCTCTTTCTTTCTGTGTTAAAAGATTAATTTTGCACTGTGCCTGGCCGACATGTCCAGTATGTCCTAGGCCCAGCTGAGGCATGGCTATTTCCATGGTCCCAGGACAAGCCACATGGGCCTTGCAGGAGACTGGATTGCTGAGGGTCTTGATCTCCACTGAATGGGCATCAGTACAAAGAGCATCGTGGCTCCTGTTTGAGAGCCACTTTCTTTCGCTTCCTTTCCATGGAAATCCTGTGTGGGATGGAAAAGACCATGATGTTAAATCAGACAAGACATGGATGCAACTACCCCTGACCAGTCAGATTTGTTTCCCAGCATGCTAAATGGGAATTGGATGGTGCCCTGTAAGAACCTTCCTCTTTAATTTATGGGCTGGCTATCTCTAGCTAGCTGACTTCCAGCTGACGTCTGGCCTGTAGCTTTCCATTGGGTAACTTACTATCTTCCAGGTCCAAGTGTGTTTCAAGTCTTGGAGTTCACCTTTCTGTGGGTTCAGGTGGCTCAGAACAGCTACTTGTCTATACAGGAATGTCAGGAGACCACTGGATATCCAATTCAAAGAAGTTAAGGATTTCCTGCCTAGAGCTTCATGTTAAATCTCAGCTGCTACAAGCACACAAAATCCTCAAAATCCATCATGATAAAATTTCCAAGAGGCAAAAGATGTTGTATGGATTATTTTCCCTTGCTTTCTTCATGCAAAAATATGAACTTATTCTAGCTATCCAAACTCTACCTGATCATGCTTGGAGAGAGAAAGGGTGATTCACCCATCACTAGCAGCAAGCCCTGTTTTTTCCATCAGCTATGAGTTGCCTTGATTTGCAGCTGTGGAGGACATTCAACTTAGTGACATGGTACTGAACACACTTCATGTCTCTGGTGTAGATGCCTCTGTCTGAATTAACCTCTCCCTTGTCTCCCTTTACAGTCAATGGAAAGAGATGGATACCCAGAGGTCCAATTTGTCTTCCCAATCTAAAAATCACAGAATAATGAAGGATGTAAAATACCTTGGAAGGTCTCTAGTCTACTCCCATCCAGCCCCTCTAATCCAGTGGCAATTAGATCTGGTTCTCTAAGATCTCACACAGTTAAGTTCAGAATACATCGATGGATGTAGAACCTAGAGAGGCTTTGGGGACCTGTCCTGATTTTAGCTATCAGCCTTAACACAAAAGGAACTGTACTTTGTGCAAACTTGGTCTCTGAAGTAATTGTAACATCAACTTTTTTCTTTTTGCCAAGCAAGGCCGGACCAGATGATCCGTGAGGACCCTTCCAACCTGGTATCCTGTGATTCAGTGCTTCTATGATTCTTTGGTGACTTAATTTGATGGTGATATCTGTGCAAGGGAGGTGGGATTCATTTCAGATTCAGATGCCAAGAATGTCCACAGTTCAGAAGTCCCCATGTGAGCCAAGAGTCTGAGCTCTCCCATGCAAGCCTGGCTTGTAGGGAACAAGACATACAAGACATCCATGCCCTTCTGAGTGTCAGACAGGATAACACAATGACTCTGAGACACAATACCCGTGAGAAGGCAGCTGAATAGATTGACAAAACATGAGCAAATAATTTCTTCTCTTTCATATAAAAGGAACCGAGATGGCCCAGAGGAGCACCCGGGATAAACCCAGTTCCATAAATTCTGTTGCATCCTGGCAACATTGGCAGCTGGAGCACCCCATCATGTTTTTCCTCTTTGCCCCATTCTTAGTGTGATCCATCAGGACTAAACCATCATCTTCCTGTGTCAGCGTCACATCCAGCTCTTCCTTTCTACTTCCAGAGGAAGGCAGTTACCATTCTCCTTAATGAAAGAAAAAAAAAAAAAAAAAAAGAATGAAAAGTAACAAATATCTTTTTCAATCAACATTCAATGGAAGGTCTCTAATAATCATAGCACTTAGCACTCTTGAGCTCCAAAGTGCTTTTCAGACATTAACTAATGAATCAAGGGTTTAGGGAGGAAAGGCTTCTGGAGCTCATCCATCCTGAGCTTTTCAACTGTCATGGGAATAAGATTAGGTCTACTGCAACTACAGGAACAAGAGAACCCAGAATTCTCGAGTGCTGAGGGTAAAGAAGACTAATGAACAGTCCTGACATATTTGAAGACTGGGTTCTGAGTCCAGTTTGAATTTCAGGACATCTCAGTTTTATTCTATATGAAAAGAACGACCAAATCCACAAGTAGCAGAGTTCATGTGAAAGGTGTCAAATGTCCAGTCCAATGAATGTCTGAACACACTGCTATGTCTGTCTGTCTTCCAGGGTCTCCTACTGCTGCCTGTAACTGTGACTACAAAGGGAGGCTGTTATAGCATTAATTTGCACTCCTGAGCTGAGTGTCAGCCTCATTGAGAGAGTCACTGTTGATGAAATTATGAAGAGAAAGAAGAGGGATGGATCACTGATTCAACACAGACTCAACTTTTATATGTTTGACAATTTTGTGGTCTCCAACCAGTAAAAAAGACCTTGCAATTCCAGGACAGAGCCATTCTGCAAGGAGAGGGTGGGGTTGAGCTTCCATAGGAGGAGTTTCAATCTGCAGAGACAAGGGCTAATATAGAGAGACTTGACCCAGCAAGGGACTTCCTCAAGCATTGGAAATTAAGGCTGCAAAGATGTTTAGAGATAGAAAGGCAGGGTCATTTCCACCTAATTAGTTCCTGACAGATACATGTCTTAAGTCTTTCAAGGGTGGCAGTTCTACCTACTGCCATCGCCTGCCATGAATTCTCTGAAAACATGCCGATGCCCCAGAAGACTGATAGACTGATTCCTATTCTGAACCATCCTTGATGTTTCCTTAAAACAATTGTTTCCTGCCTTATCCACTAACACAGAAGAGATATTTTTCCCTTTGAGTCTGAAAAAGGCTTCTCTGAAGCAGAAGACTTTTACCAAATCTCACCCATTTCCCTTCTTGCCTCATTTTTAGGTGTGCCTCTCCTCACTGACCTGTTTCCCAAACCTCTGCCTTCAAGTAGCAAGTGACAGAACAAGAAGAAATGGGCTCAAGTTGTGTCAGGAGAGGTTTACATTGGGTATTAGGAAAAATTTCTTCCCCAAAAGGGTTGTCAGGAACTGGAACAGGCAGTGTTTGAGTCACCATCCCCGGAGATATTTAAAAGATATATAGATGTGATGCTTACAGACGTGGTTTAGTGGTGGCCTTGGCAGTGCTGGATTAACAATTGGACTTGATGATCTTTCAGATTTTTTCCAACCAAAAGGATTCCATGGTTCCATGATTATTTAATTCTATTAAAGATCTGCGGCAGCTACAGGAAGACAATAAATTCTTCTGCTTTCAAATTCTCATTCTTGTTGAGTCTGTTTTGTCCTTCCATTTTGATGTCATGGAAAGAATGGAGCTTCAAACACCATAAACACTCTTTCTGTTTCCATACTTAGGTAGCTATGCTGCTTATTGTTCAGGAGAGAAGGAAAAAATAAAAGAAAAGGGGAAGAGAAAGGAGAAAGGAAATAGGGGAAAGAAAAGGAAGCACCACATCCTTAAATGGCTGCTTTAAGAAAATAATTTTCCCTTGGATGGATATTTTAGAAGGACTAGACCAACAAAGGCTACCAACAAAGTCTGCTCTAGAAGAGGAAGCAGGCAGAAAGCCTCATTTTCAATGCTCCCATGATTTTACTTTTCATAAAATCATAGAATCATAGAATCATAGAATCATAGAATCATAGAATCATAGGGGTTGGAAGGGACCTCGAAAGATCATCTAGTCCAACCCCCCCTGCCAGAGCAGGGTCACCTAGAGCACATCACACAGGAACGCATCCAGGCGGGTTTTGAATGTCTCCAGTGAAGGAGACTCCACAACCTCCCTGGGCAGCCTGTTCCAGTGCTCTGTCACTCTCACAGTAAAGAAGTTTTTTTTGATATTCACCTTGAACCTCCTATGCTCCAATTTACACCCATTACCCCTTGTCCTATCACTGGTCATCACTGAGAAGAGCCTAACTCCATCTCCCTGACACTCACCCCTTACATATTTGTAAACATTGATGAGGTCACCCCTCAGCCTCCTTTTTTCCAAGCTAAAGAGACCCAGCTCCCTCAGTCAATGGAAAACAATAAAGCCAGAGTAGGGCTAGCAAGATTTCTTAATTTTTGAGGGGAAATACCAAAGATGTGAGGGAAAATCTAAAGCAAAGTTTAACTGTTAACTCTGTCACAGAGAAGGGAAATCTGACACTCAGGGAAGATGGAAAAGGCAAAAGGGGAGACTAAACCCTTTCAAAGTGAAGGAAAGAAGGGAAGAAAACCCACTTTCTCAGCTGATGAGGATAAAGCTGAGAAATGATAAACCCTTTAAAACTGCCTTTACTTCACAACATAATTGGATTCCATGTTTTTGCAGCAAGATGTGATTATTCTCTCCTAAATAAAACATTCTTCCTGTGAATGACGACCATGTAGAATTACCATGGCTAAGGAGTTTAGTGAGGAAGATGCTTTTCTCATCTCCCATTTCTTTCACCCCAGGATCTCAAAGCATTTTGCACGTAGTAATTGCAAAGTTCTCTGATATTTCTGCTAAGTCTGTTCTGCCATTCCCACTTTCCTGGCAGGGGGAATACAGAACATATTTTACCTGTATCCTGGAGTTTGCATAATGAGGCAATGAGCCTCGTACTCTTAACTGTTGTCCAGTCCTTCCTCATGACCCTAGTGCAGTGGTGTTCCTGCCTCCAAAATTACTTCAGTCATCTATAGTTAATGAGAAATCCAATTTAATCCAATACCTATTAGTAGAATTTGTTTCATGAATATTAAGTATCTTTTACTGAGCTCATTTCTAGTCTTCTGTGCTTCTACGGGTCCTGTGAAGAGGAACACAAGAGGGTAAAAAGATTTCCCACCATGACCCAATGTAGACAGGTAATTTTTTTATGTCACCTGTTTAGTTTCTTTCTGGAACTCACAATTCAGAGCTTGCAATGCCTGGAATTTATTGAACACAGTGCAATCAGCATAGATGGAAGAAATTACATATTGTTGCCGTAGCCATCACTTTTTCCCTTTTCATATTCTCTTGTTGGCCTGTCTCTGACTTATCATCCTGGAATTCTGATGGATTGACTCCAAATACTGGCATTCACAGACATGTGGAAAGGAAATGTACAACTTGCTGAACTCAATCATAAGCTATATCTCAAACAACAATAACTCTAGGAAACTGGCCAAGGTGTGGAATGGTCAGAGTTACTCTCCAACACAGAGTAAAGATTTTAAACACCACAACAATCAGAACAAGTCCATTTATTGGGAAAAATTATGCTTTTTTTTTTGCAAAATGTGCAAAATTGGGCCCTGATAACATAGCTCCTTATGAAATGCTAAAGGGACTAAGAAAGAGAAAACTAGCACTTAAATACCGACCAGACTTGGCTTGGACATGTCATGTGTATTAGACTGTCTTGATCTTGATGATTAGAGGGCTGGAGCACCACTCCTATAAAGACAGGCTGAGAGAATTGGGGTTGTTCAGCCTGGAGAAGAGAAGGCTGTGGGGAGACCTCATAGTGGCCTTGCAGTTACGGAAGGGGGCCTACAGGAAAGCAGGGGAGGGACTTCTGACAAGGACTTGTGGTTAGAGGAAAAGGGACAATGGATTAAAACTGGAAGAGGGTAGATTTAGGTAATGCAATAGGAAGAAATTATTTAGTGTGAGGGTGGTGAGACACTGGAACAGGTTGCCCAGAGAAGCTGTGGCTGCCCCATCCCTGGAAGTGTTCAAGGCCAGGTTGGATGGGGTTTTGAGCAACCTAGTCTAGTGGGAGGTGTTCCTGCCCATGCAGGGGGGTTGGAACTAGGTGCTCTTTAAGGCCCCTTCCAACCCAAACTATTCCATGATTCTATGATCTTATGGTTGACCTAGACTCCAATTATTAAGCTCTGTCAGCCAGAAGAAGGAGGAAATTTTACATGCCAGGAAATGGACAAAGCAGTGCTTGGTTTGCTAATGGATTCTGCTTTAGTCCTAGTGAATAGGTTAAAGGTTTCCCTGCTGGGAACAGGGTCTGCATCAGTCCTTTGCTCTGTCAGTCTGTGCAGTCAAGCTGCACAATGTAACCACGACTGTTACACCATTCCTCCTTGCCTGTGCAATACACACCAGTCTTAAACTTCCATGTCAGTTTACTCCCTCAAAATACTCCTTTTAAGCCACTGTCCACTTTTCCCAGCAAGGGTGTTGGCAGTTCAGGTCACAAAGTGATGCATCATGGAGAGGAAGAGCTGCAACATTTCACAAAGCCTGCAGTTCTGTTCCTGAACCCAAACAGCCTGCTCTGTAACTTCCACAGCAACTTCATCAAGAGCAAGATACTATATAATAGCTTAAAGCAGAAAATACAGAGAGAGAAACACATACATGCAGAGTATAAAGCACTGAAGTAAAATGAGAGTAATATAAAACCTCAAGACACACAGGAACAAACTTGAACTGTGGTGCTCATTGTCTAAATGAGAAAAACCTATAGGAAGGCTAGAAATAAAAGAATAGCTCAGTAATTGAAATTTCAGGAGAATACAACGAAGCAGACTGTAATTCACCCTAAGTAAACATCCTCTCTCCTCTTACAAATCACCCTTGTGACACACATTTTGTAATTTTTATGGGTAGAAGCCTAGCAGGGAGAATATATAGCTGTGTGAGAGTGAGAAATCTCAACATTTGTTTTTCCTCCCGGTCTTAAGCGTTGTTGTAGGATGGATGGGGAGGGAGGTAGAGCTGGTTTTTTGGATTTCAGTTCCCTGGAGATGAAGTGCTGAGCTGCAGAGGTGAGATAAGGAACTGTTCTGAATGGCAACAGGTGATGGTGGGATGCTCAGGAGGGCTCTTCTGCACATTTGTACCAGTAATACATGACAAAAACTGTGTCAGTTTTGGTGCTGATTTGCAGAGTTTTCTTGACACATGTCAGGTAAGGCTGGAGGAGAAAGGAAAAGCTGACACTCCATTCTAGTGAGTCTGAACTAGCAGCCACAGAAAGGAAATTTCAGGGCAAGGTGCTCCAGGCCAACTTCTGCTCCTGGCCTCAGCAGGATGAAAATGCTTTCAGGACTTCTCCTGTTTTCTAGGGCCATCTCAACGCAAGTGATGGGGTCAATACTTTTTTGTTGCCAGGGTCTTGAAGACTGCAAGCCACTCATATTTTTTTCCATGGAAAATAGGTTGCAACCATCACAACTGGTACTGGAAAAAACCCAAGCTGTTGAGCAACTTCACCACCAGCTTTGAATTTTTCATAGAATCACAGAATTGTTCAGGTTGGAAAAGACCTTTAAGATCATCGAGTCCAACCTTATTCTAACCCTATTTCCCTATTTCTGATGACCCACCACTAAACCATGTCCCCATGGGCACTTTGGTTCTGTCTGGGTTGGAAGACATTCTTTTCTTGTCTCATTTTTAGAACTGCCTCAAAAAATGAATTTTTGGGACACCCAAAATGATTAGGTGAACTGCTTGAAGTATTACCCACACCTACCATAAGAGCTTGCTGAAGGTACAACTGAGCAAGCTGTGTGCTTGTGAGAGCTGGGTCTGGGTTGGGAGTCCACATGGATGTCCAGGTGCCACGTGTGCAAGGCCAAGTACACTAGGGAGCATTTCTAGAGAAGGGAGCTGAAAGGACCAGGATTGTTGTGGGTGGCTGGGAAAAAAACTTTTCCTTGCAATTTTTGCTGGGATGATTGGAGCTTGGTGCTAAGCAGCAGCCAAATACAGACCTTGAAACAGCCATATCTGGAAAATAATTCTCACTGTTCTCTTTTCACTGGTGGGGAATGAAAAGGTGAAACACTCTCTGGGTCCCAGACTAGCTTCTTCCCAGTCCTTCTCCTCACATTTGGTTTGTCTTCAGCTAGCTGTTTCTTCTGTGACAGAGCTGTCAGTCCTGAATGTAATGGTGATCTTCCAGGCTTTCTGGAGAATGAGCTACAAGCCTTGAGGTGAGCAGTTCTGGCTCTGGGGTGGGGGGAAGTACGACTACCTCTTGCTTATCCTAGAATCATAGACTGGTTTGGGGAGGAAGGGACATTCAAGATCATCTAGTTCCAACCCCTCTGCATGGACAGGGACACCTTCCACTAGACCAGGTTGCTCCAAGGCCCATCCAACCTGGCTTTGAACATTTCCAGGGATGGGGCATCCAGGACTTCTCTGGGCAACCTTGCCCAAAGGCTTGATGGAGCCTCTCTTCTGTCCTTATCTCCCTCCCTCCTGCAGTGTTGGAAACCTGGCTTCGATTTGGGCAAGATTCAGCCAGTTCTCAAGGACCAGTAGTGAGACAAGTCCTACCCATTTTCTGAGTTTGGTCCCAGGAATCACACCATTTCCCAGCGAGTTCCCATTCTCAGGTACCAACTTGTTCCCCTATTTGATTGCCAAGAGATGCATAACACCAGGCTCACAAATGTCCCTAGTCCCAGATGCTGCAGCTGTGGATCAACCACTCCAAGTGTGTCCTCCTTTCTCTCCCAGGACACTTGACAAGGACAGAGTGCCTTCCTGCACCTCACTCATGCTTTCTTACAGAAAAGAAAAGTCTTTGCCTCTTCTTCCTCTTCTGTCCAGCAAGGTCGTGCACAGCCATTGCAGATTTCCCACTCTGCAGATTTACCCACATCACCAGCTCTTTATCCTCTGTACTGAGAGGACAGATGATTTGATCAGGAAAGCTATTTTCCTGCAATGTAGATTATAATGGAAATCTGGAGAACAGCCCTGACTCCAAATCTCTGCAGCTTTATCCTCTTAAAAGCACAAGCCAATTAACCTCAGTCTGCAGGGAAAGAGCCCCCCTGTTAGGAGCTGGGTCTTGGAAAATGAGACACAGGGGATTTAAAATCACAGGGCTCTGAAGCATATAGCACTGCCCATGCCTGTACAAACCTTCACAGTGATGCCACAGCCATGGAGATGGGACTGTACACTCAGTGTCTGGCTTGGTTCTCAAAACCCCTGTGTTGGTGGAGTCCATGCCAGGGTCTCTACAACTCCCCCAGATGTTGCTCCACCACCCTCAGGCTGCTATGGGGTTTGAAGGGTCAGGCTTAGGGACTGGACTTCCTTGGGACAAGGGTATGATTTCTGTGGAGGCAGTTCGTGGAGGATGGCATCAAGAGCTCTCTCAACTGGAGATGTTCATAGATGATAAAAAAAACAGCCCAAGGCTCCATGGAGAAATCACCGTAGTGGTATTTTCATGATGGGGACTGAAGAACACAAAGACTAATTAGGTCCTAAGGGTTATACCACGAGGACACAACTCAGTTCATCCTGCAGTAGCAAAGATGCTTTGTTCCTGTAAACATCTGTTTGTCTCCCATTTTAGGAACTCTGATTGGGCACCCGAATGATGACCCTGTGAGCCAAATCTGAATGTCATTGACACTTGTTTCAGAAAAGGAGAATGTCAGTTGAATAACAGTGACATTTTTCCACATCTCTGCTGGTCTTCCCCATCTGAATGTTCTCTGCTTATCCCACAAAACTCCTCTGCCATCTGACGTGCAACGTGCTACCCTGGCGCCAACTGTTTCTTTGTGAGCTGGAAGGAAATGCAGGCACACATAAAATATCATCAGACACCTCTCCCAAAGTCATGCTAACTACCTGTCTTTGCAATAGTCTGTGTTCCTTTAATGACAACAGCTCCTGTTTGAGCTGTTAACATCTCCAGACATTTGACAAGCAGCTGAGTAAATGTCAACACCTTTCTAAAGGAAGTGTGGGATTTAAGAGAATTGTGCACTGACTAGGAAATGGCAGTTGATTCTGGGGTGAGACTCACTGGTTCCTAACAGCTGAGCTAATGCCAACATTTTAGGCCAGGCAGCAATTACTTCTGTACCCACAAAGATGAGGAATGGACATAAAAATGTCCCCTCTCCTTCTGAGTTACAACGTATGAGGGTTTTTAATGACGGGGGAGATAACTTGGGGTTAGAGAAGTATTATGGAACACCAGATAAATACATTCATACTTTGACACAGACTCCCTGTCTGGTGCAATTAGTGTCTTCTTCTCTTAGGCCCTCATGCAAAAATTCCCTGTGAAGATTTTCTTGGTGGTTCTGCTCCTGAACACATTGTACTTGCACTGAGAGTAGTCCCCTGAATAGCACAGCAAAGAATTGCTTCAGCACTGCCTCGGAGGAAACAAATCCTCTGTTCAGGCTGGAGAGGTAGGCCTGTGAAAAAGGCCTGAATAAAGTCCAACAAGACCAAGCACAAAGTCCTGCACACGGGTCAGGGTAATCCCAAACCTAATTACAGGTTGGGTGGAGAGTGGATTGAGAGAAGTCCTGAGGAGAAGGACTTGGGGGTGTTGGTTGATGAAAAGTTCAACATGAGCCAGCAATGTGCACTTAAAGAGCAGGAACCAGCTGTATCCTGAGCTGCATCAAAAGCAACGTGGCCAACAGGTTGAGGAAGGGGATTCTTCCCATCTTGTATGCTCTGATGACACCCCACCTGCAGTGTTGTGATCAGTTCTGAGGTCCCAAAAAAGGACAAGAAGCTGTTGGAGCAAGTCCAGAGGACTTGCCACCAAGATGATCAGAGGGCTGAAGCACCTCTCCTATGAAGACAGGCTGAGAGAGTTGGGGTTGTTCAGCCTGGAGAAGAGAAGGCTCCGGGGAGATATTATAGCAGCCTTCCAGTACCTGAAGGATCTACAGGAAAGCTGGAGAGGGACTTTATACAAGGGCATGTAGTAATAGTATCACAGTATCACAGTATCACAGTATCACAGTATAATAGAACAGGGGGGAAAGGTTTCAAATTGAAAAAGGCTAGATTTAGATTGGCTATTAGGAAGAAATTATTTCCTGTGAGAGTGCTGAGATACTGGCACAGGTTGCCCAGGGAAGCTGAGGATGTCGCATCCTTAGAAGTGTTCAAGGCCAAGTTGGATGGGGTTTAGAGCAAGCTGACCTAGTGGGAGGTGTCCCTGCCCATGGCAGGGGTTTGGAACTAGAGGATCTTTAACTTCCCTTCCAACCCAAACCATTCTATGACTGATTGCAATATTTCTCAAAATACAATATCTTACATTGGCTCCAAGAACTCTATCCAGCTTTTTCTTCTGAGCCCATAATGCTTCCAGACCCACAGCCCACATTGTCATGGTCACTTCCCTGTGATCACCTATTTGCCACCTAAGTGGCAATATATGGGCTGGGACTCATTTTGCTAAAGCTTGGAAATCAACCCTGCAGACACCTTCCTCCAAGAGAGCCTTCTTAATCCCATTGTAGGGAGGAAAAACTGTATTATGGAGCAATCCATCTCCTCTGGAAATAGATACATGAAGAAGATGAGATGAATAGCTCCTGGACAACGCCTATTTCTCTCCTTTAATAGGTCCTATGGGGAAGCAGCTCTGATAAATCTCACCTGTTGCACCTAGAATGTCTACAGGAAAGATGTACAGCATCACAGGGCATTGAACAAGGTTTCCTGAGCCACAAAACTCAGTTTCTGTGTATTGGTGATATCTAGTATGAAGTGGGCTTGGATAATGACTTTTCCATGAAAGTTTTAGGGGTTGTAATCAGGAAGAACACAAAAGGAGAATTCCTTCCCTTTTGGCTTTTCTGATTCTTCATTAAGAGTTCTTTCTATTTTTAATGCAGAGCACAACAGACTGGTGGAATTTTGCTGCAGATTGTTAGAGTTTACTGTGCTTTTAGATGGTAGTTGCATTGAAGGTGTGTGTTATTAAACAGTAAGTGCAAGCCAACTGTTACTATCGTGGGTTTAAAGTTTACTGAAGATTTTTTAGGCAAGACTAATGTTAGAAAAAATAGCAGAGATAAGAATTGTTGGAACAAATTGTCCACGGGAGGATGTGGAGTCTCCCTCCCTGAAGGGCTGCAAGAAAAGCTCCAGAAAACAGGTGACAGCACTGGTTTGTATGTCCCTTAAACTGCCACGGGCAGCAAAAGGCATAAGTGATTCTCTGTTCTAATTTCTGGAAGTATTGAAGTATTTTAAGCATCTTTAAGAAAAAAAGGGTCACTGGATTGAACTGTAGAATAGTGTAAGTTGAAAGGGACCTCTGGAGTTGTCTAGTTCAACCTCCAGCTCTAAGCAGGGCCAACTTTAGTGTCAGACCAGGCAGCTCGAGTCTTCATGCATGTGAGTTTTAAAGATTTTCCATGGGGACTTTGCACCACCTGTATGGCCTCCAGTCCTGGTGCTTAGTCAAACTGAAGATTTTGCCCTTATTTCCAGTAGGAACTTCCATCATTACAATTTGTGACTGTCACCTCTTGCCATTTTGGTCTGCATCTTTGGGGACATTCAAGATCCCTTTGCCAAGTGCCAACCTTCTCCAGACAGAGTGAACTGAGGACCCTCAATGGTTCCTTGATAAGCCACATCCCCCAGCTCACTAATGGATTATTTCATCTGACACCCCATGCAAAAGAGCCAGTGAGTTTCACCCAGCTCTCCCAGTCCTCACCATGACTTGTGTCAGGATAGTGTCTACCTTCCTGAGTGTTAAGGTGAGACCTGGTAAGAGCAAAGCTGGTGATTTCCCTTGGGAAGTGACCTAATACTGCAAACTAATGTCCTCAGTGTTGACAGGGCTGTGCTTCAGCTGTGGTCGGGGCAGAGACATGATACACCACTAGGTACAGACATGAGGTAGTAGTCCCTGCTCTTGTGGCTTCTGTTGGTGCCACCATCACAGGCAAAACAGTAGCATCAACCTCCATGCAGGCACCCTTCCCAGAGTCCCAGAGCTACCAAACCCTCTGCCATGCAGGAGCAAGGGTTGTCCCAAAATCCAGATACTTTATTGCTGTGTTTATTGCAGCCTCCATCCCTCCCTCCAGTTGCTAAGCGATACCTCTGCTCTCCGAAGTCACTGATACAGACCCTTGGCTGCTGCATTTCACTATTTGATTTGCAATTTAAATTCTCTGACAGGCAGAAGCAACCAAGCTGTTCACTTAAGATTGTAAGAAGTTATATTGAAATCCAGGAAATCGCCAATGCCTCAAGCTCTTCATAAATTTCACTTTGATAGTAACAGAGACAGAGGTGGGAAGAGGAAAGGAGAGAGAGAGAAGGGAATGAAAGAGATAGGTGCTCGTGTGAGGCAGGTAAGATGGTACCATCTTAAGATGGTAGGTAAGATGGTAAGATGGTTCCAGGCAACCAGTGACAGGACAAGAGGGCACAGCCTGAAGCTGCTCCAGGGGAGGTTTAGGTTGGATATTAGGAAGCACTTCCTCACGGAGAGGGTGATTAGACATTGGAATGGACTTCCCAGGGAAGTGGTGGAGGCGCCATCCCTGGATGTGTTCAAGGAAAGGCTGGATGTGGCACTTAGTGCCATGGTCTAGATGGTGTGGTGGTGTTGGTCATAGGCTGGACTTGATGATCTTAAAGGTCTTTTCCAGCCTTGGTAGTTCTGTGATTCTGTTCTGTACAGAGATGGTGGGGAGCAATCACAGGGGAGGAGTTTCCCCTTTGGTCATGGCATGCTTTGACCTCCAAGACCTGGTGCTTCTGCTTGGCCTGGTTAAATGCCTTTCAGTAGAGTTAAACACCCACTTCTATATCTTTTTCACTCCTGCTCTCCTTTATTAGTGCTTCCTGGAGACAGAGACAGATATCCTTTGCATCATCTTTTCCTTCCCTAAAACACCCACCCAGCAATCATGGCATGAAGGATTGCAGGGATGTGTGAGGGAGGGTGCTCAGATCCCAGATAGCCACTGCCTGTGGCTCTCCTGGACATCCTGCAGGGTTTGTAACTCCTGCTCTGAGTGGCCCAAACCTGACTCGTGGGCACAGAGAGGGAGGGTTGTGTTTTGTTGCCAGTTATCTGGGTCCTCCCTGTACGTGTGGGATTTGTCCTGTGTGAGGAGTGGCATCTCTGCATCAGAGAGGCATGTGAATTAATTATTGGGGATGGGTGATCAGGAAAGGGAACAGGGAGCTTCAGTGCCAGGGGAATACGAAGCTGCCCAGGGGCAGGAGTCGGGTTGCTGATGTGGGGGGAGGTTGGGGGCCCTCCAACTCCAGCCCTTCCCTTTCTGTCTCATAAATAGACATTTCCCTGCACTGAAAACTTCTCCGTGGGTTTTCAGGCCAGTAGAGGGAACCCTCCACCACAGTTATCCCAAACCCCGCACGTGCAAGGAGCAGGGAAGAGTGGGGCTTGCAGGCAGTTCCTTGCCTGTGGATCCGCAGGGCAAAGTGGCTGATCTTCCTCTGTCTCTCCATGCTCTCAACACCAGATCGAAGCAATTCCACTCAGTAAATGGGAGCAGTAAATGGGACCTGGGCTGTGGAGTCCTCAGCACAGGAAAGACATGAACCTGTTGCAGAGAGTCCAGAGGAGGCCATGAATATGATCAGAGTGCTGGAGAACCTCCACTATGGAGACAGGCTGAGAGAGTTGGGGGTGTTCAGCCTGGAGAAGAGAAAGCTCCAGGGAGCCCTTAGACCACCTTCCTGTACCTGAAGTGCCTACAGGAAAGCTGGGGAGGGACTTTTTACAAGAGCATGGAGTGACAGGACAAGGGGGAATGGTTTTAAAATGAAAGAAGGGAGATTGATATGAGATATTAGGAAGAAATTATTTGCCATGAGGGTGGTGAAAAACTGGCACAAGTTGCCCAGGGAAATTGTGGATGCCCCATTCCTGGAAGTGTTCAAGGCCAGGTTGGATGGGGCTCGGACCAACCTGGTGTAGTGGGAGGTGTCCCTGCCCATGGTAGGGGGATTGGAACTAGATGATCTGTAAGGTCCTTTTCACCCTAAACCTTGCCATGATTCTGTGATCTCTTAAATGCTTTGCAGACATCAACTCCCCCTTGGTAGTGCTAGAGAAGTGGCAGTGGTCTACCCTTGCCTCATAAGCAGGGTGACTGATAGCACCCTACACTGGAGGGAAGCTATGGTTCAGAGAGGGGCAGAGACCATCCCTAAGGCCATCAGCAGCAAAAACCAGGTAGCTAAAGCCCTTTCCTTAGGCTCTGGCTAAGGGAGTGAATGCCATGACACTCACTGGAAGTAAATGTTGGAGACTCATGTCTCTCTGTAGGGACAGAAGTGTGCCACAGGTGGCATCCAGCATGACCATGTCAGATACTCTTTCCAAGAAGCTGCTGTGGGCATTACCCTTTCTCCCTTCACTGTGCATTTCTCCAGCCCCATGTCTCTTGAGGCACAGGGCAGAGTTTGGCCAAACAACACCATGTCACTAGAAGAAGGTCTCAGAAGTTCTTCATTAACACTGTTACTTCAGCAAAGGCCACCAGTTACACTGAGTAGAAGAAGGCATCTCTGAAGGAGCTTGGTAGAGCTTTGTTTTTCACCTTCAGCCTCCCAAAGTGCCATGACCTGTGAAACCTTTCCCCACAGTCTCCAGCCAAAGTCCCAGAGGGTCCTCTCTCTGGTTGTCACCTGTGACAATAAGGGACAGCCCTGGAGAAGACAGCAGACTGCTTTACCTCCATTGATTCTGCTTCAGAGAGGTTTTTTGTAATGACTCTGAGGAGTCACTTAGCTTTCTTTTCCTGGGACTAGGTGATATCAGGCTACAGACTGAATCCACAGGGCAGCAAGCACAGCTCACTCTCTTGTCATCTTGGTTTCCAAGAGCTCCATGGGGAACATTTAAATTTTTCCATCCTGAACACTTTGTGTCAGCAAGTTGCTCCAGTACCCTCAGGGCTGTATTAAATATAAGACAAGATTAGACAAAAAACAGCAGGGTGGTCAGCAGCTTGCCCCTGCAAAACAAGGGCTTCCATTTTTAACTTCAATGTTGGAAATATGAGAGAGGCTCCAAAAGAAAAACAAGCACTGGGCCAAAGGAAGCCCATTTCTGCTTCCTCTTCTAGCAGTCTCTTGGCATTATGACTATCTTGTTTACAAAAGCATGTTCAAAATGAAGATTCTGTGTTGCAGGTAGCACAGTGGGATGCTGGGCCAAGCTCCTAAGGGTCTTCTTTGTCCTTCTCTCAACTCAGAAAGTGAAATTCAGCTTTGCCTTGCTGGTGAATCCTCCCCCCTGGAGCTGCAGCATTGACATTCTTCTGGTGTTTTGCCTTGATCCTCTGTGCTGCTCACTCTTCATAGACCAGTAATGCCAGACAGCTCCAGAACCTGGACATGTTCAAGCTCTTCTTAGGTAGGCAGCTCTTACCCTTGTCCTTTCAGAGTCCTGCAGTTCTGAACCATTTAGAAGCTCTTGAGCAGCTCTCCCAGCAAGTCTTCTCCCTGTCCTCTGTGTTACCCCATGGGGTCACCAGCCAGGTGATGCCCTGGTGAAGACCATCAAGATACTATGATGGATCTCTTGTCTGCCTTAAAGAAGGGCTAAGAAAGAGGCTGGTTTTCATGCTTTCCCTTCCAGTGAGGTGTGCAACTGGAAAAATAATGGCAGTGAGTGAAGGCAGGGGTTTTCAGCCAAGTCCAACCACCTGGTACCTTTTATCCCTCAGTGCCTCAATTCTGGGATTATTTTTTCTCCTATCCATCCATGCTGGGCTTTATCACCCTTGAGGTCACTGCCAAGAGCAGTGGACACAGCACACAGATCACCCCAACACCACAGCCCAGGTAGATGCATGTTTGCCTGCCCTATGTCAGGCACATCACCAGTTTTAGATGGAGATTCCTTGGGAGGGTTTTGGACAGATTTTGAGGGTTAATGAAGATCGGGTGGGATGTCATTCTGGGTCCTTAGTCGTGGCCACTCCACTTGTTTCTGACAGAACTTGGCAGCCAGGGCTGGTGCTTCACACAAGAGAGCTGATGGATGCCCACCTACCTCTTTGAAGGACAGAGGTTTTTGGTTTTTTATTCTCTCTCCCTGCTTGTTGTAGCACTTCTAGGTAAATTTTCAGCCTGGATTCACTTGTTTTTCTCAGGTGGCCTGAAGCAAGCAGTCACTAGCCATGGAAGCCTTGACCCTTCAGCTTAACCATCAGCCATTGCAATTAGCTTCTCCCTCCTCTGGATCATAAAACAGGCTGTTCCAGGTGTCCAGGGTCAGGGCTGCATCCCCAGGAGGCAGCTCCTAGCCTTGCAGCCAGAAAACACTTTGGTGAAATCACTTTTTTTTTTTTCCAGTGTGGCAGGCTGCGTGGTAGGGATGGGCTACCATGCTCACCTCTCCTTAGCCCAACCTTACCTATATGCAGGATGCAGGAAGCTGCTTTAGAGAGAGCATCTGGGAAAGTGCTTGCATGGCATCCTCCCCTCCCAGCCCCATGCTGTGTTTGGGATTGGTCAGTGGGCTTGAGCCCTGTCACTCCATTGTTGATTCATTCCTCTGTTCCTGTGAAAACAAACAGGCCTCTGAGCTGCAGCGAATCGATTTGCTGCACTGTAACGGCATTACAAGCCTGAAACACTCCCTCTCTCTCCCCCTTTCATCTTCTCCCTTCTGTTCCCTGCCTTGCAGAGAGAAGGAGCTTTCCTCCTAGCCAAGCCAGAGATGGAGAGAAGAGTTGTGCTGTGACCCATCTCCAAGGATATCTCAGCATCACTACCTGACCCTGAGGGACAGCTTCACTCTCACCTCTGAAGTGCATCTGGAAGGAAATGAAACATATGTTGATGGGGAAAGTGCAGGGCAGAGTCAGCACCAGGACATGGGAGGAGATGCTTATCTGCTCACCTGCATGTTATCTCAGGAGGAAGTTGCTGGACCCTGTGCTCTGCCCCTGCAGGCTGTAGCAATGCCCCCAGGCCTCCATGCATAGGTTCCTCTGGGGAAAATGAAGGTTTAGGGTAGAGCTCCAAGTTTTCTGTCTTGAGTGGGTGATTGAGGTAAGGATCTGCTCTTCTGGAGATCCACAAAGCAAAAATTATTATGGTGGGTTGTGGGACAGTGAGGCAACAGTCAGTATCCTACAAGGTAGAAGAGGTGCTTTTGAAAGGTGAGACCACTCCACTTAACAGGATAACAGGTACTTTTGGATGAGCACTGCTTTCTGTCTTCTGTATCTACTTCCCATATGTGAATTACAAGCACTGATCATGTAGAGAGGAAGAAATGGACTTTGCTCCTACAACAGCCATGGGAGGAACAATGCTCTAACCAGACCCTGGGAAATGGTATCTGCATTTCCTCTACCTCCTCATCATGATATGATGCTCTTTCACTGCTGCTCTGTGCCCCTGTCCAAGTCTTGGAGGGTTGATTAACCCCTGAAAATTGTCAGTGCAAGCCTGGTCCTTCTGAGACTCTGAGAGAAAGGTGTTTTTCCCTCCTGCACACTCATGCAGCCACAAAGATGTTTGGAAAGCCACAAGCTCAGGGAGCAAAGGGAAAGCAGAAAATCTGTGTGTCTTCCAGTGGAAAAATGTCCTGTGTTCAGAACAGGCTTGTCTTGTGCACAGAGCCACTGAGGGAGCACAGGGAACTGGCAAACAGACTTTCAGAAATTAGTTTATGTCTCCCAGAGAAAAGGTAGGACAAATACTGAGTGCTCCAAGTGGAGGCAGAGGAACTGTGACTGCAGCCTGAATCCATGGCTGCTTTGTAGTTAGTCTAAGGCTGTCATCAAATTCCCTCTGTAATCAGTGGAGAGAAATCAGAGCTGCTTTAGGCTGATTCAAGTCCACTTATTTCAGACACCTCTCTCAGGAGGGCTGAAATATCCCTATCTCTTTCCACAGTGTGGAGATGGGGGTGAGGCCAACAGCTTAGAAAAGAAACTGAACCTACAGGCAGGAAGGGTTAGCAGAAATGCATCCAACCCTTAGAACTCTGTTCAAGACTTCTGCGGGCTGCAGAGCAGACTCAGCTTCTCTGCAACCCACTGATTTCCAAGCAGCTACACAGATGCAAGTCTGGCCCTTCGAGTGCCAGCAAGGTCCCCACTTTGTACCCCTGGGGGCTGTGGATTTTGCTGATGACTACTACAATTCACCCTCACCTGCCTCCAGAAGACTCCACACCAGGGACCCTCAGCACCTACCACATCAGTCTGATGAAGGACTAGAGCTCCCTCTCTTTCCCTCCCACCTGACTTTTCCAGCATCTTTCCTTGCACATCAACTCATGTCCACAACCAGAAACTTCTGTTTTGCTTTCCTAACACACAACTTCCCCAAGCTACACCGAGTTTCCATCTTAAAATGATAAGACAAAGCTGCCCAAAGTAAATAAGGGGCAGACTTGTCCCGCTCTCCGTGCCCAAGGGGATGCCACGCTTAAAAATCGGCTCCTGCATGAGTGTGATAAATGGGATCCACCCAAAATAAATAAATAAACTCAGAGGCACACCCAAGGGGAGCAAAATCCCTGGGTTATTCCCATATTACTCAGTCATCTCAAGGAGAGAGCAGCTATCTGCCTGCAGCTGGCTGAATCATCAGCTACCTAATGTTTCTTGGAATGAATACAGATGCTTTGGAATTGCCTTGTGTGAGCACCACTATAAAGACAGCTAAAGCAGCTTTGCTATCTCCAGAATGGTGGCAGACAAATTCAGTCGACAAAGTGACTCTGAAAGCACTCCTGGCAAAGTATGAAAGGGGAATTAGAGGCACTGCCAGCCCTGCTGCCCGTTGCTTTCACATCTTTGCTAGGGAAAAAGTCTGGCAGTGCTCTGGCCAGCCAACCTGCTTTGTTCATTTAACACCTACTAATTCATCACAGCCACTTGCTCTTTTAGTGATTTATTTTGTTGCTTTCATTACTCCTAGAGGCTCTGTAGCACGTGAGTGTGCCTGTGTAGGGGCAACGGCCTCCTCCATCATATGTAATGGCAAGAGTCTGTCACCAGGGGCCTAGAGGGATGAAAACAGCAGGAAAGACTCATTGTTATGGATTGACCACCAGGAGCACTCATCTTGGTTGTATGCAGGAGGCAGTGAACCTAGGATTGACATTTAGGGATGGGATTTCTAAGGGCTTCACACCTGACCCTAGCATTAGTGGCCCAGTTTTCCCCACCAGAGACTGAGTGTCTCCAAGGACCACTGTCCCTCAGGAACTAAGTGGAGCTCTGCTCTCAGGGGTGGGGAGTGCCAGTGGCATGTAGATGTTACACAGACCATCTTTTTTTTCTTTGCGCTGTCCCCAGGGAAACAGGACCTGGCTGGTGTTCAGTCTGCTGTGGCTGTGGTTTGAGTGATGGATGGTCCCACCTTGAGTTAAAAAGTAATGTACATTCTTTTCATACCAGCCATGCATGTCATTACACTCTCTCCTCATTTAGCTCCTTGGGATGTTTGAGAGGTGGAGACAGCTTCCATTGAGGGACCATGACTGTTCTCACCATCCTTGCTTTGCTATCCTCTAAAGATGCTGGCAGGACCAGACTGAAGGACATCTTGTGTGGGAGCCTGCAAGGGGCAGAAGACAACTAGCACACAGTGGACTAACCTGAATATCAAGCTCAGAGCTGCTGTGACAAGGCCATCAAGATGTATTTATCTTTATTCTAGTAAATGAAACATGGTGGAGGCTGTTCCCATGTCTTAGACCATCTGTCATGGAGTGGTCACAAGCAAACTTCTTGTTAGCGAACTTCCTGGGACTCCAGATCAGGTTGGCTGCAAACATTCTATCTGATGGGAACAGCCAGGGGTACAATGTTGGTCTTGCTGGAAGAGTACCCGAGAATTGCCCAGGGGAACAACTTTGACTGCAGGTGAAGACCCTCTTTGAGCAGGACTGTGAGGTGGAAGGAAGACTTTCAGCCCCATGAACTGCTGCGAACCTACCTGGGGTGATGGCTTGTGGCAGCATGACAACACCAGAGATGTCCTGGCTGGCCAGAGATTTGTTACAAGCTGGCACCAAGGTGGGTTCTTCCCCAGCACGAGAACAAGCCAGACCTGGGCTCTGTAGCAACAGATGCTTTGGGTGGGAGGGAGCCCAAGACTTTGGCACAAAGCAGGAGGGCTTTGGGCACTTGTCTTCAGCTGAGGGAGAGGAGGAAGGGGGGTTCAGAGGGGAAGGTTTGGCAGCAGGCAGGAGGGAGAGAGATTCTCCCTCTCAGGCTGGGAAAGAGGGCTTCAGCATCAGGTTGCCTGGAAATGGGTTTCTAGGCATGAGAAATTTCTCTAATCTGCTCAAATAGTGCACTGGCTTAGAACAAAACCCTCGCTGGCCCTTTAAAGATGAGGACGAGATGCAAGCAGAACATGACCTGGCAAGAGGATGCTGCCTCTGCACCAAGTTGGACTCAGGATGCTCCAGCATGTACCAGGCTTGGAAAAACACTTGGACTCCCTCTGGGATGAGGGAGGTCTGGGAAAGCCAGGATGATGGGATTTGAAGAAGGTCCAAGTGTGGTAAGGAAGAAAACCACTACTGATGCCCAGGCTGCATTGGCAAACACCACAGATGCCACCAGAGCTGGGAGGCACCTGGACTTTGGGAGCAGTGACCTGTGTTGGTTGCAGGTGGGGTGAGGCAGCAGGTTGGCTGAGTAATCTGGAGTAACTGGGATTGGGAAATGGCCAAGAGTAGGAATTATTAAAATACTGGGATTGCAGCTGGGTGGTTCAGCTTGGTCTTGCCTCTCTGTTTATGTGTACTCAAGAAGAAAAAAAAAAGACTACTGACCTGCTGTTTCTATTCAAAGTCCTCACTTGACAGTATTGGAGTCAACAATTTTTCTGTGGTGTTCAGGAAACATGGGATCTGACTGGCCTGCTGCACATATCCTGCCCCAGAATGCAGGGATTGATATCCACAGATCTGTTTGGCTCCAGCTGCCAGAAAGACCTCTCCCTTCCAAGGTCAATTGTACCGTATGATTGTGCATTAATTTAGAGTTAATTGCCAGGTACTGCTCCAGTTTTACTCACTCCATTTCAATCCCCTTATGCTTCCAGCTGAACACTTACTTGCATCAGATTCTGGATCCTCTTCCAGAGCCTTTGCTCTCACCTCTGCTGCTGCCTTTGCAAAAGCATGGGATGCAGCATTTTTAAAGGAGCAATGCCAAGGCACAGCCATTGTTTTGCATGCAGACAGGGAGAGAGCAGGTGATTCCAAATCCTTTTATCTGTGGATACAGAATGGAATTGAAGCATCTTGAATTATTAGGGCAGAGTGTTAGGGACCAGCTTGGCACTGGGTTAAATCTCTTGCTCTGTCCCTGACTTACCATATGTCTCTAAACAAGTCAGCCCCGTGCTTTCCTGGCTGCAAACCCCCCGCCCCCAGCTAAAAGTAGCCCCCCCTCCCCCCTTTGTAGAACTGTTTGGCTGCAGAGACAATCAGATACTCTCAAGTTGAGAGACATTTGCTTAGCTAGATCATCATACTAGAATAATGACTAGAAATATTGTGAAAACCAACCAAATGAAACACTTCTGCACTGAGTTTTATTGGAACAGAGAAAGCACCTTCAACATAACCACTGTACTTCATGAATCTGTAGGACTTGGAGAAAGGCTTTTTTTTTGGGGGGGGAGAGGGAAGGTAGGCAGAGAAGGAATACATTTTTCTGTCTATCACAACGTGCCTGAGTTTGAGTTGGTTGGTTTTTTAAGCCCCTGCCTCCCTGTTGCTTTAAATGATAGAAGTTACCCTGGCGAGCCAGTGCTGCTCGAGGAGGAGCAACGGAAGGCCGGGAAACCGAGGTGGCAAATCATGGCTTTCAAACAGCCCTGATAGGAGTGCAGGGGAGAGCTGGCTTGTGCTCAGCTAGAACGAGTCAACTCTGCAGGGTGTGCGGCAGCAGCTGCCTCCGGAAGAGAAGGACACTGCGTTGCAAAGTGCCTGATGACTTTGGCAAGGACAGCTCGGGAGGGGAGGGGGTGGGGTTGTGCTTCAGCCCCCAGAGGTTCATCAGGTGGGGAGGGGGTGGGGATATGCCTGAATCTCCAGAGGTTCATCATGTGGGGAAGGAGTGGGAATGTACCTCTGCCCCTGGAGGTTCATCGTGTGGGAAGAGGACGGGGATGTGCTTCTGCCGTCCCAGATATTCACTGAGCTTGGTGCAGAGCCCTGTTTGTCAGCTCAGGGAGCTGCCATACCAACCTCGTGCTTGCTTCCAGCACAGAGGGCCTCCAGGGGCATGAGGTAATGAATGCATCCTCTGCAGAACACAGGAGCTAATTTCAAGTGGCGGCGAGCACCTGTCAGCCTCACAGAAAGGTTCAGCTTGTTTGGAAATGGTGAGATAACTCCCCCAGCATTCTGGTGCAAGGAGAAAGGAGGGCAGGATTAGACCTTTATCTATGCTAATGCAGAAGGATGTGGCCTCCAAAGAGCTTTCACCTCTGCCAGCTTCCCCCTAGCTATGGTGTGAGATCCAACAACCTCATCTTCCAACCTGAGTGTGACTCCAGTGAAGAGTGGGGGTGGGGTTAGAACCCCTTGGTGTGACAGACCACGGTGCAGGTTTTGCACATACATGGATGGATGAGATCACGCTGCAAATGAGAAATCAGACATTTTGAGTGGCAAACAACAGGTTCAGAGATGGAAGGGGAGAAATAGGAGAGTGTGGCAGAAGGCTGAGACACCAAGCATACCCCTGTCTGACCTGGTCCCACCATGCCTGTCCAGCTACACGCAGATGCATTTGCAGACCATGAGGGCTGATGCCACCTTTACCACTCTCTTGCAGATGTCCTGGATAGCCTGAGCTTCTGCAGTGGCACCAGACACCAATGTTGCAGAAGCTGAAAGGAATCCAGAACACCCTGTCTGAGACTGCCCTGCAACATGGCACTTCAAAGAGCATACATCTCCTGAATCCATGTCAGTGCTTCCATTAACAATTGCATAGTTAAATGACCAGGCAAATTTATGGGCAGAAAAAAAACATCCAGAGCAGTTACATATAAAAGCTCTTTCTTGGAATGTTAATGAGTTGTAACTCACTGGAGGCAGAAAGAGTGTTTGGAAAGAATCACTCCACACCTATCTTTTTTTTTTTTAGATAATCTCTTGACACCTACTGCTGGCCACTCTTGGCAGCTGGACCCGGAGTGATCTTCTGCTTGACCTTCTACGGCTGTCCTTATCCCTTAACTCCTATCATATCTGTAGTTGCTTCCTCATTCATGCAAGCAATGGCTCTTCTGAAAATTTCCTTCTAACCACATCTAACATCTGCATAGCAAAGCATGGGATCTGCAAGCTTCCCTACCTGCCCGTGGGACTGTGTGAAGGGCTGGGATTGGCACCAGTTTCCAACAGCAGAAGATGGGTGGATCTATGTTTGTGACACTTGCATTGTGCTTCGCTAAACAGATGGTGGAGGTACCAAGAACAGAAGAGAATCCAGAGCACAACCACCATGGTGATGTTCAGCATTAGCAGGGGATGGGGTGGAGGAAAATAACCCATGGCCATGTTGGTAAGCTGTAAGAGAAGGCAGCTACAGGAAGACTTTATTGTGGCCTTTCACTACTTAAAGGGAGCCTAAAAGAAAGACTGGGAAAAAGGTTTACAAGGGTCTTTAGTGACAGGAAAAGGTAATGGATTTAAACTGAAAGAGGGGAGATTCAGACTAAATATAAGGAAGAAATTTTTTAAGACAAGGGTGGCGAAACACTGACACAAGTTGCCCAGAGAGGTGGTAGAAGCCCCATACCTGAAAACATTCAGGGTCAGGTTGGATGGAGCTCTGAGCAAGATGATCTAGTTGAAGATGTTCCTGCTCACTGCAGGGGTGTTAGCCTAAATGACCTTTAGAGGCCCCTTTGAACCCAAACCATTCTGTAATTCTATGAGATTTGCTCTGTTCCTTCAGAACAAGAGAAGCAGCATGAAGATGGAAGCACCTGGAAGGGCTGGGTGGTGGGTGCCAGACTAAGGAAGGCTTTCATGCTTTAGGACAGCCCAGAATCCAAAGAGCACCATGAATACTTCGTAGATACAAATCTAATGTGCATGGCTCACCTCAATCTGAGAGACTGTGCTTTTCTGCTTTGAGTGAAGGACTTCTCCAAGGAAAGAGAGAAAATCCTTTTGCAGGTTACAGAAAGTTTCATATTTTAAGGAGCAGCTTCAGCACGTATTTGACCCTTGGTGGGGTATGTTCACTCAAGCATTGCCTGTGTTAATTAGTTTTCACATCTGCGCTGTGTGAAGCTGCAAAATTGAGCCATTTTTTGAAATGGGGAGAGAGAAGTGCAGGTGAATTCATGGTCCTCTGTCCATACAGCATATGTGTGCTAAGGCTGGAAGCAGAGCTTCTCCCCTTCCAGCCATGGGGGAACATTTCCTTCCGTATTCAGAGGACAAAAGGATTTACACCTTGCATGCCAGATAGGACTGCAAATGCTCGTACACTCGGAGGCACCCCTGGCTCACCAGGGCTGCCCCAACTTGAGGTTTTGTTGGATGAAATGTTGAATGAAATGAAACTGCAACAAGATGGACCCATTCTGAGTAAATGTGACATTAAAACACAGCCAATATCTGTCTTGCTTCTCAAGTGATAGTGTTTAACAAGTCCCAGTAGAGGTTTAGTCATGATGTGAGCACATGTCCTTGTCTGAGTCCAGCTGTACCAGGCTAGATATCATCCCTAGTGGCTTCCCAAATTTATCCCCAGGCTCCTTCATAGATCAGCTCCAACAATTTAAATAGTATGACTGTGATCGATAGCCAAACTTGTTTGGACTGAAATGGTCTAAGCACTGTTCACCCAACAGTTCAAGGTGAGCATGAAGTTCCCTGGGGCACATCCAACCTCCCAGATTGTTGGACCTGACTGGTCTACAATGCAATGTGATTTAGTGATGTGAGCTCAGGGTGTTCCTGCTTCCACATCCTTCTGCTGCCATCCCTTCCTATCTTGCAGTTATGCTGTCACAGGGTGGACAAGAGCAAGGTGTTGCTGGAAAGAGACATTCAGAAAGCCTTCAGAAAAAGGCATTTTAGAGATTGGTCAGTTTTCTTCAGAGCATGGCCCATTACACTTGAGTCAGGCCAGCTAAGAAGATAGGACCAGGCAGGGGCAACCAGCAAGAGGAATTGATACCTAAAGCTCCTTCCACCTCCAAAGACTATGCATTTTCAGTCCACAGCCTAAACAAATAACCAGGGGAAGGTGGGAATACATTAAGCCAATGTTATCCCTGAACACTTCATGCTGTGAATGACATGACCCCATCCCTGGAATTTTTCAAGGCCAGGTTGGATGGGGCTTGGAACAACCTGGTCTAGTGGAAGGTGTCCTTGCTCTTGTCAGGGAGGTTGGAACTGGATGATCTTAAGGTCCCTTCCAACCCAAACCATTCTATGATTCTATTGTCCTGTGACATCACAGGTGCCTCATTCATCCTTCCCATGCCAGGTTAAACACCTGGGAAAACCATGCTGGTGGGCACTGAGCACTGGGCTGGCAGGTGCTGGCACTCCTAGTTACTGGGAGTGCTGATGGGAAGTGATGCACAAATGATGAGTTGATTTTCATAGTGTGGAGGCCCCTAGGGGGTGTTAATCTGCACCTGGGAAATGTCAGATCCAGTCAGTGAAGCCTTAATGGATTGTTTGCTTTTCAGCAGTGGGGGAGTGGGAAATGTGTAGCTGGCATAGGCTTGGTTGAGTCAGAAAAGAAACGACTATTCCTCTGTGCCATCTGAGACAAGCAGGATGCAGTGATTGCAGAGAGGATGAAGGGCCAGATTCAGACACTTGCTATTTGGGCTGCTCTGCCTTGTCTCTCCAGGGAGCCAGAGTCTGGCAGCAACTGGCAACAGGACATCTGAAATGCCTTCTCCTTGCTTGAGCTTAGATGTCCTTGTTGCTGCAAAGATGTAAGTCATCATGAGCCTACCTTACCCCTCCTGAACAGGCAATCTCTTATGCCTCAGTCTCTCTATGAATGTTTTTGCACAACTGACAATTTATTCACAATCCATATACAGATATATACACACACTCTATGGATATGGATATGGATATGGATATGGATATGTAGAAAGAAAGAAAGAAAGAAATTCCCTTAAAAAAAGTCAGGATTGGGAGGAAGTCTGAAATTATTTCAGAAGGGTGGATTTAGGTTGGACATTAGGAAGAACTTCTTTAATATGAGGGTGGTGGGTCACTGGAACAGGTTGCCTAAAGAGGTGGTGGGGACCCCATCCCTGGAGACATTCAAGGTCAGGCTTGATGGGGCTCTGAGCAACCTGATCTAGTTTGAGATGTCCCTGCTTACTGTAGGGGGGTTGGACTAGATGACCTTTAGAGGTGCCTTCCAACCCAAGACTCTCAATGATTCTATGATTCTATTTGTAAATCTACATTGAATTTAGCAATTAATTTAGGTGAGAAAGAAGACATAAAAGGGAAAATAAAAATATTGTTCTTGGACAGTTTCAAGATTAATGTTTCAGTTGTTTCAACTTTTTGTTTTGAAGTGTTGTTTTCATTCCAAAATTGAGTCGGGTTTCTAAAAGGGCAAGGACCAAAACTGAAAACATGAACATGGAAGAAGCATATCTGTTCTGTGTGGTGTGAAATGTTTTGCTTTTAAACTCAAAATGCACACAAAACTGTTTCGTTTCAGGTCAGTGAGTCACAAACAAAACTTCTCCATATTTTCAATGTTTATTTACATTTAAAAATAATTTATTTTTGTCAGAAGCAACCAGCTTGCCTTCTCATTTTGAGGTTCCTTTTCAGCTTTGATGTAACGTAAATCAATTTCTTGTGTGCCTCCAGAGTCATCAATAGACACACGTTATTATCTCTTTTTTTTTTTTCATATTTTCCTGCCTATTACATTGCTCTTTAGGTCTCTCTACACTGGCAGGTATCTGTGGCTGTAAGCCCTTCTCTATTCAGTTTGACCCATCACCTTTGCTGGTCTGTGTTCAGCCCTATAACCCAATCAATATGATTTGGGCCATCACTAGCAGAAAGCTTGTGCACAGGCTTTGTGAAGACCTGACACTGCAGGGTCTCAGGATGTCTCTGGGTTTGCCATGCCCTGAGCTGGTTGTCCCTGTGATCACCAGTGTCCCATGGCTGAGGGCCTCATGCCCAACATGCCTGAATTAGGTGCTGGATACATTCCACATGGCCAAAGGCTGCCACCCTGGTTAGGCACTGCCCAGCAAACATCAGCCCTTTGTGTGTCCTGGGTGCTGGGCAGCTCTGCCACCAGTGCTGGGGACCAGGGAGAAGGGAGCAGGTGAAGGGGAGAGGGTGGATGAAAACACCCTGAAGGGACCTCAGAGTGAGGAAGGAGAAACCCTACTATGAACTTCACACTCCTTCTGGCAAAGTCATCAAGGTGGTAACAACTCGCAAGGTCAATACCTTTATCTTGGAGGTGACCAGTACTTCTGATTGCAGAGCTCAGGACATTGGCAGTGTGAACATAACACCAGAGAAAAAAGGGACACTAAGGGTTTTTTCCTGAAATACTGTTTTAGAGTATTATTATTAACAAGGCTTTTCTGTACTTCTGTGGACTGCGTTCATGTAACTAGGCTAATAAAATTTGAATTTTCTTTAGGTTGCTCACATTTAAATGGGGTTAACAGTAATTTCAGGGCTCCATATATACAGCTTAGATGGTATGCACCCAAGTAAGATTGGATGGATAACTGGGCCTTAGTTTTATATGCACCAAACAGTGCATTCCACATAATCTCATCCTTACAGTGAGAGAGGAGGAAAGGGAGGAACTCTAGAGATGTCCTCCAGACAGTTTTAATCCAGACTGGTGCAGCAGCACTTGTCCTGGATCAGAATATGGGAAAAATTTTGAAGCCTGGAGGTCAAGACATTTTGCAGAAGGGTGTGACTTAAGAATTGAGTGCCATGCTGAGATGGAAAAGAGCATTCCTCATCACAGGAAAGGTTCAGAACCCCAACTTCTTCATCACGCCACACCGGTGGCATCCTTCTTTGTTATGCTGGGATGGTCCTTAGAGCACTCTGCTAATCACACATTTATATAGAGTGGGTATGGTATCATGGGCATTGCTTGGCTATCTCACCTGACCTTGGGATGAGGGTCCTAGATGTGTCACTGGATCCTGGGAATGCTGTTCTGTCGACTTCTGGATTTGGAGCAGTCAAGGTCACACTGTTTACTGCATGTCTACAAAGGACAACATGTAGGCCAATCTGGGACTTGCGTACCAAGTGGACCTTAATTTGAGAGAACTGAGGCTGAATTTAGACTGATTTTGTTTGAGATCATAACTGGATCCCACTGGCAAATGCTCCCCAACACAGAAGCCCTTTATTTTTCATGTCTCCTCTTGACCTACTCATCTAATTCACTCTGAGCCCTGGGTTGGGATCTCTCCATGCATTTGCACAAGTGAAAAGTCACATCCTCCTGAAAAAGGTCACTTCCTCTTAGAATCATCACAGCATCTTGGCTTTGAGTTTTTGAGCCTCTCAGCTTTTACCTATGAGCCTAAATAAGCAAGAGGAGTTCCTTCTGGAAGCTGAGAACCTCAGTCTGTACAAACATCAAACACCTTCCCCTCTGTCTTCAGTAAACTCAAATTTCCTCTCCTATCTCCTTCCTGATGCAAACTCACCATTCTTAGCAAAGATGTCATTTTCTGGTGCTTGAAGGCTTAAAAGCTTATAGAGCTGCTTGAATAGGGGAATTTGAAATGAGAACTTTTTTGTTAATGAGAATGTTTTTTAGCAATTACGATGTTTTCAGTTATGTCACATTTTTTATCACATTACCATTGTTTAAAGGACTTACCAAGCAGTCAGCAAAGCAAGTTCAGCAGAGCAAGAATATCTGACAAATTCCTTGCTTAAAGAAATGTTTACTGCAAATCCTTTCTGATGTGATGGGTTTCCTCTTGGAAAGGAAAACACTGTCAGAAAGTTCATTCCAAAAGTTACACTTTTCCCCACCTCAGCCAGTCCCATTTGCCTCCCTGGTGACTTTGCCCAGGCCCTACAGAGGACAATGGTGGGTGCATCCTTTCATAATGAGATCCCTTGAGTTAGAGTTGATACACCAGCTCAGACACTTTGTGCAATGCGAGTGACACAACTCAGAAGGTAAAAAGTGAAAAAAATGCCTTTCAACACCCTCCCCTTCTCTGTGAGCTGGTCCTGGTATCTCACCAGACAGCAAAAAAAAAAAAATAAAAAATTAGGCATTGCTTTTTCCTTTCTCTTGGGCAGTGTCAGTGACCCTTCTCTGAAATGAAGTCTTTTTGGACTGCTGCAAATTTGCCTTCTTCTCTATATAATTCATCTGACTTCTTATTTCAGAGATTCTCTTACTATTTGCTGAATATTTCTGGGGAGTTGGAACTGGCTTCGACAGCAGCTGTCAACGGTTCTTGTTTAATTACAGGGGAGGAGGAGAGGGGAAGTCCTGGGAGAGTTTGGGGTACACAGGCTTACCAAAATCTGTATGACAGGAAAGAGTAAGAGAAACAGGATGTACTGAACTTGGCACAAAGTTGGGCAGTAGTTATCCTGGCACAGGCTGTGCCTAAACATTGTAAAGAAGCAGACTGTTAAACTGTCAGCATGCATTTCTGTGATCCAGGATGATATGAAACATTTCCTTGCAGCCTGGGATTTGAGAGAAAGGAGTATTTGAAATGCTGAGCAGATCTTTAGAAATCAGAGACTTGCCAGCCATTGTGTTGCCTAAAGTCACTGTGACTATTAGAGCTGGCTGATGTTGTTGCCCTACCACTCTCCATCATTTTTGAAAGATCATGGCAAACAGGAGAGGTAGCTGAGGACTGGAGGAAAGCCAATGTCACTCCAGTCTTCAAAAAGGCCAAGAAGGAAGATCCGGGAAATTATAGACCAGTCAGTCTCACCTCCATCCTTGAAAAAATGATGGAGCAGCTCATTCTGGAGGTCATCTTTAAGCACATGGAAGAAAGGAAGGCTATCAGGAGTATCCAGCTAACCTGATAGCCTTCTACAATGTTGTGACTGAATGGTAGATGCTGGAAGAGCAGTGGATGTTGTCTACCTTGACCTTAGCAAGGTTTTTGACAGTCTCCCATAACATCCTCATGAGCAAGCTCAGGAAGTGTGGGGTAGAAGAGTGGAAAGTGAGATGGATTAAGAACTAGCTAAACAATAGAGCCCAGAGGGTCATGCTTAATGGTGCTGAGTCCATCTGTAGACCTGTAACTAGTGGAGTCCCCCAGGGACCGATGCTGGGTCTAGACCTGTTCAACATATTAATGAACAACCTTGATGAGGGGACAGAGTGTATCCTCAGCAAGTTTGCTCATGATGCAAAGCTGGGAGGATTGGCTGATTCACCAGAAGTTTGTGGGGCCATTCAGTGAGACCTGGACAGACTGGAGACCTGGGCAAAGGGGAACCTAATGAGGTTCAACAAGAATAAGTGTAGAGTCCTGCACCTGAGAAGGAATAACAGCATGCACCAGTAAAGCTTAGGAGGTGACCTGCTAGAAAGTAGCTCCGTGGAGAAGGACCTTGGAGTCCTGGTGGACAAGTTATCCCTGAGACAGCAATGTGCCCTTAATGGCCCAAAAGGTGCATTAAGAAGAATGTGTCCAGCAGGTGAAGGGAGGTTCTCCTCCCCCTCTACGCTGCCCTAGTGAGACCACATCTGGAGTATTGGGTCCAGTTCTGGGCTCCTCAGTTCAAGAGGGACAGGGATTTACTTGAGAAAGTCCAACGGAGGCTACAAGGATTATTAAGAGACTGGAACACCTGTCATACGAGGAAAGGCTGAGAGACCTGGGGCTGTTTATTCTTGAGAAAAGAAGACTGTTATTAATGTATATAAATATCTGATGACTGGGTGTCAAGAAGGAAGGGCCAATCTCTTTCTAGTCATGACCTGTGATAAGACAAGGGGCAATAGATGCAAACTAGAATACAGGAAGTTCCACCTCAACATGAGGAAAATCTTCTTTACTGTGAGGCTGACAGAGCACTAGAACAGGCTGCTCAGAGAGGTTATGGAGTCTCCTTCTCTGGAGACTTTCAAGACCTGTCTGGATGTGTTTCTGTGTGACCTGCCTTTGGTGGTCCTGCTCTGGCAGGAGGGTTGGACTCAATGACCTTCAGAGGTCCCTTCCAACCCCTACCCCTACTATTCTGTCATTCTGTGGTTATCTTCAGAAAATTTTATTGCCAGGTAGCCAGTCCCCCATGAATTTGAGATCCCATCAAAAAGACAAAACCTGAGTCTCTTTCACTCCAGACCATGATCCAGCCCCTGCCTGGATCCCAGCTTATACTGCCTGAAATATCTTAGAGGGACCTGACTTGGAGGATGACATCTTCAAGCAGAATTCACACTCATACCTTCTCATCGTGCCTCAAACCAGGGTCCTTCCTATTGATTCTATTGATTTTTAAGCTGTCCTTTTTCCTCAGCAAGACCCAGACCCTGTGCCTGCCACCTCCTCCAGCCTTCCTCCATCCCCATCTGCTCATCCCAAATGCTCTCCCAGCACAGGACCCACCTCCGCACTTGGGAGACTTCATTTAAATGTCTCCTGGGGTACTCACCATGACCTAGAGCTCTCCAGAGTCCTGGGGGGAGACAAGGAGCTCCTGCATGGACACAATTTAGTTGTAATAACACCCCTGCAATCCCTTCTGGCTTCTCTGATCCCTAAGTACCTCCGTTAGGGTGGGTGAGAATGTCCCATTTTGCTTTCTCACATCACTGCAGGAGGAAAGATACCACTACCATGGTGAAGCTGGAGGAAAGGACCCTTCCCAGGGAAATCCTGGCAGCCCAAAGAGCCAGTGCCCCCAGGGCTAAGGCACAGAATCACCATGGCACATCAGGGCACCTCCTGCCTCCTTTCTTGTAGACCCTTCAGAAATACAGATCCCAGCCGCAAAACTGATTTTCACTCTCCGACATGATCTGTCCCCAGGCCCCTCTGCTGTCCCCTGACAACGTGTAGGGTTTCCAGCATGTATCAGTTGAGACAAGCCATGAAGCATCTCTGCAAAATGTATGATCATCCCCTGCCTTGTCTATTTAGCCCAGAAGCTCTCTTGGCTTCACATTTCACTCAGTGCTCATGTGGCACCTAGCACAGGCAGAATGGCTCTGTGTTTGACAGGGAGTGCCACCTTCCTGCTAATAATTAATAGCAATATGGGGCTAAGACCATCATCCTACCAGAGCATTGACTGCAAACCCAACCACACAGCCAAGACTGAAGATTATAAAGCAGGGAAGAAATCTGGCAGAGAATTGCTTAATCTACCACATTTGAAACCAAATAATGATTCATTTAAAAACAGATTTTGCTGAAGCAACTTCTAGCTTTCCATTCTTTTTCTTTTTTCTTTAAAAAAAAAAAAAAATCACTGCATAATAAAGTAGTTAGTAATTTGTGTCACTGCTGTAATTTTTTTTCCTTAGTGTAACCACAAGGGGTAAGACATTTCCACAGCACACTTAAAAATAAGTGTAATAAAGAGAGGCAAAAATCAGAGCTGGCGTTTGAACCCTATCAAAATAGGCAATACAAGTTATGCCTTCTCAAAATGATGGTTACATCACTGTTGACAATTTATTAATTAGAGAAACCCCAGATGATAGAGCAGGGCAAATGCTCTGCGACAGCTTCTGGTCTGAACTGAACCCAAGGAAATCCAGCAACTTCCCCAGGGTAAGGCAAGCAGATGCCTGGCTCCACACTGATAACAATTTATTGTCTCTATTTTATTTGGATGTACAAGACACAGTCCAAGTGTCCCTGTTGGGCTAGCTGTGGGTGTTTGTAACCAAAGCGAGGAAGGAAGGGAGAAAAGGAGAAATGTTTAGAGATGGGAAGTGTGATTTCCTTTGTAAAAGACCATGGAGATGAGCCTCAGCCAGCTGCCTCCTTATGTCAACCATCCTTGGAGAGCTGCAGACTTCTCTCAACCTAGCACCTAGCTTGGAGAGATCCATTTGTGTGGCAGAAAAGGCTATCTTCTGTCCACCTTCACAGAATCACAGAATCGTTTTGCTTGGAAAAGACTTCTGAGGTCACCAAGTCCAACCATTAACCTAGCACAGTGCCAAGTCCACCACTAAACCCTGTCCTTAAGGACCACATCCACCTCTACAAATAACTCCAGGGATGGTGACTTTCATTCAGCTCATGGCTTAGAAAGACCCTTCCTTGGCCAATTCCTTGGCCTGTTTTCCCCCCTAGCGTCACACAGGAGACACCACATTTTCCTTCCATCAGAATCTAAGATGGATAAGTCAGAGACATTATGGTCCAACACAAATCAAACCTCATCCATTTTTTTAGGAAAAAAGAAAAAAATGGTTTCCCCAACCTTTTGCAGTCTAGATGCCATCAGAGTCTGGTTTTGAAGTCACTAGCCTGCATCCCTCTTGTTTGTGGAGCAAGAGATCGTTTGATACTCCACATATCCTCCTGAAGATCCTGCTAAGACACGAGAACAACAAAGGGGTGATTGGTGACAGCCAACATGGCTTCACTAAAGGGAAGTCCTGCCTGACTAATTTGGTGGCCTTTTACAATAGGGTCACAGCCTCAGTAGACAACGGCAGAGCAACAGACGTCATCTACCTGGACCTGTCCAAAGCTTTTGACACTGTTCTGCATGACATTCTAGTCTCAAAACTGGAACAATATGGATTTGATGGATGGACCACTCATTGGATAAGGAACTGGCTAACTGGTCACACCCAAAGAGTTGTGATCAATGGCTCGGTGTCCAAATGGAGGTGTGTGATGAGTGGTGTTCCTCAAGGATTGGTACTTGGACCAGTGGTATTTAACATTTTGTCGGCAACATGGACAGTGAAATCAAGTGCACCCTCAGCAAGTTTGCTGATGACACCAAACTGTGTGGTGAAGTCAACAAGCTGGAGGGAAGAGATGCCATCCAGAGGAACCTTGACAGGTTTGAGAAGTGGGCTCGTGCCAACTGCATGAAGTTCAACAAGGCCAAGTGCAAGGTTCTGCACCTGGGTCGAGGCAATCTCATGCACAAATATAGGTTGGGAGGAGTAAGGATTGAGGACAGCCCAGAGGAGAAGGACTTGGGGGTAGTGGTGGACCAGAAATTTAACATGAGCCATCAATGTGGACTTGCAGCCCAGAGAGCCAACCCTATCCTGAGCTGCATCAAAAGAAGCATAGCCAGCTGGTCAAAAGAGGGGATTCTCCCCCTCTGCTCTGCTCTGGTGAGACTCTACCTGGAATACTGTGTCCAATTCTGGAGTCCCCAGCACAAGAAGGACATAGAACTCCTCAAGCATGTCCAGAGGAGAGCCACAAAGATGATCAGAGGGCTGGAGCACCTCCCCTATGAAGACAGGCTGAGGAAGATGGGGTTGTTTAGCCTAGAGAAGAGGAGACTCCGGGGTGACCTTATAGCAGCTTTCCAGTATCTGAAGGGGGCCTACAAGAAAGCTGGGGTAGGTCGTTTTACACAGGTGTGTAATGAGAGGAAAAGGGGCAATGGTTTGAAACTTAGAGAGGGGAAATTCAGGCTAGACATTAGGAAGAAGTTATTTCCCGTGAGGGCCATGAGATGCTGGAGCAGGTTGCTCAGGAAGGTTGTGGATGCCCTCTCCCTGGAGGTGTTCAAGGCCAGACTGGATGAGGCCTTAAACAACTGGTCTAGTGGGAGGTGTCCCTGCCCATGCAGGGGAGTTGTAACTAGATGATCTTTAAGGTCACTTCCAACCCTAGCCATTCTATGATTCTATGATACAACTCATAAATCCCCCACTGACACCTGCCAAGAGTGGGCTGGAGGAAGGTGAAATCTGTCCATGTGTCTTCCACCAGGCCAGTTTGAGAATAAGGGAGTGATGTCACCTTACCTGGCATTTCATAGAATCATACAACAGCTTGGATTGGAAGAGATCCTAAAGATCATTTAATCTAAACCTACCCTCTTTCAGTTTGATACTGTTCCCCCTCATCCTATCACTCCCTGCCCTTGTAAAAATCCCTCTCCAGCTTTCCTGTAGCCCTTTCAGGTACTGAAAGGCTGGTAGAAGGTCTCCCTGGAGCCTTACAGGGAGATGTTGGCAACTGCAGGAGCCCAGGATATCATCTGCCTCTTTATCTCTCCACCTTGCTGCCTGGACACATTTCTTTCTCACCACAGGGAGGGTGGTTTCCTTAGTACAAGTCTTGCCTGTCATTTCCTCTGTAAACTGGAACAGGGGAGATTTAGGTTAGATATTAGGAAGAAATTCTTTCCTGCGAGGGTAGTGAGACACTAGAACAGGTTGCCCAGGAAAGCTGTGGATGTCCCTTTCCTGGAAGTGTTCAAGACCAGGCTGGATGGGGCTTGGAGTAACCTGGTCTAGTGGGAAGTGTCCCTGCCCATGGCAGGGTGTTGGGAACTAGATGATCTTTAAGGTCACTTCAACCCAAAACGTTCTGTGATTCTATTGTAAAAGCTGAATCTTCAGAGGATGCAGGATTTAGGCTGCAGGTGTGCTGAGACATCAACTGACCCATGGGCCCAGCCATTGTCTCTCTTCTTGCCCTCACAATCGCCTTGAGGCCTGTTCCCTTAGGTCCTGAAGTCTTTGGGCTCAAGACAAACTGTTTCTTCAATACATGTGCCATATCTTGTTTAGATTTCTCTACAGTTTACATCCATACAAATGAGTTAAAAACAAACAAACAAACAAACAAACAATGCCCAGTTCTTTGGATTGTTGGCTAAATGCTGCCTCAGATGGCTGCACACCAGTTGTCTGTTGAGAATATCCATGGGCAATGTTTATCTTGAAATCACACCTGGGAATTTTATGGGATCGTGCAAACTGGCATGGACTAAAACCACTTCAGGAGCCATCCTAACATCAAAATGCTGCAAGGATCTATGTTCCTGTGCCCAGGAACATTCCTGCACTGGTGATTTTCCATGTAAAGGTAGCTGCAGGGTAACATATAGCAATTATACACATGGCTAAGATTAATCTAGCTTTATTTGTCTCTCTCAGAGCTACGTATCCGTAGTTCTGTTCATGGTGGGGGGAGAGGCAGATAATGTTAGGGTCTGACTAATCTGACCTCTCCTGAGAGAAGCTCTACCTAGAAGTAATTTTTTGGTAGGGTATAGGATTGCTCAAAAGGGCAAAAGTTCTGGCACAGAGATGGACTAAATGTCTTGACCCAGCAAGTCAAGTGTGAATCCAAACCCATTTTCATGCCCAGAGACCTTCATACACAGACACAGGGATGTAGTCACACTCCCAAGCACTGTGTAAGGAAATTGATGCTCTTTGTCCCTCTGTGCACATTGCATGTAAACACACCCTCCCTCCTGTAGATGCAGTGGGTAGACTGGTGGTGGCTGCATTCTCCAAAAAGACCTTTAGCTACCTCTGTCTGGTGGATCTATCTGGTGCCTCTAGGAGAGCTATGACCACTTCTCATTATCACCATCCACTAATGAGTCAGACTCCTTTCCACCCCTGCCCCTAATCACACTGGGGACATAAAGTTTGGACACATATCTGACAACCACATGTTGTTGACTGTACATGTTGTGGAGAGCAAGAGAAAAATCTTCCCACCCTCCTTTCTTCCAGCATCAGGCACATTAGCATTTCAGTTCAACGGCTGTTTCTTGGGTAGTGGTGGGTGCTGCCATTCACATGTAGATCACTTCATAATCCAATCTATGAATGCTTATTCTGAATGTCAAGGATTAGTTCAGAACCAGCCTTGTGGAAAAAAAAAGGGGAGAGGGAGAAAAAAAGTTGGAATGAGGAACTACAGAAAGGTTGGGGGGTCTTATTTTTTATTTTTTTACATCAAAATAGCTCGAGGCAACTGGCTTTGTCCCACCCCATGAGCTGCCACCACCAGAACTCCCCAGTACTTCAGAAAAGCTTGGGTGGATCTGTTCAGAGACAGGTGCATCTATAGGCTGCAGTGTCAAGTTTCTTTTCAGGATAAGCACCATTAACTCCAGCTGGAAGGTAAACCCACAGCAAAGTCCTTTTTGCTTTGTCCTTACAATGTTTACTAAGTCCATCTGCTTCTGTGTGAGACTGTCTCATAGTCCTTTGTATTGCAGTGCCTGAGTTTCTTCCTCTCTTTATTATACCAACATCCCAAGAACTCCCCTGTGTCCTGGAAGGAACTGTGTGTAAGGCAAAGTGCACACAGCCAGGCTTTGGTCCATAGAAGCCTAGAATCATAGAATCATAGAATGGTGAAGGTTGGAAGGGACCTTAAAGATCATCAGGTTCCAATCTGCCTGCTATGACCAGGGACACCTCACACTAGACCAGGCTGCACAAAGCCTCATCCAACCTGGCCTTGAACACCTCCAGGGAGTGCTCTGTACCCTTACACCACTCTGGGGTACTTGTCAGCTCAGATGTAAACCAACATTCATCCACCTTGCATCTGGGTCAGGCTTTTCTTGAAGACTTCACAGGGGTTTCAATTAAAACCCAGGGAAGCATTTTGCTTAGCTACAGAAGCAGACAGAGCTGTCTTGCCTTTCCTACTGCAGCAACCCAGCTGTTGGTGCACAGCACATGCTTTGATGCCCTTTCCCTTTTAAAGCTTGCAGAATCACAGTACGGTTTGGGTTGGAAGAAACATGAAAAACCATCTCATTCTAGCCCCCCTGCATGGGCAGGGACACCCTCCACTAGACCAGGTTGCTCCAAGCCTCATCCAACCTGGCCTTGAACACTTCCAGGGAGGGGGCAGCCACACGTTCTCTGGGCAACCTGCTCCAGTGTCTCATCACCCTCACAGGAAAGAATTTCTTCCTAAAATCTATTCTAAATCTGCCCTTTTTCAGTTTGAAACCATTACAGTTTAGTGTTTCCATGACATGTGGTCATGCTCAACAATATGTATCTGGAACTTTTAGTGGAGAAGCAGAGCTAGAGGGAAGGGAGGTTTCTCTCTGACTCTATGCACAAATCATCTATCTCTACCATCAGCTAAGCGTAAGTCCCAATCAGTCCTAAAATCCACGTGTGCAGTGCTAGATTGCCTGAGGACAATGCTGCTCAGACTGGTTAGGAATGGTCAGGCAGGGTTAAGGTTGTCTGTGTCATATCCTAATTGAGTAGCAGATATCCAGAGGTCAGCTCTTTCTCAAACCTCAGGGGGAAACAAAGTGCCAAGAGCAATAAGGATGAAAGGGAGGCATCTTGAATGAAAGTACCCACCATCTGGGAATACCTCCACTATCGTCTCTTGTACAAATTTCCAACCTCAAAGGTAAATGAAGACCAAAAATGGATAGTTTAGTTTTGGGTGGCTGCTGGGGGGATGGGAAGCACTTTGTGGAGCTAATGAAGGAATCTGTTACATGTTTCTATGCTGTGTGAACTTGGTGGTAGAAATCTGAACCATTTCAAACAGAATACTTACTTTCTTCCTACAAGCTTCACTGCCTACAGTTGCCATGGGAACTCAGCCCACTCACCAGCCAATCACGTGAGTAGATTTGTTTTGTTAGTAGTAGTAACATTAGCATTATTTTTGGTACAAGAGACTGATCATTGCTACCACTTATGTTCAAATAACCCTTTACTGTAATATCGTTGATGGGATGTATGGATAAAGAACTGCTGGCAAATGTACCATTGGTCCTGAGTGGTTAAGTGAAATCTTTCCTTCATTAGGAGATGATCTATTTGCCTTTTGCTGTTAGGTCCTGAATCCCTGTGCTAAGAGGGAGGGGTGTGAGCCATGAATCTCAGATTGTCATCTAAGAAAATCTGATATTGGAGCCACAGAAAAGGAAAAAGGAGAGCTGTGGGGAGTTGAAAGTGGGAGTGAATATTATAACAGCAATAGAGATAATGGGGAGAGGCAGGAGACTGAGGAGGGGAAGATTAATACTGAAGGGAAGGAGCCTGCATAGAGTGCAGTTTGTCATGCTGTTTGCAGATCTGGTCACGCAATTTGCAGATCTGCTCATTGGTCATAATAAATTGAGCATACAATGCATCATACCTGGAAAAGCAGATCCCTTTGCAAGTGACAGCCCCAAGGACCCCTTGTTAGCAGAGGAGGACTTGAACAAAAAGTCAAGGTGATGCAAAGGAGGATAAATGAACAGTCTCTGAGCAACAAAATGAAGCTGTATGCCATGTTGGACTGTGTGCTTCCTACAGAGACTGAGAGACAGAAGACAGGTAGGTAGAGCACCCCCTATCTCTCTAACTATGCTGTTATGTTGGGGGTGACTTCTGTCCATGTAAGATAGTAGTAGACTACTACTAGACTACTAGACTGGGTTGTAGAGTCTACATTTACAGGAAAACTAGACAAAAAGCAGCATTCAGGATAAATCCACCTTACAAGGAAGTACAAACTATTCCATCTTGCCAAGTGGTACCTCTTTCAAAATGTCCAGAGGTCTACAGCAACACAGCAGGGCAAAATGTTCAGGATGAGAAGTCTGAAATTTGTGCATTTGGTAGTCATTAGGATCTGATGTGGTAGACTTGTAATCCATCCTGTGCTGCTCAGGTCTCTTTGGAGTACTTTCCATTTTTACATGGGAAAATCTTCTCCAGTTGGGAGGGTCATCTATATTTGTGTGTGGGGGTGAGTGGTATCTGTATATATATGGGATGAGACACAGAGAAAGCACCAGTGAGTTGGCACACGTGCCTTCCATGCCTCTCCTGCTAGTTAGAAAGCAGGAGAGATTTATACTTATTCCAAAGACTCAAAGCTATGGCAATAGGAAAGGATGAGATAAGCTGTCTTTAGTTGTTGCCAATGATTCCTGAGCTCATGGTCAGGCACAACAGCATGATGTGTTGAGAAATGGGATGTGTTTTCAGGCTTCATCAAACCAATTATGAGCCTCTTATCCTGCAACAACTTTTCCTGTTGTTTGCAAACCATTTTTGGTATCATCAGCATCATAGCCATGAAAATAACATCACTCATGAAATGTGTTTTACTGCTTTGCCAAAGTCTTCCCAAACAGAAGCCCAAGAACTCTTAAAATATTTGTCAGGGCTTTAACTCCCTGAAAATGCCACAGGTAGATCCCAAACATCCGCTGTTGGTTTTTGTTTTGTTTTTTAATAGAAAAACTATGACGTGTAGATTCAAAAATTCTGGTAACATTGGTATTATGGGATACATTGGTTGGTGATTTACCTCCTTTGGATTTTCCCCCTGCATTTGTTAACCATCACAGCATCATGTTTGTTATTCTCATTTTTGGTAGAGTTCCCAGTGTTGTCAGATTTCCCAGTGGAGACTGAAGCAGTGTTGCATACATCCTGCCATCCAGAACATCATGGGATACTCCAGAAGAACTTCTCTTCCAGAAAGCCCAGCTGGACCTCTGCTCTGCTCCCAAGTAGCTAGCTGTGACTTCAAGGTTACCAGCTGGAGTAATGGTCTGGGAAAGAGGTTTTGCCAGTAGCTGTTAATAAAGACAGCAGAGGGGACCAAAGTCTTGAATACTGCTCTAGATCATGCATCCTGCAATGACATCATTCAGTTATTCTTTTTATAAGATTTATATTAGTGCTTCTTAAAGCTTTGCCATAGTTACTAATCAATAGTAATGCTAACAAATATCTCCTCTGTCTGACTAAAGAGTATGCTGTCTTTGTTTTCCTTTTTAACCCACAAACCAGATTAATACAGTCTTTTTTTTTTTTTTTTTTTCTGTAGCAGGGAAGATATTCTACATAATTAAATCCACTATTCAGTTATTGTTGATATTCCCAGGTATAACTCTCCTTGCATTGGTTCTTGCAAAAGAAAAAAGAAACCTCAGTAGGGTCGATGTGGTGTTGATTTTTAAGTACAAAATGGTCTGTTTTCCTGGAGAAGCCACTTGCCAAGTTGGATGTTGTTGTATTGCTGTCTTTCTAGCAGCCTGCTGTTTGAGGCAGATGATTCTTTTGATAGGAATTTATTCATAAGGAACTGTAGGTTCCCAGCCTGCTAGGGGCCTTTTGCAGTGCACAATTGACCAGAAATGTTTTTAACCAGGTTCCTAAAAGCAAAGGTTGTGTGATCAGCCTGAAAGGAAGGGTGTAGTTCATCTCAGGTAACTGCAGGTATCTATAGGTGAGCATCACCATCTGAATTTGTAAAGCAACTCTTTATCTCTGAGGGGGAGAAGTTGCTTCAAGGAAAATATTAATTTGACCTATTCTAGAGATCTGCTTTAGAAGGCAAGGCCATGCCTGAAGCATCTGTTTCTTTCCCTAGATTATAAAAAAATCTAGACCACTAGGTTTACTCTACAGACATCCAACAGCAGGTGAAGTGAGTAGGTATTACAAGAGCAGAGAGGATCATTAATAACTACATCACTTATTAATAACTATCTCACTTGACCACAGTTTCATCCAATTTGGCCTTGATCAACTCTGCTGTGAATCACAACATTTGATTAGACATTGGCTACAGTCACACTAGAGGAACTTCATCTCCAACTTGGTATGATCGTGGTGTTGGATAGAAATTTGAAAGTCCTTACAGGAGGTAACTTATTAATTTAAAAAAAAAGAAAAAGATAGAATGCATTGTTTAATAATGACTGATCAATGCATGGTTCTTCTAAGTGTTCACCTAGCCAAGTGACATAGTTAACTATTGGCATATGCCAACACATGAAATGATGAAGAGCTGAAACTCTTAACCATGGAGGTGGACCTGAAGAAGAATTACCTCTTAAATGGGCTGAAAGACAAGCAGTGATCATCCAGCAAGCCTAACTGGAGCCTTCCTTTGAGCAAGGGTGGGGGAGGCCATAAAAACTTATGTAATTAATCAAGTAGTCCACATTATAATTAACCAAAAGGAAAAAAATCCCAAAACTATCTGGGTACCTGCTAGTTAGAGGACATTTCTTTCAATGACTTTGTTCTGTTCCTTTTTTAGTTATGATGCACTGGATGAGATGAGCTAGATAGAAGGCTTTCTTATGTAATTCTAATCTAAAGAGCACTGAATTGTCTCTACTTAATGGTGAAAATTGCAGAAAGGGTGAGAAAGATATGTATGTACAAAGCTGTATTCCCCCACATGCACACTTTTTATTCTCCATCCACAGCATACACCATTAAAACAAAGTGCTCCCAATGTAAAACAGTGGAGCATTAAAAAGCCATTAATCATTGCTTTGTATTTCTTGCTGCTAGATGTTAATTTCAATTTACTGTCACCTACTCAGTTCCCCTCCAGCGGAGTGTCTGGCTCTGTTCCTAAAGGCCAGGACAATGAAGGAAGGGGGAGAAAGTCACTTCAGGCAGAGGTGGGGGGACACAGAGGGTGGAGGGAGTCCCTTGGGACACTATTCTTCTCTTCCCTCTTTTCTGTGTATTTACATGAGGAATTAGATTGCCCAGATGGAGGAGCTTTCAAACTCTACTGAAGGAGACAATAACAATTTCCCAGCTGTTCTTGAAAAAAAAAAAAAAAAAAGATGAGGAAGAAGAAAATGGCTGATTAATCATGTCTGGCCCACAGGGTAACAATTATCATCATGTTAATTGGGGAAGATTCAATAGTGACGCAATAAGAAGAAGTTTGCCTGGTCTCCTGCCAGTCTGTGGAGATGACTAGCCAGTTGAGGGGGACAGAGCCAGGTGGCATCCAGCCACGTAGGGAGGGTCAAGACTAGATCCATCCCACCAGACTTAGAGGTGAGGGAATGGAGATCTTCAATGGATTGTGCTGTATGTTGGGGCACATCTTGTCTCTCCTGGGCTGTTGGTAAAGCTGGAAGTGACAATGCTGGTGGTTGAAACACCTCACTTCGGGGCTTGAAAGGAGCTGGCGTGATGGATCAGTCTGGGTCCATGAGGTGAGATATTAACAGATGTTTTGGCTTGTTTTCTTCTAATATTTGACATAAGTCAATTAAGTCATGGGGTAGGAGTTTGTTATTTCTGGTCATGACATGAAGGAGCTGTGGCATTAGGCTATAATAATAGTAAGAAAACACCACCAGATTGTATTTCTTTAATACCAAAGCCCAGTTTTGCATATTTTTAAGTGTATCTAGAAGCTCTGCTGCCTGTTCCCACTGTCCCTCATTCCCTTAGGAACACTTTGTTCAGATGATTAATTTCTTCTTGAAGTTTTAAGGTCTTATGGTGATGTTCAGGGTTACCCCAGTTTTCCCATCCTGGTTTTCTCTACACTGCAAGACAAACCCAAGGCTTGCAAGCAGGCAGGAACAGATGGAGCTGGTTCCAGTCTAGCATGACCATACAACATGACCATACAACATGACCATACAACATTCCCTCTGTGTTTAGGAAGTCTTGAACATGGTACTAAGACTTATCTCACTATCCCCCTTCACAGAAGAAGCAAAATCCTTTTGGGTCTTCTGGAAACCCAGAATATGTGGGATCCCATACTAATATGTGTATAAAATGTATCCAGTATGAATGGGAGAAGTGGATAGCAGCAAGGTGAGGTGCTGAGTGTCCTCAGCCTCTTCCAATGCAGATGGATTGGTGGTTCTCATCTCAAAAGTGAGTGACAATTACAGCACAGTGAGCAGGCAGACCAAGGGGGGCAAGATTTGTATGTTCAGGGGATGTGAGCATGTTCAGAGGGCACATCCTCTAGTATGAAAAAAACCTTCCCTCTAATCCAGCCCTGGCTTCTCCTTGTCCATGTGTAGGAGTAGCCATTGACATTGACAAAACATTTGGGCCTGGTGAAGCTATGCTGTTTGGCAGCAAGGTATGTCATGCCCCTCAATGTGTTATTTTCAAAGCTTGATGCCAGGGTATGTGTTTTATGACCTGGAGTGTGACATAATCTTGACTCAGTGAGCAAGGCCTGTTGGGACAGCTTTGGACCCAGTGTGTGCAACGTGTGCGTTGTGTCTCTCTGGAGAACATCCCAGTGAAGTTGTCCTTCCCAGGTTTCTGCCTTCTGTGAGCCACTGGTTCCCTCTGGAAAGAAGCCTGGGAGCACAGGTGTAGGATGGATACCCAAGAGACCAGGCACTTTGAGGAGTGAGGCAGAGTCCCCACTTGGCTCTGTGCATGCTCTGCTCAAGAAGAGATGAAGCAGGTCTCTATCTCCAGTGCCTCCTCTTGGGCAATTCTTCAGATCCAGCAGATGGGTCCAGCATGGCACAAAACCAATCAGAAATAGCTTTGGCGCAGCTCCTGAAGTGATTTTAGACTGTGCCTTCTCTAGCCATGTGTCCAAGCTAGAAGAAGTGTTGGAAAAAGTAAACTCTCAGCCTGCAGAGCCAGGATCTCATTAGGCATGGCAAAGAGGAGCACAGAAAACAAATACCTGGCATCACAATTTCTCTTTAGCAAGAAAGGCACAGATTCTGGTCTAGAGGCAAAAAAATTTTTGCAACAGATCATCCCACCTGTCATGCCCTGGTACTGATAGAAGGTCTCACTAAAGTAATCAGCTGTGGAGGTGACACTATTTGTCCTCTCAGGTTAGGCTTTGTATTGGTATCAGGGTCTCTGAAATAGGCAGGCTGGTGAGGCTGCTGCAGCATGCATAAGCAATAAGAGGGGTCTCATATTAGCACCAACCTTTGGGGACATGAAAGTGGAGAGAGCAGAGAAGATTTTAAAAAAATTCAGGTCCAAACCAGTGGGATGTCTCTTGCTTTGCCTGGTTTATTCTCTGCTGCCTGCTTCCTTATTTACTGTTTATTTACTTGGAGGCGAGGTGACCTTCAAAGCTTCTGCTCGTCACTAGCAGCCTCTTGGTTGCAAGTTGCATGTTAATTTTGGCTTAGACACTGAAGCTGAGTGTCCTAGGCATACTGTGGTGGAATCTGTGCCTCTTATCATTGATGCTATTTAAAAGCAGGGGTCTGCTTTGGGTAGCCAGGCTGGATCAGCAGGTCTAAATAATAAAAGGCCATAAAGAACATGTGGGCCTGAAGATGCAAAGTCCCCTCATTTTTATTCCACCTCAGCCCACTCATATAAGGGATGGTGTGACTTTCTGCCATAGAGGAATCATTTGCAGGTCCCACAGCAGAGGTGGAAAGGTTTTCTTCCTCCAAACTGTTTTTGCAGGGAGCAGTCATCCATCTCCCACAGATTCAGTGCAACAGAGTTTATTTTCATTTTTAAAGGTCTGTAAAACCAAGCATCTTTCCTTCATCCTTTTCCACCTGCCTACACAGATCTCCAAGGTGAGTCTATAGCCACCAGAACTGCAAGGTCACCACAACAGCAGCTAAAAATGCATCCAAATTTTGTCTGTGGAGAATGATCTACAGAGTGACTACACTCATAGTGGCATGATGAAAGGAGGGACTTCCAGGGCAGCAGCCAAAGGAAAATAGCAGATGTCTGTGGTATTTGTACCACTGCCAAGATGACAGCAATGATTTGTTGGCAGCCACATACTTCAAGGCAGGACCTTGCAAGCCAGGCATCTTGTGGCAGGGTCTATAGTGTGCCCTGGACACATCCCATTTGGGACACTTCCCTCTGTTTCTTTATTATTCCAAATAAATAGAGTGCTCTGCTTAGTGTCCCAATTAATGTGGTGGGCTCTGGAGCAGGGGCGACTCTGAGCTATTCTGAACAAATAACATTTCCCTGTGCTGTTTGACAGATGCCATACTTCACCCAGAGACAAAGGATTTTTCTGGGACTAAAATTACTTATCACCCTGGGTCTCGCTTGCACAGACAGAAAATTTTGCTTCTTTGAAAAGCAGAGGAAATGAAGGCAGGAAATGAAGGCAGGCAAAAAAATAAAAGCAGGAAGCTAGTTTCTTCAAGGGTGAAGGGTGTGAGTGGTATGAAGTGTTCCTTTTCTAACCTTAAAAATTAATTATGGTGAAAATCGGCCCAAACAGTGGAAATGGTTCCTTCAACATATAGGTGTCCTTTTTGTGAACACGCACCCTTAACTTGGCAAATTCTCCCCATAATTTCGGATGAACGGCCCTCTAGGAGGAGCTATTTCTTTCTCTTGGCAACAAGGTCTGCTTCAAATGTAAGAATGGGCAGATGTAATAAGGGAAAAGGAGCTCTACACCAAACATTAGAAAAATGTGTTACAATAGATGAATGGCAGGACAGACAGAGGCTGATTTCAGCTGAGCTCTGATTTCTAACCAAGATCTTGAGAGCTTAGTGCCAACACAGAGAAAGAGGGAAAGTCCATCAGAAAATCAGACTGTTTTGGGTGTCCGTGCTGGCTACAGGACAAACCTAGTGTCTGGGCTTCTACCTGAGACATGTCAATTCCACACCTTGAGTTAGATAGATGATCCCAGGGCATGAAGATAGCTGTCTGTAAAGGTTTTATTTTCTGGACAAAGAAAGCTTGCATCATGGGCAGGAAAGGGAGAGCCTGTGCTGGGAAACAGTAACCCTGAGACAGTCAGGCCAGTCCAATGATTTGAATCAAGGTCTTAGAGCGATGCCCTAAATTCACCAGAAGAGCTAATGAAGTCCTCAGATGCATAAGCTGGGGCATGTTGAGATAGATGAGGCAAGTCACTTTTTCTCTGGCTATGAAGGAAATGGAAAAACCCAGTTTTGATGTTTGTGTCTGCAAGGGAACATCCAATGCTTGAAGGGACATCAGAATACAGAAACAAAAAAGACACAAAAGTCTGGAGGAAAATCTCTGGCCAGGAGACATTTCAAACACTTACTTTGTTCAGTATATGAACAAAAAATGAAGTCTGAAAGGTTGCATCTTTATGGAGATGGGAGAGTTTCAGAGAGGGGAATGAAGAAAAAAGCATTTGAAAAGGTGAAACAGGGAGAGGATTTAATGTGCTGAATCCCCTCCCTTGACTGCTGGCCGTGCTGCTTTTGATGCAGCCCAGAACAAGTTTGGCTTCCTGGTTTGCAAGTACATCTTGCTGGCTCAATCACCAAATCAAATCACCAGCTCCTCTCTCTTCTTCACAGATGAATATTCTTTTCCCACCCCTACAGGCGTGCAAAGATCTTGTCCTACCTCTACAGCCCTGCCAGGCTCATCTAGGGCCTCATGATCTGCTGTCAGAAATTATAAAGACGTTCCCAATTTCCAGGCTGAGCAGCCAGGATCATTTGCAATCAGTTTTAATCACAAGTGTAACTGAGTGGATTGCAAGTGATAAGCCCCGTCTGCAGACAGCTGTGATGTAATGAATATGACAGTTCAGAATTGGGTCTGAAGGTTATTTTTGGGGAAGGCAAAGAACCACAAAATTAGACTCAGCACAGGGGAAAAAGAGAAAGATAAAAAGAGTCAGTGCTTCAAACCTGCACCACTGAGAGGTCCCCTCCCTGCCAGACAAGACAAGCTTAAATAATCAAAATTAATTTGTGAAGGCAGCCACTCAAAGAGAAATCAAACAGGTGACCACATCTGGCATGAAAATCCACAGGATGAGAAGGCAAGAGGGCTGAAATGAAGTAGCTACCAGCAGCCCCTGCCTTCATGTTGCGTGCCACATACCACAGGCTTCTGCTTCATGTTTCTCTTTTCTATGGCCACAGATCTGCAGAGCATAGTTCTTGTTACTGCTTCTCTCCTGATCTAATAGTCACATGCAAGATCCAGCCTGGTGTGCAGTCCACAAGTACCCTGCATTGCTAGACAGAGAATTATTCATATCCTGGGTAGGTTGAGGGGCGTGAGGTCAGAAGGCTGGAGCACCTCTGCTATGGACACAGGCTGAGAGAGTTGGGTTTGTTCAGCCTGGAGAAGAAAGCCTCCAGGGAGAACTTAGAGCACCTTCCAGTACCTGAAGGGGCTCCAGGAAAGATGGAGAGGTACCTCTTACAAGGGCTTGTAGTGAGAGGACAAAGGGTAATGGATTATAACTTAAAGAGGTGAGATTAAGATTAGACATTAAGAGGAAATTCTTCACTGTGGGGGTGGTGAGACACTGGTCCAGGTTGCCCAGAGAAGCAGTGGCTGCCCCATCCCTGGAAATGTTCAAGGGCAGGTTGGGTGGGGCTTGGAGCAACCTGGTCTGATGGGAGGTGTCCCTGCCCATGCAGGAGAGTCCAAACTAGGTGATCTTTAAGGTCCTTCCAACCCAAAGCATTCTATGATTCTAAGATTCTGTGATCACAACATGAGCTAAGGAAGGTTACTTTGGATTTGTCCCATTGAAGTGGAAATGGACAAAGACCAAAGGTTTTTAACTCTATCTGTCATGCCCTTGCTGGGTCATTTCAGGCTGTTGGTCCATTCATCCAAAACTCACCTCTTGTCACAAAGGATCATGGCATCACCCATTTGTGCTTCCTGTGTCCTGCTGTACCTCTGGTGTGCTACCTTCTGGCCTGTCAGATCAAATCACTGGCTTCTCCTGCCTCCAGCCATTGCTAATATTCAATGAGTCAGAAAGGAGCTACGATCAACTTGATCTTCATCAACAGGATGATGTCACATACTGAAAGACATGATAAAGGTAGTCATGACATACCTCCTGAATCCTGTGTCCAGAATTGTAAACCACAATAAGAGTATCTGTTCCTAACAAAAAACCAGCTATCTCCACTGGCCTCAGCGTGCATGCTGTGTGCTTGCAGACAGCTGTCAGTCCAGGGAAGAGAAACTTCCTGCTTATTATCTAAGTAAACTCTCCTCTCAAGCTGAATTGAGTCCAAGTCAGTCTGAGTGGAGAGAAGGAGAAACGTGGCCAACAAATTTAACTTAAATTTTCTATTACAAATGTACCCAGTGCCTTTTTGTCCTAAAATCCAAAGACTCTGTGCACTGGTCATAGGGAAGTAAATCCAACTGATCCATTAATGTGGATTAGCTGAATTGCAAGAAAGCACAGGTATTTTTACTCAGAGCTAGAGTATCCTTAGGCTGACTCATTCTGACCCCTTTAGGAAAGTTCTTTTCCCCATAGATGATAATGCTGTTTGACAAGTCCACCTGGCCACTATATTAATCAGATTATCTCTTTTAAATTTCTGTTTCCAACCTCACCTTGTGTGTTGCTTGGACTGCTCTCCAACCAACGTCTGGGTGATGTTATCAGAAGGAAAGACAGGTCTGATGGACTGTTATGCAGGATACATGGGTTTAATTTCCACTAGATGAGTGACCTTAAAGTTATTGAATCACCTTGCACCTCCTTGCCCCATGTGTCTGAACACAGCATTGACAACCATGTGTCCTGTCTTCACACCCAACCCACATGCTTCTAAGATGCTTTTGGCACAAGCTTGCAAGTACGTGTGGCCCCTCACAGCCACTCATCACCACTGGAGGGCTGAAGATAGGGTTCTTCCAGTGTTATGAGGACAGCATCTTGGTTTGCAAATGGACACCGTGAATCACAGAATCATAGAGTGTATTGGGTTGGAAGGGACCTCTAAAGGTCATCTAGTCCAACCCTCCTACAATAAGCAGGGACATCTCCAACTAGACCAGATTGCTCAGAGCCCCATCAAGCCTGACCTTGAATTTCTCCAGGGGTGGGGCTCCCACCACCTCTCTAGGCAACCCGTTCCAGTGATCCACCACTCTCATAGTAAAGAACTTTTTCCTAATGTCCAACCTAAATCTCCCCTTCTCTAGCTTGAAACCAAAACCCCTTGTCCTATCGTTACATGCCCTTGTGAACAGCTCTTCCCCAGCCTTCTTATAGGCTCCTTTCAGGTATTGGAAGGTCACTACAAGGTCCCCCCGAAGTCTTATTCAGGCTGAACAACCCCACCTCCCTCAGCCTGTCTTCATAAGAGAGGTGCTCCAGCCCTCTGATCATTTTCATGGCCCTCCTCTGGACATGTTCCAACAGATCCATGTCATTCTTGTGTTGGGGGCTCCAGAGCTGGATGCAGTACTGCAGGTGAGGTCTCACTAAGGCAGAGTAAAGGTATCCATCATGAGAAGTAGAGGGAATCCATCATAACAAGCAAACTCTACCTCCGTCCATGCTTCATGTGAGATGGAGAGAGAGGGAATAAGCCGGGAAATTTGTAGGACACTAGGACAAAGACCTGTCCACAGTCTTTCCATACCCCATTTGACTATGAGCTCTGTCATTTCTAGTTGTTCAAAAGGGCTCTGCATTCTTCAAGATATCTTCTGCCTTACCAACTTTCATTGGTAAGCTCAGCTCTGTCCTTAGCAGCCAAGCTTCCCACAGATCCTTTTTTGCTGTTGGATGCCAGTGAACTCTTTCTGAATCTTCTGCCTGACTACATTTTCTTAGACTAGGTCACTAATAACCCACAACTGAGTGATTTTTTTTTCATAGATTAAAATAATTTAAAAAAAAACACACCAAAGAACAACAACAACAAAACAACCCAAAACCAACCACAATTCTCCTTATAGACTGCAGTATGAAAAAATGGGCTGGAACTTTTTACAATCCATCCAGGGCAAAGATGTTTCAGCACCAGATTTTGTGCCTGGTAACTTTGGGCTAAGTCAGCTCTCTTGGTTTAACTGACATTTTAAAGCTATTGCCAGTGAGTAGGAACAAGTGATTGATAAAATGTCATCCACTGGAAGCCTGTTTATCTCCCACTGGAATAATGTGAGCAAATGCAGATGTCTTCCATGCAAGAATATAAGAAATGCAGTGTGAGATCAGACTGATGGTCTAGCTAGTCTGATTGTCTACCTAGGTAGCCATAAGGGGAGGCAGGTAGAAAAACATATCATGCCAGATACTCCCCAGAGTTCATTTACTTTATATGCCCCCATCATCAAGAGCTGCCAAATTCATGATTTTAGATGCTTACCCCCTCCTTATCGTATTTATGAGAGTGGCCATGTGAAGTCATCATTCCTGGCCACGTTTAAAGCCCCTAGAGAAATGCTAATACTTTTAGGACATTTATTTTTGGGTTCTTTCTCCTGAAATAGATACCTGAGGCCATTTGAGTTCAGTCTGTCCACGAGGGGAGTGCAAGGCTGCTACCTCACATGTTGACAACTATCTTGCAGTTGATGAAATGAACCAGTCCCAGCAGAGGTGAGCCTGTTTGCTTCTACTCAATAAGTTGTTCACTCTGTAGAGGTGTAAGCTGTTGTTGGATGGAGTGGTGACTGTGGCCTTAATTAGATGCCTCAATCAAATGCGAAATGGTAGGAGAGATGCAATGAAATGCAATGAGAAAATGAAGAACTTTTAGTTTCCTTAGCCAGTCCCTTTCCAAGTTTTTTTTTTTCTTTCTGAAACCTCTCTTCTCTTGTATTGTCTTTACTCTGGAGGAGTTAAAAATCCTCAACAAATCTGGTCTGCATCTGCACAGGCAGCTTCATCTGCTGCCGGATTTCAGAAGGGATCCTAATACCCTTTACTCTAGCACACAAAACAGTCTCCAGATGTCTCCAGCCCTCCAAGAATACCCATCCAGAGTTGGAGATCAGAGCTCTGGCATGTCACCCAATAGCTTATTGACTTTAAAAATAAGGCCTTAAGGCATAAACAAGGTGAACCCCTGAGTGTTCACTTTCACATGATTGCCTGGTCCAGGAGCTAAAGATCTGTCAGCAGATTCTTCCTCCTCTGCATAGCCAGACTTTGCAAATGCATCCAGTGCCATCAGTGATATGTGCTGCTCTGCTGTGAGCTTCTGGGTTTCTCTTTCTGTAATCCAGATCACACCTTTTGTGGCCGTAGCCCCTGGAGACCCAATAAATCAATTTTCTGACCAATCATCCACCAGATGCTGGTGCTGTGAATTGTCATAGAATCATGGAATGGCTTGGCTTGGAAAGGACCTCTAAAGGTCATCTAGTTCCAACACTCCTGCCAACTAGTCCAGGGTGCTCAAGCCCCATCCAACCTGACCTTAAACACTTCTAGGGATGGGACAGCCATAACTTCTCTGAGCAACCTGTACCATTGTCTCAACACCATCACAGGAAATAATTTCTTCCTAATATCTCATCTAAATCTACCTCCTTTCAGCTTACATCTGTTGCCCTTAATCTTATCATTCCATACCCTTGTAAAAAGTCCCTCCCCAGCTTTCCTGTAGCTCCTTCAGGCACTGGAAGGCACTCTAAGGTTTCCCCAGAGCCTTCTCTTCTCCAGGCTGAACAACTCCAACTCTCTCAGCCTGTCTCCAGAGCAGAGCTGCTCCAGCCCTTTAATCATCTTTGTGGCCTCCTCTGGACTCTCTCCAAGAGCTCCATGTCCTTCCTATGTTGGGGACCCCAGAACTGGATCCAGCACTGCAGGAGGTCTCATGAGAACAGAATAAAGGGGGACAATCACCTCCCTTGACCTGCTGGTCACGATTTTGATGCATCCCAGGACATGGTTGGTTTCTGGGCTGCAAGCATACATTGCCGGCTCATGTTGAACTTTTCCTCAACCAACATCCCCTACTCCTCTTCCTCAGGGCTGTTTTCAGTTCATTCCCTGCCCAACTTGTCAAAAGACTTTGATCACTACCAGCCTTCTGGTAGGACCAAGCTGCTGAGCTTTCAACTAGTCTAAACTGAAACTGAGAGACTATAGTGGACCACAAGTCCACTATACTTGTGGGCATACTTGTGGGTATTATTAACTTTGCATTTGATGTGTGTGGACATGAGCCATGCTCAAGGAAAAACAGTAATGACATTATCAGCTTTTGCCATCTTTGAACTCAATTCTCTTGAAAAAGAGATAGCTTCACCATAAATAGGGAAACTTTGCTATATATTGGGAAGCTGAAGTAGAAGGAGATGGATGCAGATCTCATGGCCTTTCCACTGTTGCTCTGTGTCTGCTGGAGCCTTACATGGTCCCTTGCAGAGCTGAATTTTTGCACAGTCAGTACTCTCCTGATCTGACCATAATACAGAAAGGCAATGTCAGCTGCACAGCACAACTGCAAAACAGTGAGGTTTGATTCATGGTCATAACTCCAAGAACTTGAGAAAATTTTTGGCAGTTCAAATCCTGCGTAATAGCACAGAAGCATTAGTGTGCAAAAACCTCTGCTGGACAATTAAATCTGATCGGGAAAAGATGTCAGAATCCTGCCTTCCTGAAGAGCCACTATGAGATCCCAAGTCCTTAAACACAAGCACTGAGGTGCCATCAGGAACACAAGGGACACAGCTACAAGGTAATGAAAAGAAGGGCACCAGGCAAGCTGTCCCATGTAACAGTCTAGTACAGGATATGATGGAGCATCCTAACAAATTTGTGCTGGAAGGAGGATGGACATCTCTGGAGACTCATTCTAATGACTCCAAGATGAGCATGATGATCTCTAAGGTCCCTTCCAACCATAACCATTCTATGATTCTATGATTCTATGATTCTATGATTCTATGATTCTATGATTCTATGATTCTATGATTCTATGATTCTGTGGTTCTGTGGTTCTATGGTTCTATGGCTGCGAGAGAGGGCATGATTGTGCCCAGGAAAGAATGAAGTTTCCTGCCTTTGGAGAAGCTAGGAAATTAGCATGATGGTCCTTAACATAAAACAAACACTGGAAACATCCACGTTGGATCACACTACCTAGCCCAGTATAGGGAAGAGTATAAGATCAAACACAGAGTAATGCCTGTACTTTTACAGCCCCCAGAGGACGGAATTATAATTATTCCCAAGATATCTTTGTATTTACTAGGAATTCCATGAATCTTTTTCTCATTAAGTGGTTTAAAACTTTAAGATCAAGTAAACTTTTAGCACTTGCTGTATCCCTTGGCAAAGGGGGATTAACTGCAGATTAACTTCATATCGTGTGAAGCAGGTTCTTTGTTCTGACCTGCTATCATCCCAAGCACTGTTTTTTGTCTATTCAAAGAAACAAAAAGTATTTGCTCTCTTTCATCCTCTTTATGCCACTCATAATCTGATAGACCATTATCACACTCTGCTTCTGTCATCTTTTATTCAGATGAAATATTCCTAGAGTACTTCATTGTTCTATACCATTGATCAGTCTGTTGCCCTTCTACATATCTTTCCCAGTTCTGATGCATCCTTTCTGGGAGGAGGGGACACCAGAGTTACTGAAAACATTCAAGAAGCAGGCACACATTGAATTTACCCAGGGACAAAATAATGCTTTCTATTTTGATCTCTATTCCTCTTCTATTAATTTTTAACATTCAATTTGCTTTTTGTCACTGACATTGAGCACTGAGGTGACACATTCATAGAACTGCCTATTATAAACACCAACTCATTCCTGAGTAAGTAATAGTCCATTCAAAGCTCATCACTGTATGTAAAGTTAGGATTGCTTTTTTTTCCCCATGTGTACCACCTTATATTTATTTCCACTGAATTTCAACTGCTATTTTATCATAAAATCACTCAGCAGTGTGATGTGCCTCTGCAATTCTTCCATATCATCCCTCATCATTACTACCTTGCATAGCATTGTCAGAGCATTTAAGTCAGACACTGGAACAGGCTGCACAGGGAAATGGGAGAGTCACCATCCCTGGAGGGATTTAAAAGACATGTAGGTGGGGTGCTGAGGGACATGGTTTAGTGATGGACTTGGCAGTGCTGGGTTAGTGGTTGAACTTGGTCATCTTAAAGGCCTTTTCCAACAGACACAATTCTATGATTCAAGGGGGCCTACAGGAAAGCTGGGGAGGGACTTTTTACAAGGGCTTGTAGCAGGAGTACAAGGGGTAATGGCTTAAAAATGGAAGGGGGGAGATTTGGGTTAGACATTAGCAAGAAATTCTTCCTTGTGAGGCTGAGGAGATACTGGAACACATGGCCCAGAGAAGCTGTAGATGCCCTATCCCTGGAAGTGTTCAGGGTTGGATGGGGCTTGGAGCAACCTGGTCTTGTGAAAGGTGGCACCCCATAGCAGGGGGCAGGTTAGAACTAAGGGACTTTTAAGATCCCTTCCAACCCAAAACATTCTGTGATTCTATGATTCTACAACCAGGCTGTTGTAGAATATCTGTAATGAAAAAACCCATCAGAGAAGACACACTTAATGCTATTTGTTTCTCCAGGTTCTTGGGTAGAGGCAGGTAGCACTGACACAAGTAATGGCTTTGCCTTTATCTGTGAGTGGTGAGTGCATGCACTGAATTCAGAGCGAGCTGTTTTGAATAGGCTGTGAAACCCTCTGTGTGTGTGTGCTTGCCTGTGTATCTTTTCATCTGCTTCTTTTTACTGGTGTGCATGTGACTGTGTGTGGCCTTCCTCTGAATTTACTTTACTTGCTTTTTGATTGCAACAATAACACTAGCGTTAAAAAGAAATCGTGTCCTTTAAATTCCCCAATGCCAAGAAATGAACTCTGAAATATGAAGGTTAGCAAAGACTTTGGGAACAACTTTGAAAGCAGCTAAGCTGTAAGCGATCGCCTTGTCCTTTAATCAGATGCTTGGCTTTGCAGCTCCAGCCATCTTCACGGATTAACTCCCATGAACTTTCTGAACTGCTTTTATGGAAAAGCACATCAAACAGATGACTCTGCTAAGAAGGAATTAATCAATTAAGCAGAAGCAGAGAAGCCTACTCTCTGCTGAGAAAGTCTATTGACACCTTCCCCCTCTGCACCTCCTCCATTCCACCTTGCTCTAAAACTCATTTTCTTTATATTAGATGAAAGAGATACGGAAATTTAGATGTAGGTTCACCCCAGACACAGCTTCCATTCCTGTTATTTTTCTTCTAAGATAAATACATTTTGTCTAGTCCACAATTGTGAGCTCTGCAGGGATCAGCAGTCTCCAGTTGTGGCAATATTGCTGCCGTGCAATTCCTAGTAACCCAGGATGAACACACTGAATGATTTTGCAGTGCCTTGGGTGGTGAGCATTTGTCTCCCTGGGGTGGAGGGTTGTAGGTTTTCTATCTGAATCTCCAACAGGAGCAATTTAGGATCTGTCATTTCCACAGCTATCTCAGAGGCCAGCTGTGTGCCTAGTAAATCCATGAGGTGGTAACTGCAGTGTGGTTGGAACCCCTTGGATTGAGTGGGAACCAGCTGGATGCTAAAGGTGCACTGGGGTCTCCAAGTAGATGACCAAACTTCATGCCTAAGGGAAGATAGTATGAGTTCAACCCTATTGCTGTTGCCAGGCACAGGAGGAAGCTACGGGGATAAAGGGATTCACACTGTGATATATGGCAGCACTACTTGAGCATGTCCCTGCTAAAGACTGCTAAGAACTTGCTGAAAACCTCAAGTTTTAGCCTCAAGAGGTGGCTGTGAACTTTTATGTTCTCATTTGTGGTGACTGACAATCTATGGGCATCGTAAAAAGAAGCATGACCAGCAGGTCATGGGAGGTGATTCTCCCCCTCTATTCTGCTCTCCTGAGACCCCCTCTGGAGTGCTGGATCCAGTTTTGGAGTCCCCAACACACAGGAAGGACATGGAGCTGCTGGAGCAAGTCCAGAGGAGGGTTACAAAGACGATTAGAGGGCTGGAGCACCTCTGCTATGAGGACAGACAGAGAGTTGGAGTTGTTCATCTTGGAGAAGAGAAGGTTCCGGGGAGACCTCAGAGCACCTTCACCTGAAGGGGCTACAGGAAAACTGGGGAGGGATTTGGAGTGATAGGACAAGAGGGGATGGTTTAAAGCTGAAAGAGGGGAGATTTAGATTAGATATTAGGAAGAAACTCTCTCCTGTGAGGGTGGTGAGATGCTGGCACAGGTTGCCTAGGGAAGCTGTGCCTTCCCCATCCCTGGGGTTTTGAAGACCAGGTTGGATGGGGCTTGGAGCAACGTGGTCTAGTGGAAGGTGTCCCCATCTGTGCAGGGGGTTTGGAATTAGATTATCTTTAAAGTCCCTTCCCACCCAAACTGTTCTGTGATTCTATGATTCTTCTGTCAATTCCAATAAAAATCTAAAACCACTAAAAAGCAATTAATCTCACCCTACAGTAGACTCCAGCATTTTGTCAGCTCTTCGTTTCTTTGACTTTAGCAATGAGAGCATCATCAACATACATGAGGGCCTGTTTCTATATCCACCTTGGTCTACAGCACTGTAAATGCCACAGGACATCTTTGTTTACACAGCTGAACTCCTCTCTCCTCCTTGGGTATTTTTAACTTACAATTCTGCACCTGAGCTAGGTGTCCCATGTCCATTTGTAGACAATTGAGATCGAGTCACTGTCATTGGCAGTGTTCAAGCTGTCATTCAACCCACGAAAAGTGGATGTCATCTCTAGAGGAGATGAATCACACTAAATTTCATTACTCACACCAACTGTCTCTTCCGATAAAGACAACTGAGGATGACATGCTCAGCTACAGATTCTCTGTTGTAATCACTGGATACCATCCCTAGATAATTGTCTAGACTCCTTCCACAATCACTGGTGAGACTGACACCTATGGGAGGTAAGTCCATGCCTCCATCTTAGATGCCTCACACCATGAGGACACCTCTCCTCTTTCTACTGACTGCAGAGGGGCCCTAGACATTCTGCTCTTGCACATTTCAAATAGAGAACACGTTAATTTGCTTCAAGTTGTGGGATGCCACCATCACTATGGTCAATCAGAGCTGGTCACACACAGAAACTGGCCTTCTACCAATGACTTCTGCAAGTATATGAGGAACTTTTGGAGATGCCATATGTGGATTGAGAAATACCTGTCTGTGGAGGTAGATTTCACTTGCTATGTATAGTTTTGTTCAGATACATTAGAGCCCAACTCTTGCTGCAGCCTGTGGAGGTCAGTTATGGTATTGAGGTGAACATAATGCAGATTGATTCTCTGCTGTGTATCTCAGCACCCTTCCACCCACAGAACCACCATCCTGAAGGATGGGAGGTAGAGGCTGATTACCAATGACCTTCAACCTCACCACAGGAGGTGAAATTAAGAGGTATATATTGAGTTTATATTTTGATTCATGCCAGCTGCAGACTGGCCCACACGCCAGGCCTGCACATGCCTGGAGAGTTGGAAGATGAAGCAACTGTCGTGAAAGATTCAGTAAGGGAATATAAATGCACATTTGTTTATTAAGAGCTCCCTTTGGCTTTGCCACCAAATCGCTCTACAAAAATACTCCTGTTGTTCTCCCCAGAGGGATATTTTTTTTTATTCCCTTCTCCACTGAAATTTGAGAAATATGTTGTGTGAAATATCAAGACTAATTAGACCAAATGGTGCTCAGATCTGTTGCAGGTTTTCTGGAGGTTTGCTGATGGTTTAGGGGACTTCATTTTTATTTTTTTTTAACTAATTCTGAACAATTTTTCACATAGTTGAAAATCCCTATGGAGACCTTAATGAGTGAGGGATGGCTGTGGGAATGGGGAAAGTGTGAGAGTGTGTGTTTATGTTGTGTGTGGAATGGGTGTGGGTTTGAGAAAGGGGCTTGGCTTCTTGGTGGGCCTGATTTTAGTGCACAGCACATGTTGGGAGGAAAGCATGCTTGGAAGCCAAGGGTGTGCTGCCCACAGCTGCAGTGTGGTAGTATGGAAGGGGAGGAATGTCTGCTTTTTACAGGATGTGCCTGGGTTGTATTCTTGGTTTCCTGAAGTGAGCAGTGGTTAGGGCAGTGTTTTTGAGGGTGTGGAGGTTGATGTCTTTATCTTGGAGTGGGAGGGAGGGTTTACAAGAGGGGCTGATGAGCTGTGGGTTGGGGTGTGGGTGTTGTTGCAGATGTTGTGGAGCATGAGGGCGTGCTGGACAGAACGCACGGCAGACAAGACGTATATGCACTAATCAAGATTTATTGCATATAATGTTGGGGTCTTAACTACACAGAATAAGAGGCTCATGCACAGCAAAAATGTAGAAAAATTGGGAGATCCAAACAGAAGTGCAGTTTGAATACAAAGGGTATATTAGCAGTGAATTATACTACTTAATTCAATCAAACAACAAAGGTTAACTATTAAAATGCTGGCAACTTACTTATTATCAAATTCTAGACTAGGCCTAGAATATTAATTATCACTCTCAGGGGTCCCTACCGTCTTGAACTTAATGATGAAGATTACTTAACATTAAGTTTACTAGTAAAAACAGGGAAAGAGTAGTATTTCTCATCCTTGCCAGACCACAGCTGGGTATCCTTGGGTATATCGTAATTCTCGAGAATTAATCTCTCTGGCAGGCATCCCCACTGGAGAGAAGAAGGTCCAGCACACCTTCTGGGAAAGTGTACTGAAGTCTCACTGATCAAAAATGGGACCTGGCTTTTATAGAACAAAATGGATTGACTGCTGTCATTTAACCATTAGCCATACCTCCAACATCTCTCATTGGAGAATAGAAGGAAAACAGTGGAAAAAAACATGAAGGCCCTGTTCCCACCAAGCAAAGTCTCTCGTTTATCTGTTCAGTATTACTTTATCTCTGTTCCAGGCCTAGTTGTGGTTGGGCTGAGATCCATGTTCTTCAACACCAGAGAGCAGCTGGTGTTATGAACATCAACTTGGCCTCTGTTTGTACCTTTCAAGGTTGTTACCAGGTCAGAGTCACTAAGCCTTTTCCTTTCTCATGGGAACCTTTCCACTTCAGGCCTGAGCCTGCAAAACTGAGAGACAAAAGCAATTGAATAATAGAGTAAAACTGAGGCAGGCATATTGAGAGATGGAGCATCCTGCTACAGAGGGGTTGGGAGGCAAAGCTAGTGGGGCTGCAAGAAGAGGGGCTGTGGGGTGGCTCAGCCAGTGCAAGCATGGAGAGTGCAGCCAGAGCTGGTTCACTTGACTGAGGATGACAACAAAACAAGCCAGGAGTGGCTGCAGGGGGGACCAAGGCTGAAATCATGGGGAGCACAGCTCCTAGGAGGGCTGCCGAGCTGAGCAAACAACTCAGAGTGGATGCTGAATCCTCCCTGTCCATGCACGGAGACTTGGGCTTTGTGCTTTATGAGTAAATGTCTCTCCTGCATTGAATTCACCAAGGTGTCTTAATCCCAATTGCTGCCTGAAAGACAGGGCAGTTAGAATGAGGGCCTTATAGTGACCCAGGTATGCAGGGGTGCTGCAAAACATGGTAAGCAAAAAAAAAATGTCCCCTTTCCATTGTGCCAGACCTTGTGGAGTGTAAAATCCCACCATTTCTCTGACTAGAGATGGATTTGTGGAAATCTGCAATGTTAGCTGTGGGAATCCAAGCCTTGTTTCCATCTCACAGAGGTCCCTCAGCAGCAGGATCTGAGCAGCACCCTTATAAACCCTGGACTTCACCACCTCTTACCTCTCACTCCGCTCTAGTCCAGTCCTGGACCCTCTCTGCTAGTCTACCAGGCTTTCATTTGAGTGTTTCTGGACCCTGGACCCTCTCTGCTGGTCTACCAGGCTTTCATCTGAGTATTTCCTCTCTGTTCCTTTTAAAATTTTTTTGGCTGGTGTTAGTTCCCTACTCACTGAGCTGACAGCAACAGTAGCAGACCTGAAAATACCGTAGCAGAACTAAAGCAATTATTGTAATTCAGCATTAACAGGGGCTGTAATGAGAGAGAATTAAAAATGTGCCAGCCTCATCACAGTTTGGCTTCCTGTGACCTTCCAGGGGTACTGTCAGATAAGGAATTGAGCAGCTCCTCTGCTGTTTCCATCTTTCTCTTGTCACAATAAAGAAGAAGCAAGGGGAAGGGAAAATTAACCCAAACCCACCAGTCCTTCTTCCAGAGCTGTCTGTGGTTCACATTTACTCTGGTTCTGAAGGTTACAGGGTAATCAACCAGGCAATAATGTCTTGGCTTGTGTCAGGACTGCTGTGGCCAGCAGGACCAGGGCAGAGATTGTCCTCCTTTGCTGGGCACTGGTGAGGTCGCACCTCAAATCCTGGGGTCAGTTCTGGGCCCCTCACAACAAGAAGGACATTGAGGGCCTGGAGCATGTCCAGAGAAGAGCAATGGAGCTGGGAAGGGTCTGGAGAACAAGTGTTATGTGGACCAGCTGGAGGAACTGGGGTTGTTTAGTCTGGAGAAAAGGAGGCTGAGGGGAAACCTTCTTACTCTCTGTAACCACCTGAAAGGTGGCAGTCACTTCTCCCAAGTAATAGGCAATAGAACAAGAGTAAATGGCTTTGAATTATGCCAGGGGAGGTATATTAGGAACAATTTCTTCTCTGAATGGTTTGTCAGGTACTGGAGCAGGCTGCCCAGGGCAATGGTGGAGTCACCATCTCTGGAGGGATTTAAAAGCTGTGTAGCTGTAGTGTTGAGGGACATGGTTTAGTGGTGGTCTTGGCAGTGTTAGGTTAACAGTTGGACTCAATGATCTCAAAGGTCTTTTAGAACCAAAACAATTCTTTCATTTTATGATAAAAAAGCACATCAGTCCCTAACCCACCCAGATCAAATCTGCCAGTAGACTCCACCATGTTTAGGTGAAATCTAGGATATGGAGGCCATTGGTGCAGGAAAGTGACAGGGGTCTGGGACATGGCCTCTGAATGCAGCTTGTGAGAAGAGGGGCTAGATGATGGGGCGGCAGCACTTTCAGCAGAAGAACGAGGCAGTGAGAACTGCATGAGACTGGACCAGAAACAATACCCTGCAAGTGAGAAGCAGAAAAGCTTTCTTAAAGTCTCCAAGATAGGATAAAGCAGGTGCTTCAAGATGGGAAAAAAAAGATGTTAAGAGAGGTGCTTTTATTTCCTAAACCGATGCGTTACCAAGCTGCAGTCATGTCACATCTGATCATGGCTCAAAGATGGAGCTGAGGTCATGCAACCCCCATCCCTCAGCATGAGTTTGCTCCTAACTTTACACTACATTTTCTCTTCCTTGAAGCTTCCATTGACTTCCCAGCTGCTGCCCACCATGCTGACTTGGGAATCATTCAAGAAAGGTCACACCAGGGTGCCACAAACCCCCATCCATGCACAGCTGTGCTCTTCTCTGACTGGTGCAGACCAGATGTCTCAACATAGCCACACCTGAAGTAGAGAAACCAACAGTGCAGAGGGCCCACCTGCAAGTAAGAGTCAGCAACAGTTTACCTTCATTTTTCCCCTGAGCAGGAGTAACACCATCACCTTATATCAGGCTAAAGAAACAAACATCTGAAAGTGAACAGCCTTGTAACTATTTAGACAAGTAAAAATTGCTGAAAACACCAAGGAAATGGTGTTTCCAGCAATTGGCTGAAAATGGGCTCAAGTGGAAATGGGCTCAAGTCGCATCAGGGGAGATTTAGGTTGGATATCAGAAAAAACTTCTTTACAGAAAGGGTTGTTAGGCACTGGAACAGACTCCCCAGGGAGGTGGTGGAGTCACCATCCCTGAATGTGTTTAAAAGTCATCTGGATGTGGTGCTTGGGGACATGGTTTAGTGGTGGGTCATCAGAAATAGGGTAATGGGGTTAGGATAAGGTTGGACTCGATGATCTTAAAGGTTTTTTCCAACCTGAACAATTCTATGATTCTATGATTCTAAATTAAGTGGTTAGGAGAGGAATTGGCAGAGAAAGAATTATCATTGGAGAATCACAGAACAGGTTGGGTTGAAAGGAACCTTATAGATCACCTAGTTCCAACCCCATTGCCATGGGCAGGGACACCTTCCACTAGACCAGGTTGCTCCGAGCCTTGTCCAACCTGCCCTTGAACACTTCCAGGGATGGGGATGGCACAGCTTCCCTGGGCAACCTGTGCCAGTGTCTTACTACCCTCACAGGGAAGAATTTCTTCCTAATATCTAATTTGTATCTCCCCTCTTTCAGCTTTAAACCATTACCCCTTGTCCCGTGACTCCCTGCCCTTGTAAAAAGCCCCTCCCCATCTTTTCTGTAGCCTCTTCAGGCACTGGAAGGTGCTCTAAGGTTTACCCGGAGCCTTCTCTTCTCCAGGCTGAACATGCCCAACTCTCTCAGCCTGTCTCCAGAGCAGAGCTGCTCCACCCCTTTGATCATCTTCATGGCCTTCTCTGGACTTGCTCCAACAACTCCATGTCATTCCTATGTTGGAGGCTCTAGAACTAAACACCAGCTCAGAAATGAGTGTCAGAGGCTTTCACTTCCATGAAGAATTAGTTTTCCCAATGATAAATATCCACAGGTTGTGCTTTGGTGGAAAACCTCAGCTAAACATGCTAGTGTGACACTTCATTGACTATAAACCTCTACAGAGCATCCTCTGGGCTTTATAGCAGGATAGCACGTGGCAATCCAACATACTTTTCTTCCTCTATAAGATATCTGGAAGGGAAAGGAGGCTTAAGACATTGTTAATTTCAGAGTAGGAGGAGGCTGTTACCATGTAGCAGACTCTGATGTGGTACGTGCTACCCCATGCCTACTTTCTTTAGGATACCACAGCACCAAAACCACAGGAAAAGATGTCATTTGAAAACAGGTCTTCGTGTTCATCACTTAAACGGGTGGTGGGAAGTTGTGGCAAAGGGAATGAGCCCAAAACCAAAATGAAGTGAAAAACAGCCTGGCTTTGAATTATGATCTCATGAAACTGAGATGAACAGGACTCTGAGCCCAGCAGTTAATGAGAAATATTATTTCTTCTTTAAATTCTGACTTTGGAACAGTTTGGAGACAACAACCCCAGCAGACTTCAGACATCTCCTCTTGGTACCTGCCTATATTTAGAAAATCAGTGGATTTCAGACAGTCCACCTGGCCTGGAGATCAGAGGAGTTGTGAAACACTTTTCTAAATGTATCACCAAGGGCCATCTGAGATGCTGTGGGGTGTCTGAGGCTGGTGGATATGACACAGGACCAACTGGAGAGCTGTGCCTTCTGGGCTCATAGTAGCAGCCAGGCAGAACACCCTGAGGCATTCCAAATGGCACTCAATATTTGTGTAGGCAACTGGATCCCACCCACTACATTACAGCCATGCTAAACTCCAGCTGGTTGTCTCAGTGGAAGCTTTCACCCATTTTCATCTATCTTCTGCTTTCTTCAGTCCCATCAATAGGATGGCTGAACTTGGCTCTATTGCAATGTGCGGCATGGAAGAAATGATGATGTAGAAGAACTTGAGGTTCTGCTGGAGATAAGAGTGGACTATGTGCTGACATGACTGTTCTTTCCTTCATCTTTACAACCAAGCACATTGATTAGCACCTTCTGCATAGCTGTGGGGCAGAAAACTCAAATCTCATTTCCACACTTGCAGTGCTGATAGCTGCAGGAGCCCAGATTTCCCATCTTGAGCCTCTGCTGTCCCCATGGGATTGACTCAAGTGGAGCTACTTCAGTCTGGGCAGCTGGCCATGGATCTTGTCAACCATGCTGAGGTGTTGGCAGTGCCTTATGATCATGCTAGATATGTGAGTATGTGTTTGTTTCCAGATCCACTGTTCTTCACCATCAAATCTGCATGTTGCACTCCAGATCCTGGCACTGGCCCCTACAGGGGTGACTGTTTTCCATTCACTCCAGGCATGTACATGTTCCTTTCTAGGCCAGGTTGGACAGGGCTTTGAGCAACCTGGTCTAGTGGGAGGTGTCCATGCCCATAGAGGGGGGTTGGAACTAGGTGATCTTAAAGGTCCCTTCCAACCCAAGCCATTCTATGATTCTGTGATTCTATGTTTCTGTGATTCTATGATTCTAGATACTGGTGTCATCCATATAAGAAGTCTTCCTTCATAAAATAATAAAACAATTAATGTTGGAAGGACTCATCTAGTCCAACCCCTTACTCAAAGGGGGAGAGTATTTTTCCAGACAAACATGTGGGTTTTGAGACCTTTCACTGGTCACATTTAGTGTCATGATTGGTCCAGCATACCCTTGTTAGTTGCAGGCTAGAGACACCTCTGTTCTGCTGGCAGAGATGGCATCAACAGTCCTAGAATCATAGAATCATAGAATGGTTTGGGTTGGAAGGGACCTTAAAGATGATCAGTTTTTGGGTAGCAGTGCATTCTTATGACACCAGAAGCTATGGGAGGCTCTACTTTAATAAAGTCTTTTAATCTGATTTGTTGCACAGTGCAACCAAAGTCCTAATCCCCCTTCCTCCTGGAAACCATGAATGACTTGCAACCACACAGTATAATTTTGGTCACCACTAGCAGAAAACCATGGACTTTGCACCCAACACCACGACGTCTCAAGACATCTCTGGGTTTGCTGTGCCCTGAGCTGGGTGTCCCTGTGATCACAAGTGTCCCAGGGCCAAGGGCCACCCTTGTCAGGCACTTCCCAGCAAACACCAGCCCTTTGCATGCCTGGGCTGGAGCTGGGCAACTCTGCCACCAGTTCTGGGGACCAGGGAGAAGGAAGCAGGTGATGGGAAGAGGGGGAATAAAGATACTGGTGCCTTCGACTGTAGAGCCTGGAGAGATGTTAGCAAGGTGAACATCACACCAGAGAAGAGGGAAGTTACTTTGCATAATGATTTTGCCTTTATTATTAATAATAATTTTCTGTGCTACTGTGTACCATCAGTGTTCATACTAGTGTAGCTGGACTAATAATACTTATTACATTTTGATCCAACTGTTAATACTTTAATTAGCTAACAATGAGAGGGTGTTTTTTTTCTATACATCCAGTGTGCCCTTTTTGTTGGTAACAAGATTTTGAGGGTCATGAATTGGAGGGACACTAAACCTACAGGGCCTTCTCTCTGTGATCAGCCCCACTCGGTTTTTCTAAATGATATGCAAATAGAAATCACAGGCCCAGTCTTGTTGCCAGTTACCCTTTGCAATCCTTTCCAAAACTGGCATATTATTTTCTAGAAGGCTCAAGAAGAGCTGGGTACAATGTTTGCAGGTTTGTGTCCTTTGAAATAAAAATCCTATTATTGGGGGACAAAAATGCAATGAAAAAGATTGGATCAAGATTCCCTGTTCGTTAAAGTCAGGAAATGGTACTATCTGAAAGGTCTTAACTCTCAATCCAAAAATAAAACATGCCTTTTCCTCTTCCTTTTATTTCTTCACAAGCCATTACATCAGTGCTTACTGCTGCAGGAGTGATCCTGACAAACCCTAAAAATGCTGCAGATACCCTAACTTCATCAGAATTCTCTGCTAGAAGAATATCTTATCTGAGGACTAAGTGTGCTGGGCATTGGAATCACTCAGCTGTGTGCTGTAGCTCTCAGACAGACAGCTCAGACTTCATAGAATCACAGAATGGTTTGGGTTGGAAGGGACCTTAAAGATCATCTAGTTCCAACCCCCCTGTATGGGCAGGGACACCTCCACACCTCCCACCAGACCGGGTTGCTCAAAGCCCCCTCTCCCCAGGCCAATGGATGACCCTCCTGCCCAAGGGCAGGGATCCAGGCTCCACGTGCTGGTCAGTCTCCTCTAGCCACCACTGCCTCTACCTGTCCTTCAGATTTCTCCCCTAGCCATGTGGTAACTGTCAGTTTCAAGGTGGGATCTCATTCCAGATTCTTCCTGGTATGCCAGCTTCTTTGGTTCCCCTAGGATCTCTCCACTACAGCAACACCTGCAGCACATTCCAGTGCTCTTTGCAGCAGTTTGTGCAGCATTCCCAGGCTGCCATTAGACACCTGTCCCACAGCACCCACAATTCCCACCTGAGCTTGTCCTTCCAGCCTGTCCCATTGCCTTTGTCACCCTGTTCCACTCATGAGTGCTCAGTTGGGTCTTAGGCTGCCCAGGGACCTGATGAACTTACCCAGAGACCTCTATTCCTAATTCCCAGCCGTTTTTTCCCCCTGACAGAGAACAACAACCCCAGAAGCCTGCAGAGAGAGCAGAAGTTTGCAGGAGGGAAGGACTGGGCTGGCTCCTGCCCTGGTACACCAAGGGACAGAGGCAGGGATGGAGACAGGGATGGTCCCTGCCTCAGAAGGCAGCAGGGGGAAATTGAGGAGGTTGAGGATGGCCAGGGAGGGCTCTGTCTGGGAAAAGCACCACAGCCCAGAAAGCACCTGGCTGGGAGCAATTCCTGCAGTGTGGAATTTGCTTTCAGGTCTGTTTTTGAAAACAGAAGGACTTCTTTTTAAAGAAAGGCATTGCCTGTTGGTTGAGAAGGATGATCCTTCCCTTCTGCCCAGGCCTGGTGAGGCCACATCTGGAGTGTTATCTCCAGTTTGACCTCCCTAGTTTGAGAGAGACATGGATATGCTAGACAGAGTCCAGCAGAGGACCACAAAGATGATTAATGGATTGGAGCATGTTGTGTATGAGGAGAAGATGAGAGAGATGGGACTGTTTAACCTGAAGAAGAAAATACTCCTCTTAAGAGGAGGCTATTAGCAATGTATATAAATACCTGACAGAAGGGTGTAAAGAAGACAGAGCCAGAATTTTTCAGGGGTCCCCAGTGAACAGTCAAGAATAAATAAAAAATATTTTGTTTAAAATTTAAACAACAACAACAACAAAAACACAACAGAAAAACAAAACCAAACCCCAAACCAACCAAACAACAACAACAAAAAACAACAGAAAAAACCCAACCAACCAACTGAACAAACAAAAAACCCAAACAAAAATAAACCAACATTTTTCTTGTGAGGGTGATGGAACATTGGAGCAGGTTATTTTGAAAGGCTGTGAAGTCTCCATCGTGGGAGACACTAACAATCCAACTAACCAAGGGCCTGATCAACCTGCTTTAGCTGATCCTGCTTTAAGTGGAATGGTTGGACAAAGCAATCTCCAGAGGTGTCTCCAACCTCATCTGTTCTGTGGTTCTGTCCTTCATGGATCCTGGAAGGGTCTGTGTGCCCCAGGATCTGAGGTAGAGGAGTAGTGCTCACACTCTGCTTAGCCTGGAGTCCACAACTAACTATGCAGAAAGTGCACCAAGAAAAATCCAACCAGGAGGGTATGGTTGGTTTCCCAGCAGCCTTGGAGACAGTGGCACAAAGTTATATTCAGAGTATATACCAAGGACTAGACATAAACATGGAAATCACCCATGTTTGGAGTTAGATTATCAGCCTTGTAAGGAAGTTCCAGCATCCCCTATATTCGTTGGGGAATGGTTGAGTTGAAAAACTAGAGTTATATCCCAAACCATAGCCTAGAGGCTGAATCATCCATAGAGTCAGATGGGTGTCAGCAGGAAAGTAGCCATGCATGGCTAGCAGAAGTTATTAGGTCATTGGCATTCTGGTGATATCCAGAAATAAGAGATATTGTACCAAATCTAATTAACTAGTATTTGGAAGAAGGAGACATCTCTTTTTGAGGGAGTTTCTTGGATGATAACTAGATCTTTGAGATGTTTCCATCTTCCTACAACCTAAGACCTGCACAGCCATACTTCAAACACCTGCCCAGCTGGAAATAAGCTGAAAACCAGCAGTTCTCTTCTGTTTATAAAAGCATTTTTCTGAGCACACCTAGGGTAAGCACCAGGGAGGATGAAGAGGTACTTAAGAAAAGTGACATTGCTACTGTGAGGATAAATAGACAAGAAATTGTTTTAGGGTGGGAATTAAAAGAAAAAAATCTCACCCTCTCCTGTTGATCAGCAGCCCTCTAGGACCAGTATGGACAAGAAACAGAAGTATTGAGAGGTCTTCTAATCACTTGATATGAAGGAATGAAAGTGAGAGGGCAGAGAATAGCATGATGATGCAGTCTATCCTAGTCTAGATTACAAGGATTATTTTTGAGAAGAGCTACAGGAATTATCTCATTTCTGCGTGAGAAACTCCAACTCTCCAGTTAACAAAAGCTATGACTTGGACTCCAAGCACTCCTGAAACTGTAGGTAGATTTGTCCTAGGAGAAGGTAATTTTGTCTTGCAGAAGAAAGGCAGAATTTCTTTTACAGAGGCCAAACAGCCAAATTTCTGCTGACTGCTCTCCTGTTTATTGTCCATGTGGTGGTGAAGGCTGACATGTCAGCTCAGAATTCATGTTCTGAGAAATATGCTTTGCCTTTTACAAAAATCAATAACATCAGGAATTTAACACTCTCAAGAGCAAGCAGATGGGAGGAACCTTCCTTGAATGCCATTTGCAGCAACACTATGATTTCATAACTCCTCCTGTCTTGAAAGTTCATCCCATTTCAAGTCAGAATATGCATGATATGGATTAAAAAAAAAAAAAAGAAAAAGAAATCTGAGTTTGCATCCCTGGTTTCTTTCTATTGACATACAAAGAGGAGCTAAAAACTGTGAATCTAATTTTAGAACACTGGTGGGTGCCCTAAACAGGTACAGATATTAGTGATAGTATATAGGAGCATGCTGGCTGGCAAGTCACTTGGTTTCCTTCCTTAACCCAATTTGCACACTTAATTCAGGAAGTGGTCATTTTCACTATGGCTCCACGCCCTTGTAAAAGTCCCTTCCCCACTTTCCTGTAGCCCCTTCAGGTACTGGAAGGTACTCTAAGGTCTCCCCAGGGCCTTTGCTTCTCCAAGCGTAATAACTCTCTCAGCCTGTCTCCAAAGCAGAGGTGGTTCAGCCCTCAGAACATCTTCATGGCCCTCCTCTGGACTTGGTCCAACAGCTCCTTGTTCTTCTTGTGCTGGGGGCTCCAGAACTGGACACAGAGTTGCAGGTGGGGTGGAATAGAAGGGTAGAATCCCCTCCCTTGACCTGCTGGCCATGCTTCTTGTGATGCAGCCCAAGACACTTCATTGCTGGGCTTCCTGCACACAGTGCTGGCTCATGTTGAGCTTTTAATCACCCGACACCTCCAAGTCCTTCTCCTCAGGGCTGTTATTGATTCATTCTCCACCCAACCTGTATTTGTGCTTGGGATTGCCCCGACCTGTGTGCAGGACCATGCACCTGGCCTCACTGAACTTCATGCATTTTGCACTGGCCCACATCTCAAGCCTGTCAAAGTCTCCCTGGATGGCCTCCCTTCCCTCCAGCATGTCTACAAAATGAACACCTAGATCATGTGGAGGACCATGCCTCACAGACTCCAAAGCTTAGGTGTTTGCAGCTGAAGCTGGCTCACCTTTAAAGATAAATGATAGCCCACCCACAGGAGATGCCTAGGTTTTAGATAAAGAATCATCTGACAGGAACCCAGAGCTCAATGTGCATGACAGAGCACAGTGGAGGGTTGGAGTCCAGTGAACTGCTGACTCCAGGTAGTAGGAATATCAGAATCATAGCATGGTTTGGGTTGGAAGGGACCTTTAAAGGTCATCTAGTTCAACCCCCTGCAGTGACAGCGACATCTTCAACATCAACATATAATGGATGCTTTAGGCAAGTAATTTACAGAGATAGAATGTGGGCATCCAAAGTGTCCTGCTGATAAACGTCCTGGCCTCCTAAACATCCTAAAGTAACTGACAGTTCTGCTGAACTCTGCTAAGAAATTGCATAAAGGTTCCCTCTAAAAACAACCTCTGCAGGAAGTCCAAGTAAGATCTATGGACCTCACAGTTCTTGCTCCACAGGCTTCAAAAGGATTTGTATTGTATTCCCACAATATTTGTAACATATTTTTCAGTGATTTTTTTAAATGTTAAAAAGAGAATCAAACTGTGCTGTTAATCGACCCCTTGGCAGCTCCATAAAAACTGTGGCATGGATTAGTCTGAAGCTATGCAAGCGTGGGAGAAAATCAGTCCTGGGTTTAACTTTGCAGCTTTGACCTCTGCAGTATTAGGTCTGAAGGAAGCAATGCACCTGACTAAGCTACAAGCAGTCTGACACAACTGCTGAAAAAGAAATCTTTTCCATTCTAGAGGGATGGTAGGTCTCATAGGACTTTGAAAACAGAAGTAACATGAATTTCTTTCACCAGACAGAGCAACTGAGGCCCTGAGATGAGATGCCAACTTGAGGAGCGATGTTGATTACCTCTCATTCCTTGGGCCACCTGATGAGCCCAGCACAAAGCATGCCAGGTTGCAGAAACAGACTGGCCCCTTGCCAGTGATTACTTATGGGAGTCCTCTGCTCCCTCATGATGTAAGCAATCATGTCAGCACTGGCATAAGGAGAGTATATAGAAACAAAGTGTGGTCTTCTGCATTCAAGCCAAACCCTGTATCCTGACTTGGGATCACTGGATCCACACTTATTACATGAGATGGAAAAGAAAAAAGTTGCAAATCACCAGAGTCACAAATGTTTTCAGCCCTGTTTTCTAACATGTTTCAATAATTAAGTGTGAAAATGGTCACTTAGTGGTATTTTTCAAGGTGTTTAGTCAGCTTTAAAAATCTCAACCTTCAACTCTCAAGACTTACTACCTTAGGAGTCCACTGTCTCTCAGTAGACTAGTAATCATTAGTTCAAGAAGTAGGGTCACTGAGTGGGTGATGGGGACAAACGTAAGGATTTCCCCACTCAACCTTAAATACAGGAGAGCAAAGATGAACTGTTTTATTCAGAGGATTCAACATGGCCCTGGGGAAGGAGGAGAGTGTTTTCATGGAAGCAGAAGCATTAGCAAAGGAAGACATTTAACATCTGGATTGGAACCTGCCTGCAAGCGTAGCAGCTGTTTTCACCAAATGGGAGCAAACCTCTCCCAGAACAAATGAGCCTTGGCATGAAGAATGCTAAACCTTGAAGGGGAGAAAAGAAAAAAAAGAAGATAGGTGAGATCTAAAACTGGCCTGCTCTCACCATCAATGACACTGCAGGGAACTTTGCAGTTGTTGAGAGGTTAATCTGGGTACTGACTGTCCACCTGACTCAGGTTGCCTGCCCCTCAGCAGTGGATATCATCAACTTTTCCATTTGCTGTTCTCAAGTATGGTATAGCACAGCTAGGGACCGGTAATGGATCTCAGCAGGAAACAGCTTTGTTCATCTATTGCTTTGTGGCTGAAAAATAATTCCTAAAATACATGGAAGAAACTGAATCCCTCCTCACTACAAACCTTCTGTGACCCCCAATGTTTAGTAACTGTAAGGCAACTTTTCTGGTTCCAGTGGGGGAGACCCTGAGGCTGTAAGAGGAGAGATGGAGTAGTAGAGACACCAAACTAACTGCTGGCTGTAGGTATCACCCAGAAATGCCATCACCACACTTTTTACTCACTCCTTCCTCTGGCACAAAAGCTAAAATAAGTCCCTAAGCATCAACTTGTGTTACTGTCAAGCACCAGAAATGGTAAATGATGCCTCAGAGGAGTAAGTTACTTGGATGCTCTAAGGGGTAGGAAGCTGCTTCAACCACCACCGCTGCCCTGGTACTTGGGGTGGCTAAATCAAGGCTAAATGTGACTAAATGAAGCTGGTACCCATTGTTTAGGCCAGCACTGGGAGGACCAAGCTTTTGGGCCCTCTCTGAGACCACAGAATGGTTCTTGGTCCTGGCCAGAAGCCCCAACAACATGGTTTTGTCCTTGCTGCATTTGGTCTTGGGTGGTTCAGGGACATGGAAGAACTGAGAGGCTAAAGGCAGGTAGCCATGCCTCATTTCATATGCACAGGAACATGATTTTGGAGCCATCCTCTCCAAAGTTGCACCCATAAAACCAAAACTGCTTCCCAGAACTCCATGCACCTTCAATGCAGTCTCCTTCATCATGAGCTTTACCTGTGGAAATCCATATCATCAGCCTATGCTGTCTCATGAAATGGAGTCGACCTGGGTTGGACCATCATGGTAACTGAGCTGCACCTCGTTAAGGTTCCTCCTTTTCAGCCTGACAAGCAGCAAGTGCTTGAGAAGAACTGCAGACTTTGCTCTGTCTGAGGGGGTTCTTCTGTGTTACAGCTTTAGGTGTGAGAGGGAGTCTGACCAGACAGCATGTCAGAGAAATGCTCTTCACTTGGTTTCACATCTACTTCTAGTATTCAGATCTCCTCTACTGGAGCAGAAAGGATTTTTTTTTATGGTTGTATTTGTCATTTTATGTAGCCCAGGCACTAGAGAGGGATGTAACACATGTTGGACTGGGCTGGGCCACAGAATCCCTTGATATAGCAGGATCAGTCCTTGCTGCAGTCTTGGGAGCCAGTCATAAAAAACCACAGGACTTCCAAGAGCCTGATACTGCTTTTCAGTTCAAAATGTGCACTGTCCTTTTTCTCCTCTTATTTCAGTTACCCTCCTGCATATGGGGAGAGTCCTTTTTACTGCTTCTTGTTATTATTCATCCTGTTCTTCATTGTAATAGTTCTTCTTGTTGTTGTTCTTATTCTTGTTGTTTGATTTGTCTTATCTTACTCATTAAGAACAGTTGTTTTTTAATAATGACTACAGGGAGAATTTAAGAAACAGATAACTATTAAAAACAGAGATGGGGACAGGCAAGAAGCATAGAGGAGGTGATGGTGGAGAATGGAGAAGGAGGGGGGAAAAGAAAGATTCCAGATATTCCCAGGGAAGAATATGAACAAAGGATATTTAATGTGGCTTTTCTAAGTCAGTCTTATTTTACTTTCCAAGAACATCTGGAAAAGTGAAAATTTCTATTTATATTTAAACTCACAGGGTCTTTCGGACAGACACCTCAGCCTGGGGAAGAGCAATCCTGGTGCCAGAATTCCCTGGAGTGCTGGAGGCTGCTTGGCTCTCCTGTAAAGGAGGAATCTAGCAGGAAAGATATGAGTGTGAGATGTCCCACTCTGCTGCTTATCTGCTCCCCTCTCTCTGGGAACTTGTTGTGCCCCACAGGGGATGGATCCCTTCTTAGGACACAAAAACTTCGGGTATCCCAGGCTGGACCAGGTGTAAGCAGAGGGCTGGCAGAGGAAAGGAATGAGAGAGAGGACCATGGTGCTGATGAAAATCCACATCGTTCTCTGGTTTTCTCGTCATCAGGGCCAAACCTCCATTTGCTGTCTCTTCAGCTCAGGACACATCCCTTCCTCATCCTCAAGGGCAGGCTTGTCACACTACATGAGAAGAGAGGTACAATAGCTCATTCTCTCACCAGAAATCAGTGCAAGCATCTTAAGATAATCATCCATCTCTTTCCACTGGAGCACCATCAAGAAAAACTCAACGAGGGAACCCAGCTTGTGTTTCACTTGGGTCTGCAGCCTGGTGACTGTCTACCCACAGCAACACCATGCTGATGGCAGCTGGTGCAGCAACATCACCCCTGAGCACAGCTTCAGGCCTGAGGAGTTTGGCTGCCAAAGGCAAGCACGGGAGGGGACAGGGAGGGAGCATGCATCCCACATGTCCATGGGATTACATTACTGTCAGATGAGAAGCAAACACCGTGGGAACAGTCTGGGGCACCAGGGAGTCTGGAAGGTTTTTCCATATTTCTGCCACACACCCAGCAGCTATAACTCAGTTTATACAAGGAGAGAGCTTTCTGATAGAGGCATTTCCCTCTGCAATCATCCAGAACTGTAAAAAACCAAAACCAACGCCTTCCTTCCTTCCTTCCTTCCTTCCTTCCTTCCTTCCTTCCTTCCTTCCTTCCTTCCTTCCTTCCTTCCTTCCTTCCTTCCTTCCTTCCTTCCTTCCTTCCTTCCTTCCTTCCTTCCTTCCTTCCTTCCTTCCTTCCTTCCTTCCTTCCTTCCTTCCTTCCTTCCTTCCTTCCTTCCTTCCTTCCTTCCTTCCTTCCTTCCTTCCTTCCTTCCTTCCTTCCTTCCTTCCTTCCTTCCTTCCTTCCTTCCTTCCTTCCTTCCTTCCTTCCTTCCTTCCTTCCTTCCTTCCTTCCTTCCTTCCTTCCTTCCTTCCTTCCTTCCTTCCTTCCTTCCTTCCTTCCTTCCTTCCTTCCTTCCTTCCTTCCTTCCTTCCTTCCTTCCTTCCTTCCTTCCTTCCTTCCTTCCTTCCTTCCTTCCTTTTTCATTTAACCTTTAATCTTTAGTCTTCTATCCCATATCTCCTCTTTTTCCTGTCCCTCTTAGATGTCCCATGAAGTGCACCCTGCACAGCTTTCCACATCACTGCTGCCTCCTTCCCTGGGGGTGGAGAGAAGGAGCAAGTGCTTTATGTGCTCTTGTCACCAGCAGATTAATGAAAGCTGGGAGGACAGAGGGGGGATGTCACAGCACACTGAACCATGACCAGATCCCACAGCCACCCACCCCTCCGACACAGCAATGATTTCTGGCTCAATCTCTCACCCTGCCAAGATGCACAACAAATGGTGGGGACTGGTGATAAAAATGACTCTGTTCATTAAATAAAGGGCTGTCATAGTCAGTATCCATAGGAGGGACTAATCTCTTTGGGTTTTGCACCATGATGGGGTTGTGGTGCTGAGAAGGCTGGGTGCAATCTGGGTTTTCCACAGCAAATTGTTTAGGGCAGCACAGCCTTACTTTGCTTTGCAGCTCACTTTAACATAGTCTCAGAAAATACATTTTCATTTCCAGTAGGACAAGCATCACACATCTTCCACACAGACATAGTAAAAGGAACATTATACATTTCTTTGCACACAGGCACCTTCTGCCTTTTGAGATGCTTTAGGATATGCAGGCTAGCAGATGTGACACAGCCTATGAGAGTGCCAAACCCTTCAGAAATGGGACTGAGGCGTTTGGGGATTTGTTTGGGTAAAATGATGCATGTTTGACTTGGAAATCTGCAGTTTACTATTTCTGTCCCAGCTGTTGACTGTCTGGAAACCTGAGAAGAGATGTGGATATCTTGCACCTGGGGAACAGGTAGATTTTGGAAAGGGCATCGAGGTGACTGGGGTGCTCCAGAGACCTAGCACAGTCAATAATTTAAAAGGTGTCCCCATCCCTACCACTCCTGCTTGCCGACAGTAACAGAACGACCCTCCTACCATCTCTTACCTGGCTCTGAATCCCTCCTTTTCACCCTTGTCCTTTTGGCAGGAATACATTGGCTGATGCTCTGCTTACTGCCACATCCCAAGCTCTCTGTAAGGAAGGAAAAGATGCCTGGTGACTCAAAGGTTTGCAGAGCACAACCAGGGTGACAGATGCAACAGGAAAGTTGAAAGAAAAACAATTTGCTCTGCAGAGCATCAAAGGCGAATATTCCTTCACCTCTCTCATTGATTCCACACCTTCTCCAGAAGTTACTTACTGTCATTTAAATCACTTTATTTTACTAATCCACCAAAGGCAGGTGAGATCAGGATTGAATTGCACAGAATTGCAAATATATTATTGGGATATTTTCTGTGAAGACAAATAAACCTTAAAGCACCTTAATGTCTAATGCCAGAACTCTGTGCTTAATTAAGCAGCTACAGGGTCCATTTACAAATGTGATTTCTGGATTGATTATCTATAACTCTCCCTGCAGCCCCTATTAGCAGCCTTCTACTAGTAGGATTGTTTCCTATAAGTTTCTCATCCAGGATGATGGGGTTGCTGCATTTGCCAGGCATCTTCTTCCAAAGGATCAACCAGAAAATATCGATTAATCAGCAACAAGCGTTGTTAGGGGCAGAGAAGGAGGCATAAATCTCCTCGGGGGCTTGGGGGGGGGGGAGGATAACAGTGATGAATCTGCAGATTAAAAGGCTGTTGCTTTACCATTGAGAAGGGGTATAACATGCACGTATTAGGCCAGATTAAAAGCTTGCCACGTGTGTTTGTGCACAAGGCTTGACAAAAAGTGTGCCCAAAGTAACAGAGTGAAATGTGGGTGCCCATCAGGTGGTCAGTCATTAAAGTGTCTGAACAGGAGGCTGAAGCAGAGGAAACTGTCAAAGGGAGGACAGGCTGGTTGCAAAACCTTTCCCAGGAGGATCTCAGAACAATATGCAACATCTTCCAGTGCAACTTTGCATTGATCTCTATAGAGTTATTCTGCTATAAACCACCTGTTTTCTGCCCTAAAATAATCAAGCTTTTTAGCCCCCCTGTGAAGAGGGATAGCCAGGAATAAAGCTTGTGTTTTGTCTTTCCATCAATAACTGCTAGCTATCTCCTGCCACATACATTTTGAAGAACAAGAGATTTAGACAAATTGTGCAAAGTCTTGTTCTCAACATTGCAAGAGCATCCCACCAAAAGGAGAATCCAGCAGGTAGAGTACATGGACCCCTGTCCAAAGGACTATGGGAGTCAGAGTTATGTGAGGATACCAACAACCTGGTTTTCTGTGGTATTGCCCATGTTTCCAAAGCTTCCTGATAAATGCTGACCAGCTATCTGGGTGACTGAAGTCGTGAGGTCTTGCACTACAACTTTAGCTGCTGTTCTCACCATGCCAACTCTTTGCTCATCATCAGTGCACATTCTGTTTGTAGCAGGGAGGTGCTGAGCAAGACAGAGCTGTTGTGACAGATGAGATGCAGCATCAAGTTTATGGCAGAAGTAGACCAGCAGTGTCAGGAGAAACTTCACAGCAATGTGGCATTTGGGCTTCTCTCCCACTCCAGGATCTCACAGGATAGCTCAAACTGGCTTTGTGAAGTGTGTAGGCATCAGATTGTGGCTTTGTATACTTGCCACGCTGTTAATTACAGGATGGCCAGCATCTCTAGCAATAAAAATATCATGATCCAATGCCTCCAGACCTTAAAAGGCAATTTTCTGGGGAAAAAATGGTATATTCTGCTCTGGAAGGAACATCCTTGTGCCCACCCAGGTCAGTGCAGCAAAGGCATAATCTCTCAGCTGAAGGATGGTGCCAGCCCTCTCCCTTGGCTTCCTCCTGGCTGCAGAGCAGGGAGGACTGGGGAGCTGCCTGGGGATGAGATCTGCTGCTTCCTGTTTCCCTTGGGAGGAGGGAGAAACAGCAGCACACACAGAGGAAGGGAAAAAGAAAATAAATCAGTAATTTAAGAGGCAAAGCTTCTGCCGTGAAACCCAATCTATTTCAAGTGCCTGCAGCAGGTTTTGGACACCTTGATTAATCATAACTCGCTACATATTATTTCCCTATAAACAAACTACAATGTTACTCATATAAACAGCTTTATCATGACAGCTGCAAAATGCCAGGATTTAATGTTGAATGAACAGAGTTTCACCATATGGCACCACTCCGGGCCTGAGACGTTATAATCCACAGCATATTGCCTCCCAGAAACAGTGATTACAAGGAAGGCCTCTCTCCCCTCTCCTTTTAATTGCATTTGTTGTCTCTAGTTCACAATGTCTCCTCTTTTTCCTGACAGCTTAGAATAAATCAATCGCCAGAAGGGGGCTTGGGTTCAGTTGTTTTCTATTCTCAGTTTCTTTTCTTGGAAGAAAGGCTCGACAAGGCACTGAGGATTTGGGTAGCTCCTTGTAGGACTCAGGGTTGCAACACCCATCCCAGCTGATCTTATCTCCCAGCCCACTAACCCACAGGCTGACAGATCAGAAAGAGCTTCATGATTATGTTTATATTAACTGTAATTTCCAGATGGCTCAGGCAGTGGAGACTTCTCATCCCCTACTTGTTAATCCCCTTTCTTTGATAAAATCACATAGGAAACCAATACTAACTTTTGCTTTTTCCTGCTTTCTATCAGAAACTAGAAGATCTGAATCTAATTTGCCATTCCTGGAAACCCATTGTTTGGGTTTTTTCCTATGAAGAGATTTCAGGGTATGTGTGAACAAACACAGGGTGGCTAAAAGGCAAGGCCTGGGTGCAAGAGGATACAGGCTGTGATGCTCTAATGAGAGCTCAGTTCTTCCACGGCCTCAGGAGATGATAATTTTTTTCTTTTTGTCCCTGCCATGATAAAACTTGTGTCTTGGTTCTCCTAAGCCCGGAATTGTGCTCTTTCTCAAGACCTGGCCCCATTAGTTAAGTATTGAAAAATGCAGCAGTGCTGCTCTCTGGTTGTGGACAGAAATCAGATGATACAGCATCTGATGTGCTGGCAGGTAACAAGCAACTGAAATCCACTATTATACTTCATGTTGCAGCATCAGGTAAGACAAGTCTGGAATTGTAAGTTATCCCCAGCCCTGAAGCAGCATCCAGGGAACACACAACTATATAGTGACCCAAGTGGAAAACAGTCAGATAACCACGTTCCATGCAAGATCTCCAGCATGCTCCAGTCCTAGACATTTCTGCCTGTACATCTGTATTTGCTGTCCCGGGGTTTTGTGAAGATTTCAAGTGGCCATCCTTTGTGGCCAAGGAAGGCAATTCTTTGTAGTTCTGTATTTTTTAAAAAGTTATGGGTTTTTTGGTTTTGTATTTTTTTGTTTGGTTGGTTTTTTGGATGCATGATTGTCATTTGAGGCGGCTGGAAAGGAAGAAAGTTTTTACAACCAAGCTGTTACAACTCCTCTAGGCTCTCTGAAGATTTGGATGCAGTTTCTGGTTGTGTTGCAGAATTCCTATGTGATTCAACTCATGCAATTTTTATAAGTTTCAGTTTTTCCCATCTGAAAAAAAGAAAATAAACAAGCTACCTGTTTTTCTCTCTGTTACATTGCTCTTCATGCAAGCCTGTGATGGTTCCTTCCTAGTGCTCTGGCAACAGAAATGCTATTTCCCTTTGGCGTGGATACAACCCCTTTTCTCTGACAGTGATGTCCACCTTGCAGTCCCCTTCTGTGCCATAATGGTAAGAGTCTGCTTGGCCATTAGAGACAAAACAGGGAAGTCATGGGGTTAAATTGCAGCAGAGGGATTACCCTTGATATTAGGAAAAACTTGCTAAGGACAAATGAAAGAGGTTGGTTTGATCGTTGCTGCAATCCTGGTCACTGCTTTGGCAGGGAACATAACCCCTGTACAGAACAGTGCATAAACAGACAGGTGGAAAAATCCATCCTGGTCCCAACAAGTGAGCCAGTGACTGTGGATCAGAGAGTCAGTAGGTCTTGAGTTTCAGCAGGGAGCACCTCGTTAATGAAACAAAGCCAGACAATGGAAACATACACAAAATTCAAGTAATCATTGATAATAGGGTTCAGCAGACACCCACAAGGTTTTCTAGGCTCCTCTTGACTTGAGCCATGCACTTAATCATTGTTTGTCCAACTTCTTCCTAGATTTCTGGTGATTAGGGGACCTTACCCTATTCCAGCACCCTGATGCCATTGTCTTTAACTAATCTTTTCTCATGGGCTAAATCTCCCCAGCTGCAATACAACTGTAGACTTCCCTCTCCATGAAAAGAGTCCTCATTGCTCCCATGAAGGTGCCTGAGGGCAGACTGATAGATGGCACATTTTGTAAGTCAGTTCTATGTCATGAGTTAAATGATGGAAAGGCAGATGGTAATAATTTGGGCTAAATAATTCACATTAAATCACTTCTTTGTTACCCCTTTTAACACATAAATCTGTAACTCAATGTTGAAAGGAGAATAAAAGGTTAATTGCCTACTTTCCCAAGTGGAATAGCCATGGGATTCATCTTCCCCCCTTTCAGATGTCTAATGAAAGTACCCACAACTCAAACACACGGCTTTTATGCAAAGCAATTGCTGCACAGCTCATATTAGGAACACAAAACAGATATAAAGAACTGGAAGATCCCTGGGACCATTTTCCTGGCTGAGAACCAACGATATCTTTTTAACCTCCCGCCTCTGGATGAGGTGCAAAGGCTTTGTCTGTGCCCCTCGTGTGAGCTGCTGGGGTGGGAGCAGGGTGCAAATTATGGCAGCTCATCATGTAGCAGCTTATCTGCACCACAGATGGGGAGTGCCTACTTCAAGACCAGTGAGATACCTCCAGGTCCTGGCCCTACATGAGGAACTGGATTTGCTGATGCCTACTGTGTCATGGGAGCTGTAGAAAGCCAGAAATGGACAAGGAACAGTTCAGATCCAACCAGAGAAATGTTTCAAGGGTGAAACAGGACAGGTTTGTGAGAGTAGCCATATGGAGGTTCAAAATAGCCAATCCCACAGGCTGCAGCTGTGAAATTCATGCTGGGATACAACCAAAACATTAAGTTCATGGATAACCATTACACTGGGTTTATGGTTCAGCTGCAGGATGGCACATTAACAACCTGCTGGACCCTGGTCCAGCTCTGATGTTAAAAGCCCTCAAGCACTACAGCAGCTAGGGGATTCATCACCAAAGAGATAAGTGCTGCTTTCTCTCAAGACTCTTAAAAATGTTGAACAAAGCAGTTCTGCCTGGCTAAAGTCTCTCTACATCACTGAAGTGTTCCTTCCTCATTTCTTTTAATCTGATTTACAAAGAGTAATTAAAATCCACAGACAAAACATTAAGTAGTAGGGGAAGGATGACATTCTTCCCTTTAGCAGCAAGGGGTTGAAGACAGTCAGTGAGGATGATGGTGCAGATGGGGGTAGCAATGAGTACAGAGCCCAGTCACATCTTGATGAATTGCAGCCTAATGTCTCTGGGCCATCTGGAATTGGTCTCCTCCTGACATGTTGCAGGATCCCAGAGCCAAAAGGGGAAGGAGAGCTCATCTCTGAGTGATGCAGTCTTGGTTGAAGTGGTATTGGCATGCAGTGAGACCCAGACAACCACAGGGAGTGAAAACTTCCCCCAGAAGTGTGGTGGTGACTAGCAGACAAGCCCCTGATGATCAGAGGGCTGGAACACCTCTCCTATGGAGACAGACTGAGAGAGTTGGAGTTGTTCAGCCTGAAGAAGAAAAGGCTCCAGGGAGTCCTTAGACCACCTCCCTGTACTTGAGGGGGCTACAGGAAAGCTGAAGAGGGACTTTTTACAAAGGCATGGAGTGATAGGATGAGGGGTAATAATGGTTTTAAGTGGAAAGAGGGTAGATTTAGGTTAGATATTAGGAAGAAATACTTCCCTGTGAGGGTGGTGAGAAACTGGCACAGAGAAGCTGTGGCTTTGGCACCCCTGGAAGTGTTCAAGGTCAGGTAGGATGGGGCTTGGAGCAACTTGGTCTAGTGGGAGGTGTCCCTGCCCATGGCAAGGGGATTGGAACTGGATGATCTTTAAGGTCTCTTCCAACACAAAGCAGTCTGTGATTCTATTCTATGATTCCCACCACAGTGGAAGAATGCTGCTCTGGGTAGGGATAGGTCCATTTGCTGAAAGAAGTAACCTCTGTGAGCAGACCTGTAGCCTAATTGCATGACAACCATGTTTGCTAGCAGGTAAGAGCACACACCTGAGTGCTCACTAACAGCCACAGCCACCGAGCCCACCTCGCCCGTATGTTTTGTAACCTTAGTAGCTCACTCCTTAGCCATCCCAATCCACCCAGCCCCTGGTAGATTCACCAAAATACTTTAGCATGAAAAGGTGCTGAGCACCCAAACACCAGCAACAGTCAATGTGACTATAGCTCAGCCCCAGGATAAAACCAGCTGAGCGTGGCTGCTGCTGAGCTGCTTGGGGAGCTTTCATTTGCCCATCAGTCCCAGTTTAATTAACAAGTGACTCTCACAATGCCAACTCTTGCTCAGTTACTTGGATACCCTTGTAAGCAGGGAGAAGGGAGCACTTCAGACACTGCTCAACTCATCCTGGAGTGACAGCCTCAAGGAGAAATGATGAATTGTGCCTTATATACTGGAAAGAGATCTGACCAGGCACAGGCTCTAATTTGTGGCCAGATGATGTCTAAGCTTAGATGAAAGAAACTCCAGTGGTAATAACCACACTGGGCTACATCCAGCCTCAGCCACATTCAACACCAGAGCTGCTGCCCAGCCTTGCTAGATAGGTTGTGGTTAATTGTCCAGGACTCTTTCCACTAATGTTGCTGCTCTTTTCTCTTTTCCTGACAATAGGTAAAGTTGTTATCTTAAGCATAACACATTTGCACACAAATGGAGGTCCATGTTATGAGCAACAAATCATGTCTTGGCTTAACAAGATTGAATATACACACACCTTGTAACTGCTGTCCCTGGGGTATCCACAAATCAACACCTACCAGCTATGTAAAAGTGTCTGTATTTGTGCATACGGTGGGAAAAATACTGCCTGTGATTCACATGTAGGTAATTCTTGTTCAACAGCATGAAACAATGTTCAATAAAGTTCACCCCCCACCCCCAATTCACTCGCTTTCAAGCAACGTTCTTCACCATTATCGAGAACATTGAGAACCACAGCAGCATACAACCTGTTAAACCTTAATTAAAATGGAAAAAAATATTTTTTTCTCTGAAATGTATAAACTCCAAATGTAGAATCCAGAGATGCTATAAATTATACAAAATATTTTGTATCTGTGTATGTATATTTAATGGAATCATTATTATACCCAATTACCTCACAAATCTTTTAATATTTCATTAAGCAGGTAAACTATTTATATATTTTATGCATAATATAAAATCAATTCAGCATCAACTCAGTCTGCACACATGCCTTCAGATTTGCCTTCATTTGCATATTCTTGAATTTACACAGTAAGTTTTGTTAATTAATTTTTATCAGGAACCCTATAAAGCAGTGCTATATTCTCACTCCTTTAAGGATTCTTTGTGCATTCGTCCTCTCCCAGGGAATGATTTAATAAGAGAAAGGACTTTTCCTGGGAAAGTTAATGGGCTCATAAATTCAAAGCTAAGAGTCTTCCTTATGGCTTGGGTAGCTTAAACAATGCAAAAGATGTTTCCTGGCCTTGACTTAATACAAGGGATGAATATATATCCCTGGGAAGAGCTTCCTGTGAAGAACAGAACATCATCTGATTTCAAAATCACCATTATAAAGTCTGAATTTTTGTTCTGGTGTTTGGTAAAGCATTAAAAGTAATACCAGTCCAGACAGAGGTTAAAAAAAAAATAAAAAAAATTCCTCTTAAGTTATTTTAATCTTTTTATTGCATTTAGAAACTCTTAATGTGATTGCAGACTCTCAAGGTTGAGTAGTCAAAAGACTATTGTGTTAGCTTGTGTGTTAGCTTGTAGAAGCCAACATTGTAATCCTGTGGCATTCAGCTTCAAAATCATAATAAAATCTTGGGGAAAAAAAAAGCTCCAGCCACCAGAAGTGTTCCCATTATTCTGTTCAGAACCGATTATAATGCAGTTATGCAATCGTCTTATACTTTAATGCAAGCTTTTAATAGTAATTTCATCCTTAAAACTTCAGCAAAATCAGCTGAAATCCTTGTAAATCAGAACAGAACAGCTTTTGGAGAAGCATTCTCCTTCTTTTATGATCCCAGTTAATTAACGTAATACACTTTCTGCCTTCCAAAATGTTAATTTTATCCAACCCCCTGAATTTTGCAACAATTCACTAAAGATTAATCACTAGAAGTAGCATTTCTATTTAAAACTAAATAAGCCAGGGTCGTTACAACTTCCTAAATGCTACTGTTACCAGTCAATATGAACTGGTGGATCCTGATCTGAGTCCCACCATGGGGCTCAATTCATAGATGCTTATGTGCAGGTAACTTGAGTCCAGCCCTTAATGTCTTTACCTCCAGCTGAACTAAACTCTCCTCTTACATGCAGTGGAGTAAAATAAGCACCTGCCCTAATCTGTAACTGCATTCAGGTGAGATTAATTATGCCCTGGAAGTGCCAGGATCCCTCCAAAGACTGAAAACAGAGTCCAGAAAACCAACTCACATGTGAACATCTATGTCTACCTTCAGTCAAATGAATCCCCCTGAGGTCTTTCAAGAGGATTTGTCCTCCTTTTTCTCTGGATGAAACAAGAGAGGACCTACCAATCTTCCAAGATTTTGGCTGAAGAGGATGGGCATCCTGGGAGATAAATTTTGAGCAACACAGTAATGCCACATTGTTGATATATGTGCAACCTTCATGCTGTCTGAGCTTCACTGAAGAACTCAGAATAAAAAGGGAAGCAAAAAGCTGACCTGTCCCAGTCCCTGATCTGGGCAAAGCTGCTTGATCTCCCTCTGTTGTGCTGCAAAACACCAGGGTTTTAGTTAAGACCAGTCACCACAGTTGTCAAGCAGCATGGGATAGACACCCTGATGCCTGCTCCTCCTTCCCAAACTCCTCCCTTGAAACTTTCTTCTTTTCCATGCTGTCTGACTGACATTTCTCCTTGGGTGATCACAGATGGGAATTTTGAATTGGAGCTTTTTAGCTTAGAGCACTACAGAGCACAGAAGTGACTGACCCATTTTTAGCTGTGGCGAAATTATGGATAGATGATACTGGGATTAAATTTGGACCAGGAAGCGGGAAGTAAAGGTTGTTTCTTTAGATGTCAGTAAGGAGAATGAATCAGTCACAATTACTTAAGAAACCTCAGGGAGCAGCTCAAGCATATGTGATACATGAAGGCAGATCTAATTGGGGTGATTTTTTGGGGAAGAGGTTCATAAAAACCTGCCTGTCTCCATGGTAACTGAACATGTAGCAGTGCTCTTGGTCTGGCTGATCACTGGAGTCCTCAGCATGTGACTGTCCATCTCTTAAATAAAGCTTAATTGGTTGTTTCCAATCTTTTTCACTTAAGCAGGCATCCAACTCTCTTCTACAACTATTACACATTAATTATTTCTTCCACCAGAGCGCAAAAAGTTGTACTTTCCAGAATGGATCTGATCTGCTGAAAGAAGTGCAGTGGGAGTTGCCTTAGACCTTCAACCTCTAGGTCTCCAAAGAAAACTTTATCTCACGTGTTTATCGTACACTAAATCTTGTCCAGATGTGGGCGGGTTTCTTTTTTTTAGAAACCATTTGAACCAACATATACAGGACATGAAGCAAGCAAAGTAATCATGACCTCGCATTGAATCTGAGCACTACGTATAAGTTTTTCATTAGTTAATTGAATTATATCCCCACACGATCATGACCACGACTGCATTAGTATCCATCAATCAGCAAGTCAAAACACACTCCGCCAATATCTCCTGCTCTTTCCAAACTGATGGAAATGGATCAATAGAGAAAACAAAAGGCTGACTTCTGCTTTTGCAAATATTGCTTCCCAGTTACTTGATGTGGACTAGCAAATAGAGAAAAGCATGGGAAAATAAAACATGATAAAAATATTTCTATTGCGGTTCCTAAAAACAAAACTCTTGAAACATTTTTGTTCCGGAGGAGCAAGAGAAGTGCATTGCAGTATTATTCATAGCTCTTTGTATAAATCACTGGATTGGGGCAATTAATTATTTTTCAAGATTAGCCCATAGATAAAATCATACAGATTTAGAGGGCAATGCTTTGTGTATTACCAACAATATATTAGTTCCTCTTTCAATTGATAAAATAATTAAGGGCTTGGTTGAAAAGGGCATATTTCTCTCTGTGGCCACCGGTGCCTGAAAGCATGAAATTTCAAAATGTTTCCAATAGTTGTTCATTGAAAGGGGAATAATCCATTTTCTGCCTAATTATTTTCAAGAGAGCAATAAAAACTGTATTAGGAAAATGTAAAAATTTAAAAAGTGCACTACATTCAAAAGGCTTGAACTTTGGCAATGTACCATCATTTGCAGATGATAATGAAAATATTAACCTTGGGAGAAACCATCTTGTCTACAAATTAATGACAAATAAGAGGAATATTCACTTCAGACTAATTGCTAAGGCCATATACTGCTTCATACAGCCAAGTATGCTAGATGTTAGTTGTCATTAGGTTCTGCAGGTTATATAACTAAGTTTTAAACCCCTTTTCATCATGTGGCAAAGGGTTTCAGAATAACACAAGGTACTTAATAGCTCTCACTGTAGAAGATATGAAAACACTGTGGAATGTCACCATTAAATGGATGGCTATATAATCTGAGTGGGTCTTAAGATGTTTTCCAGTTACTAGAAATAAACTGTTAAGGCAGAAGAAGTTAAAATTTTCCCATTTCTAAAGGATGATGCAGTTGGGGATGATACTTTGAGGAAGTAAAAACTAACTGCTTTTGTTTCCTTTCTCAAAACGTTCAGAATCGGAATCAGAATCAGAATCAAAATCATCCTGTTGGGAAAGGACCTTGAAGATCACCAAGTCCAACCATAACCTACATCCACCAACCATGACCTAATCTACCCATTCAGTGTTCAAATCATGTCCCTAAGCACCACATCTATATTTCATTTAAACTCTTCCAGGGATGGTGACTCCACCACTTCCCTTGGGCAGCCTGTTTCAGTTTTTTTGGGTTGTGAGGGGGTTTTTAGGTTTTGTGTTTGTTTTTGTTCTTTCTTTCTTTAATGCTATAGTCACAAAATTATCTGATCTTGTATGAGAAAAAAATGTATGATATAATGAGTTCAATGAAGAGTGAAGTTAAAACAAAAAATGGTAAATTCTTTGGTCACACTAGTAACTCTTATCAGAAAACAAACCATCACAACGCAGAAAATACAGAAAAGGATTTTAGTTCTCATGCTTGACTTCACAATTTGATTTCAGAAAGTAAAACCACATTAATCGAGAACCTATCTTTAAACCACATTACTCTGGAGCTATTTTCAAATCTCAGTTCTTTCACTTTCTTAAAATCTAATGGAAATTATGCTGTTGAGTTATATTCTAAACACAGCATGGAAAGAGTATTTTCTGTGTGCTAAAAAAGCCCTACTCTGGATTTGCTGTGCACTTGTCTGGGTGTCCCTGTGATCACAATTGTCTCATGGCCAAAGGCTTGTGCCCAACCTGTCTGAGCTCAGAGCTGGGGACACCCCAGATGACCAGGAGCTGCCATCCTGGTCAGGCACTGCCCAGCAAACACCAGCTCTTTGTGTGCCTGGGCTGCAGCTGGGAAGCTCTGCCACTGATGTTGAGGACCAGGGAGAAGGGAGCAGGTGATGGGGAGAAGGATGAAAATACTCCTGAGGGACCCCAGAGTGAGGAGGAGGTAATCCCGCCATGGACATCACACTCCTGTCAGGGGAGACCTCATGGTGGTGATGAAATGAGTTTCTGCAGGAGGTGACTGGTACTTTTGACCATAGAGCCTGGAGGGATGGTGGCAAAGTAAACATCACATCAGAAGAAAGAGGAGATAATGCTGCTTATGTCTTGGATGGGTGTATGCTGTCTGGCCAGGCCCAGAGGGTTGTGGTGAATGGAGTTAAATCCAGTTGAGAGCCAGTCACAGGTGGTGTTTCCCAGGGCTCAGTGTTTGGGCCAGTTCTGTTTAATACCTTTATCAACAATCTGGACAAGGGGATTGAGTGCACCCTCAGTAAGTCTGCAGATGACACCAAGTAAGGTGGGAGTGTTGATCTTCTTGAGAGTAGGAAAGCTTTTCAGAGGGACCTGGACAGGCTGGATTGATGGGCTGAGGCCAATTGTATGAGGTTCAACAAGGTCAAGTGTCAGGTCCTGCACTCGGGTCACAACAACCCCATGAAAGTTTTCTCCTGCCTGTCCACAAAGCCATTCAATCTATAATGCCTGCAGTACCTGAGTGAGCTGAAGACACCAGTATCTCCAAAGTGAGCCTAAGATAAGTAGATATGGTACTTCAGCTGACAGACAAAAGAGGTGTTACTTGGTAGGAAAGTTAGAATTTCAGTATCACTAAAGATGGATTTGGGCTCTAGTGCTACAAGCTTTTCTGTGAAGGCACCTCCAAGAAGTAAGGAATGTGTGGAAAGCCAGAGAAATGTCTATGCTCCTGCTAGCTGAGCCATCCAGAGAAAAAGATGACTTTTCACAATATTTAAATTCTAAGTAAACAGATGGTCTGGTTTTGGTTTTGTATTTGTTTTTTTCTTGTTTGTTGGGTATTCCCTGATTTATTTATTTTTTTCTATAGTTGTATTATCTAGTTTAGATTTCATAAATAAATATCTTTATTTATCTTCTTCTGGAGGTTAAGGTAATTTTAAGATAACATCCCACCACTCTCTCTATAGAGGTATTGTGATCCTAAAATTGGGTACAAATTATGAAGAGCCCAAAGCCTTAACATAGGCTATAAAATCTTTCAAGGGATAATAGGATATGCATCCACTTTCTCTGCATGAATGAGCTGGTACTGCAGAGGTCAGAAGAAGGAGAAAGATCTTCTAATATCCAGCAATAAGCAGGAAATCTCTCTCTTGTGTTGCAAGGTGGACTGGAGCATGTCTATAATGTTAGGGTGCTGAGAAAAGGTTTGACAGGAAGGTAAGAAAGCACATTTACTCTTCAAGCAGAAAAGGGCAGTAGAAGTGATGCAGTGGGCTGGACTGGACAATGAATTCAATGGCATAGCAAGAGAGAAGGTGACTCATAAAGTTAATTGATAGCTGGTTGGTTTGTCACTCACATTTTTCAGCCAGACCCCCTTGTGGAAAAAGAAGGATTCCTTCTCATGTAGACATGAAATGATTGTGAGATTGGTGGCTTAGGAATTATGAAGTCCTCCCTTTGATTCCCTCTAGCTCTATGTGTTAATCAGGTAATTGTCTGGGATGTGAGGCACTTCTACTTGTTTCTTCCTCTCAGACCTCAGTACTAAATCTTACCTCTCTGTTGGGCTGACTTCACCCAGGCTGTCTTTTGCTGCTGTAGATTTTCTGCCTCCTTTATTGTGCATATTGACATGGAAGAACAAGATGGATCAGAGAGAAGAGGGGTGGTCTTAGCAACACAAGACTGGGTGTAATGCCTCAGTCCACTGCTATTATTAGAATTATGCTTGATAATATCTTGAACAAAGGCATTAAGCTCCATCTAAACTCTTTGGTTTCTTGTCCTATCTCCTTGATAGCATACCCTAAACCTTCCAGTTTTGATGCTTTGACTCTTTTTTTCCTAATTCTCAGTCTAAATATATTCACAGGCTCCCTGATTTTTCATTATATGTTCATGGTCTCTGCAGTCCTGCCCTTCCTTTCAGCTCATTGAAGCAGTTTTGCCACCTTCCCTAATTTTTATGCAGCCCAGTGAAATTTTTCTGAGTGGTAATTTGCTTCAGGAAATGAAATGTGGTGAGTGTCCTCTCCTAAAATAGGCTTTGCTGCTCCTCAGTCATCTGATCAACCCTTAGTTGTGCTGGTTCCAGGACAAGTTAATTTATAGAACATGGATGTCCCAAATTGCACATTGCATTTGCCTCCCTACCAACATGAGAAAAGACTGTGCTGACCTGCAAAGAAACTCAATTTCACATTAGTTATAGAGGAAGAGGCAGCTATCAGGGTGTACATGGGAGTGGAAAACAGATGGAAGAAGTTGGATATTATTCCCAAGATCATGCATAAGACAGGACCCATCACTTCTCATACCATAATGAAGCATTGCTAACACAACTTTAATTCACAGAAGTTTCTTTTATGCATTTTTTAATCAGCATTGAAACAACTGGCAATCATGACATGTAACATAGCTTAGAGCTAACAACCCCTTGAGATGAGTGAAGACAGCTGTGCCTCAGAGATGTGTATTCATGCCCTCTGCAGATGCTGCTGTCTCTGTTTTCATCTGCTTCACAATTTTGTTTCTCTGCAATTACAGTATCTACCTGAAATGCTTCTGGCTGGATGTGGTTATCTATGGGATGAACATCTCTCTTTGGGCTAGTCACCCTCAGCTGCCTTTACCACTGGTGGAGTGAATGAGGCTTCTTGATTCATGGTCCATAAATGCTTGCTGTTGACTATGAAGAGTGCCAAGGATGAGATAATAGAATCATGGAATGCTTCAGGTTACAAGGGGCCTTTCCAGGTCATCTAGTCCAACCCCCTTGCAGTAAGCAAGGACATCTACAACTAGATTAGGTTGCTCAGAGCCCCATCCAACCTGACTTTGAATGCTTCCAGGGATGGGGCATATACCACCTCTCTGGGCAACTTGTGCCAATGTTTCACCACCCTCCATGTACAAAATTTCTTCCTAACAGCTAATCTAAAGCTCCCCTTTTTCAGTCTAAAGCCATTACCTCTTGTCCTATCTCTATGGGCCCTGCTAAATGGTTTGTCCCCATGATACAGTCATGTTCCCTCAATCTGGTTGAAGACAGTTTGGATGACCCTGTTGTTATTTTCCTCTTTGAATGAGAGCTAGAAGTGAAATGAAAGGTAGCAACATCTACAGACAAGGACTGTTCTCCAGAGTCTCAGCAAACAGGACCAGCTGGGGCCCTTGTGCTCCACAGCTGCCTTCTCCATATCCGTGTGTTATCCATGGATCCCAGAAATATTTTATACGCACATGACATTTCTCACATCTCTCAGGCTTACATGCTCAGTACAGTACGGGGAGTAATTTTTCTCATCATTGCAGCTAAGATTTCAGCTCTGACAGTGGGATACACCTTGCTGGATATAATATGAGAAGCAGAAAGAATATTGAGTGACTTTTTGTCTGCTGAGCAGGGTTTGCAGCTCTGCAATGCTTCATAAATAAGTTCATAGCTGATTTGTAAACAGAGTGCATTTGAGGAGGAGGAGCTGTAAGATTTTCCACTGAAGGCTCTTGACAGCTATGTCTGAATGCAGCTGGCAGACAAAGACAACATGAAATCCAGTGGTAGGAAGGAGAAGGGTTTAAAATGAAAATCAGAAACAAACTTGTAATGCTTTTTTTGATAGGATGGATCATCAGCAAAACAAATCATCTTGGGGGATGAAGCTTCTGCCTTTGAGATCTTTATAGGTAGAGTGATCTAAAAACTTTACCCTGCCTTGTGCACTCGCTTCTGGACTGAGTGAGCAGGCAGATTTCTCTGGAGTTCAGATAGGATCACAATGCTCCATCTGGTAGGGGCAATGCAAGAAAAGCTCCCAACTTGCCTGTCAGAGCAGGACTGTGCTCAATCTTCTGCTCCAAAATAAAATCATAGAACAGTTTTGGTTAGAAAAGACCTTTAAGATCATGTACCTTTAAGACCATTAACCTAACTCTACTGAGCCTGGTGCTAAACCATGTCCCTCAGCACCACATCTATGCATCTTTTAAACTCCTCCAGGGATGATGATTCAACCACCCCCGTGGGCAGTCTATTCCAGTGTTTGATAACCCTTTCAGTGAAGAAATGTCTTCTAATATCCAATCTAAACCTCCCCTGGTGCAACTCCAGGTAATTTCATCTCATCCTACCACTTGTAACTAGGGAGAAGAGACCAACCCCCAACTTGCTATGCCCTCCTTTCAGGTAGTCATAGAGGGAGAAGTTGTAGAGAGTGAATGGAAATAAAATGATGGTCAGAGGTAGAACACAGATCATCTGCTCTCATCCTTGTGTATCTGTCACATTGCATGAAACATGCTTCACTGACACGTTTTGTACAGCAGCCACAGATCCTGTTGTTCTGACACCTTTTTCCTGCTCCTCCACCAGGAAGCTCCCAGCTGGGATGCTCCAAAAGGAGGACGTTTTCCCCAAAAATCTAATCCACCCATGTGAACTTTGGAACAGGGTCCACATGTGATTCAAATACACCATATCTCATAAAGAAACTTCCTAAAAAATATGCAGAACTTTCCAGAGGTTAAAAAAAAGAAAAAGAAATATCCAGCTGACACAGCCCCGGGAATCTGTGGCTGTTGTCATTACTTGCCTGGTAAGGAGTCAGGACCATGTGGGGATCTGTCACTGCCAGAAGGCTCTTGAACATCTGTTGCAACTGCAGCAGCATTAGAATGAGGAGGAAAAGATTAATCATGCTCTGGACGTTACTGGCTAATGCATCTTCCCTGCTAGCCTGCAGTCAGTGGCAGGGGGGTCCTGAACTATGTTTTGCAGTGGGCTCAGCAGGGACACCCAGACAGCTGGGAGGCTCTGGCCTGAAATGGCCTCATTTAAAAGTTACTCTCTGGTTAGATTGTTTTTGAATACTGCTAACTTCTTTGTTTCCCCTCCTCTCTCAATCCCAACTTCAACAGGGAGGACTGAATTTGGAAGTAGATGCAAACAGAATTTGGAGCTGGGATGAAGGCTGGCTTCATCTGAACACAGCAATCATCAGGACCTGTGGGGCTCCTGTGAAGAGAAAAGGAGGATGCAGGTGTGGATCTGGCACATATAAAAAGGTTGTTTAGAAAAAGGTGGAAATGGAAAACAGTTACAGCAACTACAAAGTCTCCCATGGTTGGATCAGCCAATGAGTGTTTGTTCAGGGGGAAACATTTCTAATGTTCTCCCCTTGTGTAGGGGGTTTCTGCTCACACCAAACTCAGCTGCTATGTGTCTGCCTCCTCCAAGGATCATGGCTGTTGTCCCAACATCAGTAAAGGAAAATGAAGGAGAATTAATTAGGTCCAACTGGCAGGTACATGCAGGTAAACACCAGCACTATGCTGTATGGCTGAGAACTTTGTTGAGCTGTCTTCATAGAAGGATTTGCTGCCTATGGATTAATTTTCTTTACGTGTTACAGGTTGCTCCCAATGCCTCTTTTTTTTAAGATGGTGCATTATAGGCTTTTAATGTCACCTGAAGGTACTGAGGAGACTTTTGTGGGTCATGGTAAGTGAAAAAGATGGTTATTTTACGGACCCTTCTATTGAATGGACACTGGCAGGGATGGCTCCATGATGCAGAAGATCTCCCACAGACCTAGACCCATTCCTAACTGTTATACTAGATCAAAGCTATCGTTTTCAGTAGACAGGTGCTGCCTGAAAAGCCAAGCTGATCCCCATGGATTCACCTTGCACACGTAAGATTCACTCAGTTGTTGGCATGCCTTAAAGACTTCTTTCTAAGCTCTCTGAAAAGGATGCAATTGCAAGGGATCAATCCCAACCCCATGGTAGAAATAACCAATTTGTCCAAGTGAGGAGCAGCAAATACATCTGTAAACACGTCAGAGTAAGTGCCAGTAATGATGATTAGATAAACTCCCAGGTACTGAGATGACGGAGGGCAGAGTCATAGAGCTGAGTGCAGCAATAGTCTGGGAAGGCAGTACATTTTGGTACCATGGCATTTCACAGTTCCCTCACAGATTCATGGTGAAAATGGTTTTTTACTCAGTTTTGACAAGATAATTTCTCCCTCTGCAAGACAGGCCATTTAAGAATAAACACTGTATAACAGTATTTATCTGGAGGCTGTAGAAGGAGGAAATGAAAGAGAAAGGAAACTTTCTGTCTGACTCTCCAAGAAGACAAAGCTACAGACAGCACAAGACAAACTCAGCCAGCCAGTCTCTACGTAGTCCTGTTGATGCTTCCTACTGCTTTCAGAGGCCTCCAGAGGTGAACGAGCATCCAGAACCAGTGAGAAATTTTGTGGGCTGTTCAACGGAAGTTAAACTAGTGAAGTCTGATCTTGGGGAGAAGAGATATTTCCAGGTCTAGAGTAAGCTCTAGGTGGTTTTATTCTGGACCTATATGCCATGCTTACTCCATCTCCTTTGATGAACCAGAGCACACAGCCTTTCCAGTTGCTTGGCCATCCCACTGCTTGATGAGACATGATCATCCAGTGAAAAGCCCAGGACAGGAGCATGAACCCAAACCACAGCTCTCTTGGGGCACACAGGAAAGATTTCAAAGTTATTGAGTTTGTGAAATTACTGAAGAGCTGTTGGCAGCTTTGCCACCAAGCTCCACCATTAAAAATCTTCCCTCTCCCTTGAATGACCTCCCTCCTTCCTTCACGGAGGCAGAGTCAACCACAATTAGCATCTGTGCCCTCTCTCTAAAGCAGCTCAGAGTGAATGTGAGCAGCGTCTCAGGCCATTAGCCCTGGCACTGTGCCATGAAGCCCTTCCACAGTGTGTCTGCCACTGTGATGGATGGTGGCAGGTTTCAGAGCTCAGCTTGTTCCCAGCCAGTGACTTATGTTAACTTTCTCTGGGGGATGAGAGTAGAGGAGGAATAAATAGTGCATGAAGCATCTGTGGGGGAAGGAGACAACTCCAGGTGGAAAATCCACCTCTGCACAGATGTGTAACATCCCTCCCTAACTGCCCATGGACACCAGCTACAATATGTTGTGGAGCAAAGGGAGTGGTAACTAGAGATGATGGCCAGGGGGAAGACCATTTGCTAGAGGCTGGAGATACAGGCAGCTACTAGAGGTGCAGGGCATGTGGGTGGCATGGGAAAACCTGCTGGAGATGCTGGGATGAAATGGAGCTGGGGAAGGGCTGCATCCAGGTGGATGCTGATGATAGGGCAAAGCAAGAAGAAAAGTGATATTGAGGTAGAGCTAAAATGGTGGATCTGACCCTACCTCAGCCTCACAGGAGGGAGAGAGAAGTGAATATAACAGCCTGATTAAAGCAAATTGCTGCAAGTGGCCAATACCTTGCTAAGCCAGAATCCCAAATAAATGCAGCTGCATTTGCAGTGCTGAAGGTATTTGCCCCAGGGAGTGGTGGCCATGGTGCAGAGAACTCATGTCCACATTTTTTGGGGAAGCCCTTTCCAGGCCATCACCTAGCATAGCACTTGGCTATGGCACTCTGTGTCCTTATGGTATAATTCTTATTTTTACTGTGGTTTTTTCCAGTTCCAAGTGCCTGACATACCTTATGCAAGCATGCCTGAGCCTTTTCTGGGATCAAGAGCAGTGGGGATAGTTTGAGACTGGGTGGTGGAGGGAGCTAAACCAGGGGAAATTCTGGGTTTAAGAGCTACCTCAAGTGAACAGCCCTTGGATTCTCCATTTTTCAAGAAACTGGGACTGATCTAACATATACATACTGGGGACTGTTTAGTGAACCAAGGCCTGGAAATCACCCTAGCAAACACAGAAATACAGAAGTCTGAAATTTCCTGATGCCAAGCTAACTTGCTTAAAGCTGTCCAGGAAAATCCTGGGCTTTTTCAACTGCTTATTAAGTAGAGAATGACAAAGTCCTCCTGGTGAGATGTGCTTGCATCATATGCAAATACTTTTTCCTTGTCTTCCCTACGAGGCACACTGTGCAAGCAAGTGGAGTGCAACAGCAGCCTTGTCGTGCCTCTGTTTCAGTAATCCTGATTGTTATTAATGATAATTACAGCACTCACAGGTCCTAATCAGGACCAGTGCTAGAAGCCATACACGGGGTGGTTCCTGATTGAAGCACCATACAAGCAGTATATGCACCTCTTACACATCCCTGTACTTTTCTGAAACCCTAGGAAGATGTCATTAATCTGACATCAGTAAGAAAGCTGCTTCTCTCCCAATTTTTTTTCTTTTTCCAAACTTTATGTGAGATTTGCACTTAATTTTCTGTATACCATGCATTTCTCCAGAGACCAAAAAGCTGTTGCTCCCTTGAAATACTGTAATGCTACCCTGACACCAGAAATTTTGGTTTTGTCAACTTTTACAAATTGCTACCCGGCATTTCAGCACCCACTTGATTTGTGTAATTCTATCATTTTTTTTTTTTTTCTGGTTTAAACCCTGTGAGTTACAAAACCAAATGCCTGTGATGTGCTGTAAATTTGAAAGCACATGAAACATTTGTGCCCAATTTAAGAGCACAATAAAAGATCAAAAACAGTTTGCTGCACTGGAAACTCATGAAAGCTGGGAAAAATACACTCAGTGAAGAAAAATGTAAATGGGGAAATTACATATACATTAGAATTCTGTATATATATGAGGAGATATTCTTCAGAGGTAAAGATGCCTTGCAAAATTGTCAGAGGCTACGTGAGTTTATCTAATTGTGAAATTTTGCTATCAGAGTCCTCTTTACTACTGAAAATTCTGTATAATTCACATCTCCAGGCATCAGATGTTGCAGGAAATGAGTTCTGTGGGCTGCTTGTGCTATACAATGAACAAGTTAATGGCCATGAATCCAGCCCTTTGCAGCTCCCCTGCAGAGAGCTGACTAGGAAACCTAATGGAGCTGTGCAAAAGATGTTCCCAGGTGACCAGCAAAAGGAAAACACTCTGGATCCACTGCTAGAAGTGCACTGAACACGAAATGCCTTCTGCTGAGTTGGATTTGCATACTGATATTCAAAAGGCCCAGCTTGTTGCACCCAAGAAACTATCATCTGCCCAGCTAATGAAAACCATGTGTCCCATCACCCATTTCACCTCCATAAACTCATAGCATTGTTTTGGTTGGAAAAGACCTTTAAGATCATCAAGTCCAACTGTTAAACTAGCACTGCCAAGGCCACCACTAAACCATGTTCTTCAGCACCAGATCTACACTTCTTTTAGATACCTCCAGGGATGGGTACTCCACCACTTCCCTGGACAGCCTGTTCCAATGCCTGGTAACCCTTTCAGTGAAGACATTTTTCCTAATATCCAATCTAAACCTCCACTGGCACAACTTGAGGCCATTTCCTCTTGTTCTACTACTTGTTACTTGGGAGAAGAGACCAACACCCACCTCACTACAGGCTTGTCTCGCTCTGCTAGATTGGAGGACTCAAAGCCCGTGAGCTCTGCTTATGTAAGCTGTTGTTCCCAAGAGCTAATGAACATCTTTCGAGCAATCAGTCATTATGAGCCTATTTGCTTCTGCTTGTGCTACAGCTGAGTCCATGGTCCTTGGGGAAACTGTCTTGCTTGATTGCCACAGAGTGCACGGGTGTTGTGTGACCTTGTTAATATTGTGGATCTACCTAAAAAGTCTGTAATCATTCTGCATGCCAACCTCCTAGGCAATTTCTTAGCAAATGTTGAAACATTTCTGTGTTGGTCTAAATTGCTTCCTTTCCTTTTCCCATCTGGGAAATAAACAGATTTTTCTGTTTGTGAGCCTTTACTTCTTGAGGCTGAACTGGGAAGCCAAACATACCCTCTCCAGTATTACTGCTGTCATCTTTGTTGTCCCCATGGGGTTTGTCTCAGCCATCACCCATCCTGGGTAATTTTTCTGGATTGTGAGCACTGAGCTAGGACAGATCCCTTAGTACAAGTGCATGTAGTGTTTCCAATATACAAAACACTGCAGTGTGAAAGAAAGAGCCCTGCTGCAGTGCACGTTCCCTGGGCAGAGAGCAAAGCTGCAAGGAAAGCTGAAGAGAGGACTTGGCAAAGTTAAGCAGGAATTTTTACCACAAATTTTTCTGGTCTGTGTCCCATATATTTTGGTTTTTGTTCTGCTTCTAAAAGGTGCCGTTCGTCCCCCTCTGTTTCTCAGTGTATATAGTGCTGAGTATTGTGAACTACTTGTGAACCTTCTCCTTTCTTTGTTGTTTCTCATTGTAAAGCAGTTCTTGGCAGAGGAAGGCAGGGGGGTGGTGTGGTAAATGATTCTTGGAATTCACTTTCTGAACTGTTTTTAACACCCTGGCTTTTCTGCCTGGCTTCCAGTTGTGACTGCAGAGAGTTACAGAATCACAGAATGGTTTGGGTTGGAAGGAACCTTCAAGATCATCTAGTTTCAACCCCCCTGCTGTGGGCAGGAACATCTTCCACTAGACCAGGTTGCTCCAAACCCCATCCAACATGGTCTTGAACACTTCCAGGGAGAGGCCAGCCACAACTTTCATGGGCAACATGTGCCAGTGTTTCATCATCCTCACAGTGAAGAATTTCTTCTTAATGTCCAATCTAAATCTCCCCTCTTTCAGCTTAAAACCATCCCCCCTTGTCCTATTACTCCATGCCCTTGTCAAAAGTCCCTCCCCAGCTTTCCTGTAGGTTCTTCAGCTACTGAAAGGTGCTCTAAGGTCTCCCTGGAGCCTTCTCTTCTCCAGGCTGAAAAACTCCAGCTCTCACAGATCACAGGTTTCTGCTTTATGTGTATCCCATGTCACCTTTACCAGCCCTATGTGGAGCTGTTGACATTAAAAATATCACCTTTGAATGCAGCTGAAGGATCTTGCCGATGAACTGAAGATCATAGCTTCTTGTGTTCAGGAGGAGGTGACTGGGGTGTCAAAACAATCTGAGATCTCCTTGTTTGCTTGCAAGAGATTTGGCAATAATTACCCTCCTCTAATGCTGTGGGGCAAAAGCAGATATTTTCAGGATTGTCACCATGTACCATGTCCTTGTCCAGCATGGGACATGCAATCATGGAGTATTTTTATTTGGAAAAGACCTTTAAGTTCATCAAGTCTGACCATTAACCCAGCACTGCCAAGTCCACCACTAAACCACATCCCTCAGCACCACAACTACAAAGCTTCTAAATACCTCCAGGAATGATGACTTGACCTTTTCCCTGGGCAACCTGTGCCAGGGCCTGACAACCCTTTCAGGGAAGAAATTGTTCCTGATATCCAATCAAAACCTCCCCTGGCACAACTTGTTGTCATTTCCTCTTGTTCTATCACAATAACTTACCTTCTGCATTCAAGATGCTTTGCAAGAGCAAGGGCACAATGCATTTCACTTTGTAATGGTGTAAGGAGGCCAGAGAGCTGAGGAGATGGGGCCTCAGCTGGCAAAAAGAGCAAACAAACAGGAGGGGAAGTCTAAAGCAGGGAAATCCACTGAAAAATGAAGGGTAGGGTAGGTTGGGTACAAGCATGCACCATAGCTATTCTCTGCTGGCTTGAGATGGGCTCTGGGAAGGTAAAAATAGGTGTTGTTGGATGGAGAAATGAAAAGTTTCCATCATTGCAGGATAATAATAATAATTTGTACATGCAGGTAGCTGGGGGTGTGCAGGCAGGCAGAGATACACCACAACCAGGACAGACTCACCTCTGGTCTTAGGGAACTTTGGAGGGTCATTGAAATGAGCTACAGATGGAGGCTGCATAGCAAGGTGTGCAGGTTCCTCTGAGTCCAACAGGAGGAGGACTAGCCCAGCCAAGGAAACACCCCTTTTCCTGGACTGCTGGAGGGATATTTTTAATTACCTTCCAGCATCTCATGTATCATGGCCAGGGGAGAGGAGAAAAGTGGCATGCACCAGTATGCTGTGGACTTGAAAGCTTCAGCACAAGGAATAGTAAGCCCTGGAGCACTACCCTAGCAGAAACTATTCCCACTTCTCCATTCTTCTCTCTTTTCCTAATTTTCTTCTTTTGATCTTGATTTTCTGCTTCTGAGACTTGCATAATGTCACCCTTGGGCAAGTGGAACAGTTACAAACCTTCTCTTTCCTTTCTTAAGACACAACTCACAGGCAGGTTTCTGAATTTGGGTGCGTGGGGACTACATCTGCCTTCCATCATCACGTCACCTCTGGCCTAGGTTTTTCTGGGGCAGACCAGGGAAAATCCCTTCAATGAAGCTCACCTCAGAGGATTGACCATGACAAGCACAGTGTGTCCACATCACAATTGGTGTGTCCCTAAGTGCCTGCTGCAAGGTAGGCATCCTCTTTACAACAGACTTCATGTACTCTGTGTCTTTATGATGTTGACAGTTGGTAAGTTTGGACTCCATGGTCAAGTCAGTGTACACATGGTATCGGAGGTTTAAGGTCCTTTCTCAGCTCTTTTCTCATATACCCAAAAATATCTGCTGATGTCTTAAAGTGATCCATCAAAGTTACTTGGGCTTGAAATAAATTGGGTTTGAAAGGTGTTTCCAAGCATTGCTGAGCTCATGGCAGTAAGGAAAGGAACAGAGCTGAGGTAACTATAGACCGGTCAGCCTCACCTCCATCCCTGGAAAGGTGATGGAACAACTTGTTCTTGTCTCTATCTCTAGGCATATCAAGGACATGGGGGTCATCAAGAGCAGTCAGCATGGTTTTATCAAGGGTAAATCATGTTTGACTAACCTCATAGCCTTCTATGAGGAAATTACTAGGTGGGTAGATGATGGTAGAGCGGTAGATGTGGTTTATCTGGATTTCAGTAAGGCATTTGACACCGTCTCCCACAGCATCCTTGTAGATAAGTTGATCAGGTATGGGTTTGGTGATCAGGTAGTGAGGTGGATCAGGAACTGGTTGATGGGAAGGAGTCAGAGAGTTGTAGTCAATGGGGCAGAATCTGGTTGGAGGTCTGTGACTAGTGGAGTCCCTCAGGGGTCGGTACTGGGACCGATGTTGTTCAACATCTTCATCAACGACCTGGATGAGGGTATAGAATGTACCCTCAGCAAGTTTGCTGATGACACTAAGCTGGGAGGAGTGGCTGACACACCAGAAGGCTGTGCTGCCATTCAGAGAGACTTAGACAGGCTGGAGAGTTGGGCGGGGAGAAACATGATGAAATTCAACAAGGGGAAGTGTAGAGTTTTGCATTTGGGGAAGAACAACACGATGTCCCAGTATAGGTTGGGGGCTGACCTGCTGGAGAGTAGTGTAGGTGAAAGAGACCTGGGGGTCCTGGTAGACAGGAGGATGACCATGAGCCAGCAATGTGCCCTTGTGGCCAAGAAGGCCAATGGCATCCTGGGGTGCATTAGAAAGGGTGTGGTTAGTAGGTCAAGAGAGGTTCTCCTCCCCCTCTACTCTGCCTTGGTGAGGCCGCATCTGGAGTATTGTGTCCAGTTCTGGGCCCCTCAGTTCAAGAAGGACAGGGAACTGCTTGAAAGAGTCCAGCGCAGAGCCACAAAGATGATTAGGGGAGTGGAACATCTCCCTTATGAGGAAAGGCTGAGGGAGCTGGGTCTCTTTAGCTTGGAAAAAAGGAGGCTGAGGGGTGACCTCATCAATGTTTACAAATATGTAAGGGGTGAGTGTCAGGGAGATGGAGTTAGGCTCTTCTCAGTGATGACCAGTGATAGGACAAGGGGTAATGGGTGTAAATTGGAGCATAGGAGGTTCAAGGTGAATATCAGAAAAAACTTCTTTACTGTGAGAGTGACAGAGCACTGGAACAGGCTGCCCAGGGAGGTTGTGGAGTCTCCTTCACTGGAGACATTCAAAACCCGCCTGGATGCGTTCCTGTGTGATGTGCTCTAGGTGACCCTGCTCTGGCAGGGGGGTTGGACTAGATGATCTTTCGAGGTCCCTTCCAACCCCCAGGATTCTATGATTCTATGATTCTATGATTCTATTTTGGTACTGCCAGACTCATGCTGCAGCTGACCCACAGTGGTTTCCATAAGACATTTTTGGAGTGATGTCTAGGAAGAGTTAGTACAGATGGGTAAAGACAGACAACAGGAATTCTTTCCTGGGATCATGCTGTGACTAGAAAAGGAAACATGGCTGCCCTAACACTTACTTGCCTCACAGTTTTAGAAAGAGTTTTGGGATTTTTTTCACCTCCTCTCATGTCACTGAGAAAGGGCAGAATGGCACTTTTTCCTCAGCAAGATGGAGTTGCCAGCAGGAGCATGGAACAATGATGGTTGACCTGAGCTCTCTTTGCAGTCCTTGAAGGGTTAATGCTGGACTTAATCCAACCCATGGATCCCAATAACCTGCTCAGCAAGCCTACGGGTAACTCCAAAATCTTCCTTGCTTTCAATCTTCTCCTGCTGACAGCATCTCTCCAGATCAGTGCATTCCCTCTGTGTGTTACAAGGCACTGGTTTCCTTTCCTGTGACACCACTATTTTTAGTTACATCCACTTGACAGAGATAAAGATATAGAGGGATTCCCACCCCATCATCAGGAATTACCTGATGTTCCTAAAGAACCCAAAAGTCAATCCTGAGAAAAGTCTCAGGAAAAGAGTTCATCCTTCAAAAACTGCCGCTAGCCCAGTACAGGCTTGAATTCTGTGACTAGGCAGATTATTTTGGAAGCTGGATTCACCCCATGGATTGAACATTAATCATTCTTTCTGTGAATTATGTCCTATTCCTGACCAACTATTTGTTCGTCACATGCTTTCCAGAGCCGCTTCTGTCAACAAGATTTTTGGGCTCTGAGTTGCTGGGGAAAGTGATGACTGTTTGTTCTGCATGTTTTAATTATAATTGTTGTTTCTGCCTCCCAACTGGACAGACTTTTTTTTCTCTCTTCTCTCTTTGCTGGTTATGAATACTGAAAGATACTGGCCAGGTGGCTGGAGCACTGCATCATTTTCTGGTGCAGATATCTACCCTGAAGGTATGTAGTCCAGGGGCAATAATATAAATATTCAAGTTAATGCAGACCCACACTCAAGCAAGTTAACGAATAAAAGAAAAAAAAAGAATAATAGAATCATAGAATATGCTGAGTTGGAAGGACCCATCAGGATCATCGAGTCCAACTCCTGTCCCTGTGTAGGGCACCCCAAGAATCACACCATGTGCCTGAGAGCATCATCCAAACACTTCTTGAACTCAGGCAGGGTTGGTGCTGTGACCACTTCCCTGGGGAGCTTGTTCCAGTGCTCAACCACCCTCTGGGTGAAAAACCTTTCCCTGATATCCAACCTAAACCTCCTCTGATTCAGCTTCCTGCCATTTCCCTGAGTCCTGTCACTGGTCACAGGAGTGAAGAGATCAGGACCTGCCCCATCTCTTCCCCTCGTGAGGAAGCCAGAGACTGTAATGAGGTCACCCCTCAACCTCCTCTTCTCCAAGCTGAATAATCCAAGTGACCTCAGCTGCTCCTCATAAGTCGTCCCTTCCAGACCCTTCACCATCCTTGTGACTCTCCTTTGCACAGTCTGCAATAGAGAGGAGACTGAATACCAGGACAACTTTTTCAGTGTGAGAATGCCCATTCAGTTGCAACAGTGATTGAAGAAATATGATTTAAAAGTCCAAATCTGTCTTTAACTGGCCATATAAGATGTCTTAAACCCATGCCTTAAAAAGAGACTTTTTATTTTCCTCACCACTTTTATCTAGATTCAGATTGCAAATGCTTAAAGGAAAAACCTTGGTGGATAGTAGATTATATAGTGTCCTGCAGAGCTAGAGTTCAGATCTCATGTTCTACCTCCTGAGAAGTTCTAACAGTATGTCACAGAACATCCCTTTATATACCCTTTTTTGTTGGAGTTAAGGTCTGTGGAGCCCTTGGGCAAAATGTCTACCAGTGGTTTCATTGGTGGTATCAGCCCTTTCTCCTAGAATATTGGCTTCCTGCTGCCAGACCATTTAGGCCCAGTGATGGCATCTTTTACATTGCATGGCCCAAGCTAATCTGAAGTCACCATCAAGGAGCATTCACGGCTCCTTTGAGCCTCTGGAATAGATTAGCAGAGGCCTCCTCAGCATGTCCCTAACCCCAACACTGCTGAGGCCACTACACAGTTAGCCAGCAATTGTGCTGCAGCAAACAGATTGTGTTGAAGATAACCAGATGTGAGTAGATAAAGGGCCTGTGGAATTCGGGCCATGTGTCTCTTATCTCTGAAAGCTTTCAATAGCTTCTCCAGCTCCCGAGTTCTTACAGCAGTCACAGGCCTGAAGTGCCTCATGCTAGGATCTTTATTAGGCATCATTTTAGGTGACCTAAGAGTGATGAGAGAGCTGGCAGAGGAGCTTTCCAAGTGGCTCTTCACCATATATCAGCAGTCCTGCTTAACAGGGGAGGTGCCAGATGATCAAAGGCTTGCCAACGTGACACACATCTACAAGAAGGGCTGAAAGGAGGTTCCAGAGAACTACAGGCCTGTCAGCCTGACCTCAGTACCAGGGAAGATCATGGAGTGGTTCATCTTGGGTGTGCTCACACTGCAAGTGCAGGATAATGGTGAGATCAGGCCCAGCCAGCATGGATCCATGAAAGGCAGGTCCTGCTCGACCCCCTTGATCTCCTTCTATGACCAGGTGACCCACCTAGTGGATGAGGGAAAGAAAGGCTGTGGACATTGTCTACCTGGACTTTAGTAAGGCCTTTGACACTACGTCCCACAGCATTGTCCTTGAGAAATTTGTGGCCCATGGCATAGACAGGTGGACTCTTTGGTGGATTAAAAACTGGCTGGATGGCCAGGCCCAAAGGGTTGTGATAAATGGAGTTAAATCCAACTGGTGGCCAGGCATAAGTGGTGTCCCCCAGGGCTTGGTATTGGGGCCAGTTCTGTTTAATATTTTTATCAATGATTTGGATGAGGGGATTGAGTGCACCCTCAGCAAGTTTGCAGACAACACTAAATTGAGTGGGAGTGTTGATCTTCTCGAGTGTAGGAAGGCACTGCGGAGGGACCTGGACAGGTTAGATTGATGGGCTGAGGTCAATGGGATGAGGTTTAACAAGACCAAGGTCCGGGTTCTGCATTTTGGCCAAATAACCCCAAGCAATGCTACAAGCTTGGGGAAGACTGGCAGGAAAGCCGCCTGGTGGAGAAGGATCTGGGAGTACTGGTCAACAGCTGGCTGAACATGAGCCAGCAGTGTGCCCAGGTGGTCAAGAACGCCAATAGCATCCTAGTCTGCATCAGGAATAGCGTGGCCAGCAGGAGTAGGGAGGTGATCGTGCCCCTGTACCCAGCACTGGTGAGGCCACACCTCGAGTACTGTGTTGAGTTCTGGGCCCTTCACTGTAAGAAGGACATTGCAGTGCTGGAGGTTGACCAGAGGAGGGCCACCAAGCTGGTGAGGGGTTTGGAGGGCATGTCGTACAAGGTGAGGCTGAGGGAACTGGGGTTATTTCACCAGAAAAAGACAAGGCACAGGGGAGATCTTATTACTTTCTACAACTACCTGAAGGGGGGTTATAGAGAGGCTGGTGTTGGTCTCTTCTCCCAAGTAACTAGTGATAGAATGAGTGCAAATGAGTTGAAGTTGTGCCAGGGGAGGTTTAGGTTGGATATTAGGAACAATTTCTTTACTGAAAGAGTGGTGAGGCATTGGAAAGGGCTGCCCAGCAAGGTGGTGGAGTTGCCATCCCTGGAGGTGTTCAAGAATTGTTTAGACATGGTGCTTCAGGATATAGTTTAGTGGTTGTGGTAGTTGAATTATGGTTGGACTTGATAATCTTGGAGGTCTTTTCCAACCTTGAAGATTCTAAGATTCTATGATTTTCCTGTCAGGCTATTTCAGATATTCCACTGACAACTCCCAGCTAGATTTATCTCCAAGGATATTCAGTGATTCCTGGTAGCATTATCCTTCTGCTCATTGAAATTCTGTCCTAAGGAAGAAAATGAAGGTTTTCCAAAGATACTAAGAAATAACAAGGCAAAAAAACAACATTCTCAAATGTGCTAAGACTGGGTTATCAGAGTAAATAACTCAAGATGCCCTCAAAATTAGCACCACTTGTCAAACAAAGTCTTTCTAAGGGTTTTGGAGCTGCTGCCTAAATCAGATCAACATGAACCTTTTGGCTTTTAAGCTTTAAACTCACATAAGCATGTAAGCCATCCCGGCTTAAATAAACATGACAAGTGTGCTACTGATTTTGCTGTGGTTTAACATTGGTACAGCTCCCTCCTGACTTTAATGGAGTTGTGATCATTTCTATAATAAAATCTATGAAGGGTAATGAAAATGACAGCTGAGGTACAGAAATCTCTGAGCCAATGAGAAACGGTGCCCTGCCATTTCTCATGGATGAGTGTCCAGCACTTCCAGGCTGTGCTTCTTGGTCTATCACATCAAATTCCTAAAGTCAGTAAGTTTTAAAAGTTCTGGTGGAAGGAGAGGTGGGGATATTTATACAATGTAAGACACTCAAGCTCATTTTTTTCTTATATATGCACACTGACCAGCTGATCAACTGTAGAAGTGGTGTGATCCAACATATCACCCAAGCTTTGGACCAGCAGGTTCTAGTCACAACATTCTGTCTGACCCAAGCAAACTGCTTCCTTTCTGGAAGATACAACCTTTGACTCAGTTTTAGTTTCCTCTTTCTGAACTTGTGCTGAGGGTATTTTATGATGCCTGCCAGCTCTAACTTACAAGTGATTTTGAAGTCTGGCTGTTTATCAAACATTGAGGGCAAGCTTTGGGAAGTATGAACCACCTCTGAAGTTCAGGCGGCCCAAAATACCCCACAAACAGACCCAGGTTGGAATCCCTTAGGCTTTTCTAATATGTATTGCTGAAATATTCCAGACTGGCTTTCTGTTTTGCAGGCTGAATGCCTGCATGTAAATACCAACAAAATTATAAAGGGGTGGGGTGCCCTTATCCCCTAAATCATCAAAGAGTGCAATAAAAGGAAACTACCTAGTTTGGCCAAACTTGAAAAGAACCAGGATAGCCCTTTCATTCAGAAAGTTTAATGTGGGTTAGATGTTTGCAATATGGCTTGTGCTAGGGAATGGTTTGTGGATAAAAAGAAGTGAGAAGCAGACTGAGTGTTGCTTTAACTCTTCAGGATGAGGGGAAGGGGATTGGATGTGACTGATGGATTGTTCTGTTTATGTCTCTATTAAGAAGGAAAGGAAGGAGGGAAGAGATGAAAGAATGAAGATAGGATCGGTGGGGAAAGTGAGACCTGGGTGTAGATTGGAAGTATCATCCTGTGAAGTGGAAGATGGAAGAATGGCAGGAAAAAGAATGGATTTACAGCCTGACACCCCCACAGATGGCTCCTTGCATTTGTCCTTTTGCAGACAAACAGACCCCACTTGAATTATGGGGCTATAATTCTATTTGTGGATGGTGGATAGGAAGAGGGGGGAAGGCTGCAAGAGCTGTTTGGTGGTTTATGACCTCCCCAGAAGCCCTTGATGGAATTCCAGCCCCATAACTCACAGCTGCCTCTTCTGGATCTAATTCACCAGAGGTCTCTGATGTGGCAGTTGAGATGGAGCTCGGTGTTGTGTCTTGCCCCTGCTGGGGAGTTAATCAGATTGCCTTTGCTAATCCAAAGCAGGGCAGTTTTATGAGACAGTTTCCCTGGTGAGTACATTCTCATTTGGCTTGGGTACTGTGAAAACAGAGAGCAGACTTAGGTACCGTTAACATAATTGGATCAGTGTCTGCAGCTTTCTTTCATTCATAGTCATCCATCAGAAAGAAAGAAGAGCATAGGACCAGAGCCATGTCCTAGCCATTGAAGTGATCCTGGTATTTTGAACCCTGGAAGTTTTCCATGTGGTGACATCAAGGGGCTGGCTGTAAGCTCCTTGAAGTTGGTGAGTGAGACCTAACTCAAGGCCACATGACCTATCTAAGGACATAAGATCTAGTTCATGTCCATGACTATAGATCTGCCCCATAACATCACAAAGAAGAACAGGTCCTGACAGTACCTCAGGGGCTGTACTCTGGGACTCTGGTGCTCATCCAGCAAAGGGTTAATCAAACCGGACAGGGCAGGACTTACAGGACTAACTTGACACCAGCCAGTAGTGTCTGAGGAACAAAGGTGGGATATCCTGGGATGTATTACTTGCCCCAGTGGGTAGATTTCTCTCTGACAACATCTCTCTTCCCCAAAAGGCCGTGTTTCAAAATTCAACTCTAACTTCAAAGCCAACCACAAGCATTTCTTAAGGCTCATTCTTCTACCCTCATGTACAAGCCCTGAACAGGCAAGCATCACACTGTCACAATCATAACAGGGGGAACTTTTAAAGTAGCTTCTTTTCCAATGTTTTTTTACAAACACCTCCTGGACCAGTAGACCCTTTTCCCGATATGTCTTTCCTTGATCTAACTCTGTATATTTGGCCCAGTCAAGCTGCTCTAAGAGCATATAGGGCAGAGGGAGACAGAAGGGATGCAGTTTTATCCATGAAGGTAAAAAATCGGTGATCCATGCACTTCCCAAAATGTTCCTGAGTATACCCTGGGAGGGGGTTAGCTGGCACTGTCCAAAATTGTGCTGGGAAGCACGCTAAGAGCTAAGCATCACAATTTCCACATAGTGCTGGACACTCCACCTTGGCCTTCTTATATTTACTGGCACAGATATAACTAGGAAAAACGTAATGCCTGGCGGTGTTATCTGTTTGTCATGTTCCTACCCATAAATGTTTGTGTGGCATGAATTGTGATTAACTGGTGACCTGCTTGCCTGTGTTGTAGGAACAAGGGCTGCATCCCATATGACGTACTGGAAGAAAGCTGGCCTGTGGAGATGTCTTGGCATCATGTTTAGTTTTGGGAGTTATAAGGTTACTGAGTACATTTCCCATTAGAAATTATGAGAAGGCAGGAAATTCAAAAAAAGAAATAATAATACAAAAAATAAAACGCTTATTCTCCTTTCATTTTTTTTTTTTTCCTTTGAACTTTGCAGCTGAAGGGAAAAGACCAAATTGATTCCTGCTTTCCTCCCAAGTGCTTGGTGGGTTGTGGGAACACACAACACACCACAGAGGAGTTCAGGGCTCTGCTTCATATACAGCAAGAAGCATTCCCTTTCCTTAAACCATTACAACAGGAAAGGTAAAAGCAGACCCACTGGTGGGATTCATCCCACCTGGCGTTAGGAAGGTCTAGTGCACAGCTGGACTAGCTCCCCCCATCCTCCCTAGGGTCAGCAAGAGGAAACAAGCATTTTCCTTTGTCATTCACTGTTCTATTTTAGCCATTAAGATTGCAATGGAAAGGCTTCAGGGAAATGTTATAGCAGCCTTCCCGTACCTGAAAGGGTTACAGTAAAGCTCGAGAGGGACTTTTGACAAGGGCAGGGAGTGATAGGACAAAGAGGAGTGGTTTCAAGCTAAAAGAGGGTAGGTTTAGACTAGACATTAGGAAGAAATTGACTGTGATGTTGGTGAGACACTGGAACCGGTTGCCCAGGGAAGCTGTGGCTGCCCCATCCCTGGAAGTGTTCAAGGGCAGGTTGGATGGGGCTTGGAGCAACCTGGTCTAGTGGGAAGTGTCCCTGCCCATGGCAGGGGGGGGTTGGAACTAAATGATCTTTAAGGTCCCTTCCAACCTAAACCATTCTATGATTCTATGAATTGTATCCTGAAAGGACCCATTATTCACTGGTGACTGTGCAGGGAGACTGTACAACTAGCACAGAAGAAAACACCCACAGCCACTCGATAACTTCCCAGCACAAAAAGAGGTGATTTTGCAGACATCCTATTAGGCTGGCTCCGAATAAAACCTCATTGATCCCAGAATCACTTTTCTGCCATGCAGTGTCCTGGCACACCTGGATACTGAAGCTAGCAGGTCATAACTCAGAGTTATGGTCCCCACCACTCTCACCATTTTAATGAGGATAACGAATCTGAGGCTGGACACAAAGAAGGGCGAGTCTGTCAGTTCCCTTGTACTAGTGATATCAAGTGGACATAAGTGAGCTGATGCTGCAGTTATACTCAGCTGAACCAGAAAAACCTCCAGGAAAGGGACTGGGTTGGGGGGGAACAGCTTAATATGATGCAGGCAGCTGAATCTGTGAAGTGTCAGAAAGTGGGTGAGGGAACGGGGAAATAATAAAGGCAAATTGAATGCTCTGCAGGTTGCTGGAAACAGTCCTTCTCAGCTGACATCTGGGATCACTTTGGGGAGCTGAGCTGCAGACTGGCTCCTAGGTTTTTCCCTGAGCATTTTGCCCTGGCCCGTCCCCTGCCAGGTTTTTGAGCAGCCTTGGGGATGTTATTTACACTGGGGATGTCACAGATCTGAGAAAAATGGTCAGCTTGTCCTCAGTGGAGGAGCTTGAAGGAGGGATGGATTGGGATGCAGGAAAATTATGTCACCTCTTCTGGGCATATTTTACATGGACAGTAAAAGCAGGAAAGCTTTGAAATGCCTCTTTTATGTATCTTAGGGGTGGGAGAATCCAGCGTGGACAGAGAAACATCAATGATCTTAGTGAATAGATGGCAAGATGGTTCCTGCTTGCTTTGTAGATAACTGGTTGGCCTTGAATATCCAGCTTAGCCCAATGGGGACCTGAACAGATTCACTCCAGAGGTTGAAACCAGGAGAAGCAGCTGGTGTTACCAGCACAATTGTGATGTCCATGTCATGCATTTGCAAACACACCCAATAGGACCTGAGTCAAGGTCCTTCATGTTCTGCAGAGTGACCCAGCAGGCACCAGACTAATGCCCTGTCCTGTTACAGACATATTCATGTTGGAGGTTTTTCTTACTCCTACTCTTGCAACTCTTGTTGAATCAATAGGTAAATTCTCTACTAAGTAGTAGCAAGCCTACACATGTAATCCCCTTGAAAGTAAATATTTTGAGCTTACAGCTGTCAACAGGGAGTTATCAAAAGCCTGGAATCTGTTTGTTTAATAAAATTTAACGTTTGGAAGTGTGTTTTTGTGGGAATAGTTGGTGTTGTGTTTTTTTCTGTTCTTGGCACTGAAGACAAGAGAAAACTGTGGTCCAGTACATATCACACATGAGGTTTAGCTACAGGCTCACAGCATGGGTCGCAACCATGTCCTGCCCTACAGATTGTCACAAACATGCAATACATTGCTATGTCCAATAGCAAAATAGTGACTGACTTAACTGGTGCTGGGCAAAAATAGTCTGCAGAGAGACCCTAGCTTTGCCTCTGAGCTTCTGTGTGATTGCAGGCAACTCATTTCACCTCTTCGTGCCTCAGTTTCCTCCCCACCTCTTCCTTTTCCTGTCTGATCTCACTAACATGGAAGATGTTGTTTCTACAGGGACACTCTCTCTCTGTTTATACAATGTCTGGCAGACACTCAGCCTAAAACTACTCTTGTGCAAATGTTAAGTACAACCACTTGGTCTGAAAGGAAGGTTTTGTGACATGTTTTAGTTTAGGTTTAAAAATAACCAAAAAACAACAACAACAAAAAAGCCTTCAAGGGTATTTTTGTTGTGTTGTGTTTGGTTTTTTTTTTCCCCTAAATACATTATCAATTCAGAATAGCTGAAATCTGAAGCAGTTTTTTGCACAGAAAACTTTCTAACATCAGGTCCTGCAATTCACCCTGCTGCCCAGAGGTCTGGTGGGTGATGCCTATACAGGCAACACTCTGCTGTGACTAACTGACCTGCTGCTGGGACGTGTTGGCAGACTGATAAAACACCTTTTGGATGACAAGGGCTTTTTCTTTGCTGCATGCCAAGAAGCAGCTGGACAGAGATGTCTCATTTTCATGGCTGAATGTGGTCAGTCTGCCAGCTTACATATGCTGTTCATCTACAGGTACCCAGACACCTGTTGAAGCCTATTGCAAAAGCTGTCACTTTTATCTGTTTCCCTTTTTGAAACTCACTTGCTTACTTCATTTCCATGGTCTCTATTGAGGTGAGTCTAGCAAATCCAAGTTCAGCAAAAAGGTTTTTGCTTTCCACAAGCCTTATGTTGGCACTGTGGTCTGCAAATATGTCTCATCCTTTAATGGTTGACAGAGGTTTAGCCTTTCAGAGCATGGCAGGAGTTGCACCAGCTCCAGGCATGCAACTCTGACTCCATTTTCACAGAATCACAGAATCACAGAATTGCCAGAGTTGGAAGGGACCTCTAGAGATCATCTGGTCCAACTCTCCCACTTTTTTTCAAGTTAAATGGAGGGAAGTGGCACAGGAACAGGAGAAGGGGAGCAGTGGGAAACACTGGAAGCATATACAGGCAGAGGAGGCTGGTGAGGAGGCTGATGTCACCTGCCCAGCTCTTGAGGTTGCCAGTGAGGATAAGAGTTTTGTCCCTGCTTTGTGGGGAGGGGGAGGCTGGTGGTTTTGTGCAGCTGTGGCTTCAAGTCTATTGGGGAGGGAGCAGGTACACGGTTCTGACCCGCTCTGCCACATCTCATTGCTGTGAGAGTGGTAAATTATGAAAGATAGCAGTTTCAGTAGTCCCCACCACCATGTCCCCTTTCTGCCTCTGAAGGGACCTGGCTCTGCTTCTATCAGTTTGGCTTTTCAAGAGCAGGGCCAGTGAAAAGCACCTATGAATCTTTTATCTCCTGTTTGCCTTGAGCTGAGGTGTCTCAGGTCAAGTTTCCTGTCCTTTGGGGTAACTGATGAAACTGGCATGTTAAACCATGCAGACCTGTGCCACAGCAGTGCAAATCCAGCCCAGGCTTGGCCAAACCTGCCATCAGTCCCAGGGAGCCTGACCTCCTTCATTAAAGATTTACTCTTTGCAGCAGCCATTCAATAGACAGTATCGTAAGATAACTGTAAGATAAGGAAGGGCAGCATAGTTTGGCAGCAGAGGTGGGAAAGGGAAAATGGATTTTCCCTTCTTGCTTCAAGCTAAGCTATCTAGAAACATCAGTGTCCATTAGCTGCTCCTTCTAGCCATGTGTGGGAGGAGAGCAGGTGGCCAGGGAAGGAGAGAAGTTGAATTTCTCAATGCCTGGGGAGTATCTTCAGCTTTGAACACACATGCAAAGAATCATAGAATGGCAGGTTGGAAGAGACCTCAAGAATCATCTGGTCCAACCTTTAAGAAGAGAGACCACGTCTGGCAGCAAGAGGGCTGCAGACATGCCCACTGCAGTTGATCTTTGGAGTGACATCTATCTTCTGCTTCCAGCAAAGGGTATAGACACTGAAGACAGATTATTTCTTCCTATTTACATGGCCGGCCATGAGTGCTGCAAGCAGGGCTTTCCCCAGCAGCATCCTCAGGCCTGGCATGTCATCCTGGGGACAGAGAAGCAAGCAGGCTGAGGTGTTTGTTTGTCCACCTAAGACTACCTATGACTCTTCCAGGTCTGAAACCCAGTGTGATGATTGCTACTCTAATGTAATGGCCAAGGCTGGCTCCCACTGAGGACTTTCAAGAGCCATAGGATAGGATTCCTTTAACAGCATTCCTGAATTCATGAGCTGGTCACTCATCTTCAAAATGCACAGCTGATGACACCCCAAAGGCAGACAGAAAGGAACGTCTGGATCTCATCTCCCACCAAAAATTTCCAACAGCCTAATAAATGGGTTCTAGTGTGTGAGAGAATTTAAGAAAGATAGAAAAAGAGACAGAGAGAGAGAGAAGGGAGGTGGGAAGGGAGGAAGGCAGGTAAGAAGGAAGGCAGGAAGGAAAGCAGGCAGGCAGGAAGGCAAAAAAGAAGGCAGGAAGGCAGGAAAACAGGAAGGCAAGCAGGAAGGAAGGCAGGAAGGTAGGAAGGCAGGAAGGTAGGAAGGCAGGAGGGCAGGAGGGCAGAAGGAAAGCAGGAAGGCAGACAGGAAGGCAAGCAGGAAGGAAGGCAGGAAGGCAGGCAGGAAGAAAGGAAGGCAGGAAGGTAGGAAGGCAGGAAGGCATGATGGCAGGATGGCAGGCAGGCAGGCAGGAAGGTGGAAGGCAGGCAGGCAGGCAGGCAGGAAGGAAGGAAGGAAATCTTTTCACATTATTTGTTGGCAGAGGCATGCTGATCCCTGAGCCTTCGCCCTCTCTGAACATGTGGGTGGGGTTTGATCAGCTGGGATCCACTTCCCACCACCCCTCACCTGCCCAGCCCATGGGCATGAGGATGAAACCAAGCCCAAAATGTAAACGTGTGCTGACTCTCTAGAACAATGAGGCAACTCTAGAGCATGTTCTGTGGATAGTGGGGAACCTGAACTTGAGAGAGGGCTCTTGTGGTGTGGCTGTGAAGGGGACTTGTTTTGAGCACTTACATGGTGTCCAGTCTCATGCTTTCCCTTCACTTGAATTCCCTCTCTCTGGCTCTGCTTGGCCACAGGAAGCAGCAATCACAGCCCGGGGCATTTTTATTTCTTTATTTTTTTTAATAAACTTTATTCTATATTACAAATAGGTTTTTTTCTTTTTGATCTGGACTGCAAAATAGGAATGCCTTATATTTACATACACAGGTATACAATTAATTATAACAAAGGTACAGAAGCTTTGCCTTTACCAAGTAACAACGGGATTCCAATTTAAATAGTATAGATTTTATTTATTTTTCAACTAGGATCAATTCAAAAGAAAATCAAACCAACAACAACAACAACCTAAGAAAAAGGATCCCAACCTCCTTTCTAATGCTGTCTTGACATCTCTTTGAGGCTGTTAGTAACACTGTGAAAGGATATGTCTTTACCTTGATTTTGTATTTAAGGTGGAAGCTTTAGCAAAACAGAGAATGAGACTTCTGGGCTCATGTGTATGTCCAAGACACAGGGTCAGACACTAGGAAGGGCCTGTCTCATGACATTAAATAATCCAGTTGCCTCTCATCTTGATTCTTTGGGGAAAACACTGGGAACATTTAGCTAGCACCTCATTTCTCTGCTTTCTTACCCCACTCTGCTCTAGAAAGTGGGTTTTCTCCAGGGACTGGAGAAAGAGCAGCATAGAAATTTTAAATAACACCAAGTTTATCTTAAGATACTGCAGAAAGGACTGCAAGCTTGGACTTGGGCCTTGATTTCTCCAACTGGCTTTATCTGAAAGTTAACAGCAACTTCTCCTACTGGGAAATGCTGTCCTCAGAGTCAAGGAGCCATGCCAGACCACATCAGTAAGAGAAGGGACTGCTGAAAGACTCATTGTCCTGTTTTTCCCAATTTTCTACACCCAGATTCTCTTTACTGAGCTTCCCTGCACACTGGTTTCTGCTGTGAGTGTCTTTGAGGTGATCTATTTCCAAGCAGAAATAATTTATTGAGGTAAACTCTCGATTTTTAGAACAGAAGATTAGCACAAAAACAAAAGAAAACAAAAGCCAATGAACTAACAACAACGACAACAGAAATCACACATGTGACGGTTTGATTAGACTAAGCAGCTTTATATCCTCGCTGGGGTTTTTTTGGTGGTTTAATTTTTTTCCAAGTGTTAATGTTTTTTGTTTGTTTGTTTGTTTTTTTATGATCTTTTTGACATCATTCTACAAATGAAGTCATTACTGTAAGCCTGTGTCCCCTTGGCTGCTTCTCTAACAATGTGGTGAACTGAGCCATCCCAAATGGTTGACAAGCTCTGGTTTCAAAGCATTCTCCACAAAAATGGTTATCCCCTGTAAGACAACACAACTTTTTTGGAGGAAGGGAAATTGCACAGTGGCAGAGGTGAGGGAAAACTGCAGGACTCCATGGACCAAACAATACTCTGAAATGGGAACAACATTGGGTGCAAAGCAAGAAAACTCAGGCTGTGAACGAGCAGGAGGCTGAGGTTCACACCATGGTGCTGAGGTTCATTTGCTTCATCAGTTGCTGCTCCACAGTATACCAAGTTTGGATGGCAAGAGTTAGGACACCCCTAGACCCCCACCTGCCCTGGAAGATAACTCTTTTGCTACTCATCAGATGCACAGAACCAATTGTTCTGGCATCACTGAGGTTATGCCAATACTTCCACTGTCATGCTGAGGCATCTATCAACATAGAAACAATCTACTATGATCCTACAAATTATCATAGCTCCCAAGATTGGAGAAAGAGATCCATTCCTGGGCTGTCCCAGTCCTCCCAGGAGAGAAGGCTATCTGAGGAGTTTAAACAACAACATTGATTTGAGATCTGGATTTTTATACTGATTTCCTCATTCAAGGGCAGGGGAGATGCCAACTGGGGGTCCTGGATGAAATTTTTTGTTAGCTACCCAGAACCAACACAAAGCTGGTGGGACTGCAATGCACATTCCTATACAGTGCCCTCTGTCTGGCTTCTCTAGCTAAATGCTGAATCAGTTAGAAGGAACTAAAACCACCTTGTTGGGACTGATAGGGTTCTGGCAAAGTGCTCTGGTCAAAACATCTTCCCACATCAGCAACGGATTTCTTTGAAGTAACAAACCTCTTACGCACTAGAGCCCGCCTCAAGAGCTTGGGAAGCAGGACCAGTTTTCTTCCTCTCTGTTGTTCCATTTACAGTGCCAAGCAGTATCTCCTAGCTATCTATAAATCTTCTTCATGAGTAAGTCCTCTACAGGCTGTTGGGAAGTGTAAAGCATTACTTGTTTTATTGATGCTTTGGTGATGTGAGAGAGTAGTACTGGTCACCTCCAGCAGCTCAGACTTTTCTTTTTGTTGTGAGATGGTCCTTGGACTTGCGGGTCCTTTGTGGGGACACAAATGTATGCCCACTAAAAAGTGCCCTGGGACTCAGTCCTTTTAGGTTTCCAGTCTTCCTTTTGAAGAGTCTTCCACATAATAGTGTCTCTCTCCAAAGCATTTCACTAAAACCTTGAGGAAGGACAGATGGACCTTGTGTTTTTTGGCTCACTTTTAAACAATTTTCCTCTTGATATTAGCAGTTCTGTGCTTAGGTTGTTACATCACAGGAATCCCAGACTTCAGGAACTGTGGAAGGGATGTGTAGTCTTTGAGTTTGCTGACTCAGAACTGAGAGTGGCCACAGAACTCTTAAGACTCTGTCTATCTGTTTTCAATAGCTTTATTAAAAACAGTGACAATGATGTGATTTACTTGGTCTCTTTCCCTTCATGACAAACACCTTCCGGTGGGTTAATGCACAAGATCTGGAAACTTTGGTAATCACTTTTCAACTAAAGCAAATACCAACCAAAGTCTGGTGGTAAACCTTCAAGTCATCACAATTTTTTATGGTCTCCAAGTGTCAAAGAGGTATTATAAGAACTGCAAAGGTAAAACTATAAATGAGGAAATTGGAACAGCCTTCTTTCCTAAAGGAGCAAGATTGGTGTATGCTCGATTGGACCAAACTTTCAGATATATTCAGAACAGAATGAAGAATAGGAAGAGAAGGACTGAGGCATGGTAGGAGAGGAAGTTGCCCTTGGGTGGCTGCATTTCTCCTGTTCAGTAGTTCTCCTGTGCTGTCTGTTCAAGCACTAACGATCTCTAACACCTTCTTCCTGATAACACACAACTTTTCCCACAGCAGGGGGAAACTGTTTACTGGAAGGCTCAGTCTGCAAAAGCACATGACATGATGGATTATGTCTCAGATCACTGTGTCATTGATAGGTGAGGACACTCTCAGGAAAGACACTATGTGTTTACAGAGGGACTGTTCACCTTTTGTTCCTCTAAACCAGGTGCAAAGTCCCAGAACAAACTCAGCAGTGAAGAAATAATCTTAGCTCTCTCAGTAGGAGCACTGAGAGTCTTCATGAGTTGCCTTTCCCTGTTTCTGATGGTGTTGTCAGAATTCATTATATTGATTGCAGTGTTTGAGAAATACCCATGAAGATCAGCCTATCCTCTGGCATGTTCTTGATATTAGGAGCCTGTCCACTGACTTCTAGGGACTTTGGCTCCAGTTCTCTCCATGTGGCTTGAAAATCAGTGTGAAATACCACATGTTAGGCTTTTTTGGTCAAGTGTGGAAAGGGAGGCAGGGGGGTAACAAATCAAAGGAAGAGGAAAAGAACGCATCCATGTTGTAGTAGGGCTCATTCTTCTGCTTGTGTCTTTGTTTTTAATTGTATTTTACATGCACTTAAAAAATAGTTAGCTCAACAGGTGAGGCTGGGAAGAAAGATGCCAAGACCTCTCATAGACTGGGGGATGCTGGGACAGTGGTTGGAAATGGAGAGGGCACAGAAGGGGACAGGAGAGGAAGCCCACACATCACAATTCTGGCACATTTTCCAAGCAAAAACCAAAACCAGCTCAAACATCAAATAAAGAAAAATAAAAAAGGAAAATAAGGCGGATGTGAAAGGGAAGCAAAATACAAATTTTCTTTCAAATCCTGGGGATGAAGGAAAGAAGAGGGTGGAGCAAAAATGGAAATGCCTAAATGGGAATTTGGGAAGGGTTAAGACACCAATCTCATGGCACTTCCCATTTCCCCTGTTTCATTCTCAGTGTCTCTGAGGTGTTCAAGTTTGTCTTGAAAAAAAATATATATATATATTACAGGTGAAAAACTCCGTACCAGCAAGAAGAAATAAAATAACAACAATGGAAAACAACTATAATAAAACAAAAACACAGCCCTGAAAACATCGAAAAGAAACAGGGTGAGTCTCAAGTTTCCCCTGTGGTGTTCCTCTGACTTCAGTAACAGTGCAGAATTACTACAGTTCACTTTGATACCTTTCTTTTATTCCTTTTCTTTTTCAAGAGCTTCTTCCTTTCATGTGTGCATGTCCAGGCAGTATAGCCCATCACTCATAACCACTTCCCTCCAAGCCAGCTATTTGTCCTTAGACTCCTACCATCCAGCTGTGAGTACAAGGCATGACAATAGGGTCCATGTTTATCCTTTGTGGCACTTTGTTTGTCAAAACCTTTGGTTTCTTCCTTTTTTTTTTCTTTTTTTTTTTTTTTTTAATTTTCCTTTTTTATGTATTTATAAAAAATATTGTGTTTTTGTGTTGTTGTTGTCATTTTCTAACCGCTGGCTCTGGTGGGACTTCCACCCCACTTTCACAGCCATCATCAATGGATCTGGAATATGCGCCGACATCACTAAATGGATCAACAAAACCGTGGCAGAATCAACCAAACCCAAACCACCCCCAATGCACAGGCCTCTTAAAAATGCTGAGATGTCCATAAGGTGCATGATGAGTCCATCAGCTCAGCAATCAAACAGAAAGCAAGCAAAACTAAAAAGGAAATAATGCACACACGCACACAGATACACACACACACACACGCACAAAATAATAATAATAATAATAATAATCAAGAGAGAAATGTCTGGGGTTTAAAAACCAAGACGTGTCCCTAAGTTTGCTGTTTCAATATGAATCTTGTGATACTCTTCCCACAGACACATCCAGGTTTGGACTGTTGTTTGTTTAGAAAGACTTGCCTACATGTGTATCTGCCTGGCTGAAGGAAACCCACGTGCTGACCAACTCCTGTTTGCACCACATCCCCCAGGAGACCCACACAGAACCCATCGCTCTAAAGAGGTTCTGGTTTGCTAGCAAAAGGCATGAATAAAACCAAATGCACTCATTCTATAACCAATTTACACACCCTGTCTTTACCCCTTCCTCCCTCCAGGTGCAAAATAGATCCAGGCTGTAGCTCTGAGGATCGTGTGAGATGGATGCAGGCTGATTCTCTGTGGCATCAAGCCACTTCTCCATCTGCTAGTGAACTCTGTTCATTACTGATGAGATGAATGCAGACCCAGCTCTTGCCTCCTTGGCGTACAAGATGCAAGGTTCTCCAGACCCTGGTGTTATCCAGGCTGGCAGCTGTATGATCAAATTAGCCAAATGCAGTAGAAATGCAGGCCCTCACTCTTCGGTCAGCCATGAAGCAGGTTGAGATATTCTGGAGGATGTGAGCACAGGATAGGACAGGGTAATCACCCACAATTATCCTGTGGTGACAATGATCTCTGAAGGGATAGGACATGCAAAGAGAGAGCAAATCCTTCCCAGGCAGCAACGGTGCCTTCAGCAAGGCCTGTTGGTTTCAGAAATGGAGAAGAGGAAAGGCCAGGAGTTGGCATCAAAAGGCAGATGAGCTTACAGTGGTTCAAAGACCTCCAGAAGACATGCAGTTAGGCTAGGGGTATCTAGGTAGAAGAATATTTTGCAGTGTTTCATCTGGATTTCCTCCAAGACTTCCTTCCAAAATGTGTGGTGATATTGCCTCCTAGGAGTGGCTTTGAAGGAAGGTTTTACCATCAGTCCTATGCACCACCTTGCTTCATGGCAAGCCCTTCAGTATCCTTCTGATATTCCATCATGAGAAAACGATAGCTTTGTTCCAGCTGAGGAAACAAAACAGAAAGAACAAACAGCTTTAAAAAAAATCCCTCTGGTTGGTTTTTGAGGCTGAGCTCCTTGCCTGGAACAAAAGGAGACTTGGGACTCTTGCTTTCCAAGCTGATGGGAGAACGAGGGAGATGCTGCGTTGTCCATTGCCAGAAGGAACAGATCCACCACTGATGGGATGCTCTCTGCCACTGAGCAGAGAGCATTTTTGCTGCGGTGCTACGACCAACAGGACACAATGGGAAAGACGGAGGGGGACACAGGTCTCTTTGAAAAATAAGAATAACCATATGAAACACGTGGGCAGGAGAGTGTCGGTCTCCTCCTCCTCTCTTGAACCTTCTCCTGCCCCAAGAGAGCAGCTACCCCACCTTTTGCCCAGGCAGATAAAGAGCCACAATGGTCCAACTCTGGACGGAGCTGTGGCATTTTCTGGGGAGCCTTGGGGTTCCTCTCCCAGTGGGTTACTATCAAGAGATAGAGTTGCAATGGCTCTGCAGGAGAGGATCTCAAGTTTCTTCTCAATTTTCTTCTGCCCTCCAGGATCCCTGCAGGCAGGCTGCCTTCCCCTTGGGGAGACTTTTAGTAATACTGAGTTCATTTCCATGTCCTCTCCAGAGGCTACAGCCCTTGGAGGGCAGTTAAAGCAGCATGACAGAAGTTACCTCCCAATTTCCCATCTGCAGAGTGATGAGGTGATATTGGGGGAGGGTTTGTGGGGTTTTTATTGTGTGTTCAATAGTTTTTCTCTGGGGCAAAGGCAGAGGGGAAGCTGTGAAAAGGAGAGCTCCACCAGAATGTCTTGATGTCCCCAGAGCCAAGATTCCTCTGCAGTCTTTTCTTTTAACCCCTGGGGCTTTGTCATTTTGTCCATAGATTTTGAAAGAGAAAGAAATGAGAGAGAGAGAGAGAGGAGCGCTGTTCAGGTGACTCTGCTTACAGCCGATCAAAACTTGCACTTGGTAAAGATGATGATCTTGAGTGAGGCACGACTTGGTTTATCCCTCCCAGGGTGTCCCTGGCAGGACAGTTCTCAGCTGTCTATGCTCATGAGGGTTATGACTTGTTCAAGTTTGTAGGCAAGTTTCTGTTTCCCAGCCTGGTCGTCTTGATCAAGGGCTCCGAGAATCTGGAAAAGGAAAGAGAAAGAAGTGAGAAGGATTTTTATTTATTTTGCCAAAAGGACTAAGTCCAGCAACTTATAGCAACAGATGAGGGTTAGCTTTCTCTAAGGTTGGTCCCAGGTTTAGCTTAGATCATGCAAAGCAGATCAGCCAGCCAGCAGAGAGCAGGGCAGTTTGGGGTTGATCTGTCTAAATGCAGACCTTTAGATTGTAACCAATCAAATGGATTCTTATCTTGGATTCTTATTCCTTGGTAGCCTTATTTATCACCTTGCTATGCCACTGAAGATGCCCATAGGGGTCTCACCTGGTCTCCAACACATAGAGCCATGCTCGTCACCTTTAAGTCCTGTGTCATGCTTGCTGGACCATTCTTGGGTGCTTTAGGATATCTGGAATGTTACTGGACACATATGCTTAAACAACTTTTGGCCACATGTGATGTAGAGCTCATGCAGGGCTCCTCTGTAGCAAGCTACCATCTGAACATCAACTACTGCAAGCCAGCTAAACCTGCTTGACCAATAATAGGAGACAAAACCAACCAGGATCCAAATGGAAGAGTGCAAATAATCCCAGACCTTCCCTTTCCAGACCCCAGGCCTTGCTTTTCACTCCTTAAGTACATCATTCCCCTAGCCAGGATGAAGATAGGTATCTGTGACACATGCTGGGCCCTGGGAATGGGAGAGCTGAACCATGGTCCTGCAGAACTGCTCTTCCCCCTCCGAGGCCCTTACCTCCTCGCTGTACTTCCCAACGTAGGAGTATATCTCTGAGAGAGCACTCATCGTGTTGAACTCGTTCATGTGCATGCGAGACTGCTCAGCCAGGTAGGCATTCATGTCCTGGTCACTGATCGCTGGCATCTTGGCTATGTCTGAATAGTACCTGAGGGAGAGAAATACAAAGGATTCTTGAGGGGAGAGAGTAGGAAGTCAAGAGCTGAAAGCCACCAACAATAAGGAGAAAGGGCACGCTTAGTGCTCTTGGGCTTTTCTGAGGCATCACTGATATACCTGGTCATGCTCTTCTACTACATCAAGGCAGATGGCTTAGCCAAATGCAGAAATTAGACTGATCCACTATTCCTGAATACCAGATGTGTGTTGTAATCACTCAATTGTACGCTGAGACTGAAATCTCAAAAGCATCCTGTAAATGTTCTCCACACCATAAAGAAGTGGGCAGAATCTAATGATGTTGGAGTCCTTTGTTAAACCTTCAAGGGCTATAAGCCCTGCCTCTAGTCCCACAGAGGAGTCTCACTGATCTTGCTGCCCACTGAGACCTCAGGATTTTTCTCCTATAGACAAAAAAACCAAAACACCCTTGCATGCCTCTTGCACCACTGACACTAGTACATCCAGATCCACTGCTAACATCATCCATCTCTCCCACTGAATCCAGTCTATCCCAACACCTCCTCTGCTGCTCAGCATTGCCCTTTTGCCCCAGATTTTCAGTTAACTTGATGTCAGTTTGTGGCAACAGGATTCAGCACTCCCATCCCCACTCTGAGTGGGGAAAATTTGCTTTCCTTAGAAGTCAACCCATTCCCTGTGAGCTCACAACAGGACTGGGGCCTTATCCATAGGATGTGGATCCCCCAGAACCATTGCCCATCAGGCTTCCTCAGCAGAGCAATGTCTCTTTAAGGAAGTTGCTATTTTCGATGTCCTTCGTCCCCTGGGTAAGGCAGGTCTTGGAGGACAAGGTTTGTGGAAGGTAATCAGTCACTGTCACTCGCAGCTGTGCTCTGCTGTCAACTGGTTAATTAGGCGCCATCATTTACATTTTTAATTTCTGCAATTTGACATTTTGTGCAGAAGGAAAAAAAAAAAATGGGAAAAAAAAAAAAAAAAGCCCATAGCTGCAGCAATCCACAATTTTATAATTAGGATGCAGAGGGGACAGGGAGCCAAAAGAGCTGACAGGTGTCCTGTAAACAGCGCTGAGACACCTGCTGAGATGGAGGCTGTTTTCCACTGCAGAGAAATTGGACACTGAAGTGCTGTATGATAAGAATCCTTCAGACAGAAAAGTGGGAAAATACTCTCTATGAGAGAGTGGGGCGAGCAGCTGCTGAAGTGTCTTATGAAAGACAGCACAGTGCAAGAGGAATGGGAGGAAACCCCTCCAGAGCAGAAGGCTCCAGCTTTGGTCAGTCTGGTTTTGTGTCCTGCACTTCCATCCTGATTTATTGCAATGGGTTGGTCTCAGCTGCTATCCTGGCTTTCCAGGGCTGGGTTGACCTTACACAGGGACCTGGACAGTCTGGATTGATGGGCCAAGGCCATGAGATTCAACAAAGCCAAAGCACTTTGCTGAGAAACAAGGAGTTTTAGAGCCAAAATGCAAGACGTGCCTTGACACCCAAAAAAAGCTATCCATGTACCACCGTCACAGTCCATAGTCTTGTGGGGAAAAACAGTCTGCAATGCAGTGAAATGAACTGATTGATGGTGCCTATGAAGAACCTGTGTAGAAGAGCCCAGATCCTCATTAATATTACATAGTCACTTTCCTACTGGGCGAAATGGAAAGTGAAGAGGATTACATCACAGTAAAAATAAATTAGGCCAGTGGAGGAAAGCAGAGGTACTGTGTTGGATTTGCCAGTCTGGCTCTGACAACCAGTTGAAAAGCTCCTTTTCCTGTCTGGTTCAGTCATCAAATGGTGGGCAGGAGAGTGGGTGTAGGGATAGGGTTCTTCCAAAAAGTGAAACACAGACACACATATAATCTGCTTCTCCAAGGTTGTCCTGTTTCCCTTTCACGCAGTAGCAACCCTCTCTTAAGTCCATGACTCACAAGGATCTGAAAGCTTCCCAGTGCCTTTCCAGCCCTGCAGAGATATTTTCTCAGCAGCATAACACTCCCATGACTCATCTGAACAACAAAAAGCTACACTAAATGCTCCCTGGTGTGATGGAGAGGATGCAAGAATCTGAGTTTCAGGGCTTTAAGGCCTCTCCAGCCATGACAGATGCTCAAGCTGTGATCTCAGTGTTCTAGGGTCATAGGCCATTACCCAACACCATACCAAAGTGTCCTGGTCTGCCTTGGACTCAATTCCTTGGCCATCACACACTTGGGCAGTCATTTCCCATTAACACTGCACACCAAGGTACTGTGGAAGTGTGTTTTGCAGGAAAAATAAAAGAAAGAGAAGGGAAAAAAAGCATGTACTTATAATCAAACCTAGCTGGTAGTGCAGGGAGAAGACATAATATCCTTCCATCACAACTCTGCTATGGCCAAATGGCTTATTCACACAAAGTGTTTCTGATGAAGCCATCACTGTGCTATCTAAAGAAATTACAAATGTGTATATTAAAGAATCCTAGCGGGGAGATGACAACATCCCTGCTGAGTTTTTATTTACTTCCTATTTGAGCCCAAATCCTCAGAGATGCTTAAGGCCTTTCTGCCATTTACATGCCCCTAATGTCTTCAAAACCACTGTGAAGCTGTCACCAAACCCCAGGGGTCCTTACGTTTGTGCTGCTGGCATTTGCCTGTGTGCTGCTTCCCTTCGCCCCTGCAGCTGACAGCTCTCACACCGTAGCTGAACTAAGAGCCAATCGAGGGGGAGCAAGATGCTTTTTCACCATGTTGCTCCTGTGAACTCCCCTAACTAGAAGGCCATCAGATGTCACCTGAGACAGGTCATTGACTTACACAGCCCCAGAAGCTGCACTAGCCAGCAAGAAGTTGAGGATACAAGACTAAGCCAGATTCCCTCTGAATGAGGCAGGCAGGGAATAAAGCAGCAAATCTAGCTTAGTTTGCATCCAAAGGTTGAGTTTGAAGTAAAAGAAGGTGACTACCTCTTGTAATGAGGGTCCCTGACTACAAGAAAGACATTGAGATTCTGGAGTGTGTCCAGAGAAGGGCAACAAAGCTGGGAAAGAGTCTGGAGCACAAGTCTTATAAGGAGCAGCTGAGAGAAATGAAGGTGTTCAGCCTGGAGAAAGGAGGCTGAGGGGAGACTTTCTTGTTCTCTGCAACTGCCTGAGAGCATGTTGAAGCCATGGGGGTCGGTCTGATCTCCCAAGGAACAAGTGACAGAAGAGGAAACAGCCTCAAGTTGCCCAGGGGAGGTTTACATTAGACCTTGGGCACAATTTCTTCCTGGAAAGGGTTGTCAGGCCCTGGAACAGGCTGCCCAGGGCACTGGTGGAGTCCCCATCCCTGGAGGGATTTAAAAGCTGTGTAGATGTGGTGCTGAGGAATATGGGTTAGTGGTGACCTTAACAGTGTTGGGTCAATGGTTGGACTTGATGATCTCAAAGGTCTTTTCCAACCAAAACCATTGTATGATTCCACTTGGTCAGATGTGCACCACTTGCTGGCCTGGTGCTGCAGATTTTCTGCTTCTTCTGTACTCAAGTTTTAATTATCTCCAGTGGATACTTTCTCAGCTGTTTCCAGAAGATCCTTAGATGCATATCAAAAGCTGCTCCCCCATGTGCTTGAGTTTCCTCTGAATCACAGGAGCAGCCTGGGTTCTTACCTCAAGGCTGTTCTTTCTCTGACGTGGTAGGAAATTTGTTAATTAGACTTCAGAAGCAATAAAACCTCCAAGAAATTTGGGTAAATCCATCGCTCAGACATGAGGACATGAGGATGCTATTTCATTGGTATTAGTAGCACAACTTTCCCCAGACTGGCTTGAATAGAAGAGCCCATGACACCATCCACTGCCATTGTTCTATGGGGAAGGATTTTGGATGTACTGATATATAGTAGTGCTCTCTCTTCTCAAAAAAGAATTGTTCTTATATCTTCCACATCCTCCTCTTTCCCTGGGCTGTCTTCGTTTTGTTTTGTTGTTTTTTTGCTTTGTTTTCCTAAGGAAAGCAACAGTGACCTGGGAATACATCTTGCTCTCTGTTTAGCCAGGGAAAAATGCTCTTGCCTTTGATACCAACCAGGAAAGGCTCCTTAGTGGAGCTGTTTCACTAGACTGACTGTGCCTGCTGCCACTCAGTAACTCATTAACTCATCAAAAGAGAAGAGAAAAGCCGTGTTGCCAGTGCTTCCTCTCCAGTCTGAAATTTTCCAGCACTGCCGTGGTTTAGGCAGCTTAGCATGGAGCTAATTGCCTTCCAAAAGATCTTTTTGTCATGGCTGTTGTTGTGCTGTCCTTGGTTGGGACTGCACTCATTAATAATCATTTTAGCATATGAAAAGCTTGTAACGAATCCATGTGCTGCAGACGGCAGACGCAATTACAGCAATAACATAATTAGGGTTATGCAATAGCCGGCTGTATCCAGACCACTAAAGGAAGGAGAGATGCATGAAAGAGATCTAGGGGAGTGCTATAGCAGAGAAGGGCTGAAGAAAAGCTTGGAAACAACCTAGAGGCCAGCTCTTTTATGGGATGAAGTGAAGCAATGCAAGGACATGCTGTCAGTTCTTCTGTTGACGCGACATGGCAGTCTTAGTTTCCTGGGAGGCATCTGAGCTGCAAAGTTTGAGTTTGTGCTGATTCAGCTAAAGGTTCAGTTGGCTCAGACTGATCCTATATTGGAGAAAGGTTCAAGGCCAAGCTGTTGGACATTGATTGGACTTTGGCAGTAATAGCATGACAGCTAAGCAAAAGGTATCAGCCTCAAAGTTAGATGAGGATCTGCCTGTTCTTCCAGAGACTTGCCTTGAAGAGCTTGAGGGAACGATTCTGTTTGCATATGCATCCCCTAGCTATAAATGGTTTTATTTTGCATGTGGATGGCTTTTCCTGCTGCTTTTCATCCCAGAATAAACAGTAGAGCATGGGTGGGCAGCACTGAGTCAATGGCTGAAGAATGAACCCGTGTACCAGTAGTTTCTCTAGGAGAAGAAACCGACCAGCATTGTCTCCAGGCAGAGCATGTGTGGGTCTGAGGCTGTGCCCTCTGCATATAGATACATTTGCACCCTGCCCGCTGAAGGCTACACTATGTGAAAATATGAGGAGCCTTTTTGAGGTATAAAGTGAGCAAAGACAAGCAAACAATCTCCAGACAGCACCAAAAGCTGCAGCAGAGATGCTAGGAATGAGCTGTACCCCCTGCCCCTGCGAATGCAATGAAACGGCATGGGCTGTAATTGCAGCCAGGGGGATTTTGGCTGGCCTTGAGGGAAAACACTGATGGGAAGGACAGGAAGATCCCTGAATGGATTGCTTGAGGAGAGCAGAGGTTCAGTCATTGGAAGCCTTTAAGAAAGGGGTGGACAAGCATCTGTCAGGAAGGCTTTAAACAGAGCTGATCCTGCCTTGAGGCAGGAGCTGGTTGACCTCCTGAGGCCCCTTCTAGCACTGGTTTTATTATCTCTACTGACAACACTTCCCTACCTTGACCCTTGGAATGTTATACCTTGAGCTTCCTTTCTGTCAGGGAAAGCAGACACAAAAGACTTCATTTTTTTAAAGTAGAGCCAGGATTTGCACCTGTCATTTGATGCTCTCTTTTAAAGCCCTTGGAGTCGCCTCTATGTTTCTGTTTAAAACCTCAATAACTTACAATGTTAAGGTGCATGCAGTTTATAATATTTTTTTATACAGAATTAGTTCAATTTGTCTCTCTTTCTAAAGCCAGCTGCAAAGTGGCCAACAGACATCACAAGCACTGCACTGAAAGAGACCATCTATTGACTAGAGAGTCCTGGAATCACAGGATGACAAGTTATATATAGGCCAGATCCCAAATGGGGACAGACCTACATATCAATTCTGCATATTCCAAATATATTCCCACAGGATTTTCTGACAAGCTTAAGACCTCAACATCTAGAGGCTAATGCCATGCAAATCATAGCTGCTTCAGGAAAAGGAAAGAGATGAGATCATGGGCCCAGGGCTTGGGTACCACCACGAGGTCAGATAGTGTTTGTACCCAGCTTACCATAATAAACTGCAGATGCTATGATTCTGAATCCCACAGATCAGGTAAATTTAAACCTCTTTTAGGCTTGTCAAACCTGGCAAGCCTATTTAGAGTGGTCTTCATTGGAAGATTCTCGAAGTGTTAAGAATATTTGCAATGTCCACATTGACTTTCAGCTTTTCTTTGAGGGGCTATTTTTAATGCACAACCAAGAGCCAAAAAGAGACCAAGTCCCTACAGGGATGAGAAAAAAGCACCAGTTCCTCTCCTTGCAGCACTGCAGGTATTTTGGGCACCAGTGTGCAATGAAAAAACTCTTCAGCTTCTGCTTTTTGTGCTCTGCCCCTTTTCAGTCTCCCACATCCCTGCCTCCATGTCAGGCTTCTGTAGGGAAACATCATATTGATTGTGATGCAGGCAATTAAATGGTGTTAATGAAGTTCAAACAAGTGTTATCATAAGCTTGGCAGCATGGAGAGAAATGAAAGGTCAGCCACAGCCCTTTGTCATCTTTTCAGTGTGGTGCTGAATGCTAATGAGAGAGTCCCAATTAGAACAGTCTCCCCTTTGTATTGCTTGGGGATTGCATCAAATGCTCCCAAGTTCTCCAGATTTCTAAGCTCAAAGGGGACATTTGAAGCAAACTTGAAAAGATGCAGATCTGAGGCTGCTCTAATGTAAATTCAGCAAAGCCTACAGAGTTCTGCTAACAGAAATCAGATGAGAATCTGGTCTACCCTTCCCATTCTTTTCCTCTTTTTTCAATAGACTCAGGTAATGATAATTGAAAAGCCTCCACCTTGTTTTAGAATGACAGTCTGACTCTTCATGGCTTCAACAAAAGCCAAATAGTCTGTCCCCATTTCCTGGGTTAATTCTACCTCAGTCAGGCCTCATCTTCTGTCCCAGAAAATCCAAGTTGTGGCTGCATCGATACTTTTTAGCCACGTATTTTCACAGTGGAAGAGCCCTGGGTGTGTAATTTGAATGGTTTTCTCCAAAAGTGAGGATTTCTCAGCTGGATTGTTTCAGCAGGTAGAGTCCCCTTCTGCCCCCAACAGCATTAAAAGAAGACTGTTGAAAGCAAACTCCCAGTTGACTACCATGTGGAGGCAGACCATTGATCAAGCCAGAATTTGTAGCTATTCCCTCCTGAGCTTACATTCACACTGTAAAGTGGTGGAAAACTAACCTCTGAAGAATTGGAGGTATATACTTTCACCCATGCCTGCTTCTTTTGCTTTGAGTTTGTGAATTCTACAGGCATGCTCCACACTGAGAAGCCAGGAGTTGCAAAGGGAAGGCTTGGAGTAACCCAGCTCAGCTACCACTTCAACAGACCTTTTTAAAGATAGGAGCCTGTCTTTACTCCAGAGTGCCTTCAAGTGGGGTTACAACCTACCACTGCCCTAATTGAGCTCTGATAGATTCTTCGTCATCAAACAAGTTCATAGGATTTCAGGTGCTTCTGATTTACTCAACTGCTGCTTAGATTTCCTGACTGAAAATCTTTTTATCTTATGATTTGCTCTTTGAAGAAGTCTAGTGGTCTTGAAGGATGTTGTCTCCAGCTGATGCTGACTACGGAAATAACTCCAACCAGTACTGGAAGCCATTGGAGTTAGAATAGCTCCCTCAAAGTACAGTTGCAGAATGGAGAAGAGGAATTCATTAACTCAGAGCAGAATTGAAATTATATTCTATTCATCCTTGATATGTTTTTCCTTTGATCTACCACAGCATCCGGGTGCCACTGCCTTGAGTCAGTGGATCTAACACACAAAAATGTAGAATCCTAGAATCACCATAGAATCATAGAATCATAGGGGTTGGAAGGGACCTCGAAAGATCATCTAGTCCAACCCTCCCTGCCAGAGCAGGGTCACCTAGAGCACATCACACAGGAACTTGTCCAGGTGGGTTTTGAATGTCTCCAGCGAAGGAGACTCCACAACCTCTCTGGGCAGCCTGTTCCAGTGCTCTGTCACTCTCACAGTAAAAAAATTTTTTCTGATATTCACCATAGAATCACAGAAATCATGTAAGCAAGACAGAAGCTCTAACCATATCCCCAAACCCTCAACCTCCACTTAGGCTTCAGTTCAAGTTGTCAGTCATCAGCGCAGACAACAACCCAGCACATGCTGGGCACAGAAATCCGGTGCTGTTTATTAGCAGCAGGAGCTGTTATGTACCTTGTTTGCAAACCCAGTTGTTCAGGAAAACTTCCAGGGAAATGCAGCTCCTATTGCTGAAGATTCCTGGGCAACAGGATTTAGCTCCAAAAAGTTTTAAAGTAAAATCAATACTGGGAAAAACGAAAAGCAAACCAAACTAAACAAAAAACCAACACCCTGGAAACTGCAGCCTTTTTATCCAGAAAAAAAAAAAAAAAATTGCATGAGGAAAACCCCTCATCTCTACCTACATACCTCAGTTTGTCACTCAAATGTACCATCTGCAAAGACAAAAAAATCAACCAGAGGTCATATATAAAACAAAGTATTTACCACAAAATCAACCACGCAAGGTTGTTAGAACATCAGTATTGTATGACACCTCTGGGTCACTGTTGCTGCCAATTTGGTTTCTAAATGAATCTGTCACACCTCTTTCCTCCTATCCAGGTCAATCCAGCAGTCAGCCTCCATAAATACTAAGAAACTTGGACACCATACCAGAAGTAGGTCATAATTAAGCAAGGTAGCCTGTAAGAGCCTTACAGGTTGCCTAGAAACAACATTTGTAGAAGTGTTTAACCACATCTAAAAATAATTGTCCAGACAAAGGAGAGACCAAGGGGAGAATTATTGTAAAAAATGTTACCGCATGCCAACAAGGGGACAGAGCTCTTTGATGAGCCATGCTCTCCTTTCACAAACGAGAGAAAATCATTCCCACCAAAGGAAATGCTGGGGTTTACTGTGCAGTGTGCCTGCAGCAGCAAAGGTCTCATGTAAGCTGCATGACATGCTATCAATTTTACCTACTACCTATGAAGTCATCCAGACAAATAATTGCTTAAAACCATAAGGCATTGCACAGGAATGGTCTGTAAGATAAACCCATCTTTGTTTTTACAGAGTAGTAATCATTCTCCTTCTGTGCAGTTCCCAGACCTGTCAATAACACCAAGCAAGTGTACCATATTGGAAAACAAAGCAAAGATCAACTTCTGCAAGGCTTGATCCAGCAGACAGGCTCCTACTGAATGTAGTGCAAGGTGTGCTATTTGTTTGTCCTACAGAGAATCTTATGAGAAGCTGATGGCTCTAGGTACTGCAGGCACAGTTGTCTTGGTTGTATACCCTGCAGAGTATCATAAATCATGGAATGGTTTGGGTTGGAAGGGACCTTCAAGATCATCTAGTTCCAATTCTCCTGCCATGAGCAGGGACACCTCCCACTAGACCAGGTTGCTCAGAGCCCCATCCAACCTGGCCTTGAGCACTTTCAGGGATGGGGCAGCCACAGCTTCCCTGGGCAACCTGGGCCAGTGTCTCACCACCCCCATAGTGAAGAATATGCTCTTAATGTCTAATCTACATGGCCCCTCTTTCAGCTGAAAACCATTCCCCCTCATCCTATCACTCCATGCCCTTGTCAAAAGACCCACCCCAGCTTTCATTCAGCCCTTTCAGGTACTGGAAGGCTGCCACAAAGTCTTCCCAGAGCCTTTTCTTCTCCAGACTGGACAACCCCAACTCTCTCAGCCTGCCTTCACAGGAGAGGAGTAGGTTTGCCAGACACCAACCTTTAAAGCAGTAGATTGAACAGTATAGCTGTATGTCTTGCAGATGTGGATAAATGCTTAGAAAGATCTCTGAACTTTCAGAAAATGCCTGCAGAGCTTCAGTCACCGGCCTGTCAATCTTACAGCATCTCATTCAAAGTGCAGAAGAACCTCCAAGGAAAGATACTGGACTTGGTCTAAGGGGACACCATTATACAGTCTTTGGGATCTGGGCAGTGTGGGGACTGTCACAACAATGCTGAGAACAGCAAACCACTTCTGGTCTGTATGCAAAGACTGAGAAGCCTGTGTACTTCACAAGGCTCAAACACATCACCTCCCATTCCTTCCTCCTCTGATGCTTCTCAACAGTTTCTCCTCATGAGAAACAACAATGGCAAACATCTTCAGTTCACACCTCTAATTAAACTTCCATCTCTGCTGCAAGGCATGTGACAACAAAAGGCTAACATGGAGCTTTATACTTAGGCAATAACCAAAGAAGAAAAGCTACCAAAACCAATACTGTTGATGCCTCCTATCTGCATCCATGAAGCAGGGCCTCACTGTGCCACTTGCTTATGTCATTCCTATTTTTAGAACTAAAACTCACCTTTCTACCCAGTTCTTGTAGCTGGGGATGTCCTTGGCATAGAGAAGCTTGTTGGAGGGTGAGTCTTTGCCCAGACGGTGCTCTGAGGTTGAACAGGAGTCCATGAAAGTCTGAGCCACTACAGAGAGGCAGGCATCTGTGATGCTGTTCTTGTGGATGTCGAAGACGAACTGCGGGTTCTTGATCATGTTAACCCAGAACCGTAATGGCAGGCTGCAAGAAGGGTGGGAGGGGTGGAACAGGTGAGTCAGTCAGTGCATGGCTCACAGGCTTTGTTGTGCAAGGTTACTCTGATAAATAGTGAATGAGAATCAAAGATCATGGTGTGGAGATAAGGATTCTGGGATAAGCTTTGATATGCAATAGATTCCTCCTCTACAGGACGCTAAGGATGGCAGTGGAGTAATCTCAGGATTGTCTTGTGTTCCTGTTATCCTTACAAGCCAGATTTTTTCAATCTTAAAGTCAATGCCATCTTGTTGAAATTGCACGTAAATTAATGGGAGTATAATTGAGGTGACAAAAATGACTCCAAATTTCTCTGTTAGGTTGCAATGTAAAGTTGAGCCTGTTGGCGCCTTCACCAGCTGAGGATGGGCATTGCATCTGCAAAACTTGGGGTGACCATCTGTCAGTGAGGGACTTGGCTTTTACCCCTCATTGCAACCCCATGGGAAGAGCTCTCAGTTTGAGATGAGGAGTGTTAGTGGCGTGCACTGTGTGCTGAGGACATTGTGTACAGTCCCACTCCACTGCCCAAGCCTGCATATGATCCCACCACACTGGGCATGAAGCAGCCTTAACATGACAGGGAAAACTCTCTTGCCTCCTGGAAGAAAAGGAACTGGGGAACCTTTGAAATGAAAATCTATCTGTCCTAACAAAGGAAATGTTATTCCAGTTGCAATCCAAAACTCTTTTTTTCCCCCCTTTTTTCTCAAAAGAGCTGTTCATTTGTGTGAGATGCCCTCAGGTATCTACCTCCAGCCTTTGCCTCAAGCCTTTTTGTGTCAGGGCAAATGTATTCATATGATTGTGGCCTACGATCTGAGATGTGTCACTTATCACAGAGTTAGACTTGTCTCTCTGTCAGGTAGACTGTTAAGTCTACCTTCACTGTCTGCACTTTCCCAAGACGACGTTTTTCTTCATCCTAACAAATTCACCAGATGTTCAGGCTAAACTCCCCAGTTCCTGAGTTCCTTCCATTTGCTCATTATCCCCATGTGTTCACAGTTCCATAAAAAATTCATCTCCAAGTCCAATACATTTTGGATAACAACAGGCATTGTAACATGTCCCGACACTCCGTTTTCCTAAACCACTGTGTGCTCTCCTGAGCCATCAAAATCCCAGAGAAAATGTAAGGAAAACCTCACACAAGTAATCCTATCAGCCAAACATCCTCCTTCGGGAATGGGGTGGAAGTTCAGGAGAAGAAGGAGATGCTGGCAATGAGTGCTGATGGGAGTTGTGGGAGGGAAATATTTTTAGGCTGGGAATGGAGGATTCATCTTTTGGAGGATGAGGTGGATGAGTGAACCATGCAGAACTTCTTGTGCAGGTGTCTGGATTGCAAACACAGCACAGCAAGGACAAGCACAGAGTGCATGTACGTGTGCATGATTGTGTGCACGGGTGTGGGGAGGGGCTGGGGGAATGATGGCCAATAATGAAGCCCATGATATGCCTTTGAGTTAATTTAATCTGACTGAACAGATTTCTTCATACTGCCCCTCTTCCCATATACACACACACTCTGCCTCCCCCCCTCCCCCCTTAAATAAACCTCCTGCTCATTTAGTCTGAGTGGCTGCAATCAGCCTTAGATTAGTGCCACAGATAATGTTAATAATATGCTAATGTTTCATTAGTTGAAAACCTCTTTGGTGCATGGGGTTTCTTTTTTTTTTGTCACCGCGCCGTGACGATCTGCCATCAGCACGGCTGGTAAAAGGAAAAAAATGCATGAGCTGGGAGCCCCATGGCTCTCCTCTGCTGTTCCTTTTATAGTCCCTGTATTTGCACAGGAGAAGGGGAGGGAGCCATTCTCCAGGGGACTCTTTCCAACAGGGATATTCAGTGGAGAGGAGCCACAAAGATCTTTTCTCTCTGTCGATCCTGGCTTTTATCTGTTGTCCCATTATATGCACAAGGAGGGGCTGCTGCCTGGCAGCTAGAGCAGGGGGCTGATGTCAGACTTTGTCACTTGCTCCAAAGGAGACTCACATCCTGCTCTAGACTCTTTTAGTGCTTAGTACCATTTGAGATTGCTCTCCTGGCCTCCAGCTGCCAGCCCAGGAAGGTACAAGTCTGCTGTGGCAGCTGCACATATCATGTGCATGTCTGGGATCCCTTAAAATATCTCAGATGGCAATCGATGCCCATGCATGGGCAAACAAATGGAGCTCTAACCCCCCTCTGACTTTAGTGGGAACTCAAATACTCAGTCTAGATGAAGACAGTGGTGCTGGATCCTTTCACATGCCTTCCTAGGCATTCTCGGGGGCCTGGGCACTGCAGCAGTTACAGACTTCACCATTTTTCCTCCTATATGCTCATGCAATACTTCAGAAACACCACCATGACATGTAACACAGGGCAAACTGGGACCTGTTTAGCTGAAGTGCTTCATCCTTGAAAGCATCCTCTAGATTCTGGGGTCTTCTGACTTCCCCATCAGCTTGGAAAGAATGAGCCTGGCGCTCTGAACCCCACACCAGGCTCCTCAGCTCCCCCCATGGCCAGATCCCAAACCACAAGTTCCTCTACTATCCTTCCAGTCCAGGACCTGATTCTGGACTGTACTGGGGTTTCTCACTCACCAGTTGCTCTTCCAGGTGTGCCGCACATGGGGGTCATGGATGTTGTGCTTGTCAGCCTGCTCATCCAGGAAGTCAAACATGTATTTGATAGCCAGGGGAAGTGCACTGCCACGGTGAGCAGTGCTGAAGATGGTCTCAAAGAGGTCATCTACAAATTTCTGGAGGGTGCCCTGTTGGAAGAAGGGATGAGAGAAGAATGTGAGATACCAAGTAGGAAGAAGATACAGAATTTTGGTACCTGTGGATCAGGCCCAGAAGGTGTCATTGAAAAGCCATATCATATCTGTTAAATGTGACATGAGTTGGACATTTTAATATAGATGTCTTCAAGCAGCATGTGCATCTTCACAATATTGTCTACATCTTGTTAGCAGACAAATGAGGAAGGTCAAGATGCTACCTGTCCTCTTTGCTATTAGTGCTCCCTGCCAGGGAGGGTGGCTGAGCTGTGGTGGAATACCTTGTCCTATCTCAGGTATATTGTGATGGAGAGGCCCTGGTATGTTCCCAACAGAATTCCTCTCTTCTGCATTCTATCCTCAGCTGTTTTAGTGCATGTATGAGACAAAAACTAGCCATTTTTTATGCTGGTTTTCATCCAGAACCAATTCTTAAGCTGGGAACACAAGTCAGATGTAGAGCAGAGTAGAAGGTGTCATTGAGAAAAATGAGACAAGAGTGTCTGCAGAGAGATGGTTGCTTTGCATGTGTGAGTAGTATAGTAAATAACAAGAACTTCACCTTAATCCCCAAGAGGCCTCTTAATTTTTTACTGCCCGTTGGCATGAGACTGAGGCAAAGAGAAGTGAGTGGATATGTCAAGTACTGCTCTGCAAACCCCAGCAATGTAGGGACTGTGGAGATTTCCTTATGATCCTCTGGAGGATCCTGTGCTTGGACAACCACCCTGGACAAGCTGGTGAATACAGTTGGCCTTTAGGCAAGAAGGTGGAGAGCAGGAATAGAAGAGGGTGACATGGTCTGGAGAAGGGGACAGCTGAGGAGCTGTGATAACCAGCTGAGCTGCACATTGGGCTTGGGAGGGAACTAGACACTTCTCTCACCAAAGGGGGACCTCTAGCCCACGTCCAAAGTTCTGCCCTGCCACCGGGGCTGCATAGGCATTGATATGTGAACATCCATAGGGCTACTAAAATAACCCCAAAGCAATCAAATCTCCAACAAACATTTTCTGTTAGGCAAAATTTCCTCAGCTGAAAAATAAACCCCTCCCCTTTCTCTGCAGACCCAGGAAAGAAATTCACCTTTCTAGAAATCAAGCACCAGGGTCCACCAAAGTGGCTCAAGTTTACATAACACTAGCAAATACTTAATTAGAAAGCTGGTGTCTCTTGGTGATTCATCACTTGATTTATACTTTGGGAAACAAACAGAGGTGCCTTTTTCTTGTGTGAACTCCTACAGGGTGAATAAAGCCCTGCAGCACATGTCTAAGTCAGAAAGGGTCCCTGAAGGGAATACTTGTTGGTCTGACATGGAAGACCTGCCCTCAGGTTCAGTTTCTGGAGGGAATTAGTTCTCTACATGCTCACCCACACAAACACAAAGAAAACCTCCAAGGCTTTTAGGTAAGAGACTCTGGGTCTCAGAGGTCAGGGATTTACTGGAATAAAAATCATTGTCAGTTTAACTAAGTATTCCCTGGGACTGTATCACCAGCAATTGCTCTCCTCTTGCCCTCCCTCAAATGATCACGATGAGGAAAAAAAATTGCTCAGCCCAAGAGGGGAAACAATAAACCCCCAGCATTTATCCTCTCTCTGTTGCTGTTCAAGTTTCACAGCTGCTTTTCTACACAAAAACAAAAACAAGCAAACAAACAAAACCAAAATAAGTGTTGAGTTTGTGATCCGGAAGATAAAGCAAAAGTGATTCAGTGCTGGGGTAGAGGACGTGTCCCCAGACAACGTAAATCAGCACTGGTCCAATGCTCCTTGGTTTACGCCAGCTGGGGCCCAGGCCCTGGAGAGCATCATTTTCTTTTTAGGTTGTGTGATCCATAACAGCATCTTGATGCCAGGGAGCTGGGCATGTACCAGAGGCTAAAGACAAAGCCAGTTTATCTCCAAATCCCACTGCAACACAGACAGCCTGAGTGAGGACGCAGGGAGAGCCCGACATCAGAGGCAGAATGAGCTAAGGAACCAATGTGAAGGTAAAACTGTATGGTAGGACTTGAGCATGTGATGGAGTGAAGTCAGACAATGTTTGCATGAACATATGAAGTTGTGTTTGTGCCTATTAACACACTGATAAGAAATTATAATAGTCAAAACTTCAGAGAAGGAAGGAAGATTGGGCTGCTTGCTCACTGCTTACTCTAACCCTACTCAGAACCACTGAGATAATCCCAGCTACACCTGAGCCATAATTACCCTGTGGTTTCCACTTCTGGGATGCGTTGAGGTAACTCTCATGTTAGAGGGTTTTGGGCCCATTTGTGCTGGGAGAGGATGGCTGAGCTACAAAGGAGTCTTTCTCTGATGATACAGCCTTCCTCCCCACCTGCCCTGGTCCCTACTGGGGTGCAAAAGATCATTGTAGCCTCTTCAATAATGCAGGCTTCTCCAGGGAGACCACCATCTACAGTGTGGAAGAGCAAACAAATGTAAACTCAGACAACTGCTTTTGCCCATGCTCTTGCAGAGCTTTTAGAGGACAGTTAGGTGGAAGTTAGTCTTGGTCAGAGATGAAAGAAGGTGAAAGGCCTGAGATCTTTTGTCAACCCTGGAGCAAGCCATCTGCTGCAAGAGCTGGCCATGCCCTTTGCAGGGAAGGGCCAGCATGGTGGTGAGTGACACTGAATTATTTCTGCACAGACAGTGGCAATTAAGCCACTTCCTATGGTTGTCCAGAGCCAAAGTCCACTGTAGTAAGTTTTAGACCTGTCAGCTTGAGTGACCTGCACTTGTGCAAGTGTCCTCCGCATGGTGCTGCATCCCCAGTTATGCTGAACACTCACATCCTGCTCCACTACATAAGTTCTGCAGGCTCTGGCAGGCATCCATGTAGAAGGCCGGTTTCCAGTGGTTTTGGGAATGTGGACTGAGCAGAACGGATCTTACAAACTTTCCAGCACAGTCTTTGCCCTCTCTGCAGAGACTTGCCAAGAGTCAGTTGTGATGTGTGAGGTGTGTCTGGAGATTTAGTTCAGGGTGTCCCTGCTTTGCCCCCACCTGACTTCATCTGTATTTTCTCTTTGCAGATCCTGAGGTTTCCATGTCTCAGTGGCAATGGGCATCTTGCTGTCCTTGGAGCTGGCTGTCTGTGAGCTACACCACAGTCAACTTAACCCCCTACTAAGTCATCAGCATAAGAGTCGTTATGGGCCCAGGGGAAGGGTAGAGAAGAAGGACTTGTACTACACAGCTCAGGGTTTTCTGGCATAGGAGCCCTTTTCAGACTGTGAGGTGTGATATATCCTTGGAACCTGATTTGAGCACATTTACTCCCTGACTTTTCATTTGCTCAATTTTGGTACAAACTACAAGCCAGTATAATCAACAAGTCCAGCACCTTCTCCTGTGCTGACTTTCTCCACCAGTCTCATGGCCCTGAGTTCTTTACTCCCCACTGGTCTCCAATGTCCCTTTTCTGACTCTGCTTTCTAAGTTCCAGCTCCTTCCTTACATGCTTGGAGCATGCCTCTTGCTCTATTTTCTTTCATCTCTTCTTTCTTTATCCTCCTTCAGCACCCTTTAAGCAGCCTCTCATTTCTTGTAGGCAAGAAGTTCCACTGCAGCCTTTAAAAAAAACACATTTCTCACCCTCTTTCCCACCCCTACCCTGTACCTTGGTGGCAAGTAGCCTTGTCAGGTAGATCTCCGAAACCATCTTGCTGCCCCGGTCACCCTCTTTTTGGTCACCATGCTCGTGGTTCTTCACCAGGTGCCACATCTTGACTCCACTCTCAAGGTCAGGGGTGATCATGGGTGTGCGGGAACGGAGGCTGTCTGGGCTGCCCGTGTAACGAATCATGTTTTCTGCAAAGAGAGATGCATGTGTCTCAGCCCTGCTTGCACTTGTGTTTGGATTAACAGTTGTTACCAAAGGAAACATGCAAATCACATGCCACCTAGTAGAAGTTTCTCATCAGACAGGCAAGAAGACCTGTCTGGGTTCAGTAGCAGGTACCCCTCCTATTCAGGATATGGAGAAGATGCTCATATAGGTTCCAATGTGGGGCTGAGACAATCACAGCTGGTGAGTCCATCCTGAGGACATGTTAGTTTAGGTCTCCAAAGTCAGAAAGCTGTAGCAGTACTGCAGTGTCCCTGCTCTCACAAGCTCTGCATTTCTGGATTAGTATTAATTAATTTGCCATCAAACACACAATTTGTAACGTTAGGCAACACAGGTGGAATTACAATATGAGATGGAGAAGACCCCAAAGCAGTTTGACAGACTAGGCCTTATTATCAAAACATTATGACTGATTTGCTCAGCAAAAACAAGGGTTGTCAGTCAAGCCAGATGTGATGTCAATGTTTACACTATTAAATTAAATGAGGCTCAAAAACTGCCTTTCAGTTGCCCACGCTCGTTACCTCTTACCATGTTCCCTGGCAAAATTTTGGCCTTGGAAAACCAGCACTGTCAGTGTCAGACACTGCCCAGGACTGGTTCAGTGGATAGTACCAGATACTCATGGTAACCAGTATGGCTCAGCACAACTGGTTTTACCTGTATGGATGTTAGCCCTACCACACCATGCTGCTTGGTGTGGCCAGAGAACAGGCCATGGCCTTTTTGCATAGTAATATTAATGGAGCTAACATGACCTCTTGTCTGGTTCTCCATCCCTCCTTTGGCATCAAAGCAATCCAATAACTCCTGCTCAGCCATCCTCTCCACTCCCTGCTCCAAAATCTTACGTTGATTCAAGTCAACCAGAACCACAGGTGGGCCTGCTCGAATTTCCTCTCCAAGGATATCTTGAGCCTCTAGATTTTACCTTCTTTTGCCTCTGAGTGATGGCTTGAGGCATTCCCCTCTCCCTGACCTTTCAGGAATGCTGCAGAGTGTTTTCCAACCAGAATTAACAGAAGAATGTAGCACCTTTCTGTAGCAAGATCTGAATCAGCTTCATTAATGTATTACCAAGCTCTACATATTAATTATCAGCTGGAATATCCTTTTTCTCTCTGGATGCTATTTTCTTAATTGCAATTAACAATCACTCCTGACCCACCACATCTTCTCCTCCCCCTGCTCTCTTCCCTACACCCTCCTCCTGAAAATCAAATGGCAAAAGAATTAAAGAAATCCAACGGAAATTAACCCCCCTCAAGTCTTCCATTTCAAAGGTCACTGTGTCTTTCAGTAATTGCAGCAACATGGCAAAGAGGATGAATATTAATAAGGTCTGGTGGATTGCTTATGCCCTTGGAGAAAGAGGAAACGGGCTCCTCTGGACTTTCCCTCAAGCTAAAGGGAGGAAGAAAGACTGGAGATGTTTTCATAAACAAAAAAATAATAATAAACTGATATGACAGCTGTATCCAGGTTGGAGGGTGGGTTTTGCATCAGCCTGGTTTCCCATATGAAATATTTTGCTTTGTTGTCTGGCATTACCATAGTGAGACATGTTCTGGGCTGCACTTCTAGCACAAGGGAGAAGGTATGTGACAGTGTGAGTGAGACTCAGGAGGTCTCTGTTTGGCTGTACAGAAGAATTTCCACCTGGTCTCTATTTCACAGCTGTCTTATTCTCAGTTGTCTCCTGGGTGAACTGGGAACAATAGTCCACTGCCTTGAGATATGCTGATACAAGTCTTCAGTAAGGCATTTTTGTTATTATTCCAGGTGTAAATTCCCTTGGGTTAATAAGATAGCAGGGTGGGACACACAATACTCACACTGAGATATTTAGCATGCCCAAAGAAGGACAACAAAGTTGGGAAAGGGTCTGAAGCATGTCTTACAGTTGAAGGAACTGGGGCTGTTCAGCCTGGAAAAAGGAGGCTGAGGGGAGACCTTTTGCTCTCTGCAACTGTTTGAAAGGAGGTTAGAGTGAGGGGGGACTTGGTGTCTTCTTCAAAATAACAAGTGATAGAACAAGAGGAAATGGCCTCAAGTTGTGCCAGGGGAGGTTTAGACTGGATATTAGGAATAATTTATTCATTGAAAGAGTTGCCAGGCCTTGGCACAGGCTGCCCAGTGCAGTGATGGAGTCACCGTCCCTGGAGGGATTTCAAATCTGTGTAGATGTGGTGCTGAGGGACATGGTTTAGTGGTGGCCTTGGCAGTGCTGGTTTAATGGTCAGACTTGATGATCTTAAAGATCTTTTCCAACCAAAATGATTCTATGATTCTGTAACTGTAGTCAAGCTATGCCCTATGTAGATTGTGGTTGTTCATCTGTGCCACATATTCATCTTCACAACAGACCATGCTCCAAGGACTTTGCCTACCAGAACAGCTGGTGTGCAGTGCTTCTCCCTTTCCTGTCCTTGTGCAAAATCTAAGAGTGAGATTCAGTGATTGAAAATGGAGGCAGCTTGTATTGTATAGTGTATAGGCTCCTCTTTTCACTACTGAGGGAGGAAAAGTACTTCCCAAGAGCCATCCAACCATTGGGACCAAAAGCTTGGACCAGATGCAAAAATTTTAGATGGTTAAATCCTCTCCTCCTGCCACCCCTTAAGCAATCTTATCAACTAGACATCTGCCTATCATTCTCTCTGCTGGTGCTCAGTATCTTCCAACCACCATGACATTTGGGATCTCTTCTCCAGTGCTGTCTCAACCCATATCAGGACAAAAATCCTTACCATACTTGCTGGCTGATGTCCGGGACACCGTGGAATTGTTGACTGCATTGTAGGCAGTGACTTGCTTGGAGACTAAAGCTACCACAGATCCATCTGGCACCTGTAGATAAAAAGGGAGTTGGTTAATTAACTTCTGAAAACTGGCTGAGGAGCATGCCAAGGACAGCAGAAACTGAGCCGTAAACCAGTGTCACTATAGGCAGGTCAGTGGTTTTGGCCCAAAGTACATTTGTGAACAAAAAGGGGACAAAATGCCCTGTTACACCCCTAGAAGCCTGCACTTGGGCTACCTCGATTACAGGTGATATCTAGGTACCTGGCTCAGAAATGGATATCTATGTTTTCTACTTCAACTGGTCCCATCAATTTCTCCATGCACAGTCTCCTCCTTCCAAGTGACAAATCCACTGTTGGACTGAAGTGACTACCACAACATCTTTCTCTTTGCTGTGTCAGAAGATCTCAGACAGGAAAGCAGCTGCTCCAAGATGTCATGGGGCAGTGTTTCAATGGACAACAGAGCTTTCTGAAATGAGCCAGAATTTCCATTTCTACAGCCTGGCAAGTCATGTGTGTCCCATATCAGAAATGTTAACAAGCCAGTGGCTCAGAGGAGCCATATCTGGAATGTCTGTGATAAATAAGACATCATAAAAAGGACATAGGTGAAAAAACCCCCACCCTGTTAACAACATCTAACCCTTGTCTGTGTAATAATAATAATTAGCACTTGCATAGAGTTTTTAATCTTCAAAGCACTGCAGAGGCTAATTAAATAGCCCCTCAGCAATCATGGAAGGCAATAATTGCTCTTTGTAGTTTTAGCCCCACACTACGGATGGGGAAACTGAGGCAACAGGAATATCAGTGTCTGCCCCAGCAAGATCCATGTCTGCCTTCAGGATAGCCAGGGTAAACAATGTGGAGATCAGCAACCTGGCAGCTGAGGACCTGTTCTGCCCCAGCTCATCTATATAGCTGGGAGCTCATTGTCTGAAGCAAACAACTGGAAAAAAAAACCAACAACACAGAAGGGACAGACATTTATGGCTGGTTTGTTGGTGAAAAAAAATAGAAAACATTCCCATTCCCCCTGAAAAAAATGAAGTGTTGTTCTGGAGTCAGACAGAAATGCTTCAGTCAATCTGAAGTGAAAAGTTTTGTTTCCTTTTCAAATTATTGCTTGCTGCCTCCTCAGGTCAGCTCTTAAATGAAAAGAAAATCCTGTTATGAAACATAGTTTACTGAGGTGTGATTGAGGAAATGACAAAATTGTCAGTATCAGATTAAATTTACCAAGGTGGGTGTTTTTGGGAGGGAAGGAGTGGGGAGACCTTTTGACCAAAACTCCATTTTTCACTAAATCTACCACTGGTGTAAGATATTTTTTTGACCTTTAGCCCTCTCCTATGTATTCCAAGGTCATGCAGAGATGAAGGGAAGGCCTGTCCCAAGGCAGGTGACATAGATCAGGATAAGGATTGAAAACAAGGGTTCCTAGGTCAATGACAACTCCATTGCACTGTCATCTCCAGTCATGCTGCTTTCCTCCTCCTTTTTCCAGACACTAAGCCTCCTTCCCTTCCTTTTTACTCTCTTCTGTCCTTCTGAACTCTGCTAACATTACAAGGCCTTCAATGCATTGGAAAAAAAGGGATGGAAGGTCTTGTTTTCTGTTTGTCTACATGAGAAATGTTAACACATTGTCCTCATGACCACATCTCCTCTTCACAGCTTTCACTCATTAGGGATGCCCCTCCTTTGAAAGAGACAGGGTTTTTTCTTCCCTTTGCTTCATCTCTAATGTTGTGCAGGGAAATTCCCACAAGGACAGTGGAACAGAATGGCTGTACTCAACACAGGGCCTCTGCCCAGCTATTGCCCACTCAACCATTGTTTACCTTTGCATCTTAGGGAATAACACTTTGCCCTTCTATTTTCTTAGCTGATCTACCTTCTACCCATCCTCCTTCCCAGTCACCTGATAGTGTGCCAGTGTGTTCAGTCTCTTCCAGTCATTCTCTATCTTGGTTGTGATGTCTTCATCCTGAAGGATCATCCTTGCCCCGCTTGCTTGCCGCCACTCTGCAAGAAGATCAGGGACATTGAAATCTGCTGCACAAAGTCTCTGAGATGGGGGACAGAGCCCTGGAAATCCCCGTGCCAATAACCCACATATGCAGGCTGCATCTATGTAGCAACATGTCAGTCATTACCTTTAACTCTGTCAGATGCCTCCAAGCACATAAAACATACAAAGCCTGTAGTGGTAGGACAAAGGGTAATAGTTTTAAACTGATAGAGGGTAGATTCAGACTAAATATTAAGAAGAAATTATTTACTGTGAGGGTGGTGAAACACTGGCACAGATTGCCTGAGAGGTGGTAGATGCCCCATAGCTGGCAACATTCAAGCTCAGGCTGGATGGGGCTCTGAACAACTTGACCTAGTTGAAGATCTCAAAGTAGTTGAAGATGTCCCTACTCACTGCATGGGATTGGATTAGATGACCTTTGAAGGCCCTTTCCAACCCAAACCATTCCATGACTCTATGAACACATAAACATGACCCAAAGGAGAGAAATGTAGTGTCACCTGGTGACATCAGGGAAAGCTGTGGCTTAACCACAGACAACCTGAACCATCCAAAACCATCTTTTGATTGTTATGTCTCAGTCACAGTGACCCAACCACATACAGTTTAGCCAGAGCCAAAGCAGAAAGTCTATTCATTTGCAGGAGTTAATTAAAATGAACTCTTGGATATGGAGACATCACCTGCCACCCCTGCTTATTTCTCCTAATATAAAAATGCAAGGACCGTTACAAATTTCTTTTGGTTTCAGCAGTTTTCTTATCACATAATTAAAATGTATTGGGAAAGCCACCCTTGCCTTTATTATTCATTTGAATTAGCAGGAAGAGGTCAGCTGCTGTGTTTATTGCTGGGTGTTTCTTTGGCTGGAGATACTCAGAGAGTAAGCAAAGATTATGTTGGCCAAGCACTGATCCTGAACTGCCCTTCGTTTACCCCAGATCCTTAGATCCTCACCTACATCATCCTTGTGATGTCTGAGGGTGCTGCTCTCTATTCATTCCCAAATGGATTGGATTCCTGGAAGCTAACTGGTCCCTGGCATTTCAGGGATGAGCACAAAATGCTGGAGTTTGGGCTTGGAAATGGTGGTCTTACGAAGTGCCCCACAGAGTGCCAAAGCCACTTGTGTTGTCACAGAGTGTGTCCCTTATGACCTCTTGGGGATCTCTTCCTCATGATCTCTTGGGGACAGTGTCTCTGACATCTCTCCTTCAGGGCTCTGCATATTACTATGGTCCTCCTCTCTTCTGACTCCTCTTTAGGGATGGACACACTGACAGTGTTTTGGGGAGATAAACAGTTTCTCAGTGTCGCACTTGGCTCCGCCATGAAATGTAGACACAGCTTTCCTCATTCTGTGCTTTATTTATATTCAAAGACAGGGTGCTCAGAACAGCAGAAGCTTTCCCTCTGCTCCAGTGGGACTGGGGACATCATGGGATGTCCCCTCAAGCCCCTTGTGCTCCTGCAGAGACACAGGGGAGTACCAAGCCCTTTGTCATGGCCTTCCTGCAGAAAGGGGTCATGTGAGGAAGAGGAAGGACCAGTCAGATTCTACACAAGGCCCACTCCTGAGAAAGACAAGGAGGAAAACACCTCATAGGACAGGTTGAGAGCAGCAAAAAGTTCTGGCTTCAGTCTTACAGCCTGTTTGCTCTGACCAAATACAAATCCCCGCATCATGGATCTGAGCAATGACAGGGAAAGGATCTCCAGTTGTAGCCCCTCAATTCTTCTTACACCCTGCACACTCCCCTTCTCCACGAGTGCCAGCTGAGGTGGTCACACACCCATCTGTGGAGAAATGTGATGGCTGCAAGCAAGGGAATGGGAAGGGAGGGTACAGAGGAGGAAAAGGTGACCCTGACATCCGTATTCACAGCACTAAGTGAGCACTGTTAGCTTTGTCCTCGCTGGCAGCACCCTGTCCCCTCGCTCATCAGATCTGCACACTCCTCTGCGAGCAGGCACAAAGGAGAGACATACTCCAATCCAATTTGTTACACTTCCACCTTCCGGAGAGAGGGAGGGAGAGGGCGAGGGAGGTAAAAAATCCCATTATCTTTATCAAGCCTTCCAATCAGGAGCAGCAGTAAATGCAAACTCAGGAGACAGCTGCTGTGAAGGCTTTATATTTCATTCAGCAGATAGTGTATCTTTTTATTGCACGCAGGAATTACTTTTTTTTTTTCCTTCTTCTTCCTTTTTTTTTTTTTTTTTTTTTTTTAAGAAACAACCTTTCTGTTCAACTTGACTGGAAAAAAAGGAAATTCCAGGGGCCTTTGACAGAGAGATGCTTCTTTGTGCTGTAGCAATGCCTGTCTGGGGAATGACTCTATGGGAAGATGGGGAGATGTCCTCCTGCACTTCATATCCTATAGAAAATGTTATACCTCTCTCATGCATTCTCTCTTATTTGGTTCACCTTAAAGATGTCCATTGAACAAGGAAGAAAAGTGCAGCAAAGAGAATATTTTTCAGGGGCATTTGAAATACCCAGGTGGATGGAAGACCTTCCAGCTGACTCCAAGTGCTAGTCATCATCAGTTACACCATCCTTTACAGGCACTTCTTGGTCATTATGAACAGAATCTATTTCAGTCAACAGTTCATGCCATACACTGTGCTTACCACCCTTTTTCTTACAGACACAAAGTCTTCCATGAAGGGCTGTGAAACTCCTCATGGCTGACAGTCCACAGCAATGGCATGTGGAACAAATGAATCGTAGAATCATAGAATCATAGAATGCCAGGTTGGAAGGGACCTCAAGGATCATCTGGTCCAACCTTTCTGGGTACTACTATAGTTTATATGAAATGGCTCAGCACCCTGTCAAGCTGAGACTGAAAACTGTCCAATGTGGGGAAATCCACCACTTCCCTTGGGAGACTATTCCAATGTTGATTGTCCTCATGGTGAAAAATTTACCTCTTGTGTCCAGTCGGAATCTCCCCAAGAGCCACTTGTGCACATCACCCCTTGTCTTTTCCATGTGAATTCTCATAAATAGGGAGTCTCTATCTTCTTGGTAGCCCCCCTTGACGTACTGGAACATGGTAATAAGGTCTCCCAGAAGCCTTCTTTTCTTCATTATGAACAAACCCAGTTTTCTCAGCCTCTCCTCATATGGCAGGTTCTCCAGTCCTCTGATCATCCTCGTGGCCCTTCTCTGGACCTTCTCCAGCCTGTCCCATCCTTTTTGTAGAGCAGGGACCAAAACTGAGCACAATACTCCAGGTTTTGTCTGACAAGAGCCCAGTAGAGCGGGATGATGACTTCTTTATCTCTGCTGGTGATGCCCTTGTTGATGCAGCCCAGCGTCCTGTTGGTTTCTTTGCCCCTGCAGCACACTGCTCACTCATGTTGAACCTGTTATCCACCAAGACCCCCAGGTCCCTTTCCACAAGGCTGCTCTCCAGCCAAGTGGATCCCAGTCTGAACTGTGCTCCTGGGTTATGCATTTCCAGGTGCAAGACCTTACACTTCTCCCTGTTGAACTTCATAAGTTTCCTGCTAGCCCAATCTTCCAGTCTGTCCAGGTCATCCTGGAGGGTGGCTCTCCCTTCTGGAGTGTCAACCTCTGCACTTATCTTGGTGTTGTCAGCAAACTTCACCAGGGTGCTCTTGATCCCAACATCCAGGTCACTTAGGAAGATGAGGAAAAACTTCTTTACTGTGAGAGTGACAGAACACTGGAACAAGCTGCCCAGAGAGGTTGTGAAGTCTCCTTTGTTGAAGACATTCAAAACCCACCTGGACAAGTTCCTGTGTGATGTACTCTAGGTGATCCTGCTCTAGCAGGGGGGTTGGACTAGATGATCTTTCGAGGTCCCTTCCAACATCTAAGATTCTGTGATTCTGTTGTGTTAAACACCATTGGGCCCAATATCAATCCCTGGCGGACCCCACTCGTGACCAGTTGCCAGTTTGAGGAGGAACTATTTGCTGTCACCCTCTGGGTACGGTCTGTCAGCCAGGTCCCCATCCACCACACAGACCACTTGTCAGTTTCTCCAGAAGGAGGCTGTAGGGGACTGCATCAAAAGCCTTGAAGAAGTCCAGGTAGATGATGTCTGCATCAACTGAGCAGGTTACTTTGTTGTAGAAGGCCATCAGGTTTGTCAAGCATGATTTGCCCCTGGTAAATCCATGCTGGCTTTTCCCAATCACATGCTTCATTTGACTTGGGTCAGTCCCCGGGAGGATTTGCTCCATGACTTCCCAGAGACTAAAGTGAGACTAATGAGTCTGTAATTACCTGGGTCCTCCTTTGAACCCTTCTTATATATGGGGGTGACATTAGCCTTCCTCTAATTCTCAGGGATGTCTCCCGATCTCCACAACTTCTCAAAGATTATGGAGAGCAGCTTTGCAATGACATCAGCCATCTCTCTCAACACCCTTGGGTGGATAGTATCCAGGCCCATCAATTTGTATGGGTCAAGCTCCTGTAATAGTTGACACACCAATGCTTCCTTCACTGATGGTGGGTCGGTGTCTGCATCAACCTGGACTTTGGTTCCTATGGCCTGGGACCCAACAGCATGGTAAACACAGAGGTGAAGGAAGTGTTGAGGATTTCTGCCTTTTCAGCATTGCTGGTGACTACTTCACCTCTCATATTGGTCTAATATTATTCCTCTGTTTCTGCTTGTTTTTAATGCATCTGAAAAACCTTTCTCAAAGTTTTTTACATCTCTGGCCAATGTCAGCTCAAGCAGAGCTTCTACTTTCCTAACTGCACCTCTGCATACTCTGGCAATGCCCTTGTAATTTCCAAACAGTAAAGTTCCACTTTTCCACCTCTGGTACATTTCCTTTTTGGTTCTGAGCAGACTCAGAAGTTCACAGTTAAGCCAAGGGGGTCTCTTGCTCCACATACTTCCCTTGCCTTTATAGGGGATGAACTGGTTTTGCATATCTAGGAGACTGTTCTTGAAAAACTCCCAGCACTCACTGGCTTCTTTACCCTGCATGGAAGCTTCCCACAGGATCCCTTCCAACTGAGCTCTGAGAGTGCTGTTCTTCTAAAATCAAAAACCTTTGTCCTGGAATTAACCTTCATTGTGCTCAGCAGTGTCCTAAACTCCACAATATTGTGGTCACTGCAGCCAAGTCTGTCACTAACAGAGATGCAACACAGCAGGTTTTCTTGGTTAGTGAGTAGTAAGTCCAGCTGTGCCCCATTCCTGGTTGGCACATCCAACATTTGTGTGAGGAAGCAATCTTCTACACATTCTAGGAACTTGACTGATGTCAGGTGAGCTGCAGTGTTGTTTCTCTGGCAATGTCTGGGTGGTTAGTCTCCCATAAGGACCAGGTTTTGTTGACCCAAATCTTGCCTGAGCAACCCCAGTATCCCTTCATTGGTCACATCGTCTTTATTTGGGGACCAGTAACAGATGCTTACTGTAAGGTCTCTCTTGGAGATGACCCCACTGATTTTGACCCAGAGGCATTCAACAGGGCTACCACAATTACCATAGTTGATTTTTACACAGTCCAGGTTTTCCTTAACATAGAGGGTGACTCCTCCACCTCTTCTCCCCTGCCTGTCTTTACCAAAAAGCCTATAGCCATCTACCCCGATCCTCCAGTCATGTGAATCTTCTCACCATGTTTCAGTTCTTCCTATGATATCATAACTATCTGACTGGGCACAGAGCTCCAGTTCCTCCTGTTTATTTCCCAGACTGTGTGCATTTGTATACATACACTTCAGGAGGATGATCTTTTAGATCTCATTTAAGGAGACAGCTGAGGCACATTTTACTCTACTTTGGTTGGCCTGGTTTATTCTCCAGTTGGTTGCAGTGGTGATGGTGGTGTGATCACTGTCATTTTGGATCCCTCCCCCTGGTACTGGCATGCCTCGCCCAGGCTCCTCTCTAGTAAGCCCAGTTTTACCTCTGCCCCCTTTGAGTCTAGTTTAAAGACCTTCCTATGAGTGCTCCAGCTCCTGATCCAGGATCATTTCCCCCCTTTGGGATAGGTGTACCCCATCTTTTGCCAGCAGCCCCCATGTCTTGTAAAGCAGCCTGTGGTCATAGAACCCAAAGTCCTGCCGGTGACAACAGTGACATAGCCAGGCATTGATCTGTAGGCTCCTCCTGTTTATCAATCCTTGCAACTGGTGGGATAGAGACAAACACTACTTGTGCTTCCAACCCCCTAACCATCTGTCCCAGAGCCCTAAGTCTCTCTTCCTTTCCCTTTGACTTTTCGTAGCAATTTCATGACTGCCTACCTGAAAAATCACTAATGGGCAGTAGTCTGAGGGTTTAACTAGGTGGCTTACCCAGGCTCGATGCATATTTCATTATCATATGTCCTCATGAAGGATTAGTTGGAAGAACTGGTGGGCTGATTTTAGTCCTGTGAGTATTTTTTACTTCCCAATAATTTCCATGTGAGAGAGGTTGGCATAGGAAACAGCAGAATAGCAGAAATCCCTTTGTCTGTATGCTGCAGGCACCAGTACCACCAGGTGGGTAGGAAACAAAAGTAGGTAAATGTTGAGTATATGTTAATGGAATCACAGAATCATGGAATTGTTAGAGTTGGAAAGGACCTCTAGAGATCATCCAGTCCAACCCCCCTGCTAAAGCAGGATTACCTGGAGGGCACCACACAGGACTGCATCCAGGCAGGTTCTGAATATCTCCAGAGAAGGCCTGGAGCCGCCTGTTCCAGGGCTCTGTCACCCGCACAGTAAAGAAGTTTTTCCTCATATTTCAATGGAACTTCCTGTGTTCCAGCTTGTGCCTGTTGCCACTCATCCTGTCACTTGGAACTACTGAAAAGAGTCTGGCTCCATCCTCCTTGCACCCACCCTTTAGATACTTGTAGGCATTAATGAGGTTTCCCTTCAGCCTTCTCTTCTCCAGGCTAAAGAGTCGCAGCTCTTTCAGCCTTTCCTCATAAGGGAGATACTCCAATCCCCCAGTCATCTTTGTTGCACTCTGCTGGACTCTCTAGTAGTTCCCCATCTCTCAGATGGGAGCCCAGAACTGGACACAGTATTCCAGATGTGGCCTCACCAGGACAGAGTAGAGGAGGAGAGTGACCTCTCTTGACCTACTGGCCACACTCTTCCTTATGCACCCCAGGATTCCATTGGTCTTCTTGGCCACAAGGGCACACTGCTGGCTCATGGATAATTTACTATCTGCCAGGACTCCCAGACCCTTCTCCTAGGAACTGGTTTCCAGCAGGTCCACCCCTAACCAATATTGGTGCATGGGGTTCTTCCTCCCCAGGTGCAGGACCCTACACATCTAGGATGGCAGTTTAGGATGACCTCTAGGAAAGGAAGAGAAACTCAGCTTTGCTTCTGAGGTGGAGAAAGGAATGCCATGGTTGGGAAAAAAAAAGTTCATATCAGAACACATAGGTGGAAGACACTTGGGAAATATTTTACTTTGTAATGAAAATTGCCTGCATTACTGTATATATCCTAGAGTTAGTCAGTTTAAATGGCTCCTAAAGGTTGAACCCCTTGTCCCAGTACTGTACCACCAATGAAGCAGTGAAAACTGGCCCTGATGTGGTCCATAAAGTGCCTGAGACAGCATCACTGAGTGCAAGGCAGCCAACGTAGCAGCTCCCATCACTTCAGCAGCCCATTTCAAAAAGCAGCCAAAACACAGGGAAGAGTGAATGGCTCAGCATGAAGCCAAACTCCTGTTTTGTGATCCTCACATCCTAATGATTTCCCAAAAATGGGGTATTTTATTTATGGGGAGGGCTTTAAAAAACAGCAATAACAGAAATAGCCACTGCAGAAAGAAACCTTTACTCAGAGGGCTGCAATTTGAGTTTTGGACTAAAATGTAACCTCAGGGTGCCCAAAATAAGTGCCTTCAGCCAACAACCCCCTCCACGAGTTGTCTGGGTAACTGGAAAACATTATGACATTTGTGACACATACAAGTCTCTCTGCCTGCAGCTACCCTGCATTTAACAACTCAAAATAACTCATTAGCTTGTTCGCTTTCTTCCATGTGAGCAATCTGGCCTTAGTATGGACAGAAAGCCCAGAAAATTGCAATGGTAATAGAAAATGGTGTTGCTGTTTAGCAAACCATCGATTTCAAGGCCAGATTACAGTCATCTGCTCTGACCTACTGTTCAGCGTGGACTGGTGGGGCTGATCCTCTGGCCTTTGCAGATCTGAGCATTCAGCCTGGGGCAGGTTGATCCTGAGAGCTCTGTGCTGCTTCCTAATAGCCAGCAGTGCTTTCTGCTCCCCCCTTGCTGCCTTCACTGTCCCCAAAGGATGCCAGGTGCCAAAAAACATCTTTTCCTCCAGAGAGGTTGGGCTGGAGCTGTGACTGGAAGTGCACATCCTGCTGTTCCTGCTTCACCCATGCCAGCCCTGTTCCTCCCACTTTGTTGGCTGCTGTGCTAAAGGATTCTGCAACTATATTGCTGCAGGCAAGACTCTTCTATTAGATTAGGAGGGGTTTGTGTGGGTTTTTTAGTGTTGTTTTTGTTGGGTTTCCCCCCCCACCCCCTCCCAACTGCATCATCAATGCTATTGGCTGAATTAAGAAGTCTCTTGCCTGTATAGGACAAGTGTGTCCTCTGAGGGCCGCACACACTCATAAATACTTTCTGGAACTTGCTGGTCCTCAGGACCACTCAGCAGGTTAATATTAATTGAAACAGCAACGGTCCTGGATGCAAAATTGTCAGGCTCCAGCTGGGACCCCTCACACACACACTTCTGTATCTGTCAGTTGTCAAAGCTACAAGAAGATCTGCCAAGTCCGATTTATCCTTTGTAATTGCAACACACAGGTAACATTGCTGCCTTCCAGAACACATACCTAATTTATCCTCACAGCAGAACAAACCACTTTCCTCTCATATCCAGTCTGAGATCTGAACACAACTGGCTCTGTGGCCACCACCCATCATCAGGGAGATCAACAGATCTGTCCAGAAACCCCACTTCTCTGGTCTACAGTGCCCTGGCACCCTGCCCTATCTGCCCTCATGCTCACCCTAGCACTCACCATTCCTCTGCTGACTCACAGCAGCTCCAAAATAATCTTGGGACCTTTCTGGATGATGATCTGTTCTTTATTGCTGCTGGTTTTGGCAGCTTGTTTCATTATTCTAACTAATTCTCTTCTCCCTTACATATATGCACACACATATAGATACTTTAACACCTAACCTCTCATTCTTTTCTCCATTATTGCTGTGAAGTATTTCTCAGTGTCCATCCATTTTTTCTCCTTTTGGTTCCTTTTCCACTTTGCTGGGTTTTATAGATTCCATAATTTTCTGCTCAAGTGTCTTTCCCTGAAGGTCACTGAGGGCAAATTCTGGCAGATAAAGCCACAGTACAGTCTCCAGCTCCCTATGAGACACCTCAGCAATGCCTCAAGCAGATTTTTCTACACTCTTTCTTAGTAACCTCCAGGTGTAGTATCACATCTGCCTCTTGACCCCAACTTCAGACATCTCACTCCTCCCAGTACCCTTCCTCCAGATTTTGGGCAGAAATATACTTTAGTCTCAGAGGCACCCCTGCACTGGGCTGTACAGCTCCCTGTGTTCCCCACAGATCAAAAGTACAACTTCCTAGAAATGCAAGCAAAGCTGATAAAAGATTGCTCTCCAGGCACACCAAAACACAAAGGAGCAAACCACTGAGAGAAAAAAAAACACAACAAACATTAATACATTAACAGAGTGACTAATGTTCCCTTATGATTTCCTAGTTCTCTGCAGAAAGGAAACCTCAGAGCAGCAGCTCCCAATGCTGCTGTTGGTGGTGGGGTGCTGGGAGGGGTTAGATGGATGCAGCTGACTGAACAGAGGATGCTTCATTCCCTTTTCTGTGCCCACACAATGAGTAATCAACACTGCTTGGTCTGTGACTATCAAAGATATATATAATCCAAAGCTTCTCAATTCAGAGAAGATCTAGGAATAAATCTCTGCAGCCTGAACACTGCTGACAAAACCACCCTGGACATTTGGTGCTCTTTTTCCCAGGAGTCTTTGGTAGGACAGCGAGAATAGCCCCAGTCATGCCTTTTCCATACCTTTGTCCAAGTTGAATTCTGTGGGCAGAAAAGCAGGATGGCTACTGGTCTTTTTCATTCCTCCAGACCAAAGATTTCATAAGCCAGAAGGATATGGATATGCATCAATTTCATCACTCTTTTCTGCCCTCTGATCATTCCTGCTGCTCTGCCTTGCACAAGCACCAAGGGTACACCCAGTCTGGAGACATGGCACCTGCCCCAACAAACACTGTCTAGATTGCATCTGGGTCTCTCCCATCTCTCCTCCCCACCCTGCCCCAGGGCAATCAGGGCCCGTTGTGCACTCACATACCCAAGTCCATGTCAGCAGCTTTGGGGCGGTGTGAGCAGGGCACGTTTTTGAAGATGGCATCGAGGATTTTCTCCTTGACCTGCGTGATGGTGTCACAATTCAGGATCTTCACCGGGATCTCGGGGCTGTTCACGTTGTCGGGGTTCACACAGCTCAGGACCTGAGAGATATGCAGTGAGACCCTCTGTGCATTTCACAACAGCACAGGAACCTTGTGGCCACCTTTACACAGCCACCTTCTTGCAGACCCCTCTGTCCTACAAGCCAAGGGATCTAGGGTGCAATAAGGGGAAAAATGTGTGCCAAGAGTATTCCCTCCTTGTACAGAGATCTGGTTTCACATAGGGGAATTGCATCCTTCCCTCACCCCTGTCTGTGCCCTGTAAATTAAAGGTAACTCAGGATTTGGCTCTCAGTTAAGTCCTGTGGGGCTCCTAGTTGTTGCCGCCAGTGGAGTTAATGTGAAGGTTTTCCTGAACTTGTGTCTCATACCATTTGTCTCTGTGAGATGAAACTACTATACCTGTCCAAACAGCCCCTCAGATTTGAGCCTCATCTCTTTGGCATCTTCATTTTACTTAATAACATAAAGCCCATGACTACCCGCTCAGGTTCTGGTGCTTTCAGTAAAAAGGGCATTCACCAGATGGTACCAAACAATAGTCATTGGCACGCTCTTTTCATAGAAACCATTAAAAATGCAATCAGGCCTGACCCTAGTTGGAGCTGAACTGATATCTGGAAGGTTCTTAAGAGCTTTCCTTAACCTCTAACCCATTCCATGCTCTCTAGAGAGCTGGCAAGGTGACCTAACTCAGTAGCAACCTCCTTGTGTTGCCACTTGACTTTGACAACTCAGGTGAAAGTTCTCTTCAGTCTTCAAAGTTTGTCCATCTTCTGCACAGCCACAGGACAGACTAAGACCCTTCTCAGAAAATTTGTATTAATTTGAAATTCAGGGCTTCTTAAAAAAAAAACAAAACAAAACACAAAAGAACAGCAACAAAAACTTTTGCTTTCACCTACAGAACATGAACATTGACCCAACTAGAGAGGCCTCTTCATTTCTCAGAAGGAGAATATAATTTTCTCCAAAGATTCCATCCAAGAATAAATGCAAAGCATATGGGGTGGTGAGGGAGGGATGCCTTGAGCACATACACACAGTGTTTAACAGCAATCTAAAACTCTAACTCTTGGCCAGGTCTGTGTTGAACATTCCGCTCACTTCTGGTTACAGGAGTGTGAAGTCTATAAAATTTTAGAAACTTAGCACCCTTTTGCACTTGGAGGAGTATTCAGTAATGCTCCTGGCGCTAAGTGATCATTAAATCTTCTTGTGCCACTTTTATAAGAGCAGACATGTTACTTTTGGTGCCTTAGACAAATTCCATCTTGACTGTAAATTCCCTGCTATAGTATGCACTGGGTACTGGCCTCTCCACCACTTTCAATCTTAACTTACTAAGATGCAGTGGCTTGCAACTGGGTGAAACCATATCAGTATAATTATATATTGGCTCACCAGGGTCCCTTTGGTGTTGTTATGCTCAACTAAGAGGGACTTGTGAAGATACTGCTTACAAAAAGCACTGTGATCTTTCTGGATGAAAGGGGAGATGTAAATACAAGATATTGATTAGATCATAATGCTATTATTTATATGTCACTTCCAGGAGTATTGAAGAAACATCAATTCAGATAATAATAACAACGGCACAGATTTACAGTTCTGTGGCATCTTTCATCTCAAAGGATCACAGAGAGCTACAACATAAAAAGCACTGTTGAAATGCATCCAGTGTTGAGGCTATTAGTTGCCCCCCTCCCACGGCATATCTGTAGGGAAATGAAGCTGTGACAGCAGGCTAGTACTCTCTTTTGAGAGTGTTATGGGGATCACACATGGTTCTGCAGACCAAGTTACTCTGCAGATGTCTCTCAGTGATCTCAACTCAGCTGAGGTGAACTGAGCAAGCTGGGTGGTGTGATTCAGCTGCAATGCAAACACCTGGGGTGCAGTTCTGTTCCCCACATGAAGGCACTCAGTGCTCTTTAAAATAATCTGGGCTACCCTGCCAGGCATCTAGCTGCTGGTTCAGAAGGGCCAACATCTCCTGTGGGTGCTGACCAGTGCCTACCACACCAGTACCCATTATGCAATGTGGACGATCATCCAGCTGGAAGCTGACAAAGGTGATCTGCTCTGATAACTTGGTTGTTCTTGAATTTCATAGGGTTCCAACTTTGGAGCTTGGCAGAAAAACTCGGTCTGTGTGAGCTGCCATAATTCATGCCCTGACTACAGTCGTCCTTGCTCTCCTCTTTTCCAGCTTAGTTGGAAGAAGGAGCAGAGAAGGCAGTGTTTCAAAGGGCTGTGCAGATAGAGGTCTCTTAGTGCTCTCAAGCATAGATGGAGGCAGGTATTAGTACCTGTAAAGTCCTGAACTCCAGGGTGCTCATTTCAATGACAGTCAAGAGGCTCCCTGCAACATTTTAGGGAATTCAAGCAATGCTTACAGAAACCAGCACCTTTCACTGAGCATAGTGGCTTTGACATACATGATCCAGGCTTCACACCTACACTCAATTGATGTTTTCCAAAGGTTTGCTTGTGGAACACAGAGAAAAGTTAATTTCTCAGTACAAAGACTTCAGGAATTTTACAGGCTGCACCTGTGTACTGCACACACTGAATGGCTCTTCTTTGGAGATTGTCATGGGCCCTATAGAGATCATCCTTACACCACAGACTGAAAATCTCTGCTCCAACAGCCTGAAGCATCTAATTATAAGAAGGGGTTTGCAATGGATAGATTCCTGCCACTTCTGTGGGAATCCTCCTAAGGGTTTCCTCTGTTCTCTGCCCAGCTTTATATAGATTGTCCCTAACAGGAGGTGACCAGGACAAAAAAAAGCATTGGCTATATCCACCTAGCAGAGTTCAGATGCTCCAGTCTCACTGGAAGAGTAAGGTTTGTCCTGTGCTTCACCCAGGGTTGTCCTCATAACAACCAATGTAAGACACAGAACTAATCCCATTGCTCCTGCAGTGCTGCCTACCTATGTCACCACAGTCTTTGATGTCAACCCGTGGGGAAGAGCCCCCCTGAGATGGTTTGTGTTGTGCTCCTGCACGACCAGGACTCCAAGGGAAGCTCTGGGATGCTGATTGCCTGAATGCATTCACCCACTACCTGTCTTTGAGTCCCGTGGGGAAGAGCTAGCAAGGTGGATGAAGGGGAGAGGAGACTTCAGTGTCACTCAAGGATATGCTGAATGTTTTGCCACTGAGAGAACACCAGTGCTTGTCACCATTGTTTTGTCATACATTGAGGTGTGTGTCAGCAGAGCCTAAGGACAGTGCCAGTTGTGGGGTCAAAATGGAGAGGTATGGACCTGGGAGTGAGCAAAGCAGTAATCCCTGAGCCCTGCTTTCTCACTGACTGTGGGTGACCTTGAGGCATGTAATGTCATTGGATTTGTGTTTATTGACCTTTTTCTACATCCTTGGGCTTTTTTTTTGTGCCAGCCCTTCCAGCCAGGAGCTGTCTCTAAGTGTATACATTCATGCAATGCCTAGCACAGCTAAACCCTGCTCTCCACTATGGATTTGTGGAGTTTAAATAATAAAGGCACATGTTGTGATTAGTCATATGAGGACCCTGGCTCTGAGTTCTCTGCAGCATTTGAGTGGTCTGCCCTGAGACCAGGGCATTGCTACTGTTTCTATACCAGGGACAGACATCTTTGTCTCCCTTCTAGATTGGGCTAAGGAAGGTCCAAGGTGACTAGCACACTGTTAGGCTTGGCATGCAGTGAGGAGGAGAAAGACCCCAAAAGAGGCCAAGCATAGGAGAGCCTTTTTATCTTGGTAGTGGCTTACTCCCTGCCACCAAAATTCCCTGAAAAGCCTTAACCAAGGGCAGCTCAAGGCATCTTTAACCATCTCGAAAATGTTGTCAGGAGAGATGATCCCATGAGATTCAGCTCTGGAGCTACTGAGATGTGTAGGGACCTTGTGGACAGTGTTGCTGCTCAAGATGTACTGGGCAGCTCCTGCCTACCACCCCCAAGCACTCATTGCCCAATGCTCTTTACACACATTGAGTTCTTTTCTCCCCTTCATTAATTGTACCAACTGAAATTAAGCTGATGCAGGAGATGAATGGTCTTTCATCTCCCAGTGACAGCAGAGCTGTGGCAGTAGGGAGCAAGGTTTTGCATCTGGACTCTGGTTTGGTGAATGGCTGAAAAATCATGGATTCTGGCAAAGGCAGATGGCAGTCAGTGGGAATGAGATCTTCCTCTCTCTCATAGATGGAAAATCTAACTGGGTTTTTAATAACACGGAAGACCAGAGGTGATGAGCACTGACTGCTAGCAAAGACAATAACACAAGAGAGTGTTTCTCTGAGGTATACAGCTGGGGAGAAAACCTACTGTTTAGCTGCAGCACATTTATTCTAGCAAATCACATCTGAAACCAGCTTAGTTTGTACTGCACAAGGGAAAAATCCCTTGTAAGTACAGAAATGGTTACAGATTGCAAAGACCCTAGGACTTTGAGGCTGCTTCTTTGGAGAACTGTAGAACCTGGCAGACAGCAGATGGGAGCTATCTGGTTTGGAAGGAAATCAGACTAAAACCATCTAAATTTAGTGAATGAGGTGTATATTGTAAAATCAGTAATTCCAGATGTCTGAAAGTGCTCTGTCTTCTTTTTTTCTCACTGGATAAGTCAATGTCTTTTGATCTGTTTTTCACTCAAACCATATTTGAAACCATGACTTAAAATATTTGATCATGATTAATGAAGGCTAAAGAATAAATGCCTTCCAAAGGAAGCCCTGGCCTTTTTTTCCTGGAAAAAAAATGACATAAAACTGCCTGTTTCGATGTGCCACGCTGCTGGAATTGTGATTTAACTCAATCAAGCAGTCAACTAGCACTCATAAAACATGAGCAACCTGATGAATTTTAGCCACACACACTGCAAACTCACAGTGGTGACCAGGTGCATTTGGTAGAGAGCAGGAGACATTCAGGGAATTCCTATGTTATAAATACAGAATCAATTCTTGCTTTATTTCATTACTATATATTTTTAATAAAAGACGACAGGCTGTTTAAGGAAGGTAGAGGAAGGACAAAATAAAACAGAAATAAAGAGAAAGGAAGAACAATCCTATTCAAATTCTGCTGTTTCTTAATCCCCTTCACCGAAGCTGATCTCTGTAAATCTGCTGAGATTCCTATTGGGATATATTTGTCTGCTCTTGAGATGTAAGAGGGAGAGCTGATTAACATCAAACGACAAAAAAAAACGAGTGGAGGAGAGCTTTGTTCAGGCTGATGTATAATTACTACCCTTTGCTGGCTGCTTTATATCAAGCCTAAAAGGATCGGAGGGATTTCCTTTGGTGAAAGCGATTGCTCCGTGTCTGCATTTTTCTTCCTTTTGCTCACTCTCTCCGTGTGAGATCAGGCCTCCAAATTGCTAGACAACCACACGTAAGAGAAAATAAGCACTGCACTGCTGATTTAATAGGGAAGTCACGTTTTTAATATGCAAAATAAAACTGTGGGTTTATTTAAGAATAAATCCTACCCCCTCAGCAGACATGGATTCCATCAAAGCTCAGTTCTAGACTGTCTGTACTAACTGAAGAAAAATAAACATTTCTAGTATCAGCCCACCTGAGCTAAGATCTAAGAGAGGTCAAGGAACTAACATCGACTGGACAGAGCTTTCAAAGCCAGCTAAAGTTAAGTGAGATGAATGTCCCTGAGTTGAAGGTGCAAATAAAATAACCTGATAAGTTCAGAGCATCTTCTGATGATCCTAAAATTTGGGCTTGGGGTCTTCTGAGAACGAAGACATGGGAAATAAAGAAATTACAAAGATCACTGAAGACTTTGAAAGTGTTTTTCTTCCTACAGAGACTTAGAAGCTCAGTGAATTTGGTGTGTCCAGGAAAAAGTGAAGGCTCACAAACAGTTACATGAAGAAGCAATATCTAAAGCTCTTTAATCAAGTGGGAAAAGGGTGTAATCCATGTAGAAGCTAAAGCTGGACACGTGCAATGTGTATCTTTCACCATGTAGACAATTGTGTTTTGAAGCAAATTACTCACTGCCAGGGATTAATTTTCTTTCCCTTGAAATCTTGACTTAAAGGACCTTTTTTTGATTTCTCCTTGCTCAAGAGGAATGGATGCATTAGCTCTAGAGACCTAATAGGTTCCTCCACTTTGGGACTCTAACATATTCTTTGACGCTGAAATCTTCATTGGAGAAACAAATTGATTGACTGATTTACTTATTTACTTATTTACTGGTGAGGATTATTCTAGAGAAGATCCTTGCAACAAAGCCTCATAAAAACTATTTCTGCTGTCACTAGCAGAAGGCCATGGGCTTTGCACTGATCCAGCACCACAGGGTCTCAGGATGGCTCTGGGTTTGCCATGCCATAAGCTGGGTGCCCCTGTGATCACAGGTGTCCCATGGCCAAGGACCTTGTCTCAACTTGCCCAATCTCAGCACTGGGGAAAACCCACATAGCCAAAAGATGCCATTCTGGTCAAGCACTGCCCAAAACACACGAGCCTTTTGTGTGCCTGGGCTGGAGCTGGGCAGCTCTGCCACTGGTCCTGGGGACCAGGGAGAAGGGAGCAGGTGATGGGGAGAGAGAGGATGAAGATACCCTGGAGGAACCTAAGAAACAGAAACTCCACCATGAACTTCACACTCCTACAGGGGAAGATCTCAGGGTGATGACAATTTGCAGTGACAACCTCACCTTCCTGCTGTGGGAAGAGGGGTACCTTTGACTTTAGGACTCAGAAGTGCTGGAAGGCTGGGCATCACTCCAGGGAAAAGGGGTAGGTATTGGGAAGCATTTTGTCTAACAGAACAGAGTAAATTGCCCATATCATTTGTCTTCACATTCACAGGCATATTCATGACACAAGGTCCACACTCATTGTCTAAATGCTCCTGGACCTCATCTAACCCAAGCAATGGTGAAGGACTGGGACTGTCAGCCCACCCTGCAACGAGTGCAGATGATTTCACAGAACAGGCAAAGTCTCTGGGGAGCTGGAGATGCTCTGGGCATGGCATAGGGCACAATGGAAGTCACTTGGAAGCATCTGTCTTTGCAAACATGCTTTTCTAGCAGAGGTTTGAGCCACAAACCTTGCTGTGTCAGGGGATGTGTTAGTCACTTTTCAGCTGGGTTACCTGGCTGGGTTGCAAGAATAGTCCGAGAGGGTCAGCATGCCAATCACTGGCCTCTTTCTCTAAATCCCCTTTTTCCAGAAGAGGCTGAACAAGCCCATAGCATGTGCTCAGAGCACTCACCAGTGTCTTGTAATCGATCTGCTGCCGGATGAGCTTGTCCTCGCTCAGCGAGTATCGGGCCTCCCCAGTGATCGAGTCGATGGGCCCCTTTTCCATCTGCTGCTTGATGGCACAGAAGAGGGAGAACAGAGGTTCACCAGCACACTCCTGCAGGGGTGAGAGACAACCATGAGGTGAAATAAGAGGAGCAGAGGGGAAAACCCAACCTATGTAGCATCTCAATGACTGCCATATCTTGCCATCTTCAGCCACTCAAGGCAGATGCATCAGTGGGATCAGTCTGTTCCATACAGCCCAGGAACAGATGTGACCCTCCACTTCTACAGAGTACAACCAGCACTTTTGAGTGTCTCATCATGGCATGAAGGTATCACTGCTCCCTGGCAGTGCTGGGGGGTAGCAGATCCTTGTAGGAGCTGTTCAGATGATTGCCACCAGGCCAGAGCTTTCCACTGGAGCAGGTGGTGATGAGTCCTGGAGGACCTGGAGACAGGTCTGAAAGGGACATGGACTGCTGGTGCCCCATCATGGGTGTCTGAGCAGAGTCCACATTCTCCCTGAGCACTCTCATGCTGGAGGCATACAGGGATGCTCAGGAGCAGCTCCATGTCACAGGGAAGATGTACCCCCGGATCTGTATGGTTGCATCCATGATGCCAGATGCTCAGGGCCCACACACAGGGCCAGCAAAGCATCCATCTCCCTCATTTCTCCTTCACATCGTTTGCACTCACTGCATTCCTCTTCCCACACTTCTCCTGACCTCTACTCTCTTGCTGTCCTCCCTCCCACATTTATTGCCATGCACCCATCCTTGTGCTTTCTTCTTTTGCCTGCCTTCCCCCCCTCCTCCCCAGCTTGCCCTTTCCTCTTGCAGTGCGTCCCAAGTCAATGAGCGAGGTAATTTTCCTCTGGTGTAAATCCCAGCAAAAACAAGTTAATAATCTGAAGCAAAGTGGCCCCTTCCACAGTTCCTACACCTGTCTCCCACTTAATTAGCTTATCTGCCAGCAGCATATTGCTTCTGTGTGTCTGTCTCTTGCCCTTATCAGCCCTCTGTTCAGGCTAAGGCAAGAAGACAAGTAGCTGAGTGGGGGGAAAAAGCCTATTATAAAAGCAGTGCTTTAGAGAATCATCTCCTTATATCCTTTCCTTTCAGCTGGAAGCAGGAATCTGATACTGAAGTCACTGAAATTACCTTCCAGGGACCTTCAAAACTTTCCCATGCACCATCCATGAAGAAATGCCCTCAAGTTGTGCTAGGGGAGGTTTAGATTAGATATTAGGAAATATTTATTAACCTAAAGGGTTGTCAGGTACTGGAACAGGCTGCCCAGGGAAGTGGTGGAGTCACCATCCCTAGAGGGATTTAAAAGCTGTGTAGATGTGGTGCTGAGGAATATGGGTTAGTGGTGGCCTTAGCATTCTGGCTTAATGGTTGGACTTGTTGATCTTAAAGGTCTTTTCCAACTAAAACAATTCCATGATTCTATAACTCTACTCATTCTTGGATAGGTTGGGCCTGGGAAGGCTCAGAGGAATGGGATTAATTAATAAAGCCTTGAATGGCCAGGTAGAGGGTGACTATTCTGTCCAAATGGGGCTGTGAGGTGTAAGGGTATTTAGCAACTGGGAATGGGGAGAGAGGTGCAAAGCCCAGCTCCTTCCATAAAGACTGGCTCTGAGTTTGGTGTCTTGGTAATCAGCATGTTTGAGGCTAAATGTAGGTCCCCAAGAAGAAACTGCCATCACCCAGCAGCCAGTGACAGGTCTCAAAGGCTGAAAGACTATTTTTTACTACACAGCAACCCAAGGAGACCCTCCAGGAAGAACAGGAGGGCTCAGGGGTGTCTCAAGTCCTTTCACTCCTTTGCTGACCAGTGTCCTGAAAAGCCAATGCTATCTGTCACTGGAATACAAAGTAGCAACCTCAGCCACTGTTGGGTTCTGGATGCTGGAGTCAGGTTTACATGGTGTATGGTGTCCAGCTCTCAGTAGTCAGAGGGTGCATGGCCATGCAAAGGGCAGGCTTGAGACAGACTAATGCCAAGAAGACCTTGGGCTCAGGCTTAAATTAAAGTAAGCAGGGATCTGGTTATGGTGCCCATAAAGCAGGGGAGGCACTGGGTAAGATCAAGGCACTGCTCCTCATTACTGCCTCTGAACAGGGGTGGAAGGGGTTCTCCAGCCCCTATGCACTGAAAGTGTGGGTCACCACATGATGGAGATCTGCATCTGCTAGTAACAGAGTGTTTTCAATGCAGGTCTCCATCAGCCTCTAAAATCCTTCACATTTCAGCACTGAACCTTAGATCCCACCTCTGTACAGGATTAAGACCAACAGGCTGCCTCTCTAAAAAAGTGTTTCTCTTTGATCTCTATGAATCAGAAAATAGCCCCTCTCCTATTAAGCAGTGATCTCCCTCTAGACAAATGACCAAAACAAACAAACAAACAAACAAACAAACAAAAAAGCCTTTTCCTTTATAACTGGGAAGTTTTTGCCCTAACAAAATGTCACCAAGAAGAAATTCACTGAAGTATCGGTTCATCCAGGCATGATGCTCCTCTTACCTTGAGGAACTTGTACAGAAGGAAGGTGAACCAGTTGGTGAGCATTTTCTCAGCCACAGACTCTGTCCTAGAATCAGACAAGGAGAAAAAGAAAATTGGAAATGAGTTAGTCATGCTGGTCATATCAAAGGGCTAGTCAAAAGACTGGCTTTGTCCATCTTTCTGCAAGGATCTCTGAGCCCCATGGAAAGTCTGACATGACACCCTCAAGATTAAGCATGTCCCGTGTTCTCTGGTTTATCTCTGGATTCAGGAAACCTGTAGGCAAATCCCTACTACCCTGTTGATTCTCCTGTGACTAGGCAAGTCCCTGTAGGTCTGTTTCTCCATTTCTCAATCAATGAAATGAGGACAACATTGGAGGGAACCTTCTCAGAGGAGCTCAGGGAGGATAAATCCATCAAATATGAGGAGCTCAGAGTTAGGCCATATGACAAGTAGGCTATATAAATGCTTAAGACAGACAGATCTAAATCACCAGAGAGTAGTTTTCTGGCACTATCTCCCTGGCATTTGGGAGTGATTATACTTCTTCAATGTGGTGCATTCACAGAGCTCATCCTTTTGCCCTTGAAAACTATAGTCAACTAAACAAAAATCCATCTCGAGTCTTCAGGGTGAACTTTTCTATGGAAGGACTGACTCAGACCCATAAATGTGATGTGGAAACCAGAAGCACACGATAAAACTGTATTGTCTCCAGCACATTCACTGGTGATGCTCAAGAAGAAAGCAAGAGTTCCTGCCTGGATGAATTAAAGTGGGTCTTCCTTGTCCCAGCTATCACCAAAGCCACATATGGGTTCTTGCTTAGAACTGCACCTTAACTTTTAGATTCCCTAGTCTTTCAGCCTAATGTTGATCCTGCTTCCTCTGCAGAATGAGACTTGCAAGGGGAAGGGCTTGCATTGCTGGAGTTGTATGTTTGGAACCAGTCAACAACCTTGCCTGAAGGCAGTTTCCTCTTACACCAACACAGCAAATGACGGTCCCATTCTTAGCTAAATGCAGCTGATCTTTAACCAGGTTTCCATTGGGATTTCTCTCATCTTGTGGGCAAATCTCACTTAGATGGTGGGGATGGGGAGGAATGATAATAGGGGTGCTTTCTGTCAATCCTCCTTTCTTGCCTGCAAACAGAGAAAGAGGTGATATGGTCCCAGTTTGCTACCAGAATAATGTTGTTTCCTTTGTCTTCAGTGATTATTGCTGTTTCTCTGCCTAGAAGCTGCCTCTGTCCATACCATCCTGTTTGCCCAGTATTTCCCTCCATCAACATCACTTAGCTTCTGTCCTCTATTGGTCATGATGTGACATTCAATTCCAGCAATCCCCATGCTTGTCATGGTCCGAGTTCTTCACAAGGACTGACACCCAGAAGAGTGCTCCTTCCAAAATCCCTGATGTGACACCTGGAACCCATCACATGGTGCAAACTTAGCATTACCATGAGAAAAAGAGTTGGAATCTCATTGTGTTCTTCCTCTCCACCCTGAAAACTTTGATCTCTTTGAGGCTGGAGATGTCATGTGGGATGAACACTGGACACAGGTGATGTGGGAAAATCATTCCAGCCAGCTCCTTCTTCCCGTTAAATACCCTCAAAACCAACACTGAGAAAGGTGTTGAAAAATTCCCTTCCTTCCGTAGACCCACAGGGAGGGAGTGGGAGCACCAGGTTGAATCCAGCTGTTCCTAATGATTGTGTGAGGGCCTCAGACCAACATCTGACCCAAGGTACTGAGCTATCCAGAAGTTCAGCAGTAGACTGTGTTCTGGTGATACTCAGTGCAGGACCTCCATCTCAAGGCACAAACCACATCTCTGACTTCTTATGTTTTTGGAGCTTAGAACAGTGGAAGTACCTTCTTTGTTCACTGGCTTTTCTTCCAAAGGCCACATTTCATTTCCAACAAAGATAGCTAGAGTTAGAAAAGAGCTGGAAGAAGGAGAGAGGAAAGAAGGATGCTCAGGACAAGACAGGAATGAACAATCAAGGAAGATAAAGAGATGGAGAAAAGGGAAGAAAAAGGAGAAAATTAAGGAAGGAGACAGCTGGAAGGAGGCACTGCCATCCAGCATCCGATAAAAAGTTCAGAGGGGAAGCCTGGGGACAGTTGGAGGGAGGTCACCAGTCAGGCTACAGGGTTTAAATCACATCAGGGAGTCAACTGACACCAAATCAAAGTCCAGTCTCTGCCCCTGGCATTGCTGCCCTGAATGCCAGGAAGGGCCTTTTGCTCCTTTTTTCATTCGTTCTCCCTAGTGGGCTGTATGCCAGAAGAAAAGCCTCCCAGAAGGCACCACAGATCTCTTCCCTGCCCAAGCTGTCCATCGTAATCAGCTGAGGGCTCCTCAAAGTCAGCTCTGAGCAGTGGCAAAGGTTGTGCAGCTCCAGAAGTCCTCCCCCTCCCATTTTACTTAGGGTGCTTGAATCAGAAGGATTAGTTCAGACTGTGAAAAGAAGATGAATGTGATCCTGAAGGGAGAAGGGGCAGCATTTCCCTAGGCAGGGAAATCACGTTCATTGCAGAACAGTAGATTTTTAATTCGAGGGTTCCCACAGAACTGCAGAGTTCAGACCTTAGAAATGGCCAGGAAGCAACAACCAAACCCGTCCCCTGTATGAAACCAGTTCTGTTGTCCTGCTCAGGTCTTCTACTGTCTTCAGCAAGCTCTCAGCACCATTGACTCAGGAAGACACAGGAGATTCCACAGAGCAGCTGAAGAAAACTCTCCGTGTGTCTATAGTTAATTCATGAATGAGACACAAAGCAGGGCAGTTCACATCCCAGGCAGGAGACAGCAGCAGCTGACTGACTCACTAGAGATATAAACCAGCCTGCTCTATGTGATGTAGTTACAGGTCCTACACAATGCAGTTGGAATTTTCAGGTTAAAATGAAACATAAATGAACATCTTAAGCACCCAGAGTTCAAACTGAGGGTTAGGAAGCATGGGCTCTTGTTGTCCTTACAAAGCTTTCTGGAAGACCCACATTAGAATCCAGAGGTAGCTTAGTTGAGAAACTTTTAATCATTGACTACTTTTTTGGCCAGGGAGATGGAGCAACATCTACACACAGACTTACAGAAAGGGAAGGAAATGCAGCATCAATGCTGGAAGGAGGAGGAAAGTCCTCTAAGAGAAGGCATGTTCTGTCAGTCTTAAATGAGCAGGTAACCAGAAAGGGAAAGCAATTCAGTCTTCACTCAGCCCTACAGTTGGAGAGGTCCCTGTTTATTGTAGGGGGTTGGACCAGATGATCTTTAGAGGTCCCATCCAACCCAATACGTTCTATGATTCTATGATTCTACCATTCAACTTGCCCTATTCAACCATCTTTGCAAACAGCTTGATGCCAGCCCTACGGGGTCATGTGAACTGTGGCTGGATACCCTCCTGATTTCACACCCTGCTTCACAAAACCCAAGCAAGTTTGCCCCTTTTCTCCAAAGATGACTAGCATGCTTCTGTTAAACACTGGGGCACAGGCTGCCCAGCACAGCTCACTCCAGCCCCAGGCATCCTTACCTCCGGAGCAGCAGCTTGGGATGGTTCTTACTCTCCAGATTTTTGTCTATGAGGTCGGCCAAGAGCTGTTTGAGGACATCAGTAGCATACTCCAGCTTGCTCTGCAGCACTGTCATGATCAGTGAGGCCACATTACCACGGTCCCTCATGGAGAAGCTGCGCTGGGACTCCAGCGTACGGATGAAAGACAGGAGGAAAACCTTGTTGTTGATGAGCTGGGCAAAGAGCTTCAGGCCTTTCTCCACCCGTTCCTGCCTATAACCAGGGACCTGCACAAGAAGAAAGAAAGTTGAAACCTTTCCCTCATTCCCACTGTCAGACCTTCCCAAATGCATCACACACCCTATGTTACCTCTCAGCCCTCATCCCTCCAACTCAGCTAACTATGCATTTTGACATCAAGCAGAAGTCAGTTCTGAGACAGGGAAAAAGGAAAAGCTGCTTCAAACAGCAGAGACAAAAAAAGAAAATATCTTGCATTTAGCTGGCAGGTGAGTCCTTCCTTCTGCATCACAGGATAGTACTGTAAAAAGGAAGAGAGTCCATATGCTATCTAATGATTAGGAAGCCTGAGGGACCTCCTAGCCACAGCCAGATGATTATTTTCCAATCCTGTTTCCCTCTCTGAAGAGTATATGAAAAAGAGATTACCAGTGCCTAGATGTGGTAGCATACCATGTTATGTTTTTATTGTACTCAAACTGAAGTCTCACTCCATCTTCACCTAAAATGTGGGTTTTTTTTCATCCTGCAAGAAACCTTCTTACAGAGGGATTTGGAGTTCAGCTTTAAGAAGGTAAGAGAGGGAGCAAGAAATTGAATGGGGAAAAGACCCTGGGGTCACGTTTTGAGGAGATGAAGAGAAGCAGTGGCTGAGACGGTGATCATGCAGCTGGGCCTTGGTTTGAAGAACTGGATAGATGAAAGTGTGAGAGGACACCCTGAATTGAGACCTGTCTTGAAAGTCCCACTGCTGTAGGCTTGGGAAGTGAGATGGTTTGCAGACAGAGAGATTGATTAAGATATTTCTCAGCTTTAGAGGCTGGTGAACTAGTTTTTATGTAGGACTTCAACACTGGACCCTGGACTCCACAGTGTAAAGTGGACTTTTACCAGAGTCCTTCTGGCTCTAGATGAAAATAGAGCCTAAATAGAGTACCCCAAACTCATTCCTCTATGTTATGAAGCTGTTCTAGCCCTTGAAAAATCTTCCCTGGAAGCTGGAGAGTCTCAACACAGAGCAATACATGTCACTGAGGCATGTATGTATTAATAACCAACCAGTTTTGGCACTTTCATCCAAAACAAGTTGGCAAGCTTAGACAACCAAGTAATGCAAGGCTCCTTAAAGAGTCATTACCTTTTCAGTCTGGAAATGAGAGTGTTTAACTCTTCTTGCATGCAGCAAATTAATTACTTAGCAAAGAGCCTGAGAAAACCAACCAACCACTACCACCCATCTCGCCAATAATTATTTTTAACTCATTTGCTAGAATATTAATATTGTCTAACCTTGGGTTATTATGAAGAATTGAAAAAATAACAAGAAAAGCATTCTGTACTGAATCTAGAAGCAGTTAATTAGCAAATGAACTGGAAATAAGTAAGACTTGCTCACTGCAGGATCTATGCTAGGGCCTTTTGCAATAACTAGCGAATCCTTCTTGGAGAAGGGAGCAGAATTGGAACTGCTTTCCCTGATATGTTGGTAGCCAAAGACATTGATATTGAAAGAGCTGTTGAGGCTTTACTGAGGATTAAGGAAAAAAAAAAAAAAAGGATGAATAAAATGAAAGGAAGAAGAGATCAAAGGTGGCAGATGGAAACGTTAGCCCCGTGTCTCTCTGATGTATCTACATATGGGAACATTCATGCTAAAACCTCTGTAAGGGTCAGATGGTATTCTGTGGTCAGCTGGCTGAGGTTAATGAATATAGGGATTCAAATTGGCCATGGGTATGATGAAAGTGTTTGTTTGTGTGTGTGTATACATACATGAGAGAGAGATTCATCACCTTTCATCTCTTGTGCTCATTTGTTGAGGCTGCTGAGCTACTCTTCCTGAGGGAAACCAGCTTGAGGCCACTGTATCTGCACCCACAAGGCAAATATATACAGGAGGCAATGTGTAAATCAGCCTCCTACCCAATCCTACATGTCCTGCTTGCTGACAGATCAGGTTTTTTAATGGTTCTCTCCATGTGGTTTGAAGAATTTTGGCCCTCCTGAAGCAGTGAAGATGAGCAGGCTCTTCTGATTATGCAGCCAGCCAAGCACGGTATTGCCTGCACCAGCTCCTGCTCCTTTTTTCTGCCAACTAACCCCAGTCTTGGCCTCCAGCAATCTCACCAGCCAATGCCAGAACCCCTCTGAAGCTGAGAGCTTGCCAAAGGCTTCACAGAGATCTCAGCCAACGACCTCCCTGGCCTTGGCCATGGAGTATCCCCTGCTTCTCTGGCCCAGGTATCCCTAGAGCAGAGCTCGTCTATCTGCCAAAGCCTGAAGCTCTTTTGCAGCATGGTCAGATCTCACCCAGTGTCCCACCAAACTCATTCTTACTCAGGTAATGCAGGCAGTGTGCAGACCCCAACAGCACTGGGCAGCATCTCGCTGTCCTCCCACTGCTGCAGTCAGGAGAGCTGGGATGGAGGAGGCAGATGTGGGCAGGGTATGGGCAGATTGGTGCTGTAGTTTTCTGCCCTCATTGAAAACCACAGAGTGCAGCAAAGGTGGACCTCCTTCAGTGATTGCAGGTTCTTTCTATAAGTGTTGCCACAAAAAAGGCCTCTAGGTAGGGTGAATGTCATGCAAAGCTGCAGTGACACAGGCATATATGCTGCTCTGCCATCCATTTATTTTTTCCTAATCCCTGCACAGTGGTAACTAATAAATCCAATCTAAAAAACAAACCCTGGCAGGATGAAGACCAAGGAGAAGTTTAATGCAGTAGACCTAAAGCACACAAATCTATGAGGCTCTTCCAAATACATGAGTGATGAAACAGAATTCAACATCCAAGATAGCAGCAATCATCTTCCCCTTTCAACCTGGATTTTTAATCAGGTGCTGTTTCATCCCTGGTGGGACACAGCATTGTAAGCCATCACGTTCCCGCCACTGACACTGCATCTCTTGCATTCAGGACAGAACAGGAAGGCATGAGAGGAGAAATGTTGATTCTTTACCTCCAGATCTCTCAGGACTGGGTGGTCTTCAATGCCAGGGAAAAGCACCCTCATGGTGTAGGTTCGGTAGTCGAGGAAAGGGATCCCAGCTCCATCCAGATCACTTGTCAGCTCATGAATATCTGTCTGCAGCTCTGCAAAGGCTGACACAAAAAAAGGGATGACTCATGTAGCAATGACAGTCCAGATCTCCCTCACCATTATGGGAAAGGCCCTCAGACCTACATGCCTGAGGCTGAGGTACAAATGGAGAAGCAACACATGGAGATGAGGAAGGTGGACAAGAGCTGTCTCATCTTTCCTCTAACACAATCTTTCCCCAGGGACATCTTCCAAGGCTCTCTCTGGACTGTGAGTTAGCAAATGCAGTTAGGACAGGGTGGAGGAAGGCTGATCTCAGGGAAACAGGCAAAATCAGACTAGATCCAGGCTTGAGCCACGCCCATAGGATTCAACATTCCTTTTCCTTGTGGTATTTTGGCTCTAAGTTTTGTGGCTGGATGTCTCACTTCTACCAACATTGAAAAAGCATCAGGCTTCCTTCCTCATCCTACCTTCTTTGCACTCCAGTGCCACCCTGGACTCCAGGTTGTCCATCTGCATCTGCAGGCGCTTGAGGGTGAGGTCGCTTTCTCTGGATTTGCGTTTGTAGGCAATCAACACAGCCACGATAAAGATGATGAGCAGGCCACCAGCTACTGCAATGCTGACAATAGCTGGCAAGCTGAGAGGGCTGTCTGGAGAGATGTAGACCATGCCTGGGGAGAACTCCATCCCTCCTACACGAGCCTAGAGGGAAGGAAGGGAAGAGTTGCAGTGAAATTCTTGAGCAAGCAGGAACACAGAGGAACTCCATCATCTCCTTTACTAAGGCTGAATTATGACCTCCCCTTGTTCACCAGGCTAAATGGATTGTGAGTTACTTGGATAGAGAACAGTTTTAAAACACCTGAAATGTCATATAGAAACACCTCTGTTGGCAGAGAGACCATGAACCCAACCAACAACTTTGTGGTGAGACAAATCTCACCAATCCCAACACCCTGGCTGCACATAAGTTCGGGCTTCATTCTGGATTTTCTATTCCCTGTCCTGAATAACTCCGTTGTGCTGGACTGTCCTGAAAACACTTAGTCCCAAAATGCACACAGGACACACAGCTCATGGTTATGGTCAGATGGGTCCTAACCTCATGATGGGGCAGGTGACATCTGACCCAGGCAGCTAGAACAACAACAGTGGAAATGCAGAAATCAGAGTCACAATTTGCTTTTCAGCTGGAGAAAACTGCTTCTGGAAGCCACTGGGTTATGAAAAAAAGACCAAACACAAAAACCACAGAGCCTGCTCCATGGTCTTTACAGCCCTGCTCCTAGGCATACATTGGCAGGCTGCCTGCAGTGGGACAGGGAGCTAAACACAGCTTTCTGCTCCCCATGCACTCCCAGAGGTTCCCAGGGCTGCTACCAGCCCCTGGAACAAGATGCTGTGTGAGGACCTTGCTTTTAACAGCCAGCAAGAAACCCTACAAGAGGTATTGCTGCAAGCCCAACAAAATGCTTGGCTGAAGCAAATCGGTTAGGAGTCCATTTTTACAACATGAACATCGACCCCAACTGTAATGCCCCAGGGTACTACTTGCTCAAGGCTACTACAGCGTTGTTCAAGGATATATGTAGAGCAGGAGGAGTTTGAGAGGCAGGGGGAAAAGTGCTGCTGATTCACCTGAGGTACAAAAGAAGGCTTCTAGGACTGTGGTGTGGTAGGGGAACACTGGTTATAGATACATAGAATCACAAAATAGTTTGGGTTGGAAGAGACTTTAGAGATCATCTAGCTCCAACCCCCCTACATGGGCAGAGACAGCTCCCACTAGACCAGGTTGCTCAAAGCCCCATCCAACTTGGCCTTGAACAATTCCAAGGATGTGGCAGCCACAGCTTCTCTGGGCCACCTGGGCCAGTGTCTCACTACCCTTGCAGGAAATAGTTTGTTCCAAACACCTCCTCTAAATCTCACCTCTTTCAGTTTGAAACTGTTCCCCCTCATCCTATCACTTGATGTCCTTGTAAAAAGTCCCTCCCCAGCTTTTCTGTAGCCCCTTCAGGTACTGGAAGGTGCTCTATGTGTCCCTGGGGCCTTTTCTTCTCCAGGCTGAAAAACCCCAACCCTGTCTTCATAGAAGAGCTGCTCCAGCCCTCCTCTGGACTTTCTCCAAGAGCTTCATGTCTTTCTTATGTTATGGGCCCCAGCACTGGACACAGCACTGCAGGGGGAGTCTCATAAGAGAAGAGTAGATTGGGAGAAGCACCTCCCTGTCATGCTTAGATTAACATAAATCTAGGAAGATGCCATGCAAAGAGCTTGAAGTATCATGACATGGTGATGAGCCCCATCCCTTCACCCCAGCTGAGCTTTGTCACAGAAAGGCACATCAAACCCTGCACAAAGTGCAAAATCTTGTTGCCAGGCAGAAATGCAGCCAAGACCCCAGGGCTATGTGCTTCTTACTCCCACTGCAACTGGGACCACTGCACCATGTAATTGAACCTTTTCCTCCTCCCTCATGAGGAGATCTCCCTCACCATTCCAGGTCCCACAGCTAATGAAAACATTCTCCACATCCCATCCTGGTGGCTACCCTTGTCCTCCATCCCACCAGCTCTCAGCTAATCAGTCTATCTCCAGCCTGCCTGCATACATGTTAATCCCAGGCCTGCCATGCCTCAGCTCAAGCACCTACTCGGGTTTCCTCTCTAGGCTGCAAAAGGAAGAAACTGGCCCAAAGAGGAAGGATTGGAGCCAGCAGAAGAGACTTACAGAGCAGAGAGTCATGAATTAATGAAAAATTGTTCAGCTGCTTTCGCTCCTCACCACCACACCCCTTCCTGGGGACATGAATGTCTGTGACCCCACCACCTCCTATAAATTATTCTGGCCCCAGTTACAACCTCTGAGATGATCTTTAGCACCAGCTGTAAACTATTCCTGGCCAAAGCCACCTAGGTGTAATCCTTATGTCTTGAACTGGACAAAAATGGATGCCTGTAAATATCTAATTTCCATCCACAAGGTCCTCTCATGCCATTTTGGGATGGGCTCTGGAAAGATAATGATCTCCACAATGACAAACTAAAAAGGGAGTCCTGTGTGACTTTCCATATGTAAGTGCCTACATTAGATACCAGCAGTCCTTCAGATGTGCTCCACTTCTTCATTGCACACCTTCTCCAACAGAGTTACTCATAGATCTTCCTCATGTCTCTTTCTTTTGCTTGGAAGAGAGATTATTGAGTTTTAGTCAATATTTTTTTAACCATCGTTCAGGCCTTTTATTTCTTTTCTATTTTTTTTTTTCCAAATACTTAACTCTGTCATTTTATAAAAGATAACTAAACTAGATAAAAAAAAATATTGACATCAATGTGTGCCATTGTCATCGCTTCTTCTCTTAGAAATAATCTCAGTGTTATGGTTCATTCACTCTCATGGTCCTCTCTCATATCTAGGCCACCTCACTTTGCAAGAAAAGGTTTGTTCAGCAATTTGCTCAAGGTCACACAGTAAATTGTTGGCAGAATCAGGAGGAGGACCTGGGAGAGCTACCTGTCAATTATCCTGACGATCAAAGTGACATTCATGTGAAACATGGGCATACATTTAGTATCAACCCAAGCAACAGAGAGGCTGTGCTATGCTGGAGGAGGCATCTCCCAGCCCAGCTGTCCCCCTGGTAAGCTCCAGATGCAAAGTCCATCCTTGAGTACTGGCCTCCATCACAGGTGACCTTCTGTATTTGGTTCCCAGCCCAGACACTGTCAAAGTGTTGCCTCAGTGTTGGCAGTTGAGGGAGAAATCTGTAACTTGTCCTAATACTTATGCTTATTAGCAGGCTTCAATGTGATTATCCTCCTGTGTTTCCAGCAACATCTCTTGTTTGATCAGCATCCTCAAAAAGGGATTATTTTTTTCTCTATGGCTTCACTTAAGTTGTCCTGAGCTGCAGGAGCAGGGGAGTCTTCCCAATTAATAAGACCTGACCAGATGTTCATCCTCCCTGATCCCCAGGGGTTGATTATTGCTCACCTGACTTTGAGTTTTCTCTCTCTCTGATTGGCTCTGTCCATCTCTGACTAACCATATGTTTAATTATTTTCATGAAAATGACAGGGAACATATATTGCCTTGTTCCAAAGCTTTGGAATTCACACAAAGAAAATCTCTCATTTCATTATTTCTCCTCTTGGAGTGTCTTAATGTGCTTTACAATGAATTGAGAGCCAAGGTATATTTGCATGGCTGAAAAGGATTATTACCTCTATTTTCCAGATGACAAATTTTGGCACAGAAAAGTTAAGTAGCCAGTATGAAGTCTCCCAGCAGCAGTCCCAAAGGAGACTCAAAATGGTCACCAGAAACTCTATTTTCTAAAAGTCTCCAGAAAACTCTCTTTTAAAAGAACCGTGCAGTGTGTCTCCATCAACCTCTGTGAGTCTCACTGCATTGAAATAAATAAATATGTGACAGGTAGAGCTTTGGGAAGGTAACAGAGAGGTGGAAAAATGTTGGTCACAAGGAACAAGAAACACTGATCACAGAATCATAGAATGGTTTGGCTTGGAAGGGACCTTAGAGATCAACTAGATCCAGCCCTCTTGCATGGGCAGGGACACCCCCCACTAGACCAATTCCTCACAGCCCCATCTAACCTGCCATTGGACACAGATCAGTACAACTCAGATGAGTTTGCTGAAGGGGTATTTATAAAGCAACAACATTGAGGAATGCAAATCTCTGAGAGGAAATTTAAAAAAGAGTGAATAAATCCACCATGAGGAGAGGAGAAGCACTCTCTGATGTAATCAGTTGGTCCATTTCTCACAGGTTCCAGGAAGGACTTGCAGGAGTATACTAAGTTGGACAGATATCAAAAACTCAAAGTCCCATCACAATAGAGTCCTTATTCTGCTTTTTTTTTTTTTTTTTCTTTCTCCTACAAAAAGGCAAATTTTAGCCACCAGCATGTTAGTAATTGCTGGAGACTGTGTTGAATTTAACAAAGTATGAAATGTAGGGAACATGTTACATATATGGACTCGCATGAGCATCTGAGTATCGTACAATCTGTACAAAAACAGAAGAGAGATTAACTTTCCTGAAGGGTGTAATTATGAAATGTTTCTCACTGTCCATAGATACCTCCAAGTTACTCATCTAGTCTTCTACTTCTCCAAGTTATTTTTGATGTAGATATTATATCAAGAAGGGTCTCTAATGTTTATGGGATCTATGGAAGGCAAATGTTGATGCAAACTCTTGGAACACCTTTGACAGCTCTTCAGCAGTGATGTGCCCTCCCAACTCACTCAGAGAGGAAAGGCTGATGAGGTTCAAGCACCACTTACCATCACCTTGTGTCGTCCAATGAGGTTTGGGGACTCACACAGTAGCTGCACATCTGATACTGTCACCACACAAGGCTTCTCACCAACCAAAACGGTGTAGTTCAGCTTGGCGTTCCCTCCTGCCACTGGTGGGATCAAGTTCTTGCCCTGGATAGAAAGGAATATCACCCCCCCAAAAAAACAACACATCAGGAAAGAGTCTGCCTTCCACCTCTTGTTTGTTCCTGTGGCACAAGTTTTAACATTGCACTTGACATTCATAAATCACCATTTCCTAACACAGGGAGGAAAAGCCAATTTAGGAAGTCATGCAGAGGACATCATGGTTGGCTACAGACTGCCATCAGTCACAACAGTCTGTCCTGCTCGTCTGTCTCTGGAACTAAATGAGAAACCTTGCATACAGATCTTGCACAAACAGGACCTCACAAAAAATACTCAGGAGAGTAAATCAGACCCCTTTCCAAACATGCAAGAAGGTATTCTGCAAATCATTTCTTTGCTCATGCACCACATGCAACTGCTGATATAGAAATGTTCAATCATAAAATTCCTTCTCTGTATTGCTGTCCAGATTACAGAAATTACAAAGGATTTGTTTAGTATGTAATCAGGGGTGAAAGGAAGGTCTTTAAAACCCAGGAAAAAATAGACTTGGGTATTTAATTGCCAGCCATATTACAGCAGTAGAAAATCTTCTTCTCTGGTGAGCAGCAGTGGGTACAAATTTAGGCTGTACAGAGGTAGCTGCAGCAGGAGTTCATGTGTTTTAGTTATGGGTATTGGCAGATGCTCAGCAGTGATTCCTGTTTTCAGATGGTGACTCTGTCATGATGTGATATGGTAGGTGCAATGAGTGAAGGAAATTTCTGGAATGCAAATGGGGTGCTCCTGTGGTATGTGAGGTGCTGGCAGACACAGGAAGGCACTAGGCAGCATGTGTTTGTCCTTCCTCATCCAAGCCTTGATCCCCACCTCACCTTCAGTATAATGGGACTTCCCGGCTTCAGCTCAAGGATTCCTGAGGGGTTAAAAACCTCAAAGACTGGGTTTGGGTAGTAGGTGAAGTTGGTTTTGTTGAGGATCAGCAGGGACTGCACGTTGTCAAGAATGAAGCCAAACTCTTCTGGGCGCTCAGCAAGCTCAGACTGGTGGCTGGGGTCAACAGCCAGTGCTGGAGCCTGGCAGGTCATCTCTGTGCTGTTCTGCACCTCGCAGTTCTGGAGAAAGAAACCCAACAGAAGGAGAGTTTATGGAAATGCCACCAGTCCTTCTGATCAGCAGATAAATCCCAGGGAAACACCAGCCTACCCACTGCAGGAGGACAGGGAGGAGCAGACCTCCTTGGTTATTGTGAGACAGGCTAGTCCTCCACTGCTTCAAAACACACCCCACATCCATCACTCACTAAGGCTGGGAAGGAATTAGGAAAGCTTTGCTGGGGCAGGTGTGTGAAGCAGTTTGCACTGTGATTGGGCAGCCTGTGCCTCTCCCCTGAGGGAGCTCAGCCTCTGGGGTTGCCAATGTCAGCATCTTCCCCTAAACTTACTTCCTTCTGGAAATAGAAAGTTCTTCCTTTTTTTGTACACTAGAGACTCCTCAAAGCCTCAGCACCATGCTGCAAATACCTCTCACACTCTGGGGATCCCCTCAAAAGTGTATGTGCAGGATATGCTCAGTTGTACCCAAGAGAGGTAGTCGATGTCCCAAGCCTGGCAGCGTTTTAAGAGGCATTTTGGACAATGCCCTTGACAACATGCTTTAACTTGACCAAATCTGAATTGGTCAGGCAGTTGGAGTTGATCATTGTTGGTTCCTTCCAACTGAAAAAGTCTGGTCTGGTCTGATCTGGTCTATTCTACTCCATTATATTTGCATAATCAGTTGGAAGATTGCCAGTCAAGATTCGCCCCAGAGCCGGGAATGAGTTTCAGTAGATCTTTTCTGAATTTGATGAGGTGTAAGATGTGACAAAATTGTTTTAGATTTGATTTTATGTAGGGAGATATTAGTTCATGGCAGAGCTAGGATTAAGACCAAGATCTAGGTCTCCCAATCTGCAGGCTGTAGATACAAATAAATCTAACTCTTATTCCTGTGTTTTCTTTTTGGATCTACCACAGTTTCACCACTGCTCATGTGGCAGAAGATTATTTTAATGTCCTCAAAGTGCTTTGAGAACCTTGAGTGGAAAGCCCATGGATTAACCTTTAAACCTGAGAAGTGCAGAGGACCTGGACTTTCTGCCCCCTCCCCAATTAGTCCCTGTGTATTTTTTACTTTTAGAGCCTCTTCTTCTGGGATGCTCCCAGGAAGTGCTGATAAAGACCCAGCACCTTTTCAGATGCTGTTTCATGACCGTATCCCTCAACCTCCTGTAGATACTAGCAGGTACTGCCTGCTCCTGAGTCTCCTAATTGGAGGTGCTGAACTCACATATTTTACAGCCCTATCTGGAGCTGCTCAGCAGCTACTGGTAATTGGTTCCTTCAAAGTCAGTTGTCCTTCCAGACCTTGGTAAAACTCTGCTGGCCTCCACAGAGCTGCTTCTGTTTCCTCAGTGGTCACTGTGAGTTGTAAATCCACCTGGTTAAATCTGGATATACTCTTGCAGGATCCCAAAGAGTCCAGGAAATGGACACAGTAGTACCAAAGAGCATTATTCACAGTCCCTTCTGATCCCAGCACGCCCAGCTAATAACCTCAATTTGGGTCTACTTCTGCCCAGGCATGGCTGGTTTTACATAATAATGCAGGTTATACATGGGTCAAGAGATGTCCTTAGGCCAACAGAAGAAACAGGCTCAGCAGAGACCAGGAGTCAAACAACTGTTAATGATGCCTGTCTGTTCCTTCTTCAGTCCAGTGCTCCTTCATGGACAAAGGATGGGGTAATCTTTCTGAAAGCAAGTAATTCTCTCTTTTCTGGATGCAACAGGAGATTTCTACCTTCAAAGCTGCTACCAAGCCTCTGTGACCACCCTGGACATGTCCCCTCCCCATCTCAGCAGCCATACTCACGTTGACATGCTCCTTTCCACCATGCTTTGCCCGGATCTGAGGGTTTTGGATCAGGTCTAGGTGGGTTCCCCACACTGCAATGGGTGTGTTGCCACTAGAGAAGAGGAAATGAAAGAAGTTCACGAAGATAGCTAAGAGATATCAGGACTGATTGCACCAGCAATGGGTGATCTGTACTCCCAAATGTGGCCAGAAACGTGTCTGACCACATCTCAGTGTCTCATAGGCAGGGAAGGAAAAACAAAACAAAGCAAATAATTTTTCATTCATTCATAAAGGGAGGAATAAGTCAAAACCCATGCTTGCTGAAACTGCCACATCAAGCAGGATCTGGGTGTTTTCCATTGTTGGGACTCAGCAATCAGAAGCTTTGGTAATAATAAGAAGAGTGAGGCTCTTCAGAATGGTCCACAGACTGTATCTCCTATATCACTTAAGGAAGGGAGCCCAAAAAGCCTCACAGATAGTGTCCTGTGCAAGCAGCTGTTGAGGATTCAGTGCTACCTTGGTTGAGGGCTGTAGTCCCATCTTGCATGTTAAACCTGCTATAAAAACATCATCCTGAAAAAGTTGTCACCTCAGTGAACACACTTCAGTGCTTCCAGGAACCTGGTCCTGCAGCATCTAGAAGACACAAAGCCAAAGTCATCAGCCTTGCTGTGTATCAGGTGTTGGCTTGGTTTCCATCTGGTGACCTAGGCAGGTAAGTTCTGCCATGTGTGTTAGATACAACATGTGACAGAATCGAGATTTCCAGTCAATGTGTCCCTTTGCTCAGGCAAGGACTGATGTCCTGAGCACAATTCATACAAACCATGACCCTGTCTTTGGTAGATTTTCTCACTTTTATAACATCTCTGTCAGCCCATTTTAAGATGGGGACATGTAGACAGAGCCCTTCTCAATCCCTGCAACCACTGCCCCTAGAAGGAAACAGCTTCCAGGAACACCCTTCTTTCCTTTCCTTAGCCTCTTCCAGCTGCATCCAGCAGTGCTATTTGTGGGACTTCAGGGAGCAGAGGGGAGGGAGGAAGGAAACTGCAAAGGAGCATTCCCAGACTTCAGCAGGAGCTGATGTGTTCATTGGCTTTGAACTTCATGTTGAGAGGAAGGGTTCACCATAGACAATGGTCCCCAATTTGGCATTGGAACAGCATTTCTCTTCCAGGGCTGAAGTGAGAAGAGTTGTCCAAGAAAGCAAACCCCTCAGCTGTCAGGGCTCACACAGCCAGGGCAGGATGAGGAAATATCATCAACAGCCCCATCTCTGAGGGTTTCCCAGAGTGAGGAGTACTCTCAGTTTCGGCACCTGCCTCTGTAACTCCCCTTGGAAACTGTCCAGGCTGCAATTTTTTTCCTGGAATGCTCTGCTGAGAAGGGGGGGGAAGGCTGTGTGGAAATGACTGGGATTGGGAAAAGAAAGCTCAAGATCCCTTTCCTGCCTCCAGATAAACCTACACATGCATGAAAGATGAAACAAGTGCATTATAAATGAGAAAACACCAAAGAATAAACACACCATAAGAAGAAGCCTGCATTGGTCAACAGATTCTCCTCCAATTCTGACCTTTGTTTTCCATGTTTCTCATTTATCTTCCATCATTAATCAGGTGGGACAGGTGGGAATGAAAGCAAATACACATCTCTGCTCAGCAGTGTAGCTATCAGGTTTCTGTCAGCTGGCCACAGCCAGCTCAGACTCTGTTTCGGCCCCTCTAGTTACACCCACAATGATAAACCAAAGGGCCAGGACACCAGCTCAGACACTGGCTGGTGGCCATAGATGCTGCTAAGCTGTTAACAGTACCCCAGGCAATGCATGGTCATGGTGCAAGGGATAACAAGGACCAGGGAGTGCTCCCAACAAAGCAGGACAGAGGAAACTGAACTTCCTATGAAGGAGCAAAGATCATTGGTGGTGTGGATGAGGCCTATGCATGATCACTGGTTTCAAGGCCAAAGAGCAAACCTGGATTAAGTACTTACTAGTTTAAACCCAGCCTATGTAACCAAGAAGCCTGCACATTTGAAGTCATGAGCCATGAGCTCTGCCAAAGAGCATTGCTGCAACCGTATCTTTGGGCAGGTACTCCTGTGATGCTTCTCTGAAAGGTTCCTTATGGTCTTTCATTCAATAAATGCCTGTACAGACTGTTCCACAGTTAGGAAAACACTGACCTTGAGTTTTGCAGAGTACCTCAAGTTCTTGTTCTCTGAAACCATCTGCTGTGATTGGAAAATTCTAATAGGAAATTTTATGGGGCAAAGGCACATTTTGCCATTTCCATAAGTTCTGCTTGGCTGGTTGAGTTCTCTTGAATGCACAGAGGCTCTCTTCTGAAGTCATACATTCACTTACAACTTAGAAGAGAGCTCCCCCTCCCTGCCTTACAGAAAAAATACCCTCTCCCAAAATTCAGTACCACATGAAGTATCCCTGATATCACCCAGGGAGAGCTCGCTCACCAAAAACCAAAACAGAAGTGTATTAACCAAGTTGTTCTTTCTCCACTGTCCTGATTCTTCTGGATTTTTGGCTGTGATCCTTTCTAATTTTTATTATTATTTATTAATATTATGAATCTCTCCTGATTCAAACTAGGAGAGATTTTGTATCTTTACTCAGCTAAAAGTTGTACGTGTTCCAGTGGTGTCAAATGTGTGCCTATGTACAGATATACAAGAGTGTGTATATATGCATAAATCCCTTTATTTAATCAGCCAAGTCTGTGCACACAGTTTTAAACCCGCATGTTAAATATTCTGTATTTGGTTTGGAAACTGAGCTTGCAGGCTCAGACCACAGTTATTAAGCATTGGATCAGAGAGGGGTCTTTTCTCTGAAAAAAATGAAAAGACAAAGTAGTTGTGTTTGCTGAGGACATGAAATCACCCTCTAACCCCCTCTGGCTTGCGAATCAAGTAAATAAAACTGTTGTTTGTTTTTGCAGAAAATCACCCACCTTTTGTGTCTGCAGGAGAATGGTGGTCATGGCCACTTCTTGCCCAGATCAGATCAGAGCTTGGAGACATGCTGCTGCCCAGCATACTAGCAGAGGTGCCAAGACTACAGGTTTTCTTAATTTCATTCTTTATTTTCCCAAAAGCTCTGAGAATAATTTTCTGTCTGACGACTCAGAAAATTCCTGGACGTAATTCAAATCAAACCCAGATCAAGTGTATTAATGAAGCCTCATAAAATTCTAGTTACCTGCCAGCCCAGTGTGACTCTTATTTTTTAATTATTGTTTTTTGACTGTGGGAGTAAATTAGCAGTAATCTTTTCTTTATTGTCATGGAAAACGGCACTTGAGAAGGTTTTAAGCCAGGCTTGGTACATTCATTCACTGATTTTGCAAAGCTGGTTTAGTAGCAATCACCTCTCCCTCCAAACAATGTAGCCCCACAGTCAGGAGTGAGGAATCAGAAGCACAGTGGATTTACTGTAATGAATCCCACAATATAACAAACATATTGAGGAACAGCCTCCTCAGTCTATCTCCAGATCCATGTGACTTGACTAACTTATTTCTTTCTTGATTCTCAGGACTGGATTTGGCTGCACTTTCATCCAGGTCTGTGTGGAGGCTTTACCCTAATGCTTCTCTCCGTTATAACCTGCTGGACCCAGCTCCACAATTAACAGTTATAGTGCTTAAAAATGTCCCAGACACCCTGAACCACAGGGGTAATCCTGAATATTGTGTCTTCTCTCTCTGCACTCTCCTCCAAGGTTATGCACCTTTGGATAAGTGCACAAGAAAGAGGATGAAAGTGGGTAGGTCTGATGAAAATTAGGCACTTGTTAATGGTCAAGTGGTGGTTTTCTGATTTCAGAGACACGGAAGAGAGGAAAATGTACAGGTTGTACCTGAATGATGAGACCAGTAGAGTCCCTGTCATCCATCCTAGCTGCTACACACCCTGCAACTAAGCTGGCACCCACTAAACAAGCACCTCTTCTTAATTGCCTTTCTGCTGAGAGGTGGGATGGGAGATCCAAGGCAGCAAGCAAGAGGATGGGGAGTCTCTGCACCCCCAGGCTGGGCAAAGCTTTGTCAATGCACCTGAAGCATCTCTTTGGCTGCTGCTTCATCTCTTGCTGGCAGCTTCAGCAGAGAAACCAAGGAGCAAACGGGCTCTGGAGAACTCCTCTCCCCTTCCAGCCAAGACCTGAGGCCAGGTGGAGGGAAGTCCCCACACCGCAGCTTTCCTGGGGATGTGAGGGAATTCACTCTCCTAAGCTGTCAATCTTGCACCATTTAACTGGCACTGAACTCACTTTAATAAGGAAAAGAGTAAAGTGTTTTCTTATTTCACTGATAACCTGAACTCTGACTGAATAGAAAACCCCCAAATGGAAAATCTAGACACTAAAGCTTCAAACCTGACGTGCAAAGATTCAATCTGGTTAAATCAGTAAATTCCCTCATGGTAATTAAAGGTACTAATTGATTTGTAAAAACATCTTCTGGTTGGGAGCTGAACTGGGGGATTTACAAGCCCTGCTCCTAATCCCCAGACACTCCAATCAGTCCAGTTTGACAAGAGAGCAGAGAGCTGTTGTGGATGAACGAGAGGAAACTACGATTTCTTATTTTGTATCTTTTCAAGGAAATACCAGTGGATTTTATGACCAATTTTTCTCTTCCCGAGGCCATTTCTGCAGGCTTCTGAGAGCATTTGGGTGAGAGCTGTGAGTTGTGATGCTTTCCACAACCAGGGCAAATGTTCCTCTTAAACACCTTCATGTGAAACCTCTGAATTCACTAAAGCAGCATCAAAGGGGTGAAGAGGAAAAGGGATGTCTAACAAGGAGGTAGGCTGTTGGATATGGCAGGGACCAGGGCTTCTTCTGTGCTTCATCTCAGGAGACAGCCCTGGGGCTTTCAGGCATGATGGCCCAAGATGTTTATTCCTAACCCAGCCCATCCATGAAGGCCGTGGGAAAGTTAGGAAGCCAATGGAGATTCATTTCTCCAAGCACAGTTATGATATTTTTGCCTGGTTTTAAGATATCAGTGACTGGTCCTGCTCCCATGGAAAGCTGTGGACCCAGCCCAGTGGGGTCCAGAACAGTCACAACCAGAAACAGCAGGAATTGCAGCTTTTTTACAACTGCATAGTTTAACCAGCCCCAGTGGTCTGTAACATTACTCAGACAGGGAGCATCCTGGTGCTGGAGATAAAGCCTGGGCTGCAGTAAAGAAGGAAAAAGCTTCAAGGTTGGAGAAAAAAAAAAGCAACTAGGTTGGAGACTTGCTGCACCTACCTTTGAAATTAAAGCATGAAGTCTCCAAGGCAAGCTTCTGGTGAGCATTGGCAGCTGGTTTTGCTGCATTAAGCCAGGAAGATTCACTCTGCTGGTGAAGGTTGAATGAAGGATCTTTTAGGTTTGGACTACATGCAGTTTGTTTGGTGAAAGGACCCTGCTTCTGCTCATCCCTCACCAGACTGTGGAAGTTTCATCCCAAGGAACACATGAGCACAGACACACACTGAGCATCCAAAGTGTCACAACAAATACACAATGCCCTCTTGGCCTTTAGTCTTTCCACAAGGCAAGTCCACCAGCCCACATAGTCTTGGGCTCTGGGAAGTAGCTCTGCACAAATACATTTCTTGGTGAACACAATGTTTGGAAAGCATTTTCCTGTCTCAAGGACCAGTGTAAACACACTAGTGCTACATTAGAAAACCCTGGGAGGTGGAAAAAGTTGTCCCTGAGACGCTTACCTAAAGATGCTCCACTCAGGCTCAATCCTCAGGATGGTTGGATCTTCTACATATTCATACTGCAATTCCTGATGTATCTTGGCCTTGTCCACTCTTACAGACACCTTTACCTTCTCAAAACCTTCATCTGAGGCAGTGGTGTTACAGACAATGTGCTTGGTGGATCTCCTGTGAGCAGAGGCAAGTAAATATAAACCAGGTGTTACCAGCAGCAAAACGAATGGTGCCAACAAGAGCCCAGCCACTTACTCTGATGTCCTGTGACCTTAACCTATGCACTGTGAAATGGTGAAACTCACTGGTACAGGAATATGTTGAATAATGTGTCACATTTATCTGAGGAAGTGACACTGCCTCTAAATAAAAGCACAAGAGCCATAATTTCTCAGGTGTCGAGTGAAAAGCGAACGCCAAGGGAAGTCCAGAACCAGACCTCTCTCCAGAAGTATTTCTGTGTGATTAAATCCATTTAATCACATGCAGACATATGCAGCAGCAGCTCGTAAAATGGGGTGTTTGCACCTCAGCTTTCCAGTCTGGGATAATAAAGTTTACTTTACACTGGAGCTGTAAGCCTTGTTTAAGTGCAATTTGCAGTGTGCCTGGGACCTTTGCATGGAAGGTGCTAATATGGTGGGAAGCATTTTATGGTTATACTCAAAGAGTGTTCTGCATAAACCTCTTCTTTTGGGGCAGGGCTCAAAACCAGCTCCAGGTCTGAATTTTCCAGTGCCTTTTTACCTTCCCATAAGGAGCCAAAAATCCAGGCTCCAAATGTCCTGAGTCTCCCAGTCCTGTGCTTTCTGATTCAGTTTTATCATATACCCCTAGAAAAGATCAAGCAGAGTGCATCCTTCCCTTGCAGCATGGCACTCACTTTCACTGCCTGCACCCTCCAGGTGCTCTCTAATCCCCCTGAAAGACCATGTCAGCCCTTCCTAAAACTCCCCAGCCTCTTCAGTAAACATCTCCAAGCAGCTGTGGTTCCCACTTGGCCTTTTAAATCACAAGCTGTGACTTCACCCTCCTGAATTATAGATGCTGAATCACACACATTGAATCACAGCACACTCATGAAAGGCAGATAAACAGGATCCCCACAGCCAGGAGAGGGAAGGGCACTGCCCCAAGACAGGTCTCCTGTGAATGAGCCCTTCTTCTTCCAAGGACACACTGGGAGAAATGTGCCAGCTTCATCTTTAGCCTCCACCAATACTGGCAGTGAAACGTGTTGCACTGGGTGGTTTTGAGCTGTGGGAGCCCCTGGGAATGGGATTCAGGCTCATTCCCACAGGGATCAAGGAACATTCAGCAGGTAACACTGACATTAAGCCTCTCTGAACTGCAATTGATCAGAAGCCAACCCAGAGCTGAAATGTTGCAAATCATCCATATCTTAGCATTACAGGACTACTCTGGGATAAAAGGGAAGTGTTTTAATACTCAGAACTGATGTTGTCAGATTTTCTTTGTCACCTCTCCTAAATCAGAGAGACGAAAGTGAATCTTTTAAACAACGTACTCCCAGATCAAGTAGCAAAACATGGGACCGTGGAGAATTTTAGTGGAATTTGACAAAGATCCATGCAAGAGAAATCCTATTCTCCCACCCTAAAACATGCACAGTAAGGTTGCATGTGATGCAGAATACAAAAAACCCATTGCAGAATAGACATGACCACAGGCAAAAGAGGAGATTCAGGGACAAGGTGTCATAGAACCATATAATTGTTTAGGTTGGAAAAGACCTTTAAGATCATCAAGTCCAACCATTAACCTAACCCTATCAAGTGCACTGCTAAATCATATTCTCAAGCACCATATCTACATGACTTTTAAACATGTCCAGGGACGATGATTCCACTACTTCCCTGGGCAGCCTGTTCCAGTGCTTGACAACCCTTTCTATGAAGAAAGTGTCTGGGCTACAGAAGACATCTCTAGATGATAATTGCTCACATCTTTCAGACTCGGGCATGTAAAATAGGAAAGACTCATCTGTACCTGTAGAAGAGGCAGGGTTGTCGCCCAAAGGTCACAATGACATTGCTGCCAGCATTAAGGTTGTTGCCTGTAATTGTCACCTGGGTGCCACCTGACACTGGTCCCCTCTTCGGCTTGAGATCAGAGAGTGTCAGAGTCTGTGAAGGCAAAGGGTCATGTTGAAAACAGCAGAGGAGCATAGATACCTTCCCTCTCTCATTTTAGCGATGGAGAGGTAGGAACCTCAATGGGTTAATCATGCATTAGCTAGACTTCAGAAGATGAAAGAATCTCCTGGCCAGCTGAGGAGTCTAGAATGACACGAGTCCTATCACAGACACACTGCTTGAATGCCAAGTTTGGTGGGATGAGCTCAGACCTAACTCCAGTCTGTTCTCCTCATCCCTACAAAATCAGACCTGACCTTGTACCTGCTGAGAAACACTCTGTGCTTGCAAAGTTCACATTTGGAGCAGCTGGAGCCACAGTCTTCTATCTCCACTGCTCGTTTGACACAGCTCAGGTGTCTTTTTTGCCATTGTGCAACACCACCTCTGCAAGACAAACCGGGTCTTGAACTGGCCAACTAGATCTTAATGAGGACTGTACCTACAAGCTCTGGAGCTCACAAGTGATTAAAGTGATTTGGCCTTGAGGAGATTACTCGAAAGCTTATTGTTCTGAGAAGGGAAGAGAACCTGTTGTATAGCTCCAGAGAGATGCCTGAAAACTCCCTCTGTGCTTTCAGGCTTTTTCCTGGAAAAGGAGAGAGCTGTGGTTCAGCAGAGCATCTGAGCTGGTGCATTACCTCTTCCACACGCCCACCACATGACCCCAAATCCTTATCTTTTTCTTATCAGGCTTGGATGTTGAGAGGTCTCGTATTGCATGAGTGTCCTGCACCAATACAGCCCAGTGATGTTCATGTTGAGATGTACTCTGAAGTACTACGAGCACTAAATGAGCACTGGCCAGATTAACACCTTTTTTTGCTAATTTCCAAGCCTCTTTTCCAAACGTAGCACACTGCTGAGTTAATACATCAAAAAGAGGCACAATTCCTTTAGAGGTTCCAAATCTCAAATCACTTTTTCTTACCTTCCTGTTCTCCCTTCTTCCCAAAATCAAGATAAAATACTTGCGCTCTGAAGGCACAGATCACCCTGTTACCACAATGCAGAGAGGAGAGATCCATTTTCAGGGAGAAATTTGGAGTTACAGTTTATTCTTTCATTTGCATTTTAATAGAAAAACTTTCCATTCAGTCCCAAGTGAAAAGCTACTATATGCATTTAAATGAAGATTATTTTTCCCCTCTTTAAGAACGATAACATAAATGCTTGAAGTCCTCCTCAGCTCCTCTGAACAAGCAGGTATGACATGCAGTCACCTTACTGAGCTTTCAAAACCATTAATCCATGTTTAGAAAACCACCTAACCCACAACACAGACCCCTCTTCCACACACACCCTGCCCTCTCTGTCCCTGTCCACCCCACCACTGACTAATAATTTTGAAAAACAGCTGCAAGGTTTCCACTCTGTTTTTGTTCAAGAAATGAAGCCACTGCTTGGAGAAAGAGCTGAACATGAAAATCTGACATCCAGCTCAGTAGAAAAATCTGTTGTCAGAGCTGGACACTTCTATTTAAAATTGATTGGTTTTGACATGGTAGTTTGGCAAGAGTTTTGCCTCAAGTCCATCACCGATTAATTGCTGAAGGATTGGAGGAAATCTAAGAGGAAAGAAGAAATTAAGAAACAAAAAATGTCTTGTTTCTTATGCTTTTCTGGGAATAGTCTCTAACAGCTAATATTGGGATAAAAGATGCAGAAAGAGTAGGTAGGTGCTCCTCTATTTTTAGGGTACCTCCCCATGATGTGATGGGAACTCCTCTTTAATCAATGGCCACCCACACCAGTGCTGACCATGAGAGCTGCTGCTGGCAGGTGACTTCCCAGCTGGGTGAAAAAAGGTTGAGAATGGCCAACCTAGTGCACATAGCCTACACAATAACACAACAATAGTAGCTGTTTTACCAACCAGAGAGGGACTGAGACAGTTGGGGTTGTTCAGCCTGGAGAAGAGAAGGCTCTGGGGAAACCTCATAGCAGCCTTCTACTATATGAAGGGAGCCTACAGGAAAGATAGGGAGGGACTTTTTACAGGGGCTTGTAGTGAGAGGACAAGGGGTAATAGATTAAAACTGGAAGAAGCAAGATTTAGGCTAGATATTAGGAAGAAATTCTTTAGTGTGAGGGTGGTGAGACACTGCAACAGATTGCCTAGGGAAGTTGTGGAAGCCTCATCCTTGGAAGTGTTCAAGGCCAGGTTGGATGGGGCTTGGAGCAACCTGCTCTAGCGGGAGGTGTCCCTGACCATGGCAGGGGGTATTGGAACTAGATGATCTTTAAGGTCCCTTCCAACCCAAACCGTTCTATGCTGTGAGTTAAAACCCCAAAGCCCTTGTCCCACTCCTGATTGGCTTTCCTGCCATCTCCCCAGAGGTAGATCAATTGGCCATGACCTTTTGAGGATCCTTGTAGACCAGAACTCCACCAGCACCACTGCTTGGCAAAGTATTGCTGTGCCTTGTGCCAACATGATGAAAGGGTTTGTGGCTAAGCTTTCAAAGTTGTGATAAACCATTAATTATTCACAGTGGCCTTCATAAATATTGCACAGCATATTTGCAGTAAAACTCAGCCTCCAGACTGTTTACCATTTCCTTGCTGGTGAAAGGTAATGGAAAATGCAAGAGGGTCTAGTGAATCTGTAATAGGCTGAAATGGAGAATGACAATGAGGGAAAGGAGCCCGGAAATCTTCTATACCTTTCTAGGGGCTTGCCTGTTTTCTGCTGCTCCCCACCCTTTACTTTCATAGAATCATAGAATCATAAAATGATTTTGGTTGGAAGAGGCCTTTAAAGGTCATCTAGCCCAACTCCCCTACCTTGAGCAGGGACACCTTCAACAAGATCAGGTTGCTCAGAGCCCTGTCCTACCTCACCTTGAATGTTTCTAGGGATGGGGCACCTACCACCTGTCTAGGCAACCTGTGCCAGTGTTTCAACATCCTCTTTTGTAAGAAATTTCTTCCTTATATCTAGTCTAAATCTTTCAGTTTAAAACTATCACCCCTTGTCCCATCGCTAGAGGCCCTGCTGAAAAGTTTGTCCCTATCTTTCCTCCAGGGCTTCCTCCACATGAGCTTTCCACAGAGAAGCTGCCATCAGAGCTGTGTCTAAACTGACCTCATGATGCATGTCAAGACCTTGGTTCCTACTTCATTCCTTCTGAGGATAAGGGCAGAGCAAGATGTGATTCAGTTTGTGCACCTGGGTTTCCTTTCTATACACTCAACAGTAGGAGCAGGAGGGGGAAGATGGAAGGGAAACCTGTTGCAAATGTTCTTCTGGGACCAGGATTTTAGGAGCAGAACCAGAAGAGATGCAGTCAGAGTAGCCGACATCACCTGCACCGAGCCATAATACTCTCATCCAAAGCCAGAATAAAGGCAAACTTGCCTCAGCATCTGAATTGAAAAGTGAAAGGAATTTTTTGGGGGGCTGAAAACCATGGCAATAATCATAGCAACAAAAAGAATAAGTAAAAAAGAAATAATGTTCATTAAGATGATCATAAATTTCATTTCCACCTGCAACTAAATGCTTTGTTTCCCTTTTGGTTTATTGAACTCTCTGATTCAATTAGCATTTTCGATCATGGATGAGCTCAAAACAAACTAACAGCATTTTAAATTTAAAAGTTCTTGTCAGAAACGTGGAGAACTCTTCCAGCATCTCTAAACTAAGCCACCTTTTTCAAAGCACTGAAATGAAGTACTCTGTTGAGTTAAAAATATCACCTCTTCCAATGCATGCAGGAGATGGGAAGCTGAACCTATTAGGCCAAGCTGACACAGTTTTGCTTCAAGCCTTTTGAAAAACAATTTTCCAGAGGATTTACTATGCATCAGAAAGCAACATTTATCTCTCATGTGATGCCCTTCCTTAGCTTTCAAACATCTTCCTTCCCTGAAAGCTGCCACCCACCCTTGCAGGATGCCAAGGATGCCTGCAATAACATCTCTACCCTCCTGGCAGACATCTCGGAGGAAGCCAAGCTGCTCCAACAAACACAGCTCCCGCTACAAGAGCCATGGACACGGGAGAGGGCATATGATGGGCAGGCTGGAGAGTGTCTGTGTTTTTTTCTGTCTAGCACAAAGGTATTGAGGTGTTCAGCAGAGAAAACCCAGTTGACTTCATGCTCATGCATGGCTGGGATAGCTGGCAGCCTGGAAGCCAGCAAGCGAAGGGAAAAGCTGTCACAGACAGACACGGGTGATCAAAATCGGACAGTAACTCCAAGAGTTGCAAAGGTGACATGCTGAAGTGTAATGTCCTGGAAAGAGCCCTTCTGTCTGCCTAGTGGGGGCTGTCTGTCAAGGTGTTTCTCTGCCCCCACCACCTGAGCTACACCAGAAAATACAGATAATAGAGAAATTTCTGTAGTTCAACAGGGAATCTAAGATATTTGCATTCATTACCAGTCCCCTTTACCATAAAAACTGCTCAGGCATGTGGGTAATTTCAGAAAAGACCCATTCCTTTGCAGGAGTTGAGAGCTTTTGATGGGAACAAAGAGACCTTCTCATCTCAAATCTGCACAGATCTGCACAGATGAAGGCCAGGCAATGCTTGCATGTCCCCAGCAAGGGGCCTTAGAGGAATAAGCCGGTCTCTTGGACAAGGAGTGTCAGTAGAAAGGGGGAGAGTGCAGAAAAAAAACAAGTCGAGTGTGCTACATGTGTTGGGCTCCACACAACTCTTCCTTGGTAAAGTGACAGTCTCAGGCAGAACTTGCACCAGCAGCAGTGCAGAACCGTGCCCAAAGTCCATCTGACTGCTTTGCAAGCTGATGTCCCAGACAGACGGTGCAGCAAGTCGATTTGGCAGCCCCAGCAGTCCCATAAAAAAAGGAACGTGGCTGCTCTCTGAGTGCCATTGGCACACATTGCTGCCTCCAGACAGCCTGCTATGGGTGCCCACTCACAATAGGAATCCCTTCCCTCTTGCTTTTTGGGCATATCAGACACTTGGAGCTGGAGATGCAAGAAATTCCATTTCCAGGGCACTGCCTGCTGCAGGGAAGTGACTGGAAGTTGTGCATGTGATCCTACTGCTCATCATCCCTAGGGACTTTGGACTTCATCTCCAAATTCCACATGGCTAAGTTCTCTCTCCAAATTTTCTACCCTACAGATGATGTGCAGTGGCAGCAGGAAGCAACATAAACAAACCAGGGTTTTGGTATTTATGGCATCCAATCCCATGGAGATCTGTGAACTCAGAGGAACAGCGTGGCCCTTATTTGAAGCTTGAGAGATACCTGGGCTGGGCTGAGGGTAACAAAAGCTGCTGTGCTGTGCCAACCACAGCTCTGAGAGGTGACATTTGCTGTCCTGAACTCGTCCCTCCAAGCATGAGCACTGAGGTGAGATCCCACAATTACTCATGTGTGAAAGCATCGCTCTTAAAAGCAAACTGAAGTTCAAGCTTGCTTGAACCATGGAGGATCCAAAGCAGTTGCCCATCTGCACTGAACCCCAGTCACACTTTACAGCTCACCCACAACCTGGCTGGTCAAATGGTCCCTCCTGATCTAGTGCTGCTGGGGTGCAGCACTGCTTCTCCTGGACACTCAGAAGACCACCTAAAGCAAACACCCTTTGAATGCAACATCTTGCAGAAACATCTGCCACTGTTATGGTGACTTCCTGTGGCTCAGTAAATGGGAATTTTTTGTCCTTGCTAGCAGAAGGTTTTGCACTGACCCAGACCCACAGGGTCTCAGGATGGCTCTGGGCTTGCCATGCCCCGAGCTGGGTGTCCCTGTGACACAAGTGTCCCATGGCCAAGGACCTTGTGCCTGATCTGTCTACATGCCCAAGAGCAGTTGCCCCAGGCAGGCACTGCCCAGTAAACACCAGCCCTTTGTGTGCCCAGGCTGAAGCCGGGCAGCTCTGCCACTGATGCTGGGAACCAGGGAGAAGGGAGTAGGTGATGGGGAGAGGGTGAATAAAAATACCCCTGAGGAGACCCAAGAGTGAGAAGGAAGAAACCCCACCATAGACATCACACTCGTCCTGCTGAAGACCTCAGAGTGGTGATGACTAGTGGCAACCCCTGAGTTTCTGCTGTAGGACACTGATGACTTCAACTATAGGGCCTGGAGGGATGCTGGTAGGGTGAGCATCACACTCAGGAAAAGTAAGATACCAGGGAAGCTTTAGGTTTTTTCCTTTCCTAATTTTCTTCTTTTTTTTTTTTTTTTCCCCTCTCTTTTTTTTTTTTTTTTCTTTTCTATATAGCATTTTTAACTATTAATGAGGATTTTCTGTAATAATTTGGACCATGACTGCACGTAACTGAATCTGGACTCATAATTTGGACTATTATTAGATTGTTAAAACATTAATTCGGCAAGCTATTTTTGCTCATAATGAGATTTTGAAAGGAAATGGAAGGAACAAATTGGTGTGCTTGGGACAGAAGAGCTCAGAGGCTGAATATGGCCAAGGACAGTGGATAGATGCAGCAAAGGGGACCAGGGCCTGAGAACCTTCTGGGCCAAGGATAACTTCTCACAGGAGCTTACCATAAAGTAGTAGAGCTGTGAAGACCTGGCCATGAACTCTGGTTTGCACTCGGCCACGCAGATTTCCACAAATCCGGCATGCTGGCTGGGCTTGGCCTCCCCCATCTCACATACTATCCTGTGAAGAAAATAAGAACCAGAAGCAAGGTTTGAGGGATGGTTTGGTGGTCTGGGCAAGATGGAATTGGAGCAAACAGCCCACACTATTGGGAAATGGATTATATTAACCCATCCTTTTCTTTCCAATCCAGGATCAAAATTGTGAACAAAGTTATTCTTTAAAGACAGATGGCTTTTGGCTGTTGGTGCTCCCTAGGGGAAATGTTCAGCTGGTGTCAGTCAAAGAATCATAGAATCATAAAAATTTTGGGTTGGAAGGAACCTTAAAGACCATCTAGTTCCAGCCAACATAGGTCCCAAATGAACATAGCTTCACTTCAATATACAGACATGCTGGGCTGAGGTATGACCCCAGGAGTCCCTCTGTCCTCCAGCCTTGCATGATGGACAGCATTGCAGCTGTAAGGTTCAATGATTACTCCATCATGAGTTAAGCTGCTTCTCAGGACTGCTGCCCCACTAACTGGAATTGAACATCCTTCTGATGGCTGGTACGTGAAAGATGAGCAATGACATTAGGGGATATGCCATGAGGATTACCTAAATAAGCAATCCAAATACTATAGTAAATGGATTATTATCTCCTGAGTTGTGAGGAATGGCATCTTCCATTCCACATTTCCAAGGTTGGGTGAGATGGAGTCCTTGGAAGAGCCTACAGGTATCAATGGCTGTTATTAGGTGTGCTGTGGCCTACTGTCTGCCACACACCCAACTTACTGCTCTGCTGGGATGTACCCTTCCACCAGTGGTTTGCATTCCACTCCGGCCACTTTGACATGAGATGCAATATCTCTGAACTCCAGCCCCAGGTTCTCCCCACGGATGGTCACTTTGGTCCCTCCTTCACGAGGGCCTGTCACTGGATTGATCTGCAGAAACAAGGCAAGAAAGAAGAGAATAATCAAACCTATATAAGGACATCAGTATGGTCTCAGGTGAAAGAAGAGGCATATCAGGTCTCCTTGTGACCTCTAGAGATACTCATAATTATGAATGTTGAACAATTGAGGGATCAAGTCTACTCCAGATACATCCTTAAGACCTTAATATATATCACACATGCTCCAACTTCAAGAGTTCAAAAAAATTCTGCCTCAGATCTCTTTTATTCTCTTTTGACTGCTTGCAAAGCACCCAGAGAGGAGTAGGAGATGTTTCTGGTAGTGCAGCTGAGCTCTGCACCTTATAGACATGAGCCATCGAGATGCAGGAGTGGGACATAGTGGAAAGAACAAGAAATTGACACAAATTGCTTCAGCCAGTCACTTTAAATCCTAAACTCCTAGCCCCAAGCACATGGATTTTCTATCAGTTCTGGAGGTAGATATTGGTCAAGCACCACAAACTCAGCTGAAAATATCTACCTGAAAAAAAAAGCAAGCTGAGACGCAACAGAAATGGTGTGTCAGATTAGGTATGGAGTAGGTCAATGATGATTGAGACAGCAGCAGCTGTGTGCTCACACCTATTTCTGAAAGAGCTCTAGCTGCCCTCATGGGAGAGATTGGACCAGGAGAAGGGAGCATGGGAGCATGGATGGCTTATTTGTGGGATGGGGAACACTCACTGGGAAACCCCGGAGTCCCAGATTGAGATGAGTGTTTATTCCAACAGTCATGGTGGATGGTGGCATGATGTGAACATTCCAGTCTGGACCTTTGGCAGGCCAGCAGAGGTAGGATCACTCCAGCTTGCTCAGCAGTGGCTATGTTAGGCAGCAAAGCCAAAACACCACCTGGACTGCAGAGCTCACCTCTCCCTCCCACTACAGAGCTTCACCCCATACTCAGAGCTGCCCACCTCTGCAATATTTCTGGCCCAAGAATAGGGAATGTGTACATGGAAAAATACTCTGCATCCCATCCCTCACCCTTGATCAGAGCCAGGTGGGAATTACTATTCTCCTCAACGTTGAAACAACACAAAAATAATGGGGCTGGCCCTTAACTATCTCAGTTCTACCCTTCCAGTTTCTCAGTGTGCCCAAATGCTTTGCCATATAACTGGCTAGTTGAAAGGGGCTTCAAACATTGCTTTCAAAGGGTTTTCCCTGCTGCCCATTCAGGTTGCCATCTGCCAGTGTTGGCAAGGTTCTCTGCACAGTGAGGAAGGGGGAATTCCCTGTCTGAGGTCTGTACCCTCCAGCTGATGGCTCTGCCAACTGGGAATCTAGGGCTGGCAGCTTGCAGAGTGGTCGGACTGGCAGGGAAGTTGAGGCACTGGCAGGAGCATGGCTGCTTCTAACTGCTGCCCAGTACTGCGTCTGGCATCAGGGTGAGACTAATTTCCACACAGGGGCCAATTTTTAGAAGGTCCATCTTTAATAAAAGGAAGGAGATCCTGGCATCTTTAGAGGATACTTTGTTCTAGGACACTTAATTCTAGGTGCCGTGAACCACCTCCTGAATGAAGGTTTCTTTGCTTTCAGTACACAGAGAATCACCAGAGGTTAACAAATTAGTAACATGGATGATATGCCCCATGCCTGAAAGTGTTCAAGGCCAGGTTGGATGGGGCTTGAAGCAACCTGGTCTAGTGGGAGGTGTCCCTACTCATGGCAGCAGGATTGGAACTAGATGATCTTTAAGTACCCTTCCAACCCAAACCATTCTGTGTATCACAGACAGGTTTTTGGACCTGTAGGGTTGTGTAGCATAGACACAATCTCTACAGCACAAGGTTTCTGCAATGGCCTGGTCTCAGGTCCAAAAATCAGACCAAATCCACTTCAACCAACAAAATCAGAACTGTGGCAGGCTTATTTGTACTTTAAAAGTCAACAGGATACTTAAGCCATACAAATAATATGGAACAACATTCATAACCTGATAGGTGACATGACTACTTGGGTTGGCTGGACATTTGACTTTTGGATGGTCTGTGGTGATGAGATTGATAGACAAGTAGAAGATGGATAAAAAGAGAAAGAAAGAGAGAGGTATTTGTGGTTATTCTCCAGGAATCTTAAAAAATGACAATGAAAATGAAATTTCTATTCCAGGAGAAACTAATACTGTTTGTCTCAGTTGGGGTCTCAACATCGAAAACTTGAACTATTTTCAAAATATGGCAATTTCAAACTATTTTTATTCTGAATCACTAATAAATATCTCTTCAAGCACACTTTTCTGTTCGAAATACTTATTTTGCTGATGTCACTTAATCCTCTTCTGATAAAACACTTCACATGAATGATGCTGGAAAGGTAGAATATATCACCACGTCAAATGCAATCTAATATGTATTCAAAATGAAAAAAAGAAAGTTAAACTAAAATTCCCATATTTTATTTTGTTTCCTTATGTATTAGACACACTTTATAAGAGAACTGAGTTCCCTATGGAATATTTTATTTCTGTTTTGTGATATTAAACTTGCCATTAAAGAGTTTTTACCTGTTCTGGTAAGGTAGGTGTCTAGTAAGCTATTAATTAGAGGTCACCTATGCTTGCAAGAGCTTTCTAGCATGGGCAGGACATCTCATAGCAGGTCAAAGGAGGATATTATTCTTATGTCATTACCCTGAATAAAAGAAGGTGTAGTGATTAAAAGGAAAATCTTACTAGAAATGTCCTTTTCTTTAGAACTAGGAGTGAGTTTGAGACAAAAGTTTCACTGCAGAAGTCACAAAAAAACCTCAGTGGAAACATTTTCATCCTCCTTCCACCTCTGTCTAAAGCACAAGACTTTCAAAAATTCTTGCTATGACTCAAAAAGCACCAACAGGAAACTTCCTGGGGTGAAGCAAGCACAGTACCTCTGAACTTCTCCCTGTGTCATTTTTAATTTCTAAAATCCAGCTCCAAAATCTGTTTATTTGCTTAAAACAGGAGGGCCTTGGATTCTTCCATGAGCATGTGGGAGATGTTTTAATCTCGTGCCATTCCCACAGATGTGTACAAGAAGAAGGTGTTACCGTGCTGTTTACAGCCAGAGAGAAGGAGCCTGTTTGTATCACAGGTGCAAAAATGTGGAACCAGACCTGTCAGTATGGGAAAGGAAAATGCAGGCAGGGAAACAAAAACTGCCAGGAAGCCTCAGCTTTCTCTTGAAGACCCCAAGCTGCGACGCTGCATCACAATTTACGCCCTCTGTTCATATCAGCCTAATGCTGCAGCTTGTCACTCCTCAAGGAGGTTTTGTGGCTCAGCAAGTCTCTAAGTCCTTTCATTTCCCTGAGTGGCAACATCAAGCAGAAGCTAGTAAGTAAGTAAGGGTTTTGGGAAGCTCTGTGCTGGGTGCATGTGGGTGCCTGTGCAAATCTGAGTACACGTGTTGTTTCTTCTTCTCCTCCTGCACAGATACTGCCCTGGCTCCTCGCCAGAACATGCTCTTACCAACCTCTCCAGACCTACCATTAGCTGCAATATATATATGGTCACTTGAGATTCCTTTCATGCTAATGGCTCAGAAGAAGTCTTTCCAACATCTACTTACGATTGCACCGGACAGTTTGGAATATTTCATGAGTGAATATTGCAATGATCTGTTTGAGCTTTGGGAGCTGTTGGGGAAATGCCAGCAGAATTAAATTAAATCCCTTCTGGAGTTGTAGGGTGGAGAGTGAGTGCTTTGTACTTCATAAAGAGACCATAGATGTGGTGTTGGGGTCAAAGCATGGCAGAGAAATGTGGATGGACCTTCAGAATATCATACTATTTCACGGTCAGGTCTTTGTGCTTCGGACTTCTGCTTTAGCTGGTCATCCTTCAGCTTCCAAATACCAAATTCTGTGGATCTGTGTGAAACTTCTGAACCTTTCCCAATACTTGGGAATATGAAAAGATTCAAAAAAGGTTTCCCCCAGCTCCCGATAATTTTCAAGGCCCCAAGGCTGAACTTTCTGATGTAGCTGCTCCTTCTGGCTGTCTGGGTTTGGTTTCACAGTTTCAGCTGGTTCAGGTGGGCTTGAAATTACCAGCCCCAGATAAATCAAAGTGCAGTGGAGTCTTCCACCTCTGAAATGTCAGCATGAGCCTGGCACTCCAGCAATCCAACTGAGTGAGTACTTTGGGGACTGATGAATTACAGGAAGATAGATAGGAACATAGTAAGAGAAGTTATTTTCAGTGGCATCTGGGAAAACCAGGTTCTACCCAGGCTTTCACAAAGCTTTCATGAATGGACATTGGTTTAGGGCTTGTCCATAACACCCATACTTTTTGATTCTTAACCAAATACAATTGAAAAAGCCTTTCATGCTTTCTTGGAAAATAACCCACTTAATAATTCATATTAAACCCCAACTGTGGTGGCTGGATTTGCCTCCTTTGCATTTCCCCTTGTTGTCTCTGTCTCATTTTCCTCCTTATTTTTCTCACAAAATAAGGCCCTAGCCACCCTAAAAGGGTGCTCATCTTAACCAAGGCATGGTGGCTGAGAAATACTTAAGGCAGGAGGCAGCTGGTAAGGGTAGAACCCTCTTTTTCAAGACTCAGCTCTGTCTTGCTGTCTTGGATCACTCAACATCGCATACTCAGCCAGTCTGGCTTCAAAAGACAGTTGAGTTCATCTGATTACTCTCCCACCATCCATTTGAGATGGCCCAGAGCATCTTGTCTCACCTTCAGCTGCTCCTAAAGGCTTCATGTCACATCTGGCAGGTATATGTGGGCAGGTCAGATATTCCAGGGTTCCTCAGATTGCACTGTCAGACTGTCTTGTGCAATAGATCCATGTCCACATTGACTACGGTGGGAACTCTGACACCCTGCTCTCCCCTGTGTTGTAGACACCTACAGTTGCATGCCTACCTTTGAAGGCCACCATGGCCTCCCATCCCCAAGGTTGCCCGGGGCTTTACCTGACTCAGAAGAGCTCAGCTCTGACCTTCACCTCACCAATACAAAGATAAATCAGGAAAATAAACCAAGGAAATACTACAAGAGGGAATACCCCAACTTCTTGCAGATCCATGACTTACATCTGTGATCTTGGGGTTGGTGCACTTGCCCTTGGTGCTGGACAGCTCCAGCCACTGGCTGTCCTGGGCCGGGCAGTGTTGCTTCAGCGTGCACTGGTTCTGCCCCTCACACCAGCCACACTCGAAGTCTGGGTCGGCTTTCAGGCAGAGTCCGCAGCTGTCCCGCATGGCCCCGCACTTGTACAGGTGAACTGCAGGGACAGGAAAACAGAGAGGACCTGAGAGATGCAGACAGCAGGGGAGAGTGGTGGCAAGTCAAAGGGTTAAATGAAGAGTGAGAGAGAGGAAGGTGTTCCAGGCTGGGCATCCCAGAGGCAGGATGCGACCTCTCCAAGGGGGGGTAAATAATTGGGGAAAAAAAATGTTTACATCCTTCTTGAGATAAACAGCACTTGTCAGAGTTCATCCCACTTGAAGATGTTTTTGGAAGCTGGGAGCAGAAGGAAGGATGCTGCCCTTAAAGGGCGAGGGGCTACAAGCAGGAGGTTAGGGGGAAAGGTGCTTGGGCAGTCACTGGATCTCAGTCCCTTTTTTGTTTGTCAGAGATTGTTTGACTGTCACACAGTGCCACCTACGACCAGTGTCAGCCACAGCTCTTCACCCTAAAATTATTTTCTAGACCTGTTCTACCCACAGCCTAAATTTGGGGATTTGTCTGGTGTGAAACTATCCAGAACTGCATGCTAAGGTGATGCCAATCAGGTTTTCTCCTTAACAGAAATCCTAACAGATAGTAGTAAATCCACAATGATTCACTATGAAGCCGAGTCCAAGGATTCATAATCAGCATTTCTCCCTTCTTCTGCTCCAGAAACCCAGTCTGCTTTACACTTTGAAGTACTAAGTTGATCTTCCTCTTATACAGACAGAAATTATAAATGCTTAGCTCTGTCTTGGGCTGCTAAGTCACTAGAAGCAGTCAAAGTTTTTTTCCAACTAAAGCCTGAAAACATTGTGGTCCTCCTACAAAATAAGATCTTGTTATTTATCTTTATTTTACAGGTGTAAAATAAAGCCCACAGCATGTGGGCTGATAGCAAGTCTCCTCTCTGAAGATGAAGACAGCAGAATTGAGGCTTTCAGACTTGCTTTTTTTCTGTATTTCTGGGTGTGTTGGTGGATTTCTTACATGATGGGGGATTTTCCCTTTGTGCTTTGTTTTGCTGCATCAGTAGGTGACTAAAGTCTTGTCTGTAGTTATTACTGTACACGATCCCAAAGATCAAAGGCTTTGGATGTGTGTGCTGAAAAGCTCTGACTGACTCTTGGTACCTGCACCCCAGAAGGCAGCAAGTATTGACCAACACAATGAAAAGCTCAGAAACTTTTTATTTCTCCAAGCTGGGTGTAAGAAAAGCTTGCAAAACAGCTGTCAATCACAGTGGCCTAAAAGCCTCCTGGGATACAGTCCTTTCCTTAATTTTCTGTTAGATTTCCTTTAATTTGCTGAGTTGCTCTGCTTGCAGTGCTATCAGTGAGTATCTCTGCAGGCCTTTCATTAGGCTGGATTTAGTTCAGCCTTTCAGCCCACCAGCCCAGCTCATGTGGTGCTGGCCATGAAAGTAGGGTCATCTTGGTGGCTTGAAGGCAGCATACCCCAGTGCAACTGCACTCTGAAAGGCATGGAGTCTAATCCTGCCTCTGCCTCTCCTCCACGGATTTCTAGAGATGAATGTCTGCCTGTTTACAGCACTGTGCAGAAACCTGCCACGGTTTTGTGTTTGCTTGTAGACACTACATTTATGCTACTAAATAAAGCTCTCTCTGTCCTCAAGTTCATGTGGTATGCCTCCATGTGGTATATCCATGTGCAGATGCCTAAGCACTCCTCCTGACCCAAAACATGATGGTATCATCCAAACTACTAATTGGGATAGCTACAAGCCAGTGCCACTTTGTAAATTTTTCCTAGTAATTACTTATAACCTTTTGGGTTTGAATAGCCCAAGAACTTGTAAGGGGCCATCCTAAAGACTAAGCACCACAGATGTTGCTGAAGTTCATTTCCTGGTCTGGTTTACATTACTAAAGACACAATCATCTTGATTGTGAGATTGATTTTACTCCTACCCCACACAGGACAGCTCGGTACTGCCCCAAAAAGGGTTCATACCCTTGGTGAGGACCATGTTGCACCAAGAAAGCAAAAAACTGAGGAGGATCAGGGCAAATGCCCCAGCCCAGACCTCCAACACCCAGTGTTAGAGGCTAGGACAATCCATGGCACTGTTTGGGCATCATCCTGGCAATGCCTTGGCACAACTTGGGGAGGAAGTGAGAGGGCAGACAGCTTCAGTGTGGAGAGAGGTTGGCAGTGTGAACATGAGCTATGCCACGCTGCTGGATGCCAGGGGTAGACATGGGTCTCCAGCCTGTTGTGTTTACTGGGTGGATTTAACCTCCAAGACCCACAGTTTTGGGGACAAGAGTGCAGGACCTTTTGCATTCAGACTGGGTATTAAAAACCACTGGCTATTTGAGACAGCAGAGAAAGACATCACAGAGTTGGATACAGGGAGAGAAGAACAAGAAAGGGTCATGACATAGGGAGAAGTGTTGCCTTCATTATTGCTCTCCAGCTTGCATGTGGTGTGGATGGAAACCTCATCCACCACCCCTCAGCATGAGGGTGGGTGTGAAATGGTGTGAGAGGAGCATGAGAATACCTGATGTCGAGAGACAGAGCAGCAGAAGATGTGGAAAATGTCCAGGAAAAAGAAGGTAAAGCAAGGGAGAGGGAAACTTCTGAGAGGTTGGACTTGATGATCTTAAGTCTTTGCCGACCAAAGCAATTCTATGACATGAGGAGAGTCAACAGGTCTGAGCTGTAAATGCAGAGCAGGCAAGAGGAGAGGTTGCCTGAGGAAAAGGCCTCAGGGTGGCTGAGGGTGATGGACAGGAAAGAAGAAGATGTGAACGGACCATCCATCTCCAACAAAAATGCCTGCCTCAAGGCCACAGCTGGAAGAGCAATACTCCTCTGTGAGGGGCACATCAATCATGTGCCATCGGTGGCAGCTAAACAGAGCCAGGCTCTGAGCAGGAGGTGGCTTTCTGTTCTTTGTCATTATCATTTTATTTTTTTCAGACTTTTCCAACGGCGAGCTGCAGCCCTTCTCCTCCCCCTGCTCATTACTACTTTGCCTCTCAGCAGAGAGCACCCAGTCTCCTGGCATGTTAACTTGAAGAGCATCACTACAGGAGAAATGAAGCTGGAGAGAAAGCTGGAGAAAGAGGAGCATAAACACAAGACACAAAAATGTGGGGAGAAGCAGGAGGCAAAGATGATGAAGGAAGAGGGAAAGCAGCACAAGTGGGAGGGAGAGTTTTTTTTTCTGAGGTGCAAAGAGAAAAGGGGGGGGTGAACAAAAAGCACACCAAATAAATTGGTAATTTGCAGAGTGGAGAGAACAAGTAAGCACCAGACAGCACAGGGAGATGGTAGCAGCTTTGTTAAGTGTAGGGAGTGATGTGGCCCGTTGCTAAGGTTACCGCTTCCAAGGGCAAGTAGAAATAACTTTTACCTTTGTTCTGTGCTGGGTTGTCAATGTTGAAATTCCCATTCCACACGACCGTCAGCTCCACCGGCAGGCTGTTAATATCCATCCCTTCATACGAATACTAAAAGTAGGAGAGAAAAAGACAAATAAACCCAAACCCAGAGTTAAATGGTGGCCAGAAGTGAATCATGGAATGCCAGGTTTGAAGGGACCTCAAGGATCATCTGGTCCGACCTTTCTGGGTATTAATACAGTTTATATGAGATGGCCCAGCACCTTATCAAGCTGAGTCTGAAAACTGTCCAATGCAGGGGAATCCACCACTTCCCTTGGAAGACTATTCCAATGTTTGACTGTCCTCATGGTGAAAAATTTACCTCTTGTGTCTAATCAGAATCTCCCCAGGAGCTACTTGTGCCTATTATGCCTTGCCTTTTCCTTGTGACTCCTTGTAAAAAGGGAGTCTCCATCTTCTTGGCAGCCACCTTTTATGTACTGGTGCATGTTAATAAAGTCCCCCTAAGCCTTCTCTTCTCAAGGTTGAACAACCCCAATTCTCTCAGCCTTTCCTTACACGGCAGGTTCTCCAGTCCTGAGTGGGGAGGGGATGGGATGAGATAATCCAAGAGGTGATGCCACAAGTTGTGAGCAAACAAAACAGAGCTGAACCTACCTCCCTAATCACCATTACCTGCCAGAAAGCCATGGAATGATATCAAAGTTGTGATTCTCAGTGGAGCAAGACGTGCCCCTTTAAATAGTCTACTTGGATGTTAGGTGAATATCCCATTATTCAAGTGTATTTGCATGTGATGGGACTTATCTTGGAAATCTACATTCTCAATGTTGGGCACATCTCTAAGGAATGTTCTACCAACTCCTGGGTGCACCTCTAAGTTGTACAATATGCATTGTGGGTCTACCCACACCCCTGCTGTGTACTCCATAGACACTGAGTGTATATGTAAGATTATCTAGTGATGTTTTGAAGAACTCTTGGAAGCTGAGTGAGGTCTCAGAAAGCAGGGAACAGGCACATCCCAGAAATACCCTTAAAAAGGGAAAAATTGAGGTTCTGTGTAATTATAGACCTGTCATCCTAACTTGGTTTCTCAGAAAGAAAGTAGATCAAATTATTAAACAATCTGTTTATAAGCACCTGCAAGATGATAAGGTGATAAAAATCAGCCAGCATAGATTTGTCAAGAACAAATTGTGTCAGCCCAATCTAATTTCTGTTTTTGACAGGCTTAATGCCTTTGTGGATAAAGGGGAGACAGCAGATGTGATTTATCTTGATTTCAGTAGAGTATTTGCTACTGTCCTACTGGAGATTCCCATAAACAAGCTAGGGAAATATGATCTAAAAGAAGCCACCATAAGGTATATGCAGAAGCTGTCAAAAAATAAAAAAGGGAAGATAAATAAGTGTCAGGCTGGGAGGATGTTTCAAATGGAGTATTGTCCTGGGTCTGGAATTATTCAGTATTTTTACTCCTGACTTGGATGATAGACATTGTGAATAAATTTTGTGAATGACACTGCTCCGGAAGAGGGTGCAAGAACATTCAAAAGCAGGGCCAAGAATTCAAAACAAACTTGACAGATTGTAGAACTGGGCCAAAATCAACAGTGAAATTCAATACAGGCAAGTACTGAGTATTCCTCTGTAGGAGGAATCAATGCAATCAAATATCAAATTGGAATGACTGGCCAGTGCAGCAGGAAAAGGTCTGGGGACCACAGAAGACCACAAACAAATAGTGACTCAACAACACCATAGTGCTGCCAAAAACCCAATCAAATCTAATTTGGGGATGTACTAGATAAAGTTTGTTACATACGTAAGTCCCACGAGGCAATTTTTTTTTCCTACTCAGAACATGAAAAGCTTCAGCTGGAGTAGAGGGTATCCAGTGTCCGGCAAATACGTATTAAGAAAGTCATAAAGATCTTCTGAGAGAGTTGGACAGACTTAAACAAGCACTTGTCAGACACAGTCAAAGTGACTTTGTTGGAGGAACTCAGCTTTACAGACTACTGAGCCATGAGGTCTGTCCAAATCCCTAGCCATGCTTGACTTCTTGCTGCATCCTGCTGGGATGCTGAACCTCTGGCTAAAGCCCTTTGGTAGGTTGGCCTTAATGAAGGAAATGGGAGCTGATCTCTGGAGGCCCTCTCCACTAAGAGACCTAGGTGCTTGGTGTATTTTTTCAGCTAGATTTTGGTTTCCCATAAGCCAGTTCACACAGAGTTCACCCTGTTGCCTGTCAGGTCCTGCTGCCCACCTCCATCAACAGCACTTCACCAAAAGGCAAAAAGCCTTATAATCAGAGAGGAGATGGTTGCTTAAAGGACAGAATGGGAACAAGGCAAGAAAGGGTGAGGCATTTCATGTCTGCTACACTACTACTGACCACAGCACACATTTACCCTCCTGAGGCAAGGAATTTACTACTGCATTGTAATCTATAGCAGGACAAACTCCCAGTTTAAATAAAAAAAAAGGTTTTTTCCCCACTACAAGATTAAATGTAATAAGCTGTCTGATTTGGTTGGGTATCTCTTAGAGATCACTAAAGAGTTCCCCATCACTTAGAGTCTCAGTGTGGTTTTCCACAGAGATGCCAAGGCTCTGAGCCTTTCGAGGGAGGTTTTTCTGTATCTGTTAATTGCCATATAATTGCTGAATAAATAATAGATGGTGATTTCTGTCCGTTGCAGCAGAGTGAGTGCTAGTGGCATCACAATTTCTCTCTGGACAAACTAAACGCAATTTTCCATTAATCTGCAAGACCCTGTGATTACAATCTAGTTATAGGGTATTTATAGGTATAAGCTTTGTGGTTACCATGGAAGTAAAGAGCAGCAGCAGGTTAGAAGAGACCTTTGCAATAGGGCTGTACCAGCCAGACTCATTCAGTATTAGCATTTTTATGACACGTCTCAGTGTCACTGCCAGCAAGATGCAAGATGATGCTGAGCCACTTGGACTCACAACACTGGCTTTTCACAGTTTTTTGGAGCTAGGAGCAAGGATGGGGAGACAGGAGTGGGAAGGAGAGTGCCTGAAAAGTAGAGAATAATTAATCATCTGCACTCGGAAGCTTTGCAAACGCTTTGCAAACACTTGCTTTGCACAACACTCTGCAAATGCTGATTGTGAAAGGGAAAGAGCATATATACAGAAGCCCTGGTCACCCTAAGTCAGAAGTTGAGTCTGTAGGTGCCTGAGAAAGTGCTACTTTCTGCCTCAGCAGAGCCTCATGTGTGTGTGTGTTGGGATTTAACTGTTGGCAGAGCCCAGACAGGGCTGCCAAGGGACAGGCAGCTGGAGTTCCCCAGAGCCTTTCATCCCACTGAGGCTCCCAGCACCAGCAGCAGGAGCCCAGCTGGGATTTTAGATCTTATCTGTCTGCGGCACCAGGGGCAAACACATATTAGGCTTGTTAACTCAGCAGACTTGATCCAGAACTGGAAATGGATGTAAGGGAATAAACAACAGGATCCCCATGGAACAGCTCCAAGGATGAAGCCAGCTGGGAGCTGGAACAAGGATGCTCTCTGTGCCTTGCCCTAGCAGACATCCCGTGGGCTGCATGGCAGCGAAACAGAGTGATTTGCAAAGTAACAGAGAGTAAATGCTCCATCCCCTTCAGACCACAGGAGCTGCTAACTCATTGTGACCCCTATTCAAAGCCCACTGAACTCCACAGGAGTCTTTGAAAAGGATTCGCTCAGCTGTAACAATAAGATGGAAATATGTTTCAGAGAAGAAAAAAGGGATGGTGCATCGATCTCCAGGACTAACACTAGAGCTTTCCAGGTACTCCCACTAACAGCACTCACACCATTAGGGATTGGATGTATATGTTGTCTGGCACAGGCAAAACTGCTGAAAAGATGTAAATCTGACCCCTAAGCTTACAAAATCCAGGTTCCCACCATGTAAACCAAATAAAAGCAGAAAATTACAGATAATTTAGAGGCCCAAACTGAGAAAGAGAGGCTGTCCTTCCAGAAACGCAGACTGGCTCTCGTCAGGAAATGCCAAAAAGCTGTCGAAGGATCTGTTGTAATTCATGGGAACAGTACAGTGTGTTATGAACTCCCAGGTACCAGCTTTTTGTGTCTTAAACTCTTCACTACTATCAGATACTCCTGCACCATGGGCTGAGCCCACCACATCACTTGGCCATTTTACCACATTGTTGGTGGCTTAACATACTGTGCACAAGCTACTATGAAAACATTGACTGTCTACTGGAAGTTCATTATCCTCAGGCCAAGAGGATGGCTGCAAAATCACAGCTCTCAGTTCTGCAGCAGCTAGGAAAACATTAGCTGCCTACATGGGAATATCAATTCCATTTCAGAAAAGTGCAAATTCCTGGCTCCTCTGTGCACCCTGTTAATATGGGCACCCTGTGTTGGAGGAACTCAGCTTTACAGACTACTGAGCCATGAGGTCTGTCCAAATCCCTAGCCATGCTTGACTTCTTGCTGCATCCTGCTAGGATGCTGAGCCTCTGGGTAAAACCCTTTGGTAGTTTGGCTTAGGCACATGCAGGATAATAAACCAAGAGTGGTTACATGGTATTTCCCCTTTGTGCCTTGAGAATGTCCAATAACATGGAAATCTCTACAGACAAACAGCATTTTAATAGGATTTTAGTGTTACTCTGTTTCCCTGACGGCACAAAAACCAAATCTTGTGATTAAAATTTGGGGCTGGGGATTGATTCCTGTACCCGGCTCTGCCACCAGCTCCTTGTGGGATCCTTTATATATCATTTAATCCCTCCTTGCACCAATTTTCCAGCCACCAACTGTAGGCAGAAAACTTGCTCACAGTCATTGCGTCCTCTTGGACTCTTTGCTTCCCAGAGCTGGGACCAAATTTTTGTCTGGATGTCACCCAGGTCAATAGGACCCACACCACGATAGGGGTTTCTCTGTGACATTTGAATGTAGATAAATAATAACAGTGCATCACAATAACTGAGATGTATGTACATCTCACAGCCCCATGCTTGTCTTCCTTTGGCCAACTTTAAGTGTGTTTTCCCATGGGTTCTGTGAATAGCTCCTCATTTTTCCCCATGATTTCTGTGAATAGTTCCTCATTTTTCCCCATGATTTCTGTGAATAGCTCCTCATTTTTTCCCAGCTCTGTGTTTTGTTGGTTTTTTTTCCCCCTGTTTGTTTTGTTTGCTTGTTGGGGTTTTTTCGTTGTTCTGGTTGTTGTTTTTTTATCACTCCCTCCACTGTGTGAGCCACACCAGAGTCAAATGTTGCTGAGATCTTTTGCTCAAGAGCAATGGTGTGATAAATACAACATATTTGCTTTTCCTATCCCTAAGTTACACAGCACTTTCAGCAGTACCACCTCCAGTCTCATGACACACAGACCTGTGAAGGACTCAAGCCAAAGCATCAGCAGGGATTTTGCTGCTACAAATCGGTGTGTGCTGCCTGTGTGTGCCAAGGCCAGGCAGTGGGCAGGCTCACACCAAGCAAGCATGTGGGCACAGTCACTGGAGCAGGTAATGGCAATGGTCACAACATGAAAAGGGGGGTCATCTCTCACCCACCTCCCTACTCCTCATGCAAATATTGGGTTCATTGCAAGTGCTGGGGATCCCACTGCTTCCCACTGGGGAGATTGCTCTCTGCCCTAATAGATAGAGCAATTTCAGCCATTTCTGCTGATGTTTTTACTTATTATTTATATGCCTCCTTAGCTCTCATCCTTTTCATTTCCTCCCATCACTCTGTGTCCAGACTGTCAGCAGAACTATCATAAGTGCAATAAGGAATGGCAGGCAGGGTCTCTCGGAGTGATAATTGCTTGCCTTGGGTGGTGTGATAGAGGACAAAGCCCAGAGCTGAGAGTCTCAAACCACTTGACAAGAACAGTAATTGTCCTGAAGCATGCTGCCTGCAGTGACTTATTGCTGTTATCAAATGAAATATCTCCAGGAAAGAGAGGGGGAGAGATGGAGGTGGCTATTGACTGGACCAAGTACCAAGGCACCATCAGTGCTGCATATGACTTTACTGACAGACGGTCAGATAGGCTGGTCCCACCTGGGTGTCCTTATAACATCTTTTATCTGAAGTTGGAGCCACTTAGACAAGCATCTGATGGTTCTGATCTCAGCTACCCTGGTATAAATCCTGAGGGACCAGGCAGTGGAAAGCAGGAGTTCAGATTTTTTTTTCCTGATCCCATCCTGTATGAAAGCAAGAAAACTCCCACATTTTGCAGAAGTTACTCTGCAAGAGATGGATTTGATCTCGTCGGTGCCTGGTGTTTGATGGGAGGGGATATATCTTGGGGCTTATGGAGGAAAACAAGCCAAGAATGATTGCTTAGTCTAGCATGCATCATCAACAGAAAGATCTGCTGGCAGGATAGCTTCTCTTCAGGGACACACCATCACAACACATCCTCCCACCCTCCTTTGGACCTTCTCCAAGTCTGCAATGCAGGTGCTACATTCAGCATCTCATCCAGCAACTCTGCTGAGTAAAAAACTCTATCAAAGGGGGCTGATTCAATTTGCAAACAAGCTCATATGGCTGTTTCTAAAGCCAGGTGACCCTTGGAGCAGAGGCTCATTGTATCGCAGTGGCTCCAGACTGAATACTAATTTTGGCAGGAAAGGAAATAATCATGATGGAGACATATCTACAGCACTCCTTCCCTATTGTCTGTGTCCTCTGCCACCTGCTCAAACAGAGCCAAGGCTTCTCTGTTCCCTTTTTGTATCTGTGTGAATGTTTCTTTCTTTTGTCTGCCTCTCCCTTCCACATCTTTTTCTCTCAGTGTCTGGCAAATTCAGAGCAACAATGAAACAACATTTCTCAGAAAAAAGAAAGAACAAAAAAAACCCACAAATCAGGGAGTCAAAGTGCTTTCAAAAGAAAAGGGAAGAAAAGGGGAAAAAAAGAGAGGGAGACGGAATGGCAGACTGAGAGAGGAGGCAGAAAACAGGATAGAAAAGAGTTGAGTTTATTCCACAACAAGTCTATCCCTGGAGATGAGAGAGGGCCACCTGAGACACCACCAAATATGGGACAGGTGTCCTACAGACACCACACAGCAGCAAGGTTGTGGAGTGCCTTGACATTAACCTGAGACTCAGCTCTGCCACCCTGCATAGCTCAGGAAAAGACCTGAGTGTTCTGGCATAAAAAAAAACAACCATTAAAATCAACATGGTTTTGTACCAGCACTTGGGCATCCCATGAGCAACTGCATCTGGGCATTCATCGAAGCCCACTTCTCTGGTCCTAGGCACTAGCAACTTCTTGGAGCATGCAGGTAGTATGAGGATAGTAACCATTGCCTCTCAGACTCATTTATTGGATACCACAAACTTGGATGCTGACAGACCCTTCAGGACTGCTGAGGCAGTCAGTGTCCCACTCAGTCTAACTGTGCTGAAAGTCATCCTGAGGTCCCTCATGTTGATGCCTATGTTTTTATAAGGGTATGGAGTGTTGGGACAAGGGGGGACGGTTTGAAACTGGAAGAGGGGTTATTAGGTTAGACATTAGGAAGAAATTCTTCACTGTGACCATGGTGAGACACTGGCACAGGTTGCCCAGAGAAGCTGTGGCTGCCCCATCCCTGGAAGTTTTCAGGGCTAGGATGGATGAGGCTTGGAGCAGCCTGGTCTAGTGGAAGGTGTCCCTGTCTATGTTAGAGGGGGTGGGACTGAGTGAGCTTTAAAGTCCATTTAACTCAAATCTTTCTATGATTCTATGATTTTCTGTGTGCCAGAAAATTCATTACTCTAAAGGGTGGCTGCTGTCTTCACTGCAAAAACTTTTTGGACATACATATAGGCTCTGTCCAGGTCCATATAATACCCTTTAGCTTCAGGTTTTCACTATTTTATTTTTTTTTTTACAGAGTGCAATGCCTTCATATATGAAACCTCAAACCTGGATGCTCACAGGCCACCAAGCAGTAAAGAAAATCAAGGGGAGGGAGGAGGGACAAAGGAACAAAAATGAGAGTGTCATTGGGAATTTACTTGTTTGCGACAGATAGGAAAATGTGTGAACTGCCTGTAATCTTCAGCACCCTGCTTAATGCAGCAGAATATGTTGTGATGGGTTTTAACAAGCACTGCCCAGCATGGAGTGGCAGAGCTGCAGTGAAGTGGCTAAAGCCTGTAATTAGCTCTTTGACTAATAAATCATCTTGTAGTAGCAGCAATGAGAATGATTCAAATGCATATCTGGGAGACATGAATCTCCTGGAGAAACCTCTGGAGGAGCAGTGCTAGGAGACCACCATTGCACATTTACATGGCTCCTGCCATATGCCAGTGTTTGATCCCAAGACTGGCATTGCTGGAGTGACACCACCATGACTCCCACAGGCTCCCAGGGAAGGGGGTTACTGGTTCTGCACTGCAGATGGGGAAGTGGTGGTGGGCAGAGGCAAAGGGACTAACCAAAATCATGCTGGAGGAAGGCCAGACTCAAGCCTTCAGCTTCTCACTCTTCTTTGCACCTGATACATGTTGGCAGCATCCATCACACTGTTTATATGGGTCTTTATACATCCCATCACCAAGACCTCACATAATAACCTGAACTCTCAATGTTGACATGAACACCTGTCCCTTTGGAAACCCTTTTGGATGCATACAAGGATCACAGAATCATCATAGAATCATTCTGGTTGGAAAAGACCTGTAAGATCACGGAATCCAACCATTAACCTAACTCCTTCAAGCCCACCACTAAGCCATGTCCCAGAGCACCACATCTACATGTCTTTTAAACACCTCCAGGCATGATGATTCAACCACCACCCTGGGCAGCCTGTTCCAGTGTTTGAAAAAGTATGTGGACACATCCATGAAAAGGATGTGACACTGTGCAGATATGGGCAGGTTAAGCTGATAATAATGCCCAAAGGTCATGGCTAAGGTGCTTCAGCATGGCCAAATGCTGGGATCCCAGGAGAGAAGAAACTACTGTGTGGTGACACCGGCCAGCCTAAAGATCAAAAAGGACAGTTTGCAAGCTACCAACTAGCCTTTTTTGACTGTGACTGGAGTCAGGTGGGCATTAAGGTAAGAAGGGCTGCAAAATAATCCTGATCCCATTGGGACAGTGCTGTAGGTGCTCCTGGTCCTCCTTGGCCCCTGCACCTCTCCCAAACATGCAGGGCTTGCTCACCGAAGTGTTCTGGCACTGCACACTGGAGCTGTTGAACCTCAGGGCAGGCACCCTCTGCTCGTTGCCCTGGATGTTCAAGATGCACTCGTAGCCTCGCTGGCCTGACTGTGGCTGGGGCAGGTTCTTGGCCTTCAGCGTGATGGGCTTGATCACTTCCACAGGCACCAGGATCTTCTCTGCCTGCAGCAGCTGGGGACAGTCCTGGGGAGAAAGGAGACAGCACATCAAGTCAGCACATGAGTTTCCCAGCCCCAGGTGGAGTCCTCTTATGCTCCTCAACCTTCTCACTTCATGCTTCACTTCAACTGATTACGAAGCTTTTGCATCTCCCTGGGCCTCAGCCTATTACAAGGGTATTCAAAGAATATTACCAGTGAGGCTCAGATAAACAGGTGAGGAAGGGTTTCTTTTACAGACCATCCTTTCCTATCTCCCCTGTTCACACTACAGATTTTCAACCTTCAGGACCTAAGGAAGCTACCTCTGGTGCTCTTTAACACCTGCTCCATTAATCAGGTAGCAGGAAAGTAATTGTGTCCCATCCAGGGACTAATTCCAGTCTCAGTGCCATAACATAAGAAGTGAATAAAGCAAAACTGAGCATAATTCCTTGCCTCCCCAACAGCCAACACACCATTGTACAAAAAGCAAAGCTCCAGCTACCTTCAGCAAGACACGTGGCAAACTACAGAGTCTGGGCTGTTAAAAATAGAGTTTGTTTTGGCTTAGAAGTGGATAGAATATTTATTACAGATGAATCTAGCTCCCAAGAAACAGCTGAATCACAGAATCACAGAAACAGAATAGCTAGTGTTGGAAAGGACTCCAACAGCTGCTCCAAGGGAGGTTTAGGTTGGATATTAGGAAGTACTTCCTCACAGAGAGGGTGATTAGACATTGGAATAGACTTCCCAGGGAAGCAGGGGAGGCACCGTCCCTGGATGTGTTCAAGGCAAGGCTGGATGTGGCACTTAGTGCCATGGTCTAGATGGTGTGGTGGTGTTGGTCATAGGCTGGACTTGATGATCTTGAAGGTCTTTTCCAGCCTTGGTAGTTCTGTGATTCTGTGACACTTAAGATCATCTAGTTTCAGCCCCCCTGCACGGGCAGGGACACCTTCCACTAGACCAGGTTGCTCCAAGCCCCATCCAACCTGGACTTGAACACTTCCAGGGATGGGGCTTCCACAACTTCCCTAGGTAACCTGTTCCACTGTCTCACCACCCTCACACCAAAGAATTTCCTCCTAATATCTCATCTAAATCTCCCCTCTTCCAGTTTTAATCCATTACCCCTTATCCTCCCACTACAATCCCTAGTAAAAAGTCCCTCCCCATCTTTCCTGTAGCCCCCTTCAGGTACTGGAAGGACACTATAAAATCTCCCTGGAGCCTTCTCTTCTCCAGGCTGAACAAACCTAACTCTCTCAGCCTGTCTTCATGGGAGAGGAACTCTAGCCCACGCTATCATGTCACAAAAGTCGTAATGCTAAGGGGATGTTGCTAATCCAGTGCCTCTTGGTGAGTCCCTCATACATGTCTGTGTCAGGGCACCCAAAGCTGTGATGCACAAGGCTGTAATCATAGTGTCATTAATTTGCACGCTTTAGTTAGAGTAACAGTGCAATCAGACAACCACAAGCTGTCAAACTGGTGTATTCTAGGAAGCTATCAAGTCTTTAGGAAATTCCTGCAGCATTTGCCTGGGTAATCCATGGCAGTTTAATACGAAATAGGATCCCTTAAACAACCACTACACCGGGGTACAAAACATGAGTGTGTCATATGCACAGATCACACTGTCTCGATCACTTATGAGTGCCTGGGTGTTCCTTCTTTTAAGGCTTTTCTACCCCTAAATACCAAGAGAAAATCTGTAACCTCCTTGTTCTTCTCTGTGTTGTATTTGACACACTGCCTGCTCACTGTAGAACACCAAGGTATAATGATGGTGTAGCTGCCCTGTCCAATCCAGACAGAAACACCATTTCAGCCTGTCCTGCCCAATGTTAAAGACAGGTCCAGCTGGTGCAAGCAGAGATGGGAAATTTATATAAAGAGGTGCAAGCTTCATCTGTAGGTGGGGGCAAGGCATAGCAGGAGGGAAATGGTTGATCCAGGCCTGGAAAAGAGGGAAAGGGACTGAAAGGCTTAAAAATGGAATTTATGGTTTATGAGAGCCTGGGAGCTTGTTAGAGCAGATGGTGGGAACACCTCACAGAAGCAAGGAGCTTAGAAAGATAAAGAAATGGATTAGATGAGTACCATCTGCAGTTACACCAACGAGGAATAGAATTACAAGAGCCATCAATCGTCACACTGTGAGTGTGAACCAATCCGTGGCCAGGGGCAGGAAGGAAATCTGGTAACTAGCCAGCATGTCACTGCAGTGAAGTGCAGAAGCCTTCCTCAGTCCCCAAAAGAAGATCTGTCTGTCCCAGAGGGGATACCAGACTGAAGAGCCCTTGGGAGCAACCTGATTTCTCATCTGCACTTATAGGGTGGTGTTAATGGTGTAAGTATTTGACAGCCACTGATGGCCTTCAATTGGCTTTGCCCAGGCTAACACCAGAACTAGCTGTCCTGGTTTGAGCCAGGATGAAGCCAATTTTCCTTTTACTGATTTTTTTTTTTCCTTTAGTGAGCTCTCTTTCAACTAGCAGCAAGTTTTCCAGTGGATGGACTGGTAACACTGGAATGTTTATGTTACAGCCGAGAGATCGAGGACACTTTTCTTTGCTTGTTAAATCTGTGGCCTCAGATACTAAAGGAGCAGAAGAGTCGTATCTGCAACCCTCCTGTAGGGAAGAGCAGACTAGATGGACAGCAAAATTGGCCAGATACTCCATACATACATATACATGTAAGACTTGGTATAACTTCAGGGATCACAGAAGTCAAGCCCCTTCCTTCCTGCTTCTTTTTCCCTTCTCTTCCATCCATGGCTAGCATCCCAGGAGGACTCCATCTGTTCATCACCCTTGATCCTTAGGCTCGTGCATTCCTGACCCTCATAACTCTGCCCTCAGCTCCTCTCTGATATGCTGCTATCTCCAGCAGAGTGTTCTGGGACATTTCAGGACTGTTCACAGCTCAGGAGAATGCTGGAGGAATTGCTGGGCATGGGGCAGGCAATAGAGGTTTTGCACATTCCCGAACACATTTGTATATAATTGTACATATTTTATTTTGTCATTACTATTTAATTAAAGCTGTCTAGTTTACTTTTCAATCCAGAAAGTCTCTCTCCCTTTATTCTCTCTCCTTTCCCTACCTGGGTGGGAGAGGGAGGGGATCGAGAGCATTATTGTCACTGGTTTAATTGCCAATCCTGAGTCAAACCGTGACACCAGCACAGCCAAGCACACAGTCATTGGAGCTGGATAGAGCTGAAATATCTTGGTTTTGGTGGCAATTTGTCTGTGTTCATCTAGCAAAAGGTTTAACATGTGCTACCAAGGACTGAGGCTTATTAGGCTATTATGTGAACCTGGCTGGATGGTGTAAGGATGGGAGATGGTAAGCCCACGTGGTACTGCATTGCAGTGAGGAGCTTTACCACTGGAATTCTCTGCAGTCTTGGAGACTCTGGTGCTGAGCAGCACTTGAACAAACAGATATGTGTGAGGAGGCTCCAGAAAGCTGAGCATGTGAGTGGTGGAAGCTGCCTTACATCCTGTTATGCACAAGACATGGTGAGTGTGGAAACAGGCTGTGTCTGAGCCCCAGGAGTGCTTGGGGAACTACACCATGTCCCAACACTCTCTGCTTTTGCTGTTGTCCTGATGAATTGTCCCCAGGGAACTACTAATGCTGAAAGGCAACGGTAAAGTGTCACAGAAATGTTCATCTTGACAAAAAGGCAAGGTCTGACATGCTAGAAAGTCTATTCAACCTTGTCCCTAACAGTCCTACCCTATGAAGCACACCAGCATTAAGGCTAGCTGCAGCACTAAGTAGGTATCAGCATGAGAAAGTGAGGCATAATTGAAGACTGGGTGACTTAGACCTATAAAAACATGGATGGCATGAGAAGGAGGTGGTCTAGGCTACATTAAAACATGAGTGAAAGCTTCCAGTTCTGATCACACCAGTGATACTGTGTGTAAATACCATTTGGGACTACATGGCTACAACACCCCCTGAACCCTCCCTTTCATTTGCCCAACATGTTCTGAGGCCTCTGAATCAGCTCCTCTCTCTCCTGGCATAAGAGAAGACCTTGGCAACATCTTAATATTTTTTTCCTCCTCAGCTATAGGAGTTGAGACAGAGATGTGTTGGCAGAGTCAATCAGTAGAACAGAAGGATAGGAAGGTCCTATCTGCAGCTGAGCAGCCTTTTCCCAAGAGTGGGCATTTTGCTTGATGTCTGTCAAACACAAAAGCCTCTGAAGGGGGTTGAAGGATGGGGGTTGGAGATAGTTCACTGTGTTACCTGCAGGCCAATCCCAGCTCTGCAGGCTGGTCTTTCTTGTCTAGTTTATCCTGCCCCCCCCACCACTGGTGCTGTAACCTTTCTGATAACACTTGTTTCAAGTTCATTAACAAACCATGATTGCAGCAGCCCCCAAACAGGATTCGTTTGCATATAAAAAGCCTTGCAGTGCTGTGAGGAAGTTCATTATAGATAATTGAAGAGGCAAGCGCCATAAAGAGGAAATCCTCCCAATGTGGCTTTATCTGATTGACCTAATGTTCTTTCTAATTGAAACGGGGTGGGGGGGGGGGGGTGGGGGGGAAGGCAATTTCATTGGGTGAGGTACTGTATAAAACCTCAGAGCTTGGACTAGGATCTGGGTTTGAATTCCAACATTGTACTCATTTTGCAGCCTGTGTCAAAACCAACCAGTCAGCTTTGGGTGCTTGGTCAGGTTGATATTTTTTTGAGAGTAAAACATCAGCCTGCTCAGAGCAGACCCCACTGCAGGACCCAAGCAGAAGGGTCTTTAGAAAAGAGTTATCTTGGGCATTCTCCAGCAATGCAGTTTCTTTGCACTCTTCCTCTGCAATGGACATCACCTAGACTGGAAGAGCACGGTTTTCACATGATGTAGGGGAAATAAAAACACCCACTGCCAACAACCATACCAGGGAAGGACACAATCCTATCTCTATTGGTTTTGCTATATCATAAATTCAGCCTTTTCCTCAACTTTAAAGGAAGTTGGTTCAGATTCCAGAGGAGCTAAAATCCAGATTAGTCTGTACTAGGGCAGCACATTTGAAAGCAGACTCTTGTTGATTCGTTTTATGTATGTAGTTTCATTCTGTCCCTTAAATGCTTTCAAATGAGTCAGTGTCTTTAAAATAATATCCTCCACCTTTGCCAATTACTTGTATCAGCAACGATGCACACCTCAAACCACCAAATTTTGCCAGTTATCAAGTCAGAGAGCTTTTGCAGTGAAAACACCTCATGAAATGGGCTGTTCTCATTGGGTCGATGGTAGTTTAATTTCCCTTATTTATAACTCCTTGTAGAATGCCTGCAAATGTGTTTTGCTAGAGCTGGCAGAAATAATGAAGTCTCAGAAATATGAGAACCCTTTCTTTCATTTTCTCTCACATATGTGTTATGGCTCTCATCACAGCAATACCTGAGTGAATCACCAATGACAGCCATCATGAGACTTCTGCTAAAGAGGGCGATGAAACCTCTCTGAGGCCATGTGGTCTTAGCCCTGAACTAATTAGTTTGGTTCTTTTATGGTCCTTCATACATATGTAGTTATGATTTCAAGGGGATTTCACCATGCTATTTGCCAGTGAAAGCTGGAGACTGACCAGAAACTGAGTTATCATCCTCTCCTAGAGATCTTAGAATCAAAAAAATCATAGAATGGTTAATGTTGGAAGGGTACTTAAAGATCATCTAGTTCCAACCCTCCCTGCCATTTACAGGGACACCTCTCACTAGACCAGGTCGCTCCAAGCCCCATCCAACCCAGCCTTGGACACTTCCAGGGATGGGGCAGTCACAGCTTCTCTGGGCAACCTGTGCCAGTGTCTCACCACCCTCACAGGAAGGAATTTCTTCCTAAGATCTTATCTACATCTCCCATCTTTCAGCTTAAAACCACTGCCCCTCATCCCATCACTCCATGGTCTTGTAAAAAGTCCCTCCCCAGCTTTTCTGTAGCCCCTTCAAGTACAGGAAAGCTGCTATAAGACTCCCTGGAGTCTCCTTTTCTCCAAGATGAAGCTTGTATGCATCATTCACAGTCTTGTGATAGTGCACAACGTTTCTCCTAACATTATGTTGCACAGTTTCACACCGTGTCTGTTTATGAGCCCAAATCTCATCAAAGAGTTTTCCATTTTCCAAAGGAAAATGGGTCTGATCTATTTTGAACAGTGGGCATCCTACACGGCAACAGGTAGAATGTCCCTGAGGGTTTAGTACAGTGACCCATCCACCTATCAACAGTCTTCACCTCCTGTTGGTGTCCCAGAGTACTTGGCTTCTCCTGTGTAACTCTTGTCATCCAGAGCATTCATATGAGGGAATCTCTCCTACTTTTGCCTCATACTGCTCCCTCACAATCCCTGGTAGAATTGACTGGATCTTCACCTTCTCCAGAAGGAAACTAGAGCTCACTTGTTGCTGACTGTGTTGTAGGCATGTCTGGCAAGATAAACTCTATTCTTGGCAATGGATTCTCACTCTTCCTTTCCCAGAAGAGTAGGAATAATCTCCATTCAGGACCAGATGTAGCCACCACCACCAAGTCCTCCACTACTCATCTGAAAGCATCCAGCTCCCCTTTTCTCTGACACCAAAATCCATTTCTTCAGCTTCAACTTCAAGGTCTTTTTTAAAACTTTCTCTTCAATATCTCTCATTCAGCAACCATTTTTGTGCATTATCCAAGCCATCTTGTCCAGAAGGAACTTGATCACAAAATTAACCTGAGCGGGGGTCATATCTTACTGACATAAGCCCTTTAGGACCCCACAAGAAATGATACTCAGTTTATATACTCACATATTATGAGAATACAACACATCCTTTGTTCATCTGCTCTGCTGAGCTGCAATGTACTATTTTCCCTGTGTTCCCTATGGTTTTCTCACCCTCCTACTCTGCGCCATAATCAGGTCAAGAGGGTAAAATTTGAGAAACAGGGATTGAGTCTGTATAAAGGTATCTAGACCACAGCATCTGGATGCTCTGATAGTTGGATTAGGTTAAAAAAAAAACATTAAAAAACAAAATTAAATGTGAAAGAGAAAGAAAAGAAAGGAAATAGAAAAAAGAGAGGGGAAAAAGAAGCAAAAAAACAAAAAAAAACCCACACTTTTTTTAAAATTTATTTTCATTAGAAGAACCAGATTTCACTTAGCTAAAAAGCAGGAAAAGAGCAAGTTGGCAGATGAGAGGCAGCAGGGACTGCCTGGAATTTGTTGCCTGAACTTCTCTTTCACACCTCAGCACGGTCACCTTAGGTCAGGGCTGTGATACCAGCTGAGCAAAATCAGATGTTTGTTTAGCTATCCTGTACTGCTGCAGACAGAGGGCTTTGGGCTCCAGGGCTGACAAGCTGGTTCCTTCCACGAATCACTTTTAAACTCTTGTATGACTTCCTAGCCCTAGGATAATCTGGAGAAGGAAACAGCAATGAGCTCGGCATTCCCAGCGTGGGACAGAATGGGGTGAGTTACAGTTCACCTTGTGTTTACATTATTACACCACTAATTCTTAGCATCATAAAATTATATTTTAAATTTACACGAAGAGTGCCAGGGAACGTTATTAGGTTATAAAGTGGAATCAGGTCAATGCTTTGTAGGCAGGATTCCAAGCACCATAAATTTCTGGGTATGCTTCCCCCAAATTTACATCAGCACCAGCAGCAATCAAACCAGCTACAAAAAAGCTCACCCGGTCAAAGAATTTTTTAATGCACCATATATTTTATCTGCACTTCCTAAGTTTACAATGTTGTTAGTTTGATTGATGGTGTGCTTATTTATTGGCACAGCAAAAGTAATAATACAGGAAGAAAATGCTCAGAACTTTAAAGGCAGTTGATGAGGAGAAAGCAACAGGATTTATGGGAAGTGCAAACATCTGTAGAGACAACAAAGGAATAGTTGAGTCCTTGCATCGTTGTTACTTCTAATGGCTCCTTTTTAGTTAAGAGTCTTCCATGCTCTCAGGAGCAAATATCAGCTCTGTTGTCAGATATTACAAATGATTCTGGCTCCTGGGAAAAAGGCAATTGTCTTGGATGCTGGTGCTCATTCTGTGGAAGAGATTTGGCCCTGTTCAAGCTCTGTGCACTCTAGCATCTACATAGGTCTATGGTGGCTTGAACAGATTAGTGTACAGATACCAGTGTTGGGAGAAAGGAGACCAACAGATCAATAGCAGATCATTAGCTTAGCTGCCAGAGCCTCCTGGGTCCCTGGCTTCAGTGTTGAGAAGGCTAGAGAGCAGTGAGGAAGGCTGACCACCAGAGATTGGATACTGGAAAAGCAGAAGTTAAATGAAGATAACTGACATCCCCTCATACAGCTCACTGCTGAATCCCATTGATTTGGAGCAAAGTGACTCCCCCAAGGCCACACAGACAGTGCTGGGAAATGACCCAGGTCTGCTGAGAGCTTGATCTCAACCTAAGACTACTCTGCCTCTGAAGTCAGGCCACACATCTCTGCTGATCAACGTTAATGATTTTACCCTCCTTTAATTCTTTATTAATAGAGTCTTTCTCAGCTGGTCCATTATTTCACAAGGATCAAGGTCAGGCTGCCATAATTATCCAAGCACCACATTTATCCTTTTTAAATAGAGACACAACATTAGCTTTCTTTCAACTCTTTGCTGCTCTAACACATGCTCAGAAGGAAAAGTAATGATCCAGAGAGCAGGAGCCTTCTGGTCACTGGATGGAGGGAGTGGACTAGTGACAAAAATAGTAGATGATTCTTGTCATTAGGTACATCTGCTCAAAGGAGAGGGGCTACTGGAGACGTGCAAGCAGTCTCAGTTCTGGTGTTTCCTGAGTAACTGCCTGGTTTTGAAATCATAAGAAATATGAATGTGTGCATTGAGGAAGGTGGTGTATGTGCAATAAAAAAAGATAATCGTGTATTTACTGGGACAAAGTCTGTCATTTGTTGAAGGAAACCCCTGGTTAGGTAAGGCAGCCCTTCAGAATGACACATACAGTAAAGCTGGATTGTGCAAAGCCATGGAAAGCATGGAGCAGAGCACATGCAGCTTATAAAGCAGTAATGAATTTTTTCTCTAATTATTATTATAAAAATCTGCATTCTCCTTCTGTAAGGACTTCCATCTGAAGTTCACAAGACCTTTCACGTATAGCAAAGCACTGGACATCCACACATGGCAACCCAGCAGCCCAATGAAGCTGCAGAGTTTGAGCATTGCAATAGTTCCTCTTACTGCTCATCCATGTGGGTACCAATGACACTGGCATGTTCCTCCCCAACAAAGCTGAGTTTCTTATACATTGGTGCCCACAGATGGGTATTGCACTTGTAAAGAAGATTCTTCAACGAAAGGTCCCCCAGAAGCAACTCGGACTCTCGTGATAACACTCTCACATGGGGATATCTGGTGTCTAACAAGGACTGAGCCCAAGCTGCTGCACTTCCTTCCCTAGAGAGGGATGAAAATCTGTTTGTCCTCTAAAGCTGCCCATTTTTACAAAGTTTGTAAGAACTTGGTATCTTCCGGAGCTCCAGACTTTGGTCCAACTAAGAATGGTCAAGAATGGTCAATGGATTCAGAAGTCAACAGAGGTGACAGAGTAACAGATAGAAGGGAGGTGCATGTGCGGGCCATGTTGACTCAGTCCCACTTCCTCCGGAAACCAGGACAGATGCCCAGAGGTTCATAATACTTTGGCTTCCACAGTGAGAAGGTTGGGACAATTATATCATGTTTCTTGTCACCCTCCCCCTCACTGAGATCTGTGACAGCATGAGATAATGTCCAAGCCAAAGCAAATGGACTCATGCACAAAGACAAGGTGGGGAAGGAGGGTCTGGGCTCAACCTTCTGGAGATGCCCCAAGCAAGGCAGGAGAGACATTCCAGCATTACCTCTTATCTGCAACTTCAACATCCTGAGAATGTTTCTCCTTGGACATGTCCCAAAAGCTCCTATGTCCCAAATCAGTGAATGCAGCTGATGCTACAATGGAGAAAAGCAAAATCTTCCTGCTTCAGAGCCAGGCCATCACCCTAGACCAAGTCTGAACATAGAATTGTCTTTCCTCCCTCAAATTGCAGGGTGCCACACAGACTCTAGTGGTCTTAAACGATGTACAGATAGCCATAAAATCCAGTAGCCACTTGAGTCATTACAATGGAATTGCACTGAGCCAGGCTATCAAAACAACATAAGCTCTTTCTGATGTTATTTCCAGGGTGCTGTGTTGGTGGGGAGAGATGAATATTACCCTGTTGCATTCTGAGATCACTCTGTCCTGCTGGATAAATAATCTTGTCCAACTGTTATAAGTAATATTTAGCAGGGGTTGAGTGTCAGAAGCTTGTTACATCTCCATTCAAACTAATCTCCCTGAGTTGCTCTTAGACATTACATTAACAGGTCCTTGATTAGTCATTCACGTGGTGAGTGACTTTGATCTCAGCTGAAAGAAAACAAGATGTTTGTTAAAGTAGGATGAACTGCTTACAGAGAGGTCTTTTTCCATCATTTCTCCATTCCTATTACGATTTTTTTGGAAGTCTCAACAAGGAGAGACATGATGGATCTGCCTTGCACTGAGTACAGATTTCCTGCAGATCCACCACCATAATACTCAGAAATCCTGCTAACAGTTACTGCAGAAATTGAGAGAGTTACAAACCTTCTCTCCTGACATTTGGATGACTGCAGGGCAGAAAGTCTCAGAGATGACAAAAAGGTACTCAAAAATAACAGAAAAAGCCACTTCACATACAGGTTTTCAATCCTTTTCTTCACCTCAGTGCAAGTCAGTATGACTTGCAAACAACAGCAAATTATCTAATTTGTTTGTACATGCTCAAAGACTTCTTATGAACAGCCCCCACTGTGAGATAACAACTCCAGGTACTAAGTACTGTACAAGCACCTGTTAACAGAAAGTGCTTACCCCAATCAGAAAAGGGTGTGAGAGAAATAGGGGCAAAGAAAGCTGAACATCTCCAAGCTGACTCAGAGCCAGGAATAAAACTCTTATCTGCTGAAATAGAACCCATAGCCTTATACACTACTCTGAGCAGTATTTTCATGCTCTAACAAGAGTCCATGAACAAGGGGAAAGCTTTCTGCCTGGCCCGTAATTTCTGTGTTAAATTTCCTCTTATTATTATCTGAAGCATTCCTTCTGAAGAGGATGTACCCACCACACTCCATTTTTTGGAAAGGGCTGTAATGGTGAATGAGGGCTAAAATGCCTGTCTGAAATACCAAACCATGAGGAGCACTGAGCCACAGTTGGATCCAAACCATCATCTACAGCCTCTCCCCAGATTACCCTCACCTCCCCCTGGACAGGATGCTGACAAGACTGAATTCCATCACACGTGCTCAGAAACACTTCTAAGAGCTAGATAGATGCTAAACACCAAACCCTCATGCTGCTTAAAAGCAGGTGCCATGAAATGTGTGCATCACTGCACCAGAGCCCTTCCGTATTGGGTGGCTCTTGTTGCCTGCAGCAGCTGCCTGTCTAGAGCTGTTCCTGATCCCCTTGCCTCTCATGCTGGTCCCCCTGCCTGCTCACAGCACTTGAAGGCAGCAGGTTGCTTGCAGTTGCCATAGAAACGACACCTCACACCCTCCCCTTAATGATAGACAGGTGCCAGGATAAGCAAGCGGATAATTGACAAGCGGGGAAGGATTCAGCGCTCTGGCATTGGCCTCGCTGCAACTGTCATTAGAGTCCTTGAGAAATGAGAGACACATTAATTTGAGCAGAAATGGGGTTTTTCTCCTCCCCATGCTGATGCTTCCAGCAGCCGCCTCTCTGGCCAGGTTAAGGGAAGCTGTAAACAGGAGCCGGAGGGAAACCGAGCAGTTGCCACAGCAACAACTGAAGATGCATCACCAAAAGGTTTGTCCATGCAAGGGAACAAGGAGTTGACCATGCTCATCTGATGACCCAGCAAGTTCTCTGCTCCTCCCCAGTGCAGCCACCCGGTCATTTCCACTGGGGTGCATTTTGGGGGGGAAGTGGGCACCATGCCTTCCTTCTGCACCTTGCAAAGAGGACATCTGGGGCCCTGCAAAACTTTCTGTGTTTTGAAATCTTGGGGCAAAATTCTCCCTAAGCCAGACTGAGATACAAGGGCAGGGTAGGGAAGGGCACTGCTGAGTTTATTACAAAGTCCATGACGAGGGAACAGGGACATTATCTTTTAGGACAGGACAGGACAGGACAGGACAGGAAAGGACAGGACAGGACAGGACAGGATAGGATAGGATAGGATAGGATAGGATAGGATAGGATAGGATAGGATAGGATAGGATATTTCAGTTGGAAAGGACCTACGACAATCATCTAGTCCAACTGCCTGACCACTTCAGGGCTGACCATAAGTTAAAGCATGTTATTAAGGGCATTGTCCAGATGTCTCTCAGTTCAGGTTGAGATGTCATTACCACTCCCTGTATTCTTTTTTCCCCTCCTTTCTTCCCTGTTTTCCAAAAACCCCATCCTCAAGAGGGACAAGTGACGAGTCAGAGCTAAATCTGTGGACTCCACTGCAGAGGCTGCCAGTACAGCCCCTCATTCAGCACGAGGCACAAGCAAGCTCTGGGAAAAGCAGAACTCTGCTCCTCAGCAGCTGCTCACCAGCATGCAGCTCACACGGCTTTCAATTGCTTTTGACAAATTAATATTTGAAGCAGTTGTTTCTTTTATGTGGGCTTTACTGCCATTAGCACGTACAACTCGACATAAAACACTTTGGTGCGAGATCTTTTCTTCTGCTCTCTTTTTAGGTGGTAGATGAAAATCCTTTTAATAAAAAGCTTGTTTGGGGGAGGAAGAAAAATACATGCACACACAAATCGGCTGAGCAGGGAAAGATGAAAACCTCCTTCAAGGTAATTAAATGATTATGTATCTTCTAAACCCAGCAGATAACAGATTTGTTATCTAAGCTTGCTTTTGGCTTTTGCCATTCTTTTTTCCCTTCCCTTTCCCCCACACAAAGCTGAAATTCTTGCAAGGCCTGGAACAAGATAGTGTTCATCTTAGAGAAGAAGACACAAAAGGAGATTTAATCCTTTATCCCATCAACTCAAGTAGGCTCCCTCAGCTTACCCATCCTTGCACAGATATCTGTGAAACACTGACATGAAAACTACCCCGCTGGATCACTGCAGGTCTGTACGAAGACAAGAGGGACAATGCAATCAGGTGTATTGAGTAATAGATATCAGAAGAGACAGGTGATGTTTCTGCAGCTTCAATCACACCAGACACCTTCAGGTCAACTCTCCATGCCTCAGTTTCCCTCCACTACTTGTTAACTGTCTAGCCTGTTTACAGAAGGAAATTACTGACCTCCCTTACTTGGTGATAACTACCTTTAAGGAGGTTGTAAAGAGGTGGGAATTGGTCTGTTCAATGAAATTACAAGTGATAGGATGAGAGGTAATGGCCTCAAGTTGCACCAGGGGAGGTTTAGATTGGATGCTAGGAAGAATTTCAGGCATTGGAATAGGCTGTCCAGGGCAGTAGTGGAGTCACCATCCCTGGAGGTTTTTAAGAGTCATATAGACATAATACTTAGGGATATGGTTTAATTAAGGACTTGTCGGTGTTAGGTTGATGGTTGGACTCTTTAAGGTCTTTTCCAAACTAGGTGATTTTGCAATTCTGTGATTCAAATTCTGTGATGGTGTCAAGTAAGTAAGGGTTGATTCATGGTGGGTTAGCCTGCAATGCAATGCTTTGAGGTGCAACACTGAGCCTGCACTGTGACTTTAGCTATGGTCAGCAACAAATGTCAAAAGCAGAGACAGAATAGCTAAGAAAAAAAGCAGAAACTTGGCCTTCTCCCCTCTATCTTTGAGACTAATTTTTGCCACCAGCTCCCTTTGGGAAAAACAACAAAAACAATCTGCTTCAGGACTAAAATGTCTTTTTTTTTTTTTTTTTTTTTTTTCTCATTCTTTTCCTTCCTGCCCGTAACAGCAATAATATTATCTCCTCTTTATAAAGCAAGAAGTCACTCAGTATATTTCAAGCCAGTGGACTTGCCTTTTGAAAAGCTGCTGCAAAAGGAAATTGTACGCCAAGGTGAAGCATTTCTGCTGCAAATCATCCAGAGACACCATCAACCCTGTGTGATTGAGTTCAGTGCCATAATCATAAATACTCTTGCTTTATGACCATGCTGGGGTTCTTCACCAGAAGCAAACTAGGGCTTTCCCAAGGCTCCCAAACTAGTTGATTCAGCTCTATTACAAGCGGGGCTGATTCACTGAGCACCTGATGAGTGACAAGTAAGAAAGTCATAACACCTTGGTGCCTTTTCTGTCCTTTCTCCATCTCTGGGTTAATTTTGCCAGGCAGTGGTAGGACAGCTGCCCTGTCCCACTTTGAGGCTGGCTGATCAGAGCTATTCACTGTGCAATTCAAAGCCCCACCCCCAGATGGTAGATCACAGACTGCACAGATAGAGACAGTTGTCTTCTTGACAAAACAGATCATGGCCAAAGCCTTTCTGCTGGCCCACTGGTTCAATCTCAAGTTCATAATACATTAATCAGCAACTCATACTACAAGAGGGGAAAAAAAAGTAAAAAACCCAGGATCCTCTCAGAGCACATGAAGAAGACCTGAAAGAAAGGCAGGTAAGCCCATGAGAATCTAGAAACCTGGGAGATGTGCTAAGGAAATGATGGAGTCAGAAGTACACAAGAGCACAAGCCTCTTTTCAAAGTACTCCAGGCTGGTCCAGGGGACAGGGTCCAGACCAATCGATCCATTTACAGCCCAGGCCATCTGGAGAGTGGGAAGCCTCTTCCCACATGATGGCAAGATGCTGCATAGGCAAAGAGAGAGAAAAAAATCACCTGGAGGTGGGTGTCTCAGCAAGAGAAGGTGAAGGACATAGTGTGGGGGAGGGGAGCAGGCTTGGCTTGCCAGCAATGATGATTACAGAGAGAGGGAGTTTCTGGCACTGGTCCATATGACAGAGTAACACCAATATTTGTTTGCTTGGCAAGGAGTCTCTTGGTGCAATCAGACCATACGATCCTGGAAGCTGGCCATGTTAATCTGCTTAGCAGACTCATGGAAGGACTGCAAATGGGAAGGTCCAACCATCCCACACTGGTAATACAGTTTTCCACTCATACCTCCTTGAGACTTACTGATTTAGCAGGTACTGATGCCTGGGTGGTAGCAAACACCTCCCCTCCTAGTCATGTGGGGGTCCAAGTGCTTGTAAAAGAAAGGATCAAAAGGAGCATTGCAGAAGGACATGAAAGCCTGGTAGAAATAGGCCCACTCAAGGTAATGGTATGTTTTGAGCACTATTGAATATGACATTGGAAATGGCCCTCAGTCTTGTTAGCCTTCTGAGTCATATTATGTCATCATAATGTCACTGGGTGGAAGTCTGGGAGGGCAATGAAAAGCCAGGCTTGGCTTCAAGATATCAAATGGATTCTATTGCTCAAAGAACCCACTCAATGAATAGGCAAGGGTACAGGACAGAGAAGGAAAGAATTAAAGGTAAGAGCAAAAAATAAACCGTGGACCTTTCAGTGAGAGAGATGAGTCAGTGAGAAGATGGCTTCTCAAGAGAAGCGTGGGAGATACACGCAGTAGTTTTTCCAAGTGCCGTTGACAAAGCCTTTATGGCCACAGAGAGAACATAAATCTGTGTTTGTCAGAATGTTCTTTTGATGTCACCCTTCCCCAGCCCTCGCATCCTTGAGGGCCACAAACACACAGGTGGCAATGAGACAGACCCTGAAACTACAGGGCATTTTTCACATTGTCAGGCAGAAAGCATCTCTGAAAGTTTTGGGCTTTGCAAGACCATTATTCTTGCAGGTATTGTCCGGTCATTCCAGTGCCGAGAAGCATTTCTTCTGTGCAACAGACAGCTGCACAGCTCCTGAGCTGAGCAGCTGACTGCCAAATGTTGTCTCCTGTGGGAAAGAGGTTTGTACCCAGAGATGTTTTTGCTGCAGAAGCCAAGAGGGCTGCAGCCCTCACTAGCAATGACCAATGTAATATACATGTGTTGCATGATGTCATCATTGCCTTGTAGGTCAGTAATTATCTCTTAAGGTCAGGTTTGTGACCTTCCTTGCTGCCCTGCAAGTCACACAGAGAAGCTTTGGAAGATCTGAGGGAAAGTACCTGAAGTTTATCAGGAAAAGCTCTGTTAAAGGGGATGAAAGAAAGAGCAACCTCTACTGACAGACTGGAGCTGTCTTCTAGTCTGAAGATGACACCTTTTAGAAAGAAACCCAATGAGAGATGCTAAAGCAGTGGCAGAAAAGGTGTGCTAAAATGGGTAGATAGGAAGAAGACAATGAGTCCACAGCCAGTTCTGCAGATCAAGACCTTGGCAGAGATTAGCTGAAGACCAGGGGCTGTGCAATGCCCAGTCAATTCCCTAAGGAACTGGGATGACACAGAGCTTCTCAGAATCTCCTTTCTGATGGGAGCAATTGTCAGAAATACCAGGGGTGTGATAGGAGTTGAGGGAGGAGAAGATACACTGTGATTTGTAGACCCTTCACTTTGGGCAGGAGGCTGGTGGAGATAAGAAGCGGGAACTGGGAAGGTGATTGCTGTGGTTGGCACATGAGACACACAAGAGAAGTCTACCAGAGGAGATAAATGGTGGTGGCATTGCACAGCAGGAAGCTGAGGCAAAGTGTCCCAGGGAATTCCACTTGAGCAAGAGGTTAAGGTCACTCAAGTTTCTGAAGTAGAAGGCACAGAGACCTGTTTCCAGCAGGATGGACCAAATTCTGCCAAGGCTCCATGCAAGGGAATAGGGCCTGTCTGGTTGGTCAGTTCTGAACCCTGGGCTGCCTTCCTGCACCACTCCACCACCAAGAAGAAGGTGTCAAGCCTTGTGCCAGGTGAGGTTTAGATTGGATATTTGGAAGTTTCTTCACCAAAAGGGTTGTCAGGCCCTGGCACAGGCTTCCTAGGGAAGTGGTAGAGTCACCATCCTTGGAGGGATTTAAAAGACATGTAGATCCTTAGGGACATAGTTTAGTGGTTGACTTGGCACCATGCTAGGTTAATGGTTGGACTCGAGGATCTTAAAGGCCTTTCCCAAGCAAAAGGATTCTGTGTTTCTGTGACTCTAAGCCCTACAGCTCCTCAGCAAGTTTTGCAGCAGGTTTATAGCAAATGCTGAATTCTAGTAGATGAAGAACCTCCCTGCTCGTGAATATTTATGACCTGTACCATTGTCACATTCGTCAGGATATCTTCTCCAGGTTGAGGAACCAGCACATCTGTGACATCTCAACCAGCACATAAGGAAGCGGTGGGAGGGAATGGGAGATGCCACAGGAGTGTGAAGCTACTTTACATGTGTCAAACTGACTTGCCTGGGGTAAGGGCTGGGGGAAGGTGGGAGCCACGTTAGGGGCACCAGACCCAGCAGGCAGTGTAGGAAGCAGTGGGGATTTCATCCTCCAAATGCAATGTGTGTTGCTGGAGATTCCAGCAGCCTCCTCAGTGCCGGGTGGTTCAGCAGATATCAGATCTCTTAATGGGTACTGGTCCCTTGGGCCAGGCAAACGAGCTGTCTCAGGTCATTTATGAGACAGGCCAGGATGCTTTCAGACTGTTCCTGACCAGGAAGTGATTAATTGGCTTCCTATTTGTATTCTCCCAAGCTCCACTTGTCTGCGAGTGCTCATTAGTTACAATACAAGCCAGACAGTGTTGGCAAGGCAGCAGCCAGCTTTGCATTAAGCCCCAAGGTCCAGTCCAGCTCAGCGACTGACAATGAGACATTCTCCAGCCTTGTCTGAAGGCAGTTTGCTGCATCAGCCATCAGGCACCAAACCCATGAAGCCACAGGGCTGCTTGAAGCATGGCTGAAATACACTGACACTGTGGATGTAACCCTAAATCCTCCCCAGATCTCAACAGCCTGAGATATCTGCTTAGAGGCAGTATTTGCTGGAGGAGATCCATGCCCAGTGTTTTGCAGTCCTCCTAGTCCCTTGGTACTGGGAGGTTGCAGTGGTTTTCCAAGGTAATGTGCTCCTTGTAGTATATGGGAGGGAAAGGGCAGGTCTCTGGGGATCTGGCAGAGCAGAGATGAGAGGAGCTATCTGCAGAGGGAAAGGTGAGGGTTTCCTGGAAGGTGAGCAGAAGAGGGAGAGGTTGGGACTGGAGGTGGACTGTTGGTCTGATCCAGGCAAAAAGGCAACACAGTTGCATATTAGGAAAAACTTATTTACTGAAAGAGGGGTCAGGCACTGGAACAGGCTGCTCAGGGCAGTGGTGGAGTCACCATGCCTGGAGATGTTCAAAAAACATGTGGACGTAACACTTCAGGACATGGTTTAGTGGGGAAAGTGGTGCTGGGTTGACGGTTGGATTTGATGATCTTAGACATCTTTTCCAACCTTAATGATGTTATGATTCTGTGATCATCCCTGAGCATGCAACATGCCCCTGCCTACCTCAGGCAGCTTGACTCGTCCCTCCTGGAAGGAGCAGGAGCTGGGGTCGTGAGTGCAGACGTGGCGGTACTTGCACCAGTGACACCGGTAAGGGCTCTCGACACATGACAGACACCTGGAGATGGAGAGAAAGAGTAGTCACTTGGCCAGCCAGGTCCTGTCAGCCAACAGGACAGACTTTGAGGCCAACAGTGTTTCTCAGAGGGAAATACAGCCCAGCAAACATTGGTTTTGCTGTCACTAGCAGAAGGCCATGGGCTTTGCACTGACCCAACCGTAAAATCTCAGGATGATGCTGAACTTGCCATGGCCTGAGCTCATTGTTACTGTGATCACGAGTGTCTTAAATTAATTAGATAATTTAGATTGCATTAATATCACTGTAACTAGAGTAATAATAAATATTTGTTGTATTTTAGTTGCCCTGTTACAGCTTTTAATCACGCTGTCAAGTTCTCAGCTTCATATATCAGGTGTTCCCGTTCCCCTTTCTATCCATAACAAAATACTGAATTTAATAAAAAATACATGATCAGGGGGTGGGTGGAAACTCCTTGCCTTCTCACTGAACTGTACCAGTGCCCTGGGAGCTGAGGACACATCGTGGGAAGGTGGCTGGTGGGTGGAGTGATGCCCATGGAGGGCAGTCCCTGTGTGCCAGCAGTCCCAGCTGGCTTATCCTCCCACTCTCACACATGATATGGAGGCCAAACACAAACTAGGATGCACCAAGGTCAGTAACCCAAGGATGAAACAGGTAATTTTCTCCAACTGTGCCCCACATGCTTATTAGTATGAGACCTACTCAGGGGGTTTGGGACTCCTGCCAATATATTAACTCTATTCTTTTCTTTGTCTCAGCAGAGAAGGAAAGAGTCTTGTAGCAGCTGCCTGGGAATCAGAGGGCACATTTCACCTACTCAAGGTGTAGGAAAGAGCCATTCCCCCCCTCTTTTTTTTTGTTCTCCTATGCCTCATAGATGCTGCAGAGTAAGAGCTGAAAACATCTCTCCTGGCTGTGTTCCAGCACTGACTTATACCTATATCACACTTTTTTTTTTTTTTAAATTTAATACAAAGTCTGCTCACCAGCAACCAAACTGAGCCATAACAAACTCTTTGCACAAAACAAGCAGTGGATGGTAAAGACTCATGGTCAGTCACATTGTCAGAGATCTTCGTACAGCTGCAGGCTCTAAAATACCTGGAGGGCTCAAATATTCCTGGCTCTTATGTGCCATTGGGTTTCTAATGAGTAGGGGTGAAAAAATTGTCTCTAGCAGACCTTGGCTGAGCCCAACGGGCAGATGCACACCCTCTCCCCTGTCTCTCTGAAACCTCACTCAACTCCAATCTACTTTCAGCTCTGGTACAGTGAGCTGTTCTCCAAATTGGTAACAAGTGCTTGCTCTGATACATCAAATTAAAAATGGATAGTGTATTATAGTTTGTCAAGTAAGAAACCAAAACATGCCATAAATATTTAACACCACCATCTCTCCTGCTCTCCCCCCAACACTTGCTTTCTGACACTGTTTGTCAAAGCAGCAGAAACATGGAAATAGGATTTGCCTTTCCTTGTGAATTGCTGAGCTGCAGTAATTATCTGCTTTTGGCACCTCTGATGGTTCAGTGGTGGGGATAGAGCCATTCAGCCTTGCTGAGGGGTGGATCTACCTGCCAGAATAGCATCTTTCTGTGGGAAAACTGCAGAGCCGCTCTGGTGGGGCAGATCCTGAACAGTCCTAGATGCCAGCTAAACCCCCAAAGAAAGGGGTGCAGGGCAGAAAAGGAACTCACAGGATGGAAAAGATGGTCTTGAGGGAATGAGGTGGCTATTCCCTGCTCAGTTCATATCATGCAGAAACCAGCAGCCCCTGTTTTTCTAGATCTGAGAGCCCAAGACCATGCTAGCCACCTGGGGCGTGCTCCAGCTGGTGGGACTGACAACATGGACAAAGGTTGGAGGTGCAGATATGTGGGAAGGATCCAGCCATCCACAAGCAACTGCTTAATAGGGAGATGATGGGGCCATTTACTGATGTCATTGTTTGCTTTTGACTCCCTTCCCTGGAAAAATCCCAGCGGTGTGATGCTCCTCTGCCTGAGGGATACATGAAGATGTACCACTCCCCAAGGCAATGTCTTTCTGCAAAGGATTCTTATCAGCAGAACAAATGGTCACTACACGACTCCTGCTCTATTCAGGAGAGACCCCCACCATGCTGACCATCATCCAAGTGACCCTGTGTCACTGGTCACACCCTGACACCGAGTCACCTCCACACCTAACTACCTTTCTGAGGGACGTGTGCCCCAGCCAGCAGTGGGTTCTGTGGCAGACCCAGGGGTGCAATGGAAAGCAGGTATCAAAGGAAATGAACATACGAGTTGTGGACGCTGCAGTTGTAGAAGACGAAGCTGGTGCTGGCAAAGGTCATACCCGTTTCCTTGGACTTGAGCTGAAGCTGGACAATGTGGTGGTCTCCTGGGGAAAAAAAGAGATGCATCAGTGTGTGATGTCTTTGTTAGCCTAGTTAAGCCCTGTTGGCCATGCCACCAGGCTGAACCTGGAGCTGTCCCACAGTACCTTGGCTAGTCTATCCTCAATAGCTGTAGGATGTGCAATAAAATCCTTCTAGACCTGGTTCTCCAACAAATACATCCCCCCTCTTATAGTACTAACATGACAGAGTGTGTCTTCACCACTGGAAATTATTGTACCTGGGAGAAGAGTCTGGGCTGGATGATGACAACAAGTCTAGACCATACCTCAGTACTCTAAAAAATATGGTGACTGAAGTCATCAAGTAGCAAAGCTAAGCTCAAAGAGAGGACACAGATATCAAGAATTAGGAGACTAATAAATTGTGGTACTGTCCCTGAACTTCTGCCTTGCTACTTGTTCATTTGATGTCCCCAGAAGGAAGGGGCCTGTGGAAGATTTGACTGCTGGCCCCAGACATTGGCGGCCTGTGGATACTCTGCCTGAAGCATAAAAATACTTATATTCCTGAGGGGATAAAGAAAGATCTACTTTTTCCTCACCCTCATTATTTAATGTCTCTGAATAGGGTCCAATATCCAGGACAACTATGCCTGAAAAAGGCCACCTCCAGATCCTACCACTAAAGATGCTTTATACCTTAATAAAGCAGGATGGAGGAATGAGCAAGAAGGATAAACACCATTACAGTGAGGACAGGGAAGGAGCTCCCTAGCTGCAGCCTGGGAAATGTGGATGAACAGGGAGATTCCTATGTGAACAGTTCATCCAGGTTCACTCACCTCACTCACCCCAAGGTCAATTCATCCAAGACTTTGGCTACAAAGAACCCAGCTCAGCATGAGGGACATCCACAAGTCATTGCATTTTCAGAAAGGCTAATCCATTTCCATAGCAGACCCACCCACAGTAAAGCCTGCACCTCAGCTTCTACACACCATCTCCTCACCCCCTTTCCTACTGCTCCCATGCTGGACAGGCAACTGCTACCTATTCCACGATGCCAAAAGCCCAATTCAGAACCCATCATCTGCAGATAATGAGTAGGTGCAGTAACTGCAGCAATTTGGTGGGGAAGGGACCCATGTTTAATTCAAGACTTCAACCTGGCTGGCCTTTTCACCTCTATTATTTTCCTCCTTACCTGCAAGATTAATTAATCAATCAGGCCGAAGCAAACTTGACATGTTGTGGCAGCTTGAGCGTGTCTGCACGCTCACCCACCTACAAGCACCCATACAGACACACACACACAGACACACACACACCCCACACACGTCACTAAACACATTTTGCTGCCAGTGCTCGACTCTGCTGCCCATCTGCTGCCTCCAGCTTTGACAGCTCCGTTAACTGCTTCGTGTTTAACAACCTTGCCAGCGTCTTGCGTGTATTTTAAAACAGGAGGTGAGGATTGGATGGGTCCAGGGATCAGATGTGCTACAGAGCCACACATCCTTTGGTTCAAATCCAGCTTCTGGCACTATGCATGAAGGACTTGGTCTTTGCAGAGGTGCAGAGCATCAGCTGCTGAAGTTGATACAAGGTGCAGGTGTCCAGTTTCCTCTGGAAACCGATGTTTCACATAAAACTCTCTCTCTTGTCCTGCCTCCAGCTTCCTCTGCTATTTTTGTTAGCTGGTTTATTATAGCCTGGCCTGGGACAGATGTCCATACTGAGGAAATAATTTGTGGCATCTATCTTGGTAGGCAAACATGACTGATAACTCTGTGGGACCTGAAAATGGTAACAGCCCTTTAGGGGCTTGTTTTGGGCCTGCAATGGAAAGCGTGTGCAGCTGTGTGTAGTTTGGGGACAGCAGGGGCGAGATGATGGGGACAGTTTGTGTCACTTCATTTGCTGTGGCCTGAGGATCCTCAGAGACAAACTTTACCATAAAATTTCACAAGAAGCCAAGGACAAAAATAGCAGTGTCCTCTCTGCACCTCTTGGGGTGATCAGCAGGGTTGATGTTTTTATGCTAAGTCCTTGCAAAGAGCTGCAGATGCTCTTGAAAGTACCTAGAAAAGTTGTTAGAAAAGGGAAACAAAAAAGGAAGTTGTGGGTGGGGGGACCATCCTTGGAGACGAGGTATTTTTCTGTGATGGATCACTTTGGGAGAGGGAGCCAGTTACAAGCCTGGAGCAGCTGAAGGCAGTAAAGGCCAGGGACAGAGACAAGTACTGAGCACACAGATCTGCATCTGGGAGGAGCAGAATGAAGTTACAGACAGGATCATTCAGGGCTGCAGAACTTTCTGGCTGCTGCAGGGGATGGGGTGGGTTGAGACCATTCCTCATTCCTTGGGTTGTGTGACACCAGCCTGGGCAAACGGTGAGTAAATGTCCTACATCCATCTCTTGGCTTTGCTAGATATATGCAGCTGCCACTCGGTGGCAGTCTGAAGACACTATCACTCGTAGAAGCACCTCAAGGCAGGTGCTGGTGCCACGGCACAACGCTTGCACACATGTGCACACACAAACACATTCAGACAACTCATGCTACAGTGTGCTGCTCTGCAGCTCCACTAGTGAGCACCAGCACAGGGTTCCACCCTCTCCTTGTGCTTTGCAAACCCTGTCCTCAGGCTCCTGTGAGCCAAATTCTGCTTTGGGAGAAAGCAGGAGTGACACAGGGGTGTGGGGTAGGGAAAGGAGGGAGAAGTGGTACAGATAGAGGAGCTGTGAGATACCCACCGTTCTCTGTGATGATCTGGGGCACCTCTTTGGCAGCTGGTGAGATGCATTGGATCTGACTGCCCACCACCAAGCCATCCATCTCTGAAAGGTCTTCGAAAGCACAATTGACTCCTGCTGACAGCTCGGGGACATTGTAGGTCTCCAAGACCAGCTGCAAGCAGAGATGGAGGGAGGGAAGAACAGATGGAAAACAAAACAAAACAAGAAAAAAGAGAATACTAAGCCAAACAACAGAGCTGGGACATCAGGAGAGAATTACACTGGAGAGGTTGGACAAAGAGCCTCTTGCTAGAGAGAGCATCCTCCTTCAACGGAAAGCAGCAATTCAGGAAAGGGATGTGTGTGTGGAGGGGGGAGGGGATGAGATGCTGATGCTGACACAGGTGGTACGTGGCTATGGAGGGACAACTACACTGCATCCCAGTGCTGGCTGGGTCAATGGAGAGGGGGGAGTGCTCACTATCTGTCATGCAAGTGTAGGGTTAGGCAGGGAGTCTTTGGAGCCAGCTGTGACAACCAGGGCTTCGGTGGCCCCAAGGCACGCGGTTTCTGAGGAAGGTGACTGCTACTCACAAGAGGCACTCTGCAGACTACAGAGAAACTGTAGCGCTCCAGTCTAACTCTCTACGGCCTGCTCTCCTAGCATCAGCAGATGGGGGAGCACTCTGTCACCAAGTTCCTGTGTAAGGAGAGTCTAGTTACAGCCTTCAGTCCACCACAAACAATCCTGTCTCTAGAGGCACAGCAAACCTCTCCTGCCCATCCCACCAAAGAAGCAGTTGGCCCTGGGGAGATGCTGTATTGGGCTGTCATACATAAAAAAGCTGTGAAGAAATTGTTTATGTTTTTAGTGATCACAACACTGACTGGCATTGCTATGTCATCACCCATGGTCACGAAGAAAAGGAATCTCATGGCTGGTTACCACCATGGTTATTCTCGGGAGAAGGACCCTCATGCTGCGAACTGCCTAGTCCAACTAAGGTCCTGCACCACTACTTTATATCACTGAGGATCCTGTCCAACCCACTAGAACATATCTGAAGACAAATAGGCATCCCAGGTTACTGTTAGCACCTGCTGATGACCTACAAGTTAGTAATTAAATTTAGAGGGTTTGTGACCAACCATTAGAGTTAGCCACTTGATGCAGGCACAAATGAAGATGTTCTCCACACTTGCCTCCTCCATGAGCTAGCTGAGGCCCCATCTGAGGTGACAGTCACGGAGAGGAGACACAAACACATGCTGAAGTGTTTTTTTCTACCAGCACAGAGAACAGAAGAGGTCAGTCTGGGTGACAAAGCAGGAGAGGATGACAACATAACAGAATGCTTATGGCTCCCCCACACTGTTTTTTTTTCCTCATTTAGAGAAGGCTTGGAGCTATTTCATCACACTAGGCACCATCAGGGAGAAAGGCTGAGCAGACAGGCCTTAGCTCTGGCTAACATAAAACCTCTGTGAGAGTGTGTTCATTTTCAGGCAATGGGAATGGCGATGGGTCTTGGATGGGGAGTAGGAAAAAGCTTAGGATATTTAGATAGATTTAGCATTCAGGCTAAATCCATTCTGTGATTCTCCCTGCTCATTAATACAGATAGCAATCGAGAAGGGGAAACTATTCTGCTTAGCAAATATTCCTCTCTGAGCATGGGCAATGCAGAATGAAGGTCTGTCATGCAGAAGATGACACCAATGGATAGAGCAGTAGTACTTGGCAACAAACATCATGAGCCAGTACACATTCTGAACAGACAAGAAGTCCTACATCCCCCATGCCTTGTCTGGAGCCTCTGTGGTGAGGGGAGAATGGAGCCTTCTCCCACCAAGTGTCTCTTCTCAGAGATCCCACAGCAGCAGTCCTGGACTGAAACAGACTCAGTTTTCCAAGTCCCCAGACTGAAACAGACTCAGATGCAATTACCCAAGTCTCTGTTAGTGCCCAAAATCTAAAAGATGTCTGGTCACACAGATCCTTTCTCTGCCTCTGTGGGCAAGAACTCAATATCATTGACACTTTGCTAGAACTAAGTGAGACTCAGTAAAGACACCACAAGCCATTAATTAATTAGTGCTCCCCTCCTGATTCACCAAGAGACTATCTGTGGTGACTGTGGATGAGCTGGGACACCAGTCTATGTGGAACTGGGCTGAGACTCCCATGGAAATGTTCATGCAGTTTATTGGGCAACAGTCAGACAATGGCAACTTCTGATCCCAGCAGCTCTGGGTTGACTTGCTCCACCTGAGTAACCTAGAGGTAAAGGTCTTTTATTCTCTTATCAATTTCAATCACCCTGAGCCAGCCAGTCCCCCAGGATTTATTCCAACATGAAAGAATTCAATGACTACTGAGAGAATAAGAAAAAGAAACCTTGAACTCCCAGAAGAACAAAGGACTCAAGATGTCTCAGATCAGTTTTGTTTGAAGCCTAGGAAAGTAAAGTCACAGCAAAGTTAAGAGGCTGAAACAAAGCAGCAATGATTGGACATGCAGGCTTTGAAAGGCTGATTTCATTATCACTGAAGAAACTCTAGAACTCCAAAATCTGTCACCTGAAAGATGTCTGGCAGCTGTGCCTTGAGCAACACCATTTAGACCTTTCAGGGTGTGGGATGAGTGAACAACTCATCCAGAGCTGGGGTGTTTGGGGTCTGGATTATCAACTCAATTCCAGCCCAAACTATGATGTCCAAGAGGACTGAGCCCAAGTAGCCTGAATAAAACAGGGCTCTGCCTCTTTCTCGAGCAGTGTTGGGATCTCACCACATAAGGTGTCATGAGTCAGGAGAGAAACTACAAACTGGTTAGATCTTCAACAGAGATTTCCTGCCTCAAGCCCAGAAAACGACCAGCATTCAGTGTGTGGCTTTGTTGGCTGCTGACTTGAGTAGTTCAAGGCCATAAAGGCTGAGCTTTGTGCTGGGGAAGGTCCCAAGAGAGCATGAACCCAGGCAGCCTTGGGTGCCTTTGCATAGCATCCTGCCTCCCTGCTCTGCCTTCTCAGTGCTGGAGATGCATCAGGGTGGAGGTCCTGGTGGTTTAAAAAAGAGATACTTCCACCAAAGATGATAGAGAATTGGAGCTTATTGAAATAACAATTATTATCCCTCATCCTATAAAGTAATTTCATTATATCATGATAATGTCTCTTGCCTAAAGTCCATGCCCAGCTTACACAAAAGCCTCTTCCAAGGAAGTAAACAACTATACTGTATGCACAAAACACTTGCAGGGCATCAAGTCCCTTCAGACCTGCCCTCAGCTCCTCAGATCAAACAGGGAAACCTCCTCTACACCTCTAGACAGGAGATAACCAAGGCCAAAATGTCATCCCATGGCAAATCTTTCTCTACGCCAGGAAATTTGCAGGACTCTGGAGAACCTTGTGCATGGAGCTGCCAGTCCTTCCCATTCATGCTGATCCCAGGTTGCACGTACCCAGTCAGTCAGTCTGCATGGGCAGATTAAACCTGAGGGGGACAAGGATTAACATTCCTCACCAAGACATTGTACTGGGAGACGGAGATGTTGTTGGGATGCACGGTGAGCCGGACGCACTGCTTCATCTCCGAGGCAAAACGCCGAGGCTCGCTGGAGCGTTCACATCGCTCCTTCCTCGTGCACCTGAGCAAAGGGGAACAGAGAGGGACAGAGTTAACACAAAGCCAGGTTGTGAGGGTCAGGACAACTCCGGGACATAGAAGGAGCAATCATTTTAGATAGAAAGTCAATACTGTACCCAAAGGACTGCAACTAGCTGGAAAACCACACTCATGCCCTGCAGTGCTCTAACTCCAGTGCCACAGCTGTGGGATTGCTCAGCAAGCTGGAGAGCTGTAAGGACAACGTGAAAGGAGGAAGGGGTTGGGTGAAAGCCCCATGCCTTGGGTAGAATGCTCAACTCTAAAGATGCTCTGTCTCTCTACCCACATAACAAGTACAGTGTAACTTTCTCCTGGCAGCCCTGAAAACTCTCCTGTCCAAGAGCAGTGGGACACAGAAATGTCTGTCTAGAGTAGATGTGCACAGTCCACAGTCTTTGGCCCTGCTGAGGGGCCTGCAAATCTGTGATACTGTTGGGCTACTGGTATCTCCCTTCTGGGAAGGGCAACCTTCTGATCCAGTGCTCAGCAGCTGCTAAGTAGTCCCAGGGAGGTTGAAGGTTTATTGGAATCTGGTTTGAAAGTGCCTGACTAGAGGTGCCCAGGGTTGAATCTTAAAAATTCTGGTGCTCCCAATTAGTGAAAGTTCCATGGAGTTGGTGGGTGTACAATAGCTGGGCTGCACATGCCTCTGAAGATTACACAGAATCACAGAACTACCAAGGCTGGAAAATACCTTTAAGATCATCAAGTCCAGCCTATGACCAACACCACCACACCATCTAGACCATGGCACTAAGTGCCACATCCAGCCTTGCCTTGAACACATCCAGGGACGGTGCCTCCACCACTTCCCTGGGAAGTCTATTCCAATGTCTAAACACCCTCTCTGTGAGGAAGTACTTCCTAATATCCACACACTAATTACTATCAGTGCTTTCAGCACTGTCACTGTCTCTTGTCTCACCTCTCCAGTGTAAACACAAGCCAGCAATGTGAATTGGTAGCTATGCACCCTGTTTCAATCCAAATTTACATCTGCTTAGTGTAAAACACATCTGTATTTTACTCCACATGTTCTGCCAAGGCCATGGCTTCAAGGAAGATGTCTGCCTAGAAATCCACAGGGCTAATACAAAAGGACAGTTCCAACTGCATGCCAATTACCTTTTGCCATTAAGCTAATGTTATGGACTTGCACAGGGTGTCTTCAATGGATTTTGTTATTAGCAGTGCTATTACCCCCCATTAAAATCAGCTATAAAGACTAAGTGCGGATGTTAAATTATTCACCCACTCCCAGACTTCGGAGTCGTGGTTGTGAGAGCACTCGGGGGCTGCTGGAGGGTTAGCTCCAACATCACCCCTCAATATCCTTGCACCCCGGTGCAGAGATTGCACCTATATCCATGAGGATTTGCAGACAGGGATACAAGGCAACACATGCAAAAGCAATCCAATATATGGCTGAATATTATAAAACCTGGAGGCTGGTCTGAAAGCTTAAGGCTCGGTTTCTCTCTAGTGGCTGATGCTAGATAAGATGAGCACCCCAATTTCAAACTCAGATTGCTCCATCTGTCTGGCAGAGTAAAGTTGTGTATTTCCAATGGTAGAAATCAAAAAGGAGAACTCTGCCAGTCTCAGCACGCTCCCAGTTTACTTTTCAGTTTAGAGAGCAATAGCAGTGTTGCAGCTCCCACGCTCCATTCCCCAGGAGCCTTCATGCCTTTAAGTCTCCTCTGCATGCTGGATCAGGAATTTTAAAAGTGCAGTCTCCAGAGAGTTGGACCAATAGCTGATTAACTATTCCCAAAACTGTAAGTCTCCTATCATGGAACAAAAGCCACAGCAAAATGCTGACCTGAGATTTCTGTAAGCACTTCTATAAAACAAACAGATGCAGCAATCCCATCAAAGATCTGCAGGGTGTGGGAACTCCTCTCCTGAGACTAGCTTGGAAGGAAACCCTTTTGGGCTCCCTGTCAAAACACAAGTGCCCAAATTCTTCAAGATGTCCTGCTACCTCCCATTTATTTCCTCCAGCTGCAGCACGGCAGGAACATCTGGATTTTCTAAAATTAAACAGGCAGATACCCAGGCTCAGTTCAAGTGTAATCACACAGTAGGTTGCAAATACCTCCAGAGCAGGAGGACAATACATGGGTATAGGTCAAGTATTTAGGAACCTGATTTGTATTTCCAGCCATACCACTGAGCTGGAATATAATGATCAGCATCTTATCTTGTTGTTTACTGGTCATACATATTTAAGACGTGTAACTCTTCAGACCAAAACCTCCCTTTATATTAGATTGATGTGTCTTGAAGCCTTGATATCTTCTGGAAGATGTGTTGCCATTCAAATAATGAAATGATGAAAAACCAAATCAAACTAAGCCTGGTTTTAATATAATGTTAAGGTTGCAGTGTCAAACCCTCAGGAATTAGGTACTGCCAGATTGAAAGTAGCTTCTGCACACTTAAATCTGCTTCCTGCACTGACACACTGCAAGCCAGACTTTAATTACAGGATCAAACATTATTATTCCTTATTTTTTCCACCTGTGACCTCAACTCTGCCACTTCCTAACTTGTGGATTTGACTGTCTGAATTTTTCAATGCAATTTCTCAATTTAAAACACAGGAGGGAAAAAACCCCAAATGCCCAGTTGTGCCTGGTGCTTGAGTGTGATGATGGGGGACCTCTGCCAGGCTGAACCAAACTGAACTGTTGTCACTGGCAGGGTATCCTGGTTTGAGCCAGGATGAAGACGAATTTCTTTTTACTGATTTTTTTTCCTTTAGAGAGCTCTCTTTTAACTAGCAGCAAGATTTCCAGCTAGTGGACTGATAACACTGGAATGTTTATGTTACTGCCGAGACTGCAAGGTCACCAGAAGAGTCATATCTGCAGCCCTCCTGCAGGGAGGAGTGGACTAGATAGACAGTAAAATTGACCAAAGTATTCCATTCCATATATCTACGTAAGCTCTGTGTAAGGTCAGAGATCACAGAAGTCAACTTCCTTCCTCCATCTTCTTCCCTTCTCTTCCGTCCATGGCCGGTGTCCAGGTAGGACTCTGTCTATCCATCACTGTTGATCCCTAGGCTCGTGCATTCCTGACCTTCAGAACTCTCCCCTCAGCTCCTGTCTGCTCTGCTGTTCTCTCCAGCAGCACTCCGGGACATTTTGGAACTGCTCACAGCTCAGGAGATGCTGTGGGAGTTGCAGGTGGTGGGGGGAGGCAAGAGGGGTTTTGCACGTTCCTGAACACATTTGTATATAATTGTACATATTTTCTTTTATCATTAGTATTTAATTAAAGCTGTCTAGCTTACTTTTCAATCCAGAAAGTCTCTCTCCCTTTATTTTCTCTCCTTTCCCTACCTGGGTGGGAGAGGGAGGGGATAAAGAGCATTATTATCACTGGTTTAATTGCCTGTCCTGAGTCAAACAGTGACACAGGGTTCAGCCTCTTAAGTCAACATCACAGACCCCTTCCTCTCGAGCCAGCAGCCTAATTAATCCCAGGTAACTGATCCCAACTGCTGCATATATCAAGACTAAAGGGATGGAGCCACCTGTCAGTGGGTTTTGCAGGTTTATACATGCAAGGAGGACTTGGGCCTCTTCTCCAGAGCCTTTTGGTTTTCCCCATCTCCTCTTCCTTGACCACTTTGTCTATCCTGAGCTGGAGGACATGGAGCATCCTGTGGGTTTACACACTACAGTCTCCCAGGTGTCTGCCCAGCACCTGCAGCTGAGGTTCTTCAGAGCTGAAATGTGGTGGATTTTCAGGGGAACAGAAAAAGGTACAGACCTGTCATAAAGTAAACTTCTCACTCCAGTCTTCCTCTGCACTGTCAAAAATGTCCTACCCTTCCCCAAGAGTGGAGAGAAACAGCAAAGAAAATTGTTTCAGTGTGTGCAGACCAAAGTTTTGCCCTCCGGCATCTGCCTCTCAAATCCCCAGATGGTGTTGGGTGAAACGCAGACACAAACGTGGCAAAGCATCCAGCCACTGAAGGCAGCTGCCCAGAGGGGACATTGCTGCCCAAAAAGTAACTTCAGCATATTGTAAATAAAGAAAAATGGGACTTTTAATAAGTAAATACTTGCAGACACAAAAGCCTGCCTTAGAAAAATGGTCACCTGGAAGGCAACTGCCTGCAGACGACAGCTGGACTGTGAAAGGGATAATCATAGAGTCATGGAATGGTTTGGGTTGATGAAATATCCCAACTAATCATTTCTGTTGTCTCTCTTGAGAGCCAGTGTGTACTCTGGGCCCTGGGAGATTGCTGTGACTCTGCTACGCTCTCATCTGGTGTGTCTATTGCAGCTTATGCAGAAAAAAAAAATACCTTGTACTGCCAATAACTGTTCAGCTTTAATAAAATATCACTAACTCTAACATGCTGGGTCTGTCAATATGCTGAGCTCACTTTCCACTGCCACATAACCTAAGTCAATGCTATTCATGTTATAATTAGCTGGTGTGTAACTCCCACCCAGTGACATCACATTACAATTAAGACACCTAAAGGAGCATATTCCACTCCTGAACTTATTTGCATAAGATTATGGTGTAGACACGACACTTCTCTGTACGTCTTAATAACACCTGCTATTTCATTATCAGCTGTACCTTTAACAATTGCAAGTGTCCTGCTTCTGTCCAAACCATTAGCAGAAACACTGAGAAACTGGTCCTACCACTGAACCATGAGGAGTGTTATTTTCTTCTCAACACCCATTAAGAATAAATACCACTAACACTAACCCTCTGTTCACCATCCACTAACCAATTATTTTAATAACATTAAATTAATACTTTGTTCTTCTACAGTGTGTCTCATCTGAGGATCTCCAAGGGCTTTGTCTGGAGCTAATTAAACTTCCCGATACCTCTGTGAGGTTGAAACGTTACCACACAGAGACAGGAAAGTGATGCATAGATGCATGTGTGTCAGAGAGCAGAGCAAAGCTCTCAGGTCTCCTCAGGATGAGATGAAGGCCCTGGTTTGGAACCCAAGAGATCATGATTAAATCCCAGGTCTGCCATCAGGGACCTAAAGCAACCTGCTGGGGCCACATACTGCAAACACCAGCTGTAGAGGGGTAAGGTGCTCTTCCACCTCTGCAATGAGATACTAAAGGCTCTTTTGCCTTGCTAAGGTTTGGTCAAACCAGGCCCAGACTCATTCCACCAGCTCCACTGTTTTTCCCTAAATTTCCAAGGTTAGGAGGGTTAATCTGCAGTACAGAAATCTTTGGAGAGGCTGAGCACAGACCCAAGAGCTCCATGCACCTGGATAGACCAGGTACAAGAAGGGTCAAGTCAGGTATTCCCCCACCTACTAGCTCTTATTTTTCCTTATGCACAGCGTGGAAAATAGGGTTGCCAGCCTAACAGAAGGCATGTGTGCCATGGGCATGCTTTCACCGGCCTTTGTTTTTCAGTGAAGACACATCTTTACCACCCTGTTGTAGAAACAGCTTCAACAACAACACAAATAACACAAAAGAAACCCCAACAAGTCAAAAAACAGCTTCATTTTTTCATCTTGCCTCTTTTTTTCTGCATCTTTGTTTCCTCCATGCTCAATGTTGGGGTCCTGAACCATGTTGGATCCCCACCATACACTCCTGCAGACCCTCATTCCCATCCCATCAGTTTGCCCTGAAGAGCCAGTCCCATACTTCCCTGGAGCACTGCACCTGCCCTTCCTCCCAGATTGAGGTTGTATCTTTGCCACCCAGACCTCATGGGATAGGGACTAATGGTGACAAAGTGGCTGTGATCACAACATCTGCCAGGTATGGAGCTTGGTTCAAGATGACTGAAATAGGAAGAACTTTTCTGACCATGTAGGGCCTAGGAACAGGGAGAAAACTGGTGAAAACCTGCTCTTTGCAGAGGGAAGGGAGCAGAGGGAATTGTGGTGCTGTGGTGTGTGGATTGGCTTCTTGCACACCAGGTAAAAGACCCCACTTTCAGGACAACAGTCCCAAGAATTAAGTGCTAACTGAGGCCATCCCTGATGACAGCAGTGAGGTGGGACAAGTGTGTCTAAGGGGGATCTTTCTCTGCCCGTCCCACTTCTTGTCTATCCCTCCATTCCACCACTACCTGAAATGCTTGAGTTTGCTTTGGGTGACTCCTGATTTCTTAGCAGGGAAATGAGAAGGTTGTGTGGGTGTGCTTTCTTCTCCCATCCAAGGTGCTCAGAGGTTGGCAGAGCTGCAGATGCTCTTAGGACCTGAACCAGAGCACCCCTGCAGCTCTGCAGCTCCCATTTCCTGCACCAGGATGGAGACACATGCTGCACTGAGAGCTCTACAGACTAAAATCTCCAGCCTTCTCTCTGGCCATTCATTAGGGTCCAACTTCTTCACAGTGCCATGAGATATGGCCTTTTTCCTTAGTCATACCTGCCAGCTGCCTGCCCTCAGCATCACTTGGATGGTAAATTAGATGCATTTATAAGGCATGATGGCCCTTACTCCTAGTCTTCCTAGAGGTAATTATTTTCTAAGACATGCAAAACCCTGATAAGATCATGCAATGATTTTCTCTTATAATTTGGACTTGCAGGGTCTGAGGTGCTCAGCTGCTCCACAGACCCATACGGTGCCTGGGGCCACAAGGTTTCTTAGAGAGGTGGAAAGTTCTTCTGCTAATTCACACCATTAGCCAGATCTGGTGGTTCCTGCTGGAGACCAAAGTAACTGATACCCTGAGTGGGCAAAATAGACAGAGACAAATAGTCCTGGGATGAGGAAACCAGGGAGGAAGTTTCTGTAAATGTTTTTTTTTTAATTATTTTTATTTGAGGGTTTTCTTTGTTTGCTTGTTTTTGCTTGCTTGGTTTTTTGTTTGGTGTTTTTGGTGGTTGTGGTGGTGGTTTTTAGCATTTATTTATGTATTTACTTATTTATTTAGGGTTTTGTGGAGAGGTGGAAATAGTACAGTCAGAAAAACAGCATCTAGTCCTGACTGAGTCTTTCTTGATTGTACCTATAGCTATTGAAAAAGGAGAATTTTTATTATCTGTTTTCTTTTTTTTCCCTTCATTTTCGCAGAGGCAGATGAAAATATCCAACTTTTCTAATAGGAGAAAAAAAAACCCCAAAACTTCTGGCAGTGGAAAAGGTCTTATCTTCAATTTTGTCAATTAAAAAATATTTCCAAGACAAAAGAGTGATGATCGGATCCAATCAGATGTTGCTACTCAGAACAGAGGGAACTTTTGTTACAAAGGGCAATTAGCACATTATACAAAAAAAACAAAAACAAAACCAAAAACAAAAACCCCACCAAACCCCAAAACCCAAACCATTAAAATACAAAAGAATTCCCAGAAACTAAATTCAAACAGATGAATCCATTTGGAGAAGTCTCACCATATGATGGGCAGCCGTTTACTTTTGCATTTCAAAACTCATAATCTGGTCAGTGAGGTGGGTTCACAGGGAAGAAGAGGGGCATGAAGCATCTCTGTTTGATGCCAAAGGTAGGGGGGGAGCAACACGAGGGACAGCTCAGTGGTTGGGTCAGCTCAGCAAACCAAAATTACACCCTCCCACCACATCCAAACGGGTAATTTGAGAACATCGTTGTTTTGCAAAAGATTTTGACATTTCAGCTTTCCTTTTTGATTCCAAATGGTGACATTTCCAGTAGGGGACAAATTAACTCATTCTTTGACAGACTCACCACAGCCACTCTTTCCTTAAACCTTCCCACCAGTGCTGGCAAACTCATAGTGGCAGGTGGGAACCAGTGCTCACCCCATTCACATCAGCAAGGACAGGTCACCAGGGCAGGATGGGACATTTTGATGGGAGACAGGCTTCATGTTGACATCCCCATTTGCATCCCTCTACTTGTTCATTCCATTTTGTCATGGTGTGGGGTCACTCACACTGGGGTCCTTAGTTTGTGCAAGTTGGAGATGTTCCCCCATCCCATTCCTTACCCCTTACCAGTTCCATGTTTTTGTGCTTTTTCACTCTTGTACCACACCAGTGTTTGTGTCCTGGGCAAAGCTGGGGCAGGCTATGGAGCCCAGGAGGTGACAGGGAGACTTCTGGTATTACTTCATGCAGACAGGCTGAGGGAGTTGGGATTGTTCAACCTGGAGAAGAGAAAGCTCCAGGGAGACCTTAGAGCACCTTCCAGTACCTGAAGGGGCTACAGAAAAAGCTGGAGAGGGACTTTTTACAATGGCGTGGAGTGATAGGACGAGGGGGGACAGTTTTAAGCTGAAAGAAGGGAGATTGAGATTAGATTTTAGGAATAAATTCTTTACTGTGAGGGTGGTGAGACCTGCCTTCCCAGCAAAAACATTGCGCAGAGAATCACCCAAGACTCCCGGTCCCTGCTCTGCTCAAAGACTTTGCTCAGAGGCCGGAGGGGATGTCTTCTCGAAGATCAGCCAGGTAGGTTGATGATGCCTTTTGCAAGGTGGTCAGCAGAGGGAGCTCAGTGGAAGGCAAGTGCAAACCCTCCGAATGGCATTTCCAGCCAGGGCTGGGGACAGAAATCCGGGAAAGGGACTGCAGGACACAGAGAGCCTTTCATTTCCAGGAGGCTCTGGAGATTCTAGCTCTGGCTGTGATGGTCTGAATCAGTCTCATTAGTCTGGTTCTTCTTTCAGGATGAGATGCAATATGACAGCTTCATTTTTTATTGGGGAGAAGTTTTTGTTTTCCCAGTTGAAAAGAAGGGTGAGACAGGAACAAAGCAACTAAAGGGATCTGGGGTTGTAACAAGAGGTTTGTTTTAGCCAAAGTCTGAACAATGCGTAGAGCCAGCTTTGTGTCTCCTGAGATGGCTTTACCACAAGGGGGGTGCAAGGCTGGGGAAGGAGGGAGCAGCTGAAATTTGCCTTTCCCTCTGCTGGAGCCAAAGCAATTTTCTGGCTGGAGTCAGGAAAAGGAAGGAGATTCAGTCCCACTTGCATGTAAAGTTTAAGGTCAGTTTTAGCAATGTTTTGACATTTCCAGGTTCCCTCAGGGTCCTAAGAATAGGAATGCCATAAATGTTGAGGCAAAGACATAATTGACCTTAAACTTTATGTGGTGATGTGGCAAATAACCATCCCTCCCTGTCTACCCTTTCTGGCCTCCAGGTTGCCCTCCATCCCTGTCAGAGGGTAGCTGAAATTTTAGCTCTCCCTGGCATGAAGGAGTTAAATTTTATCCACTGTCTGGCATACTCCATCAAGGAAAGAAAGGCAGGAGATGCTGCAGGAAAAAAAGGACAAATCCAAGTTGTGATCATGCACAGGATCATTCCTGGGAAACCTGTCCTGGTGGTGAGAGGATGGGAAGCTTTGTCAGCAAATTCATATGCATCCGAGAGAGGAGTTGGACCCTTGTATGCATCCTTGGCTCTAACTACAAACAGGTTTGCCTCCCTGAAAAATCTGGGGTTCAAGCATCAAAGATGAACATGGGCACAAATGGGAAAAGGTCACTGAAGTAGCCTGGGGAAGCCAAATCAGTGGAGTTTTTAACTGGTATTATTTTGGAACCCAGAGGTCTGTGGATTATCTCAAATAGACATGGAAAAGGTAACTCAAGAAAGCTGAAAATCACTGTTTGGAGCTTTGCATCTCCTCAGGGCAAATTTTCAGGGACCACAAGCCACAAAGTTTCAGACCACTGACCAAAGCTTACTCCTACCCCTGCTTTTTTTATTGTCTCGGCAAGGACAGCTTTGGGGTGAAAGACCAGAAGTCCCTTCCATCCTTGGACTTCAGTTCAGGGGGGGAAATGCTGCCTCTTCCCCCTATGCCTTCTGCCTGCCACCACCGACGCTGTCACTTCGCCAAATAGAGTGAGGATGTTAATTGCTCTGCCTGCTAATCTATTCTAATGCATGGTAATAGAAGCCGAGTTTCTGCCCTGATAACTCTCCCGGTTTATGCTGCAGAACGGCAATCCCACCACCCGCCCGTTATCTCTGTCCCCAGGTGGACTCCTCCCTCTATCACAGCAATTGAATAAGTCCACCCCCGGAGGCCCGCGGGGCATGGGTGCAAGGGATTTACTCCTCCATCTCCCGTACAAAGCCAGGCACTCCATAAACACCATCCCTCTCCCCCTGCTTTGGGGGATTTCGTGCCCCTCCTCCTTCCCCTCACCCCCCTCCCCAAGTTTTCAGAGCTGCAGATCGTCTTGTCTGTGCTAATCTTACCCTGGGGCTGAGGGGGCTGGCTTGGCCCATCCAACACAACCTGGTTGAACAAAGGTTCAGAGGTGGCCAAAGGACCACACCAGCTCATGCACTGTTGGGCTGTGTGTACACGTGTGTGTGCCTCTGTAGGCAAATCCCCGATGAGTATTTTGATGGCTCATTCAAGCCTGTGATGAACTGGAGCATTTCACATGCAAATCCCTGGAAACTTGGAGCCTTTGTCCGATGAAGAATTGGAAATTGTTTGCTGGCACAGGGGGAGCCGAGTGTTGAAATGAGGGAGGGGGTCTGTAGAAGGTGGTGACCCTGATGAACTGTGGCATTTGTTGCTTCCGACCTGACACTGTAAACTCCCTTGAGGCAGTGACTAGCAGCAATTGTGCTGGAAACACACAAGTCCCTGTAAGAAACCTATTTACCACTGTAGAAACAGTTTGAAAAAAGCCAATGTGCATGTTTGACATATGGGAGGATGGGTATCCTCTACCTTCATCCACTGATGCTTTCTAACCTCCTTCAAGGGTCAGAGACACAAGGAAACAGCATCTTTGAAGGTGCAGGGTCTCTGCTGTGCTGTCCCTTAAATCCCACCCTTCTGACTCCTTTTGTTGCTGAACTAACCAGACAAACAGAAGCCTGGAAGCTGAAGGTAGGAGGAGAATCTCAAAGCACAAAATCACACGCAGCAGGCACAGCTCAAGCCGAAGGCACACGTAAGGACTGCAGTCAGCCCAGAGCACTGAGGTGGTTCACAGGGAAGAAATCACAGGAATCTGCCTGGAACCGTCTTTTGCCATCTGCCCATAAAAGACTTGGGCTTGAAAAGAAGATGGAAAAGCCCCCTAAAGATTCAGCTGAAGGCTACCTGAGTAATACGAGCTTCTGTCTCTGAGGAGGCAGTAAAATAACTTTCCCAGCACTGAATTCACTTACAGTAATTTTAAAGAAAATTAAAAAAGAAGAAAGAGAGAGAAAGGGAACAAGGTTGCTAGATAAGGCAAGTAATTAATGAACAAAATTACTTTTCCCAGAGAGCATCCTATCATGGTTCTTCCTATTCACGTTAATAATATTTGTGAGTGTCTTCCCCAGAACCTGGGTAGATAACACCTACACTCTCCTAGGCTCCTACATGCTCTCCTCTGCAAGGACTGATGCAAATAATTTGTTCAAAGAGGATGAACCTCTTTGTTTATGGCCTTATGCAGGTGCCTGGGAACATCATCCTGGAATTCTTCATGGGAGCTTCTTTCAAGTAATTCCAGAGAAATGTGTTTGGTGTTTTCCCTATCACAGTGGCCCAAATGTCAAGTATTTGTTGGTGAAGATGATGTGTGGTGCTCATGCCTCCAGAAAGGTAAAATTTGGAGTGTGTTGCTCAGAGATCAGTGGTCCTGAGATTTCCTCATGACTCACTACCAAGACTGCAGTGAGACCCAGGAGTCCTAAAAGACAGGTGGGAGGCTTTGGTGCCACTTCAGTCTCACCTCTTAAAGGACAAACAGGGCAGGAAAACTGCAAAGAAGGAGCACAGCATCTGTGGTCAAGAAGGTTTACAGGGAGGTTTGGGGAGCCACGGGAAGTACACTGTAAGGTGTCCCCAACTTACACCAATACTGAATCAGTGCCAGACACAGCCAGCATGTAATTTAATTGCTCTTTTGTTGTTAGCATCTGTTGTTCTGACCTGGGAAAGCATAGCTAGAAGAGAGAAAACATTTCCACAGGACAGACTGATTGGGATGGAACATTGTTTACCAAAATCCCCCACCTCTAGAAACCCCTTGCCCCAAACAGTTTTGTCCAGAAAGCTACAGAATTCCACAAACTAGGATCTCCCTCTCCACTACTCCTTTCGACCTCCATCAATATCTCTTTTTTCATGTCCATTCTTCAGCTCCTTCCTTTCTCTCCTCCTCCTGCCTGTGTGTATCCATCCATCTGCCCATGTCCTCCAGCAGCAGAGCCAAGAGACAGTGATGTGTGCTGTAGCTCTACTATTTGCTGCTGGCAGAGACAGTTCTTCCCTCCAGGCCCAAACTTTCCCCATGTTTTGCAGCACTACAGTCAGAATTCTGAAAAAAAACATAGGGTAGCATGTAAAGAATTACATCGAGCCCCTGTTATCACACAGACCTTGAAAGGAAGGTCTCCAGGTGTCCCATGTCTCTGGTTGTAGAGGAGAGGCATTCCACATGGAGAATTAAACATCAATGGGGAAAAATAAGCCAAGGAACCAGCCCAGGCTTGGCTTTCTCCATGTGGTGTGACATCACTGTGATGGGATTTGCTGCCTGAAGGTGACAGGCACCTATGCAGTGTCACCAACACCACTTGGACTGTGTCTGAAATTCCCAACCCATCTCTAGGGCGTTTGCCTCTTCAGAGCAAGGAAAAACACAGGTTGAGCTGGATGCCCAGCCTTCAGCAGGTGAACTGTCTCATAGGTCACAAGGATAAAATGTGCTTACATGGTAGTTTTCAGGCCCTCACATAACTGATGCACAGGCTTTTGGTCAGAGCTAGAGCTTCCCAACTACTTAAGTCAGCATTTCACCCCCATTCCCATTAAAATAATAATAAAAATCCTAAAGTATGTCTCATCCTGACTTTCATTGCTCAGCTCCTTCACACTGTGCACTAGGAAAAGGAATCTGGGAAGAAGAGAAACAAAAGGAAAAATAAAGCAGGAAGACTTTTAATCTTAGTTTCTCTGCCTTTCTCTGCCCAAGCCTGCTCCAGCCAAGAAGTCAGAGACAAAGCTCAGTTCCCCTTCTCTTAAGCTTTTTCTCCCTGTCGAACACTAAGGACTACATCAGGCAGCCTGAGGTCCCTCTAGAGTAGTTGCCTACCCAGCAAGGAGAGAAATTTGGCTGTGGAGAGAGGTTTGGAGTTAAGTAAGAGTCCACCCAGAGCCAACCCATAAGAAACAAAAAGATGAGGACTTTAGAAAACCCTAAATGAAAACCTACCTCATTCTTCTGCTGCTCTAACCATTCAGCCAAAGGGAGGTCCTAAGGCATCACTCCCCTAAAACACCTGAGGAGGACATCCCACCGAGCCTGCCCCTGGCACTGTGAGGCACAGGAAAGCCCCACCTGACCTGCAGCTTTGCTGAGGATCCCAGCTAATGCTCCAGCTGCAAGGAAGAGGTTGTCAGCACATGATGGATGAATTTTCCCTCATCCATGTGTGACTGGGAGGGATGGGTTAAACGCTGAGAAATTGCTGTGGTGCTGTGAATGACCTCTGGCAGGCTGGGCTGCCAGATGCACAGCAACAGAGCAGTTTATTATACATCCCAGGTGTCCATCTCCCACACAGGATTTCCTAGTTTCCTTCCCTTTAAAAGCATGTCATTTATGGAGAAAATTTGCATGGTGCTCCTTTCTGGGCAATTCTGGCATTAGTGGGTGCAGGAAGGCCAGGTTACACTGGTGGCTGTGATGGGAGTCACCATGAGAAGTTACTATTTCTTTTGACTGTGACACTGCACAGCAATGCTCTGACCCAGGCTGTGAAGTGGTGATCATGAGGACGCAGTGTGGGTAGGTGGTGGGAAAGCTGGGGGTGCTGAAAGATGTAGGAATTCAGGTGCAGTATCGTGGTGTTGGCTCTCATGCTTGATCCACCTGTATGAGAGACGTCTTCTCCCAACATGTTAATATGTGATGGAAAAGATCCCAACTCCACCTGCAAAGAGCAAGAGACTCCTGCTAGATAGACTTGGAATCCTTCAGGATCAACTCTATGATGTCAAATCCAGAATCCTGGATTCAAGCCATTCATCTTATGGGTTGGTTGCAAGACTCAGGTTTTTAGTTACGTCTAGAAGGGAGAAAATAATCTGGGTCGGTGCACTGAGGGAAAGGCCAGGCTGCAGAAATGGAGCCCGTGGTGTGTTTGTGCTCTCAGATCAGTTATAAAACAGGGTAAGGACTCTTTGAGACAGCCTGGTTGGATCTAGAGCCAGGCCTATGCCCTGCATGTGGCATAAAGGGGTTTGGGTTACATACTTAAGTTGTGAAGGTAAAAGGCAGACTTGGTAATAGGCTGAAGTGAAGGTACTTCAGCCCTCGGATCATCTTCATGGCCCTCCTCTGGACTTGCTCCAAGAGCTCTGCATCCTTCCTGTGTTGAGAGCTCCAGAACTGGACACATTATTCCAGGTGGGGTTTCATGAGTGCAGAGTAGAGGGGCAGAATCACCTCTCTTGACTTGCTGGCTACACTTCTTTTGATGCAGCCCAGGGCACAGTTGGCTTTCTGGGCTGTAAGTGCACATTACCAACCCATGTTGAGCTTTTCATCAACCAACACCACCAGGTCCTTCTCCTCAAGGCTGTTCTCAATCCATTCTCCACCCAACCTGTATTTGTGCTTGGGGTTGCCCTAATCCAGGTGCAGGACCTCGCACTTGGCCTTGTTGAACTTCATGAGGTTGGCATGGGCCCATATCTCAAGCCTTTCAAGGTCTCTCTGGATGGCATCCCTTCCCTCCAGTGTGTCAGCCACACCACACAGCTTGGTGTCATGAGCAAACTTGCTGAGGGTGCACTCAATCCCAGTGTCCATGTTGCTGACAATGATGTTAAACAGCATCGGTCCCAGTATTGACCCCTGAGGAACACCACTCGTCACTGGTCTCCATCTGGACATGGAGCTGTTGATCACTACTTCTCTGAGTGTGACCATCCAGCCAATTCCTTATCCACCCAGTGGTCCATCCATCAAATCCATATCCTTTCAGTTTTGAGACCAGGAGAATGTCATGCGGGACAGTGTTGAATGCTTTGCACAAGTCCAGGTAGATGACAGCAGTTGCTCTTCCGTTGTCCCCTGATGCTGTGACCCCATTGTAAAAGGCCACCAAATAAGTCAGGCATGATTCACCCTTTGGGAAGCCATGTTGGTTGCCAGCAACTACCTTCACGTTTTCCATGTGCCTTAGCAGAGCCTTCAGGAGGCTCAATCATTTTACTAGGCACAGAGGTGAGACTGACTGGCCTGTAGTTCCCTGAGTCTTCTTTCCTTCCCTTTTAGAAAATGGGGGCTATGTTTCCCCTTTTCCAGTCAGTGGGAACTTCACCAGACTGCCATGACTTTTCAAATATGATGGAAAGAGGTGTTGCAACTTCACCTGCCAGCTCCCTTAGGAGACACGGATGGATCTTGTCAGGTCCCATGGACTTGTGCACTTTCAGATTCTTTAGATGGTCTCAAACCTGCTCTTCTTCTTCATCCCTGACCTACTGAGACAGCAAAATCCTTCATCATTCACTACAGTGTGGGACTGGGCTCCATGTGTGCAGAGAGCTGCCAGGCTCAGGATGCTTCTTCTCCTGACAGTACAGATGTCTTGGCTTTGGAGGAGGCTTGAATCAATGTTTATCTCAGACTGCAGATGTGTCCTCGGGAGCACAGGTAGGTTGGCAGAGCCAGGAGACAAAGGTGCTTGGTGCAGGGTCCAACCCACTCCTTCCCCTGCCATTGCCATCCCTGTAGCCCAGGGTGTTTAAGTGTCATTTGAATCTGGTGCAGTACATGAGGTGAAGGTGTTATTATTCAAGCCACTGGTTCCAATGAGATTATCCTGTCTAATGGAGCAGCTTGTATGGACCTCCTCTAAGCCTGAATTTTCACTGTCAGAGAATCCCCAGTCAAGTGGAAAATTAGAAGGATAAGGGAAGAGGGGGTTGTGGAGGAGAGAAGGAAGGGGATGATTAAGTTCTCTAGAAATTAATTCATAACTAGGGAAATGGAAATAATAACTCCCCAAGCCAACGGACAATCCCCAGCAAACACATATCATTTTGGAAGCCAGCTTTGCTGCCATTACATCGTTTGCTTTCTGGCTCACACTGCTTCATTGATTTAATTTTCCACCCAAGGCATTGACTTTGTCCTCAGGTTGTGGTTCCTGCTTTCTCCCTGCCAAGGCTCAAGCAGTTCTGATCTCCCTCACCACCCCTGGTTGCCCAAGCCACAGCACCCAGTGTTTGTTGGGCAGGTCGGGTGGAGAGTATTGGCTGGAAGTGAGGGTAGAGCTGGAGTAATGCTTAAGGGAAGAGACAGAAGGAAAGGAAAGGGGAGGGGAAAATGAAGGAAAAGAAGGATCTCATTTTTTAGTCCTCTTTAAGGTTTGTTTTTTTTCCTCAGGTGTAGATCCCAGGACTTGAAGAGGGCAAGTGTTTTTACAAGGGCATGTAGTGATAAAATAAGGGGGAATGGTTTTAAGTGGAAAGAGGGGAGATTTACATTGGATATTAGGAAAAAATTCTTTCCTGTGAGGGTGCTAAGACACTGGGACAGGTTGCTCAGAGAAACTGTGGCTGCCCCATCCCTGTAAGTGTTCAGGGGCAGGTTGGATGGGGCTCCAAGCAACCTGGTTTAGTGGGAGGTGTCCCTGCCCATGGAAGGGGGGTTGGAACTAGGTCATCTTTAAGGTCCTTTTCAACACAATGATTGTTAAAGCTGAGCTAATAATTGCACACTGAATATTGTGTCTGCTAAATTGTGATCCCACACACTGCCCAAGGGCAAGACAGGACTTCATCATAGCCTCTAGCCTGTCAAAGTTGCAACAAGCAGTTTGTTGGGTGAAGCAGCTTCTAAACACAGTTGGATATTCACTTCAGAGACAGCAGGGCTCCCCTCCATGGCATTATTTAATAGCTGTGCCACATACAGCACCTTACTTCCCCATTGTGAGAGATATCAGAGTACAGGCTCATGCATAGTGTCCTATGGCTTGACTCTCAACAAACCACGTTCTCAGACATCAAAAGACAGACCTGCTGCCCAAAAACCGGGTGAATTTGGGAAATGGTAAAACAGCCAGTACAACTTTTGGCTCCGAGATGCCAGGACCATGGGTTCAACTGAATACCACTTAATGAACAAAGAGGTGGGGTGGGACATGCAGGCTGGATTAGAGCAGGGAACAGCAGATCTCCAGCAGCAAAAGGGTTCCAGAGCACAAAGCTCTGCTCAGCTGCTTGGCAGGGTTTGCACACACATGCACACACAGCAGTCCCAAAATGGCCTTGAAATGGGGTTGGAGGGAGTTAACAATTGTTTACCTGATTCCCCAGTGCAGCTCAGTAAAATGTTACTGCTTCCCAGAGGCACAAAATATAATTTTGCCTTAAAGGTTAATAGTATTCTACTCACTGAGGGAAGAAACAAGTGCTTGAAAAGCTCTTTCATTAGGATCCCAGCCTGCTGCCCTTCAGATGGTATCCAGGGCTCTGACCACCAAAGGGAGCTGGCCTCTCCCAGCCAAAGCCTGCCTTCCCTCTCCTCCCTCTTGCACAACTAGCATTAGCAGCACTGTTTGCAAGAAAGAACTTTTTTCCCAGGGATTCAGAAGTTTCCAGTGCTGAATTTAAATTAAAGACACTATTCATGACCTTGGGCAAGACTGAGTCCTTACTCATGAAATTTAAGCAATATATTCCTGTGCTTTGTGGGGAGTTATTATTCTTACTGACAATAAATGTACCAAAAAAGAGAAAAAAATGCCCAGTCCTTGTGGCAGGGAGGAAGCTGAGAGTCCTCAGCAACCAGAGGCTGGCCAGGAAGTCCACTTCTGAGCAGGCCCACTCCTTGCTGAGTTGCTGAACCTCTCCAAGCACATCTTTAGTAGTATTTGGGGTACAGATGCACTTACAGCTGCCAGGTGGCTGGTGACTGGGAAGATGCTTTGATGAGGAAAATACGACTTTTACATGTTTTAAGCCTCTCTCAGAAGAAGAGGATGCTGGCAAACAAGCCTTCTCTTGGTTTATGTGTAAATACACCAGGTGCTATGATCCAGTTTCTGCAGCCACGGTGGCTTTATCATGGCTCTAGACTGCCACAACAGAAAGTGTCTGATCAGACAAACACTGTCTAGGTCCTCCTGGGTGTGAGTGGCATCTCACAGTGCCTTGCTATTGTCTGTGAAGCCTGTTTCAGGATGGGTTGTTCTGGTCTCTGGCTGAACCAGATTGTCTCACATTCAGGCCTCCCAGGCTGCCTCTGCATGTGAAATGAGGCCAACAGTTGGGTGCTGAGGGGTGATAAGCTCTTGCTGGTCACTCTTCAGACTTTCTTCCAAATACAGACTATCAGGTCAGCTCTGGGGACATAAGGGTGACCTGAGTGGATACGACAGTTTGTTTAATTGCCAATGTGTGAGTCTGCAACATACACTCAAGACTCAGAGGCCTTATGCTTCAGTCTTGCTCCTGGTCTCTGCTGCACATTGCCTCCCAAAACCCTGGTCTGGGCTCAGTGTCAGTCAGGCAACAGGCTGACAGTTGCCCTTTGCCCAATTGTTAGCAATGGACATAAATGCAGAATAGTCATTGAAACAACTATAAAATATTTCTCCAAGCTCCATGTCTCTGAGGCTGATGCAGCATGTCTCCTGCCAGCATGATGTCTCCTGAGCCTCCCAACAGATCCATCACTTCCCCCAGTGGCTCAGGAGAGGACATGAGCCACAAAAGGCAGCAGAAAGCTAATCCATCTGCTATATAAAACAGCCAATAATATGCAGGACATTTCCTATTAACCACCACACATCCAGACAATTACTCTGATTGATTCCAATCAGGTTTTACACTGTGCTCTATCCACCAGCACAGAGCTTCACTGCCTGTTCATATCATGGGGCAAACCATTCTTAATGGAGAATGTCAAGCAGTAGAGTGTCAACATTAGCAGACACAAGAACTGATTAAGTAAATGTAGCCCTAGGATGACTGAGGTTTTGCAATCCCTGTGTGGAAAGTGCAATAAAAAAAAAAAAAAAATCTATTAGAGCATCCACACAGCATCGAGCTAACCAATAACTCTCCCTCTCTTCTGAATAAATTTTAATCTGGTGGGAGACACTGAAGAGATTCCTTGAGATATTAGGTCTTCTACAATCAGGATTATTACACATGTATGATACTAATGTGATGGATGGATGGATGGATGGATGGATGGATGGATGGATGGATGGACAGAAGAACAGACAGACAGATGTATAGACAGATGATCTGTTTTGTTCCCAGCCTGCCTTTTATCTGGTACTGGGATCTTTTCCCCTCTCTCAACTTGAACAAAAAGGCTGCTATCTTTGTGGGTGCTCTTTTTCGAGCAAACATGCTCAAACATGTTTGTTTGCAGTAGGCTTAGTGATCACAAAAAGAGGCTGTGGAATTTAAGAAACATGTCCCTGTTGAGGAGGATGGGGAAGAAAAGTCCTCAAGGGGGACTCCACTGAGTGAAGGCAAGTGGGACCTTTCTCCAGAGGTCTCCATGAAATTTAGAGACATTAACCAGCTATTACCTTCTCAAGAAGGGGATGAAATTTATTTTTGTCCCTGCCCTGATTAAAAAAAATAATAATAAAAAAAATCACTATGCAGCAGAGAAAAAGGGTCCACAAGGAGGATGCTGTGAGCTAGAAGGAACAAGAACTGATCTATGATTCTGTGATTGATTCTATGATCGAAGTAGGAACAAATGGTGATAAAGAGGCTGTGACTCCAGATATGCCACGAGTTCATGAAGAAAAGAGAGTTTGGAGAAGAAATCATCCACAGAGCTCCTGTTTGCATCAAAGCATGTGGATATTAATTTCCATAGCATTTGAATAGAGTTAATGTCTGAGGTTTATATATGCACACAAGGTGTACACAGATATCTATCAAGCTATCTAGACAGAAGTGAATAAACCTTCAACCTCCAGCACTGAAACAAGAACCCACTGAAGAGGGCAAGGAAGAAAAGTCCCCATGGGTGACTTTGTAGGGTGAGGGCAACTGGGATCTTCCTCAGGAGGAAGGACATGGCCAAGCTATTCGTCCAGTCACTCACTGTTGAATACACTAGTGCCCTTCCAGTCCCAGAGAACACAGCTGCTATCTCTCCACAAAACCAGCAAACTAATGACATGACAGGTCCAAAAGTTTTAACTGTAAGTGCCATGGGACCTTATATGGGCACCATGGGCACCTTCTACTTATTTAACCAGAAGATATGGAATTTGAACATATGTCCCAACTCACTCCCTCGACTCTGTGTATGTTTTTAAAGCATCTTCTATAGTCCTCTCCATCTTCTAGTCCTCTCTCATATCACATGCCTTATTGATGTGTTTCTTCCTCTTCTATTAGGAGGAGGAGTACACAAGCAAATGAATCTTGGTGTGTCAGGGATTTCCCTGATGGCAGTTTCAGGTGACAGGCTATTGCCAGTTGACTTCCAATGAGCCACATTGCAGAATCCCTGTCCCACACTGAACCTTCCTCCACTAACCTGTTATTTGCTTTACCTGCAATATGTGAATTTAGCTGCTTTGGCCATAAGGGTTCATGCAGGCACAGCCTGATATTCATAGAATCATAGAATCACAGACTGGTTTAGATTGGAAGGGACCTTAAACAGCATCTAGTCCCAACCGCTCTGCATTGGCAAGGACACCTCCCACTAGGTCAAGTTGCTCAGAGCCCCATCCAACCTGGCCTTGGACACTTCCAGGGGTGTGGCAGCTACAGATTCCCTGGGCAACCTGTTCCAGTGTCTCACCACCCTCACAGTAAAGAATTTCCTCCTAATGTCTAATTTAAATCTTCCATCTTCAAGTTTTAATCCATTACCCCTTGTCCTCTCACTACAGGCCCTTGTAAAAAGACCCTTCCCAGCTTTCCTGTAGCCCCTTCAGATACTGGAAGGCTGCTATAAGACCTCCCCAGAGCCTTGTCTTCTCCAGATTGAACAACCCCAACTCTCTCAGCCTGTCTTCATAGGAGAGGTGCTCCAGCCCTCAGACTATCTTTGTGGCCCTCCTCTGGACTCACTCCAGGAGCTCCATGTTCAATTAAATAGGATTTTATTCAGACTCGTGAAAATAGCTAGTAGCTGGAGTTGTTCTCACTTACCCCATGGCTGAATGGGTTCCAGTATGGCTTAAAATCTTGGTAGCACTATATCTGCTTGTGATTTGAGTTCACTAGAACCACAAATTGCCAGCACTACTGAAAACTACACCTTTCCCTCCAGTGGATGCTTGCAATTCCCTTTAGAAACTGTCTTCCCCCAACACCAACTTTCTGATTACTTTTTTTCCCTGACTTGATCAGTTTGCTGCATCTTTTTATTCCTTCTCAGTAGGAAAAAAAAACCCAACAAAACAGTTTCAAAGTGCTGTCAATAGCATGCATACAAAATACCTCTGACCAATGCCCTGGGTTATTTTATCAGATGTAGAAGAGAAGGAGGAATGGCAAACAGCCCAGAGCACTGATTGGAAAAACTGGTTCAGCTTATTAATTTGAACACCTGGCATTGGCTGTCTTGTGCATCAAGGTCCATAATATGTATTCCAAATAATTAGAGGAAGGTCATGGGCAGGTACAGACCTTCTGCCTTCACTGAAGCAGCCAGCTCAGACATACCAGGTGGGGGATGCTGACCTCAGATATATGTGAAGGCCTCATTTCCAGTCAAAGATTCAATATCTAATTAAAGTATGCACAGCACCCATGTAGTGATTTGTTGGTGTTGCTTTAAAGAAGCACTAGTTGGATCAGAGATTTTTGAGAGAGCAAATCCCTGTTCCCACCCAGCAACCTCCTAATCTGCACACAACCCCTGAAATAACGTTTCTCTTGTCTTTCTGTAACAACCTTAAACTGTTCCCTCTGGTTTCATGGGTACATTGATGCTCAGAGGAAAGAACCAGGGATTTCTATCCCTTGCCTTGCAAAGGAGGAAACGGATGAACTCGGAAGATCAGCCAGACCCAGGGAGACTCAGTTCCCTCCCAAGACAAAAGACATGAACTCTGCAAAATTCAGAGTAGAAATCAGTGTGTCAGGTGAGTGAGTGTAGGTTTGCAATGACACGTATGTGGACCTGGCTGGAGGCAAGGGAGAGAGTCAGAGAGCTTCAAAGATATTTAAAAAATTAACTCCTTCAGAGCAGTGGTGCATCTAGAGAAACACACTCCAATTAGGGAGCTTTTCATGGAACACAGGATGAAGGTCTGTGCTGGCAGTTACAGGGACTTCAGGGTGCTGGGTGATGCAGGCAGTCAGTGCCTATTTCTATCCTGCCAGCAGTTAGGTTTTGGGTTGTTTTGTTTCTTCCAGCCTTCCTCCATCCCTTCAGACACAGCTCAATCTCAGTTTGTGTTACTTTATAGATTTCTTTCCTTACTTTCACACTCAAATCATTAGCAATTATCACATGCAAAGAAAGGGGATCCTCAGTACCAAGAAGTCGATGTTTGAAGGTAGCAGTGAAAGAGGAGCCAGCAGCAGCAGCAGCAAGTCAGATCCCTCTTTGACACAAGAAACTTGTCTTGTTAAAATACCTCTTCTTCTACTCCCAGTCTGACCAGAATGGATGCCCACCAACTTAACCAATCTACCCATCATAATGGGCACAGCTCTCACATGACAAGGTGAGATGCACTAACATCCATATTCAGGTATTTCTCAAATCTAGGAGGAAATAAATCTCAAATCCAGAAGGATCCATTTGGTAATTCCCTGAAGACTGTGTGTAACTCAGGGATTTCTCTACCCTCCTGTCTCTTACAGCCTTGTCACAATGACTGGCAGGTTGGATTTGAGACCAGCATGTGTCTGTGACATTGACCCACCTCACGTTGGAATCTTTTAAATAAGCAGATAAAGCTGTCATTCAAAATCCATCCTTAAAACATCACCCATCACACATCCAGTGGAAATCAATAAACCCATTGCACATCCCCCCTGGACGCCTGAAGGAAGTAAAACTTCTGAATCACCATTTTTCAAAATGAAGAACCTGAGATTTACAGGAGAAACATCACTGGCCCATCTTTCCTCAGTGGCAGAGTTAAACAGAAATCAGGAATCCTGGTGCCTGGTCCCCAAAGAAAAGACCAATTCATAACAGACTCACCATGGCAACACAGACAGAAACTTCATCAACTGCAATCAGAGGCAAGAAAACAAAGAATGAGACGGGAGGAGACAGTGAAAATGACTGACTTGAGATGAGCTGAGTGTACAATTTAATGGGTATTTGGAGTCCCTGCTGTTGCTGCTGAAAGCCTTCTGCAATGATCTTGGCTTCCTCTTCATGCAGTTACTGAGCTAAACAAACACAATTCACCCAGTGCTGGACTACTGTCCAACAAAAGCTGCAGCAGGCAAGAAGGAGGTGGAGTTTCTGAGCGGGACCATGGGGTGGCTGAATGGAAAAGAAGCCCCTGCTCCAGGCAGCAGGGGGTAATTGCCAAATATTCATTTGGTCCAACACCATGCCAAAGAACCAAACCAGCCAACATCAGAGCCAAAGCCAACTCCAAGACACACTGAGCAGGGTAAAGAGCAGTTGAGTGGCTGCATGTCTGCAAAGGGCTTCCAGACACATCCTGGCTGGATGGGCATGACAGAGGTAATAAAATTATAAAATCATATAATGGTTTGGGTTGGAAGGGGCTTTTGCAGGTCATCTAGTCCAACTGCCCCACAGTGAGCAGAGACATCTTCAAGTTGATCAGGTTACTCACAGCCCTGTCCAACCTGGCTTTGAATGTGTTCAGGGATGGAGCATCTACCACCTCTCTAAGAAACCTGTGACAGTGTCTCACCACCCTCATTGTACAAAATTTCTTCCTAACGTCTAGTCCAAATCTACCTGATCTTAGTTTAAAACCATCACCCCTTGTCCTATCACTACAGGCTGAAAAGTCTGTCCCCATCTTTCTTATAGGCCACTTTCAAGTATTGAAAGGCTGCAATAAGGTCTTCCTGGAGCCTCCTCTTCTCCAGGTGAACAACCCCAACACTCTCAGCCTTTCTTCACAGGAAAGGTGTTCCATTCCTCTGATAATTTTCGTGGCCTCTTCTGGACTCACTCCTACAGGTCCACGTCTTTCCTGTCTTGAGACACTCATCACACTGTACATCAGCTGCCACAGCCTAGGTGACCTTTAATTAAGAGCTGTGCAAACTCAAGGCCTTTGAAATCACAGGGACACAGAAATGGCTGCAACAGCTCAGTCCATACAGCCATTCATTTTGTCTCTGACTTAACAGATACTTGGGTGGAAAAAAAAATATTAAAACAGAGATTGTAGAGTGAAACTTCTCCTGGCTTACACTCCCAGCTTCCAGCAAGCAATGACATGGGGACTGCCTGATATGGAGCCTGCAGTCATTGTGTTGAACAGCTCTCAACACATCTTTCTTTCATTAATTTGTCTAATTGCTTTCCAGGCAGTTGTATTTCTGGCCTCCATAATATGCTTCAACAATGTTGCACAGATGAATGATATATGAAAATGTCCTTTCTTCTGTTTGTTTTAATATTCTGCTTGATAATCTCATATAAAGTTCCCTAGGTCTTGAGTTATGAGAAATGGTGAGTAATCATTCCCTATTCACTTTCTTCATTACACTCATGATTGTCTGGATGCATTATAGCCCTCTCAGTCATCTCTCTTTGAAGATTAAAATCACCAAGTCATACAATCTGTCCATGTATAAAGATCATTAGAAACCTGTGTTCCTGCTTCCCACACTTCCCAGTGCCTTCCTGGTTTGACTATACTCATTTTAACCCAACGTGGTCAAAAGTGCCCAGTGTACACAGCATGGGAGAGCACCATGGATGGCCAGGTAATGACACCCTGTTGTGTTCTCGATTCATTTCCAAAACATGCCTGACATTATAGGCATTGTTTGAGGTTTGCAGAGAATTACCCAAGCTGACTTCAACACCTCCTTCCCTGCAGCCCTGAACACCTCTGTTAACCCTTCATGCAACAGCCCGGAGCTACACTTGCCATTTATCACCCTGACACTCCATTTTGCAAATTCCTTGCAGACTTGATTACTTTTGACACCCCTGAAAAACCCTCTATCACCAGTTACCTTTTCTGCTTCACTTTTTACCCATTTTTAGCTCATTTATAAATACACCAAACACACATTGTCCCATGGCATACCCCCAGGGTATTCCCTCCCCTCCATCATGACCCTTTATTCCTGATCTTTATTTCCCATCTTTGAACTGGTTACTAGTCTATCAGAAGACTCTTCTTCCTGCCCCATGACAGCACAGTTTAAATTCTTCTCTGTGGGAATTTATTAATTCCTCTGTATTAACCACATCATCCATATCACATGGACCTTGATATATTTAGAGAAAAAGAAATATAATTGTGACACCCACCCCCCCTCCCCCAGCATGTCATATGCTTCTTTTCAGTCTGTTCTTAATCACGGTTCAACCAAATTGACAGGTAAAAAAAGTCAGATTTCTGGATTCTAGTTCTTGGACTCTTCATGGGTCCTACTTAAAAAAAAATAAAAAATATACATTTTCCACCTTTCATTCCTTCAGTGTCAAAGCCAGTAAGTAATGAGGTGTACAACAGATTTAATAATGTAGCAATTTCATATCAGAGTTTCTTAAGAATCTTGTCGTGAATATCACTTTTTATGCTCTAAAAGAATTTTTTTACTAAACCTTCAGTGGCAGACACTTCAGACAGCTTGTGCCCCTCAGACAGTAAACTTCCGGGGGAACCTTGTTAAATTTTAATCATTCATTTTTATGAGGTTACCAATATGTTTCCTATGTGGGCTGCCTTATGATTGCTTTGTTATTCACACAATAGAGCTACTGATCTCTTTGTTATTTTTTCCTTTGAGTACAATTTCCAGTTTTGAATAGTGTCTCTTTACCTTGCTTTTTAAACAGACATTTTAAATATTTTTCTTCTTCATTCCATTTTACCATCTTTCTTTTTTCACAGGTCCTGTAACTTCACAATAAAACTCTTCTATGATGCCTTTATGCAGTCTCCAGGATACCATGAAGCACTTGGCCCTTGTGGCTGCTGCTTTTAACAAGCTTCCTCATTTTTATATTCCATCCACTTTGAAGTTGAAATTCACTGTAATTTTTTATTTATTTTTTTTTATTTTGCTTCCACAGGACCCCAGATTTGAGTGCCATGTGGTTATTCTACCAGAGCAATGCACTGATTGCTGTGCCCTGCAGCACATCCCACCAGTAAATCCTAAGAATAAATTCAGATTTGTTTCTCTTTCAATAGGTTTATGGGATATGAGCTTGAAGTATTGTAGCATTTGCTCTGTGCATATGAGGCCACTTGAAGTCTCTCATTACTGCCTTTTCTGCCCTCCCAACCTTTTGGATTTCTCTCAGCATGTCACAGCCACTGTCACCTTCTTCAAGTGGTCAATAAGCCAGCCTTAACACCGTTCCCTTCCCTAGGGACATCTTGTCACTTGTGCACAGATTGACCCTATTTTCTTTCTTTGATTTTACCCTTTCTTTAACATAAAAGCCCTTTCTTTAGCATCTTGGTTTCTTCTGTTGTTCCTGTGTGATTTCTGCCACAGATGACCTTCCTTCTATCAAGGTTTTAGGCTGTGTATCCTATTAGCATCTTCATTTAAAGCAGACTACTGTCATGTGCACAGGAGAAGTATATATTTAATTTTGTCTGATTGCCTATTTTCATGTGCCTTGATTAAAAGGAATATTTCTTGGGACTGATTTTTGCTGTTTCTTCCCTGAATTTTATCAAGTTCCAATGCAATCAGTTTTGAAAAATAAAGGCATATTATGATTTCAGCTTTAGACAATGACTTTCAACCTTCAAAACTTCTAGACTGACTTTTATTCAACTAGCAACAGCCAGGTTCCTTCCTGTGTTAGCACCCATTTTTTTAAAAGGTTTCCTTATTCATTACAAACTTTTCCTACTTTGCTGTCTTACCTATGCATTGAGACACTGTGTCTGTGCCTGGTTTTGCATTTGAGAGAATGTTTCTAAAAGAATCTTGATTTTTAGCTTGTTATCTTAACAGCCTGAGTCTTTCCTCCAGGATTTCCCTCCTACTGTCTCTTTGCAGTTAGGAGCTGTGACTACATCCCATTGGTATATTAAACAATAGTAGGAAATATTCTCTGATCCTGGAGCCAAATTACAAATTCTGATCACTTTCATGCTATTAAACTTTATTAACTTTCATAACACCTAGTGGAAATCCTCCCTGACCCATTGAATTCCCAAACATGTCCAGGAATTGTTTGAAGGAGTGATAACTGGCTCAAGCCAAACTATATTCTAACAACTTTGGAGCATACGTAGTTGTCATCCAGTACCTAATGACATTCCCTGAACTTGTTTTATTTATTACTACAAATATATATTATATGAACCAGGACCCCAGAATTCTTCTGGATGCCCCATGGGATTTGTCGTGGTTCTACCTTGCAGACAAATCATAGAATCACAGAATGGTTTGGGTTGGAAGGGACCTTGCAGATCATCTAGTTCCTACCTCCCGAGCATGGGCAGGGACACCTCCCACTAGACCAGGTTGCTCCAAGCCCCATCCAGCCTGGCCTTGAACACTTCCAAGGATGGGGCATTCACACCTTCCCTGGGCAACCTGTTCCAGGGTCTCACTACCCCCTTTCAGGGAAAGATCTCTTATCATTCCTTGTTGTTCTCAGAAACACAGATTCATCTTTACCTGCTGATCAAATTTCCTAGCCTTCAGCTGGTTTCTTTCTGCACAGAGGTGAAATGCACCACCTGATTCACCCAGTCCTTCTGCAGCCAACCCCTCCATAGCAGCTTTCCCAGAATTGTTATCAAGCTCTCTCATAAAACCAGCTATACTTTTAGCACTCACTAATCTCAGTGAAGGATTACTTCAGGCACTCATTCTCCTCCCAGACAAAAACCTTATTCTAACTTATGCATTAACTGCCCAGTTCATGTCCATTCCCTCTTGGGCCAATGCTATCTGCATCTGCAACACACCCTTTCTCTTTCATTAGCATTTAATCCCTAAATCCACACAAACAGCGTTCCTACCTCTGACCACCTTTGTTTTCTACACCCATTGAGACCCACACCAGTCTCTTCTTGCCCAAGCAGCTCTGCTAACCCTTCTCAAAGTCCCTTCTAGCTTTATCTTTTTTTTCTTTTCCAATTCAGGCAGAAGAGTTGAAGTGTCCTGGCCTGGTACTTTAGAGGCAAAAGAAACTCCCCAACATTAACACTGTAAAATGTAAATCAAGTCAATAGGGGAAGACATCTCATCCACACTTCCATCTTACAGAGGTATGTCTGTCTGTCTGCCAGTGCAGGGACCCTGTGCCTGCTCTGGAATCCCTCCAGGGTTATGCCAATATAATCCTGATCAGATTTTCTGCTCTGTTTGTGTCCACATTGCTGGAAAAAGGGAGTTAACCTTCATGTCAAGTATTCCAAGGGGACAGCTACAGGAGTGACAGGCAGGCCAGTGAATTCCTATCTACTTTCTGAGAGATGTTTCATCTGCAAATAGCTCTGACATGACAGAGACAAGTTGCTATTTCAGATATTTAAAAATATGGTATAACACTGCTTGGCCTTAATTTTGGGCTTCAGCAAGCTATTGATTTTTTGATTCTTTATATTATGTTAATGATGTCATGATCATATCAGAGCAGCAGTGTACTCCTGTAAAGCTCCAGAGTGCAATATTTAATAGAAACTATTAGTATTCATTGATTTTGCTATAATTCATTATACATGTCTTCACTCTTAAAGTTTTAGGGTATTTTTTATTAACCATAAATTCCCTAGACACCCTGGAGGAGCGAATAGTCAGTGTGTTTATTTTTCCTCTTAGTTTTTAATTTGGGAATGGGGATAGTGGAGAAGGCTGTCTTCTTCATCTCACCCCAGTTAATAGGAGATTAAGCATAACACTCAGTAACTGGACTGATGTGTTCCTGAGCAGCTCAAGAGGCAACTGAATGATATTTTGCCAGTTGACCAGATGATCTTATGCTATGGGTCTGCTCTCCTCCCTCTCTTGCTAACCCCTCCAGATCCTCCATCAAATAAAGCTGGGAAGGAATCCTCAAAGCCAGTTTTGTGTCTTTGGGCCTTGAAAGCAGAGACAGGAACAGAGAAACTCACTCTTTCCCTAACAGTACCATAAGAATTAAGTTCCTACTATGCAGAAAATCACACTCATACCTAGGTATACTGAGACACCACCCACAGAGACTGCAGAATCCAGATCCATACCTGAAAATATTTTTTATGAGATAGAAGGCTTAAGATGGAAAAATCATTCTACTTTCTGGCTTACTCATATGTTCAAAGTTACTTGCAGGCTTGTTTGCAGGATTGGGACTGGGTGAAAATGAGGAAGGGATCAGATTGTTTCACTCTCGTCCACGTTTGTACTTTCTCTTCTCTCTGAGAACAGCATGGAGCTAAAGCTCTTGGCAAGCATCCCAATGTTATCCTCATAACATTATTAACTGTCTGGCTCTTTAGAGGCCCTGGGTGGAAAAGGGCCAGGAGAGCCTGTAAGGACAGAAGAAAAACCTCTGGACCAGCCACATCCCAGTGGTGGCTCCGACCAAAACGCTCAGTTCTGATAGTGCCTTATCAGGACAAGCACTGCTGGAAGAGACAAGGACCAGACAAAATAGGAATAATGTTATTTGAACTGAAATCCTGCCCCCCTTGTCCTGCACAAAATAATCCTGTGCTCATTTGGCAGGGCTGGCTGATACACATGTCCCTTCTAAGTGGGTGTTGGAGGCAGGACATACTAGTTCCCAGCTCCTGGAGTGCCAGTGGAAAGGACAACTCATTGAGGAGAGGCTCCTGTCTCTCTGCTGCAGCTGAGAAAGCCTGCAGATAAAACTTGCATCTCTTTGTGGAGAAGGTTTGGGTCGGTGACAAAGCAAAAAGAGTCTGATATTCTTGTGGTGATTTCTCCACCTTGGTTCTGAGCCACGAAAGTGGGATTCCATTAACACTACTGACGGACTAAAGAGACCTCACTTCACTGCCTTTCCTTCTCCATCCAACTGCAAGCAAGGCTATGTTTCAAACATCTATGAAAAGCTCAAGATGAGCCAACCATGTATGCTTGCAGCCCAGAAAATCAACCATGTCCTGGGCTAAATCACAAGAAACATTGCCAGCAGGTCAAGGGAGGGAATTTTTCCCCCCTACTCTGCTCTCATGAAACACCCCCTGCAGTGCTGGGTCCAGTTCTGGGGTCCCCAACATGAGAAGGACATGGAGCTGTTGAAGCAAGTCCAGAGGAGATGCTCACAAAGATGCTTAGAGGGCTGGAACAACTCTGCTATGGAGACATGCTGAGAGAGTTGGGGTTGTTCAGCCTGGAGGAGAGAAGGCTCTTCCAGTACCTGAAGGGGCCACAGAAAAGCTGGAGAGGGACTTTTTACAAGGTCCTGGAGCAATAGAACAAGGGATACTGGTTTCAAGCAGAAAGATGTGATATTTAGATTAGATATTAGGAAGAAATTCTTCAGAGTGAGGGTGGTGAAACACTGGCCCAGGTTGCACAGAGAAGCTGTGGCTGCCCCATCCCTGTAAGTGCTCAAGGCTTGGATGGGGCTTGGAGCAACCTGGTCTAGTGGGAAGTGTCCCTGCCCATGCACGGGGGTAGGAACTAGGTGATCTTTAAGGTGCCTCCCAACCCAAACCACTCTATGCTATGATTCCATCTTGGTTTCCTTTCTACTGCTACTACTGAGGATTAGAGGCAGGAGAGAGAGAATGCAACTGCAACTGTAGGACAGCCTCTTGCAAAGACTTGGTTCCCAAGGTCCTCAAAGGGCAGTACCCAGCACTGTCAGGCACTGCAATACTTCTGCAATGTCTTGGTGGATATCATGGCTGGGTTTTGCATGCCATTCTTATCTGCAGCAGAGGGAGTAGATCTAAATTATATGAGCCATTTTCTGCCCTCCATATTCCTGATAGCTCCAGCCTTCTGCCCTCCTCCCCAGACAGGGACAGAAACAGGAGAGAAAATGCCATATAACAAACATCTCCCCCCCGAAATGTGCACTTAGCATCTGCACCAGGCTAGCGAGGGAGAAGCCTTCCAGGCATGGGTGAGCTAGATTGAGATTATTTTTTTAACATGTCTCAATTAAAATGCAGATTTCCTTTATTGCCTTAGGGCCAGAGGGGCAGGAGGCTTGGGAATGAGATATGGAAGGGAGAAACAAGACAGTGGGGCATCTACTTCATTCCTTTCTGTCCTGCCTGCCTTAACCCTTCTGGTACCACCTCTGCACTAACAGCCAGACAAGGGCACAGGGTGATTTGAGTATGTTGGGTTAAGTAAAGGTGTTTGCACTTTGCCATGTCTGCTAAAACTCTGCTTTAATTAAGCAAACACCAAACTTAGTCACTGGTTCGATTAAATTAGTGTCATGCTTTATAGCCAGCACTGTCTGGAAGCCCACAGTCATCAAGTCCAGGTTTCCTTAGGACTTCTGCAAGCCACTCATCATCTAAAGTGCTTTAAAAGTTTGGACCTCACAGCCTCATGCAAGGTGAGGAACTGTTACTCCTCCCCTACAAACAAGAGGCTAATACATGGTGAAATTAAGGATTGAAGTCACTACAGGTTGGGCATTATTTAATATATAGGCATTTATGTTTCTCCATTAGCTACCAAAAGAAACCAACAAGAGGGCAATTCACTCCACTGCCTTAAACACCTTTGGTTTACAATGAATGTGCTCAGAAAAACTCCCCCTCTTCACTGGCTGCTGAGACAAGAAACCTGGTAGAAGATGAGTTAAACCCTATCCTAAATAACTTGTCCAAAACCATGCAAGGAAACACTGGCCCGGGTTGCCCAGAGAAGCTGTGGCTGCTCCATCCCTGGAAGTGTCTGAGGTCAGGTTGGATGGGGCTTGGAGAAACCTAATGTAGTGGGAGGTGTCCCTGAGTATGGCAGGGGGGGTTGGAACTAGGTGATCTTGAAGGTCCCTTCCCACCCAAACCATTCTATGATTCCATGATTCTGTGATTCTATATCTCCCCACGAGGCCAGAGATCAGGCTGTTTTATGGCTTCTGCTATCATAGTAGGTAGCCATGGAGCTAAAACATCTGCAGCTGCCCTGATGTATGGTTCCTGCTACTGGTGGTATGCTACTCTGAAGCTGCTGAAGGACAGATGATATGAAGTGGAAAATTACGGAAGAAAAGATGTCCAAGAAAACAGGATGATGAGTTGCTCAGATTCCCTCACCAAATAAAAAGAAATATGCATATTGCTGGGGATAGGAAGAGGAGACTATGCTCAGAGAAAAGCAATGAGGATCCCACAAAAAAAAAAGAAATAAAAAAAAGGCCCAAAGCAGGATGAGATATTTAGCTTCAACCTCAGAAGATGCTGTGAACTCACACAACCTGTCTTCAGGACTGTGGTGCTCTGGAGAAGGGAGATAAAATCTCACTGGTACAGAAGCCAACTGGGAAAGGATCAGCCTCTGCACAACTGCTTGGGGGAATGAGTGCTGGGGGGGGGTGGGAGCAAGAGGGAAAACTAGGGGCTGGGGACACATGTCCTGGTGGCAAACAGGGATGTTTGGTGGCAGGTCTCTGATTGTGGGATTGTGCAACAGAAGATGATGACATATATTGATGGGTAGGAGTCATTGTGTGCAGATCCATGAGGAAGATGAGTCTGGATAAAGACATAACTTACAGGTTTGCTGTGCTTTTCCTTAGGAGGAAGAGCTTCATGATCTTCCCCACCACTAATTACCTTCTGGAAGGCAGATATGCCCCTGCCCTGGGGACAACTTCTTTGCCATGCCATTTTTCCTCATTGCCAGATGATTGGCTGCAGAGGCATCCAGGAGCATATAATCATAGAATCACAGAATGTTTCAGGCTGGGAGGGACCTTAAAGATCATTGCATTCTAACCCCATGCCATGGGCAGAGACACCTCCCACTAGACCAGGTTGCTCAGAGAGCAATTCCCTACAAACCCCCAGTAACAGAGATGAAGTTTCCCAAATCATCCATATATCATGACACTCACTGAGTCTGCTTCAGAAGGTGGCACCACCTTGCAGGAAACCCTAGCCCTGTTTTATTGCAAATGAAGCAATAAAGCCTTGGGTGACTTTAAAATTAATGGGAGGAGTGAGACTGGTTGAGTTGCAAAACCCAAACCTGGGTTTTGGCTACCCCAAGAATACGTGTGGAAAGGACATTCCAGACTCGGGTTAGGCTCCATTTTTTTGCCCATGCACAGGGATCTAATGTCACTTGAGATGTCCTCAGAACCTCATCTGGCCCCCAACATATCCTCCAGAGGGAATGGGTCTCTATAGACTCTGTGTTGTATTTTCCAGCCCCAGGTGAACATCTCAGATACCTCAGAACTCCAGTTGCAGCAGACAGGATGGCTGGGTAACTGAGTTGAGTTGATTTCCTTGTATAAATAAACCCACCTATATTTAAAATTCTTCTTGTACATTCTCTACACATCTGTGTTTAGGCACCTTAATTAAGACCCTGTGTTGCCACTCCATATCTAGGTCTCCTTGCTGGCTCTGTCAACCTCCATTTCACAATCTAAGTCAAGGTACACTCCTTCCCTGTGGCAGCCCCTGTGACCTTGCACCTCAGCTCCAAGGTACATATGACAAGCTTTTTAAACAGATCAGGGTGGTCCTACAGCTCTCCCTTGTCCCTGTCCCCTCCCTGACTGTTACCCTAGATGTGCCCTGTGGGATATCTAGATATGCCACCCACTAGTGTATGGTGTCCCAGAGCAAGGACGGTGCTGATATGATGAAGATGTGTCCCCTGTCAGGGAACCAGCATACAAGAGGTGCTCAGGTACCACTGAGTATCATTATCCCTTTCTCATTTTATGTCCTAGCATATGAGACACACCTCCTAGCCCATGGGACACGGTGTGTTGTGTTTTGCATCAGAGAAGAAGAAATCCCAGAGATCTTTCTCTGCAAGGGTTGAACTTTCTGCAATGCCAAACCTGCGCTGCTAATGTTTCTGTGGTGGAGACAAATCCCAAGTAGGACACCTAACTCACAGGGCTACATCAGGAGAAAGCTTCTGCTGGAACTCACTGTACAAACTAATTATCTTCCCACCCCTCCCCACTGCCCTCTAGCAAAATAAGCTAATCAAGGAGAAAGGTTGTTATCAAAACACATTTACCACACGCCTGCTTCTTATGGTCCACAGTGTCCAGTGCTGTCCCCAAGTTGCCTCAGGCAGGTACAGCCACAGAGATAATCAACTTGTGAAGGGCACAGCTCTGCCCTGCACTTCTTAGGTAGACTGGAGCAGCGAAAGTGCTCCCAAAAGGGACACAATGGCATCTAGGGAATGGAAGGACATCAGCAGTGCTGAATGCACGACATGCAGGTACAGCATCGGGTGAGCTCTGAAGGGCTTGTGAATGGCTGTTCTGCTCAAATGGACAGGCCCGGTTCAGGGTGGTTTATTCAATGTCATCACCCATCTGTAGAGAAATGGGATTCCCAGGAGCCTCCATTTCACTGGGAGCTTTATCACCATCAATAGACATGCTGCCCATCCCAAGAATTTCCTCCTGCTCTCTGGACTAAGAGCCCTGATCTCATTTCAAAAGGCCATTGGAAAGCTGTCACATTTGGGGCTATTTCCTCTGCTCCAAAGGAGAGGCAATGGCCAAGTGTGAAATGATGGGTACTTTACCTATACCTCAGCAGACAGATTAAAGATTATCCAGGCTCAATGCAGAATGGTTAATGGGGCAATGTCACTCTGTGGAGCCCCCCTGCTGTGTGCTTCCCTCTGTGTGAGGGCTGAAACGCCGTCTCCAGTTTCGATAACTATCTGAGAAGGAGTGGGAATCACTCTGTGCCAAGGCCAATTGTGGGAAGATGACTCCCCTTCCCTTTGCTATCAGATGGAGAGGTTCACAGGCCATGAGCGTGGCTGTCCGAGCACCAGCTGTGACCCAGGAGGAATCAAACCAAACACTGCTGGGAGACAAGGGGTCTTGACAGCTGGTTCACTCCTATCTTTGTCACTATTGTCTGGCAGTGTTAACGCTGCCAATCAACCAATCAGAGACCTACAAACCAAATGAAAATTTAAAAATTCCTGCGATTATTTTTCCTCTCCACCATTTATGTTTTTCTCCCCGTTGTGTACCAACAGCATGGACCTAGCAATCTCCGGTTGCAATGAGAAATGTCCTCAGACACCTCAGGCACACAGGGATATTGACCAGAGAAACTGAAGCAGCTCTGAGCTTCCCTCCTGCTGGGGAAGATCAGCCCAGGCAGCTACAAGTTTCCAAGGCAATGTATGATTTGAAATAGAAGCTATTTGCTCTTTGCATGGCTGATACACCTTTCTGAACATTAGGACAACTGTCATGTACCTTTGAAATGTAGAGGCTCTCCCAGGTATTTGAAGGCAACAAGATCTCACTGTAGCAAGGCTATGCTAAGGCAGGAGAAGATGAAGAAAGCTTTTCCTATGAAAAAAAGGTCCCAATCTTGATTGTCAGGCAAATGCAAAACACCTGCAAATTGCTGCTTTAGTGGAGGGTCTCCAGTTTGCACCGTGGGCCTTACCAGCATGGGGAGGATAAAGCTGGGACAGCTGAGAACTTGGTTTCTTGTAATGGAAGCTGAAGGTCTATTGGGTCACAAGCCCATGCAGGAATCAGTAAATCACTCTTTTCTGACTATCTGTTGGAGCTTGGAGTGGAACAGGACTGTGTGTGAAATCTCACCTTTGCTGCCCTGCTGGGTCCCTGAAGCCTGACCCATACAGCCCTGCCTGGTGCCCCTTCCCCACACAGCACTTGAGATGTCCTTTCTCCCCTGTGCAACTGGAGGAAAAGGCTGGGAAAGAAAAGAGAGGAGATACAGGGGAAAAGAAAGAAAAAAACTCAGCCTGAAAGACAGCCACAGTCTTTCAGACGGCAGAAAGTCAAACAAGAAAAAGACCTTTCAAAAAAGGTCTTATTGCAGCATCTGTAGGTGGCTTAAGTTACCCGAGACCCTCTAGTGATTCAGAAGACTTTGACCAAGAAAGTTAAATCCAGGGACAATCAATGAGCCTCTGCCAGCAGCATCGCATCAGGTTACCTGCTGAGACGAGACAGCAGGAGCTGCACTTTGTAACTATTTTCTTTATTTTATTTTTTTTTTTCTGGTCTGGCAATGAGTCTGAGCAAGGATAACAAACCTCCCTCCCCCTCCACATTAATCCCTTATCCCTAGAAAACAACTTATTTAAGTGCCTTTTTTCATCCACATTGTGTTAGAAATGAGAATTGTAATTTCTGGGTACACAAGTATCCTGCAGCTACAAGGCAGATGGGAAGAGCTGGAGAGCCAGAAGATTTGGAAGGCAACTTCCCAGATCCTGGGGTAGGCATCTGCTGCCAGAGGACAGCATAAAACCCTTCTGAAAAGGGCTGTCCTTTTGTGGGGAGACCAAAAAACTCTTATATGGCTTCTCAAGTGTCTCATAAACACCATCTCTGCTGCTGCAGCTATTCAGTTAAGCCATAGTCAGCTTTATCTGAGCAATTCTGCATTCCAGATTTTGGTCATCCTTTGACTCAGAGCCCACCAAAGGGATCCAGGAAAGTGGCTGGTATGGCCCATATCTAGAAGCCTTCTCTCTTTGATTCTTCATGGGGTGAGGATGCCTACAGGAGGACACTGCATCCTATTCCCACAGTTCAGGAGCAGAGAGGCTTCTCCTGGTACATACTCTACAACTGGGGTGCAAAGCCAACAGACTCAGCTCAGGTCCTTAGGTGAGGGCCTTGTGTGCCAGAAGGACACAAAAAGGACATGCAGCTCCTCACAAATGAGCAGAGAAGTGCAGAGAGCAGGGCCAGCAGAGCCTCTGCTATCTCTGCAGTAGGACAGACTGGGGATGTTTAAACAAACCCTCTTTGCTTTGCAGCAAATGTCAGTTCCTTCAAACCAACAACATTTGCTGATAGCCTTGCTTTGCCCGTCTCTAGGGCTGGTAAAGACTTCTGGGGGAGACAGAAATCACAGATGCCCAAATGTTTCATTTTAATGAAATGAAAAGAAAAAAAAAAAAAAGTAATGCTTTGCTTCAGAATGACTTTTCACTTTGAAATTTTAAGCAATTTACTAAAACCTGAAATAAAATCCCAAAATAAAAACTTCCGAGGTCTAAATGAATCATTCTCCAATTACTAAATGGTATCATCCCCTTCTAAAGAACATTTCTTATTAAAAAAAATAAAATCATTGGCCCATTACAAGCTGGGGGAAAAAAAAAAAAAAGTTTTGAAATACCAGAAGTCCTCCAAGAAACTGGGAATGTTTGCTTCTGTGATAGCAACTTATGACCTGCCAGCCAAGGAGTCCCCATAACAGCAAGGGCAGTTCCCAGAAACAGAAGGAGGCTGGTGCCCAGGGGCTGCATCCTCCCTTAAGGACAGATTGTGTATGTTCAACCATTCATCCCAGAATTGGACAGAGGCTACATGACAATGCAATGAGGCAGCACAGATAAAATCTAAGTGGCATCTGACATAAGAGAGCCTAGGACAGGTCCCTTCTGCATCTGGCAACATCAGAATAGTTCCCCTTTATAAGTGCTGCTTCTCTCTGTAGGGATACTGCTGCTCTTCTGCCCCAAATACCCATTCTGCTGGCAGCTGGGGTGTTAAGCACAACCCAGAGATACAATGCAGGGCTGAAAACTTGTGTGGTAACCATGTGCACGTGGATTAGTGTCTGCTCTGGAGCTGGTGATGGGCCAGGCAGGGATAGTGAGGGTTCATTCAGCTTCAGAAGAGTTTATCCCTCCTCTGGGAGCAAAGAGCATCCCTTATCACTGCTCTTCTGCATGTGAGGGGGAAATGAGGTAGAGGAGGGTAATAGTTTGGATATGGATGGACACAGAAGAAGCTTGTCAGGGGTTTTAGAAGGGTGGTCAGATATTGGATGACATCTTTGGACACTGCTGTGTCTGACACAGGAGCAAGCTGCAATTCATTTCAAGCTTGCAGAAAACTTTGCTCTGCTCTTTATCCCTCTCTGCAGCCCCCGTTCAGGCTGCTGACATTGCTTCAACCTTGCAACCAGGCACCGAGTGCTGCCATGCCAGCTATCAGCTTTTCAGCCTGGTTCCTCCCCCCGCCTCCCACCTCGGCCCCTCGCCCTCCCCCGGAGACCCAGGCAGCAACCGAGCGCCACATTTTCAATTTACACCAACTAAATGATTCATCGCCGGCCTAAAGAGGCTTGAACAGAGCCCAGGAGGGAGCTGAGCTACAGCAGGGAAAGGGAGCGGGGGGACAAGATCGGGGGGAAAGATACAGAGATGAAAAGCTCCGGTGACCTGCTCTGTATCAGCTCTCCTCTTCTCAGGGCAGAAGCCAATCAATCTTCCCCCCCCCGCCTCCTTTCTCCTGCAGCCGTCTGTGGGTCTGTCTGTCTCTCTCTCTCTCTCTCAGCAGACTCGAGTTTCTCAGTGTAAGGTTAGGACAGCGGAGCCGTGGAAATCGATTCCTGGGCCCTGGCACGCCGCCCTCGGTGCAGACAGCCCAGCTCCACCGTGAGACGATGGATGGGGAGCTGTCCCCAGGCCACTCACGTGGTGGGAGCTGAGGATAGCTTGGAAATGAGGGTCTGGGGAAAAGGACCTGCACCAACCCTTGAAGTGCAAATCCCAAAATGAGAGAGACTCACATGCAAGAGACAAAAAGATAGAAGCTGTACCCTGTCTGGCAGCTTTCCTCTGTCTCCCAGTCTACCACTGTTTCTCTTGGGGGTTTATACTGGAGGAGAAAGATGAATTAAAGGCAAGGCTTTGCCCAGAGGCAATCTGGTTTCCAGCACCATTCTAACTACGGTCTTTCACAGCCCAGCTTCCTCCTCCATCTCTCCTCAGAACTGCTCCCACATGCAGTGGACTCAGCCATGCTCTGGAAAGACCCTGGGATTCCTTACTGGGAGGGATGAGGGAAGGGTTACCCCTCTGGAGTGGGGCTTATGGCACATTTTCCCAGAGATCCTTCTGCAGGAGTCTTCTATGACACATCCCCCTTGAGGAAAAGTCTGTTAATGAATCTTAAGGGGTTCTGATATGCAAAGAGTTCTAAGAAGGGTCTCAGCTTTATGGCACTGTTGCCCTGAATATGCTGCACAGCCAAACCTTGTTAAACGGGATGTAACTGGCTCCTCTGGTTTCAGGGTTGCCTAAAAGGATGAGGAAACTGAGACCCAGAGAGGAACACCTGAGGCTGCATTGAAAACCCTTTCCAAACAAGGACTGGAAATCAGATTTCTTGACTGCGATGGAAAAGAAGGGAAAAGAAAAGATTGCAGTGGGATTTGAGAACATTCGTGTTCCAACTGCTTCAAAAAAATCTGCAAGGAATTAATCTCAGCTACCCTGCTGCAAGGTACATAAATAAGAGATGCCTCTGTTTCAGATAAGGAACCAGAGGTTAAGTGACCACCAGGAGAAGGATTAGGGGATTGTGCCATCAGCCAGGCCCAGACTGCAAGGCCAAAATTCCCTTTGAGGAACCAAATTTGCAAAGTGGTTTTCTTTTTCTCATCAAGTCAGTGCTGCCACCCTTACTCCTCATCAGACATCACATTTCTGACTCTCCTTCACAGTGATCTGCTGGGCAATCTGCAGTTGTCTCTGTCCCTTTGTTCTCTGCTTGGGGATTTATTGCTGGTTGTATAGATTTCTTGTTGCTACTGACCCTGGATGGGAGGAGATGAAATATTATAGAATCATAGAAAGTTTCAGGTTGGTAGGGGCCTTTAAAGGTCTTCTACTGCAAACTCTCCCCAGTGAACAGGGATGTCTTCAACTAGATCACATTGCTCAGAGCCCCGTCCAACCAAACCTTGAATGGTTTCAGGGATGGGGAACCTACCATCTCTCTGGGCAACCTGTGCCAGTGTCTCACCACCCTCATTGTAAAACATTTATTTGTAATATCTAGTCCAAATCTCCCCTCTTTCAGTTTTAAACCATTCCCCTTGTCCTATTAGAACAGGTTCTGCTAAAATGTTTGTCCCCATCTTTTTTATAGGCCCCTTTAAGTACTGAAAGGCTGCTCTAAGGTCTTCCCAGAGCCTTCTCTTCTCCAAGCTGAGCAACCCCAACTCTCTCAATGTCTCCTCACAGGAGAGGTGTTCCATATCTAGCATTGCTGTAGTACAACCAACAACCAGATTCATGCTTGCTTGTGCTGCTTGCACGTAGTCTGTGCTGTCCCTCCATTAAAAGCAAAACACACAGTGCTCAACAGGGTGGATGCAGGATAAGATAATATGGAAGCATATTCTAGAACTGCATATCAAATGGAAATATCTTCAGGTCAGGAGGGTGGAAGTTTCATGGGTTCATGCCTACAAGACCACTGCTCCCGACTGCTTCGCCAAGGATCCCTGGAACAATTCCAGAGCCTGAGTCAAGTTTTTGGACAAGTTTTGGGATGGGTCACCTAGATCTAATCTGAAATTAAGCAAACTGTTGTAGCTTTGGATGAGGGTCACACAAGCTAAAGAGCACCTGAGAAAGGTTGGAATACAGTGCAAATTTTGTTCCCTTTTCCTCCGTTCCAGAATGGAGAAATAGCAAAGAAAATGGCTTCAACTGGATCACCAGGAGAGTTTGCAACACAACAGGAAGAATTCAGAGGTGAACTCAGCAGAAGATGACAGACACACTACAACAGCATGGGTCCATCAGAAAACCCCTCCATTGCTGCCAAAGGCACTGTGAGACTTGGAGTGACAGCACCCTGCAGAGCCATGCTCAGCTGGAGGTGTTTGGTTAAACAGATCCAATCCAATTTCCAGCCACTGTCTCTGATGAGAAGTTCTTGGCAAATGAGACCACCCTGCCACTCATAGCCAGGAGCTCAGCCAACCTGACATCTCCCTCTCCACAGCTTTGGCAGATCTCTGCAGGAGGAGATCCCTGGCAATGAGGGCTGCAGAGATGAAACTTCAAGATCAATAGCATCATTAAAAAGCCGACAGAAAACAAAGCAAATGAACTAATCTCCAAGTCCTGAGGACACCTGGATCCAGTGCTCCTTGCGAGGAACAACAGTACTTTGAATAATGAAATGGTGAACTGAGTTGCCTTCTTGGCCTGTTATATAGAAGCCCAAGGATGTGGAGACTGATGAATTTGCTCAGCATCCTGGCCAGATAAGCCAAATGAGCAGTTTGGCTCATTTGTGCTCATTTGGCACAGTCGAGTTGACCCTCACAAGACAAACACTCAACTTCAGGGTCAACGTTTTCCCAATGTGAATGTACAAACCATAAGGTCCCCTTCAAATATAACTTGGAGTGAACCCCATGATGCTTACAGGGACCTGATTCCTCTCTAAAAACAAAGGAGATCCTGGTAAGTTTGAAGCAAGAGAAGTTCAGGTCAGCAGTGGAAAGTTGGAGGTGCTGAGAAAAGTATCTGAGCTGGGTTCCTAGTCAGAGTCAACTTGCCTTAAGCAATGGCAACAAGAAAGTAATTGTCCCCCAGAAAAGAGCTGCTGGAGGGTTTGATTCAAAGGACATCAGGGTGGACAGGTGCTTTCCTGGTGCAGTCAGCAAACTGTGGATCAGGTGGTTGAGGAGATCTGACCAGTGTCTACCACCCTTCTCTTCCCTTGTCTTCCAAAAAATACTTTCAGTTAAACAAAGTCTCCCCCAGCAAGTCTCAGAGACCTTGCTGGATGTACCTGGGTGACTCATTGGCTCAGCCAGGCACTGAGAAAGCATTTTGCATTTCTGTCAGGTTTGTTATCACAGCCATTGAGGGAAGATGGTTGGGGGGAAAGCAAGGCTGGGATGGTGGCAAACACCAGCAGGTACTTACGTGTTGTGAAGAACACACCATCCACAGTGAGGGTCGCCTGAGCCCAAGCACTCGCTGCACGTCTCGTACTGGCTACATGACTCCACGGGCACCCGAGTGAGCTGCAGGAGGAAAGGGGACAACTTGTCAGGCTTTTCACAGGGCTCTGCAATGCCTGTAATTACTTCATGGAAGGGTCACCTCCTCTGTCCTCTTCCCCTGGAGCCTGTCTTCCCAGAGGGACATCCCTGCAGAGCTTGGCAGGCCTGGAGCAGACATAATGATGTGGCTGCAAATTGCTCTGGAGTTCAATCTGGTGCAACTCCTGTCTAGTTCTGCACTCAACGTGCTGCAACCCCTGTTGAGATCAGCACCTCACCTGTGGCCTTTCCCTCTTCCCCACTTTCACACTTCATTGCCAGATGACCTCATTGACCAGTTTCACAAGGAATCAGCAAATCAGGCAGGCTGTGTGCAGAATGTTGTGATCTGATACCTTGGGACAACTAAACAACGTGTGATCTTCTGCAGCAAGTTAAACTCACTGGGTCTTATTCTCTCCTACACTCTGGTTAAAGACTCTGTTTCCTTCTGGCTTTCTGTGAGAACTAGATCTCATGGTTTCTTCGTCTCCCTTCCATGACCTTCCACACCACCACTGGCCCCAGGAGAGTGTTAGCTCCACTCCCCATTGCCCATGCATCTTTCCAACCATCAGTGTCCCATCCCTGGAGAGGTTGCTCCCAGCAGGATAAGTCTCCCAGCCTGGGTATTGAATGAGCTTTCTGTCACCCTGACTTTGCATCTCAGAAGGTGTTGCAGGTAGACCTGAAACACCCATCTACTGCCAAAGTGCTGCATTGGATTATTTTGTTCTTTCTTTCTTCCCTTTTAATTAAAGTATTTCAGTCAGAGATTTCAAAGACAGAAAGAATGGCCTATCCTGACCTCCTGTCTAATGGACCAGAGACTTTTGATTCCTACTAGGTTTTGTAAGCCCCTTACGTCTTTTGAAGCCAAACATCCAGTTTGGGCCCAATGACCTGATGGTCTCTTTTCCATTAAATAACCTTCAGAAAGGTTCTATAACACACAGTCAATTGCCAGTGCCTTCACCCCAGCTCGTGTCAGCAGGGAGAGTTTATTCCTTCAGATGATATAGTGTGGTATTATCCTGATGAAACACCCCTGAGAACTGCCAACTATAAACTGCAGAACAGTTACCCATGACAAATGACAAGGATCCTAGTGACAATTTTTTACTTGGTACAACATTCAAGAGAGTTTGAGCTGTGAGGTGACAGATTAAATTCATTCTGACTGCATCTGTAAATAAACTGGGAATAGGCTTTTATATATAAATATATATCAGGCAAAACTGCAGCTATTTATGAAGACCTTTTCTGTTTGTATCAGAAATTGTCTTCCTGACCCCTATACAGACACCCCACATGGTAGCTGATAGTCTACAAGCAAAAGCTGAAAATCTGTATTTTTACCTCTGGCAGGTGGCAGTAGCTTAGAAATATGATGGGATTTATTTACCATTGCACCATTGCCTGTGTTGAGTCACCCAAAGAAACCAACTGTGGCTACTGAAAGCTTTTAATGAAAAAGGGAGAACGTAAAAAAACCCACAACAACAACAAAAAAGAACAGCAAAAAAAGCCAAAGCAAAAAACCCCACAAAAACACCTTTCTCAAACTGCATCTATTGCCATGAGCATAAGAACGTAATCAGGACAGACCACAGAGCAACAAAAATGGGAGTGAATCATTCAAACATCTGTAAGCATCAAGAATCACAGAATCACAGAACAGTCATGGTTGGAAAGGACCTCTGAGATCACAGAGTCAAACCAAAAAAAAAAAAAAACCCACCACAAAACTCCACAGAACCACGCCCCAAAAAACCCCACAACACACAACCTACAATCTCAGCCACTAGAGCATGCCCTGAAGTTCCTCATCTACATGTTTCTTGAATACATCCAAGGATGGTGACTCCACCACCTCCCTGGGCAGGCTGTTCCAGGGCCTGACCACTCTTTCAGTAAAGAAATTCTTCCTAATAAGCAATCTAAACCTCTCCTGCTGCAACTTCAGACCATTTCTTCTGGTCCTGTATTATTAACTTGGGAGAAGAGGCCAACACCCACCTCTCTACAACCTCTTTTCACGTAGTTGTAGAGGGCAATGAAGTCTCCCCTCAGCCTCCTTTTCTCCAAACTAAACATCCCTAGTTCCCTCAGCCAATCCTCATATGACTTGCTCTCTAGGCACTTCACCAGCTAGGTGGCTCTTCACCAAAGGAAAGAAAGCCTTCTTCCAAGGGAAGATGGCTTGGCTGTGAATGCAATTGTTCCACCTTCTTTAAGCTCCAGGTCAAGAAGGTATCAACTGCTCATCAAATATAAATTGTATGCTCTGGGATTTCACCCAATTAGACTTATGTTCAACCCAAGAATCTGTGTTGTATCGAACGTCCAAAAAGACATACAATTTCTTACAAGAAGACATCAAGGGGTTGAGACTTCATAATTCCTTGTGTTGGCCACTCCGTGCTGTCATTTCCAACTGAGAAAAACATATTGTGAATTATTTTTCCTTGATCACATCTAGCTCGATCACTTCTGCACTGTGAACATCAGAGTACTTGCAGAAGAGGCAGATACTTCAGTTTTGGAAGACTGTAAATTTGCCATATCTCAATCCAGATGCAATTGACTGTGTAATCTCCACCTTGTAATTAGAAATTTGTGAACATAGCTGGGATTGGCTATGCAGCTTCTATCCAGAGTACCTCAGTTGAACATATGTAGCTTGATTTATCCTCATTAGCTGTAGATAGTTTTTAGGAACCTCAGTTTCTGAGCTAGTTTATATCTATCTTTTAGAAGTGAGCCTTGGTTAAGAAGTTAAGATCTAAACATGCAATTTTCCAACACCCAGTCACAGAGTCACAGAGTGGTGAGGGTTGGAAGGGACCTCTGGAGACCATCCAGTTCAACCCCCCTGCTAGAGCAGGATGACCTGCACTAGATGCCACAGGAACATGACCAGGAGGGTTTTGAATGTCTCCAGAGAAGGAGACTCCACAACCTCCCTGGGCAACCTGTCTCAGTGCTCTGTTAATCTCACAGTGAAGAAGTTTTTCCTTTTGTTTTACTGGACCCTCCTGTGCTCCAGCTTGTGCCCATTGCCCCTTGTCCTGTCATTGGACACTGCAATGATATATGTACAAAAAAGAAGTCCTAGAGGACTGAAATTTGCTATTTCACAGAATCAGAGAAGCACAGAATTACCTGGTTGAAAAAAGCCCTTCAAGATTACCAAGTCCAACCATTAACCCAACACTGAGAAGTCCTTAACCAAACTAAACCATACCCCAAAGTATTATGTCTATATGACTCTTAAATCCCTCCAGGGATCGTGACAGCACCACTGCCCTGGGCAGCCTGTGCCAGGGCCTGACAACCCTTCCATTGAAGAAATTCTTCCTAACATCCAATTTAAACTTTTCCTGATGCAACTTTAGGACATTTCATCTTGTCCTATCACTTGTAACTTCATTGAACAGACTGACCCCCACCTTTTTACAACCTTCTTTCAGGCCGTTGTAGAGAGTGAGAAGGTCTCCCCTCAGCTTCCTTTTCTCTAGGCTAAACAGCCCAATTTATTGGCAAATTGTTACAAAAAGAGTAGATAAAAAGTGGTCTGTAGGTATTATTATTATTAGTGTTATTGTTGTTATTATTATTGCCATCAAAGAATATCCAAGCTCCTTCCAGAGGCAAGAGGAACCTAGTAGGAATCCAGATCATCTTTGCAGAACTCCTTCCTTTTCAGTGTATTTAGGGTGCTCAGTCTCTCTAGGATATAGTTGGTATGTTGTGCAGGAGCACACCTTGCTGGTGTCACTGTCTCAGAAAGCACAGCTATGCATTATGAGCTTGCACCAAGCTATGTGGGCACCCTGACAGGCACACCAGAGTAGTAGGTGTCCTGTGTCACCATTTGCATTGCTATGAGTTCTTCCAGCTATCTGAGACCTTTTCTGAGTTCACCCCAAGTAGCTTTATTGTGAGATTAATTATAATTGTACCACGCTGCTAAATGTCTTGGGCTGTAAGTGTCAGACTTTCTAATTAATAAAGTAACTACAAAAAACAAAGCAGCTGTAACTGAAAAGGAAGCCACCTAGGGTCGGCAGCTGAAAAGAACAAGAACATCAAGCAAATAAGGCACATCAGAGGTCTTATTTTCCTTTGCAACATAAACTGTAATTAATTCAGGTCAGCTTTCCAAGTTGAAAGTTTTGAGAACTGACCGTGCCCCCCTAGGAGCAGTCAGCTTTTTATGCTGCCCCTAAAATATCTGAAAAAGAAAAGTCCCTGCAGCCTCCCAATTACGGTGCCATGCCATTATTCATTGTGATGAGGGGACTAGACAGAGCTGAAGGTTGAAATCTCCATTGTAAACCAGACTGTGATTACTCCTTTGGCCCCTTCTTCATCCTTAGAAAGTCTAACAAAATTTTCAAGGTCATTTCCCAGTCTCTGTGAGGTCTTTCTTCAGGGTGGAACTTGGAGTCAACATTTTGCAGGGAATATAACCACAGCTTCAGCAGTCAGAGGATTAACAAAAGGTGTCCTTCATTTTGGGGCACTGAGAGCCAGGTTAGTGTCATTTATATTCCTGCAGTGGTCACAGCTTAGCTGATATTTTGGCATGACTGTGCTGGAGCAATATATGGATGTAAGAAGTGGCTGGTGTTGTTTTAAAGGCTTATAACCCATATGTGATGAAGGACATATCCCTGTTTTATGAATGGAAGCAAAAGATGCAAGTGAGGTCTCATGCAGCTGAAGTAGGTGTTACCTAAATATCTTTGAAGATGTGGGTTTGAGGCATCTGAGTAAGCTCATGCATTATTGAATACCAAGTTATGAAATACAACATATTTGGCCTTTGAGTTCATTGGAATATTGAAGCAATTAAGGTTCTTATAGATCCCACACACTTTATGGACATATAGAAGCTGCTGTGCTTCCAAGGCTCTGTCTGTAGCAGACCAGAGGGCAGATGATCTCTGATCATCTCCAAGGTAGGCAGCACTTCTAGAGCAGCCAGCCCCCCATGGGATTTCCAAGATCATTATCACACAGTGGAGGGTGTGAAAGACCCAGGAGTCTCCCCACAAGCTCCTTTCTTGACCAGGGGAGACCAAAGAGTCAAGATCTGTATCCCTCAGGAAGCTTCACCATCTAGACTGTCCCCTACTCACAGCTATCAAGAATGAGATGCAATCCCAGAGACAGGCTTGGACAAGTGGTCAGAGAATCTGATGTCTTTCTCAAGGGTGGCAAGAAAACAATGAGCAGGTCCCACTGCAATAGCTGCAGCAGGATTTGAACAAACATTTCACTTCAACAACACATTCATTCACCAGTCCACAAAGAAATAATTCATGAGTTTCTGGATCACAAGGACATCTTTTAAAATCTGGCAAAATCTGCAGACTGCTGTTAGGTTCAGAGCTCACCTGCTACAAACAACTTCAGGGCTTTTCACACAACACTGGGGCTGGATCATCTCTGACCCAGCCTCAGTTCCCAACAGCAGCTTCTCCAGCTCCCAGCCTCACTTCCACCCTCTATTTCTAGTATGAATGAGTTACAGAAAGTCATTTAAAATAAAATGTTTGAGGTTTTTGGATCTGATAGACAGTAACAGCTAGTCCTGTTAGAAATTTGGCTCCCACTTCTGCCATTATATATTCACAAAAGCTCCTGCTATGTGCTCAGTCATAATTTTCTGGCTTCCATTTTTGACTTTTTTATTTCAATATACATTACTTTTCCCCCCCCTTAAACTGCCAACATTCTGGTTCAAATGTGAATCATTGCTCCATCTCTGCTGTTACAATTGGATGTTAATACAGCGGTGGGATTTATTCAGTCTGATGGACTAAGTTAATTTAAATGTACAAAAAGGCATCTTAAGTAGCCAATTTCCTTTCCAACAGTCAAAAGATCTATTTCCAAAACACTGAACGGTGACTCTGTCAAGCCATGTGGGTTCTGTGAATGCTGCTATCTTTCAAGACTCAGCCAGCCCCGAAAACTGCAGAAAGATTAAGAGAGGAGCTTATTTGATTTCAAAGCCCTGAATAGAGTGTTCATGATAATACAGTTTATCAAATAGAGCAAGGCAAAAAACACCTAAGAGACCACTGGTGGAAGCAGATTCTGCACCCTTAGCAGAGTCAGTGAGGATGTTTGGTCACCTACACAGTATCCTAGGATGACAGTTTTTAATTTGGCCTGAATTACGGACAAACAGACCTTAAATTCCTCTGTTTTGTTTGACCCCCTGTGCCTTACCCCCCTGACTTGCAAATTCAGCAAAAAGTAGGAGAACAGAAAAGTCCAGGGAGCTGAAGCACATCTTATTTATACTGGTAAGATACAGGACTCGCATGCATGTAGATGGTTGTAAAACTGGTGGGAAAGGAGATGCTCCTGTGGGATAGAGACAAGGATCTGGGTTTAATTCCAGCCTGCCACTTCAACATGATAAGTAAATAACTTGCCAGTGCCACTGGGACAAGCAATGTCATTTCTCATCAGACACCCCCAAGTTTTCCTCCTCATTGTAGCACTTCCAAGTAAATCCATGTTTACATCCTTGGAAAACTGGAGGCTTTAATTAAGGAGAGTTAATTGGAAGTAGCAGTAGCTGTCAAGGACAAATGACACAATAATTAAACTGGGGGGTCAATGTTCCACTGCATCATAGGGTAAATTACCTGTCCAAATACACTTGTTCACAAAGAGCTTCCTACCTACAGCTCTGTGGGTGTTGCTTCTCCTCCTGTCCTCTTCACTGCACTGAGCTGTCCTGCACAGCTTTGGTGAGAAAAGTCTTTACTCTGGCATTGCCAGAGAAAATCTGCACCCTCAATCACACACCATTCACACCAACAGAGGTAAAGCAAGGAGAGAGACAGAAAGATTTGATGCCCACACCTCTGTGCCAACAGCCCCAGAATCCTTTAGGGTGAGGCTGAGAGATGTCAGTTCCTGTCAGATGCTCTCACAATGAGTTTGCTGGTGGTGTTCCCACAACAGAGTAATTTTCTTTGCACTCCTTGCAATGCAATTCTCTTCTCCACATCTCCCTTGGCAGGACCCTGCTTTACAGATGGCTCAAAAAAAAAGTCTGTAAATCTTGAAGCTTGCAGAGACAAGCTCTGTCATGGGGGGTATGCAAACCAAGGGTTTTGCCCTCTCGCCAAAGTCTATCTGCAACATCAGAGTCTAAGTTGAAGCTAGAAACCCAGGCTTTGTTGAAGGGGCAGGACTTTTTTCAGGGCAGGACTTCTCTAATCTCTGTTTTAGATGTTTACCTAGAAATTAGATAAATCACACTCTGGATGTGCCTGTGTCTGTCCACTGAATATAAAGGAGTCTAGACAGCCAGGTCAGACAGAAACATTTACAATGTACAAGCTAACACTGGGTGAGGTGAATCCCACATTGATGCCTTACCTTTTTTTTCTATTCCTCTAATCTTACCACTGCAAACAGTCCACAAACATGTTAAGGTCTCGCCTCTCCCTAACTGTAGCATCAGAATAACCAAGCACAATATAAAATACACTTTCTTTAATTACTGGAAGAGTGGTAGAGGAAATCCATGGTGTTGCATAGCTAGAAAACTGCTCCAGGAACTCAAAAGTTCTCTTGTGATGACACAGACTCTGTTTGAACAAGTGCCTATCAGCATATGCTCTGTAAAAACAGTCCACATGCTTTGCTGCATCCAACCTCAACCCTGCTCTCTGTCCTGGCTTTACTTACAAAGGAACAGGCACTCAGACAACAAGGATTATCTCAGTTGTTTCCCAGAAGTTTGGTGGCTTCCCAGGTTCCCCCTTCACAACTGCTCAGCCCACTCCCTGTGCTGTCCTTTCTTCAAAGAAATCTACCACGCTGCCTCTTCACCCAAAAGCATCAATGCTGGAGGAGAAGCCAGGGACATGCCATCCTGCTAGGAGTATGTTTGGCAACCTGTGGATTGAAGAGTGTTTCTCCAGAGGTTTCAGCACTGAATCTCATCCAGTTTTCCTCTGAATTCACGCTTGGTTTTCCTTACCAAGAATGCCAAACTTTTCCTCAGCTGGGACAGCCACCGTGCATCCCATCAGCATGCTGATGTGTCCTCTGTACAAGGCAGGAAATTTATTAGGAGTCCTTGTCCCTTGTAAACATCATAGGTCACCAGCCTGGAGGTGTGGAAGGAATGTCAAATGATTTTACCCAAGTCTTTTGAAAACAGCCACCTTCTTACCTACCCTGCAAACCATCAGCTCTGGTCAACTTTCTCTGCCTGTTATACTCAACCTGCATTTCTCTCTGCCAAGTCCAGGTAGCTTCAGATTGCTTCTGCCCTGTTTACCACTAAATCTTTATCCCACAGTCAAGTGTTTTAGTCTGTAAACTGTAAAACAAAGGAGATTTGGCTAAATGTTTGTGTTCAAAAACCTTCGAAATAGAGAGCCTCTCATCACAATTAATGCAGAGCCAGCCCAGGCTTAACGAGAGCTGGTGTCTAGCATGTCTGCCAAGCAAGGGATAGATCATTACCCAGGCTCTAAAAAAACTATATACAGATTTAATTGGGATCTGTAATGGAATTTATGTCCCTGCTATGGGCTTTCTCAAAGTCCAGCACCACGTGAGGGCTCCTGGTGGAGGCGTGAATAGTTAAAACACACGTGGGGAAGTTAATCGCTGTTTCTAATGGTGATGGCTCCTTTCCAGGTCACCCTGTTCTACCATCTTTCCAGATGTTCTCATCCTCGCCCTCAGTTATCAGTGAGCATCTTCCTGCAGATGCATTCACCTCAGCAGCCCTCTCAGACAGCCTATCATGTCTCCTTGTTGGCAGCTCCCATTGATTTAATTCTATCACCACTCCAAATCCCACTTTCATACCCTCATCAACCCCCTGGGTTAAGATGTCTTCATCCCAGTGCCTGAAGGATCTTTGCTTCAGCTCTGTCCCCAGCCACTCCTACTCCCTCTTGGATTTGTAGGTTCACCCGTTGAAGGCTCATGCAGTTCATGAAGGATTCATCATGTTGATCCAATTCCCTTGTGCAGGATTATATGACCTCCACAAGCATTGCCAAGCTGTAGAAATCATGGCAGACAGTTTGAAACATGCCGGTTCCTTTAGTTGTGATCAGACTTAAAATTCCCTGTAATAGCACATGAGAACAGCTGTACTTGTTGGGATCAGCTTTTCACATATCCCAGTTCCTTGTCTTCAGCCAGGACTTCCAGACTTCCAGGTCTTACAGCACTAAGTAAACATAAGAGCAGGGTAAACATGTAATGTATGTCCCCAGTACCTGCCCAGACTTGAGCTATTTCATTCAGAGGAACTTCTGAGTCTTATGTGTCTCTATTCCTTAGCCTGAGCAGATCTTTCCTTCATTTATCCAGTTTATCCTTGACATTTTGGCATCCACTGACTGCTTTGGTACGGAGTTTCACAGTTCCAGAGCCCACTGCTTGAAAGAATCATGTAGAATGATTTGGGCTGGAAGGGACCTCAAAGATCATCCAGGCCCACCCCCTCTGCCATGGGCAGGGACACCTTCCAGCAGACCAAGTTGCCCAAAGTTCCATCCAACCTGCAAGGGTTAGTAAAACAGTGGGGTCCTGGTACACAGGAATTGATTTAGGTTCTTGTTTTAGGGTAGAACTGCAGGACACCTCCTCTGGTTTGTACAGGACATGGTTTTTAGTGGTTTAATTTCATGCCCTGTAATTCTTGTGCTTGCAGAGATGGTGAACAGTCACTTCTTATCCATCTCCTTCTGCCATTCATCATTTCACCAGTCTGAACCATACACACCAGCTCACCTCTTCACAAAGTGAGAAGTCACACTCCTTATGTTAATCACTTCATACCCCTGATCATTCTGGTTTCCTTTCTCATTTGACCATTTATTTACCCTTCTTAGCTAAAAATTAGGCAAAAGAAGAGGCTACCTGGTAGCACAGGTAATCAATTTATAGCTTTTTCCACGTCTCTCCTTCCTGGACTCTCAGGTACTGACATCATCAAAACCTATTAAGCTATTGGCACCTCTTGGCTTGAGGCACATGACCATGCATATCCCTCAGGCTCATCTCAGCTGTGAAAGAAAACCCATCAGCTCCAATGGTAATTAAGACTGCTTTATCACAGGCTCAGTGAATGGCAGGTAACTTGTAAAGCCATGAGCACTCAACTGCTTTTAGTGATGTGAGGGTACAGTGATGCTGCTCTGGCAGGGGGGTTGGACTACATGATCTTTCGAGGTCCATTCCAACCCCTAAGATTCTGTGATCACACAGCTCCTCGGAGGATGTTTCTCCTTGCAACAAAAAGGGAAATTTGTTTTGCTCCCAGATACCTTCAGACATACTACCCCCTTCAACCTCTCCCCTCTCATCACTGCCTCCTCTCCTTTTACAAGTCGTTCTCAATGCAGTACCATCAAATCTCAGCTGACACAAGCTCTGCAGGCTGCAACAGGCAGCATCAATTGGAGTGATAGCATCAGCTGAAGAGTTATGAGGTCATGCCAGTTAATCTGCAAACCAAAAACTTAAGATCTGAGGCAGGGAGAGCCCTGATAAGCTTTGCTGGCAGTTGATCCTGAGCTACATCAAATATATACTAACCCAACCTAGAGACAGAAAATGGAGATCTTCCAAGGCTATTACAATACCTCTGCCTCTCCCGAGCACTCACCACCACCAAGAGCATTACTGAGTGTTTTAGTCAAGAGTTAACCAAGATCCAGGGAGAAAATGTGAAGCAAGATCTTCCCCAACCCTTAAATATATGTCTCAGTTTTTTAAATGAGAGAAAACCAGACAGAGCTTACTGCTCAGCTGATGCCTGGGAGAGCCCGGAACGTTCTCAAGGTTTGGGTCATAATTAGTGTTGCCAAAAAGACAACGACCAGGCAGAGATGCAGGCAACTATTTTGAGGTATATCTATTTGCCTTTAGATATTTCTGCTGTTTGTTTCAGCGTGGAATAAGTGAGAAGTTCCTGGCAAAGCCCAGCTCTCTTGCTTCAGTACTTTAAGTTGTGAAGGGCTTGAAATGCAGAATTCCTGTTAAGTGCAATGGGGTTTGCTCCATCCCAGCCCCCAGTGCCCATATTTCAATGGATTAAGTGCATAACCTAGTGCAGCAAGCACTACACGTTTTCTCATCTTTCGCAGACATTCACCTTGCCATAAAATGAAAGTTCAAGGACATTTAATTCAGAGATCATATAAATGCATAGTGTTTAAGGTCAGGAGGGACCATTAGATCATCTGTTCTCACCCCCTGTACATCACAGGCCACTCAGTTTCTCCCATCTACCCTTATACTGAACCAAATAATCTGGTTTTAGTAAAGCTTAAGAAAGACCTCCCATTTCGATGTGAAGACGCCAAGAAATTGAGAATCCTCCATTTCACGGGCAGTTTGTTCCAGTGGTTAATCACTCACACCATAAAAAGCTTGTACATGCCTTAATTTTCACATGAATTAATCTATCTTTGGCTTCCAACAACAGATTATTGTTCTATTTCTCTTCTCTAGATTGAAGAGCCCTTTAAGCTTGCTGTTCTCAACCCGTGAAGATGCTCAGATGTGTGAACTGAGTCATTCTTCATCATCCCTTCTGATAAATCAGCAGATTGAGATTCTTTCAATCCCTTTGAGGAAATCACACCTTCCTGCTCTCTACAAGTAATTTTTGTGGGTCCTTAGTGCTTCTTTTCCTATCTGTCAGTGCTGTTTTCCAAAAGGAGTCTCCAGAGCTGACTGCAGAGCATGACTACTACTCACCCACTGTTTTGCACCCCTCCAAGGATGCAGGATGGTGTCAGCCTCTTTCTGCTACAGGCTAGACTAGGAGAAACCCTTTGCAAGGATGTGAAGAAACAACTGGCTCACCCATTTAAGTCATTGCTTTCTAGGATTCATCTCCCACTTTCCAGCCTGACTTACATTCCTTCTTAGGAGCCAGAGAAGTTTGCATTTGTTCTGTTTGAGGGAGCCAAAGTCACCCAACAGCACTATCCCCACCATCATTAATGCTGAGCTAATCATTGCACCACTGAATATTTTATCTGAGGGATTTAGTAAGAGATTCCAGCTCATTCATGAACATTTTCAATAGCTTTGGGCCCAATATTAATCCCTGGTGGATACTACTAAGAAAACCCTCAGGCTCTTTGAGAGCTGCCAAGTATTAAGCTATTTCAGAGATTTTCTTTTTTTTTGCAACTTTTACCTTTTATTTAAAAAAAAAACACAAACAAACCAAAACCAACCAACAAGGAACAGACTCTGGTGTTGGCTCAAGTGCTGTATGGAAAGGTAAAGATAGGGTATGCAACAAAAGGTTCATTTCCTCAGATAATGAAAAATGTCTCATTTTTCATACACATAGGCTACCCAGCTGCCATTTAGAACATGCACAACTAAGCATCAGGAGCTTCAGACTTACCCAGTGATTTTACTACTTAATATTAACCCTTCTAACCACTCTGAATTACAAAAGCAGGGGTCTCAGTGATGCATCTGAGTTACTACTATATTCTCTAGGATATTTGATACAGGGAATTTCAGGTCTCAGGTGTGTGAAGTTACCCTCAGAGGTGCCCTGCACTATACCATGTCATATATTGTAGCTTTACACCAGCCTAAAATGCCTCAGTGAATAGCCAAAAGTTAGGCAGGATCAATCTGGGCACGGGAAACCCTTGGGGCTGTTAGGAGATGTGGTTCCTGAGGCTGAGATGAGCCCCAAAGTTGTGTTTGCCCTGTGACTACAGGCACCACAGAGGATGCAGCAGCATTGATGCAGCTGGTTTTGCTGGTGTCCACAAACATGCACAGCTCATCCTTTCTCCTGACCACTGGTGATAACTCGGAATTCAGGCTTTTGCAGGGATCCCTAAGCTTGTGCAGCAGCACACAAGGTGCTTCATTCCTCCAATCAGTTTGTGCTTTTTCTACTGTGATTTTTAATTTTTTTTTTTCCACTAGCCAAAGCAGAAGGCTGAGACTCCCACTGTGCCTTTCTTTTTATGGAAAGACACACACGGCGTACAGATTCCTTGGGGAAAAACAACTGGCATGAGGATCTGTAGAGAAACAGAACTTTTGTCCCTGTAGCTAACTGATTCAAACCTTATTGAAGGGTTTCAACACTTCCCAATATGATATGAAACAGTGAGATCTCATTTCAGCTCCTTGTTGCCAGGCATTGAACTCATAAAAGCTGCTGCTGAGCAGGAGCACTGCCCGGGGGAGGGGGGAGCAATGACCAGGTCTGGGGGGTGTGACAGTGTTGGACAACTGCAAGATGAACACTGCCAGCTGGCCTGTGCATAAAGCACAGAGACCCAAGGGACATCACAAAGCCTTTGCCAACTCCATCCAGGTGGTTCCCAAACTGGTATCTTCAAAGAGAGCAGGATTAACCTATTGAAGCATCTTAAAGGAGCCCGCCATCTCGAAGATCAAAGCCATGCTGGCTTCACCTCTCTTATTACACTGGCCTCCCTCATGGGCATCCCTTACAAAAGCCCACAATCTGATTTGGACTGGGGGATTTGCTCAGCTGCATTTCATAGTGCACACTACTCTGTGTTAAAAAAAAAAAAAAAAAAGCATACCAGCCCCTTTTGTCCCTGGACACAAAGAAGAAGGGAGGCATGTTTGGCACATAATGCAAGGGGAAATAAATGAGAGCAAGGAGTAGGATCAAGCAAAACACTAGTTGTGCCACCAGCTCAGAGGGACTGCACCTCATGTCCACCTCCAGCAGCTGGGACAGTGAAGCCCCCTTGGTGCCATGGCAACCCCAGAACTTACTGGTGTGGCTGGCTCACATGCTCACCAACATCATTTCAAGCCACATTTGTGTCTTCTAGCATGACCTCGCTGACCTTCCTGGATCCTTTTATCCAGGTCTCACCCACATCTCAAAAAAGAAGCCAGTAGCTTCAAAGAGTTTGGAGTCTCCTTGGAGAGCTCAGTGCATCTGACTTAGCATCTCAGTAGCAGTAGCAGTGACCTTCTCATTGTGTCTCTTTGCTCTTCTTTTCCTCCAGATAATGGAAATCCATGCACATAAGGGCCAGCACTCTTCACCTGTGGCCCTCAGAGCCATTCAGGAAGGGGATGGGGAACAAAAAGTATCAGGGCTTAGAAGAAAGTCAGGTATAGCGGTGAAGTGGCTGACCCAAGGTCAAATCTGTACCTTCCAGAACCTGAAGAGGATACAGGAAAGCTGAGGAGGGACTTTTGACAAGGGCATGGAATGATAGGATGAGGGGGAATGGTTTCAGACTGACAGAGGGTAGATTTAGAGGAGATATTAGGAAGAAATTCTTTGCTGTGAGGGTGGTGAGACACTGGCCCAGGTTGCCCAGGGAAGCTGTGGCTGCCCCATCCCTGGCAGTGTTGAAGGGCAGGTTGGATGGGGCTTGGAGCAACCTGGTCTAGTGGGAGGTGTCCCTGCCCATGGCAGGTGGGTTGGATCTAGATGATCTTTAAGGTCCCTTCCAAACCAAACCATTCTGTGGTTCTGTGAAACACACTTGTGACTTTTTGGCATGAAAATTGACACCAGTTTTATTAAAGCAATCGGCCACTACCTAAACCCTGTTGTGGCCACACATAACTTGGTTAAAGAAGAAGCTGACCCTTCGATGCACAAACTCCTCAAAGTGGCATGACACTGAGGTAGCTGAAATCCCCTCTCCTGAGGTCTGTGCACTGGATCTGGCCTCTTTTCATCCACAACAGGCTCACAGCCCCGTGGGATCAGCAGAGGAGACCAGTGGTATTAATTACCAGGCCTCATGCTCCCTCTCCTGTGTGCAGACATGTGTGTGCACGCTCCCATGCATGCACACATGCACCCCTGGCAGCCAGCTAACAGCATTTATAAGCACTGACAGATTTATAGCCATACAGAAAGGGGCTGTGGGGAACATTATTTTTATTTACCAGATTCCATTTCACACTGGTAAACTGTAAAATTATAACTCCAGCTTTTCTCCGTCTTTTACTCATCTATGACATCTGTCTGTCTGTCTCTTACCTCTCCACACTGGTGCAATGTAGCAGCAAAAATGTTCATCCTGAAGGAATAATATCACCTCTGCTTCCCCAGGATTACAGCCTGCCTCTTCCAGAAGCAGCAATCCCTGTCCCTGGTTTATTAACTGAACAGCAGGCGTTGAGAAAAACCCTCATCCGCACAGCCAGGAGAGTGGTTTTCTCAGCTTTTATGGAGAGCAGGAAATTAGGAACATATAATAAAAACCAGAGGACAGCTGAGGATCAGTTTCGTATCTTACCAAAATAATAGGTAAGGAGGAGAGATCCCTTCCAGTTGCCTAGGATTTTACCTGAGGAGAGCTGTATATCTACTGCCTTAACTTTGTGACTTATAGCATTGAGTTTTTGGCTCACGTTTTAGAAAAATACAAGAGCTCATGCCCCTGTTCCTGTATCTTCTTCAAAGGACACACAGACTTATAAGTATCTGTCCCAAGAGGAAAGAAAAATGAGGGTTTGCACTTTTTTTTTTTTTTTCTGGTTTCAGCCATTGGTCCTGAATCAGCACCTCCAAACCTCCATCTCTGTTTGTACATCTTGCTTATGCCTTTGGAGACAGAAATAGTCTGTGAAGGAGGGAAGACCAGACAGGTAGGAGCACAGCTGAAGTCCCTCCCTGGCCAAAGACCCATACCTGCACAATTTATTTAATCTCCAACTCACTTCACCTAGCCAAAGCATCTCTGAAATTGACATAAACAGCATCTAGGACTGTTTCTCTCCGTTGCTTATGAAGGGTGTCTATATGGGAGGTGGGATGAATCTGCAGCACACTTTTTTTCATATGCACAGCAAGGGTTAGAGTATATCTGCAGCTCACAAGGATGTTGTGAAGCTCTGGGACTGGTGGGATGGGCTGGTGCTAATGGGGGATGTTTAGAAAGGCATGTACTGAATCCCTGGAAACATTTAGCTCAGGCAGTTTGTTTTCCTAAAAGATATGCAGTAGTGCTGAGCTGGGGCTCAGAGCAGATATCCCCCTGAGGAGTTCTGTGACCTGAGTCATGCAGATCACATTAGACAATCACACTGGTCTCTTTTGGCTTTCAATTCTATGAATTTATAAGTAGTCTCCAAATAGTTTCAATGATAATTGTCAGACTGTGCTGAAAAGAGCTTAGCTAGGCATAAAGACCACATGTGAGGTGGAAACTTTTTATTATTATTATTATTATTATTATTGCAGATGGGTTTTATCTTGCTCAGCTTTAAACTACATTTTCTCTATCAGGATGTAGATTTGAGAAGACAAGTTGCCTGACCCAGCAACCAGGCCTATAATGGGACTGCTACAGTAATTGTCATATTTGCAAGACAAGTACAAATTGCTGCTTCTAGATTAGCCACACAGACAGCAGAGATGAAGTTTGTCATCACCTTAAATGTGTTTGTTTTTTTTCTGCTGATGCATGAATACTCCAGCAATTAGTTGGCTATGTTCAGGTCCCCTTTTCCAAGTATTTTTCCTGGGGTTTTGCATTGGAGCTATTGTGAACTATTAACAGTACAGGTTTTTAAGAACATTCACTGTGAAATGACCATTCCAGAACCCTTCAAACGTTAGTTCATGAATCTGAATTTTCTGCTGCTTTGCAGTGCATTACAGGTTTAGAGCATCTGTGATACTGGCAATGCTGGGAGAGAGAAGGATGTTGATTGGTGGTGTAAGAGATATTTACCAAGGTGAGATCAACTAATTGAGTTCCCATCTGATTACACCAGGTAGTAGAGCTTCATAAAAACCCCTGATTCTTTCCTACTGATTTGCTCCAAGATATTGGAGAGATGTCCTGGAAAACAGCGACATATGTAAATAAAATAAACCAATGGGAATGCAAAAAGGAACACATCAACAAGGCTTTGAACAGAGGACTGATATTCCAAAACCCTAGCTCCGATTGTCATCCACAGAAGCAGTCCATACAACCAAAACCAAGTCACATCCTGCACTGCCCACTCACCCTCAAGTGCAGAGTGTTAATGAGAAGAAGAGCACAAGAAGGATTCTAACCTGTACTTCCAGCTACTAGACTGAGAGGTCTGGAAGACAGTGAAAGCCAAGGAATTCATTATCACCTTGTCATTTTAAATGCCCTCTCCTCTCCTCTCCTCTCCTCTCCTCTCCTCTCCTCTCCTCTCCTCTCCTCTCCTCTCCTCTCCTCTCCTCTCCTCTCCTCTCCTCTCCTCTCCTCTCCTCTCCTCTCCTCTCCTCTCCTCTCCTCTCCTCTCCTCTCCTCTCCTCTCCTCTCCTCTCCTCTCCTCTCCTCTCCTCTCCTCTCCTCTCCTCTTTCATCATTGCAAATTTGCAATTTTCCATTACTAATTCCTCAACTACCTAAATAACAATAATCCTAAACAATCTTATGTGGGCATTTATAGAAAAAGATTCTGTATTTAAACACCCTGAAGGATCAATGAGACTGTCACTGGTAGTTCCTACTACTTGGCCTCTGCAGAACTCCTTTCAATTCAGAATACCACATTAAAATGCAGAAAAATGTTTTTTTGAATGAAAAATTAAATTAACCCAACAGTTTCTCCCAAAGCCATGTCTGCTTTTTTTTTTTTTCTGATTTTTTTTTCTTTTTATTTTTTTTCCAGAAATCTTAATCCTTTCATAAAGGAATCTAAAGAATTAATTTTCCTATGATTCCTAATAGGCCTGATTTACTGGTCTGATCTCAGGAAAACTCTGTTTCAACAGAGGGTTTCGTTTAGAATTAGCTTCTTCATTTCCTTGGCTTTGTTTGTGACTTGTTTTTCTTTTTTTGGTGCAGTTTGTCAAGCAGAAGTTGATGCATGGCTCTTCTTGAAAAGGATAGCATGGAGACCAATTAGTCAACCTAGAAACTGGCAAAATCCTCCTAATACGACTGCATGACTGCCACAAAAAGGCAGCTAAATAAAGATCTATCTAGCTTTTGAAAATATTAACCTTTTTTTGTTGACACTGTCATTTATCAGAAGGTTTATTCTTTGACTGACAAGATGGATACAGCAAAAAGTGGAGCTAAAGGCCACCAGCTACCCATCAAATGCCCAGGGGTGCTTTTAAGCATAAAGACTCACTAAGAAACCATTTTGCACAAAATAACTGAGATTAAGTAATGAGTTAGAAGTTTGGTTTGTATAAAATGCTTCCTTAATCACTTAGGAATTGACAACTTAATAAAACTTAAGATCTACCCCTCTCTGTCTCTTATATCTGCTGTCAAGTTGAGCCAGATGTTTCACAAAGGGTGGAAGCATCCAAAAAAAAGGCAGGAGGCATTAGGCATCTCTGCATTCTCTAATACCTAGGGACTGGTTTATACTCTGAAGAACTGTGGTTAATAGTCCTTCTAAACTTCTAGGTTAATTTATTTTTTTTAATTAAAAAACACGTTAAAGCACTAAACACCAAAATTCTTTGGGTTTGGTTTTGTTTTTTCCCCTTTTCTACCTTTGCTTGCAAATGCATCTCCACGGATGCTGTTTAGAATGAAACTTCAGGAAATAAAAACAAGTAACCAGCTTACTGTCCTGGGGAAATTCTCTCATGCAATGAACCTGCAGAGTCAGTGCAAGGACTGAACTGAAGGACAGGTTGTGGTTGGGGCTGGCTCAGAAGGAGCCAACAGAAGAAATGAAGAGATGCTGGTTCACAGAATTTAATTCATGGAGCACTAACAGATTGCAATGAGGTGTTATTAGGCTCAGCACATCAGAGAGGGAGCAGAAAACTTACAGTAATTTGCAAGTTTTGCACCTGAACTTAGAAACGCTGAGCTGGTTTTGAGCAAAAAGAATAATTTTTTCCAAATAAGCCTTTGCCCAGAAAGGACTTAAAGGATCAGGTGTTAGTTATGCTGAAAATACCTGTGGTAGCAGTTTATCTGGGAGAGTTGCAGGGGTAGGAGGTGAGCTGGAACTCAGACTCAAAGCACTGAACGATCTGAGACAGAACAGTCTTCAGTAGATTATCATTTAGATAAACACATGTTGTTGACTACCAATAATAACTTATTAATGAGCAAAAGTCTAGGAGATCTGTCTGCAGCACCAGCTATTCTGTTCCTGCTTGGGAAATCGTTGCCTCTATTGTAACAGACCTCTGAAAGCCAAAGGCAGCTTCACATTTTCAGTGGCAAAAACAAGGAGTGAAGAAGTGAATTAATTTTTGCCTTTCATGAATTCAGGAGGCAGGAAGAAGAATAGGTGAGACTGAGAGATGCTCTTCAAACTGTCCACCTGTCCACCAAAGGGAAGGAAATTAAACCAATGTCAACTGGTAGTTAGACATGCAGTCCCAAGCTTGGTAAATGAAGCTGAATTGCCAGAGCATCCTTTAGCTCCTCTAGCTGCTGGCTGTTGATAAGCTCTTGACAAAACCCACAGCTGATCTGCTGGGAAAGGAATGGGGTCAGAGTGCAATCCCACCTGTAACAAACTGTTCTTCATTCTTACCTTTTCCATTTTGATTTCCCCAAGTCCCTGCAATCATAATTCCTTTGTCTGGCAGGACTGGGAACTCAAATCTCCATGGAGGTGCTTGAGTTGCAGGAGCTCACCTCATCTGTGGGAGCTCAGGCTGGGGGACACACTGACCACATTCACCCTGCAAACCAGCCTTGCTTGGAAAGCACCACTTTGACATATCCCATTGCTGTAAAGTGAGGACAATGTCTTCTTCCAGGGACAGGGTGTAGCAGAGAACACTAAGCTAACAAGGCACAGTTGACACTGGAGCAAGTGACCTATTTGTTTCCATTTAGAATGTCTGGCTGTTTCAGGGGCAGGATTTAATAGCTCATCTGCAGGAAGGAGCTGGGAAAGACAGGAGATTTAATTGTATGAAAGAGGTGGGTCTATCAAACGGTGCTCTGAAGGCACTGTACAGCTTAATAGCTCTGATTTTATCTACTGACAACTTTGAGCGGCTTAATAAAATCTCCACGCTCACCTCTCTCCAGCTCCCCTGGAGGTTTCCAAGTTTGTAGGCAGCATCAAGAAGATAATAAACAAATTTCTGCACAGGTGACTGGTCAACAGAATAAACAGACTGGCAAAGAAAAGGAAGCAGCAGAGGCAGGTCGTTTATGTCATAGAATCGTAGAATGGGTTGGGTTGGAAGGGACCTTAAAGATCATCTAGTTCCTACCTCCCTGCATGGGCAGAGACACCTTCCACTAGGCCAAGTTGCTTCAAGTCCCTTCCAACCTGGCCTTGAACACTTCCAGGGATGGGGCAGCCACAGCTTCTCTGGACAACCTGGGCCAGTGTCTCAGCTCCCTCACAGGAAATAATTTCTTCTTAATATCACATCTAAATCTCGTCTCTTTCAGCTTGAAACTGTTCTCCCTCATCCTATCACGACATGCCCTGGTATATGAAATGCAAGGAGGCCATCCATGCCTCCCAAATTCCTGAGCAGCAAGTTACTGGAAATGGAGAGTGGATCATTGTTTTCTGTCTCTTGAAACCCTCTGGTACATCAGTTCATCACTGACACTTGTTAGAAAAAGTTTTCTTAGCTGGAAAAAATCTCAGTCTGACCAGTGCAGCCAGACCAGGCAGGCTGTACCCAGTCCATCTCTGTGCCACCAAAGAAGGAACAGACCAACAGCAACATCCCTTCCTGGAGATGTAAAACTGAAGAATGATACAACAAGGAATGGGAGATGAGGAGAGAGAAAATAAAGACAGCATTAAAGATGGATGAGAAGTTTTAGAGGAAACTGTTCATTTTATCAGACAATTTCATGTCATAGAAACACTTTGATAGACAGGTTCAAACACCTCTATCAAACTTGGTCCCACCTCAGTGGGAAGCTCCTCTGTTATGCAGCAAGGAGAATCAATGACATGAAGAAATTTGTCTGTGGAAGATGAGTGCCTGGGGGCCCAGCAAGAGCAGGCTTCCATCACCAGTGCTTGCCTTCTCCCCAGTAACACCACAGCTTTTGTGTGTCATAGTTAAGGGTCACTTGGTTTCCATTCCGAACCTCATTTTCAGGAGGACATAATTCACATAATTAACATTTTACACTGCATGTAACTGGGAAGGACATGAAAAAAACCCCAAACCAAACCAAACCACAACAAAGAAACAAACCAAAACAACAACAACAAAACCAAACAAACAAAATAACCAAACCAAATGAATACCCAACAAGCCACAGAAAAAAAAAAATAACCCACCACAACCCCCCCCCCCAAAAAGAACCACAATGACAACTTCACTTATCCTAAAGTTATTTCTCCAACACGAAGGCTGGTTTGGGGAGGTGTCATTTCAACTTTTCCAGAGGTTAAAACCTAGGCCTCCAAAGAAGGTATTTTCTAAAGAAGCTATTCTGCTTTTTCCTTTTTTTTCCCCCCCAGTTAAACTTTAAGGAAAGGCTGAAGATTGCAAATGTGATATTTGGCTAGGACAGATTCCAGCTTGAGGAATCACTGCTCTTCCTCTTCGTTTGAAAAGACCAGTCTATTTAAGGTTCAAAAGCATATGTTGCTCCCTGCTTAAATTCCATCCCTTTTGTTGCCTGGCTGCAAGCAAGAGGATGCCACTTTTCTTCATCTGGCTCCAAACCATCATGTTGCTAGATTGTACATCACGGATTATTCACTAAATCTTGGTTATGTGATGATGTGACATCTCAACAGAACTCCCTGCCAGTACTGTGTGAAAATATTCTCAGCTGATCCCACTGTCAGAGACAGAGTCATTTGCATGTGAAATTGCTACTGTCTCTGAAAACAGAAAAAGGGCAAGGAAATAAACCTCTGCCAACACTGCTCCCTCCTCTGGTATTTCCTCTTACCTGCTAGTGTTCTCTAAATGTGCACCCACCTTCCCAGGTCTGGTCAATTATGTCTTGGGCTTGCTGAATCTGAAAATATCCCAAATTTTGGTGGCAAAACCCTGAAGTTCCGGGGTTTCAGAGACCCACTTCTTTGTTCCTTATACCTTCTTACTGACAATAAGCACGAAGCCCCACACCCTTTGTTCATAGAATCATAGAATCACAGAATCATAGAATCATAGAATCATAGAATCATAGAATCATAGAATCACAGAATCATAGAACCATAGAATCATAGAATGGTTTGGGTTGGAAGGGACCTTAAAGATCAACCCCCTGCATGGGCAGGGACACCTCCCACTAGACCAGGTTGCTCCAACCCCTGTCCAACCTGCCCTGGAACACTTCCAGGGATGGGGCAGCCACAGCTTCTCTGGGTAACCTGTTCCATGGTCTCACCACTCTCACACTAAATAATTTTTTCCTAATGTCTAACCTAAATCTCCCCTCTTCCAGTTTTAACCCATTGCCCCTTGTCCTCTCACTACAGGCCCTTGTAAAAAGTCCCTTCCTATCTTTCCTGTAGGCCCCCTTCAGATACTGGAAGGCTGCTATGAGGTCACCCCTCATAGCTCTTGGTTGGGATGAGACCTTAATTAAGTCCCATCTCTCCCTGTGCTCATACTCATCCTAGAAGTAGGACTGCTACTGTGAGTAAGACTTGTACTACTTCATCTCCATTTCTCACCCATTCTTAATCAAAAAGAGGGTTCAGCTGACAAGTGGACATTAATGGCAACGACAGCTTTCCATGGTACCGATGTAGACTTGGTGCAGTTGTCTGAACTCCACCAGCACTGGAGGCAATGAGCACACTCAACTGAGCAAAGCCTTAAGTAATAATATTTTAGCAGTTCTCAGATGACACAGGAGCACTGCAAAAATGTCAAACCTAACACCATTATTCAAAAATAGGAGCATGCGATTAGACAAGCAATTATGCACCGAGTAGCTTAACATAAATTTTGGGTAAAAATATCAGAAACAATTTTTCAGGATTTAGTGAGGGAGCACCTTGTAAAGCATAATTGGATTAGAGCAGACAGCCAGCATGGATTTACAAGCAGGAGATCTTTTGCTTAACTAACTTGTTGGAGTTCTTTGAAGCTACAGCATTACTGCCAAGGTAGGCAAGGGAAATGTAATAGATGTTACGCACTTAGATTTCCCGAAAGCAATTGGTGAGGTTGTACAGTGAGATTATCAGTTAATGGAAGAAGTCGTGCTGCAAAATCGGGCTAGCTGAGAAAAATGGCTCAGAAGCAGAAAACAGCCAGTGCGTGGGCTGGCTTGCCATGTTCATTCTCAACCTCAAAAGTGAGTTATTTAAGTGCTTGGCCTGAGGAAGAAGGAGGTAGAGGGGTTCAGGCTTGGAGATCTCTTCTGCTCAGATTTCAGAGAGCTCCCAGCCTCTCGCAATGTGCAGATCTCCTGCAAGGGCTGGGTTTACTAGCCCCAACGAGAACAGCCCAGGGAGATCATTCCTCCTCCAGAAAGGGATGCAATTCAGCAGCAGCCCAGCTGCACAGCCTGTGACATTTGCCATCCTTAAGGCTGCTTGCAGAAGGAAAACAAAACTTCGCTTCCACTGAACAAGTGAGAAAACTGAGGCACAAGCAGGAAGGAAAACGTGCCTGATCTCACCCAAATTGGTGCTGAAGGAGAGCAGATCCCCTAGGAACAGGATTTACCCTCTGGCTCATGCTGCCATGGAGCACTTTCAAAGCAGAGGAGTTTTTGTGCATGTGTAGGGTGAGCACAGGCAGCCTCAGCACCACAACACCTAAATTTTCTGCGGGGACCAGCCACCCTCACAGGGAAAGAAAACAGGTTTTGGGAGAGACGGGTGCATCGAGGAGTGGGCAGTAGGTGCTGGCAGTGGGTGCTGAGCCCTCCAGCAGGTGCTGTGCTTCAGCCCCCCCCATCTGCCACCAGCAGATTTATTTCTGTGGATTTACATCAAATCCAGGCTAACGAGAAGACCTGAGTGGATGGATTCATATCGCAGTCCCCAAACCTCTCCCAAGAAGCCAGTTGCTCCCTCTGCTTCTTTTCCACATCATGTCTCAGTAGCTCCCAGCTCCAGCTGCTTTTCTTGGCTGCCCTCGGAGCTGTCACAGCTGATAATGCTGGAATCTGGGTTCAACACAGCCCTGCTGCTGTCCAACAACAATGGTGACTGGGTCGGGGATCAGCAGCATTCCCAACCATGCAAGGCTTTTGTTGGATGCCCTGCAGACCCCACTCCAGCTTATCCCATAATCTCATCCTGCCTCTCTCCTCCACCAGCATTGTGGATTGTCATCCACACCATTTGTCCAGGCATCTCTCTTGCCTTCCTCCCCCTCCCCTCCCTCTCCTCCAGAACATGACCCAAGTTTGTTATGGATCAGTGTATTTACAAAGCTTACGCTGAAAATCAATTTTAATTACCAAAATCAAATTGCCATATCAATAAATCACTGGGGACCTCTTGGAGGCACAGACAGAAGGTTGCACCTGGAAGTGGAGGGAGGGAGAGATAATGACTCATTTTCCCATCGGGCCCCTCCCTGAATTCACTGGACAATATTCATCAACATCATTAGCTTTTGTATTATTGATGGTATAAAAGGGAGATGAATGGAACCGGAGTCAGCTTTAAACAAATAGCATTTGTTGAAACTTGATTTCCCAGTGACCTCTTGACAAGAGCTCTTATTTTTTTTTTAAATTTAGGATAGCAGTGAGGAGAGTGGCTGGAAAATCTTTCATGGTGTCCCATTCATCAGGATAAATGATGGATCAAACTGCATCTGGGAAAACTAACTAAACCTTCCCAACTGGAATGAAAGGAGACTACACAGAGCACCATTCTTCCTACTGTAACAAGCCTACTTGAATGTATCTTATTCATCACCATTATCACTAGAGACACTCTTGGATGTGGGCTACTTCAGAGAGCTCAATGGTTTGAGTCTGGGAAGTGTCACAGTAATAAAACAATGCCTTGTTTCTTCTTTCCACCCTTGGGTCAGTGGACTCCAATATTTTGCAAGACAGGCTCAAAGTCAGAAAAAGGAACAGGTTGCAAACAGAATGGTGGTGGCATGCAAGAAAAGGTCCATGAGCCTGTCCATGCTCTGCTTGCTGGAGGTAAAGTAAGTAAAGAAGGCATCTCCAAGCTCTCAGAGGCAGAGACAAGACACCCCTCAGCTTTAGCCAGCACTCATGCCAAGAAAGAGGATTTCTTGTTTAACACCATCAAAGTAGCTGCTGGCCTAGGCAAGTCCTTCTGGTCTCTGCTTCTCCCAGCCCTGTCACACTGGCCAGAGGAAGGTGACAAAGTCAAAAGCAGGGGAGAAGCCGTGGAGGTCTAATTTGGCATATGCCACTGCAAAACAGCCAAGCACCTCCACTTGCCCAGAGCTATTCACTGCAGAGTCATAACTCACTCCCCAGCAGTTCCAAAAAGACCAAAGTGAGAGGTGATGACTTTTGGATAAGGATACAGCCCAGAGATTTCCTCTGTCCACCCTGCTCCATCCTGGACACTGTAGCTGCATCCAAACCTGAGAGAGTCAGACAAAATCAGACTCAGATGGAGAAAACAAAGCACTATCCATTGCCAGTGAAGAAAGAAGCTTTCTTAGCAGTCAACAGAGATGTTTCTTGCAAAGATAATTCTTTTATCTCCCTGATACATTATGAGCACCCAGATGAGTGCAAGGAGGTGCTGCCAGAGACACAGGGTCAGCAAGGAATGAACCAGACCTTTCCACTGCAGGTGATAACAGCTCCTTGCTGGAGCTCTGGCAGTTTCTTTTAGTGCTAAATCCTCAGGGGTTATTAGAGGTGATAACTTCCCCCTCACAGTCCATCTATTCATGCTGTGTCTTCCCCTATTCATTCTACATCCATGACACACAGTTGATCCCTTGGTGGATGCAGTTTCCAGACCCTCTGTAATTTTTACCGTAACCTCAGAAGTCCAACTTAGTTCTCTGCTGCTATAAGGCCTGAAGTTTTTTGATCAGCTGTGTCTCCATTTGGAGCAGGAAGCTGTGCATACACTCCCCGAGTGAATCAGGATCCAAGAGGACAGAGAAGACCCAACCCTGTGTCAATAAGACCACAATGGAGACAAGCCAGAGTGCTGGACCAAGGTGCTTTGTTGGTGCAATGCGACCCCTGGTGGGACCAGTGTTCTTTCAAACACAACCATCCTGCCCTTTTTCTCTTGTAAGCAGGAGCAGGACTTGCAGCTGTTGGAAGTCTCTGTGTTTTACATCCACACACAGCCCTGCCATGTCCTCTCACAACACTTCAGCCTGATACACAAGGAGGATTTTTCCAAGAATTTGCAGCATTTCAGTGATTGCAAGGGAGGATAACGCTGCTCTTTCACAGATGGTCCCTACTACCATGATCTGATTTCCAGAGGAGCAGAGTGGATTTCTGTGCTCAGTGCCTTTCCAAGATGCTAATATTAGCTGGACATTTCTTTCCCATGCTTGCCTTGAAAGTTTTATCGTAGGCATCTGCAGAAAATAGGTAAAGGGCTTGCTAGATTGTTGAAAAGAGCTTTGGACCAGAAATTAGAGCACTCAAACACTCCTCCCACACAGTCACACTCAGGAGGGAGAGAAATTATCTCTTTTATATTTCTTTATCTGTAATACCTAGTAAGAGAACAGCAGGAAGAACAACGTGTCTTTTGCCCTGTGTTTGAGGACAGGAAGAGCAGGAGTTCACCTGGGTGGGCAGGTGGGAGGTGAGGTCATTTCCCTTGGTTGCTTTGAATGCCCATGTCTCACCCCTTTAAACAGGATGGGGGGAAATAGAATGATGTTTCATATATGGCCAAGGAAGACACATCTAACTGTCATTGCACCAATAAAACGTGTGCAGAAACTCCCACATTTGGTTAGAGTGGGGTTGCAGTGGCCTTAGTGATACAGATCCAACAGCATGAGCAGGGGTGTGAAAACTTGTGCCCATGCTTGTTGTTAGATGGCCCACATTATACAAACCCGTTTCAGAGAATCACAGAATGTTTTAGGTTAGAAGAGACCTTTAAAGGTCATCTAGTCCAACCCTGCAGTGAACAGGGACACCTTCAACTAGATCAGGTTGCTCAGAACCCTGTCTAACCTGACCTTGGATCTTTCCAGGGATGGGGCTTCTATCACCTCTCTGGGCAACCTGTGTCAGTGCTTCACCACCCTCATCATAAAAAATTCCTTCCTTATGTCTAGTCTACCCTTATTCAGTTTGAAACCATTAGCCCTTGTCCTGTTACTACAGGCCCTGCCAAAATGTTTGTCCCCATCTTTCTTATAGGCCCCCTTTAAGTATTGAAAGGCTGCAATAAGGTCTCACCAAAGCCTTCTCTTCTCCAAGCTGGACAACCCCAATTCTCGCAGCCTTTCTTCACAGGAGAGATGTTTCACCTCTCTGATCAGTTTTGTGGCCTCCTCTGGGCCTGCTCCAACAGGTCCACATCTTTCCTGTGCTGAGGACTCCAGAGCTAGATGCAGTACTCCAGACAAAAAGAGTTTCCTTTGTGACAGACACAAGGTGGTGGTTGTGTACCAAGTTGGTATCTTGAACATTTCATTCACAGCATGGAGTGAAGGTACCTCCTTGGGGTGTAGGACCACACTGTGCTTCACACATCCTACCTGTGAGTACATCCATTAGCAACAACAATTGACTACAACTCTTGGCTCTCAGAGACCTTTTGCTCCAGCAGGCTGAAACAATGATGTTCATCTGAAAGTGCCAGGGACAAACAGTGACACTTTTTCCAATTTTTTAAATGGAAAAACATGTTTTTCTACACAGAGGATGTTTTTAATTAAAAAAAAAACAAACAATAAAACAAAACAAAGGGCACGTTTGTTTGGTTTTTACAAAGAAAAAGACAGGTTTTGTTTCCTTTGGTAGGAAGAAAAAAAATACCATTTCTTTTCTTCTTCTTTTTTTTTTTTCTTTAAGAAATCTACACAGAGGGACACATACCTTTTTTTATTATTATTATTCCACTGGAGAAAGAGAAGAAAATAGTAAATGATGATACAAAGTTGATCTTCTTGTCTTCCCCTAACAACGGCACTTTATTTTCATGTATAATGTCGATATTAATAGGAAGGTGAATGTGTTCATGAAAAGGTTTGAATGATGTTAAAAAAACTAAGATTCTGTCTGTGACCAAAAATACATGCCTTTGTTGATGCCTCTCACAAACTGCCTGCACAGTCTCCTTTTGCATATGTATGCTGGTTCCTTGCATATGTAACTCATCACCCAGCAACTGCCTTCTCAGCACATACACATGTTTTCCTCTACATATTTTTTTTAAGTGACTGAACGTTTGACCCCAAGATTCATTATCAGGGCAGGGTGGTTGGTTTTTTTTGTTCCTATTTTTGGGGAATATTTTTTTTTTTAATGATAATGATGCGAAAAGAAAAAAGAAACAAAACAATATGGAAAAAAAAAACCCACAATGACATTTGCCTCCAAAGTCAGCTCTTCCATCCTTCTGAGTGAGGTTACCAGCATCACTGATGCAGGCAGGTCAGAATAGTCATCCCTGCAGGACTGGAGTCCAGATAATGAGAGTCAAATTAATTGCCTCTTACCTCTTTGCTTTTGCCAACATTTCAATAGTTAATTTTCCATTTTGATTTCCTCCTTCATTTGAAGGCTATAGCCTAATTATTTGATAGGGAAACTTTTCTTGTGGATGGCATCTTTTAGCTTTTTTATATATTTTTAATATATAAAATACTTTTATATTTTCTCTGATTATCAGCACGGGGACTTTTTTGCTATCCATGTCTGAAATCCTAAAACTCCTTTGGGGTTCCTTGATGCAAGATCACAGAATCACAGAATGGTTGAAGTTGGAAGAGACCTCTGGAGATCATCGGGTCCAGCCCTGCTGCTCAAATACACCTAAGGACAATCATCCAGGACCACATTCGGATAACCTTTTAGTAACTCCAAGGATGGGGACTCCACAAGCTTCCTAGACAATTTATGTCAATGCTCGGTTACCCTCACAGTGAAAAAGTGCTCCTTGATGTTCAGAAGGAACCTCCTGAGTCTCAGTTTATGGCCATTGCCTCTGGTCCTGTCATTAGACACCACTGAAAAGAGCCTTGCTCCATCCTCTTTCACCTTCCTTTCAGGTATTTTTATATATTAATAAGATCCCCCTGACCCTTCTCTTCTCCAGGCTGAACAGTCTCACCTCTCTCAGCTTTTCCTCATATGAAAGACACTCCAGTCCCTTAATAACTTTCATGGTCCTTTGTTGGACTCTTTCTAGTATGTCCCTGTCTCCCTTGTAATGAGGAGCCCAGAACTGGACACAATGCTCCAGGTGTGGCCATCCTCTCCAGAATGCATTTGAATTCAGAATTTAAACCTCACTCCAGGAGCTGTATATCAAGGCAAGAACTGTGCTGGTCTTCAGTGCTCAGGTAGATGTTTTCTAGCCCAAAACTGATAATTTAATGTGTCACCGTGATGGAGAAACACTTTATTGTCCTTAAAAATATCTGAGAATCTCTTCAGCCCTTTGCTCTCTTTCAAAGAGGAGTTAATTCAGGGAAGATTCTTGTTGTATTTGTACTCTGCTTTTTTTGCAGGAGATCAGACAAAGTGATTAGGTGATCCTGACAACCCACTTTCATGGTAAGAAATCTCATCAGATAATGTGAATCTTCTTGGGAAGTAGGAGTCCCCAGGCCAAGCTGTCTCAGCTCGTGTCCAAAAAAGAAAGACCTTTCGAGCACCCTCCTCTGGCACATTGCACATTGAAATCTTGATGGGATGCACCAGGAAATTAACTCTGCAGAAGTGGATAAATGTAATGCCCACTCACTTCTGCTTCTCCTGACAAGCAGGGGAAAAATAACTGCAACAAAATCTGTTGTGTAGGGACAGAGAGGAAAGATCAACAAGATGTCATGCTGTGGTCCCAACCAGAAAACCACACCTAGTGTCGCATTGCACAGAACTCCATCTCTCTTGCACAGCACTATGGACATCTGGTATTTATCCTGGCTCCATTTCAGTGGCAGGTCAAGTTAATTTTTTTACTTCTGGCCATGATCAAAAGCAAGACACTGGCATAGCTGAGCTATGGATCTGATTTGGCAAAACAATGCCGGTCTTCTTAAAAAACAATCCCTCAAGCAGTCTGAGATCCCAGTGAAAAAGCAGGCTGCCTGACAGCTGATGCTGTTTTATGCAGTGAGTTACCCTTTCATTCACTAGAAATGTATTACATTAAGATGTATTAAATTACATTTATTAAATTAAGAAATAAACTTTAAGCAAGCTTCCTTCATTTGCATAATGGGAGGCTGTGCAGCAGATGGAGAATGGAGACTGTAGGCAGACAACATAGCACAGGAGCCTGCATGTTTTGTAGCTGAATATCCTGAACACTCTCCCAGTTGCCTGTGAATAGAAAAACCCCACAATTTCCACGTACTAGGCAGTGACAGTGGGGTCAGAGACACAGGACAATTGGTGAAGCTCCTGGTCCCCAGCTACCTGATATAACCTTATCTATACAGCATGTTCATCTGGACATAACTCATATTCACAAACAAATATTTGGAGGACTTCTGGAAAAGCACAGCAAGTATGGACCAATGTATTTTTTCCAAGGAGGGCAAATGCTCCCCAGATATTCACACAACTTTGCATAAATAAGCTGGCAGATATTTCCTTTGAAATTCAGTTAAGTGAAGGAGAACTGCCTGCCAAAAAACGTCCGAGGTCTTCTTTTAATCAGTTGATATGGACTTTGTTCATTTTGATACTTAGAACTTAACCCTTCACCAGATTTGTATCTGCTAGTTAAATAGCAAAGTCTGGAAGCCAAATATGGGTTCATCATGGAACAGCTCCTAAGGCAGCAGAGAAAGTCCATGAAATGGAGAGCACCTTATGGTTCCTACGCCTGATCCCGCTGTATTATACAGTTTAATGACAGGTAGGGATCCCACTGATGAGAAGGAATTGGCCTGTCTCAGCCCAGAGGCAAACTCCAAGGATCTTAGGCATTAGTCAGTTTATTACATGATTAACTGATGCCCTGTTAGCTGCATATCAGTTATTCATCATTGATTATTTTTATGGTTCGCTGATGCTGCAATGGGTAAGTGCCTAGGTCATAAAGGTGATTACACTAAATACCACGCAGAAAGTGCTCCAACATTTAGCCAGAAAATGCCTCATCTTCTTGAAAAAGAAACAAAAAAACTTACAACCTAAAGCCACAAAGATCAGGAGTAAATAATCTTCTGTTAGGCCAGCAAGAAGGAGTTTATCTTAGAGAAATGAATACATGAAAATAATTGATCAAAGCCAGATGGAGAAAAAAACAGTGGGCCCTTACAACATGTTACTTAGAAAACACATCTGGAAACCAGCTTCTCCTTGGTCCATTTCTGTGCAGTCGATCTTATTGCAGAATTCAAGAGGACCAAACTTAGAGAATTGCTCATGCTGAGCCATTTGTGGGTTATACAGATAAGCTTTAGGTACCAGAGTCAGAAACAGTGGCACAATGAGGAAGGGAAGAAGGGACACTGAAGGTAGAGAGGAAAGAAGAAAGATGAACATAAGATGAGGGTAAACAGCTCAAGACAGTGATAGCAAAGCCTGAAGACCAGGAGGTCAGTGTGCAGGTCACAGACAGCAAAGTCCAAGGTTGAAAATTAACTATTGACCTGATTTTCTGCATTTCCACCAAAGTCACTCAGCACATTGGGAAATTGGGCCATGTCTGTTTCACTGACAGTAAGGTTTTTTGTATTTTTTGATCTTGTGGGGTTTTTATTCTGTAGTAAGTAAAGCTGAAAAATTCCTTCTCCCATGGGAGAGAGTTTTTAACAGCCTTCTGCTTACTGCTGATTTCCAGAGCTCACTGATTATTAAACAGCCCTTCCCCCACAAAAAGCTCTCCCTTAATGATCTCTAGGAGAAACAAATCCGATCTTGCTCATGGGAGCCAGTTTCCAATACAATTGATTTGACCTGAACTTAAGCTGACCACAAAGCTGGAATGGAGATCAGATGCAGAGAAGAGGCCAGACCTAAATCAGAAATCATTAGTCAAGTGCAGTCAAGTCCTAGACTGGGAAAACTGCAAATCCACAGTGGTGGAAGGCTGTGAACAACTCCACCTGGCACATCTGTGCCACAAAGGGAAACACAGAGCTGATGTGGTGTGGACTACAGAATTAAAACTCGTGGCCCTGGACTATATGCTGGAGCATCTGGTCTGCAGACCTCCCTGGTGCTAACCTCTCAGAGATTAACTTTCATTAAAGAAAATACTTGACAAGTTACAGCTTGTACGTTCCTTCATTGGAGTTATATATAGATCCCCAGTTTAGCTGTATCCTTGTGTTTATTCCCCAAGGCACGTGCTACAGCTTCAATTAGAGATTTAAGGGTTAAATTTGCTAAACCTAGATGATGCTGAATAGTAGAATCTGTTAATGTTTGTTAGAGGCATTGTGTTGAATTAAGACATGTCTCCCCTAGGAGCCCAAGAAACAGGATCCAGATGAGGCTGTTTGTCCGTGCCTGTCCATGCCTGTTACACCAGTCAACCTGCCAGAATGATGGACTCAACTGGCCAGAATAAGGAACAACGTGACCCAGCACAGCGAAGAAGACTACGAGCCTTCCTCCAAGAGACCCCTGCCCACCACCATCGGATGACACCGCGTGTGTGCGAGTGGGAAGGCAATATTATTATGGCTTCTTAGAATATTAGAATGAGTTCCTAGAAATAGTTTGCATAACCCAGCCTATTTGTTTGTGAAGTACTGCACGTGTGTTTTCCAAAGTGAATAAATATGTACCGCCCTTGGCCGTTGGCGTGCGTGTTTGGAGGGGCGAGCCCCAATGCTGCAATAAAGAACACCTGCTTTAGAGCTTCTTGGGGCTATAGTCTTTTGCCTTGCATCAAGCTAACTCCAAAATGCTGACATACACTTTATGTTGGTGGCAAGATATAAAGCCTCAAGGACTGATGCTGCAAATTCTACTCGCAGAAGTGGTGCCCACCACCATCCTAGGACAAACTTTGCCTGCGGTTCTTTCCTCTAGTTTCCATTTATTCATTTTGTTTGGTAAGAATAGAATAAACGTGTAAAAACAAAAGGAAAACTGTGTTGTTCTATGCACTAAATCTCAGACTTCCATTTTCATTGGTTTGTCTTACAACATGGTAGAAATGTGACTTTCATTACTAAAGTTTAAACAATATGGGACAAAGTTTAACACTGGAAGTTATTAATTTGAGTTCAGTGATGTAATGCTCATGCAAAAATACTCATGAGCCCAGCTTATGTGTCCTCAGAAGCTACGTTGCAGTATTTTGGATTAGTCTACACACAAGGATTATGAATTTGAAATAAACTAACATAGTTAAAACAGAGCATTTTGTTTGTTGACTTTTATTTCAGTTGAAACTCTTTTTTTTTTTTTTCCCCCAAACTAGTAGTTTAGATCATCCAACTGCAACTAAGCAGATATACAAGCTATGATTAAACAGATGTAACATCATGTACATAAAATGCTGGGCTGATTTAATTTAAAAATGCACCCTGGAATAAATTAGTATGTCTTGGGATGCTGAGATTTTAGTGTGGCACCTAGGAGGGGTTTGAACACCTCTTACTCTTTTTTATCTTCAGGAAACCATGGAAAACTCCAATCAACTCTTAGCCAGAGCTGTCTGACACTGGTTCCTTGTGCAATCAATGGACAGAAGGAGCTGGAAGCCCAAGTTCACCACCATGGTACATAATTAGACTGTGGATCTTTGGCCTCAACAGAAGAAGCCAGTGCTCTTATGCTTAAAGGAAAGAACTGGGTATCAGAAGAGACAAACAAATCAACATTCATTCTTTGGACAATTCAGGCATCTTTGGCCATACTGGAAGCACTGGCATCACATGCTGTCCCATACTATTAAAATGAAAACCCCAACTTCCAGCATATTTTAATGCATGATTCATCATTTGCCCTGTGATTTATTTTTATGGGTTCCCCTTCAGGCTTCTGTGCTCCAGTTCTGAGTAAAACCACCTCCAAGACAAATTCTTTTTTTTTAGGGGCCGTTATTTAAGAAAAGGCAAGGAACATGCCATCCAACATGAGCTGACATCTGCAATGCATGGCCTTTCCCAGAAAACTAATAAAAGAGAACCAAGCTGATGCCGAGAAGGCACTTTCTCTGCAGGCAAGGGAAAAGAGCCAGTGTTTTCCTTATGCCCAGCCTAACGTGCCCATTCTGTATGTGTGTTGTGCTTGGGATATATATCCATATGTACTGGGCATCTGTTCGTGCGCCTGTCATAAAAATATGTGTTATGGATCGAGCTTTCTAAATGTTCATGATGTACGAGTGCGTGAGACACGCATTATGGGCCTCTGATGCACACGTGTGATGTGTCTCTCCCATCACGTAATGAAGCACATGTTACATTTATGTGTATACAAACAAGTGGCATATTTATGACAAGTTGCATTTCTGTTCAGTCACTGGTGGATGGATGCGTTTGAAGACAGGACGTGGGTGTGCATCTGTGGACCGTGGAGGCAGGCATTCACACGCCAGTCACGAGGTGCAGAAATGAGGTGCACGCTGTCCTTGTGATGCCTGGTGAGACACAGCTCCACCAACGTTGTGCCTGTGTTGCATCTACTGTCTTATGCAAACCTGTGTGTGCTGCATGGTTTGTGGGGCTTATGGGCTGTGTGCTTTATGAGCATGTGCTCTGTGTTCGTGCATTTATCCTCTATTTAGATACGGGGAGGGTCCAGAGAAGGGCCACAAGGATGATCAGAGGACTGGAGGACCTGCCATATGAGGAAAGGCTGAGAGAACTATGTTTGTTCAGCCTTGAGAAGAGAAGGCTTAAGGGAGACATCATTACCATGTACCAGTACATAAAGGGGGGCTGCCAAGAAGATGGAGACTCCCTTTTTACAAGGAGCCACATGGAAAAGACAAGGGGTAATGGGCACAAGTTACTTCTGGGGAGATTCCACTTGGACTTCAAAATCTTTCACCATGAGAACAGTTAGATATTGGAATAATCTCCCAAGGGATTCCTCTACATTGGATGGTTTTAAGACTCAGCTTGACAAGGTGCTGGGCCATCTCATTTAAACTAATTTAAATAATAATTACCTAGAAAGGTTGGACCAGGTGATCCTTGAGATCCCTTTCACCCTGGCATTCTATGATTCTGTGACTCTAGATCGAGCTGTGTGCTCCAATTGCATGAAATTTGTAATAATAATGTTCAATATGCACATTAGTGTCCACCACAGGAGTATACAGGGATACCTGATAGGAAAGAGTCCCCTAAAATGTCATCTGGTAGGAAACACCATATATAAATATACCCATGTCACTGGCAGAGACACAGCACGACATTTCCACTGCCTGGAGGGAAAATAATTTATGTAGCTGCACATAAAGTTTTTCAGGCAAGTCAGAGTTCCATCTTGCATCTAATCTTCAGGATGGGGATGGCAAAAGCAGCAGTCTGAAAAGCTCTGCATGCAGGGAAACTCACTGAGCCTTCACTTACTGTCTCGCTCCTTCCAGAAAATGTTATGAGCAATGAGAGGTGAAGGAGGACAGAGAAAAGGAAGAAATGGGTAAAAGAGGAAGTTATAAATATGAATCACAGAAAAATAGGAAAAAAAAATTAAATGATGACTCTTCTTTTAACAAAAGATAAAGAGAATGTGAATGTGATCAGAGCAGTTGTGTGGTCACTCCACCATGGCAATGTAGGTTGCCTCACTTCCATCTCATCTCTCACCTCCTGGGTATCTTCTCAGAGTATCTGAAGAATCAAGGTTCTACTGCTAGAAACAGGTACTAAGTCTTTTAGAAGAGACTACAGGAACTCTCGTGGGAGCTCAGACTATGTAGGACCAGCTCCCACTTCAACAACAAACTCACCAGTCTGTTCCAATCCATTTCTTGCTCCTCTATAGCTGTGTTCTTTGTGTATAAAATGTTAACAGAGGGGAACAGGGTGGATCGAATTGCCACCTTTTATTAATCAACTCAAAATTGAATAAATCAGGCACAGTTTTCGGTCAGACTTGAATATCCAGAGTGTTTCCATTCCTAAATGCATGCCTGTTTTTCCCAGACACATCAGTTGATTATTAGATCTCCTACAGGGTGATACTTCCATTTAACTCATTTTCTCTAAACACATTAGCTGACTTGCAGATACAGAAAATTTCCCACACACTTTCCTGTGGTAAACAGGCTATTTTTCCTGTTTTGTCTAATTATTGTTAACTGTAAACACATCCTGCATTGCACTTTAGTATGGGTTGTCCAGCAATAGCAGAATTAAAACCCTTTCATAAATTCAGCACCAACACACTTAAGACCACTGTGTTGTGTCAGGTTGAATAGTTTCATTGCCATTTTTTTTACTGTGTCAAGATCTGGCCAGGGCATGTGGAACATGTCTCTTTTCCTCTGCTGATGCCACCAACTACCAGCACTTTAGCCTTGTGCCTTACAGAAACCTTCCATGCTCATCACAGTGGAATTCAAGGTAAAGGCTTTGACTCCAGTCAACATGATGAAGACAAATCGGAAATGAAGGAGCCTGTAGAAGAGCAGGCTGGTTTACCCACTACTCATTTCTAATGTTTGTGGATGATGCATTTTGGGCTAGTATAGAGCCATGGCTCTGAATCCGTGGTTCACAGTTCACCAGTGTCCTGCAAGATGACCCACAGCTGTCCCACAACTGTGTAGCACCTCTCCACTAGGAACTCACATCATGGAGGGCTGTGGTAATCCACAGAAAGATGCTAAAGCTTGTCAGCAGGTGACATCTGGAATATTTAAAAGCTACTGGGCAAGAGGAGGGGTCTCTTCCACAGGGTTTGTCACCACACATCCTTGTGTTTCAGCAGGATTCCCAGGAGAAGGAAAAAACAGAGGAAGGTCAAAAGTGATGACGGAGAACTGAGAATCGTTCCATACACCTTGTTTGGTAAATGGTGACAATACAGCCAGGGAGTTTAAGTCATGGATATCACCAGGCATGCCACGGGTGGTACTTCATTCAATTAAATAAGTCCATCTTATGGTCTATGACATCTCTGCACCATCTTAAAGGGTGGTGGAGGAACTGTAGGATATCATCCCAAAAACTGTGATGCCTGAGGCACAGTTAGACACCTAACATCCACCTTGATGAGAGTGACGAGCCACTCAGATGCCTGTTACCCAGGAATGTCAGACTTTGGCTCCCTGGACAGTGAATGGAGAGAAACACTCATGACAAGTGTATTCAGCACACATACATAGTAGGTGGTTTGAAGACAATTCTTACAGTTCTCTGCTGGTTGTAGAGACAGCCAGGGTCTGGCAGTGCTGAACAGCAGGCTGGATTGTTCACTGTCCCCTTAAAGTTATCACAGCTGTTATGTCAAATATGATTTGGGGCTACAGAGAGATTTGAGAAATTTCCTGCAGGGTTTGTTCAGGAAAAATGTCTGCCAGCCTGCACAGGTCCATCTGTCTGTCCAACACACAGCAGACACTCTCCGTGGGACAGCTGTCAAGCAATGACTTGAATGGCTAAATACAAGACACCGGTGTGCCCAGGTGGCCAAGAAGGCCAACAGCATCCTGGTTTGTATCACAGAGAGTGTGCCCAGTAGGACTAGGGCAGAGATTGTCCCCCTGTTCTGGGCACTGGTGAGGCCACAGCTCAAATTCTGGGGTCAGTTCTGGACACCTCCGGACAAGAAGGACATAGAAGGGCTGGAGCATGTCCAGAGAAGGGCAACGGAGCTGGGGAAGGGGCTGGAGCACAAGTCTTATGAGGAGTGGCTGAGGGACCTGGGGGTGATCCTAGAGAAAAGGAGGCTGAAGGGAGACCTTCTCACTTTCTACATCTCCCTGAAAGGAGGTTGGAGCGAGAGGGGGTCGATCTCTTCTCCCAAGTAACAAGTGATAAGACAAGAGGAAACAGCCTCAAGTTGCACCAGGGGAGAGACTGGATATTAGAAGAAACTTGTTCACTGTGCCTTCACTGGCACAGGCTGCCCAGGGAGCTGGTTGATTTACCATCCCTGGAAGTATTCAAAAGCCATGTAGATGTAGTACTTAGGGACATGGTTTACCACTGAACTCAACACAGTTACATTCATGGTTGGACTCAATGATCTTAAAGGTCTTTTCCAACCAAACCAACTCTATGATTCTGTGAATCTATGATTTGTGGAAGGCAGAGCTTGTTGGAAAGTGAACTGGGACTGCTCAGCTCAGTGTGAAGTCTCTGGCATTATCCAACACAGGCAGCACACTCCCTGCTTCTGCAACAGATGGAGTTAATTCTGGGCCAGCGTCTGCTTTGCAAATACTCTCAGAAACATCCGCCACGATCCACAGCGCTGCTGCTACACACTGACTCATCACAGCATCCCAGTGTTCCATTGCATGGCCAAGCACAGAGCACCAACAATGTCCTTGTCCCCCATCCCCACCAGCTCACAGCTGCTTCCCCAAGGGTCAAAGAGCCAAGACCATGTGGTGTGTGAGATAAATGCAGCCCTGCTCCTGCATTCAGACTGCCTGAGGCCAAAAAGGGCCTTGGCCTCAACTACCTGGGAAGGTGGTAGGGAAATTGTGCTCCTGGCTGTTTATTCCTTTCATAGAATCACAGAAGTACTGAATCACAGAATTACCTTGGTTGGAAAAGACCTTAAAGACCACTGAGTCCAACCTTCAACCTAACACTGACAAGTCCTTAGCTAAACCGTATCCCTAAGTTTATAACTTGGCTATGCCCAGCACTTCATATGTTGCCTGAATTCCTCAGCACTCTGAGGTCACAACATCTTCCCTCTAGACAAGATGCAAGACCTCCCTGTAGACCTACCACTCAGACACCTACAAGTGCTTCCAGCCCTCTCCTCCCACCCTCGTACCACTTATTTTCACCACCATGTGAGGACTCCCTGAACCACAACGTGGATTAAGCAACCATGACAGTCAATGAAAACATGCCCTGGGAGATTTCCCATCACTCCAAAAGTTATCAGCTTTCACCTGAGGACTCCATTTATAGGATGATGCTCCATCTCAGTGTGCCTGCCTCAGCTTCCCTTTGTCATTTAATCACCCTCTGTCTTTCAAGTTTTACAGCCCTAGGCCTGGAATGGAAAGATTCCCATGGGAAAGGAAATGGCCTAACAAGCTCTGAACTAGTAACAACCTTCAAAGTACTATCAGAAGGCCAAGTTGATGTTTGTAACATCAGCTGCTCTCTGGTGTTGAAGAACAAACTGGGTCCGAAACAGAGATTAAGTAAGAATGAACATATAAATAAGAGAGTTTGTTTGGTGAGAAAAGGGTTTTCTTCACTTTTTCCACTGCTTTCCTTTTATTCTGCAATGAGAGATTTTGGAGGTACAGCTAAATGGTTAAATGACAACAGCCAATCCACTGTATTCCATAAAAGCCTGGTCCCACCTTAGATCAGAGAGACTTCCCGTACACTTTCCCAGGAGGTGTGCTGGACCTTTTCCTCTCCAGCAGGGATGCCTGCTTGAGTGATTACTCCTTCAAAGTTGAGAAACAAGACAAGGGACACCTGGCTATGGCAATAAGGGGGTGAGAGATGTCAACACCCCATATGTCTTTATTAGCTGGTTTTAAATATTAAGAAGTCTTTCACTGTTAAGTTCTAGAACTTTAAGACCTTAGGATCCTTTTTACATTATTGTAATTATTGTATTATCACTTTGCCTAGGTATTATTTTTAATCATTGTTTTAGATAAGACTTATTAATAGGTAAGTTGCTAGCATTTAAATGGCTAACCTCTGCAAACTAACTATTAGTTGTGAATTTTATTATTAAGATACCTTTTGCATTCTTGCTTTCACATTCTGTTCTGCTACCCTAATATCCCAACTCCCACACAATCCAGTCGTGCTTTTCTTTAGTGGTTCGGTCATTAAGACCCCAGTGCTGTTTGCAATAAATCTTGTTTTGTGCATATACATCTGGTCTGCTATCTCACCCTTTTTGGAAGATTTACATCTTTTCTGTCTAAATAGGAACTTTCATATTTTTTTAAAAAAGATTCAAAGGAAAAACAAAAATAGTGCACCAAACTTTCAGGTGGCTGATGTAGCACTGCTCAAAAGTGCAAGATTCGTCTTCCACTCTTTCCTTTAATTTGACTAATTTTCTCAAATCTGGAGCTTTCCCTGTTAGATCTGACCATTTGGCTGTACCAACAAGGCTCTAGTAATTCAATTTCAGATCAGAGAAAACTCTTTAGTTACAGTTTTGGTTGCAGTATATGCTGCTTTTTAAAATATATTTCCCAAATAAAATAAAAAAGCATAAGAAATTAAATTGATCGATTCCTACCACAAAACAACTTTTGGAACAATTTGCTGCTTAACCAGGTGCCTGTACACACATGCCAACACCCAAACACATGCATGCATACAGATACCCAAACTTTTATCCCCTCCAGGTCTCTTTCTGCACCAGCCTTCTGATCAAACACACTTTGGCTATCATCAGTTCCATCTTTCCTCATCTACATCAACCTTTTTTTTCCTGTTTCCATGATCCTTACGGGATCATTACAGGCTTTTGTGCCTTTTTGCTTCCTCTAGTTTCCTCTTCAAAGCCAGTCCTTTCATTCTCACTCCATTGTCGGAGAAGATCTCATGACTTTTGCCAAAGAAGAGACAAATTTTATTGCAATTCATCTCATCCTTCTCCAAGATGACCTCCTTTATCCTCCATATCCACTGGCACATAATCTGGCAGAGCTGGCAGGACCAGGGCAGTCTGTGATGCTGCAGGACAGCACTGAACACAGCCTGAACGTTGCATGAAATTAATACAGTTGTCACAGGAAGAACAAAGTGCATTGCTACATGGAGGGAACATTGTAAAAATCAGACATGTATTTCTTGTTGGAAAATCTGCTTTCCTTTTGTAGTGGGAAAATCAGCAGAACTTACAAATTATCCATCCATCCTCACAGGCATATTTGGAAACTACTATTCACTCCCAAGCAACTGTCTTTGCTGAGCATCCAACCACCTGAGGATACACGGTAGTTTGCAATATTCTTACAAATATTAGGCACCTTTGCCTCCTTATCATTGTTTAAATCCTGGTGCCATGAAAGTACCTAATAAAGATAACCATGAAAAAATCTTCGTGAGAACTTTCTTTGGAAGAACGTAGATCATTTAAAATCATGACCCGTCAATCCAAAGGTGCAACCAATGAAAACTCATTAAAAGATACAGAGCAAAAGTTCAGTGGGCACAGGGAATAATGCCAAAAACTGGGGAAAGGCTGCAACTATGCAGGAGTAGAAGTTAAGAGAAAAGCTGATATAAACATTTATTTCCCTTGTTATGCCTGCCAGTCTTCAATAAAGGAATAAATCTACTGACAGGGACCAAACTGAAATTCAGATAATTCTCTAGTTTTTTTCCTCCCTTTACCATAATGATATTAAAACAAACAATGAACATGGTTCAAGTGATCTGTAAAGAAAAAAAATAATTTCATTTTAGTCATCTGCAAGGAGGGGAAAGAAATGAACAGCTAAATATTAGAGAGAAGAAAGACAGCACCCCCTTACCCAATAACTTGTAAAACAAAGCATGGAATGGATTAGAGGGCAGTTGTCCTCCAAAAGTGGTTGAAATCCACAAAAGCATACACTTTTCCCTTCCAAAATGATTAAACCATTCCTTCAAATATAGCAGCTTGGTTTTTGTTTTGTGAGTTTTTTCTTTTGGTTGGTTTTGTTTTGTTTTTCTCCCATGGGATTTTCTCTTCCCAGCACACAGCACAGTTCTTCTTCACTGCTTCCCAAAGAGAGAAGAAACAGGTAGGGTTTCCACTGAGGGAAAAATCCCTTTTCACTCTAAGACTAGAGCTGATGATTTGCATGCTGGAAGTAGAATGAAAGAGTGTTGTAAACGGGACAGGGTTTCTGTGCTTGGTTTGTGAAACTTAGCTCTTTTCCATGTTCAGGAGTCTCAGGGAACACGTTCAAGTGCAGCCAAGCAAATGCAGAGCTCATGCAGGACTGAAATCCATCTAATTACTCCACCTTTTCAGCCTCCTGATAGTGCTCTCCAACCTGAATCAGAAGACTTTCCCAGCAACCACGCTTTGAGGTGGCTGCTCTCTCTGGTCTCACTGTCTTCAGTTGGATGAAAGTCTGGACAGTCCACTTAAAGAAGTGACAAAGTGTTGCTGGACAGATTTGTCCTGGTTATCTAAGTTGAGTCCAGACAGAGGACAAATTAGATCACATTTATCTGTTCCTGCTGCTTGTCAGACCATCATTCCCACTCTCCTTAGCTGGATAGTGTTACCCTGTCCTGCATATAACTGCACCAAATGAAGAGTTATGGGTAGACTGTACCCCATAGGGATAAGGAGAAATGTGAAAATAATCAGTCATACAATAATAGGCTTTGCCCAGGAAAATGTGAAGCATCAGCAGCTCTAAGAAAAATTCATCCAGCTGCTCTTACTTCAGAAATACTTATGCAATGACTTGTTTTTTCTTTTTTTTATCTTGGAGCTGGACATTCAGCAGCAATGTCCCCCTGGCCATTTTCTTCTCCATGCTGCAAACACACTTACAGGAACAGACAGACACAAACATGCAGCTGGAGATAAGAGTCAAGGGGTGAAATACTGATGGCTACGTGTAAACAAGCTGTCTAGGCTTCCTCTTTGGACAACAGAGAGACACAGGAACTTCTGGGGAAGGATTAGTCTAATCCTAGTATAAGCACCTAAGTAAGGGAGATGGGTCACAGAACAAAAATAACTGTATCTCTCCATTGACTGTCAACGGAGTCTCAGGTAACAAGTCTGATGAAGGTGTCTCCATGGTAGACATGGGTTAACTGAGTCTTGCTTGGTATGTCTCAGTTTCTTCAGAGCTCTTTCCATTCAAGCACAGGACACCAAAAGAACACTAAAGTCTGAAATTTGCTGACAAAATTTCCAAATTTCTCATATAGCTGCAGGCTTTGACCAAAATGTGGGATGACTTAATGAAACTCTGGTCATTTTCTTGTCTATTGTTTAGCCCTGGGTAGGACTCTGGAGGACGTAGCCCTGCACATTACCTTAGATATTCAAACAATATATTATCAAAGCAACACCTGACATTCACACATTTCTGTGGTTTCTGAAACTCCATCACAACATTAGTTGTAAGCCCACATTTGCTCACCGAGAGTGCCATCATGGCTTCTGTGACACCACCTTAATCCTATAAAATTATTGGGTTGAGATCAATGATGAGCAAAGCTATTAAGGGAGCCCTTAGCACAGGAAAGATATAGATATGTTGAAGAGGGTCCAGAGAAGGGCCACAAAGATGATCAAAAGGCTGGAGTACCTCTGCTACGAGGACAGGCTGAGAGAGTTGGGGCTATTCAGCCTGGAGATGAGAAGGCTCCAGGGAGACCTTAGAGCACCTTCCAGTGCCTGAAGGGCCTACAGGAAAGCTGGGGAGGGGCTTTTCACCAGAGAGGGCAGTGATAGGACAAGGGGTCATGGTTTTAAACTGAAAGAGGGGGAGATTTGGTTTAGACATCAGGAAGAAATTCTTCCCCATGAGGGTAGGAAGGTGCTGGAATAGGTTGTGCAGGGCAGTTGTGGCTGCTCCCTCCCTGGTGGTGTTCAAGGCCAGGTTGGATGAGGCTTGTGCAGCCTGGTCTGGTGGGAGGTGTCCCTGCTCATAGCAGGGAGGTTGGAACCTGGTGATGTTTAACGTCCCTTCCAACCTTCACCATTCTATGATTCTATGTTATTCCAGCTCTTCCCATCTATTTCTGACATCTCTATCTCCATGTGGCCTTTCTTACACCCGGTTAGGGAACAATGCCAAATATTTGACAGTTTCTGCTGGGTATTGGGCCTTTGCTACGTGCTGAGCAAACGTGCCATTTACAAGTTGTTCTGCAGGCAAGTTTCCAACGTGCCTCACCTGTTTATATTCTCCATATTGCTTCTAGGGTGATTTTTTTTAATCTTCTCCCCAGCTGTCCACCATCAGTCACCACAACACACGTAGCTTTCACTACGCCTTGTTTTACTGAAATTTAGGAATGAGTCCTCAAATCACTGAGTGATCAGCAGGAAGTAATGCAGAAACCTTCTTTTCTTTCTTTTTGCTTAAAGATGACAAGTTGAACCCCAAATAAAGTATAGACCAACCAGAGGGCAAGAGACAGCTGATGGGAAGCAGTGACACTGCATGACAGACAAGGTAACCCTAAGATAAGGCTGAGTGGAACCAGACCCAAGGCCAGGCTCAGGAGCACTGAGCATTACTGAATGCCCAGGTTTCTCCTGAACATCCCATTTAGTCCTGCTGAGGCTGTGAATTTTCACTATGTTTGGAAGTCCCAAATTCAATAAAGTACTTAACCTCCTCCCTACATATCTTCCCCTTCAGGGTGGCACTTCTGTACCGTTTACATTTAAGCAGGTGCTTAACTGCTCTCCTCAACAGGAGCCTAATTGTGTTCCGATTTGTCACCCTAATGCTACAGGTGGCCACATCTCCACAGGTGAGTTTTATTCAGGGCTTTGAAGGACCACAACTGTTTTAGCTCTATTTCTATTCTACCTATGGAGCCTGGGGATCCCGTTGAAGAGGTGAAGCTATTAAAATTAAAGGCGTTTTAATTCTGTTCTAAGCACTTATGTAAGCCCTATCTGCTTGTAAAGAAAGCCTCCCTGTGTCAGAGCTAATATTAATTTTAAATCTCCAACCTTTTCAAATTAATGTGAAACTGGAAGTTTCCACATTCTTTGATTAAACATTCTGCTGTGTAATGACTACTTTATTATTTCCCCCTTCCAAATTGCTGATTGTTGTCTTACATTACAGCCTCATCGGTACTTATTAAATTAACAAGACTGTGAAACACTTAATGAATCCAAACTCATCAAGTGTTTCCAAAGTTAATAACTAATCTAAAGATTTTTATTTTTTTTTTACATTATATCTGCATGTGAAATTTATACATTCCCCACACAATCACTGAAGTTCAGATGGTCCTAATCTCATGAAAGATTTATTACCGCATAGCTCGGTGATTTATTCAAGGTTTGCTGAAGCAACACGTAGGATGTGTCGGGAAGGGAGGAGTATTTTTATTTATTATTTAATTTCCAAGGCTCATGCCAAGTTCTCAGGACAGCTCTGTGTGTGTGTGTCTGCAGACTTTCGCCAAATAGCACATTTGCAGTTGTAAAGTGGAAGTGGAAACTGGGGTGCACAAAGGGTGGCCTAAATCCAGAGAAGAGCAACTGGGCAATGACAGGGAAAAATTAACTGAGAATTTACTGTTCCATCATCCAAAACATAAGAGCAAAAGGAAGAGATTTTTCAGGATTATGAAAAACAATCCTGAAAAATCCTTCCTTTAAAATTGAAGAGGGTAGATTTAGGTTAGACATTGGGAAGAAATTATTGACTATAAAGGTGGTGAGACACTGGCACAGGTTGCCCAGGGAAATTGTGACTGCCCCATCCTTGGAAGTGTTCAAGGCCAGGTTGGATGGGGCTTGGAGCAACCTGGTGTAGTGGGAGGTGTCAGTGTGGGGAGAGCAGGGGTAGAACTAGATGATCTTGAAGGTCCCTTCCAACCAAAACCATTCCATGATTCCATGAAAAGCAGACAAGCCTTCCCATCAGATTACAGGAGGAAAATCAGCAGTTATAGTGGGCAATATGCACTGTAGATTGTAGGAAAGAGCATGGAAGTACAGCACATAACCCAGCATGGGCCAGTGTGACACCATCCTTACTCCCAGTAAATCTGTCCCCGGACAGGCAGCATCCTGCTCTACAACAGCTGTACTCTACTCCAAAAGAGCTCAAGCATCCCTGACATCAACCATTTGCCCAAAAAACACCAGTACAATGACAGAAAGACAGAGACAAGTGCCTTTGGTGGTAGCTGAGGCAGGGCACAGCAGAGACCTGTACAGGTTTATGTGCAACCACCTGCTCGTGGGATCCCAAGTGCTTGTGGCACAAGCACAGTGACAACTCCTGGACAGCAGAAAATGCAATTACATGCTCCCTGTGTGAACATCTGAGCACAGATGGACCCCCTGCCAGTCCTGATGAAGCAGAAGGAGGGTGTGCATGTGTCCTCACCCCATTGAGTGGTTGTCACTAGCACAGCCAAGGAGATAAGAGATCATATAATCATAGTCATAGAATGGTGTGGGTTGAAAGGGACTTTAAGGTCATCTAATTCCAACCCTCCTGTATGGGAAGGGAGACATTCCACTAGACCAGGTTGCTCAAAACATGATGGAGATGATCTGATCATCCCTGATCATGGAGATGCCCTCCAAGGTCTAGGGATGAGGAAAATGTGATCGTTTGCAAGGTCTCTGCTGGAACATGTTATCGACACTGCCTGTTGTGACTTCTTGGCAAGCATAGAATCATTAAATTATTTCAGTTGAAAAGACCTTTAAGATCATGAAGTCCAACCATTAACCTAGCACTGCCAAGTCCACCACTAAACCATGTCCCTCAGCACCACATCTACATATCTTCTAAATACCTCCAGGAATGGTGATGCCACCACTGCCTTTGACAGTCAGTGCCTGACAACCATTTCAGGGAAGAACTTGTTCCTTATATCCAATCCAAACCACCTCTGGTGCAACCTGAGGCCATTTCTTCTTGTTCTGTCATTTGTAACTTGGGAGAAGAGACTGACCCCCACCTCATTACAACCTTCTTTCAGGCAGTTGTAGAGAGCAAACCATTAAGTCTTTTGAGAGCATAAGCAGAGTCTCCTCCAGGTGATTAGATTGGTGAGGACAAAGCCGATGGACTCTGTAACTCCAGGAGAGACATCTCATGGTGAGCAGAGCACAGGGAAATGCACTTTCCTCTTCACCTGCACCCACCCCAACAGAGCTGGTACCACTGCACAATCCTAGGAGAGGGGCTGCCTCAGAGGTGGGCAGAAGATGGGGGTTACCAAAAGGTGAAAGGGAAGAGGCCATGCAAAAAAGGCAAGGAGAAGAGCCAGAGAGCTGGCAGGATGACCACAGCAGCACTGTCTCAGGCCTCATCTCCCAGCATCACAGCAGAGCCAGGTGCTCAGCTGCCCTTACAGTGTCTTGTGCAACTCGGACAGGATTTATGCTCTGTCCATATAAATTGCATCTCTCTGCCAAGAGTGTGATAAATGTACCCAACAAAGCTCCCTCAGGCTCCACTACCCCTTCCCCCCTGCCCTGCACCATCTCTGTTCTCAGCTACCTCGGGGCAGCTGGATTTGTGATTACCCACTCCAACACCCCATCAATCTTGGGCTCCCTTTTTTACACGTGTAGGAAGAGACATCTTTCTGTAATGACACTGCTGTTAAACACGGAGCCTGAAGTACAGCCTTGGTCAGGAAGAGCTCACCAGCAGTTAGCAGGGCTGTGATGAGAGACCAATGACCAAGCTGAGAGAAGAAATGCAACCCAGCCATATGGGGCTGGATGACAAAACCCGTCAGGCATATAGGGGAGAGGAGAAATTCATCTGCAATTTATGCTGCAGCAGCTGAGACCCGAGAGTGGCCTTTCAACTGGATTTTACACCAATTCTCTGTGATGCATTGTGAGGAGAGAGACAGGAGCAGAAGGGACTTGGCTCAGCCCCAGGGGCAATTGTGGAGGAAAATGCAATTACATCTGGCTGCTGAACTTGCCCTTGCCTTCCCCTGGCTGGGCGTGCTGTGCTCTCACCTGGGAAAACTCTTTCGTAAAAGAAAGAAATTGGAATAAATGGCCCTGCCTTTGCCCTCCGTGACCGTGTGCCCCTGATCCCCATTCCCTGAAAATATCTTCATGCCATCCCAAGCATGGTGTGATTGCAGCCAGGGCAGATGGACCTTGGCCCAACAATCACTGCCCACCTTTCCTCATCTCACAGAAGACTCCTGTCCCACTCTTTGGTGAACCTCAGAGATATTCAAAAACAGTTTCTCTGTGGACTTTACTGGATTTGCATGCTTTCACTCCCTATTTCTCCTGCACAGTCTGTCTGCTCTCTGTTGCAATGTGTTCCCAGGCTCAGAGAGGGGCTGCAAGAGGTGATTCCACACCCAGATATTAATCAAAGTGTGTGGGGATGAACATCATCTAGCCAGGTGATAGCAAGCCATCCACTGATGGAGGACAACACAAAGCAGGGGGAAGATTCATCCTTTATGACAATTCACCCAACCAGGCTTCCTGCCATAAGAGAAAGGATCTAACTTAGGAGGTGATTGGGACTAAGCTCACTCCCAGGATCTCACCATATCTGCAGCATGTGCTCCCCTTAGCTGGCCATGAAAACTCCCCCTGCCTCTTTTCCCTCTTTATCATATTTGTAATGGTGTTAGATCCCACATAGTGGGGCTGGGTTAACTAATTCATACATATGACATGAATTAATATTACCATCTTCCCTAGTCCAGATATACCCATCGATCCAGAGCATTCACTTGTCTTGAAACACCAAGATCTGGATCGAAACGGGGACAAATGTGGATTTACACTACACCTCAAACATTTAATTCTATTTGCTTACAGATTACTAAACAAGAGTAAAGTCAAGTGTCTCTTGCCGTGTAGTTTTATCAAACCACGACATTTGATGATTTTCTAAAGGCCATATATGAAGCATCCTGTCCATCTTTCTAGCACAATGTCCCACTGCTGGTGGGATATGAAACCAGATGTCCTGATCCCCATGGTTGTGTCTCACCCCAGCGATTGGGCCCCTTGAAACCTAAAGCTATCATACTGAGGGATGAGGAGGAATTTGGATGGGGAGCTCGCCAAAGAGGCAATTGTGAGCCAAAGACCACATGGAGCCCTCCAAAATACCCCAACCTGCCAGCAGCATCAAGTAGTCCATAAATTATCCCCAAAGCCTTCTGGTTTCAATCAGTCCCACTCCCTGATTAGTCTTAGAACATAACTCCAGGCCCCAACATGGAGTATTTATCTCACATTAATTAGCTTAGAAGAGCAAGGGTATTCGATACACCGACTAATCAAGTCAAGGGATCAATACAGCATGTGGCAAAGTCTTACATTGTCTTCACTCTGCAAGATGACAAGTAATGAATTAGTTCTGGAAGATGCCCAAAATAACACTTTGTGACCTAACACAGGGGAAACATGAACTTTCATGCTTTTCCCCGCTGGAGAAGAAAGAGATGGTGACAGCATGTATATACCAGCATGTATAAACCACTCCTGAAAGGCAGAACTGGTGAGGCTGAGTAGTAAAACACACCTCCAGGTCATTGGCCAATATGGAAGGGTACACTGGACTTCAGGAGCATTAATTACAGCAAACCAAGGTGCAATGTCATTGCACCCTGCTGAACCTGCTCCTGCCATTGCAGCTGGGCTCTGTGTCTTTCAGCTGGTGGTCCCACATGTGTGACTGCTGTGAACAAGCCTCCTTGGAGGTGACTGCCTTTTACTCTGTCTGCAATCTCAACTGCATGCACTGTGGTCACACTTTGGCAAAAGGCACAAGATCAGTTTGGATGGCTTTTAAATACCAAATTCAGACAGAGTTATTGAAACCCTGGTGCAGTGAGTCTAGATCTTGTTCCCAGGGGGGATTTCCTGTGGTCTTTGGTGCTCTGTGGTTTAGTTATTGGGCCATAACTCTAATGAGTAATTTTATGAGTCCTAAGAAAAAAAAAAGACAAAGAAAAAAAAAAAAAGACTTAGCAGTAGGCATCAGTAGATACTGAAAGTGCAGACTGCTCTGTTTCAGGCAATGATGACTTACCCATGGAGGAATGGGCTTACTGATCATTTCAGGTCATTGTTTATTATGTTACAGGGCTGAAGGGGGGAGGAAGTCCTAGCCTGAAAGACAGAAACACAGAGAAAGGTGACCCTGAGTTCATGTCAGCATTAAACTAGGGGTTAGAAGCTGTCTGGTGAAGTCCTATGGGCTACTCAGAATTTATAAGGACAGTCTGCAGAGCTGTTTTCCACCACAAGCTCTCCTCTGATCATGATGAGTAGAGAGAAGCCCCTGAGTTACAAACACAGCTTTACTGTGAAAGATTGTCCAAGCAACCTTTCAACCTCCTTCTCTTTTCTCCTCCCCTCCAGAGCTTTCCTCCTTGATAGAAAATAAGTTGCTACAAGGCCAGACATTGTTGCTAAAGCAGTAGCTGCTCTCTTGCTGTAATGCCTCTAATAATCCATATCATATTAAATTGTCCTGTTGGGTAGAGGGATGCTCCTTCCTTATTTATGGTGACAACCAGCTGAGGATGGAGAGCACCCATCTGATACTGTCCTGTGTTTCTGCACATGCTCTCCACTGGTGGGTTTCACCAGCTCTTACAATTAGTCCAACAGGACTTCCTGACCCAAATCACCCATTTTATCAACCAATGACCCTAAACTAACCCAGAGATTTCTCTTAGAAGGGAAATCCATGTGAATGTGATGATTCTGCCACTTCCCTCCATAAGATGGAGAGATAGTTTGTTCCCCACACCAGCAATGCTCCGCTTGATGTCTGGAGGGATGTGGAATTTCTGAGTAATCAGGATCTTTGTGAAATACTCCTTTTCATTCCTTCTGTTTTGAGCATTTGTCTTATATGAATCCTGAACAAATGGGCTCCACTAAGGAAAGGCACAAGAGCAAGACAATCAGTGTGATGAGACACCTCTGTCTTCTCAGCAGCTGTCTCCTCCATCCCCCAGGCTGGAGCTCCATCCCGAGACCTGCAGCACTCCCTTCTCCCACTCCTCTGTCACACACAAAAGTTGTGCAGCCCTCCTGCAGATTGGGCCCTTATTCCAGTTAATTTTCTCTCTCCCTGTGCAGCCTGAAGCAGTTGGATCCTGCACCAAGATGTAATGATCTCCTGATTTTGCTCTTGTGAGTCAGGCTCTGCTGCAGTACAAACCTCTGAGCTAATCCCAGCATGAACAGCTGTTTCTGGCAAAATAAGGGACAACAGGCAGATGAAGCTGCCCCGGGTATATGTTTCCTTCTTCTTTGGGAACTAAATCTTCCCAGTTAAAGTTCTTGAGGATGCCCATTAAGTTTATTGAGCTTGCAGGAGGTCTCAACTACAGTTCACTGTTTCATGCTCAGCTGTTTAGATCAATGCAACAAACATTTAATGATTTAGCAACCTGGTGGGAGGGGAGAGGAAAGCAATGTGATTGCAATTAGAAGGGTGGTGGGGTTTTTTTCAGGAGTTATCATTAAACAGCAAATGCTCTGCAACTGGAGATGTGGTGAATGTCAGAAAAGCAATTGCATTAGGCACTGTTATTCCAGGCTCTGTCCCTGCTTGTCTTTAGGAGGGAGGTGGTAGGTACAGTTATTGTGGTCCCAAGAGGTGGTTTCCAGTTCAAGGAGTTCTAGGTAAGATGTGAAGCTCAGATCCAGTTTTATGACAACCCCTTCTCTCCTTTCATACCTGGGAGATAAGATGACCTCTGTACCCATCACACTTGGAATGCTGTTCACTGAGGCCTAGAACCCTCATCCAACCTTAGCTGGTGGGCAAGGCTAGGCATGAGCCTCAACCTCTCACAGCTCTCTTGTCAAGCATGGTTTGCTAGCTAAACATGGGCCTGAGCCTCCTTTCCTTGCCTTCCATGAGAGCAGCTTATTGGAAAAAGCTGGATTAATATAATTTGATGAGCTCATGGATTTATAGGCATTGAAAAAGAATGTGCTCTTAGTGCAGCCCCTTTAAAAACACCATTTCTCTTTACTAACTATGTGGATCACATTAGCATACAGGGCTCCAGATGAGATGAAAACCCCACAGCTGAAAGACTTCTCCTGGTCTGTTCTCTACCTACAGCCTGAGGAAGGACACACTGAAGAGGTGGAGTGATGTGTCCAAGGTCCCCAGCAAGAGCATGGGGCAACAATGGGGCTGAAGTCTCTACTGCCTTGGTTCCCTCTCCTCTCTACTCTTCCCTGTCAAATCCCTGAAAAGAAGAAATGCAGACCTTGAGACAAAAGAGATGACTAGGACTGTGCACTTCCCAGGGTCACTTCATGGTGTAGCCTTCTAACTCACTCTGTTGTTACTTCATCTTCCCTTCCTGGGAGCAGCTGATTTATCTTTATTATCCTCCTCTGTTGTCACTGTCATTAAATTTTGTTGAGCCAAGAGACTCCAGTGTGTGCTTTAGTAATTCGATCAGAAAGGAGGGGAAGCAGAGCTGAGGTAATAGGCAGCATGAAAGAGGTCAGGAGAAGCAGCCGTGGCACATTAAGGGAAATATAGGACCAAGCTCACTTGGACATGGTAATCACCCAGAGCGTGCCTGAGCAATGGGCAGCAATAATCTAGAGCAAGAGCAACCTAGAGCCTTGTTTATTCCCCCCTTTTGTTTCCCCTAGCTGTAGCCTTACCTCTCTAAGACCTGATCTTTCAAGGATGTCACATCCCAGGCTCCTTTCTCAGACTTTAATCTGTCTTTGCCAATGCAAACCAGCTGCTGGAATTAGCAAGGGAAGAGCTCAGGCATTGCTCTTCCCAACTCACTGTTTTAAATGCGACTCTGCATGAATTTATGGGTTATTTCCTTTAAGCATCAGCCATTGAACAAGCCCAGTGGCAAAGTAATCATTTATCTGTACTATTTTATTTTTATGGCAAGAGTCCTCTGCTGAGAGAAGAATCCCACTGAGTTGTGCCCTGCTGCAGACAAGTAATAAAAAGACATTTTGGTCCAAGTTTAAATGGACAAGAGTGGCAGAAAATGCAGAGAGAAAGGGCCTTCAAGAAAATGGAGCTGAAATCCATTGATCTCCTAGAGATCAGAATAACAAAGAGAAAATTATTTACCTTGAGGGTCAGCAGCAAAGCCCTGTTTCTTAAAGGTTGGACCAGCACCCTGGTTGCTAATGCACTTATAGTTGCATTGCATCTTCTGCCCCTGCAGACCTCTGAGTCATCCCACTGAGGACAGTGGGACCATTTCCATGTCAGACTCCCAACATCAGGCAGGAGCTTCACCAGGATGCAAACACTGGTATTGCAACAGTGTGGGGAATGGACTGGTTCTCCTCACACACAATGGAATGCCTTAACAGCACTGACGTGGGTCATGAAGACAGCAAAAAGCCACCTTGAGCTATGGCCATGGGGATCAGAGCCTTACAGCTTAAACCATGTAGCACAGAGTAAAATGTTGGCCCATAGGTAACCTTAGCCCCTCAACAGGTACAAGCAGCTGTGAAGATAACCCTGAATGTCACTTTTTCTGGTATTTCTAACACACACTCTCAAGAGAGCAACACAGATTCATTCTTTTTTCCTTTCCTTCTGTTAGTTTGTTGTTGTTTTGTTTGTTTGTTTTCCTAGTGCCTTATTATGCTGTATAACACAACACCAGTATGGTCTTGTGTCTTGGGGTTAGACATATGGATGTACACAGAGCACCCCCCACCCCTTATACTCACCTATATGTTCACAGTAAGCAAGACTGGAATGTGCTAGTCATGCAAACATGCAAAAACATGTTATTATGGTCAACTGCATAAAAACCACACGTATTTATGCTGTAGGCATATGTGCATACAAAAAGAACACAGCATATTTTAAATGCCTTTTTAGGATGAAAAACAGGCTCCTCAGAAACATTTCTGACCACCATGACCAGTCCTGTTCTGAAGAGAGGTGTCATGAATCCATCATTTGTGTTGCATCGTAAAGGGAGCCTGCACATTTAAAAAACTGGGTGAGATCTCTTGTAAACAGATGCAGAAAGCATGAGCAGAGAGAAAGACACTCTATCCCTTTTATCTTATTTCTTTCCTTCACGTACACGTGCTCTCACATGTATGCATATACACACACAGACACTTCATGGATTGCCTGGAAAAATATACAGACTAATGAGAAAAAATACAGAAAAGATGTCCAGGATCTCATATGCTGACTGGGCTAGCTAAGGTCCAGCATGCAGCGTAGTAAACAGCAATTTCATTGGAATAAATTATTTATTAGTTTTTGAGGGCTTTTTTCCTTCAAGTTCATAAAGGCAATAATGAAAAACTACTTCAGAATTTATTCATTCCGCATGCTGGGAGAAACATCGTGCATCTCTGTATATACACAGATATAAAGCAGACCATGCTGTGATCTTATATTTTTATGAACAGACTGCAAGTTTATGCACACCACAGAAATAAGCAGAATGTCATAAAAATTAAAGGCGCAGTGCAGAAATCCAGGATCTTTGTGGGCACATAAAAAGATAGAGGTATAGTTTGCTTTAGATACCAGTGATGGACGTTCCCTTTCCTCTTAACTGGGCTGGATGTGGCACTTAGTGCCATAGTCTAGATGGTGTGGTGGTGTTGGTCATAGGCTGGACTTGATGATCTTAAAGGTCTTTTCCAGCCTTGGTAGTTCTGTGATTCTGTGAGCTGGTCTTTGCCAAATGATCACTTCTATACCTTCAAGCATAGAGATATGGTGCTAGACTTGGGCCACTGCCCTGGACTGCCACAGCAAATGTATATATGTTGTGATTAGGGCTGTCCTGGCCAGTAGGTCAAGGGAGGTGATTCTCCCTCTTTACTCAGCTCCGTTGTGAAACCCCACGTGAAGTACTGTGTCCAGTTCTGGAGCCCTCAACATAAGAAGGACCTGGAGCTGTTGGAGCGAGTCCAGAGGAGGGCCACAAAGGTTATCTGAAGGCTGGAGCAGCTCTCCTATGAACAAATGCTGAGAGAGTTGGGGGTGCTCAGCCTGGAGAAGAGAAGGCTCCAGGGAGACCTTAGAGGACCTTCTAGTACCTGAAGGGACTACAGAAAAGCTGAGAAGGGACTTTTGACAAGGGCTTGTAGTGGGAGGACAAGGGGGAATGGGTTAAAACTGGAAGACAGAAGATTTAGATTAGACATTAGGAAGAAATTCTTTACTGTGAGGGTGGTGAGACACTGGAACAGGTTCCCCAGGGAAGTTGTGGATACCCCCTCCCTGAAAGTGTTCAAGTCCAGGTTAGATGGGGCTTGGAGCAACCTGGTCTAGTGGGAGGTGTTCCTGCCCATGCAGAGGGATTGGATCTGGATGATCTATAAGGTCCCTTCCAACCCAAACCATTCTATGATTCTATGATTAATGGCCTGTGAAGGAAAATTTTGGTAGCCAGTGCTGCAGTCTATCAAAAAAGGGATGTTGTTTAACACTGTTTCTTATTGCCAGAGGTTATTTCAGCCCACCTTTTCACATCATGGGAGCCAAGGCATGCAAAGGGTAACTGTTTCACCCAAGTGGACCTAGAACATGAGTGGCTCCAGAGGGAGTCAGACTCAGAAGTGTTGACCTCCCCATCGTGCTTACTCTTGAGTGGTTTGGTTGGTGACAACTTTAGGCAGAGGTTGAAAAATGCTGCCTGCTGCCCTTCTGGCAGGCAATTCACAGCTGCTGGTTGGTTGTGCTCCCCTCTCATCGATGAAAGGTCTCCCTTCTCAGAACTGAGTGGTTGAGGGATGCCCCTGCTGTGTTTTCAGCTTTGCCCCAGTGGTTTTATGGTTATTGGTTATTGCTCCAGCTTTCTCAGAGGAACCCAGCTTTAAAATAGCTTTCTATATTCCTCGAGTAGCTTCCATCATCCCTTGGCAGCAGTCATCCCTTCATGTCCTCTCAATGATGTTACTGGCATCAAGCACAGGGCCTCACCAGTCCCAGCTCTCTGATGCTCTTAATTAAAGCAGAATCACTCAATAATTCTGTTGTGCTTTCCTGGGCATCTGGTCATTCACCTCTCATGTGCACAAGCAATTAATTTTTAGGCTGTCAGTACAAAGGGATTGAAACAAGGATATTTATTCCAGCTCAGCAGGAGGAAAGAAGGAAGTTTTGCTGGTGTGTGAGTCCATCTGCAGGGCTCTGCCCCTGGACACTGAGTGGCCACGATGCCTAAAGGCCTCCCAGAGTGTTGAAAATTGGAAGGAAGAGAAGGGTTTTGAGATAAAACTGATCCCCCATCCTTCCCAATTCCATTTATATTGTGGATAAATTAATAACCATGTTCCTGCCTGGAAACCTCATCAAAATCAGTGGCCCAGGGTGCTAAATAAAAATAAATGCCAGACCCTGCTGCAAGGAGCTGTTTGTATCCATCAGTGATTTGTGCAGAATCAGACAGAGACCACGTAGAAATCTCAACTCCCAAACTCCTGATTCATGGGTTAGGGCAGTATAGAATCATCTTTTTGCCCTGGCATTTATTGAAATGTCATTTGAATTATACCAAACAATGCTTAATGTTCCTTTGGGTAGCTGATATGGACAAAAGTCCATAAGAATGGGAAAATTGCAACTCTGATCTAGTTAACGGATATTAGAGGCACAAAATGCTTTCAAATGCACACAATTATTTTTATCTGCTAATTGCAGGGGTGAAAGCTTCTTTCTAGGAAATATGGTAATACCTATTGATCAGAAAAATTAAGCTTCTATGCCAAACACTGAGCATGATGCAAGGTTAAGGGATTTTAATTAAGGAAAAAGCTTTTTTATGAAATGATGCCACCACTCAAGAAGAATATATGCTGTGACCTCCAGTTAAGTGGAGACACCTTTAAATATGACACTGCTTATATGAGCATCACTCACTTTCTTGGCCAGCTAAATTTTGAACAGACCTGCTGCCAGACCAGGCTGTCCTGTTCTGCCCTGCTTGGGTGGTACGTACCCACTGCTGAGTCCCAGATAAGGATGTCTTTCAGGTATGCCACACACCTATGAAGGCATCAACCAGTAGTCAAGTTTCTGGGTGGTACAAGATGAACATTGAGGAGTGAAAATCCACAAGGAATCCACAGGATTCATCCAATGAGTACATTGTGTGTTTCCAGTGCACACATTGCATACGTTTTGGGAGGATTATTTCAAGATGTACCCAGCTTTGTCCCCAGGACTGGACATGTATCAGCATTGGTTGTGGTCCTGGAGTGTATCTTCTGGTTTAATATGTTCAAAAGGAGTCTGGGTCACACAGTCTGAGCCATTCTGAGATGGTAAGAAAAGCCAATAAGTAGGGACAACTGGGGGATTTGTGACAGAACTTCACTCATCTGAATGAAGTTAAAACAGCAATGCAGATGTACTCACAAGTCTTTTGCTTTTTGCTCCTGAAAACAATTACTTTGCATTTAATTTAAACCCAAATTCCTACAGTTATCAAATGCACAAGCTGCCATTGAAATTAAGGGCTTCTGCCTTTTCTTGTGCACCTGGATTTATTTTCTAACTCGCACAAGCACAAACAGAAACACAAATTAGCTTTTTCTGTCATTTATTTTGAAACCTACCCTGCATGCCTTGCAAATGAAAATATAATGAATTTCAACTTCAATCAGAAAGAAGTGCTTTAATTGTTCAGTATATTAGTGCTACATTGTTTATAGGATTATTCTTTTTAGGAAGCACAGTCACCTTCAACTGAGTCCCAAACAGAGGCTACACTGGCAGAATCTAACCCGAAGCAGTGCTTTTGCTACCTGAAATGTAATATATTTACTTTCACCCCACTGGGATTCTTCTGCATATCAGACCTGTACAGGACAGATGCTGAATTGCCTAAGATGGCAGAATTATCATACCCCAGGGGCAGAAGAGATTCCTTGCCTCAGAATTTAACTGATTAGCTGGAGTACAGCAAGGTACCTACATGTGTGTCTTCTATTAATAATATATGGCTACAGCCTTTCCTAAAATCTAACCTGGAGCTTCTTTACCTAGTGGGACAGACCAGGCACACTCAAGCCAGCTCATGATGGAGTGACAAGATTGTTCTGTTAAAACCTCCAGTGGGAAGAAGAGCACCACTTGTCATGCAAAATTGATATGTTAGCATTTATTAAGATGTTTCTGCTGCATTCATCACTGGTGGCATCTGAGCATCTTAATTTTGGTTATACATACTCCTTAGCAGAGTCATGGAAAGCCAAATGGAAAAGGATTTCTCTGTGCTGAAAGTGATTATTACACCCAGGCTCAGGTAAGGGGCTCAGATGCACTGAGTTGAGAGGGGTACACCCAGCAGAAAGCCTTGATAAGGCAGGGAGAAGTAGACAACAGTAATGACCCTCCAAAGGAATCACTTCCCTCTAATTGCATGTTTTTATCTTGCTTTTTACACTGTGCAATGAGTTTGGGAGAGGCCAGCAGAGTCCAATGGAAATGCAGAGAAAAGCAACATTATCCACTGAAACGTCAGACAAATACCAACTTCTCTACAAAAGGCTTACTCAGACACCCTCTAAGAGTCAGTATTTGGTGGGGAGCATTAACATTTCACAGGCCCTTGGCCAAGGTGACTTTCTGAACATTGGAATGATCTGTCTCACAGCAAAGCTGCCCACCAAACCCACCACGTGTGGGCACAGTCCAGCTCTCAGCAACCTCGAGTCATCCCCTGACTGAGAGCAAAGCAACATCCATCTGCCTTTTGCCTTGATACAGATGAAAATCCTCCTGCCTGAGAGAGGTGTCTTTTAAACACCTCCAGGTGGTTGAATCACAATCCCTGGAGGTGCTCATAAGATGTTTACATGTGCTGCTTAGGAACATGGTTTAGCACTGGACTTGGTAGTGTTGGGTTAAGGGTCAGACTTTATAATCTTAATGGTCTTTTCCAACCAGAATGATTCTGTGATTCTGTAACAAGTCCAAGGTCCCAACAGATCCAAAGCAAAGGAGGAAAAGAAAGGATAAGCCTATAGACCATGATGATGGGCATTTCATAAATACAGCTGACAGGTCAGAGAGGTTGGTAGGTACATGTCCAGTTGCAGTAAAAGGGAGATTTCGTGCTCTGTGGGAATAATCTGTCCTCAAAAGCTTTCAGAAGCTCATGACTGCATTTCCTGTGCATTACATCCCATTATGCAGATGCCTTAAAGTAAATGTAAATCACATCAAGACTAATTGTAAAGGGCCTTTGGCTGTGAGAAGCAAAGTGCTTTGAGATGGCTTCTGTCAGTCCAATGGCCGCGTTTCTTTGCCCTCTTGCCTCTCACTCTGCACCCTGCTTCCACTCATCCACACATCATGATATTGTGAGCTCTCATAGACAAGGCCAGCAGAGCTCACTGGGTTAATTAAATCAACGTCGTTTGCTGTCTGGAGCTCAAATAACAAATGCATTTCTAGCCTTGCCCCTTTTGAGGGAAGGGTGGTTTGTGATGCATGACAGTGGCTCAGGACTCCTGGAGTCTGTGCTCACACATCTCACCCAGATGAAGGCATCACCACCCAGTGATTTGGTTTCACCCCTCATGTTCACCGGGACAGAAAACCCCAGCACTGTGTCAAGGCAGTAAACACATTTTCACTCCCCTTTAAGACTCCCCCTTCCCTGCTTCCCTTCCTGGGCTGTCATGGGGGAATAAGATGTCAGGAGATGCTTGGAAAGACTGAAAGGGACAGCCCCCCTCCTTCCCAGTCAGGCTGTGAATGCGAGGCTAATTCTATTAGCCCAGCCACTCCATTAGCCAAATAGCCCCTTGCCAGCCTCCCGAAGCATTTGCAGATGCATTAGTCTAATAGTACACTGTGCACTGCCAAACACATGCTGCCTTCCATCCCAGATGTGCTTCCTGAGCAGATAAGGGGATTCTTCTTTTTTTTTGTATAAATATATTTATAAAAGTATATACTGGAGCATCCAAAGACCTCAGTAACTTTGAAAGATATTGAGCACGAAACAGGGTTACAGAATCACAGAATCACAGAATCACAGAATCACAGAATCACAGAATCACCAAGGCTGGAAAAGACCTTTAAGATCATCAAGTCCAGCCTATGACCAACACCACCACACCATCTAGACCATGGCACTAAGTGCCACATCCAGCCTTTCCTTGAACACATCCAGGGATGGTGCCTCCACCACTTCTCTGGGAAGTCTATTCCAATGTCTAATCACCCTCTCCGTGAGGAAGTGCTTCCTGATATCCAACCTAAACCTCCCTTGGAGCAGCTTTAGAGGACAGCCCTCTTGTCCTGTCACTGGTTGCCTGGGAAAAGAGCCCAGCCCCCACCTGACTACAACTTCCCTTCAGGGAGTTGTAGAGAGTGATGAGGTCCCCCCTGAGTCTCCTCTTCTCCAGGCTAAACAACCCCAACATCCTCAACCTCTCCCTATAAGACTTTCCCTCTAGTCCCTTCACCACCTCGTTGCTCTCCTCTGGACCTGCTCCAGCACCTCAATGTCCTTCTTGAAGTGAGGGGCCCAGAACTGCACACAGGACTCAAGGTGAGGCCTCACCAGTGCTGTGTACAGGGGGAGAATCACATCCCTGCTCCTGCTGGCCACACTATTCCTGATCCAAGCCAGGATGCCATTGGCCTTCCGGGCCACCTGGGCACACTGCTGAAGGCTCATGCTTTGTAATGACCTTTGAGGTCCCACATAAGCATGGATTTATATGTATGAAATGCTGCATGTTGGTTCATCATACCATTTGACTATATACTTCATCATTTGTGAATGTTTACACCTAGATAAAAATAAACCTGATTCCCTGATTTGTGTCTTCTGTACTTTGAGGTTTGGAGAAACATATCTAACCCATGCAGGTGGTGACTTTCTGACACTAGTGCAACCTCTGACTCTCTTTTAAGCTGGATGGGGAGGAATATAACTCAGAGGAATGCCAGGTTATGTTGGCATGACACACCTTTCATCTTGCTGTGTGACCTGGCATGACCAGGAGATCCACATATGTGCAGTAGGTCCAGGTTTTCTGTGTGTCCTATATGTGACGAACTCATATTATATAATTATAGAATCACAGAAAAACCCCAGGTTTGGGTTGGAAAGCACTTTAAAGATCATCTAGTTCCAACCCCTTGCCACAGGCAGGGCCACCTCCCACTGGACCAGGTTACTCCAAGCCCCATCCAACCTGGCCTTGATCATCCTTCCAGTCACCCACGTCATCTCACAAAAGACCATTTTGCACAATGTGGGAAAGATGCACAGGGGCTTCTGCCACTAGAGCAACTCTTTCACCCACAGCTTGCTCCCAGCCCCACTCCAAAGAGAGGCAATTTGGGAAAAGGCTGCAGCCTTTTAAGAACTATTTCAAGAAAACACTAAGGAGTCAATAAATAACGACATAAGGTCCGTGTTGCACGTGACTATTGTTGCAGCCAACAGGTGAAAGAGCAGTATCCCAGGCTAAGAGTAAATCACAGAACCAGAACAAATGTACTAAATTCAGGGTGACTTTTCACTTGGCAAAATGAAAAAATTAAAGTTAATATCTTGGAGAGGCAGGACAGCAGATAAAAACTAACAAATGAAAGAAAAAAAAAGAATAATAAAATTGTGCAATCAAAATGTACAGGATATTCCCAGGGACCTGACCTAGCTGAGCAGGAATATTTCATCTGCCCAGTGAAGAAGCTTGCTATTTTTCTAGGACCCTGAGGCAAAACTGTCGATTCTGAAACTTACAAATAGTCCCTTTGCTTTAAGAAAAAAAAAATTATTCAAAACTGCAGTTCTTTATCAAGTTTGAATTCTTTCTTCTCCTAAACTGTTGTGTGACAAAAGCAGACAGTCGTGCACAAACTCAGATATATACATGAAATATAAATACATCAGTATTTAGATCTTGTTGTACCACAATCATTACTGCTGTTTCTCTAAGTGGAAAGAATAACACCCCAAAGCTGTCTGAGCACTGCAGACAGGGGCAAGGAGTCAGCACAAAATGTTGCTTGTGTAAACTTGGTGCCACAATTAGTAGCAGGTGGATTGATTGTCAGCTTCAAAACAAAGTCTAGGAAGGAGGAAGGCAAATTGTTTGGTTTCTGTGGGAGCAGGGAGGGCCTACAATATTTGCCACAAGCACTTCTATCTGTTTAGCTATGAAAATAAATGAAAATAAACAACCAGAAGGCAGTAAATGGATCTTCTGTTACCCTCATGAAGGAATGCTGATACGTTGTTTACACATCTAATGTTTGTTTTGAGACTCCACAATCTCTGCAGGATGCTTCAGTGCATATGGCATTGTCACTGTATTTCTTTCTCCTTTTTAATTTATTGATCAAGAGTATAAAAGTGTCTCTGAAGCCTTGGTTTACTTTTCAGTGGCTCCTTTTGCTGGGAGAAGGTGGCGCACCTCAAACAAACCAGTACTGAAAGAGCATGGATCCACAGAGGTGGGTGAACTTCTGGTATCTAAAGAGCAGGAGGAGACACCAGAGGGTTGCAGAATGCAGGGACCATCAACCAGTGCACTGATTTCCACTGCATTAGCAAGCAGAGAGCCTTCATAGCATGACAACTGCAACAAACCATTACTCTCTGAGGTTGTGTCCAAGTTACCCTATGAAATAAGCCAAGGACCCTACTAAAGCCTTGCTGGCAAGTGGCAGAGTGTCTACATCTCTCAATTTTCTAGTCTTTTTTTTTTTTTTTTTAGATGTGGTTGATGTGTCCCTGCTGCCCCAGGGGCCAGTTCTGCCCATGGTATGTCCCTGGACCTTGCCTCAGCACTGCCTGCAGGAGTGCTGCCTGGCACAGGGTAGACCCATGGCAGGAACACTGCTAATAAATCCGTGGTTATGCTGGTGATGTTCAGTGTTGGAGCTTGGGCTGGCCCTGTTTACCTGCTGATTTCAGCATAGCCCAGGAGATCAGCACAGGGGGATGAAAAAGGACAGCCTGCTCCTGGGTCTGCCTGCTGTTTGGGTAGCCCCCCTGACAGGTCTTGAAAACATCACAGCTGACCTTCCCAACCCCTTCTAAACCTCTTACTACACAGAGACTTGTCTTGCAACATGCAACCAGGAAGTCATCATAGAAAGGTTTGAGTTGGAAGAGGCCTTCAAGATCATCTAGTTCCAACCTTCCTGTATGGGCAGGGACACCTCCCACCAGACCAGGTTGCTTCAAGCCCCATCCAACCTCCCCTTGAACACTTCCAGGGATGTGGCAGCCACAGCTTCTCTGGGCAACCTGTGCCAGTGTCTCACCACCCTCACACTAAAAAATTTCTTCCTAATGTCTAATATAAATCTACCCTCTTTCAGTTTAAAATCATTCTGCCTTCTCCTATCACTCCATGCCTTTGTAAGAAGTCCCTCTCCAGCTTTCCTGTAGACCCCGCAGGTACCAGAAGGTGCCCTAAGGTCTCCCTGGAGCCTTCTGTTTCTTCTCCAGGCTCAAAAACTCCAACTGTCTGAACCTGTCTTCATAGGAGAGGTGCACCAGTCCTCTGGTCATTGTCATGGCCCTCCTCACTGTCAAGCATGTCCTCAAGGTGGCTAACAAGAAGCTATCCCTGCAGCATGACCAGCCACCTCCAGTGGTTGCCCACAGACATCTGTGCATCCATAGACAGACTTAACCAGAGGCTGCTGCTGGCTCAGTGACCCCACTGCATAAGCAGATTGTCTCCAGTGGGCTGTGTGGGCTTTCCCCAAATGTGTACTCACTATTCTCCTCTGCTGCCCCTGTTTATAGGACAGACCTCGATTCATAATCAATATTTCAGATGTTTAATTAGAAGTACAAGTTAAACCACTAAATGCTCAAGCTGACAGCTTGTGGTAGCTTCCCTCCTGTGGAGCAGCAGGGAGAGCCCACCTACACAACTCCCATAACACTGTGTTTGTACTACTCTGTAAAGCTGTATCTGCACTGGAAAATGTAACGTGCCCCACATTACACCCTGGTCCTAAGGTCAGGGAGTATAGAACAGCAGATGTACACAACATTAAACTCTCTTAGCTTGCAAATGGAGCAGCTGCAACCAAATTGCCTCTCAGAAAGAGTCATTGGCCATGGTCAACCTTGAACCATGTCCAGGGCTGTATGGGAGACAACTCACTGGTCCCACAGTGAGGATGTGCCAAGTGCCATCACATCAGTTTAATGGACGACACCTACAGTGCCTGGTCATGCTCCCCAGTACTGGTACAGATGCAACCTGAAGTCCATATGGCTACTAGTTCGTTGCTTGCAGGAGCCAGAAAAGCCATGACAACAAACAAACAAACAAACCAACCCAAACAACAGCAACAGCAGATGAAGGTAATCCCTCAGCCACTCCCAGGACATTCCTGGTCCCATGTCACAGAGTACCACCCTCCAAGATGAACATACAAGTGGTCCTGAGATCCTGCCAAGAACCAGGACAGTAAATTGGCCAGCTTTAAGCACAAACCAAGGCCAGGTTGGGTGGGGCTCTGAGCAACCTGATCTAGTGGGAGGTGTCCCTGCCCATGCAGGGGGTTTGGAACTAGATGATCTTTAAGGTCCCTTCCAACCCAAACTATTTTGTGATTCTATGATTCCATGATTGATCCTATGATTTTATTATATTTTTTAAATGTTTTCTTTTATGCAACTGTCATCAACCTAGAAGCATAAATGCAAGACCTGGGAAGGGATATCACAGATCCCTACTGACACGGGAGATAAGGTGTCATCAAGTCATGACCCAAAAGAGATTACATTCTCCCGAAAAGGGCCCATATTTGCCTTCTTGGTGGGGCACAAACTGCTGGATTTTTGGATAAGGATCACAGAAGACATTTTTCTTTTTGCAAGCATATGTTTAAGATGAACTCTGCAGACATTAGGTGTATTTTCCCAAAGGTGTGAACTCAACCTTGAGAAAGTGCTGAGTAAAGGGATAAGTAATTAGTGATGGATAGCACGTTCACCAAGTCCATTAGCTGGAAAGAAAAGCAAACCTGCAGCATGCTCAGCTGGAAAGAAAAGCAAACCTACAACATGCTTCACATTCCTTCCCTGCATTTCCCTGCCTCCTGACAGCATACCAACCACCCCCTTGCAGCCCATGCTGCTGCTTGTCAGGTGGCTTCCCCCAGCACAGCTTCAGGTCTCACTGGGGACTGGCATTTCCAATCAATTAGACATGTCACTGCTGAATTTCTCTGCTAATTACCAGAGTTTATTATGTCTAAAGCCAGGTTAAATGCAGAATTCCTGAGGTCAAATGGGGTCACCTAGACAATCAGTTCCACATTTTCCGTAGCAAAAGAGACCTCCACAATCAGTCACTGCCAAGTGGTTTGTAATGACCAACCTGCCAGTTAATGGCCTGAGGTGAAAGTCTCAAGGATAGATAATGCATTTGGAGAGAGAAAGGAAAAAAAATCTGAAACAGCAAAGAAAAAGACCACTTTGGAAGTGATTATAGCACGGATGTGTGAACCCACAACCCTTTCTTTGTGTCTTAGTGTGGAAGAAGATGGCTTTCCTCTACACATCAAGCAGCACACAGAGCAGGAAGAGTTTTCCTCCATGCTACATTCTGGGTCCCAGCTGCCAAATGCCTTTTGGATTCAAAGGTGTCAGCTGAGGGCATGGTGAAAGCAAAGGTGCTATGGGTTAAGGACTGATAGACCAGATCCCACAGGCTGATAAAAAATGTGCTGTGAGGTTTTCTAACCGTTTCTTCACCCTCCTTGTGTAGTGATAGACATGGTGGTTGTAAGAGGGTTGCAAGTCAAGGAAAGCCTGGGAGGACTGTTCTTGAAAAATGGAGCACACATTTCCCTTCAGAAGGAAAAGATAAACATCTCCCCATCTGTTGTGGAGACCAAAGGGTTTCCAAATTTCTCTTGGCTCATTTTGACTCTGCATCCTGTGGGTGAAAGATGTCCTGTCCCTTACCAGCATGTTGCATGGAGCTGGCTGTAGCAAAGCATGAAACAATTCAGCACATGGGGAGGCTCAAAGTGCTCCGTGTTTGCAGCAGCAGCTGCCTGAAGAGCTTTTCCTAAATGTCAACACTGTTTTCAGAAACAATTATAGGGAATGCAAAGACAGCAATCAGGGAGTTATGTACCTCTTCTCCATCCAACGGCTGGCAGAGGAGTTTATATCATGAGGAAGCCAAAAGAGAATCCCTCTAACTACTGGCCCTGAAAACTCCCTCTAAAGGACAACACTACACAGGCTTCCCTTCCCAATGTCAAAGGCTTCAGGATGACCAGTGTTGTGGAGGCAAAACAGACCCCCATGGATCCTCCTGCAGCTGGAGAGGTGCTGCAGAGCTGTGAGAGTCCACACTGTCAATCTCTTCATGGTCTCTTGCAGGGGTTTGGCTGTCCAAATTGCAGTGTCTCAAACAATGTTCAGGAAGGGCTTGGGTGTATTCCCTACAGTCTGGATGGAGCTACAGGCATGCTGTGCCATTTGGTCTCAGCACCAGAGAATGTTCCCTGGTTCACTGCATTTATGAGTATAGCAGCTGGGAAAAAAGGATACTTTGCTCTGACTGTCAGTGCAAATGTCTGCCTGCTTCCTTTGTGCCAGTGCTCCATGAATCCAATAGCAATTATGTGAATCACCCTGAAGTTGATACTCCATCAAAACACATTCCTGATGTGATGCTTGGAGAAAACACATGGGTTACCTTTGCTCTTTGGGGCAGAAACTACTGACACGTGCAGTTAAAAAGTGCTTGGAATGTTCCTTCCAGTGAAAGCTTCCCAAATGATGCTATGGGAGCAGGGATGTTGTACAAACACTGTCTTTCATCCTCAAGAAATCCAAAGGGCTTTACAAGTGCATAAATACATCACAAAGGCATCCACAGATTCAAGCTCTCAGGAGGTGGACACAAAAGCAGGTTTTTATATAGGAGTCAAGGGCTAGAGGAAAACAAGTTAATTCATCAGATGAATTAAATAAAGGATTTCTAGGGAGTCAGAATGAGGTGAATGGTTCTGGGATTGGGATGATAGAGCAGAACTAAGGGTTTAGGGACTATTATTTCAAAAATTCCCAACCAGGCAGTGACACTTGGCAGAGGAGTTGCCCAGGTACAACATCCACTAAATGGGCAGGCAAACAAACACCCACTGATCTATCCACACAACTTTCTGTGCTGATTTTTCAGTCCCCTCAAATCTTTCCAGCCACCCAAAACCCATGACCTTCCTATATTTATTGCATAGACACAACCACAGGTGTTTGCCTGGACTCTAGGGAAGCACCAGGTGTCTTCCTGGGCTGAACTGTCCATCTACACTACAAACAAAACCACAGATATACCCTGTACAACAGAGTATTGACCAAGTCCACAGTTCACTGGTTCAAATTATCTTTTATAAAGGAAAAAAATGAAAGCAAGACAAGCTACATTAAGTCTCAAGGATTGCCACTATTTTCTCATCCAGAAAGGAGATAAAACAATAAAATTATTTTCGGTGTACTTGAGTAAACTTGTTTCCAATCACAAACTGGAATAGAACTAAAACTGGGAAAAAGCCCAAACAAACCCTGAAAAAAAAAAAAAAACTGGAAAAAAACTTTAATGTCACAGTATGACTTTAAAGTTCTTTTTTTAATAGAAAAGAACATAAAAGCCAGTTTGCCTTTTAAGGGCAATTCTGAAATAGATTTAATTTTCCTGTTCCTACTACACACATCTATGATGACAATGACTATATCAAGTAATATAAAGTGATGAGAGACATTTAGCTGTGACCTAAAGCAAGCAAGACTCAAAGCCAAGAGTGCAGGCAACACAACAAATTCCAGGGCACTTAAAAAGTTATCCCTGAGTCTGAGAACAAAACGCTTATTAATCCCCACAAGCAAGGAGCATGCTTAGGAGCTCAGAGGTATCACATGAAAAATAGAAAACGCATTAGAAAATGATAACTCTGTGCACTTAGGGTGTAAGGAAACACCCCAAGAGAGCAAGCAGTTGCTTCAAAGAAAGTAATAAGATACATGAGCCTGCAATGGAAACAACTTTTGAAGCATATTTAAAATGCAGTAATTAAAAGAACAGCCCCTGACAGCCACCGGGCACCGGGCTGGGAAAGCACTCAAGCATGTGCTAGACTTAAAAGCTTAAACCCAAGAGCTATGGAAGTGCCTATACCTTGAAACCAGAGTCTCTGTCTTGCTCAATTCCTCCCTCCCAGGCAGCATTGGTGCCCAGGAGTGGAATACCAAAGCAGGAGGATGATTAACTACTGGTGCTTTCAAGTGACCTGCAAATGCAAGGTCTATGTGAGGCAGTGGAGAGGAGGAGACCTGGCTGTCAGTGAGATTGGAGGAGACAGATGTTTAATGGAGTCCAGGATTACAGATCTGCCAGGCTTCACATGTAATCACCAGCTTCTTAGGTTTCCTCTTGCTTCTCCCCTTCTTCTGGGTCTATTACAGGGTCAGGAGCTGGGGGGAGGGGAGGATGGAGATTTTCAGATTTCCAGCTAAATTCCTTGAGCTGTCCTTAATACTCTGATCCATTCCCAGCTGAAATCACAACCTACCACTCTGGTGGGACTCTGAGAGACAGGAGTGGGATTTTTGTTTAAAACACAAGGAGCAATGCAGTTAACTCCACAGATCCACCTCCTTTTCCCCAAACAGCACGGCAGCTCTGCTGAGCAGTCTGTGTTTGACTCAGAGAGGCCACAAGGCAGAGGAACAACACCACAATCAATAGTGCCAGATGACCCTCACACCATGTGCTGGGCAGCACTGTGCCCCAGGGGACAGGTCTGCAGATCTTCTCACTCGTCACCCACTCCTGAGGATCAATAGTCCCTGCAGCTTCTCACCCAGGGAATGACTCTACAAATGCTTTTTTGCATTTATGGGCATTGCTCACTCTTTCCCCCAGTCTTACTCATTTGTTGTTGTCTGTGAAAGGAAGGGGGTAGCTATTGCTTTGTGAAAGATGAGCCCATGAATTAGAAGGACCAATGCTCCCAGTTGAAAACACAGGGGGCAGGAGGTGGGAGACATGGTTAAGCTAAATCATAGAATGGTTTGTGTTGGAAGGGACCTGAAAGATCATCTAGTTCCAACATCCCTGCGATGGGCAGGGTCACTTTCCACTAGACCAGGTTGCTCTAAGCCCCATCCAACCTGGCCTGAATGACCCATCTCATTCCTCATGTTATGACTCCAGGCAACTCCTTAAAAATGTGTCCACCACATGGATACCTTAAGGCAAAGAGTCCCACAGGCAAATTAGACCATCCCCTATGGGAACCCAGTACAGTCCAAAGCCTCCTTGCATCCTCCAGCTCCTGCTGTGCTTCTTTTAGCAGCCTGTGGAGGAAGCATCCTGGCATGGGGATGACTCTTTGGCAAGCTGAGGGATGAATGCTGACATTAGGCATTGGTGAAGTTCAAGCCAAATGCAGATCCACAGATGGCAGCGTGAAAGCTGCAGTTCTACCCTCCAAAGTTACAATCACAGACTGGTTTGGGTTGGAAGGAACCTTAAAGATCATCTAGTTCCAACATCCCTGCATGGGGCAGGTCTGGAAGAGACAGGGTTCTAGCACAGATAAGCAAGGCAAAGCATGAAGCAAAAGGCTTAAATCTTTTCCTCCAGTGAAAGACTGTCAAACTGCTCCCAGCTAGTCCTCTCCACAGAGTATGGGCTTGTCCATGTTCCTCTACATGGGGTCAAGAAAGCTACAACTTAGTGTCATCTACAAGATGGCTACAAAGAGGAGAACAAGTATTCTCTCAAGAAACATTTCCCTCTCCAATACACAGCAGAGCCCAGACTAGATACCTGATGGTAACATAGCCAAAGTTCCTCTGAACTTTGGGATTCAGCAAAGCTTTCTTCCAGCTTTCATCAGGGCACATGCACCAGCCCCACATGTCAGGAGGAGCTGATTTTTCCGTAGCTAGTAGCAGGAATTGCAGAGAACTCCAAAAGTGGTCCTGATCTGGAAATATCTTCTGTACCTTCAGGACACATGGAGTTACAGTGGTATGATGTACAAGGACTCTGTGAAGAAGGCAGGGTATGATTCTAGGTATCTCCCAAACCCTGGACTGTCTTTCAGCTGCAAATCCTTTATCCTTTCCAGTGCACTCAGTATAGCACTTTTTTTAGGGCAAAGTGGAATACTTGAATACAGCATCAGCATGGCTAACAAAAGTATTTCCAAAGCGTACAAAGAACTTAATTCAAGTGTGAAAAGCCCAAGGCTGAGGGACAGTGGGAGATGAAATTCCACATGCCCATGCATCTCATGGGATGGAGACAGCCCCTGGCGGAATTTCTTGCCTTGCATGAAAGACTCATTTAGGACACCTCCAAGACCTTGAATTGATTCCTCACCCGCTCACCTAGCTTTCTGAGTTATTTACATCCCTGCTGGAGCTCACAACCAACCCAGCAGGAGATTAAGGGACTCCTCACTCCCTTAATTATCCCACAACTGCTTACTCCTAGGATCCTCATGTGCTAGCAGCAAATGAGTCAAAATCAAGCTCCACTATGACTTTTTGCAATAAAATGCCTTTTGCTGATAGAAAGTTCTTTCTCAGGAGAAATGTGCTGCAGTTTTGCTGATGGGCCAAATAATTTTTTTCATTCTTGAATGAAACTCACACTTGCACAGTGTCTTTTCCATCCTTAGCTGGGCATCCATGGAGGATTTCCATCCATGCAGTCATTTCTCAGAAGGCATCTGACCTTATTTAACAGGCCCTTAATTCAGTGAAAGCAAATTCAAGGGAGAGGGGAGTTCAGCCTCTGAAGTTGCTGAGGCTGATGAGCGCTATTTTAGGGGAAGGAAAGAACAGTCAAAGAGAACAGAAGTTGCCTTTGCTGTCAACTGGGATTGCACCCATTGCTTGCTGGAGACTGACTGAACTCTAGGAACTGTTCTGCCCTGTTTGTGAAGGACTGGCCAAGAGCAGGGTAGCTGGGCAATGAAATGAGCACTTTGGAGGCCTCTTCTTTTGAGGATTTAGGCAAAGACTAACATGACACATCTTCATAAACACAGTGTGATTTCCAACTCCTAACTTGGGCCCCTTAGAAGCTCTGATGACCCTGACCTTACCTAGGATATCAGTCTGGTCTAGGAGAAGCCAATTACTTCAAGGAAGAGGCCATACTGTCAACACTTCCTTCCTTCCTGGCTTTAAGGAATTGAACAGTTGAGTCCTGCAGAAGACCTGACCAAAGAAACTATGTGCACAGAGTGATCATCTTTCACACTATGCACAGTAGCCCCTTCTACACATTGACAGTCAATAGTCCAAGAACCTACAAGACAGCAGAGTTGAATGATGGAAATCTGCAACAGCAGTGCCAAAATTTACAGTTTATTGGTGTCTCTGCTGCCTTTAAATCCCCAGGTCAAAAAGTCACACTTATTAGACAATCTCAGCTTTCCATTTTCAAACAAGATCTTTTCTATCTTTTCTGGTTCTGGGCCAATAATGAAAAACAGGGGCTGCAAGAAACCTGATGGCTCAGAAACCAACAGATGCAAATTAAAAGGAAAAACTCTCGAGTTATTTTTAAAACTTGTGATCTTGAGCCAGTTTTTTGAGGGACAGTCTCAAACTCAAAATCCCCTGGAAACAGCCACTCCAAACCTAGGAGTTAATGCCAATTGAAATCTTGTGCAAAGACCACATTTGAAGAAATTAAGCTATAATTAAGTAAAGATATTAATTATTGCTTTAACTAATTGGTATGATAACGTAAGCAGCTGACAAGATTTTAATCACTGGTCATGAAATCAGAAGTAAACTAACCAGTCACCACCTCTTCCTTTGCAGCTAATTTGCACACAATAATTCTGTTGCAGATAGTGACTCAGCACCAAAGGGAGGAAGAATAAATCTCAGGAGACAAATAGGTATAAGCCTTGCCAATTTTAATGAGAAACAGATACAGAAAGGCCAAAAAGGCCCTGTCAACATGATTTGTGATGCTGTTCCTTAATCTTTTCCAAATGTGGTTTCTGCCATGCTTTCGTTGAAGTACATATTTATTTGATATTTCATTGGCAAAGTTTAAAAGAGCCCCCCAAATACCCCAAATACCTCTCTGCTTCTGCTACACATGACCCCACCAGTCTCACCTTCGACATGCAGTAATGGTTTTAGGGGATGATTGCACTGCACAGATGTGATTTATTCTGAGATCATGGATGACTTTCTGCTAGTTTCCAAGGAAGAAGCACAACTTCTGGAGCGTGAAGCTGACTCACCTGCATGAAACAAACCTTCCTTCACAGAGAGGCACAGCAAACCTTTGAGTCAGATGTAAGGTTACTCATAAACTGTTTGCAGAGCATAGTCTTCCCTAGCCATGAGTGAACCAAAAGTAGGAGGCAGCTCAAAGCATTGGGATTTTAATAATACAAAGTTGTGGCCTCTTGCTGTTTGCCTTTTGATTTTTGAGCCTTTAAGTTAATTTTGTCTAACTCTTCCCTTTGATCCCACCATATCAAAGGAAAGAGCTGAGTTTCTTGTGACTTGGAGCTGCTTCCAGGTGCTGTGTCAGCTTTGCAAAACACACCTAACACTGGGAGACACCCCAGAGTCCAACACACAATCACAGAATCATAGAATGGTTAAGGTTGGAAGGGACCTTAAAGATCATCAGGTTTCAACCTACCTGCTATAAGCTAACATGTTGAAACAGAGATATTTAGGGAGTGATGGAGGTGACCTTCCAAATACTAGTCTGAAGCCCCAACAGGAGAATAAGCATCCTGCACCTCCTGACTTGTAGCTCTGGACTGCACATGCATGCCAACAGGTAAGCATCAAGGAGGCAAGGAGGCATGGTCAGCCAGCAGTGTGGTGGCAGCTGGAATAGGAGAGAGCAAAGAAACAGGGGTACCAGGACTGTAAGAGTGACAGAAAAGAAAGCATAAGTCCAAAAATGAGAGGACAGGGCCACAAAGAGGGGTGGGATCAGAGACAGAGACATGAATAGTGAGGAAGGGGTGAGAGAAGCATCTTAACCCCTGCAGGTTTCTTCAGGGAGCTTGTGGGCTCAGGCTTCTCATTTGGGAGGAGAAAGAAATTCAGAGGGAGGGTCAGAGGAGGAAGAGGGACCTAAGGAGACAGTTGCATGTGTGATGAGGAGCAGAGGAGATGCAGAGACAATTCAGGCCTCCTTCCTCTGCTTCTTGTAGCAGTGTTTCCCATTTGCTCCTCATCCCCTTCAATCAGCATATGAGGCAGAGGACTCTTCAGTGTCTGCGCACCAGAAACAGACAAGGAAAAAGAAACAGCCCAAGCTTCCAATGTACCAATATCTCCATGACCTCCAGGGAGTATCTCAATACAGGGACAAGTGCCATCCAGACAGATAAGTGAGTAAATTACACCTAGAGCAGCTGCCTCCCTGCCTCTGCCCCACTAGATCCTCTGTTCTATGGGAAACACTGTCCAGCTTGTAACTCACTTGTACCTCACTAGCCCCCAGCCTTTGTTAATGCTAGGGCTAAATGTCAGATCTCCTGATAAATCATGACAGATCCCACACATCCACCCATCCTTCCCTGCTCTGTTGAGAGGGTTTTAAAACATGTCTGAACTTGAAACATGCATCTGCCTGCACGTCTGTGAAATAATGGGACCTTTGTATACCGTGTCTCTGGGTTTTGGTGACAAGTCTTCCCCCCTCCTCATTCTATCAGTCTCCCTATAGAACACGTATTTATGTCTGTGGAGCCCCTCTGACAGTGTAAAGCTGCTGCACCCTGCTCCTGAGAGCACAGCCCATCTGATCATGATGTTTGGCACCTCTCAACATTCACAGGAGCTGCAAGGAATGACCTGTTCCAGCCACAGACCACAGGGCTCAGCTGGGTTCCCAGTTCCCCTTGGAGCCCAGGGTGTTCAGCTCCAGATGAAAAGTCCCATGTGCAACCCAAAGACCCCCCCAGTGCACTGAGAAAAATACTCCCATTATGAGGAAGCCACTTCTTGTAGCCAAGTTTATTGTGACAGCACTTTTTAGGTCTTTCAAGTTAAAGGATGCCTTGCTGAGCTGCATCTGAACATCTCATTGCAAAACAATTTGAGGCATGGCAAGAGCAATACTTGCTGGGACTGTTAGAGCCACAATAGATCTGGGACAAGCTGGAGAAATTGGCTTTATTATATTGGCTTCCATTCCCATTCAGGATTGGTGAGCAATGGAGCCAAACCTGGCAAAACTGCTTTTCAGTAGAGTAGCTACACACCCAACAAAACCACTCATCTCCAGGGTCCAGCCAGGTTTGAGCCCAGCAGATGGAAGGAGGAGAAACCTCCTCCTTCCCCAGGGATAGGAACAGCCCTGGTGCCAGTCTACCTTTGAAAAGGTCAGGTCAAGCCATCACCCTCTTGTCCTTCATCTCCACAGACCTCACAATATGAGGGGACTTCTGTGGGCAATGAAAACCTCTGATGAGTCAGAACTTCATCCATTTATGAAAAGAACTGTACAACGTGGCTTGTACAGTGGGTGGGATCTGTTCTCCTCAAGGCCAGCCTGAACTTCTTCTCCACACCATTCATTGTCCTGCCTCCAGCAAAGGCAAACCACTGTGCTTGTTCTCAGCCACTGAGGCTCCACAACTGTTAATTAATTGACGTCCCACAACTGTTAATTTATTGAAGCATTCAAATGTGTGATATCATGAGCACCTAGACAGTGACTGTGTTGCTGTGATGGCAGCACTGTCAGTAGCATTGCTTGCCACGTTGCAGATAAAATCAGGTGGGCAAAGGCTTCTGTAATGTTAAGTGTTTCACAAAACTGGATCAGATTTTAAATAATAACAGTCTGTGACCTTTTCACTAACATCTCTCATACTCTTGAGCTTAAAAGATGGGTGGGAGGAGATAATCAAATGAGTCATAAGGGACTCAGGGCTCCTGGGTTCTCTATGGGTCTCTGCCAAAAAAACTGTGGCACTAAAAAAAACCTGCTTAAATTTGTGCTTCAGAAGAGTCAACCACAAAATGAATCTGCTCACATTGTAATGGTCAGGTGAGTACAGGTAGTTAACATACCAGCAAGAATATGTTCTTGGAAGTTTCTGCAGGGAAAATAAATTGCACCTTTTGTTCCAGATTTCATTTTTTAAGGAGCTGAATGAGTGAACAGTGCTGTCCTGTTGAAAGAATGAAGACAGCACAGTAAGATTGCCACTCTGGGCAAATCTGGACTCAGTGGATTGATTGTTGGCATATTGTCACGCTCAAGGGCTTTGACCATGTGTGGAGCCCCATTCTGCTCCAAGAAAAAAGAAAGGAACCACAGAGTAAAAGGATGAGAAAGGGGAATGGTGCCTTGACCAAAGTGCCTCAGGAGCTCACAAGCATTACCTGCCTTCAACTTCCCATCCCATCCCAACAGGTGTGTTCACTTCAGTGCTGGAGATGACATCCCATTCTTCCTCAGCATGGAGCAGATGAGAAAGAAATCCCAGCTCTGTCATCACATCCTTTCTCCTGAGTTATCAACATCTCACAGCCTCTTCCATAAAGACAAATGTACAGAGTTGCTTCCCTCCCCAGTCTGAATTGGATGTATAAATATCCAAAGCTCAGGGAGAGGTCTGGAGACATTGCAGAGGCACAGAACATTCAAAATAAAATTATTCAAGAAGAAGAGATGACAGTCATAGGTTGGAAACTGTAACTCCCCAAATTTGCATGGGGAGAAGGATAGCCAGCCTGCCACAGCTGAGCTTCTGAACCACAACAACCCTGGTAAACACCTTCTCCAAAACCTGCATGTATCACTGCCTTATGGATCAGGAGAAAACTTCTCCTTCCTTAGGTAAAAGCTATTAATTTCAGCATTAGCCACAGCCTGGAAAACAGCCACCTGAAGAGGATATGAGGAGGGTCTATAAAATCATGGCAAATGAAGAACAAACAAACAAATTATTCACTCTTGCTTTTTTTTAAGGGAGGAATTAGTGGGTGGTCAAATTATCACAAGGGTGAGAAGAGGGAACATTGTGGCTCAGCTCCATTGTGGAGACTGCTGACTGTTGACCACTGTAGTGCAGTGCTGTCAGAGGGCTGGGGCAAAACATGCAACATCTAAGAAGGATCTTGGCATCAGGGAACAGGGTGATACCAGGAAGAAATGATATTGCTCTGAAACTGCTATGGGGACGTGTGCTCCCAAACAAGACAGCCTCCAGGTTATTAGCAAAGGCAATAAGTAGCAATTTAAGTGGGTGTTTTGTGTTTGGTGCCACTCATATGATCCAAGGTCAGGTGGCTAACACTTCCTCAATGAATCATTGAACACAAATGTATGGGTGAACATGTTCCACTTGGACCAGTGGCCTCCAGTTGAACTGAAGGTGCACTGTAGACCACATGCCATCACCCTGCCAAAATCCCTCAAAAAACCCTCTTTTTTGCCTGTGAATCTAAAGCTCCTCACAAGCACCCAGGAATTAACCAGTTACAATGTTTCAAGCCCCTGCATGTCCACAAGATTAATTATGTACAATGAATTTCTTTATGTGAAATGATTTCTTCCTCCCACCCCACGCAGCAAACTTCCTAAGGCCAAGCACTCTGCTGAAATCAGCCAGACTTCCATGTTGAACACCCAGATTGGTCCTTCCCTGGAATCTGGCTGGCAGTATCTTCAATAATAATGCTAATAGCACAACAGGCAAGTCAAGCTAAACTTGGCTTGCACCCTGGCAGGCAGCATCCTACACTCTTGATCACCATGTCTCAGAGAGGTTCCAGCATCTCCAAATATTCCAGTTGGAACCAAGGAATTCAGTGTTACACTTACTCCTATCTGTGGCAGACATAGCCACAGTTTGAATGGGGGTGGAGAGCAACGTGGTCTGCAGCAGGTGTAGTAGCAACTCATTGTCCTGTAGCCAGCAGGACGTGTACTGCATAAAGCAATGCTGGGGGTGGTTTCTGTCCCATTAGTTCTCTGGCCCCTCAAAAATTCCATCAGTGTATAAATGCAATGGTTTCTAAGCACAAAAAATCATGAGATCAACAATGAAGCACATCTTATAGTAACTATGTTTGCTACCAGAATTCATGTGCAATTCTGATGTCGATCAGGATCAAGGTAAAAGCTTTCAAAGCACCATGGAGTAATGGAGTGTCTTACCTGCTTCTCAGACATGATGTAGAGGTGTTCATGATCCATGGAGAAGGCCATATCCCGCAGTACAGGGCCAGTATCCACCACCTGCACGATCTCGTATTCCATTGTGTTCTTGGTGGTGCCATCCACACGGATCTGCAGAGCAAAAACAAAAGCAGGGAGAGAACATGAGTATTTTTGCCTCTGTCCATGGAGAATAATCATTGGAGAAATGCCTTGTGGTCCAGACTATTTGGACAGCAACCATGCAAAGAGAACTTTTCCCCTGCCTCCTTACTTAAAGGATAAAGCAGGTTTAACTGCTTTTGCTGGTCCCATCAAACACAAGAGCACTGTAGAACAATCCAGAGTCTGCTTGCTTTCATCTGGCACTATCACTGTGTTGTTGTCATTGCCTGGATAAATCTAGTGAGCTGGAAATGATGGCACAAAGAGCAGAATTTGTGGTGATGATGAGCTAAAGATATAAAACCACACAAGAGTCTGTAGGACTGATTCACTCAAATGCTAGTCAGACAGTATTATTATTCTTCTTGCTAATAGTCCATGGGGCAATATATTACTGCAGAGTGTACAATACAGCACAGACTATTTCTCTTGTTGATTACATATATCAGATATTGAAATCAGTCCTGCACAAATGTGGCACCTTATGATTCCAGCCACATCTCATAACAGCATGTCACTTAGGAACATCAATATCTGGAATTACGAGAAGGAAACAGACGTGCAGTCCCGGTCTATCCCTGACCATGATCCAGCAATACAGAGGAAAGTGCACAAAACGACAGAGGTTTTTTTTACCTGTCTAAAAACAACTACTAGAGATTTGTTTCAAAAGCAGCTGGAAAAGGTTTGTAATCCCTTTGAATACTATAATAGCAGTTCAGGATAACCTAGCAATCCACAGGAGTGTCGGGTCACTCTGGATCATGTGATACTCCATACTTCAGCAAACCCAAAGCCACGTGTTTCGGGGATGCATCCACTTTCCTTATCTCCCTTATAGTCTTTTCAATGTGTTGCCTTTCACTTTCAGAAAATCTTCTGCCCTACAGCAACACAAACATTACAGTATCCTTCCCTAGAAGAAACAAGTTGTAGTTGCTCTCCTTTGTGTACCACATAGAATCATAGAACAGCTTGGGGTGGAAGGGTCCTTATAGATCACCAATGCTGCCCTGCTATGGAGGGCCACCTTCCACTAGACCAGGTTGCTCCAAGCCCCATCCAACCTGGCCTTGAACAGTTCAAGGGATGGGGGAGCCACAACTTCTCTGAAAAATCTATGCCAGTGCCTCACCACCCTCACAGCAGAGTTTCTTCCACATCACAATCTCCATACCTTCCTGACCAAAGGGTCCCAGTCTCTGGTTTGTACTTGTGTAGTTTGGTAGCTGAGTAAAAAACACCCTCTCACCCAAAGGAAATAACAGGCCATGGAGTACCTATGGTATCAAGACTCATTCCCACTGTTCCCTGGCACAGTCCAGGGGCTTGTTCCTTCTTTATCAACCTTTCAGCCATGAAAATGAGACTGAATCATCTTCTGTATTAGAAAGGCAAACGGAGAGGAGAAGAAGAAATGACAAAGGGTCTGGAAAGCCTGTATGAGCAAAGGGCAGCAATTATATACAGTTTCTTATCTTTGTCCTTCCTTGATCTCCCCACCTGCTGTATGACAACAAAGACAAATTATTCTCCCAGGAAAGATGGGGAAATAAGTCAGAGAGGAGTCAGAGGGGCTCTCTGTGACAGAAAAGGGTGTGGAGGGTGTTCAGAGATGCTCAGGTCCTACATGCCATCCATCAACCTCTGCAGAAGTGGGTGCACTTGCAGGCACTGGCTGTTGGGCTGCTCAAATGACACCAGAGGATTTGCAGTTAGCTTGTCATTTTGATGGATCTAGTGATGACAGGAACATACCCTGTAGCATCAACACACATAGAGGTCAAGGCCTGAAGCCCAACCCTGAGCATTCGTGCCTCTTGCTGGCTCTGACTGCCTGGGAGGAAAGGGATTGCTTATGTCCATGGTCCCTAGTGGATGAATTCAGCTCCTCAGAGTCTCTTCTTGAAAGTGGACACTGATGTCATTCACCCATCAGGTCAAGGGCAAAGAGGCCAATAGGCTCAGGATGAGTCGTTCTGCTTAGGACAGTCAGGAGAAAGGAAGGAGACAGAAAGGGCTGCAGGTTGAGGAGTGCAGGAGTCTCCCTGTTGGGGCTCTGCCCAGGGTAGCTCAAATGCCCCCACAGTAGGAGCTTTTCCTATTTCCTTTCCTATTTCCCACAGACACTTTCCAGCACCAAGTTCTGACTCTCAGGGAGCAGTCGCTGAGCTTTGCTGTTTCAGCTCTGCATCACCCCCGGTCCCTTGAGGCTGCTCATCCCTGTCAGAGGCTGCAGAAGATCCTCAATGTCTCTGCTGATCACTCTGCTAAACAAAACTTATGTCTTTGCTGCTTTGACCTTGATTTTTCAGCATCATCAGGGTCAGATCTGTGAGCCACTAGATATGTAAGCAGCCAATTATCACCCCAGGGCTCAGTCACTATCCACAGCCTTTGCCAGGCCCCATTAGAGGGGAAAGAGCTCCGAGATGGAAGAGGCAGGCTGGAGAAATAGCCGGCTGGAGTTAACAAACCACACAGCCAGGAGGCACAGCCCCCAGGGATCTCCCGGGTGCATGTGGTGCAGGTAAAACATTGCAGAGGTTTCACACCAGGGAAACAGAGACACTAGAAGTGATTTAACAGCTATTGCTAGCCTAATTGCCTGCAAAATCATTATTTTTCAGAGGGGGGGAAGAAGGAAAAGAGCTCATTCCATCGTACATGTGCAAACACACACATGTGCATTCATGCACACACAGCACAACAACTTAAGTGCAGAAACCTCTCTCTCTTTTTAAAGCTGGTAGCTAAGGAGAAACAAAATCCATAGAATCATAGAATCACAGAACGGTTTGCATTGGGAGAGACCTTTAAGGTCATCTAGTCCCAACCACCCTGCCATGGGCAGGGACACCTCCCACTAGACCAGGTTTCTCCAAGCCCCATCCAACCTGCCCTTGAACACTTCTAGGGATGGGGCAGCCACAGCTTCTCTGGGCAACTTCTTCCAGTGTCTCACCACCCTCATAGTGAAGAATTTCCTCCTAATGTCTAATCTAAAGAAGGGCAGAAGGTCTGGTATGTATTCATCCACACTGCACAGACTGTGCAAGCCCTGAACAAGCAAAGAGGTGATTACAGTTGCTTGCAGCCAGAAGTCTGGCCCTTAACTCAAGCCATCCCTTTACCTGTCTTAAACTCTGGCTTTCATATGTTCAACCTCAGGCACAGAGCCCAGAGGATCTCCACCTCCCCTGCACACTCTTCTCAGTCCTGAGCATCAAACAACAAAGCAGCAATTTCTCTGAGAGAGATTTATTCCTGCCTCCCAGTCACCAACTAGAACCAGGGCATTTGGGTTAGCAAAAACAATCAAAAGAGGAGCCTGTGAAGGGGAAATGAGAAGATTCTCCCCAAAGTCTGCAAATGATCACCACTAAAGTCAGGGAAACAGATACAACCTCTGCTCAGAAAGCTCTTGAAGTTGCCAATTGCAGGGAATTTGAAGCACACATCAGCAGTTTGCTCTGTTCCTTCTTTCTTTGCTGGCATCAGCCACAAGCCCCCGTAGAGTTGGGGTGCTGGCATAGCTAGAGTGTTCTTCTCACTGAAGTATGAGTATTCTGATATTCAAGATGTTCTTATTAGGTTGTGGGATAAGAACCTGACTGAAAGTCCACTGGGGATTTCTCCTTGAAACTGCCTGTGGACCACAAGCATCTCTGCAAGGCAGGAGGGAAGCAAGAAGTGATGGAAGGAAGGACCATACATGAATCTCAAAATGGTCAGTCCACCACAACCACCCCTACCAGATATGTCCACGCTCCTCCACAAACATGTTTATCATCTCCACCACAGGAATACCTGTTCTCACAGCCTACATGTCTGTCCTGGACAGGCACATGCTCCTTGGACCACAAGATGCTCTACTCAAGACTCCAAGTTCCCCTACTGTCCTTTAGGCCAACACACATGTACAGAGCTCCCAGGGACCAAAGTGCTCAGGCTGCACCATTAATCCTGCTTCCCAGAAGGCTGTGCTCACTGGGCTTCATTCTGCAAAGCTGGCTTCTATTAAAACATCAGCATGATGCCTCCCGAAGGTCAACTACCAAGGGACCTATTCTGGCAGCTGTTTGTTTGTTTGTTTGAACATTATCTAGGCCTGGCTGTTTATTTACATCCATTGAAGTATCAGACAATAAATATCTTCTCCCAGTAGCAAACAGATGCTTGCACTCGAATGTTCTGGCTAGTGCTGACTTAAAAACGATCTCCTTAATGAGCAAACAACACTATTAATCTTTAAAGACACAGACTCTGGACTTCTCTGAGCTCCTACCCTGGCCATGGCTAGGCCTACAGGCATCCTGGCAAGCAGCCCATAGGTCTGGTAGATGAAAGAAGGTAAAAGATACCTTCCATCAATTGACTGGTTCTTTTCAGCATTATCTGGGTCCTCCCAGCTGCTCTGGGATCCACAGGAGGGTGATGCTTGAGCATAGTCTCCCAGACAAGCTGGTGGCAGATGCCTCAATCACACTTCCAAGAGGTAGATGGGTTTTAGAGGTTGGGATCATCTGGTTATTGAAGTGAGGGGCACAATAAACCTCCCCAAATCATGGGTATGGACTCAAAAGGGTCAAAGAAAAAGCAGTGGGGTTGGAGGACCAAGAGGGAATGGGTGCTAGCAAGCACTTAGCCCCATTGCTGGAAGACAAACTATGATAATGAAAAAAGCAAATATCTTTAAGCTTATATCTTTAACCTTATATTTAAATACCTGCCTTCCAGACTAGAGCATCAATCCCGTCCCATGGTCTGAGAGGACCATGTTAATCTGTTATCAGTAATTCTTCCACTAAGCTGGATGGGGATGGTCTCTTTTGTTTGAAAAGCCTCATTGTGCAGATGGTGTGAGGGACCAGCCCTCAGGACCTATACTTGCTGGAAACCCCATTGTAACCCCTAAACAAAGTCTCGTTTGCATCCCAAAAGGCCTGCCTGAGAGGATGGAGACAGCACTGATGGCTGCATATGCCCTTCAGCCTGCATGTACAGAGACTGAGATAAGGATTGAGGGACGGTGGGCACAGAGGTCCACTCCAGCTGCTCAGGCTTATGACACTAACACACTTGTTCATCCTTGAGAAACAAGGAAACTAGGCCTATAAAACAGGGGGCTGCAATGGTGGGCTTTGGGAGCCTCACTGACACCAACTCTCCCCCGTTGGCTGGCCCAACGCTGGATCCAGGACTGGTGATTTTCTGTTACCGATCTCTCTAAATTTGTCTTCTCCTGCTCTCCCTTCCTTCCTAACATCATGAAGTAACACAAGGCCTAACCACAATTTTTTTTCCTCAGGTTGTGCAGCTTAAACATATATGTATTGTACTCTTGTGACCTAATTGTCAGCCTTTATGATCGTGCAGCCTAAGATAATAATTGAAGTATCCATATTCCTTCTATAGTTTTAATTAAACCTAATATTCAAATACAGACCTTGAGTGTCATTTCACCTTAATCTGATCAAGGGGTATCGGACGGTCGAGCATTTTGATCACTCTCCCTGGAAGGGCCAGGTCTGAGACAAAGGTTGGATCCAGCTGCACCTGGGCTCCTCTCTGAGAAGGAGTTTAGAAAGCAAGGGGATCCAATCTGAATCTCCCTGGGTTGCCCTGCTCAGGTCATGACAGATGGTGAGGCTAGGTGAGAAAATGGGGAAGTGACTGACCATGACAGCAGAAGAGCTGGGAAAAGCTCTCCCAAACTGTATGTCTAGATTAGCAAATAGCATAGTGTAGAAGGAGTTACCTGTAAGGGGACAGTGTTTCTGCTGAAATCCAGCATGCACACCAGATGTGCTTCGGGTGCTTTACTTCTGTTTTATCCAAGAAAAATCCAGTTCATACACTTTAAGACTGCTCTGCTGTATGAATCACAGCGAATTAAGCATGGACAACTGATTGTCTTCAAAATTGTCTTCAGACTCACTTCAGAAGCAGCTTCCTGAATGAGAACTCCTGTTACCACCTCACCTCTATTTTACTCTCCCCATAGCTTGGACTGGTCACTGGCAGCAAAATAATAGATCAACTCCACTGTGTCAGTTTATCTCAGCTGTTTCCTACTATTCTAAATCCATCACCTCCTGTCCAGAGCATCATTCCTGGGCCACCAGAATCAAAACATGACCCTCTCCATTGATTTTTTTGTATAAAGCATTTGAAACCCATCCAGGACTCCTGAAGTGTGGTCCAGAGCAGGATCATGATAGTAGGCCAGGCAGACAGCAGGAGCAGACACTGGTTGGATGATAGTCATTACAAATAATTAAATGAATAACTAAGGGGAAGAGGAACTAGTGAACCATGGCTCATTCAGCAAACTCGTCCCTCTCCATCACTCTGCTTTTGTGCAATGTCAGCAGCTCCCAAGCTGATGGAGTTATAGGGAATTCATCATCACCATCCCCTCTGCTCCCAGCTGGAGTTCCAGCAGCTCCCACTCAAGTCACGCTGGTGGTTTGTTTTGGCCATGAAATTGCCCCAGTTCCCAGAGGAGGTGATTGAGTAGCTGCCAGGGAGATTGCCAGGATGAATTTCAAAGGCAAAGCCCCCACAGGTCTCAGAATCCATTCCTGCTGCCTCCTCCTGGGTGCAAGGGAGTGAACATGGCTGTGTCACTGCCTCTGGAAGGAGGAGAAATACATTGGGGCAGGGAAAGCCAGACCTGGCAAACCAATATCTGTCCTGCCCATATGTCGAGGCATCCTTTCTTTTTATTCCTTCCCTCTCCTTCTCCCAGGGCTTCCCACTGAAATCACCCTCATTATTTCTTGCTATTGAATTAAGGGTTTGCAAACTTCATTTCTAGGAGATCCAGGCAGCCCTGGAGCCCAGCACATCAATGCGGGCTGCTCTGAGCAGTGCCCAGCCACAGCCTTACGACTGCACAGGGGCCTCTAATACTTCATTGCTTTTCCAATATCAGTTCTTCCCTGTTTTATGAACCTAATGTTCCCCAGCGGATGCTGAGACTGCTGGCTGCTGTTCCTGGCATGGCGAGGGGGCAAAGACACAGCAGACAGTGCATGATCTAATGTCAGACCATGATGATGATCATCTATTTCTGCTTTTCCATTGATTTGGGTTACACAATGTAGCTCTATTGATCCCAGCAAAAACAGGGAAGAGGCTGGTGACATTCCATGCTCCTCTTATTTCCCTCCGTTTTGGCGTGTGTTTTCCAGTCGAATAATCCGTTCTAATTTGCCTAAAGCTTATTAACAGGAGATCAATTTCTAATGAAACATGGCATTTCAATAGCTCTATCTACCAATCCAAAAGACCCTTATAAACACTAATTGAAATAGCAAGGGGTGAGGTATCTCTATTTTGTGCCTAATAGAAGCCAGCAGCCCTCTCTCTTCTCTTGTACAGATGTTTTAAGGTGCTGCTTGCATGGACAATGCCAGTCCTTCTGATTACAGATCTCAGAGCACCTTCAGCCATATGGAAAGCAGGCTCCTGGAAAACCAGGTGTTTAGTCTTCTCAACACTCATATTTTCCATGCTATCCAGACCCCAGTAAGTCATGATAGCAGCCACTGCCACCAGAGGTGGTGCTAGCTGACCTGGAGATGGAAGTCAACCACAGCCTTTTGCTTCCAAGGGAGACCCACACCCTAAACTTGCAAGTGCTCCCCCCCAGCTTTTACCCTTTTACACCCTAGTGTAAATGGTTCTTCCCTCCTTCATCCACACAGTTTCCAGGGACCTTTTTCCAACCACCAAGCACAGGATTTTCAAGAAAACAACTTCCCTAGAACACCACTGGCTAATCGCTGTTATCTGCAGGCATTGCCCTGTAATCCTCCCTCCACACACCTTCATCTGGGCTCTCGCATGGAGCACAGGTGGTTGCACAGGGAAGGAGAACGGGGTCTAATCCTTGCAGAGGAGTCACCCACTGACCTCTCATGTAATTCAGCCAGGCTGCAAAATTAGGTCAAACAGACATGCTTGACTGCTGTACAGGAGATCTCACTTGCAAGGCACACCGGGGCAGAGGACGATTCCTCTTACTTCAGCAGGGCCAGGAGAAAGATGAGTTGATGTTGAGGACCATCAGTTTTGGGTTCACAGCATAGGTGCTTTGATTTCATGGTGGGTCCGTGTCTCACCATGGATCAAACATGCAATGATCTGCGATACACTGCAATGAATCTGCTGCTTTGGGCCAGAGAGTTCTGCAAGCCAGCAACTCCTAGCTGACACAGGTCCCCTTTCTTTCATAGTCCAGGGCTCGTGATGGCTGTGCCATACTACTGTGGTTCCCCAACAACATTTATAGCAAGAGATCCTTCTGGCTGCAATGGATTTATGATCTAAACCAGACATAAATAGAAGATCAGCCTTTCATTCTGGGTTTGGACAGCACCTAACGCAGTGAGTTTATGACCGTGGCTTCTAGCACCATAAAAATAATAATTACAGCTTGAAGTGTGGCCAGCCAGGCTGTATCTAGACTGCAGGGCTCACCTCAAATTGAAACAGCTACAGAGGTGGGCACAGGGGGAAAGGGAAGGAGATGACCAGGTCCTTTCTCTGCCTCACCCGGGAGAGCATGTCAGGTGTATGCAGCTTTTACAGTCATGAGCCAATTGACAGATGACATCATTTTTGAAAGCATGGTTTACACACGCTCCCCTGGCGCTCCCTGATTGATAAATTAGACACTCATGAGCCACGTGCTAATCAATGCAAATCATTAGTTTGTAACAACACAAGGCAAGCTCAGCAGAGCTCATTTTTCAAGGTAATGGCCTGCCAAGTGATCAGTGTTCAGCAACAAGCCCTGCCAAGCGATCTATTAACAGGCTGCTTGGCACTCACCTATGGCATGGAGCTGAGGCCTTTGCTGTCCAGTCCCCCACCAAGGACTGGGCTGTGCTGCTCAATGCAAGAGCCAGAGCTCTGAACCTGTTATTCCTCCTTCTTCCACTCCATGAGGCATCACAGCTCCTGGCCCTTGCCCAGGCTTCACTGATACTGGCCACCTTGGTCCCAAGTATTTGGGATGCACATGTTCTTGCTGCCCATGAACGCTTGTTCTTCACCTACCCCAACCCTGAAACCTAAAATGAAAGTAATTTGAGACTGGAAAATTGTGCTTTACCCTCTATCAGTGGAAAACAAAGCAAGGCACTCAAAGCATTGACCTGCAGATATGTCCTAGAAAACTTCATGCTGCTAGGAGTGGCATCTCTACGAGCTACTGTCTACATTAGACACGTTTGCCCAAACAAAGAGGCCATTTAAACACTCTAGCCACCTGATTTTACCTCCAAACTTTTTGCTTCAATTTTTACAAGCATGACCCATCTGAGTGAGTACTCTGGGAGAAGGAAACTACATCAGGGAAAGACCTGCCACCATTGACCTTTCTGTCAGAGAAAAAAGAGGGCAGGACCATGAGACTACACTGCTCCTTCCCCAGAGGAGTCCATATAGCCCTTACATCTGCTTCTCAAGCTCCACAGGATTTCAATCCCACTGGCAAGAGAGCAGTCTCTTCATCCATGAGTTGCTCTACCATGCACATATCCTACCACAGGTGCTCTACAGAGCACCTCCAAGTCCTCAATGGAAAATGTTCTCTATTTGACATGCCCAGAGGTATAGTTCAGTGCTCACAGGGAGGATCCTGTTGCTGGATGCTCATATTTATGATCCCAGTCGATAACATCAAGCATCATCCTTGCGCCATTGATCTCCTGTTCACTATGATGGGGCTTTTGGATCCTGCAGTTCTCCCTCTGCAGCACAATTGATGGTTCCTCTACAGCAATAAAGTAATCTCTGGCTCCTCACAGCACACTATTCCATGAGCTGATAGGGAATCCTCTGGACCTATTAGCTCTGTAAGTCTTCTGATACATCATGGAGTTGTTCCAATTTTCCAGGGTGCAGGAGTTAGATGTACATAAAGCCACTGGCCATGGGAAGATGGGTACAGGTCTCCAGGCACTTTCATTTCTCCCAGACGTGTGGAATTTCATTTATATAACCAACATTTTGGAGAGGTTACAGCTAGGTTTTAAATGATTGCCACAGTACTGCCCCAAGTCCTGTTCTTTATAAAGAGCATGTAAAGAGCAGTTTATGATGCGCACAATCCAAACTGCTCGCCTAATTCTGGTCAGCTCATAAGCAGGGGTCAAATTGTAGATAAAATCAATTCAGACAAGCAGCCCCACCAGAAAGGCTTAAAGCTTTCCATGATTTTGGTTCAGAAACACCCAGAAGTGCAGTGTGTGTGAACGCAGCTGACCACAGACAAAGTTGGCTTGGAGCACAAATCCTTACGTGGGATTGCTCAGAAGTTGAGAGAGTAATGTGGGATAGTATGAGGACAGATGGATCGCAACATGGGCTGGATGGTGAATACAAGCCCTTCATAAAGTGTCTGTTCATGGGGCTGAGGGAGAAGATTCCTCCCAGAGATGAGCTCATCCCGACGTGCCTGGAACGCAGTGACCCGGAGGGCTGGAAGCCCCACGGTGGGGAGTGCAGAGCAGCTCCACAAAGGGCCCTTTGACTGTGGTCAGAGACACCCCCGAATCCTCACCACACAGTGTCACTTGGGAGACAGCCAGCTGCCCTTTGGCAAGGGGAGGCAATGCAGGCGTGAGGAGACCCGGGGACCCGCATGGACACATGGGCAGGAGACACAGATGGGCACAGGCAGCAGAGCACACGTCATCAGAGCAGCATGAAGAGGGTGGAAATATTAATAGAATCATATCAGAGAATCACAGGATGGTTTGGGTTGGAAGGGACCTAATCCAGTTTCAACCCCCCTGCCATGTGCAAGGACACCTCCCACTAGACCAGCTTGCTCCAAGGCCCATCCAACCTGGCCTTGAACACTTCCAGGGATGGGACAGCCACAGCTTCTCTAGGCAACCTGGGCCAGTGCCTCACCACTTTCACAGTGAAGAATGTCTTCCCAATGTCTAACATAAATCTTCCCTCTTCCAGTTTAAAGCCATTCAAGTAGACAGAGAGGACCTGCTCCCTGCAGCGGACAACATAGGAAATCAGATCTGGATGCAGGTGTTTACACACACCTTGGGTGAGATGGTGCCCTGGGCAGCTCCAGGCATCAGCAAGGGCAACAAGCTCAATCACAGCCTGTCACATTCCATCTTGGAGATGCACAGATGCATTTACAATTTCCCTTTACAATGTATCAAGGGTCAACCAAAGCTCCTGCTTTGCTGAGAATTTGGGTATTTTCACAAGTAAAACAAACAAATATCCCAGAGGTTATATCACTGGTCAAGTAAGAATTTTTTGTTCTTGTACTGTTATTTTTGTCATGTGCTGGTGCTAAATGACTACAGAGAGATGCAGAAAGTGGTGAGCTGTGAGTGTGTAACTGAAAACAGAGAAATCTGGGGGCTGGAGCTTTTTGGTTGTTCCCTTGCTAAGAGCTACAGGCTTGGGTGGGTGGATAGTTCCGTGACTTGAGAACAATTCCTGTCAGCAATGTGGGGAGACATTATCTCCAAGACCAGGAGAAAGGAAAACCTGAAAGAGAAGGTCTCCAAGGAAATCAACCAGCTCAGACTCTCTGTCCAGTCCTTTTTGTCAGTTGACATCCCTGGGGCTAAGGTTGAGATAATGAGGTCCCACATATCTCTGGGCCCCAGCCCCACTGACAGGGTTGTGCTCTGCAAAGGTTATCGTTATTCAGTTGCTGACTCTTTCAGCTCCTGGGCTTCTCAATGCCAAGGTGACCTATTAAGAACTTAATATCAGATAAAAAACATCCCTCAAAGCCTTTCTAACCTTCATAATCTATGTTTATCCACAGAAAAATAACAGAAGAAAAAAAGAAAGGAAAATAAAAGAGAAAGAGGGAATGCTTATCTTCCAATATTGCCTCAGATAAAAGAGAAGTGCCATCTGGAGACAAAGCTTCACATCTGCCCTTTCTGCCCTTTCATGAAAGCAGCCAGAAAACTGATCCAGTGCTGAAACAGGGGATGAGGTCTCTTCCAGTCACCTCCCACAGACTGATCCTCCACTGATGGCTGTTCTCATCTGCTGATCCACCAGCAGTTCTTCTGCTTTTGTCTCTGATGTCTGACCACGGGACAGTGTCTCTGCAGACCAGCCTCAGCACAGACCATCTTCCTCACCCACCAGTCCCAAATGAGTAGCAGTGGTCCCAACGAGTGCCACCTCTTCCATCAGCCAACCTCCATCAAGACCAAATCCCTCAGCAGCCATCTCTGCTCAGCTGTCTCACTAAGGCCTTCACCTTCCTAAGGCTTCCTTTCAACTCCCATCAGCTGGCCCCTTATTAGTGATCCAAAGCCACCCCTTATGCTTTCTTTCTTCCAAGGCCACCAGACAATTTTCTCTCTCCAACATCACTTGGCTGGATTCACCTGCTGCCTCCAGCACTGAGCTACAAGGTGTTCCTAGTCACCACCAAATGGATAGATAGTCACCCCTCCAAACTCCAGCAGAATAGACCACATCAAACACATCCTTGCTCAGTTCCTCCCTCTCCATCTTCTCAGTCCTTCCTGAAACAATCATCAACAGCTTGCAGCAGCTTCCAAAATGTCCTATACACTCTATGCAGCTACTTGGCTTCATCAAGTCTGTCCCCCTAGGACCCCCAAAACATCCAGCCACCTGGGTTGAGATCCATTGTGGTGCCCTTGCAAGAATGCAGCCACTTCTGAGGATGCCACATGAGCAAAGTTAAATGGTGGGAGGAAAGCATGGCCATGGTCCTCGCTCCTCCTCAGCTAAGAGAGTAAAGAGAGGGGGATTCAGGGGCTAAAAGCTCTGGGGCAGAAGGGGGGAGAGCACTAGTATATATATAGAGCTGAAAAATCATTTCAAGTCCAGAGAGCAAAGCTGTGCTCCCCCTTGGTGAAAACATCATGAAAACATGAACCCAAGTCCAACTTAATGAATTACATTAGAGACCATTGGATAAGGGCAGGGAATGTCAACAGTCTTCCTTCTCAGGACCCTCCTTTGCACAACAACTTCAGCCTGTGCTGGTATCAATGAATGCTCCCTGTTCTCCTTCATCTTCTTATTTGGCTTCAGGGTTAGAATAAGGGACTCAGAAAAATCAGAATCTTAAACCTTAACAGAGCTATGAACTGGCCATATGACTTTTGAGATGTCACCTACCCTGTGAGTGCTTCAGTTTCCACATATTTCATTGAAACACTTGTGGATCGGATGATTTTTTAGGAGAGAGCTTTCATGGCCACAGGAAAGGTTAAAAAGAAGTTCTTGAGATATGAAGTATAAGCTCAAAAAATACTATCAAAGTAGCATGGATCGCTGTGTATCCCTCAGCTCTGAGAGTGCCACAGGGGAAACCAGCATGTTGTATGATCACACACCCATGGCCCTTAAGTTGTTATTAAGGACAACTCCAGAGAGGGCTGGGGAGAGTGCAAATTGATTGGTATTGGAAATCTTCAAATGAAAAGTATTGTGGAAGTGAATTAATTATTACCTCCAATAGTGTAAGAAGAGCACATATCTCCAGACCCTTAATCACAGGGGTTCTTTGTACATCAATCAGAATTAGCCAAATGTGTATTCAAAGCCCTTGATTGAATTATCTAACAGTAATTCAAATTAATTTAAAAATAGCAGTGTAGCAGGCACATTTTTAATGCCAGTAAGTCACCAGCCAGGACCATCAGTGTAAATTCTCCATGTACAAAGAGGAACAAGGTGGAAATACAGTGGTCGGGGATGACAGGGAGTGATTTCCCACCAGCCAAGCCCACTGCAGAGCATCAACCCAGTTCCATGAGAGTGAAGCTGACCACTCCACAGAGGAAATGGAGACCTCTGTGTGTCTAATTCGAAAATATTAGGAGGTCTGCTGGGAACTGTCCTAAATGAGCTGTATAGCACAGAGGGCAAGAAATGAGGCATGATCAAGAGAGAACTGAGAGAGTCAGAGGGATTTAGCAGGCAAGTGCTGACATTATTCCACTTAAACCGAGGTAGAGGACTCCCGGGGGGGAAGTAAAGCTGCCTGAGTCATTCAGGTTGGGGCCGGTCTGCTGAGCTGGAAGTCAGATCCTAGATCAAGCTGTTGGGGAGTTGAAGTTGTCCCATCAAAGGAGTCAGAATGATTTTTGTGAGTCTAACACGATGCTGTAGCATGAACTGGCCCCAAAACCACTCACCCAGTGCAACTACAGGTGGAGTATGAAATGTAGGAAAATTGAGAAAGCAGAGAGCCTGGAAAAGCTGAGCACAAAGAGGGCCCTGATGGACCATTTCTAAGGATGCTTTGGCTGAGCCAAGTGATGCACAAGGACCACATTCTGGCAGGGAAGTCAGAACAGCGCTAAGGAGAGGGATTGTCCTTCCAACAGGACCAATCTGCAGGTCTTCAGCTCACTATTTGATGCCCCATATCTTCCCCCAGACCTTTTATTTACTTCTGTAAGTACCAGAGCAATGTCCTCTCCAAGGTAAGACAGTTACTTTTCATCTAATGTAAGATATTGAGATGTCTGAGCTCTAAAGGTAACATCACATAAGGGGTTGCAGGGTCCTCCCTCCTTAAAAGGTCTGTGACTTGTTATTTATCAACACTGCTCATTACCTCTGTACAAGTGGATCACACCTGGCCACGTATCAGTGGAGACCAATAAACAGGTTCTGCCTGAAAACTTCTGGGGACAAACTGCAAGCTAGGCTGGTAGCTAGTGGAGTAGGAACCATACCCTAGACATCACTGTTGCAGTTACATGCTTGGATAGCAGAATTTGGGAAAAAGCCCAGGACTGCTTCCCAGAGATGCTCATGGCACTGCTGTGTTCAGGTCTCTGGGGTGCCCCAGCAGGACCTTTCCTTGCTATCTTGACCATTGCAAGCAAGGCAGAGAGCACGCAGCAAGCTCAGCTGCACATTTGGTAATGGAAGGGTGATGGAAGAACAGCCTGGGGAATGATCTTGTGTCTCCACAGCCCTCACCTACCTCCCATGGGCCTGGGAGAGACAGCAAGAGTGTGTCACTGACAGGACCTGAGGGATCATTTTCCTCTGGGACCTCAAGGTAACCCAGGCAATGAAACTCTACCCAAAGCCATTTTAACATAAGGTAGTGGTGTGACACAAAGCAAGGTCAGGAGTTCAGCATCAATACAGCAAGTGCCAGTCATGACACAAAGACTCAGGGATCAGATACACCTGCCAAGTGCTGCTTGGGAGGGACAGAATTGAGAGGCATAATTATTCAATTATTCCCCCTTTCATCTATGCTGCTCTTCCCCTCGGTTCACACGGCTCTCCTGGCTTTGTCCTTGCTGAGGTTGCCTCTGAGCAGGATCCTAGCCAAGGCACCCCTCCACAGCCACACAGCTAAGATGGTGGTACGGTAGCTGAATGATGAGGGATGTTAGAGCTTAACCCCCCCTTTCACTGAATCAATGTCTTGGCCTTCACCAGAATCACTCCTAAGAGCAACCAGTTATTTTTGTGATCACCCCCAGCTTTGGGCTGGGATAATTCAATGAGGTTACTCCAGAGTTACACACCAGTAGCATCAGCGAGTCCAGAGGAACCAATGTGGACTGGTGCTAAGAAAAACAACAGGACCTTGAACCACCTAAGAAGGAGCAACTCCTTTTCCTTGGAGTCCTGCCAGAGAGTGGCAGTGCTGGTGCTCCACATTCCCAAATTTTGCGAGGTTATTCAGTGAATAAACCTGGGCTAGTGGAAGGTGTCTCATGGCAGGGTGGTTAGAATTAGATGATCTTTAAGGTCCTTTCCAACCCAAACCATTCAATGATTCTGTGATTCTATGAAATTCATAATCAGGGAAATTCAATATGCAAAACCTCGTTCATTTTGAGGTACACACTGGTCTTGATCTAAACAACAGTTTGAAATGTATGAAATATTGAGGATTTGCTTCAAAACAGCCCGCTTAAGGGAATTACCATTTGCTCACTCTTTCTCAAAGCCCTTTGGAGGGAAAGCCTTCCATGTTTCCAAGGTTTTGTTGTGGTGAAATAAGATCAGTTTCATGAAACTGAAACAAAACGCAGTAACTTCCGGTTTGGAGATCTTCATGCTCCCTTGAGGTTGCTTCATAGAGTCGTCGGGGAAACAGATTTACAAGTGCCTGGAGCCCACTTGCTTTTTTCTCTCTCTACACATCTCACTCAAAGACAAAAGGGGGGGAGGGAGGGGTGGGAAAGCTTTTTAAGAGTTACTTAACCAACCCTCAGGAAGTTGCATCCAAAGTCTTCTTGGTCCATGGGAAGTGTTGAAAAAAAGCAGAGGAGGTGAGACGCAATGCCTGTGCAAAAGCAGGGAAAGGAGAAGGGTTTGGGGACTAGCTGACAATTATTTTTGATCACTTCGTGCCCCAAACGCTCCTTTTTTGGCTGAAGCTTCTCTGCGTGTGCAGCAGGTGGCGCAGCTGCAGTAGCTGTCCCACTGCCACCACTGTCCCCACTGCCACCCACTGTTTCCATGCCAGCCCCAGAGCCATACGAAAGAGCATCTCTCACCCACTGGTAGTCTCATCCTGCCCTTATTTGGCTGGGTCCTGCACCATGCAGCCCCCAGTGCAGGGTTTTAAGAACTCTCAGAGCAGTTTACAGATGAAAGTTGGCCACCAGCTGTCCTAAGAAGGGGGACGCTTCCACAGGGGCATGCAGAAAGCACGGATCTGTCAGACAGAGATGGATGTGCCATAAAACCCCACATTGGTGCCTCCTGAGACACTGGCATCATTCACTGAACTCAGTCTGAGCCCTCCAGCCTTCCCTGGGACATTTAAAATGAGGTGAGACAAAGGACAGGCTACAAAACTGTCCATGGGGAGCAATCCAATGTTGGCTCAGGTGCTTCATTTCCATACCAGGAGGGAAGAACCATATCCCTGGTGCAGGGCTTGCCTCCACAGGCAATGCCAGTCTGGGTGATAGAGAATAGAGCCCAACCAGCTGCCCCAGGAGCCAGGAGCTGACCTCCTCCCACCGCCTGCACCCTTCTGGGTTGGGCTGCATTCATCGGAGCAGACTGGTGCTCCTCATCACGACTGTAATGGTTCCCACTGGACTACTATTTCTGTCCGGGAGTGACAGAGGAAGGCAGTGTGAAGCCTTTATTTTTGGGACTCCAGGCTATCTTTGCAGGCATTGTGGTTTAAAGGGACATGCCTGCTCCCTTTATGACAATCAACTGCTTCTTCTCTCATCTTCAAAGGCTAATGCTAAAACTTATTATACTGCCAATTTTGTTCTGGGCCAACAATTCCTCCCAACCCCTTTGTGCTGAGAAGCAGAGCAGGGATGATCAAGCCTCTCCTTTTTCTTAATTTTTTTCCTTTCTCTGCTTTTGTTATGCTCTCTTGGAGGAGGACTAGATGGTTTGCTTATAAAAAGGAGAAACTTTTGTTTGCACACAGATCTGTTGGCAGTTGGGAAAGAAAATACAGAGGGGAAAACATTATTCTGTATGGAAACATCTTGGCAGTTCACAGCAAACAGACTAGGACAGAAGGGACGCAGAGCAGGAAGAAGAAAGAGTTAAAGAAGTTTTTCTGGTGTGGCCATGCCCTATATCTTTGTTTGCAGTTGCCATCCCCCACCCGTCCCCCAGACCGGGAGCTCTTCAAAGCTTCTTGCCCTCAGCCCATGGCCTTGGGAGCAGAGCACAGCCAGCCACAAGCAGGCTGCCAGCAGCCAGCTGCCACCTTTGTCCCTGCGGTAGCACTAAAAGGCACAGCTGGGAAGTGTCTGGGGGATTTGTTTCCTTCTTTCTTTCTTCCGAGAACAGTCGCTTTTTTCTTTTTCCTGGAAGCACATTTTTCGAACCCAAACTTGCCCAACCCTTCTGCAAAAGTCACTGCATTTCTTCCCGATAGCCACAGGGTGTCAGCAGCTATATGGAGTGGGTCCCCTATAGGAATTCGAACTCCCCGAGACGTCCAGGGTTGGAGCAACGCTTTGGGGTGGGTTTCATCCTGTCCTGTCCCCCTATCAGAGTTTCCAGTGAATATAGGAGAGCCATGTCCCACAAGCAGCCGGCCAGGATTTGCTCCAAGCCCCCAGCACACCGGCAGAAGACTTTTGGCAATGTCAGTTCTTCCCTGACAGAGAAATAATCCAAAAAGTTCTATGAACTGGTGACATGTGCTGGCACAGGAGGGCTTTAAGGGGCATCTGGGGGTCTGGGAGGGGAAAAAAAACCCAAAGCTGACAGGGGTGGTAAGGACCATGACAGGCTGGAGAGGTGGGCCCATGCCAACCTCATGAAGTTCAACAAGGCCAAGTGCAAGGTCCTGCATCTTGGTCAGGGCAATCCCAAGCACTGATATAGGCTGGGCAGTGACTAGCTTGAGAGAAGCCCTGAAGAAAAGGACTTGGGGGTACTGGTGGACGAGAAGCTCAACATGAGCCAGCAGTGTACACCTGCAGCCCAGAAAGCGAATCGTATCCTGGGCTGCATCAAGAGAAGTGTGGCCAGCAGGTCGAGGGAGGTGATTCTTCCCCTCTATTCCACTCTCATGAGACTTCACCTGGAGTACTGCATCCAGTTCTGGAGCCCTTATTACAAGAAAGATATGGTCATGTTGGAACGTGTCCAAAGAAGGGCCACAAGGATGATCTTCAGTAAGCTTTCTTTTAACTAGCAGCAAGTGTTCCAGCTAGTGGACTGATAACACTGGAATGTTTATGTTACTGCCGAGACTCCAAAGAGCACCTCTCCTATGAAGGCAGACTGAGAGAGTTGGGATTATTCAGTCTGGAGAAGAGAAGGCTCCAAGGACACCTTACCATGGTCTTCCAGTATCATAAGGGGGCCTACAAGAAAACTGATGAGGGACTTTTTAGGATGCCGGGTAGTGGTAGGACTAGGGGGAATGGATCAAAACTAAAGGTGGGTAGTTTCAGATTAGAAGTTAGGAAGAAGTAGTCACCATGAGGGTGGTGAGACACTGGAACAGGTTGCCCCAGGGAGTTAGTGGAAACCCCATCCCTGGAAGTTTTCAAGGCCAGGCTGGATGGGGCTCTGAGCAACCTGATCTAGTGGGAGGTGTCCCTGCCCATGGCAAGGGGGTTGGAACTAGATGATCTTTAAGGTCCCTTCTAACCCTAACAATTCTATGATTCTGTGAGATGGGAAATTTCCAAATTCCTCTTTCTCTCAAAGTCTGAAGCTAGGAAGTATTAGGAAAGGGACTGTCCTAGGAAGTATTAGCAAGGGGATTGCAGTGGGACTGGGGACAGCCAATTCAGACCCCAAACACCACCTCTACAGCCTCATGAGTGCATTAGTTGGGTGTTTCTGACCAGCAAGAAAGAGCTTTTCCATGTCCCACCCATGAGTTAAAATTCCCCTTTGGCTTTCCAGCTTCACCTGGGGAGGGAAGCATCAGTGAAAAACTCCAGGCCCATATCCACAGCCAGCCATAATCCCAGGTTTCTGAGAGAAGCATCAGGAGGCTAAGAGAGCAGAGTCCTGTGCCAGTCCCACCAGTGCCCTTTGCTGTACCTCATCCCATTTTGTGCCTCGAGTGTCCCATCTGTAAAATGGGAACAGTGAATTCTCCCTCTCTTGCAAAGTCTGAGCAGCACAGGGAAGGAACTGTGTTAAGGATGGAGCAACATGGCAGAAACACTTCAGATCCCATATTTTTCACAGCACTGTTCCCATCTACTCCTCAGACCATGACAGAACAAGGTGCCACTTGTAGTAACTCAGCTCAAAGCAGGATATTTTGGATGCAAAGACTGGGGAAGGGCAAACTAAACCAACTTGAAAACAAATGGATGAGGACTGAGCAGCCCTGCTCTGTCTGGCTCCAGAGATGTCTTGTTGTCATCAGTTACCTGAGTGCCTTCCAGGCATGCACTAAACATGGGATTCATCTTGTTTCACATGGTCTTCCTGAAAATCAGACATCTCAACTAATGAGTCAGGCAGGTTTCCCCTCTGGTCAATGGAAAGAGACAGGTTTCACCACAGGGCAATTTGATCCATCCTAAATAGGTGTCTCAGGCAGATGGAGTGAATTGCTTTCTGGAGATGTCAGTCTTTCTCCATTATCTATAAACAGCAACTCATTTTGATTCAATACTGATGACCAGCATTAGGTGAGACAAATTTCAGCCTGAGTGGCTGTCTGGCATCTCTCACAGACTCTTTTCTTGCTGCCCATGTGGGAAAAGGTGTGTGGATGCTTTACTGGAGAAAAGCTTAATTTTGAGGGCAGTTTTTGTTTGCTGAACATGTCATATTTCAAGGACTGTACTTGGATCTCTGTCTTGGGATGCTATTCTACAGCACAATTATCAACCAACTCCCACGGAGCTAGAAGAACTGCAGATACAGAGCTTTCTCTTTTAGACAAGCAAAAAACAAGCCATGGGGCAACTTTCAGGTAAAAGCTATCAGAGCTTGCCATTAGTGCAGTAGGAAACAAAGAATTAGTAACCACCATCCTTGTTACATGCATACATGCTTTGTCCAAGCTGGAGCTTCCAATGAATTAATGGTTCCCCAGTTATATCACACTCCTGCAGTATAGCAAGGTGGCCAATTTGCAGGATATTATGAGTTAAAAATGTCTCTTAAGCAATTGGGAGTGACAAAAGGGCTCTTAGAGTGCTCAGACAAATCTACATTGAGTGTCTGCCATTAACCAGAGAAGCTGAGTCATATGGTGTGCACTATTTAAAATCACCTCCACCTTGTTTATGTTGAGCTTCAACCATAAACAGCTCGTGGCCAGTATTGAGGCATGTTATTCATATATGATGGAGGATGTAGCCAGCTCCATAGTGTTGGAATTTGGTCTCTGAAACCATCTGGGCTCATCTGTAGCTCATGAGTCTTTAAAACCCAATGGGGTGAGTTTTAACACACTTAAACCCATTTGCAGGTCCCCATGACCCTATTTCTAGCACTTTATGGTTGGAAATAAGATGCTGCCCCATTCAGCACCACGTTCTGTGCTGTCCTTGGTTAGAAAGAAGATTTGGCAGCATCTCTTAGAAAGCACTGGGTCTGTCCATCGTTTCCCATGAATTTCTGCTCCATCTACATGAAAATGGCTCCTTCAGGGTAGCTCTGTCTGGCTTCTCTTGGGGATCTCTCTCCCCACACTATTTCTCCCTTGTCAATGCTTTTCTCACAATCAGCATGTGCTCAACAACAGTTTGGATCCCCAGTGCAACACTTAGCAAAGGGTAAGGAACACCCTTCTGCACCTGACCAGCACTGGGCTCCCCTCTCTCTCTGCAGCAGTCCAAAAAACCCAAGCAAAGCTTCCTCTGCCTCCTGGTGTCCTGCCAACCTCCTTCTGATGGGAACCATTTCCAACACCACTGGCAGAAGTGGCGTGTACCAGGCAGCAGGTCACCTCCCAACATCTGCCATGCACATTTCCAATCCCCTGCAAGGGGCTTTCAAAGCAACCCTCTGCTGGGATGTTTGTACAAACATGTGTATTTACTGTGTCAACACACATTAGAGAGCAAACATATTAAAAGGAAAAGGAAACAGGCTATGAACTGAGGCCTCTCCAAACCTCATTCCTCCTCCCTGGGATCTCAGGTTGATGGCAAAAGCTCTCAATCACAGAATCTCACCCTTCTTCCCCCAAGCTCATGCCTAACACAAGGATCAAATCTCTCTGGCCAGAAGATATTTTTATGCTGGACACATGTCTGAAGATGGAAAATTGAAGTGTCTTTGTAATAGAAGGTTCCTTGGACATTTTGGATTCGAAATCAGGAAATATGGTTAGGATGGATCAGGGAGTGCAAGGGATACAGTGGTGCAAGGGACGGTGGCAAGCAGAGGATTGCTGCAACAATCACCTTTCTGGTTCCAGCCCTGGTCCCAGACATCTCCAGAGCTGTTCTGCTTTGTCTGCCATAAAGATTAACTTGAAGGTATCATCATCATATGAGTCCCATCAGCACAGCCCCCGGGGAATAGAATCATAGAATCATAGAATCATAGAATCATAGAATCATAGAATCATAGAATCATAGAATCATAGAATCATAGAAACATAGAATCATAGAATCTTAGAATCATAGAATGTCTTGGGTTGCAAGGGACCTCTAAAGCTCATCTAGTCCAACTCCCCTACAATAAGCAGGGACATCTCACATTAGATCAGGTTGCTTAGAGCCCCATCAAGCCTGACCTTCGATGTCTCCAGGGATGGGGCCTCCACCACCTCTAGGCAACCTCTTCCAGTGATCTACCACCCTCATAGTAAAGAACTTCCTAATGTTCAACCTAAATCTACCCTTCTCTAGCTTGAAAACATTACCATGATCCCCAATTAGGAGGCAAATTCATGCAGGCAGAACCAATATTTAGCAAACCACCATTTTTCCCAAATAGGCTGAGGATTTCTGGGTTGACTCATGCTTGTGATGTTGCAGGTGGGAAGAGAAGAACTGAGATGTACATAAAAAAAAGATTTTTGAAGAAAAACAATTCCTCCTGACTTGTCACATACTGGATCCAGCTGTTACTTGCATTTGCTGTTTCCTCTTCAGCTTGGCACACAACTGCACGTGTGCATGTGCATGAGCACACAGACAAGACAGACAGAGGTAATTATAAACCTGAAGCCACCTAGCACTTCCCAGCTGTCAGTCCCAGGAAAAAAAATTAAAATAATTACTTTAATGCAGAGACATCTACCACTTAATTAAAAGTAAAATCCCTGTTACAAGGTATGAAGAGGGAAGTTCAAATATATCTTGGAGGGGACAGTGACACCAGCGCTTGCTGGTAAGTCCAGCAAAACCTTAGACACAAAAAGGGAAAATATTGAAACCAAAAATCATCCAAAGACTTAGGGAGAACCCCACTGTTGCGCCATGTGAAAGCTTTGTTCAGCCCACCCCACAGCACTGATGGCAAAAATCATGTGCTAAACTCCATCCTTTTCCAAGAAATGCCCCCAGGACCATGGACCCCAGCCTGTGCTGCTTTGATGCACAGTTAATAGCCAGTGGCAGCAGCAGCTTATGGCAACACACCTCTCTGGGGAACAGGGATGGCCCCATTTACAGGAACCCAAATCCAGCACAGGTCTCTGCAACACTTTGCATTGCACAGCCTCAAAATTCCCAGATGAGACCTCCTGTCAGCAGATAGCCTGGTGCTCAGGAGGGGTGCAGACCTTAAAAGAAAAATCAATTCCAAATGATGTGATTGACACTTCAGAGGATGTTTGGCACCTTGCCACGGAAAACCCTCTGTTGCTTTGCAGGACCAAGCACATGGGAGAATTCCCTGACCCAAATCCACTCAACTGCTTCAAAACCATCCTGCCACACTTATCCACTGCCTGGCAGATCCTGCTGATGGGGGATTAACTCTGCTCAGGACTGAGTCCTGGATGCCACAGGGTGCCATAGGATGCTGGTGGTGAGAGAAGTCCTTCCCAGAGATGCAGAAATATATGTAGGTGAGCAATCTCCAAGAGGTATCACCCATCTACTATCTGTGGGAATTCGATGCTTAATTTTCAGAGCACTAGGTCCAGAGTTACACCAGAGCCACCTGAGGCAGCCAGAGCTTTTGTAGGGTCCATCAAGCTACTGGGATTTGGGTGAAGACACATGCAAGCCCTTTGGCTGGCATTAGTAGATATTTCCCTCGATGGGCAAATTAAAGGAAGACACTTGTTAAATCAAGAAAGGCTGTGAGCACACTGGAGAGCAGAGCTTGGAACACAAAATGACCTGGATTAATTACAGAATCACAGAATCACTGAATCACCAAGGCTGGAAAAGACCTTTAAGATCATCAAGTCCAGCCTATGACCAACACCACCACACCATCTAGACCATGGCACTAAGTGCCACATCCAGCCTTGCCTTGAACACATCCAGGGACGGTGCCTCCACCACTTCCCTGGGAAGTCTATTCCAATGTCTAATCACCCTCTCCATGAGGAAGTGCTTCCTGATATCCAACCTAAACCTCCCCTGGAGCAGCTTCAGGCTGTGCCCTCTTGTCCTGTCACTGGTTGCCTGGGAGAAGAGCCCAGCCCCCACCTGACTACAACCTCCCTTCAGGGAGTTGAAGAGAGTGATGAGGTCCCCCCTGAGTCTCCTCTTCTCCAGGCAAAACAACCCCAGCTCCCTCAGCCTCTCCCTATAAGACTTTCCCTCTAGTCCTTTCACCAGCCTCGTTGCTCTCCTCTGGACCTGCTCCAGCACCTCAATGTCCTTCTTGAAGTGAGGGGCCCAGAGCTGCACACAGGACTCGAGGTGAGGCCTCACCAGTGCTGAGCACAGGGGGAGAATCACATCCCTGCTCCTGCTGGCCACACTATTCCTGATCCAAGCCAGGATGCCATTGGCCTTCCGGGCCACCTGGGCACACTGCTGGCTCATGTTCAACCAGCTGTCCACCAGCACTCCCAGGTCCCTCTCTGCTGGGCTGCTCTCCAGCCACTCTTCCCCCAGCCTGTGGTGCTACAGGGGGTTATTGTGGCCAAAGTGCAGGACCCTGCACTTGGTCTTGTTGAATTTCATGCCGTTGGCCTCGGCCCATCGATCCAGCCTGTCCAGGTCCTCCTGCAGCCTCTTCCTACCCTCTGGCAGATCAACACTCCCCCCCAGCTTGGTGTCATCTGCAAATTTACTGAGGGTGGACTCAATCCCCACATCCAGGTCATCAATAAAGATGTTGAATAGGACTGGGCCCAGTACTGATCCCTGGGGGACACCGCTGGTCACTGGACGCCAGCTGGATGCAGCTCCATTCACCATCACTCTCTGGGCCTGGTCATCCAACCAGTTTTTGACCCAGCGAAGGGTGCACCTGTGGAAGCCATGGATTGCTAGCTTCTCCAGGAGGATGCTGTGGGAGACTGTGTCAAAGGCCTTGCTGAAGTCAAGGTAGACCACATCCGCAGCCTTCCCCTCATCCACTAGGCAGGTCACCCAGTCATGGGACTGTCTCTGCAGCTGCTGCTTGGGAAGAGAGGAGCTGCTCCCCACCCTGTCGAGCTGGCAGGGACCCAAAGCAACCTCCTAGAAATGACAAATCCCTGCTCCTCACCCCTGCTGGCTTCATTCAAACAGTGGATACAGTTCAAATTAGCAGCCACCTGCACTGCCAGGGAGACACGGCAATCAGGAGTGTATTTGCCCCACATGTTGCACTCCCTGATCCACAGTGCTACATCCCATTGCTCCAGGCATCCACGGATTAGTGTCAGAGCAAAATGAAGCACTCTCTGCTTCTTCCTTCAGACACCATGGGACACGATGGATGTGCTTTCCTGTGAACATGGAGGAGAAATGTGGCACGGTTTTGGAGGGATAATGAGGTGTTGTGTTGTCCCAGGTTTGGCCTTAGTGACAAAAGTTACTGCTTTAGCTTTGTCCATCTGCAGCCTACTTGGAATGGTTAAATAACTCCAGCACACCAAAGGATCTGTGTATGTGACAAGGGATGTTAACCAGGTGGAGAGTGTGAGGCAATGGAGACCAATTCCTACAGTCCATCACAAATAAAACCACCAAGCCTTTTTTCTCAGCAAGGACCAGGACAGCACAATCCACAGACAAGGTAACACCACTTACAAAAACACCCTTTTGGAGATGTGTGTCCTGCCACCACTTGCTTCTTTTACACCATCTGCAGAATAACACCCTGCAAAAGTTCCAGCATCTCCTGCTCCCCAAACAACACATGGCAGCCACCTGAAAGTCAAACCTGGGTCAGGTTGAAGACAGAGTGAATCCATCTGGATTAAATTTAACTTCAGAGACTTCGTCTAAGGATGGCCACCCTGGTTAGCCATACAAGAACCTTGAGTTACAATGGACCCAACCTGACACAAGGATGAAGGACTGCTGGTATCCATCCCCATCCTGTACCTCCCAAACCTCCCTTGTGATGAATTACCCTAAGTTGAGTTCATTGTTAATAACTGTACAATTTAGCTAACAAATTCAGAGCTTGTAGTACAGCTTTGTTAATATGTTTAATTTATTGTTACATTTCCTTTAGGTTAATGGTTTGAGAGTCCATCAGAGTTTAATCTCTACAGTTATTATAAAATGCTTGTTTCTTGTTAAAATGTGAAATGGAGTCAACCAAGGAGATTTGCCAGCCAGAATAAATCCCTGTCCCATGTGAGGGGACATGAACATTACCCATTTTAAATACTACAGAGAGAGATGATGCATGTCAGAGACGAGCAGACCTTCTCAGACCACCCCTCCTGGACAGACAGAAAACCAGAAACAAGACTAGTTTATGCTGAACTTTCATCCTGCAGGGAGCAGGCTTGAGCTCCAAGACTTCAAACAAATGAAGATCATACTCAAAAGCGTGCCATGGAGGCCAGCTTGCTGGGCAACAAGTCCTCATCAGAGCATGTCCTACCACTCTAGGCACTGGTCACAAGCCCTACAAGGACTTAGAGGAGTTGGAGGCTGCTCCACACACCATGTGATAACGAAACACCTCAATGACAACCCAAGGGGGACACCAGAAAAAGAAGGAAAGCAAGTGTGCCCTGATCCTCAGACCATCTTCCTGCAAAGGCCCTTTTCTCTCGACTGGGAAAAGGAAGGAAAGCTTTGAATTCTGGCAGCAGCTTCTTTGCCCACATGAAGGAATCTCAGCACCTTCTGTAGATGAAAGATCCAAGGAGCAACACAGGAGAAATGTTTTTTTATCCTCAATGCCTGGGTGTGGGACCCAGCTGGCCTGACCTTAGGTGGTTATAAGGAATAGCTGGCATGCAACAAAACACTATGGGTTTGTCCAAAACAAGCAACAAACAAGCTATTCTTCCTGTGACATAAGTCATGTTGAATGGCCAAGTTTACACCTGCTTCCACCCGCCCTGAAGAGACTGGTCCAGCCATCTACCATCTGTATCATTTGCACTGGTCATCTTTGCTCATTATTTTCATCCTCATGGATATTTCCTTCTAGTTGTTGTACAAGAAAAACAACAACCATAGAATCATAGAATGCCAGCTTGGAAGGGATCTCAAGGATCATCTGGTCCAACCCTTCTAAGTAATAACAGTTTAAATGAGATGGCTCAGCACCCTGTCAAGCTGAGTCTTAAAACTGTCCAATGTGGGGGAATCTACCACTTCCCTTGGGAGATTATTCCAATGTCTAACATTCTCATGGTGGAAAATTTTCCTCTGGAGTCAAATTGGAATCTTCCCAGGAGTAACTTGTACCCATTAGCCCTTGTCTTTTCCATGTGACTCCTTGTAAAAAGGAGTCTCCATCTTCTTGGTAGCCACTCTTTATGCCCATTCCTGTGCAGTTTCTCTCCTCAGCACCCAAAGATGAACATAGAATCACAGAATGGTTTGGGTTGGAAGGGACCTTCAAGATCATCTAGTTGCAACTCCCTGCTATGGGCAGGGACACCTCCCACTAGACCAGGTTGCTCAAAGCCCCATCCAACCTGCCCTTGAACACTTCCAAGGAGGGGTAATCATGTTCAGATGAATGAGTGATGCACCTGAGTATGTACAATAGTAATGTATGTAGTGCCTCACCAGTCTCAGCTGACATGCACACTCTTTCTAGAAAACAAAGACATCATATAAAAAATAAAGTATTTCAGTAAGTGCACCTTGATGTGAGTGAAAATGTCTCTGTGCTTGCTCCATGCACACGCTCTGTCCACATCTGCTGATGGCCACTTCTAGAGACAGGACACAAGCATCAATGAGGCACCTCATGTTAACCACCATGGCTATTCCTGAGCTCCTGTCTGCAGGGGGGTTGTAGTTAAGGCAGTGGGAAATGACCCTCTTCTGTGGGCTGGCAATCAGGCTGCTGTTCCACGTGCTCCTGGCACAGGCAAGGCAAAAGGCAATGAGAGCATGGTAGGAAATTAGGACCAATCTTTCTTGGTCATTGGCAATGCTGACTGAGGAATGGAGATTTTATTAATAACCTTGAACGTTAACAGCATGAACGTGGACACAGTCTGATCCTGAGGGCACGTAGCACTTTTCAAGAGAGGCTTAAGCATTTCATAGGCTCTTGCCCAGACTGAACCATGGCAGACTGCAGCAGCACCAGGAGAAAAACTGTTCCTGAATGCTGAAACCCTTATTCCCCATGAACCCCCCCCAAAAGCTATCTCATACTGATGATTTGCCTTTGCAGCAGCAGCAGCTCTGTGCTCTACTGTATCCTCCAAGCCCTGCACAGCCAGATGTCAAGGAGTCAGCCTTGTCCATCACTCCAACACAGAGCTGGAGGACATGCACCTTGCACAGAGGCAGTGAGTTTCACTAGAGCTGCTCTGCCCAGGGCCATTCAGAGAAGAAAAGACAATGCTGTATTTCACAGTGCTGAGTATCTATCTGCAGATGCAGCATGAGTTGCAGTTAAATTGCAGCCCAAAGGCAGAAGGCCAATGCATTCCTCTGAAAGGCAAGTGGAGGGTGAAGGAGACCTAGGGGGCAGGGATGCTTAATTCATGATAAATTGGCCAGAGACTGTAGCATCCCAGAGGTGGAACAAGAGCCAAGAGGCATTTGTAGTAATACCTGCCACCCTCTCAGGGTGAGATCTGAGCACACACATGTGTAGAGACATGTTGTAAAAGCTCTTTCCCAACTCTTTTCCCAAAGTGCACCATTTTATGGGAAGTTTGAGGGGGAAAGTATTTTGCTCAGGCAAAATAGTCACTAAACTTTCCCCCTCTGCTCTCATGAGATCCCCTCCCTGCAGTGCTGGGTCCAGTTCTGTGGTCCCCAACATAAGAAGGATATGGAGCTGTTGGAGCAAGTGTACAAGAGGGCCATGAAGATGATCAAAGGGCTGGAGTGGAGCAGCTCTCCTATGAAGACAGGCTAATAGAGTTGGGGTTGTTGGGGGGTTGGGGTTGTTCAGCCTGGAGAAGATAAGGCTCCAAGGAGACCTTAGAGCACTTTCCAGTACCTGAAGGGGCTACAGAAAACCTGAAGAGGGATTTTTGACAATGGCAGGGAGTAATAGGGTGAGGGGGAATGGATTTAAACTGGAAGAGGGAAGATTTAGGTTAGACATTAGGAAGAAATTCTTCATTTTGAGGGTGGTGAGACACTAGAACATGTTCCCCAGAGAAGCTGTGGCTGCCCCACCCCTAGAAGTGTTCAAGGTCAAGTTGGATGGGGCCTGGAACAACCTGGTCTAGTGGGAGGTGTCCCTGCCCATGCAGGGGAGTTGGATCTAGATGATCTTTAAGGTGCCTTCCAACCCAAAACATTCTATGATCCTATGAGAAGTAGTGATCTTATTTAACCCCTGGTAAATTTAATCCAAAGCAGAATGTTGGCTGCAGCACAGTATGAGCTTAGAGTTGTGGGGTAAGAACAGATGCGTGTGGAATCTCCACATTAGGGCCCCAAATAGGCAAAGAACTGGAACAGCATGTTTGAGTTAAGCGTGTACACGTCCCCTTGCAACGAGCAATGTTCAGTCATGTGTTCAACCACTTTGCCAAAGAGAAGCATCCAGCAGCAAGGCTGGAAGAGGTCAGCAGAGCCAGGGCAAGTTTGGCATCACTGGGAGCCCAAGAGACATGTACCAGATAGCACAAACTGAGGGCATCTTTGGGTCTGGGACAGCCATGAGGTAGGGAAGGAGAAGATGTGTTGATGGAGTCATCTCGAAGGTAGATGCCACATCTCAGAGCAGGTAAAGATAAGGTGCTTCATCATGTCTCTGTGCCAGAAGATTTTCAAAGCCCTATGCAACCAGCCATAAATGTAAACAACCTTAGCCCTGATCTGTGAGAGGTTTGTCTGGATCAAGAATTTGATTTTAAGGACAAAAATGCACAATATTGGAGCATTATCCCTCTGGAAGGTGGGTCAAGGAAGCTCCTGTAATGTTCTGTGCACAGCTGAGTCAGGGTTCTTGCTATGTGACATGCTTCAGCCTGAAGGGTTCTACAGCAGACACTGAATATTTATGAGTGTAAGACAAGGATCAGCACACCTACAAGAAACAGGTTGCAACTTGGCAAAAGAAAAGGAAAAATTAAAAAAATGGTTGGATGAAGGATGGACTATCAGTCCTGGATCTGTCAGCTTGCAGAGAGCAGGAGACAATCAGAGGCAGGGAGCTGCAAGGCCATTTATCTGCTGGCTGTTCCTGAAAAGGCATGCAGCTGGTGGTACACGTATGAGCTATAACCTGCTCCTGCTACCTCAGCTGTGTGTGTTAGGAGGGGCCCCAGCCTGGCCACCCTCCAAAGGATGTCTCCTCAACTCAGACACAAGGGAGATGTGTTGGCATTGAGCTTCAAGCATCTTAAATTAACGTTAACAAAGTTCCTTCTCTAGGCTCCAATACCATGCAGTGGAGAAGGTGTTTTGTCCCACCAGCTCTATGCACCCACCTTTGAACAGGATGAATGACCTGCTGACTAAAAGTGGAGCAGGGCCAACAAATTCAGCCTCAGCCCAGAGGTTTTCATCACCACTGATGCTTGCTGTGGGAGGGGAAAATGGACTGCATTTGAAGCACCCTGGTATAGATGATGGGATAGGAGAGCTCTGGTGTGACCCCTTGGGTTAGGAAATTGCCCCGCAGAGCTCCTTGGAGAAGTGCTGCATCCTGCTAGGAAACTAGCCATGATCCACTCTGACTTGCAGGTGACTAGGGACATCCCCTGGGGTAGGGCAAGGTTTCAAACCCTACCTCCAGCTTGTTTGGGATGGGATGTGTCTTGCACAGCTATGACAGGTTTGTTCCTTCCCTCAGCCGCTCCTATGCTGCCTCTAGGTAGTTCCTAGCACGTGGAAGCACGAAACCTCCTGACCACATGGGCACAGAGCCCTCAGCACAGTGGCCACTTTCCCTGCTTGACCAGCCACCTCATACATCCCCACAGCCTCCATCCTTTGCATCTGCAGGAAGATGGACAACAACCACAGAGCCAGAGCCTTTGCCATCTCAGGTGACTCCAAGGGATGCCACAGGAAAAGGGGGAATGTGAGAAGGGGGACTTGGCTCCAGCACGAACCCATGCACGAGCCAGGGAGGGGCTGGACCCCATTCCTCCCCCAAGACACTGCTTTGATTTTGTTCCCTTCTCCCAGGTGACCGGAAATCTCCTGCTATACAGGAAGGTTTGCAGCATCCAAGGAGCAGCAGATCCCTCTTCCCCTCTGGGATTTTCTGCCGGGGAAGAGACAGAGCACTGACAGGAGAAAGTTCAGCCTCCCTTGGAAAGTTGTCAACGTGGCAGGCAGAGCCCTCCCTCCCCCCCCCCCCCCCGCCTTCACATTGCATGAAGAGCTATTTTAAGTCCCACTTGTGGCTGTCTTTGTGATTTCCCTGGCAAAGCCACCTCCCTGACATCAGAGCAGAACAACAGGCTACTGGAAACCTTGGGAGCAGGGAGATACCATCCCCTTCCCCAGTGCCCCTGCACAGAGGATGGAGAACAGTGACTGGTCCCTTCCTGAAACTAGAAGATGATCTCTGCTGCAGCATCCAAACCCCCCCTCCAAAGACCTACCAAGGGGTTAGGGGAATAGGATTGACTGAAATGGGTCTCTCTTTGGTACAGATACCTGCCAATACATGGTGGTCTCCCACATAGATCACCTGGCTGATATATGGCTGAAACCTATGCCTAGCACCTCAGTGACCCAGCCAAGCTGGGATGCTTTCAGCACCTGAAAAGCCTCGTCTAGTGACAGAACACCAATTTCTGAGATGCATTGTGCTCATATATACAAGTAGCCTAAAGAAAAAAGTTCTTGTAGACGTAGCTACAGCCTGAGCCCAGAGAAGTGTGAGGCTGAGCATCAGACTCCTACAGCCCTTAGGAAGAACATTGCTGGAAGGAGCTTCTGGTTCAGCTACTCCGTGTCTTGTACTGGCCTCTTCAGAAGAGGGGGAAGAAGGACCCACCCAGTGAAGCACTGCCAGGGGGACACAGCCCTGGCTGCCACACTGCTGAAAATATAGGCTTAGGCTGCAGTTCTTCCAACACAACATGTCACCATTAATCAAATCACTCTCTCTTAGCTTGCAGCCACTACCAACCACCAATCCCAGCCTCTGGCTTCGATCATGGGAGCACGATGGAGAGGCAAATCACTTCTCTGTGGGGTGTTCTCCAGAGAAATAGATCTGCTCAGTCTTTTGCCACTGCCTGATGTCAGGATGGTCTGGAAAAGGTTTCAGCTGAAGTCATTGCCTTTTCCTAAGATCCTCTTCTGAGTGATAACAGGGAAAGAGCTCCAAGGAGATGCTACCAGATGTCATGTTAGGTAGCCCAGGCTTTGGAGGGTTGGTCTGCCCTGAACCAGCTCTTGAGCACACAAGTAAAGACATTCTGTGATTAAAGAAATATTTAGCATTAAATCAGAGGTATAAGGACAAGTGGGTTTGAGCTCTCTTAGCTAGGAGGTGTGCTTAGTAAATCCTGAGTGTCACAAGGTTACTCTGGTGTGTCATGTCCCATCAGAAACTCCCTGTATCTCATTTTGATTGTGTAGCATATTGTACAAGTAACAAGCAAGAGGATGAGAGGAAATGCCCTCAAGTTGTGTGAGGGAATGTTTAGATTGGATATTAGGAACAATTTATTCACCAAAAGGGCTGCCCAGGGCAGGGGTTCGGTCACCATCCCTGGAGGCATTGAAAAACCATGTAGATGTGGTGCTGAGGGATATGGTTTAGTGGTGGCTTTGGCAGTGCTGGCTTAATGGTTGGACTTGATAATCTTAAAGGTCTTTTCAACCAAAACGATTCTATAATTCTATGACATCCCACAGCAAATAGCCTTGAATAATCCCAGTTGTTTTCCTAGCCAAACAGCAGGATAAATCTCTCAAGAAACAGCACCTAGCAGAGAAGGGGACTGCAGCCAACACTTGGCACCTATACTTCTTTTCCAGAAGGTACTGAAATGTCTCAGGGACACAGACAGGAACAGTAGAGTACATCCATGCATGTTTTAGGATCTTCCACCTTTGTCTTGACTCTGTGCCTTGCGCATAATTATTCTGAAGCACGGCCTGAACTCTCCTGCTTGTTAACAGGGGAAGGTAAAACATTTTGGAAAAACAAACAATGATATAAATGCGATAGTATTTAATATTTTTATATATCTGTACAGGTACCAAACTCCAGGACTTATTAATATTCATATACTTAAAAGCGGGGGAAGTCAGCAATAAGTAAAAGAAAAAAAAAAGTTATATCATGTTGAACAGGGCTCTGAGCAACCTAATCCAATTGAAGATGTACGTGCTCACTGCAGGGAGGTTGGACTGGAAGACCTTTAAAGGTCCCTTCCAACCCAAACCATTCTGTGTTTCTGTGATTCTATAACTCTGTGATTCTATGATTGGCAGGATCAGTTTCAAAGAGTCCTATGTTGAGAATGGCTTCTCAAAGCAACAAAACCAAGGAGCTCAAGAGCCAGCTCTTCAGATGAGCAATTGAATGTGGGAGCTTGACTGGACAACAGGTCCACAGAAATGAATGTAAACATCAGCCAGAGGTTTAGGCCAGAAGCACTTAACCAGCACCACTGGTTACCCAGCACCATTGGCAATCAAAATACACACTAAAGAATAACGAGACACTGGGGTTCATTTCTTGGGTCCTACCTTGGGACATTGCTGCCTGACTGGTTGCCAGTTAACATGAGACTTTATCTCTGGGACCAGACCTTTGTTTGACATCAACTTCTCCAAGCTGGCAACTCTCAGTACCTTTGAATATGTCACTACTTTCCCAGTGGGATGCTGATGCCCACTGCCAAGTGGTCAAGTCAGAGACTGTCAGTTTGTGAAGACAGCGGCTTCTGTGTTCATGCACCAGGGTTTCTGGTTTAATACAAGAATCATGGAAAAATAGAATTGCTTTGGTTTTAAAAGATCTCTAAGATTATCAAGTCCAACCTCTAAGGAGGACTCAATCAGCTCAGGACCACATGGGTCTCCATCAAGATACATGATACATACTTTTCCATATCTGGAGGATCAACCTGGTGATATAAACCTTAACTGAAGGATAGCTTGGAAATAATAGCTGCATTGCACCCTGACTACAATATGTACATGTCTCCTTGCCTCTGCTGGGTCAAATACTGCTGCTGGAGGGCTGGATATTTGTACAGATGGCAATCTACAGGTCACTCACATCACTATGATTAAAACCTCATGCCTCACAGTATCAAGTATTATTACAGGTGACAGCGAGATTTGCATAAATGTGCAGCATATGACCACCATACCACATCTGGTCTCATTCTGAACAGGTCTTGTTTGTTTCTCCCAAACCTCAGAGACCTTGGTAGTGCTCATGACAGGAATTCAGACAGATTTGCTGATGGTGTAGAAAAAGAGGTACAGCCTTCACAGGCCAATGGTGACTTTTAGAAAGGCAATGATGAAGCTGGGGTAGCTGCAGTCTGGGTACCTTATCTGTGGGGCACTCATATTCATTGAACCTTGTCACCCAAAGAACTGAGGTTGTGTCCAACACTGGTGATTTGACTTTGTAAGATAAAACCAGAGCCAGCTGCAGAAGGGACCCCAGACACAAAGCTACTTCTCCCCTCTGGGTACAATCCATTTCCATTCTGTTTGGCTTCCCCACGCCCTCAGGAGGGGGCAAGGGGCTACTCGTTCCATCACGCTGACAGGAGAGGCAGTGAAATTTCATGCCTGCCATTGCCCCTCCAGCTCGAGGGCAACAAGATGCAAAAGAGCCGCTGCTGCTGCGTTCATGTTACTCAGCTTTGCCATGAGAGCAGGACTTACAGACCTCCCTTGCTCATAGACACTGAGGCTGTGGGAAATCCTGCTGCAGCTCCCCTGGAAGGAGTCTGGAAAGGCAGCTCTGTGATGCTGTCTGGGAAAGCCAAGCCTGGCTGGGCATCACACCCATGGTGGGCAGATTACAGACAGGGAGCTGGAGTTTGGTGGTGTTGATGGGAAAGACTCTGACAGGGAAAGGAGCTACAAGGTGATAAGCAACAGACCAAAACACCTGCCTTTGTCCTCCTGGCTGGAAGCATCTCCACCCCTTATCTCTACCTGGATGCAGCCTGACCTCGTTCAGGTTTTGCCCGTTGATTGTCCTTGCTCTGCCTCCAAATATAAAGCAAAGCCAGAGGACCACAGTAACTGCAATTCATGCAGCTCCTGGTTTTGTGTCCCAACAAAAGCTGGTTGCTCCCAGGTCCGGTTTTAGCTTCTTCTTGACTGAGGCTTGGTGATTGATTTGTCAGCCAGTTCTGATAGCTGCATATCTGAGCAGCGCCAAGCTGGAAGACTGGTGATGCATCTGCTCAGCCCATGTCTTCTCTGCAACAAGGGAACCAAGCTATCAAAACTCAACAGCTCTGAGCCAGTACCAGTGGACTTCACACCTTGCTCTCACCTGCTCTTCTCTGTTCTGTTTCCCTCACACCTATGTGCCTTGCTGCCAATCAGCAGGGCTTTCTGATCTTTCAGCTCTGGGTCTCTCTTCTCATTTACCACCTTCCTGTCCTTTTTGTTCTGTTTTGTTCCTGCCTTTCACCACCACAGGAAGGACACATTAGTGTTCCCCAACTTATACCAGACATATGGATGTTGTGCCTTTTGGCAGGTTGCAAGAATCATTGACAAGAGAGAAGACGCCAACAGGTTCATTTAAGGCATGAGACCCAATCCACAGCACCTCCATCCTGAAATGTGGGGGACAAAATGTCAACCCCCATAACTCACCCAACCATAACCCATCATGAGGGATACCTGAGCCTTGGAGCTTCAATCTATAGGCACTGGCCAAGCCCTTGCCCACCTGGCAGTGGTGAGAGCTGAGTCCCTTCTCATACGTGGTTTGAGTACCTGCCCCACAAGCATCCAGCTCTCCTCCATGTGTTAATAAGCAGCTTTGTTCTGCATCATCTAACTGTATAATAGCAGTAGTTGTTTATATGGCCACAAATTAATAGCACAGGAGAGCAATCAGCCCAGAATGAGATCCGTCCTAATGCGCTGGCTGGAAGGGGATGGGGAGACAAATGCTGGGGACATTCTGCTTGTCGTGGCCTCTCAGCCCTGCCAGCTGGGCTGTGCTGCCACCACTAACAACATGCTTCTCCCTGCCAAGTATAACAGAGCTGCTGGCACCCTACCCCAGTTCAGACGCAGAGGCACTCTGCTCTTGGCTGCCTCAGGAACCCAAGTCAGGAAGGATGTTTTTGCACTTGTCATTTCTCAAGGAGGGAGGAACTTCTCTCTCAGCTGCTTCGGCTCAAATCCAGTCTTTATGTAATCAAATGTGACCTCTAGCTGTCTGTGTTTAAGGCTGCCATCACTGCAATATCATTCACACAGTTAGGACTAAGTCATCTGTCTCCTCAACTATAAATACCTTATAAACATCCCAAAGGACCTGCAGCACTTCATGGATGAAGATGCCTGGAAAAAAGCTGGTTCGGCTCTAAGTATCACTTCAGTCCTGAAATGCAGCTGCATCTGAGTCTGGAATGTATAGGACATTTTCAACAGCTCCTGGGAACTCTGAGCAGCAGAAAAAAACACAGAAATTGTCAAAAGGATGGAGAGCCACCTCCACCTGATCTGCAGCCAGGAGAATGCACTGCATTACTGTAAGTACTTTTGCAGAAACCGTGTCCGGGCTGGCTCTGCATGTTCATCCCACATTGCTTCCTGCTTTCCATGGCAGGAGCAGTGCAAGAGAGGAGAAAAACACCCGTGCTTTTTTGGTCAAAACTAGCCACCCCTGCCAGGCTCCACCATGTGAGGTGGAAGAGAAATCAGAGCAGACACAAAGCCCTTGGAATAGGAGGTTTCTGCAAGAAACCCAAACTGCTGACTCTTATTTACTCCTATTACACAGTGTGATGTTAGTTCAACAATTAATGCTTAGGCTGATAATGCTGGTCCCACCTCCTCCAAAGCCTGCACCTGCTTCTGCTCCCATCCTGCACTGTCTGGGAATCCTCAATGAGGTGAGTCTGCAGCAGCCACATTGTGCAGCAACTCCACTTACACAGCCCTGCAGGTTTGGGGCAGAAATCCTTAAGTTTAGGTGAGATGTGCAATAAAATACATGCAGTCCCTGTCATCTGTAGAGTGTGACAGCAGCAGCTTTACCCATTTGGTGCATTCATAGACAACACTCGCAGGTGCCAGACACCTCTGCTAACTAGGATCTACTGGCACACCTTGCTGTGAAAGCAATTTTCCTCCTCCTCCTCCCACAACTGCTGGGGGAGCTTTTGGGGACCCTGTGGGAGAAGAACCACTACTCAAGCAGGAAATCTCTGAGCATCTTCCTCTTGCATGGAGGGAGAGGCACAGCATGCAAGACATCACCCTCAGCCACTAGGACAAGGGAAGTCTGATTTATTTCTTGGCTGGTCGGCTGGTGGTTTGGTTATTGGGTTGTTTTGTTTTGTTGAAAGGGAGGAGACATTGCCTTGTGGTAAGTCAGTCACATCTCCCTTTTCCTGTTGCAAAGACAGCAGATAACAACTATTCTTCAGGCAGAGCAATCCTGGAGGCCAGCCAAAGGGTAGTTTAGTTGTCACACTTGACAGAAGGGCAAGGACCCTCTTCTAAGGCGGCAACACAATTTTTAAGGGTGTGAATGGACCGAGACACTGGGATTTTGGCTAATAATGGTGGCAGTCTGCAAAGGTGTCTGCACCTTTCCTGTGCCTAAATACATCTTAAACCTCAGACTATGCCATGGCCCAAACCACCTCTTTGGGATAGAGGAACCTATGGTGTCTCAGGACACTGGGGAGGCTTTGAAGGGGGGGTGGTGAAGGGAAGATTGGTCCATGATGTCATGTGGTTGAGATTCTAGTAAAACTAGGCTTGGAGATTCCAGCCTTCCTTCACAGGGCTCCAACACCATCCCACACCTGGGGAAACCCTGAGTAGGACTGGAGAGTGGTGGTCAGGATTGAACCCAGACATGACACCATGTTCTCCTTGGGCTTCCAGTGCCAATGGTGTTGGGACCTGCAAGCTGCTGTCCCAGTGGAAGGATGAGTAAGATTTTCCCACCAGCAGTGTCAGGGCAGGAGGAGACCACCAAGATCAAGGGAAAACTCAGCTCCTTGGGACAAAACTCTTTTTAGAGAGGAGGAGCAGCCTTCTGCACACCCTCTCTTAAACCTGTTGCAGCTGTAGTACTTTCCTCAGGACCCTGGATGAGCTCTGCAAGGAGAAAAGGAGGGGATTCCCTCTCCTGTCAATCCCTTCCCTGAAGCTTGTTTAAGGATCAAAGGCGCTGGCTAATGAAGGAAATGAGGAAAATCGTGTTCTGGAGAAATCACCTTCTGCTCTCCGTGCCTTCCAACCAGTTGAACCTCCGTTTCTTTGCATGCAGCTTAATTACCTTCATTAGCAGTACAAAAGGGAATGCTAATGGCTTTGTTTTGTTCTAAATGGTAGTTATTTGCCTCCCTGGGTGTTTGCAGGTTGGGATAGAGCCGCAAGAGCTGCTTCCGGACCTGTTCAAATTTGCCAAGACCCGAAGCAGCTCTGCTTAGCAACGCTCCAAGGATTTCCCTCCGGGGCAGCCTGGTCTCTGGTCGAGGAGCAAAGGCAGCAGGTCTCCCAGTTCAAGGAGATGCCAGGAAGGCAATGTGTGCATCTGTAGCCAAGGAAAGTGATGCATCCCTGCTCGTGGCTGTGGTGACCAGCTTACCCACACCTGGAAGATAACCATGGAGAAGATGGCAAGAGAAGCTGCCTCTCACCCTCCACTTCTATGCTGCAAGAAGAGCAGCCACAGCATTGCAGTGCTGGATAATAGGCAGTGGGAATATTGCAGCAGGCTGGCTGCAGGGCACACAGCATTAATGTTCCTGTCAGGTCTCTGCAGCTCCACAGAGGTTTTCAGTTTAATGGCAAAATACGGAAAATACACAAGAGACTGCACAGGGAGAATAAAGCTTATTCCCAGCTTGGACCAAGAGACTCACTGCTGTGCACAGGCACGGGCCGGGGCACGGGAGAGGTTGTGCCTAAAAATACACATAAACTCCTGTGTACATGTGCACAAGGCTGAGGGCAGCCCTCTGCTGGCTCAAGGGTACAGATTTACATTTTGTGTCCCTGCCCACTCACATACGTGCAATAGCAATAGCATCTACTTCACACAAATGCATTCAACCTCCTGCCTCCTCTAACCTCCAGCAAGAAAAGGTGGACACAGTGGGCACTCCACACACACATGCACACATAGCAAGTGTTTTCACAGACTCCCTGCAAATACTACCATGAGGAATTAATTCAGTACCTGAAGGGGGCCTACAAGAAAGATGAGGAGGGAATTTTTACAAGGGCATGGAGTGAGAGGAAAGGGGGGAATGGCTTTAAACTGGAAGAGAGGAGATTTAGACTAAATATTAGCAAGAAATTATTTGCTGTGAGGGTGGTGAGACACTGGCCCAGGTTACCCAGAGAAGCTGTGGAAGCCCCATCCCTGGAAGTGTTCAAGGGCAGGTTGGATGGGGCTTGGAGCAACCAGGTCTAGTGGGAGGTGTCCCTGCCCATGGCAGGGGGGCTGGAACTAGATGATCTTGAAGGTCCCTTCCAACCCAAACCACTCTTTGATTCCATAATTACATCCAATTTGAGTTACAGATATGCAGGTATATAAACATCTCAAGTTTATCTTCCTCCAGCCACTCCTGTCCACTGTAGCACACAAGTTTATTACTTGCCTTGCCCAGTGAAACACAAGGGAGCACTACCCATACAAGTAAAGCACAGACCATGCCCACTTCAGCCTATCCACAAGTGGCCACATGCACAGAAACAGCCCAAGACATATAAAAAGCTGCTTGACTTCACATGCAAGTCTCCAGGCCTTCACACCCACAGTGGTTCCTCTTCTGCCATGGTTAGCTGTGCAGTAGATCACCTTGGTGGTACAGTGGGAAATCAGCTGCCTCTTTATGGGCTGTGCCTTTCTCATCACCTCCCCTTGATGCTACAGTACCACATCCTAATTGCAACCTCTTAACTGTGGGTTTGCATCAGTGCAAATGAGCTGTTCACACCTGGTTTCTTTTCAAGCCATTCTCATTTGATCCAGATATGTGATCTGATGGGGTTCACAACATGAATAGAGCAAGTCAGTGAGTATTCATTCCTTGGAAGTCACCATCCAGAAACTGCATGCTATACGAGTAGGGATCTCCCCATATCAGGGAGCAGCTGATGCTGGAGGCAGTTCTAGTGATCATCTAGTCCAACCACTTGCCCACAGCAGGGTCAGCTAGAACAGGCTGGTCAGGACATTGTGCAGTTGAGTTTGAATATTTCAGAAGATGGAGAATCCACAAACACTCTGGGCAGCCTGTTCCAGTGTTAGATCTGCCTTACAGTAAAAAAGTTTTACAGTAAGGAAGTTTTTTCACTGCTAGTGATGCCCAGACACAGGGGTCAGATGGGGTGAGCCAAGATGACAATTGATGTACAGATCTAATCTAGAGGAGCCAGACGAGTTGACCAAATGTAGATGCATCGTTGAGTTCCCAAATGAGACAGCATTGACTGAAATGAAAATTAAACCCAAATGCGGCTACAATTGGGGAATTACAAATGTTACATCTACACATTCCACATAAGTTTATAGTGAACTCGATTAAAACTGCTCCAGTGTTTTCCAGCATGACAAGACTTGAAAACACCAAGAGCAGCAAGGGAGATGGCCCAGGCACACAGAGTGCATAGACCTTGGCAAGACAGGAGAAATAAGTGCTTTTTGTTAAAATGTTTTCTTTTATTCTGCACAGTTAACATGATGAAACACCTTTTAGCACCTAGTGCAGATGCCGTTTAACACCTCCAAGGTGGTATTAGCAGGTCACAGCACACTCCAGGAGGGAGCAGGGCATGCAGTGTGCCTCTCTGCAGTGAAAGTGCTGTGAGAAGGCTCAGGCAGCAGATGAAATCTCCCTTTAAGAAGAAATTCATGGCATTTCCTTCACACCGTGCTTTTTTTGCCATGCCACGCTGAGGACTGAAGCTGGGTTCTTGAAGATGCACCTATACCAACATCCCCCAGTTGTCCCCACGTGCTGTACATCAGGTTGCACCACAGGATGCATCAGCTGGGTCCTTCTTGGGTGAAACCCAACCAGAAGATGAGAATACACCAAATAGGCTCCAAACCAACAGCAGGCATTGGGTCAGCCTTTGCTCAGGAACACTAAATTGCAGCGACAGCAAAATTCCTGCAAAATACAGCGTGAGCCTTTAAGAGGGGGCAGGGGGAGAAAAGCAATAGTGGGGGTCTGCAGCTCCTCTTCTGCTGCCCTGCCCCTTGCTGAGGGGCATGTCTGTCCCGTGACCGTGCATCTGTGCGTGCATCTGTCACGCGAGCCCCAGTCCCTCCTCGCTATGTGGCCCCAGACGTGTGTCTCACACACCATCTTGCCCCAGACTGGAGAAGTCTGCTTCAGTGGTCTTTGAAGTTCGATGCCACATAGCATTTGTCACCATTAAGGGCACCCTCCACAGTGAAAGAAATCAGTGCTGAGGCCGTGTTTGTCCCTTGCGTGACTGAGTGCTGTGTTGTCTGTCCTCCTGCCTCATAAATCTCTTTGGGGGGGGTGTTGCTGGTTTCCTTGTTTGAGGGCAGATGCTCAGTGGGATTTGTGCTGCATGGAGGCAAGGGAGCACAGGAGGACTGCTACACTGTGGTGCAACAGAGAGAGGGAGAAGGACTTTTTATAAGGGCATGGACTGACAGGACAAAAGAGAATGGTTTTAAGCTAGAACAGGGGAGATCTAGGTTAGACATTAGCAAGAAATCCTTTAGTGTGAGGGTGGTGAGACACTGGAACAGGTTGCCCATGGAAGTTGTGGCTGCCCCATTCCTGGAAGTGTTCAAGGCCAGGTTGGATGGGGCTTGGAGCAACGTGGTCTAGTGGGAGGTGTCCCTGCCCATGCAGGGGGGTGGGAACTAGGTGATCTTTGATCTTTCCAACCCAAACCATTCTGTGATTCTATGGTTCTATAGTAAGTCAACCCGGGACCTGCAAATCCTGTCTCCTCTGTTACCTCTCAGCTAGTGTATAAAATGAGCCACAGAGACTTCTGCTGTCACCAAATGACATGGCATAGTTTGTTTTTGTGCTTGTATATCATCTTGCTACTTAACCAGGGTGACTGCCTCAACTCTGCTTTCTGAGGATAGCTCTTGGTAGATGTTACCCCTTTAAGCAGGTCTGGGCTTAACCTTGAGACATCACAAATTCACTCAAGCCGAAACCACAATGTCAAATGTGTTGGAAATTAAACAACGTGGTCACTGAAGGGCCAGAGGTGGTATTTAACATCCTATCATAGCGACAACCTGCAAACTCCCTGCAGCAGCACACAGTATCCTGGCTTCACCCACAGAAATGGAGGAGACACAGCAGCCAGAGGGAAGGCCAAGAAACATACTCCAGCCTTCCAGCTCTCTCGTATGGCCGACAGCCCAGAAGATGCTGCAGGCCCTCTCTGGAAGCTGACTGAGGATTCAGTAAAAGCACAGATGAAACTTTGACAGTCTGCCACCTCCCTTCATTACACGCAAAATGCTCCTGTGGGCTGCTGACAGGTCTGGTGATACACAGCATGGACTCTGTGACGAGCAAGCAGCTAAGCCCCTGTGTCAGCAACCAGGCTGGGATGCTCTGGAGACCCCCTCTGCAGCTGCAGGGGGGATGCACAGGTCAAACACCAGCACTGGGACAAGACATGATGGAATATTGCACCCATGGACTGCTGTGTGCAACAATCCATGGATTAATGTGTGAGCATGCTGGTATCTGGGTCGAAACCTTCTCTTGATGATGTCAATTAACACAGGGCTCTTCATCACATACGTCCTAATTATTATGCCTTAGGGACACTATACTCACCCTTAGGAGCCCCAAGAAGAGCCTGGGGTCTACCATGCTGGGTTATCTCCCAACACAAAACCAAAAGACAGAACTTCTCCCCAGGAGCTTCCCTGCCAGGCAGTGCACTGCTGGCCACTCCTGACTTAGCTCAGAACAAGGCGAAACCAAATACATCCATGTTCTTTTTGAAGCATCTCTTGAAGAGAAACCTTGGCTCACATTTTGCAATGAGTTAACCTCCCATAGCAGCAGAGGTGGTCCCATGACACTGTCCACTTTTTCTGTCAAGTGGAGGCCCCTCCGTTCCCTACAGCCTCCAACTGCCTTGTGAACCACCTACATGGTCCATCAGACCGTGTCTATCCTCAGCCATGGTCTCTGCTCTGTGACTTTGCTGTTTGGGCACATTCCACACAGTTTTGGTTTCCATATGTCAGGCCACTGCTTAAAAGATCTGCAAGCATTTAGGAGAGCAGTGCACAACACTTGGCTTTCAGCTCTGAAAGTGGCACTGATCATAAACACAGAGCTGTCAACGGGATGTGGGCAACATCTGCTAATCCAGCCCTTCATCCAGCCATTCTCCAAAGCGCCCTTCCAACTGCATAATAAATTGTGTTGAAGGACAAACAGGATTTTTTAACATTTTTTGCCTGCCTGAATCAACCAGTGCTTTGATCCCAGCTGCTGGGTCAAATTAAAAGCAATCCAGAAAGCAGCTGATGTAAAGGTCGGGCTTTACTTCTAACTACTCACAGAACATACTGACATATGGTAAAGAAACAGAAAACATGTATATGGCGGAGTTATGTGTTTGCATGCTTGCAAAATTTTAGTAATATTAAGGGCATTAAATGTGGCTTGTTAACTGTTATATCCTGCAGCCATATAATGGTGTTGGTTGTTTATTACTTTTTTTTTTACTTTACCCACAGGCCTTTGCAACAAGCTCAGAGAACCAACTGTTGCTGAGCGAACTTTTGAACCTCTGCGAAAGCAAAATGTGTTAAATTGCTAGAAAAGGGGAAAACAAATGTATGATGTTTGACATCCACAATCTGGGAAGCTTCACTTCTTTGGACTTCCCAAGGAGAAGAAAGAGATAACTGTAACATTTTCTGTTTTAAACATTACAAGTCTCATAATAGATCAAGACATGAAGGGTAACTGAAAGCCTTCAATAATAGCCAGTTGTTTAAGAGAGCTATAAACCAGTCAATTAAATGTGGCCAACTAAAGAAAAGATGCTAGGGCTGCCCTTGCATGGAAAGGGACTGGTCACAAGGGCAGGTAAAGAAAAATCCCAGCATAAAGCTAGAAATGCTCCCAAACCTTCCTGCATCACCAAGTGAAGCTGCATTGCTTGTCTGTAGCCTGGAGCAGCTTTTGTGCATCTCTTTCAACAGACTTGAATAAGTCCATCATTTGTCTGTTTCACGGGACAGAAAAAAAACCTCCTAGGCTGAAGAAGAAAAGCCCCACACAACATCATCCTGAGGAGGTAGGGGGGGGAGATGGGAGGCTGTCTGCTTCCCCACGTGATCTCCCCAACTTCCCACCCCCATGCCTGGCTTTGCAAACAAACCCACCGCCTCTGACTTGCCAACAGCTGCTCCCAGTCTGCCCAGCTCCCACATGGCACCAGCCCAGGCATCCTGCCAGCTCCCACCAGTGTCGGCATGCCCGTCACTGCGGTTTGCTGTGTCTCTACTGGGGCTTTGTTTGCCCAAAGAAGGTGAGGGGGGAGGACACTTCAGCATTTGACCACTCATGGATTTGTTCTCCCATCACAAGCCAGATTTTAGAAGAATCATAGAATCATTTTTCACAGAATCACAGAATCATCCTGGCTGGAAAAGACCTTGAAGATCATCAAGTCCAACCATAACCTAAATCCACCCAACATAACCTTTATCTACCTGTTCAGTGCTTAAATCCTGTCCCTAAGCACCACATCTATATTTCTTTTAAACACTTCCAGGGATGGTGACTCCACCACCTCCCTAGGCAGCCTGTTCCACTGTCCAACCACTCTTTCAGTAAAGAAATTCTTTCTAATATCCAGCCTAAACCTCCCCTGGTGCAACTTCAGGCCATTCCCTCTCGTCCTGTCATTATTCACTGGAGAGAAGAGACCAACTCCCACCTCCCTACAACCTCCTTTCAGGTAGTTGTAGAGAGAAATGAGGTCTCCCCTCAGCCTCCTCTTTTTCAAACTAAACAACCCCAAGTCCCTCAGCCTCTCCTCATAGGGCTTCTCCTCCAGGCCTTTCATCAGCTTGGTAGCTCTTCTCTGGACACGCTCCAGCAACACAACATCCTTCTTTTTGTTGGAAAAGACCTTTGAGATCTCCAAGTCCAACCACTAAACTAGCACTGCCAAGTCCACCAAGAAGAGATTTGGTCCCCTCTTCCCCCCCACCAAGAAGGGGAGCAAACACTGCACCCTTCAAAGCATCCACATACCTGCTAGACAGTTCATAAACACATATTTGACCCTACAAAGTGCTGCTTTTGCTTCATCTGCCACTGAATTCCTTGCAGGCTTCCCAGCTCACAAGAAGAGGTGTCCCAGATGGGAAAACAATTTGACAGCTGCTTGCAAAGGATTAAGAGTTTCCAGTCACTCAGAGTAGTGCCTGCACTGACGGAGACATGATCAGAGGGAGAAACTGTATTCAAACTGAACGGAAAAATTACCTCCAGTAAGTGGATTAGATGAGTGTTATCATCCAACATGAGCCTCCCTCTGCCATCTCTCCTGGCGAGGATGGCAGGCAATATTTTAATAATCTGTCCACCTGGCGCAGATGCAGCTCTGCAATGAGATTAATGAACCTGCTGACTGGCAAGGAAAACTTTGGGGAACAATTTGCCCTGCTGCTTCTTTCTATTTCCTCTGCTGGGGGGGGGGAACGGGATCGGGGGGGGGGAGAAGAATAGGTCTTAATGCAAGAGGAATTTAGGGGAGTGCATCAGCATTTCCCATGTAAAGCAGGAGAAGCCAGAAAGGCTGAGAACCTGCTCAGAAGCAGTGAACTCCAATATTTAACTTCCCTCCCTTGATGGAGTGTGATGAAGAATGTGTCTATGCTCGTGTATGTATGTGAGTGGGTCATTCCCAGGTTCAAACGTCTTGGTTGCAAGCCAAGTAAAATGTTTCTTGTTGCTCTTAATTTCAGTCAGGGCTAATCCACACTGCTTGTTTCCTGTACATTTCTTACAGAGATTTCTTACAAAGATTTGTGAAGGGAAATGGGTCAGGTAAAACAAAACAATTTGCTTGACCTGAAACAAAACATCTTTTCCGTTTGCCCCCTTTGTATTGGTCTTTTACTATTAAAATCAAAACCAATGTCACCACCATGCTGATATTTTGCAGTTCGAGTTAGTTGCTTTATGTCAGTGGATTTTGAAGATAAGTTTGGTTTCAAGAGGAATAATTCAGAATTTTCTTTTCAAAACCCTAAAACCAAAACATTTGCCAACCTCCTACCCAGGTCTTGCTTGCAGATTACTTTCATTGAAAAAAAATTGCCTTAGATTTGATATATGCTTTTCAGCTAAGATCACCCAGCATTTTTTGGTGACTAAAATAATGCAGCAGCACTTCCACATTCCATGAAATGAATTGGGATCTCCCAACCCTCTCTGCAGGGCGCTGTGCCGAGCACAGCCTTTCCCGGACAAGTTGGATTTACAGTGCATTGCTGCACAGCTGATCTGTACACGTGTCTGGGAGGTGGCCAGGGTTTCTGGGTGGATGAAAGCCAGACCAAAGATGCCCTGCAGTGGTTCTGCTCACTCCCAAAGGAGGGAAACCCACAGCAGATTTATATGAAGAAAAAAAAAAAAAAAAAGAAGCTACATATGTAAACCCCAAACCTCAAATACCACCTGAGCAACGTTTCAAGGAGGAAATTTAAAATATATGCCCAGAAACCCAGATGCATCATAGCCCTAACCTGAAGGCATCTCTCTTAATTCATGACAGCAAACTCATGCGTGCAGCAATTGTGACAGCTCGTGCTGTTACCCACCAGCTGACACACGGCGAGAGGAGAGCTGGCATTTCAGGAGGTGGCACTATTTTCATGGAGCCATCACCATCTGGGCTGTTGGAAACACTGTTTTGGCTCTGTTGTGCTACTACCCTGACCAGGTAAATCAATCAGATGCAACGAGCAAGGTCTCTAGTGGACCTTTTGCCTCCTGAGTTTTGTTCTGAGTATTGCTATCTGCTTGGGATGAGCTATGAAGAGCAAATCATGTTTAGTTTGGAGAATGAATGACATCAGGACCCTGCTATGTAATTACAAGCATCTTGAGCAGACGCAAGTGAAGCTAATCAAACACCACTTCATGTTATCACCAGCCTTGTAATTATTATATTCCAGTCCCAGGCAGCAAAGACAACGGGGCTCCTCCTTCACATGAGGTGTCATACAAAGGCAAGTAAAAAATCCCAGTCCCTGCTCAAAATTGCTTCTGGCTTTTGTAGCCTGCTTCATGCCATATAGTGTCACCACCACCTCCCACGTACCACCCCAGAGATGGTCTTGTTGCTATCCCACTCTATCTCATCCCAGTCTAGAGCATGCAAACTAATTGCTCACAACGGGGAAACTCCTGGGAATCCTCTCAAATAGCAGGACAACATCAAGGCAAGGTGTTAAATAAAGTGCCACTGGCTCCATCGCCCACAGCCCCGCGTGGCGTTGTGGCGAAGGTGGTTGTGATGTCAAAAGCAGATGGCTGTGTCGTCAGGGGGGAGGTAAACTGCACAGCAGATGGGCACTTCAGATACAAAGATCCCTTTCATGTAAACTGCCCCCGATGATAACTTTAAAAAAAATAAATTACAGAGAGAGAGAACTGGAGAAAACATCTGATGTGTGAGCAGCACCATCTCGAAATAGAATATTTTCCCATTTTCCCATGAAGCATCAGGAGGTTCTTAAGCTCCAAAGTATTCATTTAACTCCTTGAGGCTCTAGTCTTAGATTTCCTTTGCACCATGCAGCCCTGATATACAACACACTCAAAATTGCTGTCTCTCCCTGTTTATTTCTAGAAAGCCAATTATTTTGCACCTGTTCACACACAAAACTTAACATAGCATGGATTTTTTTAAGTAGCTTTCATGCCAAGTGCCTCCAGTGGACTTGCAGCCAACATGCATACAATGCTAGAAATGAACCAGTACACACCAATATGCCAGGTTTATACTTCAGATGGGTACATTATAATTTTAAACAGCATAATCAGACTGGTTTCACCCTGTCGAGCACTGTATAGAGACAGGTAGATAGGAACCTTCAGCAGATACAGGGACAATTCCTCTTCCATACCAAGTTTACACCCAATTTATAGCAGTGTTAAGTGAAGGGATAACCAAACACATATCTGAGAATGTCAAGATTGCTACAAATTAGAAATCAGAGAAAATTAGTTAATCCACTGAAGAAATGCACCTAATTCTGGAGTGAGACACAACAGCAATTGAAAGTTTATTCAGCATCTGAAATTCTCACAGATGTTCCCAGGGTGCCTGAATGAGCAGTCAACACAGGGAAAGCAAGTATGCAAACAAAGCCACGTCTTCATACTGAGTTTACTACAACCACAGAAACACCATCAAAGATACATCCTCATCAAGAAAAACAGGTGTATTTAAACATGCATCAGGTAAATAACATTTGTTAAACACACTCCTGCATGATCAGGGAAGATCTAAATAATGGATGTGAGATCCCTTTTTCCTGAACTAGAGCAGGTCCCAAATGCCTGTTCCTTCTCCAGCCTAAGCATGTAAACAGGCAAGACACAGGAAAGGGCATTTTTAGGGACTTCAGAGGCATGCACATGCAGCAGGTGAAATGAGGGAGCTTCTGAATAGTCACTGGAGCATGACCCTCCCTACAGGGCTCAGGCAGCCCTGCTCTCTGGTGGTAATTGAAAGCAGGGATGGGACTGCTTCCCTCTCTCAAAAGAGCCCAGCTGGTGAAAAAATTGTCCCAACAATGTTAAATAGTGGCATTTACTTTGGGAAAGGAACTCCAACACTCACCAGCACATTTGCTGAGAAACTGGAGTGATTTGCTTTCCCAGCCCTTTCCCCATCCCTTTTCCCAGCCCTACCACTGCTGCTGCTACTTTCAGCTCCTCCATCCAGGCTCATGCCTGTCCCTTGTCCCTTTGCTCTCCCTTTCTGCTGCCTGCCATGCACAGTCAGGGATGCTGCCATCCACCTCCTGCCCAGGGCATCGTGTCATCTGCTGTGCTGAACTGGTTTCCCCCGGGACCTGAAAACTACCATCTGAATGGGGGCTGGAGATAATGAACCCTCAGCAATGAGTAAATAAAGAGTGTCCTGCCCATATGCCCAGCTGCACCCAGGACCCTGGTGACAGCTCGCTGACAAGGGCAACAATGTTTTTTGATCCTTTGCCTGCAAGGTATGGTACCGTCCGGCTCAAAACAGTGGGGAGTCAAGGCTAGAAGCACCAGGGAGCTTCCCATATTCAGAGATCCCTTTTATTCTTCTGGACATGAAATTGCTGCCCGCATGGCAGTCTGCACACCAGCTTCTGCCAGCGCCAAGGAGGATGAAAGGACAAGAAACTGGGAAGATGTAGGAAGGGAGATGGATAAAAACACGATGCTGAGATTTTGAACATTTTGCTGGTTGAATCACTTGAGCTGCTGAATGCAGAGGTAAGATCAACCCTGGGTAAATCCCCACTGGCAAAGAGCCTGGGCCGTAGCAAATGTTACTGGCCCAAATCATCACTCAATTTTTTCCCTGCTGGTTCTTTTTCTGCCTCTCCCCACTGCCATCCTTCTGCTAGTGCAGCCAAATCCATAGCACATGAGGTTATGGCCAGCAATAACTCAGGTGCATCCTACCCAGATGTTATCTGTGATGGGCTGGCCAAGGGGTTAATGTAAGTTCAGCTAAGCTTGTCACCCCGGATGAATTAACACACAAGTGTATAAATACACACCAAGGATGGCCAATGGATTTAGGGTATCAAACTGTCCTCCTCAAAGGGAAGAGCAAAACCTCCTTCCAGCCCCTCCTGACCACTTGGTTTCTGTCACCACCATCTATGCTTTGGGCTCATGGTGGCACAGATGGCCACATGATAAGAATGAAGCCATCACCATGCTGTGGCTTTCAGTTTCTGACAGGTTAATGTCCAGTTTGCCTAGAGCATGAACAGATTGAGGCCAGAGGTGTCTGCAAAAGATGGCAAGGATGCAACCTTCATTTAGGTGGAGCAGGACAACAAGCCTGGGTAGACCTCCACAGACCCTGTGGAATCCCTGCACATGTATGCTAGCCACCAGGCCAGGCAGAGGTCTCTGCTGCTGTCCACCTTTACTGTAGCTGAATAATTTTTCATGGCAACAATCACACCTTCAAATGTGAACACACTTGAAGCCATCTCAAGGGCTGGCAACTCAAAAGAAAATTATAATGGTAGGGACTAAATCTTGGAAGTTCAAATCACAGACACCAACAGATGGGTGGCAATGTGGATGATGGATTTTGGTGCAGGATATCTCTGCAGTGCCTAGACAAATAGTCTAGTTCATGGTCGAAGGATAAAAAAACATGAGAGATAGGAGAGTTTGGGGCTCTGGTTTGAATCTATCAGAGTTAATATCATAACCAACACAGACCTTTTCTTAAAACGCAAGCTTGTTCTGATAGAAGACCCTGAAAAGCTGTGTAACTTATGAATTTTTACTTTTCTACACTTTTCTACACTCCACTTTTTTCTCTTTCTGAGATTTGACCATCCCTTTTACAAGAAATTATCTTAAGGTAGAAAAATGAAATCACTTTTTTTACCTTGTGGAAAAAACAACAACAAAAAAAGAGTTGTTGTTGGTTTAGTTTCACCCCACTGAGCTTTAGACACTTACTGCAGTGCTGAGTTTAGAATTAAGTCATTTCAGGCTTCCTATCAAGTCAACAGAAAAGAAGCCAGGCACCTTCACAGAGCAATTCAGATCTGAATTACCTTCTGGAAGTTGTAACGACAGGGCAATTGGTGCATTGACCTAACAGGTTACTTCAAAAGCATCCCTGGCAGCAAGGCAAAGGTGAAGAATTTCACCTTCATGGGATCCAGCTGTACAGTGTCTTCTTCCTTCTAAAGTGAGAAACTGCTTGTGAGCAGCTGTTCAATGCTGCTTTTGAATGGGTCATGTTGTAAGTAGACTCAGAGAGGTCATCTATGTAGCCTGCCCAGTACCCCAGGATCAGTAATTACACAGTGTCAGCCCTGTGCCACCTTTGAAAGTGCTGCAGTGACATTTTACCAAGCATATTAACAATAGCATCACATTTAAAACAAAAATCCATTGAAATGCCCACTCAGCAGTCTTGTGGCAAGGAGTGCACTGAGAGTGTGTCCAGACAAGAAGGATAGAGCTGTTCTTCCCAACGTTCAGAGATCCGATCTCTCCAAAATTAACCCTGAAGTGTGGAGCTAAAAATCACCTACAAACAATGAATTTTTTTCCCTCCTCTTCAAAATTATTTAGCTACTACTCTTTTGGTTTTGTCTTCAGTCATGTCCATCTCATGACTGTCATCAGCTACCAGATCTTATTGACAATAATTTATTTTCACTTATCATAAGGATGCATCAGAGATGATTCACATGAATCAAGCTTCACCTCCATGTTTGTAAAAAGCTGCCCTTAGAGAAGTTTGATCCTGAGAGTTGCCTTTATCCAGTTGCTAATAGATGTTTAGCATGGGAGAATCTGCATCTCCCAAATTTTGAACATAATAAGCTTTCTGTGAGTTTTCATATGAGAGATATCAACTGGAAGTAATTCAGAGAAGTTATTCAGCAACTGCTTGGAACAACAAAAGAGCTTGGAACAGATTTACTGCTGGTTGACAGTCTGCATGCTGCTTTGGTACAGCTGCCCACTTCTCCAGGGGAATTCCTCATGCCAGCTGAGCTGAGCTAGCCTACACCACTGAGATACCTCAAGAGAGGCAAAATAACTGTATTTACAACAGAGAAAACTAGCCCAACTGAACAATCAAACCCAACTATCACCTCTGGAACCAAGAGCCTGTGTCCCGTTCTGGATCCCCCAACACCAGAAGGACATAAAGTTGTTGGAGCGAGTCCAGAGGAGGCCACGAATATGATCTGAGGGCTGGAGCAGCTCTGCTCTGGAGACAGGCTGAGAGAGTTGAGGCTGTCCAGCCTGGAGAAGAGAAGGCTCCAGGGAGACCTTAGAGCACCTTCCAGTGCCTGAAGGGGCTACAGGAAAGCTGGGGAGGGACTTTTGACAAAGGCGTGGAGAGATAGAACAAGGGGGAATGGTTTTAAGCTGGAAGAGGGGAGAGTTAGATGAGATATTAGGAATAAATTCTTTCCTGTGAAGGTGGTGAGACACTGGCCCGGGTTGCCCAGAGAAGCTGTGGCTGCCCCATCCCTAGAGATGTTCTAGGGCAGGTTGGACGGGGCTTGGAGCAACCTGGTCTAGTGGGAGGTGTCCCTGCCCATGGAAGGGGGGTTGGAACTAGGTGATCTTTAAGGTCCCTTCCAAATCAAACCATTCTGTGATTCCACGACTCATTAATGCATTTGTAGGACCTTGTATGTCTGTAGGCTGCAGCCATCAAAAGGCAACAGCCACACAGTGAGGATGCTCTTAAAATCCAGCCAGGGAAACCAGCAACACTCATGCAGGGTCAAACACACTGCAAGATAATTTGTTTCTTCTCCCCTCATCTGTCTCTCGGATATACATGTATCATCCTTCAGGTTTGCTCCCCACATCAGTCACAGCTCCAGCCGCCTTAGTGCAAGACTTGGCAAGTTTTACACCCAGTGAGGGGTATTCTATTCCAGTATCTGATTCCCTGGCAGCTTTGAAGTGTCACAGCATCCTGGCTACAGCAGTTTTGAGCAGGTGCAGCTTCACTATTGCTTTACAAGGATGCATTTTTTTGCCTCTTTGCTCTGTGACTTGGTGCTTCAGTACTGAAGTGTTTGTGGGATTCTTGCCAGCGAGTTGCTTTCAGGCCGGATCCTGGTTTAATGTCCCTTGTTTTCCTGCCTCCTGCCAGCAAGTACCATTTTTTCTTTTGAAAGTCTCTGCTGCAGCAGGTGAAAGAGGGTATAGACTCAGCAAACTATGCACGGGAAAAAGCAAAGAGGGGGAGGGGGGAAGTAACAGAGGCCACTTCCAGTCTCAGCACCTACTTCTTGTGTGAGTTAGAGATCAGAGAAAACAAATTTAACAGACTGGTTTCATTATCAGAGGGGTAGAGGGTAAGGATGGGGAAGATGAGAGCTGGGAGACCCCCTCCTTCACCTCCTGCAGGGTGTCTCCTCACCAGCCCCTCATCTAATCTGGAAAACCCTCCTGGTTTAGAGCAGAAAGAGATTTTGTAATGACAGTGTGGTGGAGCAAAGGACCTCTAACAAGAGAAAGAAGGAAGGAAAGAAAAAAAGAACAGAATCAAAGAGAAGAGGGAAGAGTAAAAACACTCCTTTGCTGATCCACAGCTGAGCTGGGCAAAGCTTATACAAGATAAATAATGCTGACATTACAAAGCTCTGGTTAATTCATTTTTCTACTTGTCACCACTTGGGATAATTGGCCTACACAACAAATGTGGGGGAAGGAGGTTGGCTTTTCTGTCTTTTTTTTTTCCTTCTTGAGAGGTACAATGAGGATTAGATGGTGTGCTACACCACTGATAAAAATAAAGAGAATGATCCATATCCCTCCAACTTTAATCCAAAGGGGTGACCAGTGAACAGCACAAGTACTGGAGGATGCAGGGAGACCTGGTTGTCTCTATGGTAACTAAGCCATCACTAGAGCAAGGATTGACCTGGAGCCTTCAAGCAAGTTTGGCTTTGTTCAAGGCACTGCGTGGTATTCACCATTGCCTGTCCACTCACCTGTTTTCAAGGAGGTTTTCAGAGTAGCTTAGAGTTTATTCAGAAATCTCCAGCTTCTGGATTCATGTGATTAACTTGGAAGGCAATTACTCAGTTATTTGTGCAAAAGGAAGTTCTGAGTCCTCAGGTAGGTGAAAATAGGACCTCACATACTGCAAAATTAGGAGGGCCAGTCTTGAAACAGCCACCCATTTTATATGTGCTACCAAACAGAAAACACCAGCTTGAAGGTTTCAGAATAAAGGTGAAACAAGGATAAAGGAGGGAGGCTAGAAATCAGGCACCAACAAAGAGAAACCATAAGATAATAATAAAAAAAAAGTCAAAATTTATAATAATTTTCAAATCTGCTGATTTTTGATGCCTGATTCACTATTTCAGAACCTGAGAAGTTCACAGCAGATGACTTCAGATAGCCTTTGGCTTTCAGTGCTGCTTCATCATTCCATGAAAGGTTTATAGAGGCAACCACAGCTTCATATACTTCCCTCCTATCTACCAGAAGATAGTCTGTAAGTCACCAAGGAAAAAAAACAAAACAACACTACAACTTCTTTTCTCTCTGATTGTGACAAAAACCTCTTATTTAAAAGAAATTATCTTCTGCCTGTGTGATGACTCTACCAGCAAATGCTATTTTATAAGTATCTAATTCCCCTACTTTTATACATGCCATGGGTCAGTTAAATACAAAATCTGAGGGAAACTCATTTTTATCAGACAGAGCATTACAATTAAAATCTTGTTGAGTCAAAGTCCTCCCTTAAATGCCTGAGTATTTCTACATTTAGATTTTGATTAAATATTCACAGCTCCAAATGGTAAAAAATGCACAAAACCAGGTGGTCCAGGCAGTGTTTCCAGGCTGCTTAAGGTGATCAGATCCCTACCAAGTCTCAGACATGACCCCAGCTCTGCCTTACCAGCCAGTGTCTGCTGTAAAATGTCCCAGGTGCAGGAGACTATGAAGCAGTGCTTGGTTTTAAAGGCAATTTTGAGAGGCCAGTGAATAACCCCTCAGGTGTCCATTGGCTGTGGGCTGTGCCTGGGAAGCCTTCCTGACCAGTTTCGCTCAGTCTAGGACGGGTTGCCCTGGCTCCAGAGGAGAGCAAACAGCAGAGGGAAAAGGTTTTCCATTTCAAAACCCTTTAAGGGAAAGACTGGCTTTAAATGGGAGCAGTGGTACATAATGAGTACTGTAGGAACAGAGATATTCTGGGGGGAAGTTGATGTTGCCATACACCAGCCGAGACAAGGCTCAGAGTGCAACCAGCCAAGGTGGGTTCAACTCTAACACCCATTTCTGGAGAGCATTGTTAACCACTGGCAGCAAATGAGGTGTTTCCTCTTGAGATTAGCCTCCCCAAATGGGAAGACCGTGACCCTTTGCTGCTATGAATCAATACATTGATCTTCAGGTGATTTTTTCTGATTTATATCAGCTAAAGATCTGGCTTTAAATAGTGTTTAATGGTGTGGTCATGGTGCTCCCACTGCTTTGTGTTACACAGGCAGGTCAGCCTGCTGCTGTTGGGCTGCATTCACGAGCCTTAGGAGGAGACACATGAATGAGGGATGGAGAAGATATGCAGCATTACAACTGGGGAAAGGCTAAGTAAAGTGGGAGGGAAAAACCCTAAGTCATGCCTGCATACGTATCAACTTTCCCCAAGGAAGAGTGACCTAAAGCCCATCCTTGGAGCACAGCAGTGCAGGGAAAGTAAACACACACACACACAGAGAGAGAGAAGTTGTAGAGCTACACAAAACTGTAACAGCGTGAAGATGAGAGTACATTTTCCTGACAAGTGAGACTCTCAGTGCACTGCTTTGGAAATAAAGCCATTTCCCCTTCTCTTCTCCTGTGCCTTTATCTTGCTTCTCTAAGCCAGAGCCATTTAAGAAACTCTAGAAACCTTTCAGGAAGTTTGTAAAGCAATTTATTTGCATTAGTATTCTTGTCTTCTGTGAAACCAGATGACTGAGTCAACCTGGGCTTAAATGTGCAGAGCACAGAAGGAGCCATAAAAACCTTGAAAAGAACCCTGAACAGCTTCACTATGCATTAAAAAAAAAATCACAATTTCATATCTAGCATTTAGGTGCTTCCAGAATTAGAAAGTAATACAACACGCCCTAGTGCAGATCCAGTCCCTTGGATCTGAGAACTTCCACTTCCTATCTCCTCAGGTCCCTGGATCTAAACACATTCTTAAGTCCAATAAAATGTGAAAACCTACCTGTCCTGAGCTGTGGGAAGGAGTAGTGTGAGAATTGAAACAGCAAACATGGAGGCAGAGAGGGGAAGTACTACCCTTTGGCAGACTGATTTTTTTTTCTTTATACTTGGCTGTTGAAGATGCACAGAAGAAATCTGGAGTATACATGAGTAAAAAAGGGTCAGCTGAGCATTCGGTGGGTGTGAACAGCAGTGGAATTACTGTGTGCTCATTGAGACCTACCTTGGCATTACCATCAACACAGAAGAGCATTTGGCTTTGGGGTGAAGAAGATGCTGCACCTCGAGTCCTGGGTTCAGTTTCGGACCCCTCACCACAAGGACATTGAGGGGCTGGACTGTGTCCGGAGAAGGGCAATGGAGCTGGGGAAGGATCTGGAGTACAACTTTATGAGGAACAGCTGAGGGAACTGGGGGTATTCAGCTTGGAGAAAAGGAGACTGAGCTAAGACCTTCTTGCTCTCTATAACTGCCTGAAAGAAGGTTGGAGTGAGGAGGGGTCTGTCTCTTCTCCAAGTTACAAATGATAGAAAAAGAGGAAATGGCCTCAGGTTGCTCTATAAGAGGTTTAGATTGGATATTAGGAAAAATTTCTTCATGGAAAAGGTTGTCAGGCACAGGTTGCCCAGTAAAGTTATGTGGCATCACTATTCCTGGAGGGATTTCAAAGCCACGTAGATGTGGTGCCAAGGGACATGGTTTAGTGGTGGTCTTGGCAGTTCTGGGTTAACAGTTGGGCTCGATGATCTTAAAGGTCTTTTCCAACCAAAACCATTCTAGGACTCTATAAGATGCCAACCACCTGCCCTTCACCAGCTCACAACCACTCTTGCACTACTCCAGCCTTTTCTTTCCTTGCTGCCTGCCTGCTCCCCCTCCCCCCCCAATCCCAAGTGCCCAATCTCAGGCATCCATCCCCCACCCCTTTGCCTTCTGCCCCCATCCCCGAAGGATGGATGAGCTTGCCAGAGCAATCTGGCCCTTGCTGGAGAAACTGCTCAAAGCCGGCAGCCGGAGCGAGCACAGCAATCGATTGGACACGGGACATTACGGATCTGCCAGCGCGGCTGGGCCGAGAAAGTGGCAGCTTTGTGAAGCTGAGCACACGTGAGGATTATGGCATTAACAAAGCTCCCTTAACCCATCAGCCTGCCCCTAGGTAGAGGGGGGACCAGGCTGGGGTGAGATGAAGTGGCAGCATGGAGTCATCTCTCCCCCCCCCCTTACAAAAAAGCGGCGGGAGTGAGAAGTCCTGGAGACACAAACTGCCGCCTGGGACTGTCGAGCCACAGAGCTGCTCATCAGGGCTCTGGGCCAAATTTCTTGCCAGCATAAATCCATTCGATGCCAAGAGAGTAACCCAAGGATGAATTGGACCCTGTGGGGAAGGTTTATTGCCTCCAATTCAGGCAGGAGGTGCCAGCTGGGGTGTCAGACTGCCTGACTCAAAAGGACTTAAACACAGAAATCTGTTAGGTACTCCAAAAAAATGTGCTCTCTCTGATTTTAAGGTTGAACCAGTCTTTTTCTGTTTGTTCTGAAGGCAGCTTTGAGGACCTCTGTTTACTATTGTTCTTAATCAAAAAATAACGCTAACAACTTGCAAGTATAAAAGAGCCTTTTATGTTTCTGCTGAGGCTTTTATCTCAACGCATTTTAGTAAGTGTTATAGCAAAATCACTCCACCCACCACCAAAATCCAATCATCATCTCTGGACTGCAGAGCAGCAGCTGTTTAACAGTGTGCAATAAAGCTGAGCAGCAGTTCAGGACAGCGAGTGAAGGAGAACAGTGCAGGCTGCTGAAGCTGAGGGCCCCCCTCCAAACCAGGACGCTATCTCATAGCAGATGGGTTGAGCAAATAGTTTAGCAGCGAGAAGCATGCCCAAGCATTTAGCATCTCAGAAAAAAATGATCCTGCGACTACAGGCTGAGTCTGCGCTCTTCTCCTGGGCTTTGTTTGGATGCCCCTACTCATCTGGTGCTGAAGACTGTCTTCTGCCCACCATGAACCTTGCTCATGGGCACAGGCAGCAGTACATCCTTTCTATGCAGCCGTGTGATGCTTGCACCACTCATGTCTTGGAGAAGACCAGATCACTGCCCAAACAATTCCTAAGCATTGTGGTCTTTATATCCCAACACCACCATACAAGGAGAAGAAGTCTCATCAAGCCTGTCAGAGTTCAAGGAGCATCTGGATGACAGCCTTAGTCATACGATTTAGTTTCAGGTAGTCCTGTGAGGTGTAAGGAGTTGGATTTTGTGATCCTTATGGTCTCTTCCAACTTGGGATAGTCTATGATTCTATGAAGTGTTAATGATGAAAGAGCAGGAGACCATGGTCCAGCAGGCCTAAGGGATTTATATTGTAACCAGGTTAGATGGGACTTTCAGCAACCTTGTCTAGTAGAAGGTGTCCCTGCCCATGGCAGTAGGTTGGAATTAGATGATCTTTAAGGTCCTTTCCAACCCAAATAATTCCAAGATTCTATGATCCAAGTAGAGATTGTTCAGAGAACAATTAGTGGGACAATAATGTGGTTGTTTTGAGAGACATTCTTGGAAATATCCCAAATTAATGGAAACGCATTAATATCTTCCAAGTGAGCACTGGAAGAGGGCACCATGGGCTGCTCACTGCCATTGCAGTGCTGGAACAGAGGCAGGGCAGAGTGAGGCTCTGTGGTAGAAACCCTGAGAGAGGATGGGACAGGGGAAGAACAAATCTGAAGCCATAGACAGAGAGGCAACAGCCGTGGGGCAGCCATTGAGCAACATGATGCTGCAGCTTTCAGAAACCAGGAAGGGGATAGTGGAGTAATTGAGACTTAGAAAATGAAAGCAGAGAAATCAAGGTTTAGGTACCTGGCTGGATAGGAAACTCTGTGTCTCTGAAAAACAGTGGAAAGCATCTGCAAAGAGGTGGCTTGTATCTATGACTGAAGGAGATGGTCCTATCCTGCACTGGGACTGAGTGACAGTCAAGGCGATGCTGCTGTCCACAGTGACTAAGGAAGGTCAGACCCAAAAAGCCTGAAACAGAAAGCAGGCACTTTGCAGGCTGGTGTTCAGTGCTTTGCATTGCAGATGCCAACCTGGGATGTCTTTAGAGAGACTTCCCACCGCCAACAAATGAAGCAATTGGAGAAGAGGCAACCTCCTGAGGTGAGCCATCTCCTGTCTGTGCTTCAGAGAAAACCCTTCCATTCCTAAAAAGTGAGCAAGCATGTGGAGCCCCACTGGAAAATAAAAAGGGGCCAATTCCCTCATATTAAGCCTGTTATTAGGCTCAGAATCAAATTAAACCACAGGGCTTTTCACTAGCAAAGTGCTATTTTAAGGCTTATTAGACTATATTAGGATTGGCATAAATTTCCACTGACATAATATAGGCCTTTAATTGGATTTAAGGGCGAGGAGGCTGCATTAAACTAAAATCAGTCCTCGCAGGGAGAAATTGGGTATTCTTCTCACAACTCCTCTGCTTTCCCTTGGCGTGAATCCCGAGTAGTGGAGCAGGATGGGTAACCCATTCAAATCCAGATGCAATTGCTTATAGCCTCCTATATCAATTTGATAAGCAAGCTGGCTGCCAAAACATAACACACCCACTGCTGCTCATTAGCCAAAGCCTTGCTGCTGTAGCCAGAGCTCTGGTTCACTTGCAGCCCAGGCAAAAATGGCATTTTCTTGAACACAAGCTGCCTGCTAGACTTCATATGAAGTATTTGCCCGTGAAAGGTTACAATAACAAAATCTCAAAACCAAGACCTTGACTTAACCTCCGAAGAGCTGAGAGCACCAGAGCCACAGGCAATAATGAAAATATAACCCCGCTGTTCTTCCTGTGCTGGAAACAAGAGTCAGAAACATTCCTATGACCTGGGTTTTTTCACGTGTCCCCTGATTAGACACGGGAGGTTCTGAGGAGCTCAGAGGTCAGGGGTTCTCTCAGCTCTCTCCGTGGCATGGCCACGTGCAAACCCTCCTTTCCTCAAGAAACTGAGACCAGCTCTGAGATGTGCACAGCCTGGTCTTGCACTCATGTCATGAGATGCTGTGAAACATGGTGATTTTTGTGCTCATCTGTCCCCAAGTCAGTCTCCGATGAAGAAAGAGACCTCCTGCAGCAGCTGGTACTTTCTTTTTTGTGTGTGTGTGTTAATTTCTCCAACACTACTCACCCCACGTGAGATACAGAAGCTCAAGAAGGAGTAAACAAAACCCACTTAAATACTGAATGGGACATGCTGCACCTCAGGTTTAATAAAAGCAGAGATTGAGTGATCATTCATTCTAAGCCATAAGAGATGTGTCCCTTCTTTGGTACCTAATGGACCAGGAATGGCTGCCAGTAATAAAGCTCCACCAAGAGGCATCTGAGCTCTTCTGAACACCTAGAGACACAGAGAAACCTTCCACCATGTAGAAGACTGCTTTGTACACTGGTAGTTGATGTTATGAGCTTGTCCACACCCTCTAAAATCTTGAGAAAAATTTGTCATCAAGTTCATCATAAAAATTCAACCTTTTTCTTACAACATCAAGTATTTGCCATCTGGCTGTGTCAGGGATGGGGCTCTCATAATCTAACTCCTGCAAGTGGAAAGCTGTTTAAGTCTTAGTTGAGCCAGGCTCATGGTTTCCTGAGAAGATGCTTCTAGGTCCATTCTTCTTCCAAGGTCACCAAGCTCCCAGATAAACTTCAGAGTCTGTTCCCCAACAAATCACAACTTCTTAAGATGGAGGGATGCCATGCAAACCTCCACTTCTGAACTTGCTTGGTCCTGCAGTCACTAGACACACGTGCTCATTAGTGGAATATTAAGAAAAGGAAAGAGTTTGGTGTTCAAAGAAATTTCAAAGGATGCTCTGAGGTTGGGATTAACACTTTGGAAAAGTAGAGTTTAGCAGAAGCTTTGGTATGGCACTTTCCACATGCGGGTCTATGTGTGGAGTGTGTGTGCTCTGTGTGTGTGGTGAGATCTGATATGTCACAGCTCTGCAGCTGCATCCCATTAGCACAAACCTTTAGCTGCCCAAGATGGTGATATTTTTCATCCAATTAAACAATTTTTATTCCTTTCCTGATATTTTTAGGATTACTTCAAGATGTATTGTAGCAAGCTCAGATAGGCCAAATGGGGTTGATGGATTCAGGGTGGCAACATACTCCAGAAATGCTTTGTGGCTTTCAAGCAGCCACAAATCCTGCTGTTGTTCTGCGGGTACATCCCTTCCAAGTGACCTCAAAGGCACTGTGTATCCATGAAGTCCTGGCTCTCTGACACTCATTCAGTGTCATTTTAAGTGTGTGGAACCCCCATGCAGGGGTGACTCAGTGGTCAGCGAAAACAACATGAGAGTCTTTGTCTTCAACTATATCCATTAGAAAAATCTCAGATGACTTTGTTATGCAGGCCCTGGAGAAGCACAGCCAAGGGAAAGGAAAACAAAACTGGGAACCCTAAAGTACTGCTGAGTGTCATGAGCAAAGCTGACTTTGCTGGCTGAGTGTTGCAACTGTCAACTGAGACCTAAAGGTCTCCCTGAGCGAATCTCCCATTATTTGTTTACCTTCCCTGCAGCAACAAAGCAATCTTTCTAAACACAGACTGGTTTGGGTTGGAAGGGACCTTAAAGATCGTCCAGTTTCCACCCCCCTGCATGGGCAGGGACACCTCCCACTAGACCTGGTTGCTCCAAGCCCCATCCAACCTGCCCTTGAACACTTCCAGGGATGTGGCAGCCACAGCTTCTCTGGGTAACCCGGACCAGTGTCTCACCACCCTCACAGGAAAGAATTTATTCCTAATATCTCATCTAACTCTCCCCTCTTCCAGCTTAAAACCATTCCCCCTTGTCCTATCACTCTATGCCCTTGTCAAAATTCCCTTCCCAACTTTCCTGCAGCCCCTTCAGGTACTGGAAGATCTCCAGGCTGAACAACCCTAACTCTCTCAGCCTGTCTCCATAGGAGAGCTGCACCAGCCACCAGCCCCCTGATTATTCTCATGGTTCTAGCATCAATATCATGGAAATTATGACCTGGCTTTCAGAACTTATTTCTCAGTAGTTGTAGGAATCTCTTTTTCCTTCAATTTGGGCTGAGAAAAGCCTGTTTGGAAGGTTTAGGAGTTTTTGGTGGCAAGTACAGCTCTGCAGATGAGCCACAAAAATGGTCCTGAAATGCTTCAAAGTAGTTTCTGTAATAACTGCACTCCCACCAGGGCCCCAAACACCATCATGAAAGGGTTGCTCTGCCTCTGGTCTCAGTCCGGGATGGTCCCACACTCATTCATCTCAGTGAGAAACAGGTGATCAAAATAGGAAGAGAGAGGACAAAACTTAAAGCAAGCAGGAGTTGGCTCCTTGGGGCATTCCTATTTTAAAGGCTCCACGTGATTCAGCACTTTCTGGCTCCAGATGGGACCCAAATACTGATGGATCAGGGAAAATGCTGTTCTCATGATATTTCTGAAGTAGCCGAAGTCAGGGAAATTCTAGACAGAAGATGGATTTTCCAGCTGTAGAGAAACTAGGTCAAACATTTGAACTTATGGATGCTTAGCTGCACTAAACTTCCTCCAGTGCTCTGCTGCTGTGTGTGGCTAGTTATTGTCTCCTGTGCCAGGACTGGTCCAATCCTGCCAGAAAGCTAAACCAAGAGGGGGAAAAATATTTTCCAGTCCTGCTGCACTAACAGACAGCTTTAGAGATTCCTCACAAACATGTTTCTCTCCTCCTCTGCCCTTGGATATGACCACAAGACCTTTCGCAAGACTATTTTGCACCAATGACTTCTGCCTTAGCAAGAAAATATAGGCTGAATATCAAGACACATTTCTGTCAGTCTGTGGGCAGGTCTCTCCTGGGACACAGGAGAAGTCCCATTGCTTGAGGCATTTGGAGTTAGACTGGCCAAAGCTGCTGGGAGTCTCTATGGGGAGACAATCTCGCCCCCGTCTCTGGAGAACGGAACAGACCTAATAAGCCTTCTCTGTGTCTGATTTCTCTGATCCTCTGATTAAAGTATGTTCATATCATTTGCATTTGAATTTGCTTTTATCTACCCCCCGATGCCAAAACGTGTAGGCAGGCAATTCAGGAGATGTTGTGTTTATGTAACTGTAAACTAGGTTTATAGCACTTTAATTAGTAATATTAATAACATCACCGAAGCTTAATAATACCAATTATAACACAGTAAATATTTCTTAGTGGATTACAAGTAGCAATGTTGAAAGATGAACTTTCATACTCAGTGAAACTTTCTAAACATATTATTTAAAAAGAGAGATAAGGCAGTTTGCTTTTCACATGTGGATAGCTCTTTTAATCTCAAAAAGGGATAATTATTGGATATAAATATTTGCAGTTGGGACACACTGTCCCATTTGATGTATCAGCACCTCTCCTCTCCCTGCCTTTGTTTTTTTGAGATCGTAGAGTGGGTTGCCCAACTGCATCAAGTTGTTTGATGCCCCAGACAGGTGATTACAAGCTGCAGTGATGCAGAGAGGAAGAGAAAAGGTCATACATCTGCAAGAGAGGAAGGCCAAAGTTCATTAATATGCTTATGATGGGCTGTATTTTTTGAGGAAATTCAGATGCAGAAGAGACAGAGTTAGGAAAGACCCTTTGGGTCATCTGGGACAGGTCTGTCATAAGATTTCCACTTTGACCCCAAGGCATCTTATGAAGGTGGCAGATGGAAACAGTTAAGACAAGTGAGAACTGCTTAAAATCCTATCACTAAGGCAGCCCCATTTCTGCCCCTACCATATAGAATTATTCGTGCCTCTCAGGACTGTGCAGGTCCTGCTCGGTATTATCCAAGCCTGGTGAATGTGTCACACTTCTCATTCCTATGCCTAGTTGATCAATACACTCCTTCATTTGGATACTTTCCTTCATTTGGATACTGGCAATGATCAAATTTTAAATCTCTGGGGTAGGATCCTTATTCTACAAAACAGCAGAAGCAGATTTGCTTCATGACAATACTTCCTCAATCCTAAACTTGGATTTACTAGGACTGCCTACAAAAGCAAAAGACAACTTCCTCATAGAGGAACTCTTCAGACTTGCTCCAGAAGCAGTTCAGAATATAGTTTTCCTCCTCTTGCTTTGGTACTTTTAGTATCACTTGCTTCCCCAAGGGGCTTTCACATTCACTCGTCTTGCCTCAATCAACACTTCACATGGTATCCAGTTGAACAACAGGAGCAGGCCTCACTTCTACTTTTCTGATAGAAACTGGAAGTAGTTCAACAGTAGATCAATTGAACTGTCCCCCAGGAGGGGTGAGGAGGGCAGGGACATCCTGTGTGAGGTCTGTTGCCAAAGTAGTTATTAGAGCACTTGGGAACTTATGGGCCTAGAGCTTAGAGCTTATGGGCCTAGCTGGAAACCATGTCTTCAGGTCACTGTTTAAGATGAGATATTGTACATCACCCTCAGAAAGTGCCATTGATCACAGCTTACTGCTGTGCAAAAGATGACAGTTTTAGAGGTCTAAAATACAGGGATGGGAATCCCAGCCTTCATGTCATCCCTATGAAACCCAGCAGGTCCTATAAAGAAACCAAGAGATGAGCAGACTTCCCAGGTCTCACTTCTCATGCCAATGTCTCCACTATATACCTGACATTTTTCCCTCTCTGATTACTGGATTTTTGATCTTGCCTGCACAAAGGTGTGCAATGATGGAAGAAGAAGAAGAGGAGCAAAAGGTTTTGTGGAGAAGGAGGAAAAGGTAAGGGAGGAGAAGGTGGGAATATATCTCTATCCACAGCCTCACCACATAGTTTACAAGAAGGGGTAACTCATCATAAATAACCCAAAGCTCCTGGGAACAGTGACCTAATCAAGATGTATAATTGCATGCCTTATCTAAATGAAAGCATCATTTTAGAAATGATAATGTGCATCACCATGGATTCAATTGCTATAGAGTTTAGCACCGAAGGGTAATTATAATGTTTAACAAATATATTCCCTTTGGGGGCCTGCAGTTAAAGATATCATGTCCTGGATTCCCCTCATGATGCACGTCTACTACCAAATTATGAGTTATGCAATTTTTCATTGGTTTTCAAAAAATGGTTTTCTCTTTTTCCGTGCAGACTGGCATTTTGGAAAGAAAGAGGCAGAGATTATGGGGGGGGAGAAGTTACCTAAGAGATGGAACAAGGAAAAAAAGAAGGTCCTAAGATAGAAGAAATCAACCCACCTCCCTGTTTGCCTGGCATCATCCTGCAAACTTGGGATAAAGACTGTGACCAGACTCCTACCACCCTGTGATTAAGGATGTTCTCTCTCCTTTAACAGACCCTGCTGCCTGGATATTTGATAGGACTCTTTAAAATCCTTTTTTTTGTTGTTAATTTTCTCCTCTTCCCTCACCTCATACCCATCTGAATAATGCTTGTCCCTTACAGGAGAAAACACAAATCAGATAGCTCCAGGTTGCTACCATGAAGAATCGATGTGCTACACTCAGCACGAGGGAAGGTCTAACACAAACAGGTACGTATCCCATGTTTATGCAGAAGCAAGGCATAAAATAAGCAGAAGTACAAAACAGCTTCCAAAAAGGAGATAGTAAGCAAACCAGCAGCTTTTAGCCTGGAGAAGAGACAACCAATGAGATGTCTATAAAATCACAGATTACAGGAGTAGAGCAAATGGCTCTTCCCTTCCCAGCACGCAGGAGCGACTGGCCAGGCAGCAACATTAGCAGGCAGTGGATTGAAGACAAAAGAAGGGAAGTACTTTTTATGCAGTGCATAATTAAATTAGAGAACTGGTCGGGGAAGGATGTCAGGCAGGGCAAAATAATATGAATGAAGTAAAAAAAAATAATAATTTAAAAATCAGATGACTTGAAGGAGGATGGGTCCATTAAGGGCTATTAAACACTATTCAGGATATAACCTTCACCTCAGGAAGTCCCTACACCGCTATCTGCTGGAAAATCAGAGGATAATCAGGACAAGGATTACTCAGCACATGCTGTTTTCCATGTGCATCTCCAGCTCCAGCCAGCACATTGCTCCAGGGGCCATAGTACATGCAGCAGTTTATGCACATCAGCTGCTCAACATCAACAGGGTTTGGTCTCTTCAGCCCAAGGTGCAATTGCTGAGAAAGGTGCAGAGCGGTGGCACAAGGCACACCAGGAGAGCACACCAAGCCTGCTGCCCGAGTTTGGTTCAGTTCTCACTCAGAGGCATAAGCAAGACTGGGTGCTCCATGGAGATGTCTTAAAAAATATCCTGCAAACAGATTGTCCCACTGAGCCCCAGCTCTGCCCCTGGCTGCAGCAGCCAAGCATGAAAGCAACCCCCAAGAAGTGTGTGCTGTTGCAGTGGTGAACTGGTTATGCCATGGCTGGAAGTGGGCTTGTCATGGCATGGATAAGATCAGGTCACCACTGCTGTAGGAAGTGATGAGCCTGTGGAAAATAAATGTATTTTTATTAATTTGGGGAGGGGGGGTGTTTTGTTTGGGGTTTTTTTGTTTTGTTTTGGGGGTTTTTTTTACCATATATGATGGATGACTTCAGAAAGAAAGACAATCTAGTTTAGAAACGAATCTGTCAGCTGCAAAATAGCTGATCCTGCTTTGGGTTATTAGCTGGAAAAACAAAATTGCTCCAGCACTGTATTTTGAGAATCTTTTTTAAACCCACATTACTAAAAAAAAAAAAAAAAAAAAAAAAAGAGAGAGACAGAAAAACAGAGTGAAAGAGAGACAGAAAAACAGAGTGAAAGAGAGTCAGGGGGGAACTTGGTTAGATGAATAATTTTTGTGTCATCTCCAACACCCTGATTAAAGCTGTGGTGCCTAAATCAAACATACCAACAGCAACCTTAAAAAGAAGACTGAAAACAATTTTGTGCACTGCCATTTTTCCCTCTGCCTGTGTTTCATTATATATAAAGTTTTATTTTGTCCTCTTTTGATCTTTGAAAGTAAAGACGCAAGAGGGAGGTAGGCAAAAAAGAAAGCCACAGAAAAAAAATTTGACACCAATCTTGTTTGCTTCTTTCTCCTCGCCTGCATCGATAACTCAATTGGATCAGAAGTGAAGCGCCAGCAGAAATGAACTGAGTGCAGCCACCAAATGAAAACCAAATGCTGGATTGCAAAAGCAGTATTTCCAATAACATGGAATTACCAGGCTGACTTTCCTCCCTTCCCCCAACACCTCCCAGCCAAGCTGTTGTGGCGACCAGTGCAAACTTTATCTCCTTGCAGAGGGTACAGGGATACCCTGCCTCTAAGCAGTCCCGAAGCTGCAGTTGTTGGCGAGAGACCAGGATCTGCTGTGGGAGACCAAAGCAATTTATGCAGAATATCAAGCTTGAGACACAGACTGCCTGGTGTGAATGGAAAAAGTATGGGTGCATGAGTCCACTTCTCAGCTCTGTTACCACGTGTTGGACAAGTCACAGCATCTTTCTCCACATATATCTCTACCTACAAAGTGGGGACCACAACACGCACTCTCCTTTATTAAATCTGCAAAAAGCAATCTGCATGCTGCATACTGGTGGGAGTTTTGAAAGCCAAAAAAAGCCAAACTAGGGAAGACTTCTGATTTCTAAAGCCCTACCTTTACTCCCTGTAGTGCCCAGTGGTGGGTGGCATGGTAGGTCCTCATATGAGACTGGCTTCTCAAAACCCAGATGTCCAACCAAATAACACATCAACTCATTGCAACTCATCTGCCATTTGGGCAGAGCTCCCTGCCCTGGTAGCAAAGCTGTCCTGGGACAAGTGTTGCTTATGAGACACCCAGAAGGATCAGAGTGATCCTTCACCCCAACCCCATCCTCCCATGACTGCTGTCCTCTCTCCTCTCTCCTGCTTCCAGAGCTCCCCACCCAAGATATTTGGTAGCTATCTTGTGGCTCCCAGCCATCCAGCAATCCTGATGCTAGAGCCAGATGGCCCACAAGTGTGACCACCTCTTATCTACATTTTGAATGACTAATTGAATGCTGAAATCCAAAGAGGAGGCCCTTTTAACACACTTGAGTACAAGGTAAGTGATTGTCCTTGGGTTTTTACTTCTGTTAGTGATCCAGCACATGGAGCATCCTACCCAAAGCCTAACCCACAGTGCTCACAGCAGGTCCACAGCTTGTATATGCAAAAAACTGTGTGTCACTGGGGGCTGTGTACTTGTCAGGCTTGGAACTGGAAGGACCAGAGTGTTTAAAATTTGGATTAGGATGCAACAATTTTTCCCTCCTAGACAGTGCTGGGTTCACATAATGCCTGGGCAATACGTCTGCGTGTGGGCTGGGAATTGTTTGTACATGCGTAAGTGGAAGGAGGGATGTCAGTGGGAGGAATTAATTAGCATTTTGGTCGCTACATATTCATGCTCTGTAATGAGCACGTGGAACAAAGAGAAGACACATTGGGGAGCCCTGCTTTGCAGAAAGCCCTTGCAGCTGTTCAGAATGCTGGTGGCCAAAACGAGCCAAGCTCCCATTGCTCAGGACATACCAAGTCAAACCTCGAGAACCTCTTCACCTGCTGTTCCACAAGCCTTCCTGCAGCTCATCACCCATCCACTGTAGCCACCCCAGGTGTTTTTCCCACTGCTTAAAGTACACTTTTGCCACAGTTTGATTCTCTGTTTTCTCATCCTACCCAAAGTGGGCACAGAGAGTAGGTTTCTCCCTTCCTCCATGCATCTCTTGCTGATGTGCACAGGCATGGTCTGCTGTCTCATCCCTGGACAACTCAAGTTCTTCCACCCTGTCCTCAGGAGCTTACACTTTGAAGAAAACCTAGCCAAGCTCTAAAGGGAAAGGAATGCAAACAAGAAAACACACCAAAACACAGCATCCACCTCTTACATCAATTTATCATCATCATCCACTGTGTTTTCTTAGGGACAGAAAGACCGTGGAATAACAGCCTAGGAGAGTGATACAGGACCAGGGCAAAGGAGGTGTGCTCAGAATAGCACAGTTTCCCTGAAAACATTGAAATACCTTCTCCCCACCTTTTCACCTCTGGTCTGGTAAGGAGCTTGTTAGAAAGGAAAAGAAAATGACCTTACAACCAGATAAGGTCTTATGGACAGTTCAAGGGAGGACTGAGGTCTCTACAGGAGCTCTAGCATAGGAAAAGGCAACTGTCTCATTAGTTTTGTTGTATGTTTGTTTTTCTGACCACTGCTGCTCCTTTCAACTCTCATCTTCCCCTCAGGCAAAAATCAGTTGCACAGGCTCTATTATGTTTTCCACTAAGCCTCCTCTTTGATTACAATTCCCAGCAAATCACCAGGGTGCAAGAAACATAATTAAATACCTTGCTTACTCTCTAAAACAGGCAATCCCCAGAGAAGGCAACCCATGACTTCCCAGATGGGCTACCCAGAAAAAGTCTCCCCAACTTCAAGGTGAGACCAGTGAAGCTGTAAGAGCTGCATGTCAGTCCCTGAGACATCATCTCAATCAGAGATGCAAAAAAAGCCAGTAGTGGAGTCACACAGGGAAGGGTAAAAGAAACAGTTCAAAGTCATAACTGTGTGAACTGTATAGCCAATGCACATTCCCTGCCCTAAATGCATTGCTTTGAACATAAAGCTCATCAAAGGCATTTAGTTTTCATACAATTTCCACAGAATGACAAATCTAATATCTCATCTGTCCATGGCAAAGCCCTGGGAATGGTTTAAGAAGAAGCATAGATGTAGCCCAGCAATACTACAGAAACCTTCCTTGCTAGAAGAAATAGAGAATTACATTTATTAGCAAATCCTCTTACAGCCTTCACCTGTCTGGAATACTATTTGGGAATGCCAGGGGTTTCCCTGCTTCTGTCTCAGGAGAGCTCCTTGCTAACATGCAGCTCTCAGGAGTATAATTAAAGCAAGAGACTCGGGGCAGAGTGACGCATGGATCAGAGCGCCTACAAGAACTGCTGGAGGGATGTTCTCTGGGGAAGGGTGAGGAGGGTCTCCAAAGACTGAGGTGAGCAAGTACATGGTTTTCAGTTAATTTTGGTGACTTCCATAATTATACAACTGAAGGAGATAAAAGTAAGTGGGGGGATGGGGGAGGGAGGGGGGGAATAAAAGGAAAACCCTCAGGCTTCAGGAAGGAAGTTCACCAGGGAAGTTTGTATCATGCTGTTGGGAAGATGAATTATGGAGGTTTTTCACTTCTATCTGCAGCTTTCAACAGTCACTGCCAAAGGGGATCTGTTGCCCTTTCTGGTATGTTCCACCACGCTCTCAGCTAAAGAGCATCTGCTAGAGTCCAATGAGAGCAACTTTTGAGCAGAGCCAAGACCGTCAGAAGCCCTTTGACTTCCCAACAACTTCCTGCAAGAAATGTTCCCTCAAGATGTGTGCAGGCATTCTGGCTAGTGCAGAATAGGATGCTCAGCTGTGAACATGATTGTCTGACTGTATGGAGATACGAAAGAGTGGAAATCTAAAGCTCCCACCACAAAGAGTATGACCCCACAGCTCCAACGGACTTGCACCATGGGGCTTGCTTAGCCTACCAGCAAGGTACCTGTTGTGCTTTCAGAGCAAACCAGCCAAGGGGCACAGCACACCTGGTTGACCCTGAAGCCCAGGTGCCCACTTGCAAAACTTGCAAAAGTTTTACTGAGCAACATCAAAGATGTCAAAATGTGAAAGTAGAAGGAATTCAGGCACAACACATAAGATCAGCCATTTTTCTTGATGTCCAAACCCATCTTGCTCTCCCACGTGGCACCATCTTCCCTCTTGGAAGGTGAATTTCATGACCCATCAGGTGCTTGGGACACTGATGGAAACCTTTGATTCCCCTGTGTTAACTTTAGAGTCTATGGTGCTGTCATTAAAAAATAAAGCATTTTGGAGGATTTTGTTATTAATTGTGTTGCCTTTTTAGTTACTGCATTAAATAACTAGACATCCATAAGGAATTGGGGGAGGAGGAAGCCACAGTAGCATAAAGAAAAGGAAACCAGGGAAATGTGAAACTTTCATGTGAGATAAGAACCTCATAACACTGTTATTATATCCCTCTGCTGTCAGGCGGTCTCCTGGTTTTAATAAAATCTCATTTTCCTTAAATTTTCCCATGTGGCCAACATATTATGTGTGGAGTTTAATGTAGTAGGATATGATCTAAACTTAGACTCAGGTGGTCTGAGCCCTCTGGAACAGACAGGGTAGATTGTCAAGCCCTGGATGGGGGAATTAAAAGCATGAGAAAATGCTTCCTTTTTTTTTTTTCCTTTTCCAAGATCTGAAAAGACTTTACTACATTCAATTAATGATCCAGCCAGTTCAAATCAAAGAGACATGCATGCAGCCATGAAGGGGTGTGGGTGAGGGAGGGGATATAATCAACACTCACTTCTCTTTGTTGAAAGTAACAAAGACATCCAAATAAAAATTATTCAAGATTTAGCAAAACATTAATCTGTGTGTTCTTTGGTTGTGTTTTTTCTTAACTATTTTTTACTTTGCAAGGGCGTCTGTTTTTGTAAACCACTCCAGCTCTGTTCTCTGCAGAACTCCTTAAGGTTTTCATTAGGATATGGATATCACATTCATTAGGATCACTGGTCCTGATGAATTCATTTTTGTTGTCACATATAATTCCATAAGTGGACCTCACTTATAGTTCCAAGGGTGATCCTCTGTCACACAGCATCAGTCACCAGATCTTTAAGAAGGAAATATTCCTGAAATGGGATGTATTTCAGTACCAAGAAACATTCTGCAACAGCTCCACTTGAGAACATTGAGGCTTTTTGGTTTTTTGTTTGCTTGCTTGATTTTTAATAGACACCATTAAATTGCATGTTCCTAAGAGCAGCTCATCAAGAGGCATTTCCAGAGCTGACACAGCACTGAAGCAAATTCTTTGTTCTGATTGTAGACCTTAGTCCAGACAACTTCCTATTTTATTTGTGACATTTCCTGTCCTGTGCTATTTCTCCGTGCATTTCCAGAAGGTGCAGGCAGGTTGTTGCTGCAGAAGGGAGAACATAGGGGCCAGTTAAACAAGACATAATGGACCTGTGGTGCCCTGCTGAGCATCGATTTAGCAATTTCTATCCATGGCTGCAGGCTTCCAAATATAGGATCTCACAGTCAGAGATGACCAGGATTAACTAGCAGGACTTCCTGGATCTGTATTGACCAGTCATCCCAGTCAATGTCAAAGCAGTCCCTTTCACTGCCTGCAGACCAGGACAGATTGCTACAAGGAGAAGGAGACCACCCAGAGCCCAGACTGCATGTTGGAGGTTAGTGTGGGATCATTTGGATCACTTTTTGACAAACCTGAGGGAGCTTCAACCACCCCTATAAAGCCAGCAAGACCCTTTCCTGCATGTGAAGGTTGGGAAATCAAGGCAGAGCAGGGTTAATTGTCAAGGTCTTTGGCAGAGGACTCAGAAGGTCTTGCTTTCCTGCTTTCCATATTTCTTTGCAATAAGATATGGAGGCTCATGGAAGGAGCCTATCTCCACTGGAAATACAAGGTTTTCCCTGATGACTTCTCCATTAATAAGGCAAACTTGAAAGCTCCCTACCTCCAGCTGCTTGCTCCTGAGACTCTTTTCTGTCCTGGGGAAACCACCACCTCCATCAGCAAGCTGCTCCATGCAGCTGCAAGAAGGGGAACCCAGATGGTGCAGAAAACAACAGCCTTAAACACTCCTTTTCAGGATTTTCCAAAAGCAGAACCACAGACTTAATAAGCAATTGTTGCTGCCATGTATCTCTCAAGATACCAAGTGGGTAAAGGTGCAAAGAGGGAAAGACTATCTCATGTCACAGATAGGGGACTACAGCCTCAAGAATGAAAGCCCAAGGCCCTCAGCCTGCTCCTGGCAGAACAGGAACCTTTTTGTTTGAGCTAGTTTACACCTATGTCACTCTTCTATAAATGGTCCTGGTCAGCAACAGGTAGGACCTTTGGGGACATATCAAAAGCTATGGATATCACAGAATCACAGAATGGTTTGGGTTGGTAGGGACCTTGAAGTTCATCTAGTTCCAGCCCTCCTGCATGGGCAGGGAGACTTTCCACTAGACCAGGCTGCTCAAAGCCCCGTCCAACCTGTCCTTGAACAGTTCCAGGGAGGGGGCATCCATAAGCTCCCTGGGCAACCTTTTCCAGTGTCTCACCACCCTCACAGTAAATAATTTCTTCCTAAATCCCCCCTCTTCCAGCTCAAAACCATTACTCCTCATCCTATCACTACACATGCTGGTAAAAAGTCCCTCCCCAGCTTTCCTGTAGCCCCTTCAGGTACTGGAAGGCCACTATGAGGTCTCCTCAGAGCCTTCTCTTCTCTAGACTGAACAGCCCCAATTCTGTCAGCCTGTCTCCATAGCAGAGGTGCTCCAGTTCTCTGATCATCTTTGTGGCTTCCTCTAGACTTGCTTCAAGAGCTCTGTGTCCTTCCTGTGTCAAGGGCTCCAGAACTGGCCACAGCATTCCAGGTGGGGTCTCACGAATATGGAATAGAGGGGCAGAATCACCTCCCTCTACCTGCTGGCCACACTTCTTTTAGTGCAGCCCAGGACACATCAGAGCTGGGAATTGCACCTTGATCTCCTAAACTGCAGCCCAAAGCATTAACCACGAGCTCATATATTAAAACAGGGTAATATTGCCTCCCTAAGGACTTGTATTCTGGAAAAACTCATTCCCTTTAAATTCACACACTGTTATACTCTGGAAGAACTTTCATGCGTCAACAACTAAGCAAAATGATTAAAGAGAACCCTTTTCTATTCCCCCGATTTGAAGAAAAAAAAAGAAATCTTATCAGACAAAGACATCCTTAAAATCTCCTTTTCCATTTCCTAAATCAATAGACACAATGGGGTATCCCAAGCCCACAGCATCACCCATCAACCTGCTGAAACAACTCATTCAGACTCTGCTCTGCTTTCAAAATACCTCTGGAAGGAAGAAAGCCTTTTTGAATTAGTACCTTTCAAGCCGTGTCAAGTGAACACAGGCTTTGTAACCGAAGGGGCATTGAACAAGATTTAACTCATCGAGACTGAGAATTGCACTGGTTAGATCTGAGGCCTGGGAGGCTGTTGCCTTCCAGACACAATGCTCCAAGGGTTTTGATCAATCTCAGATAACGCTGAACCCCAAGAGGGAAAATTAGTAAAAACTGGTCAACTGATCTCCCAGTCTAGCAACAGCGTAAGAGCTAATCTCCCTTAATCTAATTCAATGGACTCTACTTAACATCCCCTGCCCTTTTATTCTTCATAGGGGAATAGCACAGGATGAAATGAACTCCTTTCCGCTCTCTGATTCTGCAGAAGGTCGTGCAGACCTTATGTTTCCCCCCTCCTCTTCCACCCACAAAGCAAAGTGCTACTCCAAGACACTGTTCTTCCACCACCATGTAAGATTTCTCCCCAAGCCTAATGCTGCCCACCTGGTACATGGGAATCTCACTTCTCCTACCCCTGCTCTTGCACCCCACGGTTTGAAGTTTGCAGGAGATAATTGTATCACTTGATTTGAGCAGGAAGAGAGGAATACAGCCTAGGGCAGTGTTTGCTTATGGAGTAACTGGTCCTGCCTGCGTGCTTGCTCTTCATCAAACATGAATGTCAACAAAACCTCACTTTCCTCTTTCATGAATTTTGAAAGAGCTCTTTCTGCCTTTCCTTTCCTTTCCTTTCCTTTCCTTTCCTTTCCTTTCCTTTCCTTTCCTTTCCTTTCCTTTCCTTTCCTTTCCTTTCCTTTCCTTTCCTTTCCTTTCCTTTCCTTTCCTTTCCTTTCCTTTCCTTTCCTTTCCTTTCCTTTCCTTTCCTTTCCTTTCCTTTCCTTTCCTTTCCTTTCCTTTCCTTTCCTTTCCTTTCCTTTCCTTTCCTTTCCTCTCCCTTCTTTCTTAATTTCTTCTTCCTCTTCCCCTGGGATTCTCAGAAGGGAAATGGCAGAGTTTTATTACAGAGGTCACTACATAAGGCCTGTGAGTTTGATGGTCCACAGCCCTCCTGGTTGCCACTTGACCCCCTATAAAATTATTATAAAACCCTTCCATGTGAGACCAATCATATAACAACCCCCCACCAGAGAATTGGGGCAGAATCTGCATACAGACCTCAAATGCAGCAAAGAAAAGCAGATACACCAATTCCTGGGGAGGGGAAAAGGGCACATTTCACTTCCAGAGGCAAGGGGCACAGAGCTCTTTTTAAACCTGTGGATGAGGACATCACCTGGGTGAGACACTCTCTGAATCACACCCTAATGAGCCATAAATGATGAGAAAGCCACGAATAATCAGGCTGTGAAATTGCAAGTTTTGCATCTGAATTTACCCTATCTGCAGTGCTGGAATTGAGTTATTTTTGACAGTTTGTTCTGCAGGGACAGTGAGGCAGGGTAGGCTGATTTCAGCTAGTTCCAGGGTCTTACTCTGATCGATCTGAGCTGTACTACTGAGAGAGTTTTACAGACCTGCAGAGGAACAGTAAAGAAAAAAAAAAAAAATAGAAAAATAAAAAAAAGGCTGGGGAAGACTTGAGACTATAAAATCATAGCTTTTCTTTAAATCATGCCTTAAAACTATCTGACAGCACTGAGATATTTTTACTGCACACAAACCCCTCCTTAGGACAACTTCTATGCTTCAGAATTAGGGTCTTGCTTATTATTGCTTCCTAGTGTTTCTTTACTGAAAATTATCTCCTCTTTATTCTTCATTTATTTCCCTCTTTCATGACAAATATCATCAGAGTGGCTCCCCCTACACACACACTTCTCCCATTAGCCCTTTATTCCTATTGCCCTTTCTCTGTTTATTGATTACAGCAAGAGTCAGTCTATTTTTTTCTATTTTTTCTTTTTTTTTTTTTTTTAATGGATATATATCACTGAGCCTTAACAACCACAAAGAACAGGCATTTTGAAACTGGCCTGTGCTCCAAAGACTGAGTGGGACAACAAGGATTTAATTCGAAGACTCCTAGAATCAATACTAGCCTTTGACTTGTCCTTATTTTATCCTTGTTGATGGTTGATGTCTGTTGTCAAAACTCCTGGAAAGCCTCTGCTGTGATTTGCTGTACTGGCTATGGAGACTTTAATGAGCAGACTCTTTCTTTTATTTGAGATCACCTTCAAAATCCATTACCTAGGCTCACTAGAGAGATCTTGGAAATCTTCCATGTGGAGATACAGCCAGACACCTCCTGTTGCACCATTTTCTGTTTAACCATTGGACTTACCCTTCCTTAACTTGGCCACTTTGCAGGCCACAGCTCTCATGACCTGTCGTAGCAGCCCAAGGCTAGCTTCCCACCACAGCAGAAATTGTGCACAGAGTCCAGGAACACTCAGCCTCCTGCATCCCTCAGGTTCTCAAGACAAGCTGGTTGGTTGTCCACAGCTGCCATAACGTTTCCCATTTGTTTCATAGAATCATAGAATCCTAGGGGTTGGAAGGGACCTCGAAAGATCATCTAGTCCAACCCCCCCTGCCAGAGCAGGGTCACCTAGAGCACATCACACAGGAACTTGTCCAGGCGGGTTTTGAATGTCTCCAGTGAAGGAGACTCCACAACCTCCCTGGGCAGCCTGTTCCAGTGCTCTGTCACTCTCACAGTAAAAAAATTTTTTCGGATATTCACCTTGAACCTCCTATGCTCCAATTTACACCCATTACCCCTTGTCCTATCACTGGTCACCACTGAGAAAAGCTTAACTCCATCTCCCTGACACTCACCCCTTACATATTTGTAAACATTGATGAGGTCACCCCTCAGCCTCCTCTTTTCCAAGCTAAAGAGACCCAGCTCCCTCAGCCTTTCCTCATAAGGGAGATGTTCCACTCCCTTAATCATCTTTGTGGCTCTGGACTCTTTCAAGCAGTTCCCTGTCCTTCTTGAACTGAGGGGCAAGTAGCTAAAACTGAGAGTTTAGTAGCTTTTTATAGGAAAATTTCAAAGAGCATCCCAAGGTGACAAGGAGCCATTATCCTCATTGCTCTACCCAGGAGAGGAATCAAAGGGAAAGATTTGCCCCAGGAAACATCCATCAGTCAGTCACACAAGCCACAGGACCCCATTCCCAGCTCCTGGTCTAGCAGCCAGATCACACTCCACATGAGCTCATGTGAAGCAAAAGGACCCACAGCCTCCCTTTAAAGAGCTCACTGAACCCACTCCCAATTCTTCCTTTATTTGAACTCAATAGCTCGACCTCTGATAAAAGCCCAAGATGAGACTGGATCTTTATCACCTGATTTTGGCTTGTAGCTCTGAGCAAACTGAGAAACCACATCCTTTCTGGTGGTCATTGCCCTGTTTCTACTGAGCCATGAAAACTATCAGAGCAGCCCTGTCCACAAGCCAGCCTGCCGTGTTGAATGGGTGCATTTCGTGTAATTTACCTTCTGCTTAATCATTCTCATGCACACGTTAATTGTTCTCCTACATGAGCAGGGTACTAATCGGAGCTCAGATAACCTCTCTATCCTACTTTACATGCCGGTTCACGTTTTCCCTTCTTTTAACTGGAGCCATTTTTAATTCCAGTTAGGAAATTGATTATTCACACTTTTATTTGCCTTCTTTAAGAAGAAAGCACAAGGAGCGCGGGAGGAATTGTAAATGCCTAGGTTAAGTCCAGAAATGGAAATCTTTCATGTCAATATGTGTGCGTGTACATGTCGTGGGCACAGACGGACAGGCAGGGAAGTGTCCTCATCATCTTCCTGATCAATACTTGGGATGCTTCTTGCAGCAAAGGTGCTGAGGCCAGGTCACCAGGGCACGGAGGATATAAGTCTTTTTAGGCTGGCAGAAGGGCTGAATGCAGACTGCAGGCAATCAGAGAAAAGACTCAACCTGGCACTAAAGCCTTGGCAATGCCAGGGTCTGCCTTGTTTCTATGTGCAAAGCCTGTACATGTCTCAGGGGCTCTGAAATTTAAGATAGAGGTTCAGCTTAGGGGAAGAGGTTCAGAAGAGGAAATCTAAGTGGAACTGGACATTGAGTGGGTCATTGAAATCAGTCCCCTGCCCTTAGCTCACCAGCAGGAAAGTTCTCAGCTCTTCCCAGTGGTTTGCTTATGAGTAAGTGGGAGTTAAAGCAGGCATGCTGGTATTAAAGCCCTCAGTGACCCCAACAGATCTCCAAGCTGTCTAGCAACATGAAATGCAGACTCCACTGTGCATTTCTTCATCTGAGCTGCTCAGCCTCAGCTCCCTCAACAGGCAACAGAGAAAAGCAATCTTTTTCCTCTCTACTTCACTCTTCCCCTCTACTCTGCTCTTGTGAGATCCCCCCTGCAGTGCTGGGTTCAGTTCTGGAGTCCCCAACACAGGAAGGACATGGAGCTGTTGGAGCAAGTCCACAGGAGGGCCACGAATATGATCAGAGGGCTGGAGCAGCTCTGCTCTGGAGACAGGCTGAGAGAGTTGGGGTTGCTCAGCCTGGAGAAGAGAAGGCTCCAGGGAGACCTTAGAGCAGTACCTGAAGGGGCTACAGAAAAGCTGGGGGGGGACTTTTGACAACGGCATGAGTGATAGAATGAGGGGGAACTGTTTCAAACTGAAAGAGGGGAGATTTATATTGGATATTAGGAAGAAATTATTTGCTGTGAGGGTGGTGAGACCCTGGCCCAGGTTGCCCAGAGAAGCTGTGGCTGCCCCATTCCTGGAACGGTTCAAGGCCAGGTTGGATGGGGCTTGGAGCAACCTGGTCTGGTGGGAGGTGCACCTTTCCATGGCAAGGTGGGTTGGAACTAGATGATCTTAAAGCTCCTTTCCAACCCAAACCTCTCTATGATTCTATGGACACCATCCACCTGAGTTATTTTAGATGCTGACACTGGACTGAGATGGTTTGCTGCTTAGAAATTCCCATTCCTCTCCATGGGCTGCAGAGGTGTGGAATGACTGCACCCTATGGAGCCATCACAAGACTTTTAGAAACAATCTAGGCTTCATGGGACCTCTCCCGGGGGAGTGCAATTTTTCACAAGGGGGTTGCTGAAAGCTAAGGGAGGTAAAGGGATTTGCTGAAAAACATACAGCAAGAACAGGTTTCAGCTACAGCAAACTGAAATATGCCAGGGACATGGTGGGGAGGTAAATGTCCAGATACATAGACTTTCAGTGAGTGGAAGGAAATGTTGCATCATGTCCATACTCTAGCAAAGGGAGAAAGACTTTTTGGGGTGTTGTTGTTCCTGGATTAGAGAAGGACACAAGAAAACCAAAGCACAGCAATCATCTTTGTCAGCTGGCATCTTTTCTTTTTCAGTATTCTTATCCTTTTTTTCTTCCTTTCTTTTTCTTCTTTGATAGAAATACCAGAAGTCACTGTGTAGTCCACATTCTTTTGAAAATAAAAACAGTCCAGTAAAAAAGCTGGCTTGGTGCTAAAACAAATAACAACAAGGAATGATGCTATTTTGGACACATAAATCTTGACTAGCTCTTTATAAAAACCTAGAGGAATGACCAAGAGTCTGATTCTGTGTTCACATGCATGGATGGTGTTGGCTTTCTCTTGCACACCTGATTCCAATGAGGTTAAATCAAGTAATCAGGTTGGTTATATGATCATAGAGTCATAGAATGTGTGAGGTTGGAAGCGACCTTTAAAGGTCATCTAGCCCCATCCCTCTGCAGTGAGCAGGGACATTTTTAACTAGATCATATTGCTTAAAGCCTGGTCAAGCCTGACCTTGATTGTTTCCAGGGATGGGGCCTCCACCACCTCTCTGGGCAACCAGTTCCAGTGCTTCACCACCCTCATTGTAAAGGACTTGTCATAATGTCTACTCTAAACCTACCCTGCTCTAGTTTAAGACAATTGCCCCTCATCCTATCACTACACACCCTCGGAAACAGTCCCTCCCCAGATTTTCTGTAGCCCTTTCAGGCACTGGAAGGCCACTATAAGGTCTCCCTGGAGCCTTCTCTTCTCCAGACTGAACAATTCCAGCTCTCTCAGCCTGTCTTCAAAGGAGAGGTGCTCCAGCCCTCTGATTATTTTTGTGGCACTTCTCTGGATTGTTCCAACAGGTCCATGTCCATCTTGTGTTGAGAGCTCCAGATGAACACCCATGGGTTAAGAACACACACAAAAAAGGGAACTTTTCTTTCCTTTTGACCTGCTTAAAACTCCAAAACACCCTGCAGCTATAGAAGTTAGAAGCCAGCACAAGGCATTAGCCCAGTATCCAGCAATTTGATCTCTGGCCAGACATGCTCTGATGAAGTAACAAGAGCAGCAGCATCCAGATGCATTCAAGATAGGCTGTGTGTCTCTCTGCATAATGCAGTGAACCGACTCACCAAGCCTGGCAGAAGCAGGTAGCATCTTTATTTCAATCTGGTTTCTACTTTTCCAGTCGAATGCACCAGGAAGCTCCATTATCAGTCGTAAAAGGTTTGGTGCTGCTGAACTGGAACTGTGTTTCTAATATGATCGACCATTAGGAACCAGGCTTGGCTCATGATTTCTCAGGCACCTTCAAGTCTCTATTAAGCAAGAGCAGGCTACAACTGGCAAAACTCCTGGAAGCTGTGGGGATTTGACTGCTGGCAAGAGAGTTTCTGCAGTGCCAGCACAGCCAGGTGAGAGCAGTCCTTCCCTGAATATTTACAATACACTTTAAGCTCCAGTTCTAGCAACTTGATTTTTTAAGCAAACTAAATGGAGACCAGAATAAACAGTGTTTCCTCAAAGCTCTCAGCAAGGCAGCAGTGCCAGGGCTATCACCTACCTAGGCTGTCCTTCCACTCCTATTTGCCCCTGGCTGTGCATTGCCAAACCTCAGTGAGATGCAATTGCTCTGATGTGGGCTAAAAACTCAAGAATCAGATTTGTTTTCTACAAACGGTTGTATTTTGGAAACACCAAGGTACTTGTCCCTTCCCCAGACTAGCAGGCCATAGGGCTGCTCTGATACTAGTGGAGACAGCAGGATTTGGTACACAAAAATAGCATCTGCCTTAAAATCTCCCTCAAAGTAAGAGGCATTTTAGATATTCTCTGCATACAATGACACTCTCTAAAGAACATCTGCTCTGGTGAACATCAGTTATGAGTTCTCCTCCTGGAAGCCTCTATAAATAATAATGCACTGAGGATTGAGTGAAACCTCATTAAATTTGGCAAGCCTGAAGATTGCTCTTTGCTCAGGACCCAGGCAGGGGAGGACAGGAGAAGAAGCAATAGAAGGCAATGCTCAAAACTAAGCCCATGTGCAGAGCCAAATCAGAAATAGGAGCCCCAGGGGCACAGCTCTGTTGTAAGGCACATGGATTCCAGAGCTAGGGATTTGATGAAGCACCAGAGACAAACATAAAGAAATCAGGCTGGGGTCCCCAGAGACAGCTGGAAGGATGGAGGGAAAGTTTTTAGGCAAAGTGCTAACTAGAAAAAGGAACCACAAGCAAGTTTACTTACGTTGTTTCATCACCAGATATACTTGGGGAACAGAACCTCATGCATCCTTTATACGAGAGCAGGATTTCATCAAAGGGATAATAACTGCATCATCAATTTCTCTTTCAAAATGAAACCCAAACATTGCCTGAATGCAGAAGCCAACAGCAGTAGCAATAACATTGCTGGAAAGAACGCTGTAATTGCAACTCCATAAACCATAATCTTTGTTTTAGAAATAACACCTGCTCTCCAAGTGACTTACTCTCCATGGTACCACCTCCAGGAACTCCCTGCAAACAGTGGCAGCCAGCTTAGGAGCTCACATAAAATGCTCAAGCACACCCGCTTCGTGAAAACATATTAACTAAATAGAGCTGCAGGCTTCATTCCTCTTTGCTAGAAGATGATTCCTGTCTCCAGCTCCACTCCTCATAACTTATTTTCCTTTTTTAAGTGCTGATATGCACTCTCTTACAAAAAAAGAAATTACTTTCTGATTACACTGGCAAAGAAAAAGCTGTAGAGCTGCTTGCTGCTCTGCATGGGGGACTTCAGTTCACTTTTCTCCAATGCAGATTTCTTTTTTATCTCCTTTGGGTGGTTTTGGTTTTGGTTGAGTTGGTTTTGTGTTGGTTTTTGTTGGGGTTTTTTTTGGAAAGTGCAGACATATTTATTATCCTCTCCATCAAGGAAACTCACAGCTGCCAGAGTGAGAGAAAAGTGATTAGCTCAAAGAGCAACAGGGACTTGTTTAAAGCAAGGATGAAAGAAGGTTTGTGCAGCTCACTGGGTAGAGGATGGGGATGGAGCAAGCGACCCATCTGAAGGAGATCAGATGGAACTCATGCCACTCCATGGTTCAGGGCAAAGTGAACTGGGGGCTTATGAAATGTACAGGCACAATGGTCTGGGTTTCAAAGGGAAAGCTGCTTTACCTGTTTGTCATTCATCTGTCTGAGTTCATCATGGAAATGGATTTGCCTTTTTAATCAGAAACGTGATAAATCAAGGCCCTCTGCATGAAATTTCATTGTGAAGAAGCACGACCATGTTCAGTTCCCAGTGACATTCTGTTCCCTTTCCCTTATTGCCAGAGCTGCCCATGGGAACAACCATCCTCTCCTCATCCAGGTTTGGAATCCTTCACCCAGAAGACTTGGGTATAAGGGCTGAATTTCTTTCTCCCTGTTTGCCTCTGTGGGGTCTGCCAAGAAATTTCTTACCAACAACAAGGCTTAAAATTGTGTATTTGGAAACATCCCTGCAGATACCATTGGGGAAAATTTGAGGCTTTAATAGGTCTCACATGGCCAATATGAAAGAGAGAGTGAAAGGCACTGCAGGAGAAGGAGGGAATGGTAGGTGGATGCTGGCCTTCTCAGGAGGAGAGGATGCTTTCTGGGATCGAAATAAAATTCACCCAATGTTGCTGCTAGAAAATTACTCTGCCTATTGCCTGGAGCCTCCTGAAGTAACAGGAGTTTCCCACTGACTTCAAAGGACTGTAGACAAAGCCCTCAAAGAGTTTTTCACTTCCCTGTGCTGAAAGACAACTGAAAGTTGCAGGAATTGAGGGAAATATTTTCTCTTCCTTTTGTGATATACAGGGGTTCTCCAGAATGGGCTGTTCTTACATGATACAATTTAGTCTTTAGTAGAGGCACCAGGGTAGTAAATTTGAAATTAAACTTGTAGTTTTTCCACAGAGCACATAAGGCAAAGTAGAGGCAAGTCTGGAGCCAATAACAGGATCCAGGTTTAAGGTTTAGGGTAAGTTTGAATCTCCTCCCTCCTCTGACTTACTCTGTGTTTGCCTTTGGGTAGCATCAGCAATTAAAGAGCACAGAGTTAAACTCAACAGCCAAAACTGAGATGGAAAACAGACACAGGAAGTCTTTCCCCTCCTGAGGATGGAATAACAGCTTTGGCAAACCTCACATTCACGTTCACCCCAGCACCACCCGCTAATGCTAGATACCGACGTGAGCAGTGCTGGGTACTGTGAATCAGACTCAGAGGACAGAATCACAAAATCACTTAGGTTGGAAAAGACCCTTTAGATCATCGAGTCTAACCATTAATTAACACTACCAAGCCCGCTACTAAACCATGTCCTATGAAATGAAAGCATCCAACTGTCTTGTCCAAGGGCAGAAAGTTTCCTGCCCTGATGTAAAGGACCAAGTCCAACAGCAGAGTCTGGTACTCTTGCTACCCACGGGCTTATACCACCAACCCCAAAGTCTTAATTCCAGCTTCCTCTTCCTCCTCCCTCAGAGCTGATAAAACTGATGTGGCCTTTATTTGCCTCCAGACCCAATGCTCTTTTCCCAGCTCTGTCTGCAGAACTAACCATTGTTCCTCCCAACAAAAGAGATGGCCTGTTCCCCAGCTAGGGAGCTCCTTTACTGTCTGAGTCCTGATAAAAAAACAGGGCTCATGCCCTGTTTCTAATTAGCACATCATCTGCTTGCTTCTAAAAACAGCCTCCTGCATGTGTGCCTGGAAGGAGAGTCACTTGCAGCAGCACCTCACTCTTCAAGCAGCCTGGAGTCAGACCGGTGGGGCCACCTGGCCAGGCACCAAGGGATGTGCCACAATTTTGTAGTGAGCAGGGAGGTTGGCAGCCCAACCCAAACAGAGGAATTCAGACCACGGGGGCATTCAGGAAAGCAACCCTGAAGAGTATTTTACCCAAGGGTAAGCTGAAGGGGAAGAAGATGAGCTGGTAGTCTCCTTGTTCCTTCCACTCTGGGAGCTCCTCATCCCATCAAGTCCCCTTGAGTTTCTCTCTGTGCTTCAAGCCTCATGCTGGGCCACCCAGACTATGCCTGGATACTCCAAATTAACACCGAAACTGATTGTTGCAGAGGGCCCAGGCACACAAAGAAGCAAATTTTAATGGGGTTTTATGGTGTAATTTCTAGCTGGAGAGAACTGTGTAGGGCAGGTTGACTCCCCATTTGGATTAATTTCTTGTCTTCTTGTCACTTTTAGTCACTCTTGTACAGTGATGCACTGAATATTTCTTTCTTATTTTTTTATTTTTGCTTTTTTTCTTCTTCTTTTTATTTCTTTTCTTTGTTTCTTTTCTTTTCTTTTTTTTTTTTTTTTTTTAATTCATTAGGCAGCACAGCAGGAGTTTAGCCACTAAGAAACTTTCTGCAATGCAGAAATCATGTGCAGGCTGGGGGAACAGATATGTGTGGGAGAGAGGTAATTACTGCTCTCCGTATCTGTCTTTAGCCCTTAAATTAATCCATTGAGAGCACTGAATTAACTGAAGACCAGAGAGATCTGAGGATTGTTTCTGGCAGTTTTTCTCAGTGATGCCAGACCTGGTGTGAGTCTTTGGACAACAGCCAATGCTCACTTCAAGCCAAAGACAGGACTGCAGACATGGCAGGTCCTGCAGGAATAGGCGGCCAGTCTGTGTGAGGGATCCACACAAGAAATTAAGGAAGATTCATTGTCCTAACTGTCTGCCCAGATTGTAAGGAAGCCAAGAGACAGTGATTCTGTGTGTTAAAGATCTGTCCTTAAATCTCACATAATAAAGAGAGAAAGCAGCAATTAAGAAAACACTAGAAAGGAGGGAATAGACAGATCCATGCCAGCAAGGACCATGTAGGACCAAGAAAAGGATGGTGTTCCCTCCAGCCAGGTTCCTATTTCAGATGTGAGCTCAGTCCAACCCAGCCTCTCCCAAGCTTTAGTTCTGCAACAGTAGTGAAGCAAGAGTGATTTTTATTTTATTTTTTTTACTGTGAAAGGGCCACTGTGCCCAGTGAAATCTCTGTTTCTCTGCTAGAGTGAAGAAGGAAGGGGACCCCAGATCAAAAAAGAAGCAAGGATTCAAGAAAAGGACAGAGGATGGATGGTGAAATTGAGGATTCAGGGCCTGCTGTCTCTCCAAAGATTCAGTTTTTTCTATGCTGAGGAATTAGAGATGGGAAGCATAAACCTGTATCTAAATCACATTTTTAGGTACAGTCCTAATTTAATGACTGAGCCAATCCTGGACTTCAGGGCTGTCAGGTAAATATTACATTTGCTCCAGACTAGGTGCAAACTCCTCCAGACAGAAAAGACAGGTTTTGATCTTCAGCAAGGTTCCACATTTTGCTGGTGACTTCTCCAAAGTTCATGCAAGTCTAAATTGGAGTTCAGCTCACAAGAAAAGAGACAAAATCTGATCTATTCTTGGTCCTGGCTTTATACCCCCCACTCAAGCAGCACTTAGATTTGTTCAGTCTATCCCTTTTTAAATGTCCCTCCTCCTCTGCCAGTGTGAGATGCTTCACATACTCAGAGAGCTTGGCTGGGCAGATCCAAGGACACACTACTCAGCTCTGCCATCTTGCCCACATGCCACAACTAAGGCACTCACAAAAGGTACTGGGGTTTTGCAAGCTGTGGGATTTCCTTCCTGAGCACAGCTCATCAAAGACCAAGATGTGATTTCTCTGAAGCTTTGCCCAACCAATCTCTAGCTTGCTGCAAACCTCTGGAGGTATTCAGCTAAACACGTCCAGATGGCACTGGAAGACACAAGTCATCAACAAGTCACATCCAGGCTCACACAGTGATGTCTTTACCAAGCCCAGAAGATGACTGCTCTGGCAGGGGGGTTGGACTCAATGATCTCCAGAGGTCCCTTCCAACCCCTAACATTCTGTGATTCTGTGATTCTATGACAAGTAAAATTAGAGCTGACCCAAAAAGAAAACTGAGCTTTCCCTCCCCACAGCGCTGCCTCTGCTTTGCAAGACTGTTTCAAAACTGATCCATTACCTTGCTTTTCCTTTCACAGTTTCTTTACAACTCCATCTCAGCCAGAAGTTGAGCCATCTGAGCACATGAGAAAGACTTTTCAGATGTGAAATCTGGCTCAGTGAGAGACCTAAAAATCTCAGAAGCCAACTGGGCATATTTGGTTAACCAGCAAATATCCCAAAGGCTTGTGTGCCACCAGAGAAGAGCTGAGTCTTGAACACTTAGTGAACCCTCTGAGATGTGCCCACCATGGCTCAAAAACTACATCACAGCTCCCCTCCTTAAAGCTGTGTAAAAAACCTCTCCCTTATAAAATACATTTTCTGTTCTCCCTGTTTACAATTCATCTGGCAGTGCCAGCTTGGGAGGATTCACTCCATACAAAAGGATCTCATGGCACTTTTCAAACATTCAAACACCCTTGAGAAAAAAGGATACAGTAAACAGACTCTCTTATATCTCTGGAGAATTAATGCAGAGTAAACTACACTAACTGACCTTCCCCACATATCAGGAGACTGTGGCAGCATCTAGTGCACAAGCTTCACCTCTCAGCTCCTGATACAGATGCTAAATAGCTCTGTCTCCATGTGACAGTACAGTAGGCACTGACTGAAAACCCCCTGGCACGAAATGCCCTCACATCACCCCCGAGCACCACTGACATGTCTCAGTCAGCTTCATGCTGGAAAGAATCTGCTGTATCAGTTTGCAACTATTAGTCATCAGGAGAACTGGGAGTCACCTTCGAAATGCCTCCTTCCAAGCATCCCCATCCCCTGCCCTGAATGTAAACACAGTCCACAGCCAGAGCTTGGTTTTCCACTACTGTATCTACCCAGCTATTTATATCCCTGGTCCTCTCTGCATAAACCAAATCAGTAATTTATACCTTGCAGCAGCAACTGTGCCTACAATTATTGATTGGATAACGCTGGGTTGTGAGTTCTCAACAGCAAAAAACAGGGAGATACCATCAAGTGTTCACATCTGCACCCTGCCAGATCTGCACCCTGCCAGATTTGCACCTCGGTTCTTCCTTCTCTAACAAGGGTGATCGCTCACCACCCTGGGATTGTGAACTGAGGGATTTGGAAAAGCTTGTACATGGGAGGGAGATTAACCCAGACTTGAGCCGTCTGGCTGGAAAACATGGGAGGCATGATAGTGGCATTCCCAGCAACAAACAGTTCACTCCAGACAGGGCACTCACTGCCTTTCTTCCCACCTTCCACATGGAGAGCTAAGCAAATCTTTTACATGCACCTTCTTTAGATTTAGTCCTTTGGGGTTTTTTGTTTGTTTTTTTTTTCTTAATTTTATTGTCAGCTGGACCGCAAGCAGATGATGATTTCCAGGGAGGGGGTGGCCCTGCAGACTGTTGGGAAGAGGGTGGGAATGGTCCCTCCCCAGCTGGGGAGAAAACTGCTCACAGGGATTACCTGTTCCCTAAGCCAGGTGAATAGAGGATCCTGGATCTCCCACAGATGTAGGTTAGCATCCCCCCTTCTGACATACTCCTTGTGTGACCTTGAACATGTTGCTTAAAGGTTCATCTCAGAGCCGATTAGGGGATTTAAAATAATTTTCCTTCAAGCTAACAGGAAGGGTTTGCTTGGATTCTTTTTTTTATTATTATTTCTCTTAAATACGTTAGGTGGCTTTGAATATCTCCAACATAATCTCCTTGGGTTGTAGTAGCAACCATTCAGCAGATGTAACTGCTATACACACAGCAATAAGTAAACAACACCCAACTCTTTTGACTGAGTGTATGGTCCTCATTTTATAATTTGTCTATCTGATGAGATTAACTGACTTTCTAGAGTCCTGCCTCTTTGTAAAAATGAACATGAACTGTGGCATCTGGAAGAAAATCCTCTGTAGGAGTGCTGCATCCTACAGAAAAAAAACCTTCTGTGATAGTCTCCAGATAGGGTGAATAGAAATGAGGTGTGAACACCTAAGCAGCATGTCCCTTCACACACATTCACACCAATTGTCCTGCTTTGCAGGACCTGGTGACCTCAGATGACCTGGAAGCAGACAAGAGTCAACAGATCTCCTGGGTCCTCCCATGGGGCCAGAGCTAAACGAGATACAAGATATCTACTGGGCTCCTCCAAAGGGAGCAAAACAAGTGCAGGGAAGAATAGAAGCCATTACATCTGATGGCCAAGAGCTATATTTAATTCTTGTCTCTTAATATTCATGTCTTTTTTGTGCCCAAATTAACCCACAGGATTTTGCAATACTTGGGTGTGAATTCATATCTCATTTGGAGATAAAGTGAAACAGAGCTGTGTGAGATCTCATAAGATAAGATTCTGTCTTATTGCTGATCACTCCAGCTGTGACATTTTTGCCCTCTAGCTACAGGGACTGGGTGATCATAGACTTTATTTCAGCACTGCAAGAACTGAGTTTAGCTCTCCTGTTGCATTGTGGATGCTTGTTTTGCTCTCATGTCAGAGGAATGCTCCAGACAGAACAATCATCAATGATCTTGAAGAAAAAGGCTATCACCTTATGTGAACCTTACTGTGTGACCTCCCCAGAGAATGCTATGTTCTCAAGTTCAGGTATTGTTAATACCCTCCATCAACGGGGGAAAACACAGCAGCTGATCTTGTGAGACTGATTACAGAAAAAAAACTCCCAGCTATCTCTTCAGTGTCAAGGAAACAAGAAAAGGGATGTGGTATTACTCCAAATCACCTCAAGGTTTGGGTGGAGGTGGATGAATTTCATCCTGGTTCTCCTAAGTGCTACAAATTCAGGAATATAAAAGCATTGGGACAGAGATGAGTGAAGGAGGTTCTTGGAGTATTTAACACTAGGATGCAACATTTAATACTTCTGATGCAAGAGTTTTGGGTTTTAAGATAGTTTTAAAGTGGTGGTTTGTTTTCAAAGACCATGAGCAAAACAAGGAGATGAAGAACAGAAGCAATGAGATACGTCTGCACTGGGAGATGAAGTAGATTTGATAATGGCATGAAGCAATGCAAGCCCCATGGCTTGCATGCTGTCTCACTGCCCTGGTGTTTCCAGCTCAAGGACACTGCATTTATGCACAGGTACACCAGGTACTCCACAACCCCTTGTGAGAGCCATCAGGAACAGCCTTTCTAGGAGTAGTCAAGAGCTACCTGCACTGTGGCATGCAGAGACCATATGGAGGCACAGGCTTCATCCAGCCATGCTGCAGGAGAGGCCAAGCTTGTGTCCATGTGAAAGTATTAAGTGCTCACTGCTCTGGCAAACCTTGTTTAGACTGACACTCCTACATGCCCTGCACTTCCAGTGGGGATGGTGGGCAACTCTGGACTCAAGAATGGGCTGGTAATATTGACAGACCCCCAGAGACAGAATAAGAGGCAATAACCATCTTGAAAAAAAAAAATAATGGAAGAACCAACCACAAATGCCTTTGACTGCACCCAGGATTTACTTAATGCTGAATCCAGCACATCATCCCCATCGTTTTCCATAAGACCTCACTAGTGCTCCTAAATTTGGCAGCTGTCATCTACAGGAGTTATGTGATCTGGAGCTAATGCAATTAGCTTTGACTTTGAAGGCACACAGCAGCTTCTCATCATTCTCAGAAGAGCCTTAGACAACTTGGGGACAGCAGCCAAGCTCAAAATGACTGCCAGGAGTGTCATGTGTTGTTCCAGAGCTGAGATAGTGTCTGCAACAGGAATGGAGCTTTGAACAGATTGGGGGAAGGATGTGGGAGGGAGGGGAGTCAAGAATGGATGACGACAAAGAGGGATCAACATCAGAGAAGGGATGGACACACGGTTGCAGGGTCAGACTGCAAAGGAAAGTGAAGGAAAGAGGAAGGATAGTCGGGATGGGGGAAGATGGGACAGAATATGCAGGGGGAGGAAGCTAAGAAAAAAAAACTAGTCAAGGAAATTAAACATAGAATCATAGAATCATAGAATCCTAGGGTTTGGAAGGGACCTCGAAAGATCATCTAGTCCAACCCCCCCTGCCAGAGCAGGGTCACCTAGAGCACATCACATAGGAACGCATCCAGGTGGGTTTTGAATGTCTCCAGTGAAGGAGACTCCACAACCTCCCTGGGCAGCCTGTCCCAGGGCTCTGTCACTCTCACAGTAAAGAAGTTTTTTCGGATATTCACCTTGAACCTCCTATGCTCCAATTTACACCCATTACCCCTTGTCCTATCACTGGTAAACGGGGGGAGCTAAAAGAAAGCATATACACCGAGAGGGGAAAAGCCAGTGCATTGAAATTTGGAAGTTTGGTTTAGTTTGTAGTAATTATTAGGGCAGTGCTCAGAGCTTCATCACTCTTATCTACACAACATCAGCACAGTATCTCAAAGGAGACATTTCAAGTCAGGTGTTCAGCTTGGTTATAGGACATGCTCTTCATGGTCTGTTAATACCCTCCCATGAGTAACACTTCAACCCTTGCCAGCAGGTACTACCCAGAACCCCTTTCATGCAGCACATTTGAACATTGCTGCCAGGATCCTCAGTGCACAGCACTGAATCACTGACTGAGGACAAGCTTTTCAAATGCTGTCACTGATGGGTTATGATTAAACATGGCCTGGTGAAAAAGGTGAGAGAATTAAAGTGCCATCAAAGGCAGAAAAGAGAGACTGCCTTACAGGAGATCAAGCAAATAAGTCAAGAAACAGTCACTGCTGGCCCATAAAGCTGCTCCTGTTCATGTAGTTGGGTCTTTTATTAGTCTTGATGTATTGTAAAAAGTTACAGTAACTACTCCCAAAGATCAGATTTTCTGCTAAAGGCTCTTATAGGGCATGGCCCATTCTTCTCTTTCATCTTACTGCCAGAGAGGCACTGTTTGTGAGAGACACCTTTACCAAGTAGACCCCACCACTCATGAGCAGGGTCACAGATGGACTGTGATGGTGAGTTTGTGGATTTGCCTGTGTTCTCCCTTGTGTGCCTGCTGGCTGGGGAAAGAGGGAGTATTTAGGCACAGCTACACAGGCAGGAGCTTTTCAGACTACATATAAGGAGTAATTTTTTTATTATGAGGGTGATGAAACACCAACACAGGTTGCCCAGAGAGGTGGTAGATGCCCTATCTCTGGAAACAGTGAGGGTCAGGTTGAATGGGGATCTGAGCAACCTGATCTAGTGGAAGATGTCCCTGTTCACTGCAGGGGGGTTGGACCAAATTACCTGGAAGGGTCCCTTCCAACCCAAAACATTCCATTCTTTGGATGGCAAAGGTCAAAAAGGTCTGTGATATTAGAGCAAGCCATAGTGGCATTTCTTATGATTTTCAACTCTAATGCAGCATTAAGACATTGGTCAAGCCACAGGGATGACATAGAATCATAGAATCACAGGATGGTTTGGGTTGGAAGGGACCTTAAAGATAATCTAGATCCAACCCCCCGGAATGAGCAGGGACACCTCCCACTGGGCCAGGTTGCTCAGAGCCCCATCTAACCTCCCCTTGAATACTTCCAGGGATGGGGCTTCCACAACTTCCCTGGGCAACCTGGTGCCTCACCACCTTCACACTGAAGAATTTCTTCCTAGTGTCTAACCTAAATCTCCCCTCCTCCAGTTTTAATCCATTACCCCTTTTGACCCCAAGGTACATATATGTTTTCTAGGCCGATCTGGGTCACTCCTTAGCATCCCTCATGCTCAACATGGCTCTGAGTGATGCATTCAACCTGTGTACACACACAGATCTGACTTGCTGTGCCTGCCATGGGCAACCACCATGTGCATACGCCGTGGACATCTGGGTTTCTTGGCCATACAACAGCCCTCGATGGGAAGTCTGTGCTTGCAGACAGTTAGTGTATGGCACCTGCAAAGTAGACACAGTCAGAGCTTTTCATCATGGAGAAGCCTGCCAGAATCCAGGAGCCCCAGATAAATGCAGGACTGCTTCCAACTCTAGGTAGGAAAGAACATGCCTTTGTATATGCTCCCTGTATATGAAAGTTATATGCAGATGTCTTCACATATTTCTGCCCTGAGAAAGAGCTGGTCATTAGAGGCTGCAGCTTGGCAACCCACTGAGCTCTGCAGGAAGAAGGTCCCTGTGTGATTCTGGCCTCCCTAATAAGGTACATGTGCATTCCCATGTGTTTGTTTTCAAGAATATAATGTTTGTACACTGTGTGCATGGACAAACACAGCCTGAAAACAAATGATAACCCAACAAATATAGCCTGTTTTCTGCAGCTTAGAAAGGAGACACACCTGAGCACTGAGCTACCCCTGGGCTGTGTCACGGCCCCACTATTTGGACCATATTCCACCTTGAAGCATCCCTGATTTTACAAAGTGAAAGAAAACCCCAGCCTGGAGGTTAACACCTTCTAAGAAAATGAATGCATGAATATGAGTAGCTTGTTGAAGACTAGAGGACCTGTGGGAGGAGTAATTACAAATTATGGTGTAATTATAAATCAATCCAGCATCACGCTTAGACCTCATAAGGCAAAACTCTTCCAACAGCCCAGCTTCTTCACCCCTGCCAGTCCACAGACCTCAGTACATGCCATGGCAACCAAGAGCAGATGCTGAGAACCTATTGCAAACAGATGCTGCTCTAATGAATGTGTTGAGGTTGGGGCAACTGGGCATAGAAGGATAAGCAGGTGTCAACATCACATCACCTATGACACCATCCATCACGCTGTCAGGCTGAAGCAGGCTGCCTCCAGATGGCATCTAATCCAGCAACGAGAGACACCGGGCCAACAAAAAGGGGTGCACCAGTGTGCACCATGGTGGTGCCAGCCGTGTGAATCTGAAAAGGACTGATAGGAGTGAGAAAGAAAGGCATCTTTTTGTGGTTGCAAGAGGAGACTGCCTCTCATCCTGCAGCAGCTTAAGGAGGCAGCCTGGATGAGCATGGGAGGAGAGACAGGCAGCCGCTTGAGATGTTCTGGGGAGACGTGTGGTTCACCAGTGGTACAGAACTTCCTCTCCCAGAGCAGCTCAGGTAATAAAAGCTGCACACTGTCTGCAGAGCAGGGGGACTGGGAAGTTAATCATTTGGCGAGGGCAAGCTTAGAAAGAAAAGGAAAGCTTGGGACTAAACATATTTTTTCCCCAGAGCGGCATCCTGTATCTTGCTGGAAGATGACAGCTGTGAGGCCAACCCTGTGCTGCAGCAGGGAGACATTGCAGCTGGGGCACCTCAGTGAGTGGTACCCACCCTGGTGTAATATTAGATGGGAAGAGATGGAAAAAATTGAAGCTAATATTCCCAGAATAGTCAGGACTCTGAGATTATTAACCCCTATTTTCTCATTAAATTCTGGCTTAGGCAAACACTTTTCACTCATCTAATATATCCCAGAGAGGTGGGTCACTTCTCCTTTCCATCCACAGCTGCCAAGACTGCTGTTGGGCTGTTACCCCATTGCAGTAAGACCAGCTTTTCTTTGGGTGTAGCAATGTATGATAGACCAGAGCCCTCTCCTGTGCCCTTTCCCAGCCTTTGTTGTTCACCCTTGTCCCCATGTGTCCTTTTCCTTGTGTCACTACAAATCTATGCCCACAGTGCCATGCAGTAAGCTTGATCCAGCTGGAAACTGAGTTAGTGAAAAATATGTGTATCATTTCAGTCCCTGCATTTTTTTTCACACCTATGGGTGACCTGGCTGCACAAGCAGCACAAGGAGGGTGCAATAATGGGAGAACAAGTGGCCAGGAAGCTGGAGTCAGTTTTTTCTGTAGTGGGTCATGCTGCTTGGATCACACACAAAATCAGAGCAAGGCAGTGCAGGTACAGACTCAAGTCAGCAGAGCCAGGGACCACCCCAGCACCACCATGAACAAAAAAATCCATTTTCATCCTAAAAACCATCAAAAAAGATCAAGTTGCTCACATCCAGCTCCCTGTCACCACAGGCACCTTTAATGCAGGGGGTCTGAAGAGCAGCTACTACACACACCATGATACACAGTCACTGCAAAGCATTCCCCAAGAACTACAGTATGAGGCTAAAAGCTACAAAATGCATTAAGCCACAGGAGGAGGGAGAGAAGGGCACTGCCAGCACTGGCTCCTTCCAACAGCCAGTTCATTTGTCATGTAGTAATTCATTAGGTCTTAATATATAGGATGGTTTTAGAGCAAGGGGAGCTTAGTAGTACTCAATGTACACATTCTGTGACATGCCAGCAACATGGTGCTCTCTAGACAGCAGCAGATTTGTTATGTTAATATCCCTGTCTCCTTCTGAGGTTATCAAAAAGGCAGGTGCTGTCACACAGCAAAAAAATTACAGTTGGGGATGGATGAATGTGACTGGTGCTTATTGCTCATGCACTATTGGGAAAGCGCTCAAAAGAACGTTGAAAATTAAGAAAAAAAAGGATTTCACTGTTTTTCTTCTGATCCATTTATGAAATCTCTCCCAGTTGGGACTCTGTGGATCAGATTCTTCCTTCAAGAATATGCTGGAGTAATGTCATGGATTTCTACAGAGTGCTTCCAGCCCAGGAAGGAGTAAAGACAGTGGGAATCTGACCTTCCTTCTTGAACATAGGCTGCCCTCAGAAGCTGCAAGCCCCAGGGAACAGGGCAGTGTGGGAGTGCTCTGAGCCTGCAGGCAGAGCCTACAGTCCTAGACTTGGTTCAGCAAGAGCTGCTTGAGTTTTCAAGCTCCTAATTGAACTAATTGAGCTACTGCAATTTGCTAGAGTTAACCCTCCCTTTGCCCACTGCAGGAGGCCAAAACCTTGCAGCCAATTTGATTTTGCAGGGCACTCGTGTCCGTGTTTTCCACAACAAAGGGAAGATGGAAACTGTTGTTGCTCCCGGACCTCTCAGGGTCTCCCTTTGATTGTTTTATATCCTACCAGTGTCAGCACTTGTGATATTAATGATCTAGACAACAGGTCATTAAAAAATGTTCGGGAGGGGGACTGCAGCCACACAAGGAAGGATTAGAGCCCCATCGCTATTAAAGAGTGAATATTCACCCCATCCAATTAGAAGGATCTTTGCCTAATAGCAGGAACACTGCTCCCCCAACTCCCCTCTGGCAGGAAGGCTCTGGAATAATTTTATCACCCTCCTGAATAAAGCCAAGGAGATATCTGGCAAAGAAGCTGTTTTTCTGCTTCTGAGGTGACTACTCCAAAACATAAAAGTGATGCTGCTCAGGGAATCACAGCTACAGTCTGAGCAGGTTCATAGAGATATTTCAGCCAAGGGGGACCGGTGGCTATGGCAAGTGGGACCTCCAATTTCAGTGTCTTAATTTTCTTTTAATGTTAATTGGGTTATAATTTCAATTGGTTGGAGGTGTGTTTTTGTGTGTGTGAGATAAAGATGCATAAATATGAGTGCCATTAATGGGAGAGTAAATGGGAAAAGGAGGATGAAAGAGCTGAAAGAGCCATCACATCCATGGGTTCTTCCCTGGGCTTGGGAAAGGAAAGATTCCTTTATTCAGGGCTGTGAATCTGATCTTAGCCCAGGGCTTAGAGCAGGGGAAATCCTTTTTTTTTTTCTTTCCCTTTTTCTTTTTTTTTTTTTTTTTTTTTTTTTTTTTTTTTCAAGAAGCACCATTAATACAAAGACAAAACAACAATGAGCTGTGAAGTAGCCAAAGAGAAGTTTGGTTAAATGAGTCCATGCAAGCAGCTCCATTGCTCCTGCCCATGCTACCTACAGGGAAACTTAGGGTGAAGGAAAAAAGGCTGCAATAACCATGGTCCTTATTGTCCCCTCAGCATGGCCTCCACCATAGCTGCTCCCAATTTACAATATCTTCCAGTATTGCCAGTCCAAGATGTCAATTACCATCAGTCTCCCTCTGGGTCATGTTGCACAAAGAAAAAAAATTCCAGCTCATTCTCTCTTGCATCTTACAGTCTTTGCTCTCCTGCCCCCAAAAATGACCCTGCTCCACTTAATTGGACCCCCATCCAACCTCCAAGCCCACCTCCACCTGCAGAGCTTAGAGCAAGCTGCATTCTCCAAATTAATTCCCTGGCAATGGGGGTCCCAAAATCTGTTCCCAGCTCACGTACTGCCCTGCAGATCCCCGAGCTCCTGAACCACCTTGGCCAAACACAAAATGAGAGCATTTTTCTCTACCGTCTCCAGGTTATTGGCTGTAATCTCCTTGAATGAAAAGCACAATGAAATAACACGATATTATTACGGCTACTTTCCCCACCAGAGCTGAATTATAAGGAAGGTAAATAATTGGCCTAAAAGAGGTTTTTGAAAAGCAGGCCTCTGTACCCGTTTGTTTGTGGATTTCTAGCAAATGCATCGCCAGACTCTCTAGAGTGAACTACATCACCACCACATGGAGAGAGATTTAAAAAAAAAAAAGCTTCTATTTATTATAAAACTTTAATTGGCTTTAAAGACTGTCATGCTGTCTGACACTTTAAAGTGTTCTGTACAGTAAGAGACATAAAACATGAATCACTGCACTTGTTTTTCATCCTCTTTCCTGCCACATTTACTAATTATTTAATCTCTCATGTCAGAAATGGGACTTTTGCTCCTTTTCCTGGGCACCTTTTTCTTTCCAGTTTACTCCTGCACTAGAATATAACTCAGGTATTGCCCTGGTGCAGCTTGGGTGCAGATGGCAAGGATCTGGAGGGGCCAAGGAGAGAGAGGGATTCAGAAGAGAGTTAAACACATACATGAGTGGGAGATCACCCACAGTGATTTAACATGACCATCCCAATGCAACTTCTTCTATGAGTCCCCCATCTTGGGGGACTTGATGGAAGCTGAGGGTCTAGGTACCAAGTCCACTCTGTGCTCTTATCCCACTACCACATGCATCTCCTACTGACCCTGTTGGACATGGGACACTTGTCCCAAGCTGGGAGAGCCTGTTTTCACTTTGTCTGTTAAAGTGTAGTGAGCTCTAGGCTTGTAGATCATGATGCCTGTATGGACTGTGGTCACGAGTGACCAAGAGAACAAAGAGATGTTTGTGAAAGGATGTCCTGAAGGATCAGAGCAGCTTTGCTGGGACAGAGCAGCTGCTCTTCTCCATTCAGAAGGAAGAGGATTCTCCCTGCAAGATCTTCACACAGCACTTCCTACTGCCTCCATCACCATCTGAACACATGTACGTTCCTCTTTTCATCTCTGTGACAGTGTCCTCCCCATGGAGAAGAAACAGCTGAAAATCCTACATCCACTAGAAATTGTTAGATTTCAATGAGAATTTTTTTTTTCTAGTCTGAAGCACTGAAACAGAGGTTCTAAAATAAGGCAAAGCCACAGAGAAAAGCCCCGACAGACAGATGGACGGAAGTCACAGTCGTGTCTTTATACACTGTAAAAGATTACTAACAAAATCCTCCAAAAGCCAAAACCCCAGATTTTCAGCCAGCAGCTATGAATGCTGATGCAGGATCTATCTTTTGGACAGAGAACAGCAAAGTTCCACCAGCCCCTCACAAGAAAGCACAGCACAGCACTGGACTCCATGGCTTCCAGCAGGTAAATGTCCTCTCCAGAAAAATCAGTCCTTGAATAACAGAAATAAGAGATTGAAGGACCACAGCAAGCCATCATGCCCTCACTCCTCTTCCTGAATTTCAGGGCAGGACCTAGAATCATAGAACTGAAGAATGGTTTGGGTTGGAAAGCACCTTAAAGATTATCTAGTTCCAAATCCCCTGCCATGGGCAGGGACACCTCCCACTAGACCAGCTTGCTCCAAGCCCCATCCAACCTAGCCTTGAACACTTCCAGGACCTGCAGGGTATGATCCACTTTTCAGTTGTTCTGGAAAATTGGGCTTTCTCCTCTGTCTCCAGGGATGAGCTCCCAAGTGCTGGCATCCCGGGGGGGACACGCACGCTCCCTTTTTCTAGGCTGTGTGCCCACACTGTGATTTATCTCTTGGCAGCAGAGCTATGTGACACAGCAGCTTCTTATGCACACATTGCCTTCCTGGAGAGACAAGTCTTGGAAGGGAACAATAGCACATCCCCTGGGATGCTCACCTGTGGTTAGGGATGCTGAATGGTGCCTCTGATTGTGGGTTCCTGAAAGATGCCACTGTTCTTGAACACGGGAGTTGGGAGAGGGGGGAAGGAAGAAGAGTCTCAGATGTTTGTGGAGAACAAATAATAATACCACTAATAAGGCTGCATAATTTTATGACACTTGCTTCCCCATCTTTAAAGGGCATCCCACAGCTTTTGGCAAGCCCCTGTGAAGCAGAAGCCAGTCACCAGCCTGATGCCAGCTCAGGGTTTAGCATTAGTGGGATTTAAGGTGACTGTTGATATCATTAATACGAGCGTTAGAACACAAATGCCGGCTGCCAGCCGGCTGGGAGAGCGTGGGCCCGGGGACTGCTCACCAGGGGAAAGAAAGTCATGCAAGGAACAGTCCTAATTCTGGGTGCTTTGGAGGCAGAGGAAAGGATTTTCTCCCCACACTGGCACTGCTTCAGGTAATAACTGAGCACCTTGCAATGACAGAGATCCAAACAAACTCCTTGGCTTCATGTCAGATGGGTGAAGGGTTTGGAGCACAAGCTTTACAAGGAGCGGCTGAAGGAACTGGGGACATTCAGCCTGGAGAAAAGGAGGCTGAGGGGAGACCTCAATCTCTACAACTACCCAAAAGGAGGTTGGAGCAAGGAGTGGTCAGTCTCTCCTCCCAAGTTACAAGTGACTGAACAGAGGAAATGGCCTCGGCTGAGCCAGGGGAGGTTTAGATTGGATATAAGGGACAATTTCTTCCCTGAAAGGGTTGTCAGGCACTGAAACAGGCTGCCCAAGGAAGTGATGGAATCACCTTTCCTGAAGGGGTTTCAAAGCCATGTAGATGTGGTCCTTAGGAACATGGTTTAATGGTGGACTCAGCAGTACTGCGTTAACGGTTGGATGTGATGTTAAATGTCATTTCCAACCAAAACAATCCTATGACTCTATGGGGGCAGAGCACTGCCTGTCCCCTGGTCCCTGCTGTGTGACAGCAGCTTTGTTGCCCTCTTCAGTGACACACCCCCTCCCCTATGCCTCTTTTTCAGCCATCAAAGGATGCTGCCCAACTCTTGACCAAGTGAGAGCTCCACATTATACAAGTAGAAAGCCCCAGGTCATCTCTTCCCACTAAGCAAAGCCTGAGCTGAGGTTCCCCAGTGTCTCCATCATCCCCTCTAGGGACTTCAACCAGAAGGGCTGAGGATGCTTCTGTGTTGTGGGGACAAGAAACTGGCCACACATTGGACCTTTTCAAGGTGGTCACTTGCAATCACAGCCCTAAGTTGTGTTCAACTCAACACTCAAAGGCATCTGAAGAAGGAATTTCTAAACCCGTGATGCCTCTTCAGCTATTGCAGCCCAGCCACTTCATGCAGTAACAGCACTATGAAAACAATGTACAAAGTCTTATCAGACAGGGACTGCTGGGACAACGTTCTGACCCATAGAGGCAATCAGCTTATGATATGAGGGATAGGATCATGTCGGCTGAGCAGGCACAGCTGCTAATGTTATTCTTGTTCATCAGAATACTTAATCCGACTTCTGTTTTTTTTAATAAAAATAAATCCTCAATGACTATTTGCCTGAGGCTTTCGTTAGAGCAGCTAATGGGGTGGTCACGTGAACTGAACCCTCTGTATGGAATAGTGAACAGTATCAAGATAGCAGAACTCAAGTGGGGAAGACAAAAGGAGCACAAACGTGGGGGAAAAAAAAATACATACAAAACACTCTGATATAAATGCACAGGGGTGTGAAACCTCTGGATGAATGGGTGTGAGAAGGTCTGGTATGTTCATGTGCAAGCCTGCACAGGGAACAGTCAGGAATTGGTTCAACCCTTGGAAAAATCCCAAACAAATGTCAGGGTCACAAGCCCTGGGGATGTAGCAGGTTGGCATTGGATGGTAGCAGAGCCCAAATGAGCAAGCCAATGAGCAGAAACACAGCTCTCCTCTCCTGCCCCTGTGGGCAAGGCTGATGTCTGTGGGTCACCCCCATAAAGCTGGGTACCTTCGCCAGCCCCAAACCCTGTGATGGTGCTGGGACATGGTGCACAGATGATATGCAACCACTTCCTCCCACCAACGAGCACATCAGGTCCTGGTACTCAGCAACAACCTGGTAAGATTGATATCTTATTGATAAGATTCCTGCTCAGTCTTTTCTTCTCCAGGCTAAACAGCCCCAGCTCTCTCAGCCTTTCCTCATAAGGGAGGTACTCCATTCCCCCAGTCATCCTCGCAGACCTCCACAGGACTCTCTCCAGTAGCTCCTTGCCTTTCTTGCACTGGGGAGCCCAGAACAGCCTGGACACAAAACTCCAGATGTGGCTTCACCAGCGCACAGTAGGGGGGAGCAGAAAAGAGTTTAAAAGGTTTAAAACTTCAGCCAGCTGATGGAGAAACCTTGGAAAGAGGAATGCCAGAGAGGCACAGACAACCCTTAGCAGAAGGCATTGCCACGCATGTGTTTTTTGTAGCTTTTTCTTTAGTTCTGTTCACAGTGCCCAATTATCCTCCTCTCTGAGCAGCCAGAGCAGCTCACATTCACTTTGCTCTGGGCACAGCATCCCTCTGAGCCAAGTCTTGAGCCCTCCTGTCAGTGCCACACGAGTCCTGCAGCCAACAAGTTTCCAAGACACGGATGGCATACAAAGGAAAGAAAAGAAATGCCGGAAGATTAGACCCTGAGCTGAAACTAATTGTTCAATAAGCCATGAACAATACAGAGTTTGTGCAGTTTGCTTCTCTGCCTTTCATTTGTGAGAAGGAAAAATAAACATATGGGAAGAAGGGCAAGAGGTGCCAAGGGCCAGGATGGGGTTAGAGGCAGGGACATGAAGAAGAGAGCCAGGGTCTGAACTAGGACAGGGCTATGATCCCCTCTCCTAGTCCCATAACAACACTGCCACCTCTCAGGAGTGAGCTACTTCTCCGAGGCTGTCATCACTTTTTTTGGTGAAAAAAGGCTTAATTCAGTTTGGAGTAAACCAGCAGTGGGATTCCTGGGCCAACGATGCCAGAGTCTGGTCTCACAAAACAGATGAGAAATAAGACCTTACATTCAAGGCTACTATTCTGGGAACAGCAGCGTCTCATTCAGATTAGATTAATTGACAGGAATAAAAAAATGTATGTTGATAACTCTGGACATAGAGAACATTTTTATTTACACTGGAAAGAAGCCCAGATGTAATAGACTTGCACAGACCCCTCCCCCTACCCCCCCACCCCATCTCTCCCTCCTCCTCTGTGCAGTAGGTATCATCAGTAATTCCTTTCCTGATCATAAATGAACTAAGGGCAGGACAGGATCTGGGGCACCCAGGGAGATGGCATCCCAGCAGCCTCGGCATGAGGCAGATTGTTGGTCTTCCACCAACTGCAAAAATTAACCATCTACCCAACATATGCATCCTAGAGAGTCTCCTGCAGAGCCCACTCCTCCCTCCACCATCCCCCCAAGCAGGATAATCCCCTTATTGTTATTTAGAGACACGGGGATGGGTCTGATCCATTACCCCAAAATCCCTGTGTCTGGAAGGGCTGAGGAAGAGAGAAGATTAGAGATTCACCTAATAGTCCGTTCCCCACACCTCCCATTATGGGGAAGAACTGAAAAGTCAGATCCAGACTGCCCTGAAACTGGTGAGAATCTGAAATTTGGATCCAGACCCAAATTTCTCAGATGCAGCCCAGCTCCGTCAGCACGTTTGGTGCCCATTCAACAAGCTTGCTGTAACCTAGCAACAAACAGCTGACTGCCTGGATGAGCTTGAAGCTTAAGAAAGAAAAAGAAGATCAACTTCAAAACAAACACTGAACAAACAAGGAAGAGTTCAGGCACGTGAAATCTAGATATAAGAAAGAATTTTTTTCATTTGAGGGTGGCAGAACAATGGCACAGGTTGCCCAGAGAGGTGGTAGATGCTTCATCCCTGGAAGTGCTCAAGGTAACGTTGGATGGGGCTTGGAGCAATCTGATCTAGTTGAAGATGTCACTGCCCATGGCAGGGAGCTGGACTAGATGAGTTTTCAGGATGTCTTCCAATACAAACCACTCCATGAATACTATGATTTTATGAAAAGTAGCAGTGCAACATCATCTTGGTCAGGGGAGTAGTGCCTGGAAAACTCCAGCAGTTCTCCCTTCCCTGGCTTTGAGTTACCAACCCTGAGGCTCCTGCATGGGTTGGTAACTCAAGGTTAAAGGTAAAGCTTTCTACTTTGGACCCAGATTGGAGTGCCTGGCTTTTCTCTGTGAATAAATATGTAGCACAACCCAGGGAAAGTGAAATCATTGCAAATGTTCATCATTCAGAGAAGATTCCCAGTGAATGGTGGGAATGTAACAATGTAGCTTTACACAATCATTTGATTAATGGGATGGGCTGCACTGGATCCCACAATATGCTGTCCAACTGAAGGGAGTTCAGTCAAGGCAACTGGAAGGACTAGGGGTCTCACTAATGGAGGGGTCACAGAGACAAACAGAACCAGCATCTTTAAGTCAAGATTGCCAAATGTTTTCTCTCCAAACACAATCTCGACTCCACTGCCTGCTCATGTGGTTTGGAGAAGGAACCCCTGACTATAGGACAAAAAGATGGGCTACACCAGCAAAGTACAATCCTGCTGTCTCTTCTGCTCCATGTGTGCCAGACACATCCCAAACCCCAGTTCACAACAACCAGCTTGGTCCTGGTAGGGAAGCAGGGGAGTTCTGCAGTTCTGCAGCATGTACCTGCATAAGATACACCTGAAAAGAAAACCACAGGCAACATGATCACCTGTGAGCTGGAGTGAGGTGGACACAATACAGAGACTGGATAGAGCAACAGGTCACCTTCCAAAGGTCCCATCATTTTAGATGTTTTACTACAGAACAGAGAGATTCTCAAGTGCTGTCTCCCACAAAAATAACCTCTCTTCCTTTCACACTAGGTCTCACTGCCATCCTATAAGGGTCAGGCAAAGAAAAACACCTTTTATTCATCCTTAAAGCCTGTCATTCTTAAAAAAAAAGCAATCCTTTTTTTACTCATATTGCAAAATCAGTGCAAGATCAGATCCAGTGGGAACTAAAATCCAGTGAAATCTTTCTTTCTATCTTCCAACTCAGAAAGAATTAGAAAATAAGTCAATGTGCCCTGAAGCAGCCAGGCATATCTGGGAAGGGAAGGAGAGGCTGGAGCTGCAGGGCCTTTGGAGAATGTCTTGCAGTGGTTCAGAAGTGGGATGCCAATGCACTGCTTCATGCTGCCCCTGATTCAGTGGCCAAACCTACTCTGAGGAACACACACTCTTTGCTGGAATTAAATTTCCACCTTTTTTTCCAACACTCCTGGGACTGCAGTTGAGGCAAACCCAACTCTGCTGTCTTCCCAGATGCCACTTTTCATCCCCAAATCCTTCTGTGAATCAGCAAGGAACTTTATCGACGTGCCTGTTGTGGCAGCAGAATTAACTGCTGGGGTGATTTTACCAGAGCAACATGTCAATCCCATTTTCTATTATTAGGCATCTCTGTGTTATGTTCATTGATCCTGGACAATAAATTTCCTCAGGGGTTAACAATATTTTCAACACATGGACAAAAATCCATGGAAGCTTAAAGAATACTCAAGTGCAACATTCCCAGAGGTCCCCAGGGCCCATGTTTTCTTCAGTTTACACAGACACATCAATATATCTCCTTAATTTAATTTCATTCTTCCTCCTGTATTGTATATATGGTCTCCCTAGATTGACTTGAGGGAGTGTTTTTATGGCAGATAGGAAGATACACTGCCCCACTCCTTAAGTTTGTGTTTTGTGAGCTTGATGGGCAGTCTTCAAGACCAGAGTGAAAATATATCTAATTCCACTGGAATAAAATGTAAGTATTAAAGCCTCTTGTGAATGCAACGTGTGATACAAAAGGGATCCTTTTATAAAAGTCTAACTAAAGTCCTATTTCAAAATGAGAGCCAATGAGCAACCCCATTAGATAAGCAAAGATGGGCAGGGATTTTAATATGCAAAATCAACGATTAATAGGAAAATGGTGTCTAAATGAACAGTCCAGGGTAGATGGGAAGAGCAGACGGATACCACGTAGAGGGATGGGAGATCACCTGGAGATGTAGTAATAGAAAGAGGTGTACAGTAGCTTGGCACAACAGGATGATTGATGGAAAATTGACATTGACAGCAATTGCACCGTGTGCAACCTAAACCTGTCCTGGCTCTTAATCCCTTGGCATTCCATTACAAAAGGCACTTGATCAGGCTCAGAAGAGAAGGCTGGAAAAAAAGGAAAGAAACAGCTAGAGGAGTGAAAGTGCTTCCAGAGAAATGGACACCATCCAAATCAGGATTCTGATACCTGAAAACCTGGCCCTGGGATCTCACTCACCTACCAATATCCTGTAGAGAAGGTTTAAACAGACAGTGAACAGTGTATCAGTGGTGAGGGCCCAGTTTTATTGCCATGGCCCTACTTTAAACCCAGAAGAGTTTATCTTACTGCCGCAAAGTTAGAGTAGAACATACAAGATTAAAATCCAGCCCATTAGAGCTCACATTTACCTTCTGAGCAGAATGCAATTTCCTTACATCTGTTCTAGCTAACAAGCAGATAGAAAGGGTGAGACACTGAGGGCAGAAAAGAGAGGAGCAGTAGCTAAATGATGGCTAATAGGCAGCTGATTGAGTAGAAGGACAGATGCAGAGAGAGATGAATAGAATAGATAAACAGGCATCAGGCCCCAGTTTCCCAGCAATTACAGTCTGCTCTGGAAATCCTAATCTTCTGCAGTGTCACTGTCCAATAATTCCAGTTAAATTAGTTATTATCCCTCATTTGTGTTTGTCCCTGGAATTATTTTGGTGGCATGCATCAAAGAAACACCACGGGCTTTAATGCGGCGTGTGCATTTCAAAAGTCAAAGCATTAGAAAGTGCTCCCCACTCTAATGTATTCACGTCTCGTGCTGGAAAGTGGATCTTTAACTTCTAATTAGCTCATCTCAGGATCTGTCCAAACAACCCTGCCATGTCTCTCCCTGCAAACACAAATAGATGTGGTTCCCCAGGGACTGGGAGCCAGCTCGACACCTATGAAGGGTGGCAGTGCTATCACAATTAATAAAGTAAGAGCAGGTGCTAAACAAAGCTGAATCCAGCTCTGCAACTGCAACCCAGTAGTTTGTACTTTGTTTTCCCTTTCCCACCTGATTCACTAAAAAAAAATCCCTTCTGCAACTGCACTTAAAAAAAAAAATGAAAAAGGAAAAAAAGATCTCATTACATGTTTAATTAAAACTCGATCGGTGATTAAGATATTTTATGGACTGATCATTTGCCAAATGTTGTGGTTTAAATCAAAGCTGCTCCAGAGTTCTGCATGAGCCATGAAGGAGATACAGGGTTTGGGGTTTTTTTCCTGCATGTTGGAAACAGTCACTGGCTCAAACACTGTGCTGCAAATGTTTGGGAAAGCAGTGGATGAGAAAGTGATGATGAGATGGATGAGAGAGGGTCTGACAGAATGAGGGGCCTAAATCTTTGGCTGGAAGGAGCTCCTCCAGCAGATTTGGAGACCCATGGTGATCAGCACATGCAAAGCCATCAGCACTTATTTATATGTACTAATGATATGAAGCAAGCAGAAATGGGCAAGGGCATCCACCAGCATCAGCTGCTGGTTGAGGATGTGTAAATGGGACAAGTTCCATCATTGCATCACACACAACAGCTGGGACACCAACTGAAGGAATCCTCCCAGAAAGAAGAGGGGGAAGAACAACAGTCTTGAGGATCCCAAGGAAGAACCATTTCATCCGTAAGAATGGCAACCTCTCCTTCCACCCACATAACCCAAAAACATATTAGCAGCAGTAAGGCTGATGCCTGTCAATTGCAAAACACAAAGAAAAATACAGTTTTATGGATGGAAGGGCATCAAGTGCAGGAGAGGGTGAGTTAGGGACAGACAGTAGGTCTGTCAGCTGTGAGGATGTGGCTAAAATGCTGGTGCCACTCGAACTGGAGAGGACCACACACAGCAACTTGGCCAGAGATCTGCTGTGCTCAGTCTGACCGAGTCAGCTGGCAGGGCTAACTACACTTTTTCTTTGAATTTCAAAGATTAGTTTAGGAGACTCAACTATATTCAGGTCCCAGACCATAGCAGGAAGGTCTGATTTGGAAGCTGAAGCCAAACACCTTACACTTCCCACCTTGCCTGGATTTGAGACCAGACCAACAGACCTGGTGGAACCTCTAGACCTTCAGTGTCCAGACACTTTAAAGACACAAAAATATAAAACAGTCTTGAACAAACAGCCTCTTCACATTCAGAGCAAGTCTGCTTGGGGCTTGGTAGCTCCAGCAAACCCAGAGGCCCCAGTGCAACCAGCCAGACTATCAGGAATGGCCCAGGGGACAGCCATAATCTGCTTTCTAACATGCAGAAGGCCCATAAACAAATGATTATGCTTTTGTGCCTGAGTTTCCCTAATTTGCAAAACGTTGATAATGATTGGGGCTAATTGAAAATTTCCCATCAAGCATTATTAGGATGGGGAACAGGGATTTTGAATGAACCATTTCCAAAAAGCCTGATTTCCTCCATATATCTGATTTTTTACAGTAAAAAAAGAGCAAACAACAAAAAAAGAAAAAAAAAAACCTAAACCATCTTAAGTTTTTGGATAAAAGGACAAAATTTTCCATAGAAAATATCTACTGGTTTCCTGGATAATTCAGTGACCTCCCAGGCTTCATTAGGCTTCTGAGGCTTCTTTTATTGGTCTTTTAAATAATCACAGGGAGGCTCAGTAAAGAAAGGGTTTTTTTTATAGGTTCATGCAACAGACCTCTGGCCAAATCTGAGTTAAGTCTCAGACCACAATGCAGGGAGAAGGCACTTCAGGCACTAATGAGAGGAACATCCATATGATGATGAAGTTGCACAAGAATGGCCAGACCCTGTGTTTTTTACATCTGTTCCCAGCAGGCTTTTGAATAGCAGTTGCTGGCAGGGAGAAGGGCAGGTCTAGACCCTTCTGTCACTGTGTTTTCATCAGGACTGGGTGGCTACATCTGTAAATAAGCAAATAAACCAGATCAGAGATCATTATTTTTTCTTATATTAGTTCATATCCAAACTCCTACCAGCACAGGGGCTGCATCTAAACTGCTGACTAGGGATGAACTTCAGCCCAAGCTACCGCAAACTTTGTCTAGGCATCAGCTGAAAGCCAGGAATTAAACTCCATGGACCACAGCTTGTGCCTGGTGGACTTTGTTCCAGACATAGCCTGGAAAGCTGAGCCAGGCTGGGGGTCAGGACACCTATCCAGCCATCAGCATGGGTGGGAGACCTCAGCAAACCATCAGCAATCTCAAATTTGGAGGTCGGTGTATTGAAGTACCCACCTAAAATGACTTGGGCTGCTGCACTGGCTTTGATCTTCTGCCCAGCCAGGACTGGCCTTTGTTACAGTTTAATTGAAGAGGTGATGAGAGGGCCTGGGGCCAACAGTGTTGATTCCATTAAGCAAATTATGATGTCCCTTTATAGCTTGTGCTTTTCCTGGGAGAGCAGGGTCAGTGAGAAACAGGGAGGGTGGGAGAAGACAGAAGTTGGCTGCATCATTAGACTAGCAAATCCACACACTTAACAACATAGAGCAATATTACCAAGCAGTTAATAATGGAGAATAATTAGCAGAGCTCTGATTAGATGCATGAGCAGAAACACTGAAGGTGTTGGGAAGACTTCCATCAACAGAAGAAGACATTTTGGAACAAACACCAAAAGACACATTCATGTATCAGTGAGTTTTAGACACCTACATCCTTCTCTGCAGTATGCCTTCAAGCCTGGCCTCTAGATTTTTGCAGCCTAAATGGAACAGAGAGGCTGGGAAATCCAAGAGAAGACATATTGCTGACGAGAGTTGAGGTTTCAAGGAAAATTGGCTCCAGCAGGACTGGATTTGCTGCTGCCTGAGAATTCAGGATCCTCCTGTCAAGGATGGAACTGATCTGAAATCCCAGCTCCCACCTGAGTTGGCAGGAAAGTTTAGGTCTGAAACTCCAAGCTGCTGTGCTCTGCAGTGGGAAATCAGAGTTATGTGGGACCTCGACTTCTGATTCACAGAAAATCCCACAAATTTAGGCTTGCGTTTGTTCTGCTTAACTGGAAAAAATGTCACATTTGGAAACTTCATGCAAGTGAGACTGGGAAGCTTGTTTAGTGTCAGTAGGGAGGCTTCATTTTGATTTTCTTTTAAATGTGCATGGCAGAAAAAAACACTCCTTGCAAGGCAAAAATTCATTAAATAGTCAAAGTACACAAACCTGATTGAAGACAAAGCAGTCGCTTCATTGCTTTTCTTCAGCACAAAAACCCCACATCAAAATCAGTAAACTCTCACAGAAAGTTTTAATACAGAAACACGTTACCTTGTTTTGAAAAAGAATCCACTGGAAAATTATGGTTCTGCTTGAAAACACGGTGTCAGAGTGTTTAAAAGGCTAAAAGGAGGTTTTTTTAAATGCTGCAGAGCAGCCACTCTTTGCTCCAGCATCTGTGTCCTGTTGGAAACCCAGCAAATGCACAGCCAACTTGGGTCTCCTTCCCCTTAGATGATGTTTTTATTTGGAGAAGAGGAGGAGAAAGTGGGCTGCTCCTTTCTCTTGGCTGTTGTTGCTTTCCTTACGCTGAAAAAATCCTCTTTCAGCTGAGAAACTTTGCGGGATTGGAGCTGGAGTTCTACCACAGACCCCTCAAACCTCATTTTTTCCATGATTTGGGGATACCATGGTGTATGAATATAATGCCCTCTCCTCCAAAAAGTGCACAGCTCATCAGCACACTGCAGACACTGGCACAGGGGTGTCTGCCTCCATCCACACTTCCAGCTGGGAGCTGCTGGTGATGGATCATCTTTTGGGCAATGCACACCTGTACAGCACAAGCAGCTGAGCAGGACTTGTCCCCCACATCACAGGTCACCTGTGAACCTGGAGAATTACAGGCCAGATTTGCCACCGCGGAAGAAATTTCCAGGCAAACTTAAACTAACACATTTGCAGAGGTGAAAGGAGAAGGGGGGCGGAGAGGGAGGAAATCAGTTTCCCAACAGAAAGGCAGAGGGGAGGAGGAGAGCAGAGAGGAGAGCTGTGCTGCAGAAAGGGATTAGCTGCCGTGCACAGCCCACTGGGAGCCAGAGCCTGATCCGCCGCACTGCGACCTTTGCAAATCGATTTGGTGCTCCTGCTCTGCTTGCCTTGGAAAGGACGTGTTTCCTCCTCTGCACACCCTGCCTCAACCCACAGTGCCACATCATCTGCTCTGGATGGCAGTTCAGGCTGCCACAAAGGGGCCCCTTTCTGGGAGGAGAGCAGCGGAAGCCTCAAGTCGAGCTGCAAGTGCAAGGTTAACACCCGGCAAAGCATTTGTCATGGGTACCAGGACCTGCAGGAACAGAGTCACAGGGCCCAGAGATTTCAAGGTGTATGCTGTGGTCTGGTGGGTTTCCGTAGGTATTTTGTGGAAACCAAATGGAAAGTGCTAGGAGTTGGAAGGGGGGAGATGGGATGAGTACAGATGTTCCCCAGGAACATTCTGTCTGTCATGTGTCCCTTCTCAACCATCTCTTCCAGGCAATTAGAGCTGGCCTCAGCCTTGGCATCCCTAAAACCCTTGCAAGGCTGCACCAGGATGCTGGGAGCATGGCAGCCATGGCAAGAGAGATAGTTGTAGCTCAGGAAGAGCTTCTCTCCATGGCTGGAGGGCTCTGGCTGCCTGGGAGCTACAATTTCAAAGTAATGACTCTGCTTATGCTGTCTAGGAAGACCAGAAATCAACACCTTATATTGCTCAGCTCAAATGCTCCCAAAATGCAGCAGAGTCATGAGCAGATGGAGCCCCTCCATGAATCACAGGCAGCACCACTGACAAATGCAGCATAGGGAAACTGAGGCTGAGCTTGAGGGATTTGCACTGCAGCTCACACACTTTTCCCCTTGGCACATCTCATCAGGCTGTGAGTCCCCCTGACACTGTCCTATAAATACCCCTGCTTTCTGCATGTAAAACCAGCCCCAACAGGAAAGAGGCATTGCCACATTCCCAGCAGGACAAAAGAGCTGTAGGCATCCTGGAGGAATCACCCCTTCCAGCAGGATACAGGAAAAAGCAGCATCCATCTCACCCCCGGAGAGAGAGATTCACTTGCTGTTGATGTCCATGCATTGCTTCCCTAGCTGACCAGACCCCATGGGCTGGGACAGAGCAGGGGTCCCCACACTCAAAATTTTAATTTTAAAAAGAACTATTTAAAATCAGTCTCTGGAGAAGGACTCATAAACTCTCACAGTAATTGGAAGGGCTTTGCACACCTCATCTCCTCCTGCTGCACGTGCAAGGGGAATTTCTTGGTCTCTTCCTTCCCAAGCATGAACAGCTGGCCACACATATATTAAAGAAAAATCCCAGTGCACAGCTTAGCTTTTAAAGCCTGCTGCCTTGTGCCCTTCATTCAGCACATGGTTTCCTGCCAGCCCCACATCGTACAGACTCTCTGGTGGCCTGTAATGTGGTTGTGTTCATGCTGAGCTGTGCCCTAAGTGACAGCACCAATCTGATTCTCTCTCCTGTACTCACCACCTGCTTCTGTAAAACTAATGTGAACTGAAAATCTTGGAGCTCCTTCCCTGCTGTCAGAGTTGGTTGAAATAGAGATGATTTCCGAGCTCCTCTTCATGCAAAGAGCAGCCACTGGTCCACTAGCTGCAATCACTGCAATCACAAACTTTTCTGGCAGAAGGGTTGGAGATGCTGAGAGCCAGGGTGGACCAAGACTCCCTGCAGCCAGACATCATACCTCTGGAAGAGCTTCATGCTGATGTTTTAGGAAAAAGCAACTTGACCAAAACACACCACACCAGGCCAACTGATTTGTCCTTTGCAGGAAAGTAGGAGAGGGTGAGATTTCAACTGCCTCTGAGATGATCAGCTGAGGTTGGTAAGCCTTGTCATAGACTCATAGAATGCCTTGGGTTGGAAAGGACCTCAAAGGTTATCTAGTTCCAGACTCCCTGCTATGAGCAGGAGCACCTTCCACTAGACCAAGTTGCTCAAAGCTCTATCCAAGGAGAAGACAGACTGTGAGGATCCTGAGTAAGGGCTCAGTGTGATGCATGAAAAGCAGGTTCTGCTGGTGGCAGAACTGGCTCACCCTCAAAATCACTGGGAAAAGGGGCAGCTTTAACATCAGCTGTCCACATGGAACAGGATTACTTTGATTGCACCAGAGAAAAAAACAAAACAGATGGGATCAAATCCTCAGGTTGGTCACAACACCCTGTGAGATGATTGCAGAACAGTCCTCTTAGAACCCAAACCCTAGGCACCACAACACAAGGATCCAGAGCTTGTTCCCACAGCACAAAGGCACAAAGGGCACAAAGAGTAGTTAATAAAGGCAAGTCAGGGTTGGAGGAGGGATGTGAAAAGTTTCATTCCTCCACCGGATCTCACATGACAACACTGCAGAGTCTGGTAAAAAGGGAAAATGACTTTTCATTAATTTAAAATTTCATGGAAAGGTTCTTTCATGTGACTGAGCTGAAGTTGACCCACATGGCAAAGAGCACAGGATAGTACTGGGCACCCAGAGTGAAGTGGGGTGGTGACCATCACACCAGTAACAATAAACTTGATATCACACAATTGTTCTCGCCAAAAAAGGCCCTTGAGGTGCTCGGGAAAGAGGGACAGTAAAATTATCTGCATTATCAAAAGTGGGGAAAGGATCCTTCCAACATCAACAAGCAAGCCAGGAGATCACCCCAGGACAGTGCTCCTTCATTAAACAACAATGTCCTTTCTACCAAACCACTGCAACCTTTGGATTCATATACCTTGAAAGAATTCTATGGATCCCTTAACTACTCAGACCAGTTGGGATTTGCATATTAACCCTTGTTAGGAGTATTACAGACTTCATCCCTGGGGTCAGTCCACGACCCCCGATAGCTGTGCTGCGTAAAAAAGCTTGACTTCTAAAGGACTCTTAACTGTGCAAGACTAAACAACATTAAAACCTAGATGAAAGTTTGCAGAACAATAATTATTGAAAATAATTATAATTTTATTATTTAAAAATAAACATTGGAGTTTTCTAGCCAAAAAGCTGCTTATCAGAGATCACTGGATGCTTTAATGCCAAGACTTGAAATCTTGTATAAAGAGCACACTGTCATTCTTGCAGCTGAAGTGTAGGCCAATTTCTCTTTAATAGAATAAGATCTTCCTTGGAGGAGATTGTATGCTGCTGATAATTATCTGATGACATGTTGAGGTTTAGCAGATGGATTAATTTCATTTTGCATTATGTTATTAGAGCCACTGAAGGGGTATGTGGCTGCGTCCTTTTGGGTATTAAGCTAAAGAGCTTGTAACATACTTTACAGACAGTGGCAACTGCTGGGCTAAAACAAGCCTCCACTGGCCTTTCAGGAAAAGATGTTTACAGAATGCTGTGGATCATATGCTGTCTTGTCAATCACAGGGAAAGACCAAACTCAGCCTGCTACCTAAAGATGAAGGATGCTCCCGGTGTCCATGTCCCAGCCTGACTCTCAAGAGACCTAGATGTGATACTAAACTGTGCAGCAAACATAGATGCCCATATGATACCAGCAGAATATTATGAGATATAATGTCCTTGAAGGCTTCCTCCCACCTGCAGCACTGGGAGCAGGGCAACTTTCTGCCCTCGCCAGCACTTGCTGCCAAACAACTCAGACCTCTTGATCTGCAAGAGCAATTTTCCCTGCACTCTGCTGCAGTCTGTACATACAGCAAATCAAATGACTCCATCCACCACGCAGAGTGCATGCTTGTTTTAAAGATACTTCCCAATCTATCCACCCCTGCTTCCCAGAAGAGTTATTATACACAGGCACAAGCAACAGGGGAACCAAAAGGCTGCTGCTCTCAGAATATTAAGCAAATAAATTGGTTGCCCTCTAACATACCTTTTTTCTCCCAAGATGACCCAGGCTTCTGAAAAGCTAATCCAGCTCTCTACAGACTGGAAAAAGAGTGTGTGGGGTTCAATAGGGCCCAGCTACCAAGCTCAGCTCAGATAAGCAGCAAAGGTGGAAAACAGGAGAATGGAATTACTCTAAAGAAAGACATAACTGATTATCATGTGGGATGTCTGGAAGAAACTTGAATGGTATCTACAGAAAATGTACTGAGAACAGCATCTATTACACTCTGAAATACTCTCCAAGGGGGTAAAAGGGGGGAAACTCCATTACCCTCAGCAGGAACAGTCAGGTTGGACAACATAACCTTGCAGTGAAGAAATAACCTGGCATTGACTTACACTACCTTTCCCTACAAGCCTTGCCTTGCTGTGATGGGACTCCAGGGAACTTGGTGGAGCTCAGAGATGGCTGCCACTCTGAGAGGCTGGGATGAGGGTCAGAGGAGAGAGACAAAGTTAACTTTGATATGTTTTTATGCCCTCCTAAATACCAGTCTGCTCTAACACAAAAGAGACTGCTTTAACACTCCCAAGTTTTATATCCTCTCTATACAACCATGAGACAAGACACACCAGGAGCAGAATGAGGCTGTTTCAATAGGGGTATTCCCACTTTGGATGCATTTGAGAAGACATGGGCCATGCTGTCAGACACAACATGGCCAGAGGAAAGAAAGCTGCTGGGTTTGCAGCTAGTGGTACTTCAGAATACCCTGGCTGCCAGTGCTGCTCCTTCCCAGCCACAGCAGCTGAGCAGCAGCATCATTATATGATGTAGCATGTAGCTGACACTCTCTAATCCCGGGGTCATTGCTTGCCCCTGTCTTGGGCAGCTCTGGTTAAAAACATAAAAGCTTTTTATTTTCTTATCTATAATCTAGAGCTGGTGCAAGGCAGAAAAATCCAGCAGGGGAGCAGAGCAAATTTTGGAAGCAAGAACAAGGTGTTTGGCCTTGATGACAGTAACAGCTCTCCATACGACAACTCCTTTCCTGCTTCATCTGAAGGTTCCCAGGAGCTCAGTTGGATCTCACTGGACCTGCTCTCCAGCCCCTCTTGGCACATGAAGGCTGGTAGGCATGTAAGCATTGGTCTTGAAAAAAATGACAGGAGCCAGGGCCCAGTCTTGAGATGAGAAATGGTTCTCATTTTTATGAGTGCAGTGGGTTCAGCCAAGGTCGATGGTAGCGGCGCCAAGGGAAAGCCACTGGAAAATATAACTAACTTTCCCATCACTCACTCCCCTCCTTCCTCAGCAAGGTTTGGGCTTGCTGGAGAAAGCCAAGAGAGCTGGGTGAGTGGACAGGCTCTGAGGGACAGACCTGCAGAAGCTGGGGGACTTGGGGTCCTTTTTAGTCAAGGATAAACCTACCAAGTGCACATGCTCCCAAAGACACCAACATTTCAAGCCATAACACCCATCAGCAAGGATATATCCCCTGCAAGGCCAACTCGTTTATAACAACCACCTGCAAGCCACCACACAAACACTATAGATACCATGAAACATACATTTATATAAATACACAACACCAATAACATCGTTCAACTTGTACCCTCTGATTGTACCAGGCAGAGATGGTCTCTCTGTGTGTGCACCTGCAGATATGCTCACATGGAGAGCACGTTCCTTCCCTGAGGTTCTAAATCCCTAAAAAAGAGAATCTCTTTGAAGCAAGGTGAGAAACCTGTGCTGTTCCCTAAACTGAGCCCCCAGTGTCATGGATGCAAGCAGGTCACCTCTCTCAGGAACCACTGGGATGAACTTATGGAACTAGAACTAGCTCAGAGCAGAAATGGTTTCACAGCAGAGGCTACTTACTTTAATGAAATGCACTCCTCATTGCTTCCCCAAAAAACAAGTGCTACTGCCACTGTGTTTTTTGACATTAATAATAGAGGGGAGTTGACAAGCATGATGACCAAAGAGTGAAGTTAATTGGATTAGCCAGAATTGTATATTGCTGCCACACAGCTCCTCATTACAGCTGAATTCTAGCTGCCCCTAGCTGTAGCACCTCGGCTTTTTGGGTTCCTCTAAATTGTGGTTAGAAGGTCTTGGAAAGGTGCAGGTCTGGGCAAGTCTGTTCAGCTGGGATGGGAAGTCCTGGAAGTCTGTCCTGAAATTCTATGGGGAAAGAGGGAAGGGGAGAACAGGGATTATTGCCAAAAGAAGCATGACAAAAACCAGTCTCAGAAATCTGGTCCCATGTTGAAGATTAACCTTAATTCTGTGAGCAAGTAACTCAGGCTCTAGATTTGCTTTGTTTTGTTTTCTTTGTACAATCAATTTGCTGCAAAAAGAGAGACCATCACTAATACACTACAATCAGGTTGGCCTTTTTACCTGTGGGATACTGAGTCATTGCAAAGGTTTCCCTTTTGCTCCTGTGATCACAGCATCAGAACATAGGATTACAGCCCTTACTCATGCTTGTGCTGCATCAAGAAGAATATCCCATTTTTTAAGGCTCCTAGGGTCACCCCTTTAGTTCAGGAGAAGTTACTTCAGTGCTGAAGGCGCTCTGTTCCTCCAAGATGGTCAGTACACCCACCCCCAGCACTAATTCAAACCACGTGTGGGGTTTGGCTTGCACATGTGGAGGCACCATTGGTTATATTTTATAGGAGTTATGTATTAAACTTTAGTCCCCAAACTCCTATCATTTTCCTAACAAGTTACCACCCTGCACTCATGCAATCATAGAATGGTTTGGGTTGGATGGAACTTTAAAGATCTAGTTCCAACCCCCTGCCATGGAAAAGGACACATCCCACTAGACCAGGTTGCTCCAAGCCCCATCCAACCTGGCCTTGAGCCCTTTCAGGGGATGCAGCTGCCACTGCTTCCCTGGGCAACCTGTTCCAGTGTCTCACCTGCAGAAGGACTTCTAGTAGAAGGTGTCCCTGCCTATGGCAGGGGGTTTGGAACTAGATGATCTTTAAGGTCCCATCCAACACAAACCATTTGGTAGTTCTATGACTTCTGAAAGGAACACACTGGGCTTGACAAGAAACTGCAGCAGCACAAGAAGACATCCTTTGCTCTCCAAAATTTCCCCACATAGAGAATACCCCTCTGTTAACACTAACCCTTCAGGGACATTTTACCTGGCTGCATAAACCTCCTGACACATTTCTGGCAAGACCTTGTCACCTTTCCTCATCATCAGCTCCTCTCTGATTATATAATTCAGGAAGAGCAGAGCTGGGTCCTTGCCAGGTAGACTTGGCACTTGGTGCCTGGCAGAGATGTGGGTTGTGCTGCCCGCTGCCTTCCCCAGTTCCAGCCTCCCCACAAATGGAAATAAAAAGCAATTCAGCCTCTGCCTGCACGTAACACCCAGCATGGCTTCATCTGCAGTATCGTATGGTTTCGTGTAACTTTTAAAGGTTGACACATTTTCTCCCTGGAGGAGCTTCAATTAAGTGCCACGTTTCTCCATTGTTTTAAATCTCATTTTACTGAGCTGGAAATCCAGAGTTAAATCCCAGCCCTGGTGAAATCCTGACCAGGTTCAAGAAAACTTTCCTTAGGAACAGAGGGACAAGTGAGTAGACTCCAACTCCACTTTCCCCTCCAGCCATCCATCTACCTAGATATTTGATCTTCTGTCACTAAGATATCCGAGTGTTTCCAGCACAACACCATTCATGCCAAAGCTGAATGAAAAATCCTTAATGGATCTTACGTGCTGTGATGCACCACTGGCTCTCCCAGTCACCTCCACTGCATACAAATGAAAAAGAGGGATCCTCTCATCCCTTGCACTTATAATGTTCATGGGGAGAGAGATTTGCTGCAGACTCCCTGGGTACTGATTTGTGATCTGGGATGAATAATGGTTTAGTTTATTGGAAATTCGCTTTTCATTTTACTTCAATTAAGTGACCAGCGAAATCAATCACATACCTTCTGCAAACACTAAATCTTCCAGAGGGAAAATATTTATCAAGTCCCAAGTCACCAACTTTAGCTCCCTTATCCCTCTGGATATTGCTTTGCAATGCAGAGATAAAAAAAAAATAAAAGTCAACTTGACAAACTGGAACTTCAGAGGATAAAAAACAGATTTTGAAGCAGCCACGAGAGTGCTCAAAACGGCTCATCTCATGGACTTTGGCAGAGACAAAACCAAATGGTTACAAGCATGCATCCAAGTGTCACTGAGGTGATGTAGCTGAGAATGAGCTCCCCTGCACAGAGTTGCTATATTTAGTTATTTTTAACATCCCCTGAAACATCTACTGCAGGTATCAAACTCCTCAGGCCGTAAGATGGTTAAAATGAAAAGTTTGCTGTTTAATTCTGCAAGACTCCTCCGTATGGCACCAGCAGGAATCTGCCATCAGGGAGCTGAAGCAGAGATGTAACAGCTTTGGCAGACTTGAAATAAACTGGGTTTGTCTCAGGCATCAGGTCATGACAAAGTCTCATTTCATTATATCTCGCTGAGCCTAGCTCACAGTACAGTGGTCACAGGATGGAAAGGTTGTCTTTGGCAATGCTCAAGTTGGTATTATTGAGGATTTACACATCTGTGCTGCCTTTTCATTCCAAAGCTGCTGCTTTTGCAAACCAAAGGGCTCCAGTTCCCGTTCCACTAGCAAGTCTCATTTTCTGTGGATTGAAACACTCTTCAGGACTGTCAACCACAACCCAAACTGAGTCAAGTGGCTGCAGTTGCATCTTCATTCACGTCCAGATTTCCCTAAAGTGGGATGAATAGAGCCCTGGCTTTGCTCTTCAGGCCATGTCTAGCTATCCTTGCTCACTTAGTTTGGGATTTTCTGCTGGATTTGGAAACGCCACCCATGAAGGCCATCCTCAGGAAAGTGTAGTGACTGCAGTCACCTGCCTGCTGGCAGCAGATAGCAGACTTCAGGCTATCCTGCAACTCCGTCCTTGGAGGAACCTCTGAGACATGTCAAGGTCAGAAGAGAAGGTCCCCCCAAACTCCCTAGCATGTTTGGGTCTTCACTGCTAGCACCCACGGAAGCAGCTGATTTATAATAACCCAAGAACTGGAGATGCTTTTAAAGAGCTGCTTCTTCACCACCTGGTTTCACACCCTCCTCCCAAAGGTGCACCAAGAGACACTGTTGAGTAACTTCTTGGCTGCATGACACAGGACTCAGACCTGAGCTGCAGACCTTGTCCTAAATGAGGCTAAGTGCTTTACCTACAACAGTAGCATTGCAAAGTGAAAGCAAGAGCAAACTGCTCAGCAGAACTAGGGTCCTACCTAGGACCACCAGGACTATGCCACAATGGAAAGATCTTTTGTGTCAAATCCTTCAAAAAAGATTTTCGAGGACAGAGGCATTTTGGTGAGGGAAATCTTTCCTAGCAGCTACATAACAGCCTCTAATCAAATAAAGCTGAGAGAAAATGGAAACATCTGGGGAGACTAGTATGGACTACACAGGAGCATTAAAAAATTGCTGTCTCAGGAAACACCATGTGCAAACAACACTTAATTGTCTCATTGACCAATCCACAGGAGACCTGGGTGAAAACACAGTTCCATTCTCACAGGCACAGACAGGCTGACTCCTACAAGAAATCCTCCACTAGGGACTTGACCCATGGCATGGAAAGTCAGAGGGAAATTGTTCTTCAGTTTTAGTTGGCCTTAGCCTGGTCACCATGCAGTCACTGCATTAGGCTGCTCACAAGAGCACTGACCTGATCTGGAACACCCATCACATGCCACGGGTTGTCCTTTCTTTCCCAACCAACCCATTTCTGCAATGGGGGATGGAAACGGTCAAGCCAAAAAGATCAGAGCCCTGGGAGGGACCAGCAGCCACCATCAGACAACACGCAGACACCAAAGCTGGAACAGGCACAGGCTGGAACAGAGGAAGTTCCAGTTAAATATAAGGAAAAACTTTGTTATGATGAGGGTGACAGAGCCCTGGAACAGGCTGCCCAGGGAGGTTGTGTTGTCTCTTTCTCTGGAGACATTCAAGATGCACCTGGATGCAGTCCTGAGTAATGTGCTCTAGGGGATCCTGCTTTAGCAGGGGAGTTGGAGTAGATGATCTCCAGAGGTCCCTTCCAACTCTGACAATTCTGTGATTCCGTGAAAGCTCTTTAGACATGATGGGACAGAGGCAGAATAAATCAATCCAAAATCGATGAGGAACAGCTTAAGGGTAGGAAGATGAGTTTAAAATGCTGTTCAGTGATGAGAAAGGCATTTCAGACAGGCAGAAATCAGCAGTACAGTACCGGAGAAAGCTGAAATATTTTGTGACACACAAGAAGACAACAAAGTCCAGTCCTACCAGAGCTCTTGACCCAAGGATGCAGTCTTCTGCAGCCCCAAATTCCCATGGGATCTAAGTGACTCCTCTCTTGATTGTATTGTCCCAAGTTTAATGCCCTGTTTCCATTCTTCTGTCCCCCACAACCAACCACTGTTCTGACAATTCCTTGCTTCATATGCCAGTATGCAACAACCATACCCTCATTCCCCATCCCAGAACACCCCTGCATCTATTCTCCTGATGCTTATACGAACTGTTTTTCTCTCTGAAGCTGCACTGGTCATCATCCAGCATTCCTTAACCCTTCCTGCCTTCCCGATTTTCAGCCTGCCCACGCAACCTCCAGGACCACCTGGGAAACAGTTGGTCCTGCATCTCCTTCGAAGTTATTAAAACCCAGTTTTGAACCACTGGCATTAATATGTCAACCAAAATTATTATGCCAGATGACAACCACTGGGCTATAGCCTCAAGAAATAAAAGCCCAACAGCCACAGAATCACAGAATCCTAGGGGTTGGAAGGGACCTTGAAAGATCATCTAGTCCAACCCCTCTGCCAGCCAGGGTCACCTGGAGTACACTCATAGAATCCTCCCCATCTGACTCTGAGAGCATCTATCATAACACAGCAAGTGTTACACACAGACAGATTTTTGCTTTTTGTGCACAGCCATTGCAAATGTTTGCTCTAAACCTGCTGGTGATCTACCTGCCAACTGGTCTACACACATGGCAAGGTCCATCCATCACTGCATGTGACTATTACCACAAGCTTCCCTACCACAATGATCCAAATCCTGGTGAAGTCCATACTTACTCCATGGAGTAAGACTCAGAGTAGATTTGATATTATTGAGAAACAGCAGACACCTAGACTTTATCCAACTGTGCTCATGATGCTTTGCCTTCACTCTTTCCACCTCTCCTTTCCCACAACTTCCTTCTAACTCTTCTCAGGTGTGGATATCCACAGAAACAGAGAAAAGGGGTCGTTTAGTGAAGGTCTTAGTCTAAATCTCCTAAAAGTATTCTGAATCTCAGCCCCAGTTCACATGAAGACAAACTCACTTTCTCCCAGAAAGGTTTCCACAGCTGGTCTTAAAACCCTTCACATCATCTTTATATGGTCCACTGAATACTCCTCCATACATAACAGGTGAAGGTGAAGCACTGGAGAATATTATGACTTGGTGTTTTTCAGTCTTTGGTCCATGGGCAACTTCTACAGATGTACTAAAAGATGACAAAGAAAAGTAAATGCATCCACAGATACTATAGGGAAAACTTTGTGTACGACATTGCTGATGAGAAGATGGTTAGGGTCCATAAATCTAAGAACTTTGAAAATGCCTACAGAATAGTCAATGCCACTCAAATTGCTTTGAAAGCCTGAGCTGGATTTGTTCAGGATGCTGAGGTTCATAACCTCAGTCTGCTGGCTTGGCCTGTGGGGCACTGTTGATTTAAAACAACCTTAAGGAGGTCGGGACTTATTTTAACCACCTTAGCTTCACACCATGCCAAAACACCAGTGCAATCCAGACTGCCTCACTCAGAGAGGCAAATTACACCTGCCCACTTCTTGCACAGCTCCATCTTCTTCCACTTCAGGGTTTAAAGGCTCTTGTCCACATACAAATCTAGTCCAAACACTCTTAGCTTAAAGGTTACAGCAAAATTAATGCTTTGGGATCCCTAACTTCAGCTAAGTACACTGCTTCCAGCAAAACTGCTTGACTGAGGACCAAATAAATCCCCTGCACAACTCCAATAAAGCAATTCCAATGGGCAGAAAGACTTCAGAGATTTATCTGGTTTCAGGACAAGGTCATCTCTTCATGCAAAAATCAGCAACTTTCTTGTGAATCTCATTTAAGTAGCAAGAGATTAACAATTCATTTCAATTCTTTATGGATCTTCATTCATTGCTTCCTGCAGACAGAGATTCTGCCAGGCGTGTCCAGTTATGTGTTTTTATCAATGGTTATTGATGTTTTTCAATTACTTCTGTGACACTTTTTGAAATACATTTGTATGTGGAAAGCACTTGGTATAATCCCATCCCAGCACTTTCCAGGCTGGTATCCTCCTATTGCTGAGCTGGGCTTGCAGCTCTGCAGTTTGTAGAGGAGCACTTTGCTGCTTGGTCAACACATCCCTTAATGCCATCCAACCAACATGCCTATTGCTACCATAACTCCAGAGCTCCCTGCAGATGCAACTAATACAGATTTGGATCAGGTATCTCAAGAGCATCCCTACCTTGTGACATTTTCTCTAAGGATATTTGGAATCATTGTGCTCAAGTCCTTGAATTAGGATCCTTGCAATCACATTCCCAGGTGTGGTTATTCTGCCCCTTAACCCCTCCCTCCAATTCTTCCTCTTTCCCAGTCTTTACTACTTATTCTTTTTACCATTTTCTGTGATTGCAATTGTATTTTCTTTATAGAGTCAGAGAAAGATGTGGTTTGGAAGAGACCTTACAGATCATCTAGCTTCAACCTTCCTGCTTTGGCAGGGACACCTCCCACTAGAGAAGGTTGCTCCAAGCCCCATCCAACCTGACCTTGAACACTTCCAGGAATGGGGCAGCCACAACTTCCCTGGGCAACTTGTTCCAGTGTCTTATCACCCTCATAGTGAAGAATTTCCTCCTAATGTCTAATCTAAATCTCCTCTTTTCGACTTTTAAACCATTCTCCCTCATTCTATCACTCCCTGCCCTTGTCCAAAGTCCCTCCCCAGCTTTCCTGTAGCCCCTGTGGAAGGTGCTCTAAGGTCTCCCTAGAGCCTTCTCTTCTCCAAGCTGAACAATCCCAACTCTCTCAGCCTGTCTTGAAGGACTTTTGATCTTAAAGGTCTTTTCCAACCAATATTATTCTATAATGCACGGGCAGCTCACTGCTCTGATTTTACACCTTGAATAGTTCAGTGAACCTGGTTGGTTCCCCTGGTCCAGAGGGATGTCAACTCAACAGGGTGGTGGGAATGGAGCAGAGTGTTCCCCAAAACAGGGGCTGCTCTGAGGTACTAAAAGAAATCTCCTCGCCTCACTAAACTTCTTGCTACCAAATGTTATCCCACGCTGGAATTCATGCAGGGAATATTGAATAATTAAAAGCTGTGTCGAATGAAGACCCTGCCATGAAAACAAAGTTCCCACAATCTGTGCCCCCAGCTTCCAAGCAGCCCAGTAGTCTCGCCAAAGTGATCACTTCTTCCATCAAACTTTCTGCACACCAAGAAATGACAAATGAAACCAGACCTTGGCACTTCCCATTTTGCCTTGTTTCTCTGGGAAGAAAGTCAAAATCTGCTGTAACAGATTTTGCTACAAGATATCCATACAAACTCCTGGATCCTATGGATGATCATTCCAAAACACAGAGCATTTCATCCAAAGAACCAAATGTCCTCATGGAAACTACACAGCCAGCACAAAACCACAACTCTACCACAAACTGAACTAAAATAGATCATGAACTGAACTGATGAGAGGAACATTTTTCACAGAAAACAATCCTTCTCTGATTTTTCATTCCTGGCTCTTGTTGTAAATTTACAAAATGTCTTCAAAACCGATTTGGGGACCTGAAATCCCAGGTTCCACTGAAATTAAAGACCATGAGGCACACAAAGCCATTGATTTTATGGCCATCTACAGCTAAGCAGATGGCATCTACTCTGCACTGGTACTCAAAACATGCTCTCTTTCCCACTATGCCTGCCGACCTGCTTCCTCCACTATTTCTACAACACTTCTCAGCTTTTCAGATGCTAATTGCTTTTCTCACTAAATTGAAGGCTTAATTAGATTAAACGAAGAACAATAATTGTTTCTAACTAGTATTTAACTGGGATTTTGCTGTTTCTTTTGAGATCTCGTGAAGCGATTTCTATACAAAACTGGGCACCCATTTCTTTTCCAGTTCTATCTGTTGATTCAGTAGAAGAAATTTTACCCCTTCTTGCAGAGCCAACACACTCATATCCTTCTGTCAGTCTGGATGCAGCATCACCACAGCTAAATTAATATTAGTAATTTAAAAGATCACATATATATTGTTTTTTATATATATATTGTTATTGTACCCATCACTTCTATCTTTGGGTTGTTTAAATACAGTAGAAGTGGGTACAATTAAATAATAACTTCAACATACAATTGCCATTATTGCATCTACTTGCCACTGATGGACACCAAAAGGGATTTATTCAGAAATACCAGTGAATTAAGGCTGTTTTCCAATAAATTCAGTGAAATCACTTGTCGCATAAGGGTGAATCAACCAAATCCTGAAGGTCAAGACAGCCACATCCCAGAGCAGACCAGTTCAAGAGCTTCACCTTCACCTCCACATTCGTTGCCTGGACACAGTGTGTATGGATCTCAGATGTTTATGCAGTTGAGCTGTGTGCTGCCTGCAGCAGTTATTTTCTAGGTAAACCACAGGAACCCCATCCTTGGCAAAGCCTGGCAGGATCCATCAGAAGTCAGAAGCTACTTTCTGACTCAGACAGAGACAACCACATCCCTCTTTGATGTTACCTAAAAGTTTAATTGTTAATAAGGAAACCTGCAACTGGCTGAGGTCCTTCCTGACTTTTCCCACCCCATTTCTGCATACTTAAGACTATACTGAACTTGGCAAAGAGCCCCTTAAGGGAAGGAATAGACATTGTTGAGGATCCTCCTTTAAGCAAGGCTTAAAGGGCTTCTTCCAACAGGGCTTCTTCCAACAAAAAAATCCATATGGGGCTTTTTCTTTGCAGAAGTCAGCCATACTTCTATGTTTGGTCTGGCACGCTCTGCATAACATCATCCTGCCAATGGCTCTAGCAATGAGGTACAATGAAGAAGGTCTTTTCTGCCAGAAGGGTTTGCAGGAGGATATGAGTGAAGGGAGATAGGAGTATTATTTATGCAAGCTGAAACAGGAGCTGAAGAGATTTAAATCCTCTGGATAATCAAAATTAGATTAAATTCCTGGTGTAGGACCCAATTAAAAAAAAAAAAGTAATTATAATTAAATGCTGTACAGTAAAAGCATTTTCTTACAGAGCTCTTTTATCTTGAAAGATCCCCAAGTCACAAGTGGCATGTGGTTTTCTCCAGGATGGGATGCAGCAAATGCATGATAAACTTTGCACATCAGAGCTTATTTTCAAGCCAGAAAAGAGGAGAAGTAGGAAACAGAACAAGCAGGAAGAGACTGTAGTTGGGCTACGACACACAGGCTTATCCTTCCCTGCTCTCAGTGCTTACAGATCAAATCACCAGGTAACTCCACAGTATCTTCAGCAAATGTATCAGAGACAAAGAGAAATCATTGCAAGTAGCCATAAGGTGCCCTGCCCACAGAGCAAAGTACCTTGCCTGGCAAATTTAACCTCTTGCTGCCTCTAGAGGTTTTTTAGGAAGATAACCAGATAGATATCAAACACAACTGACTTTAGTCAGCTATGAGAGCAGACAGGGAAAACAGTGACCCCAATTCACACTAAAGCCTCCTTATTCTGCCCAGTGTCTTAAAAGAGAGATAAGAAAATGTAAATATGGTGAACATCCACCCCAGTCAATCTCTGACCTATTATCCATCAGGGGGTAAGGTGGCCTCAGCACAATAAAGGATAGATTGACATAGGGCACACAAACACAAGAATAATTCCCTGACTAAAACTCTCATCCTCTCTGTCTCCACTTGCTTGGTACATACACATCTTGTCAGCCTCTTGTTCAACACACTCAGTGAGGACCCTGGTCCTAACACTGGCCCACAGGACATCTGTCTTTCCAAGACAGACAGATGGACTGGGAGACAGATGGATTTTTACTTGGTGTGCCCACATGAATGCAGGTCTCAGCAAAGCCATTTTAGGAGGCTGTGCTCCACACTGATTTCCTCCCCAGGATAAAGCAGACTTGCCACCTCTCCCTCCTGTGGTCTGGAACAGCTAGTGCTTGTTTACAAAGTTTCTTGAGTTTTGCTTAATTTAGAGCAGATTCTTCTGCTGAGTGTCACCAGTTCCACTTGGCTGGCTTTGATGAGCACAATGTGACTGCTGGGAACTGAGGCAACCCCTTCAGAGCACTCTCTTTCTCTGTGTCTTTCTCTCCCTGAAGCATCTTTTGGGTGGAAGGAGGAGAGAGGAGCGAATGCTGTCGGATCGAACAGCACGCAGTCATTTGCAAACTGGCCTCAGGAATGGGTCACTGCCCAAGGCCTGAGTGACCAGAGGCATTCAAGTCCTTGCTTGAAAACAAATAGCTTAAAGAAAAGAACATTTTCATCTTAAGATAAATCAGTGATAACTCCAAGTCAGATGCTTCCAGAGACAGCAATGCTCCCTGTCCCTAGGACAGTTAAAATGGCAGTTTCATCATCCCTGTCTGAAGACTGAACAAAGGCACAGAAAATAAAAAGATGTTACCAGAAATCATGCAGATGTGGTAACCAACACACAAACAGAAACCCCATCTCCTGCTCTGCCTCATACTTCATATTGTTTTACATCTATCTTTTTACACTGTCTTTATAAAGGTGCCATCACATTAAATTTTTGATGTGTTGGCACTGGCAAGGTCGATGGCTCCAAATCTCATGTCCCACATGTTCTTTAGACTTGTTCTTAAAGAGGAAAGGCAAGAAACTCAGTTAAGAGCAAGGATGAAAATCCCACATTCAACCAAGTGACCAGCAACAACCCACATGCCTCTATCTTCTCTAGCTTGTGTGCTACAGCCATGCCCTCCCTATACACACATGGACTGGTGCTCCTCTGTGGCACGAGTATGTCCTGCATTTGCAGCATCAGCTGCAGACTCCTTTTGCTCTGGGATCCCATGGATCCCATCTGGCCAACCAGATGGATCCACCTGGCTGACCTGCTGCTCAGATTAGATCAGTACATGGGTCCCTGGTGTGAAGAACATGTCATGCTACCCTCCAAAGATAAAGCAGTATTTGGGCTCCGCAGGGTCTCTCAATCAATACTCCTCCACCCCAGGCAGAGCCTCATCACATGATTTGGTCTCCTGGTCTGGAAGAAAAGATACTTCAGAGGTTTACATAAGTGGATAGTTGGAAACTGCATGACATGAGCCAACTTAGGAACAGGTCTCCATGAGAACAGAGCTGGAAGCAGTGGTGTGGAAAGGAAGGATGCTGGCAAGAGACATCAGCAGTCCCCTGAAGATCAAGGAAGCACTAATGAAGAGAAAGAATATGTCAAGAACCAAAGTAAAAAAGCCTCAGAGCCCACAGTTGTTGGCTGGGGACATGTTTTGTTTTGAAAAGCTGTCCACCTCTGCTGGCTTGATTAAGAAATATTAATTAGCTGAGCAGAGAGCACCAGTGAATAAACTGACCAAGGTTTGACCACTGTCTACAGAAGAACAAAAACTGATATGAATGCTTTGGAAAAAAAGTGATACAGCTGGAAATCAACATAGTCCTGCCCTGTGGTATTTGTCTGCCTCCCTCTCCCCCTCTTCCTCTCACCAAATACTTAAAAAAAAACCTCAGAAACTTTGCTCTGACAGGCTGTATTTCCTCTTTATTCACAATTACTCTAATTGTATTATTTCCATAACAACAGACTGTGAGATTGGAGAGCTGCAGATGATGGGTTGGAGAAGGAAATAAACCAGGTAGATGGTCTTAAACCCTCTGTTTGTCTCATGTGATGGATGGGACTTCTCAGGAGAAGCAACATCTAAATTATCTCATGAAATGTCACTGGAGCTACACCAACATGCTGCAGTTGAGACACCAGCTCATGCTCCCAAACACCTAAGGAAGGAGTGGGACCACGTGCAGCTGTTCTGCAGCTGATGAGAGGGCTAAATGAGGAGATGGACTCAGCCATATACAAAGGATGTTGTTTATCAGTCCCTTTCTGCACACATCAAACGTTAAGCACACACTTCAATTTGTGTCACAGTGAAGTCCATTGTCCTTACATAAAAGGTGGAGCAGGTCAGCATCTCTCCAGGAAGTAGCAAAGAGCCTCTTTCTCTGGAGTGGCAGGGCAGGATTTGTGATGAGAGCAGGTGGGGAGAGTGTACAGCCCCTGAGCAGAAGTGTCTACCCCAGCTTGACAGGTTGCAGACCATCAGTGCTCTTTAAGGGAATGGTAAGTGACAGGAGAGGATGTCACCTTGCACTGTGAAAGCTACCTCAGTTCTCTCTCACTATCATTTTGTCTCTTTCTATTCAAGGCTTTGAAACCACTTTGCAACTGGGGAAGAAGGGAAGAGAGGAGGAGTGATAATGGCAAGAGCAGTCAGCAGCCCCTAGGAGAGGCAAGAAGCATTAATGAACAGAGGAGAACATACCAAGAACCAAACTAAGAAGCATCAGAATTCCTAATCGGAGGGAGGGGAGCTATTTTGTTCTGAAAAGCTGTCCGCCTCTGCTGGAGAGAGCAGAAACTGTTGTCACTGCTCCATGAGCAAGTAGATGGGAGCTGCTGAGGGCTGTTTCCTGACTTGGTCACAGTCACACAGGATGGACATATGCAGAAAGCACAGACTGTGTTGCCTATGATCCCCCTTCACCTTAACAATGAGCATGGACAGAAAGAGGACACCCCAAGGACAGGCAGGTCAGCCAGAGGAGCCTGGTTGACAAGGTGTCACTAAACCAAGTGTGGATATGGCTCTAAAAACCAGTGGTCATGGCAGCAAACCTTCCTGGCTCTAAGGTGTAATCACAACATGATGCCAGGATCAGTGCTGCAGGGACTGGACTCATAGGGCACCTTGAGACTTCAACCAAGGTGGCTCACCATGACACTGTCACAGAATCACAGAATGGCCGGGATTGAAAGGGACCTCTGGAGATCATCTAGTTCAAGTCCCCTGCTAGAGCAGGATCCCCTAGAGCAGATGACACGGGAACATGTGCAGGAGGGGTTTGAATGTCTCCAGGGATGGAGACTTCACAACCTCCCCAGGCAGGCTGTTCAGTGCTCTGCTACCCTCAGAAGAAGAAACAAGTATTTTCTTATATTTAGGTTAAATCAGCAGGTACAACCAGGAATTGTTTGTGAGGAAGTTAAAAGTGTTTGGTTAATGGCTGGACTCAATGATCTTAAGGGTCTTTTCCAACCAAAATTATTTTGATTCATGCAACAGGCTGTGGCTGTGTCTAACACTTAGGCAGAAACAGAACAGATCATTTTTCATCCTACTGCACTCCCAATCAGAGTTTTCCCCAGCAACTACTGAACACACACAATTAGCTTGAAAAGAAAAATATCTCTAAGACTTATCCAGAGAGATGACTGGCTATTTTGTGGCTTTCACTTTAGGACTGGGCAAAGGGGAGGGGGTGAGGGGTGTTTTTAATAGCTAATTAGATAGCTTTCTCAAGCAGTCATTAAAATCTGCTGATTATGCCATGGTCTCACTAAGAAGAAGGAAATCTTCCCCTCTGGGCTATTCCAGTGCTGGCGACAAATCTTCAAGGCCAACAAGTTGCCACTTTCAAACTTTGAAAATAAATCCTAGGAATTAACCTCACATTGGGATTCTCATTGCATCATTTCTGCTTTGCAAATGGCTCCTAAGCAACCAGAGGTGAGTGGGTTTCCTGATGAGCTGCACCTGAACCAGATGCCTTCAAATGGAAAAGTGATGAAGATTATAAGGGCTACTGGTCTTTTTGTCAGGGTTTAACGTGGGTCTGGAAGAGCAGATGAAAGAACAGAAATTGTGATGTATCTTAGGAGCACTTGCACTAGCACCAGCAGTGTCTGCTGGAGATATGACTATCAGCTCAGTCCACTTGAGCTGTGTTTCTCAGATACAGGAGATGCTCAACTGAGTGTTTTTGGCAGGCAGCAGTTAGCCACAGACAGCTTGACAACAATCTTGACTATCATTTTGTGCTAGCACTTTGCATCTGAGAGCACAGATACAGTTCAGGCCCTCTCACATAGTGTTCATAGTAGCATTGAGCTGTGCAGACTAGTTAAAGCCAGTGAAACTCAGGCTCCATGAAAATATTGTCACAGAGCCTCTTGCAAGATGGCTCTGAGGCTTCATTTTAACCCAGATTAGTCATTCAATATATCTTCATCACATGAAGGATTTCCCTTTTGAGCCCTGTGTTGTTTATAAAAGGCCATACCTTACTGCTCAAGGCACTTCTGTGAGACGAGACAACAGCTGAGCATCAGGAACTTCAGGTCAACATATGCAGAAGAGCCTCATTCACTGCCCTGGATTTTGGATCATCAGGAGCCAAAAGGCTGTGTACCCGTAGGATTAGATGTCGGCTGAAATCCTTTTTGGCTCTGGAGAAAAGTAACAACCCTGTCTGGGCAGCCCCAGAGTTAGAAGCTCTCTGATATCCTTCAGACACAGAGGGTGGCATCACTGAGCTAGTGCAAGGTTCGCTCAAGCCTCCTTATCACTGTATGCAAAAATTAACTCTACCACCTCTGAATGAGGACCAGGGCTAGATGACAAACTGGTGCTTGTGTTGCCTCATTAGCTTACACCTACAGACAGCTCTGAATGTTCACTTGAAGGGTTGCAGCTTATTTGCCAGCAGTTTCAATAGTGTGGTAAGGACAGACATAGAAGAAGGGGCTCACTACTGCCTGAGGAATCCCCATATGGATTTGCAGGATTGAGTTGAGAGCAACCCAGGAGGTTTGCAGGACCACCAGCAATAAGAAAGGTGCCATAGAAGCAAAGCACAGAGTATTTGGCAGGTCGTTGGAATCTTTCACAAGGACAAACTGAGCCAGCAAATCTTATTCATCATGGAAAAGGAGCATATTGACTTAGATTCCCCAAAGAGAAAGGCATTAAAACAAGCAAACAAATAAAAACATTGCTCCTGAAAAAAATCTTAGGATTTGCTCTGTGTAAAATGAGTTGCAAATCCCCAGACAGCTGGGGAATTCAGACAAACAGAACAACAGCAAGGTTCTACTTGGGAACCTGGCTGGAAGAGAGGAGCTGGAATTTCCCAACTGAGGAAAATTACTCCCTATTTTTTTATAAGCAGAAGTCTAGACACTGAACTTTCTCACAGCCAAGAACTGTTTCTCCTCAAATCCTCCATAGCCTCTGTTTGCTGTACTGAAGCTAAGAAGGAATAAGTAGCAGCTCATTAACATCTTCTTTTTGCAGCACCCATGAGTTCCTGGGGATTTCCCATTAGACTGCTCAGCTTGGGGAAACCTGAGGAGATCATGAGAAGACAGGGTATGGCTGCAAACCAGAGACCACTTCATCATCTGAGTAGCAGAGAGAGGATGGTGCTCCCTCATAGACAAGGAATTGAGACAAAATGAGCAGTGAGGGTATCTCTGAGAGCAGCAAAGCAAACTCAAAGCCAACCCCAGAGAAGAATTCCAGAGCCCCAGAAAGGCTTTGAGCAGCCATTCCATGGATTGCCTGGGACAGAAGAGAGAGCAGGTCAATGCTCTATGAGACCACAGCTGCTCACTTTGCCTTCTCTCCTTCAGGCTCCCCAGCAGAACCAGGGGAACTGCAGAAGGAAGTTCAGGCTGTCCCCTACCACTGACCAACAGCCTTGCCATCCTCTCCAAACAGGCATTTGGGGTGTCATTTAGAGTGCCCCAACCCCAGGCTGGAAATGGCCCATCTGTCTGCAGTCACCATGCAGTGGTCCTCAGAGCAGACCAGGAGGTGAAATCAGCTTCGGTGCTGCTTCCTTTGTAGAATGAAACAAGGTCTGCAGGGACAAGGAGTACAGAGGACCTGGAGGAGCTTTAACTATGAAAGACACAGAAGATCCCAGCCAAAAATCAAGGAGAGGCTGGGGGGACATCAGACCAGTAAAGTGGTACAAGGGTACATAAACTTGGGTGCTGATCTGGGTGAGCTGGTTCCTGTTTAAATCTTTTTGTTTAAGGCCGAGCCTGGAGTGTAATTCAACCTCCTTCATTAATTTCTGTGACCAATTCAGCACAATTCTGAAACCTGGATTAACCAGAAGAGTTCTTGTAGGTCCATGGACTTTCTAAAATGGGCTGGTAAGAGGAGGAAAGGAGAGAGCTTGTTGAATTCTCTCTCTCTCTCTCTCTTTTTAAGTACTCAACCAACTTCGAGGCTGAGAAAACAATAAAAAAATATAGACTCCATTAAGCTACTTAGAAGAAAAATCACTGCCTCTGGATTCTTGAAGCCTGCCAATTTTCTGCCAGTCACACTGTATTTGTTCAAGTCTGAGAAAGAAAGGAGGAGAAAAGGAGAGAAAAAAAAAAAAAGACTAATAACAGAAGAAAAACAACTGCGTGAAACACACTGAAATAACATGAGTTGCTCTGATTGCATTTCCCAGCACCTAGTCCTTGGATTTTGTTCTGCAGAAAGGAGAAGAACATAAAGAAAATACGTAATGAAAGTAAAGGAAATATACACCTCACACACCACAACCCCCCAAAATACATTTTTTAAATGGAAATAATTTCTGCAAATAGAGGGAGAATAATTTGTCTCTTCATGAGGTACATGTGCCTGGAGGTAGTGTTTGCAGCTGGGGAGGAACTGAGATTTCCTCCCCATTCACACCATCTCTCTCCACTGCTGTGGCAGGTGAGGATTCTTCCAATGTCCTCATGTTGACACCAGCCTCTTCACCTTGGTGCCATGTGTTGTTGAGGTCCTGGCTTAGCCTTGCCTTAGTAGTTGGTGTTGAAGAGAACATCTCCCTTAGCATCCCATTTTCTAGTATAAAAATACAGAATCACAGAATGGTTGGGTTGAAAGGGACTTGAAAGATCTTCTAGTTCCAACCTCCCTGCATGGGCAGGGACACCTCCCACTAGACCAGATTGCTCAGAGCCCCATCTAACCTGCCCTAATAGACCATCCACCAATGTCTTCTTTGAGGATGGTCTTCTCCAATACAGCATTAGGAGTTCTTCCTTGTTTGTCAGAAAGATGAAACCTCCTGACAGTGTCTGAAGTACCATGGACATACCACTGTGTACAGAGTTGCCACCCACCCTGGAAGTCACTGGTCTTCTTAAAGACAGCCCCAAGAACTGTGACCAGACTGAACAAGGTCATGGCAAAATTTGCTCATGAAGAGGGACTAGCAAAGGCTCCAAGACTGTCCATTTCAGAGAGAATATGTATGTCAAGGGATGATAAAGGTATATTAGAAAATGATAGAGGGATCTTTTGTTCTTTCTGCCTCATAACACAAGGAAAAGGACAATTCCACAGGAAAAACAGAACTAAAAAAGGGCAAACACAAAGCTGATACAAGGAATGCTTTTCCCCTGTGCTGTACAATCATGGAAACTTTTGGGGCAAAGAACCTACTGAGCCAAAGGAAGAAGCTGAATTATTTATGCAGCCTACAACAACAGCCACTGCTAGGGGAATAGTCAGTAGGCCACATGAAAATATCTGCCACCATCTAGTTGTGTGCCTGTTGGCACTGAGCAAATCCAGGACCCATTCAGGAGATAGCAGAGGGTCCTTCTCCAGCTGTCAACAAAACTTAGTTGCCCTCTTCAGGTTCATGCAAGAGCAAATCCTCTGCCCAGACCCACAGCAGCAGCTCATGGTGGTGAATATCTGGTAGAGTGGCACACAGGGAGGCATTTGCTTGGAGCTGATCCATCTGTTTGGCATTCCCTCACCCCTGGTACCATCAGAACTGCAGAGATTATAGGAGATAAGGCAAGAGAGGACTGTGCCAGGAGCCATATCTAGCCTGCAAATAACCCATCAAACCATTCCTTAACACGTGGCATGGCTCTCAGATGGGAATAAATGTTTGTACATGACATCATATTTCCTGAACTTTCTCCTGCCTCTTGGTGTGTTCCCAACACAGAAGAAATGAACAAATGTCAGTCTGTGAGGCAGTGGGGACAGTGACTGCTGGCATTATGTCCCAGAAAGCATGTCATGAGTTGCACAGTGCTACAAAGGAAGCAGGACTGCTACAGGGTGAGGTCTGCAACCTTGGATGGAGATCGGCATACAGTCAAGAGAAGAGTCAGCTGCAATTAATGTCTATCCCTTAGGTTTTCTTTTTGATATTTCACCACCACCACCCCTTAGTTACACTGGGCACAGCCTCCTCTGGTAGAAAAGAACAGTGACAGGCAGGTCTGGAGGAGATAACATCAATGCCAGGTCTGAAACTCCTGAGCTGTAAATGACCACTCCACGATATTTCCTTCCAGCTCCATCCAGGCAGGTTGATTTTGCCATTTGGAAGTAGACCACTGACTAGTGACCTGTCCTTCATGTGACCTGTCATCACGGTGGTTTATGCTTTGCCTACCCTGCTAGCCCTCAGCCCTCTCAGCTGTTCACCCAGGTGGCCAAGAAGGCCAACAGCACCCTGACTTACATCACAGATACTGTGGCCAGCAGGAGTAGGGCAGGCTTCCCTCTCCCACAGCTCAGCACCCATGAGACCACACCTCAAATCCTGTGTTCAGTTCTGGGCCCCTCACAACAAGAAGGACATTGAGGTGCTAAAGCGTGTCCAGAGAAGGGCAACGGAGCTCGGGATGGGTTTGGAGAATAAGTCCTGTCAGGAGTAGCTGAGGGAACTGAGGGTGTTTAGCCTGGAGAAAAGGAGACTGAGGGGAGACCTTCTTGCTCTCTACAACTACCTGGAAGGAAACTGGAGCCAAAGGGGATCAGTCTCTTCTCCCAAGTACAAGTGGAAATAGCCTCAAACTGCTCCAGGGGAGGTTTAGACTGGATATTAAGAAAAAGTTCCAAAATCAGAAGAGTTGTCAGGCACTGAAACAGGCTTCCCAGGAAAGTGGAAGGAGTCACCATCCCTGGAGGGATTTAAAAGATGTGTAGATGTGATGCTGAGGGACATGGTTTAGTGGTGGACTTGGCAGTGCTGGGTTAATGGTTGGACTTGATGATCTTAATTGTCTTTTCCAACTAAAACAATTCTATGATTCTGTTTACTTCCAGGCGTGGACTGGATGACTTCTCCCAGGAACCAAGAGGAATAAAGGACAGAGGTAGGTAGCAACACTTCTACCTTTCATCTCTAGACTTCACTGCTTTCCAGCTGCTCCTTCTGGCTATTTCTCATCCGATGTGACCCAGACACGGCTGGAGATCACCACAGCACAAAAACCTCAAATTCCTACACAAGTCAGAGATGAACCACCCTGCCTGCAGCCTCCAGCTCTTGCTTCTAACTGCTCCATCTCCCCAGCCCTGCTCATCCCACAGCAGTGAGGAAACCTTCAATCCAATAGTGAGGGCAAGCCTCAGGCAGCATTTCTCCTCTGTGTCCCAGAGAGCCACGCACAGAAGCCAGAGAGGCTGGCCAGCTGGGACTGTGCTGGCAGCAGCAGCCTGCAGGCATTCAGAGAAGTCAGTGGTGATGGAAAAACAGCAGAACAGCACTAGGTTTGGAGGAGGAGAGGACAGCTCTGATAAATTCCTCCTCCTCCCTCCACTGCCCCTGCCAGGTCAGTGACTCGTTGAGCTCCCAGCTGACAGCACTGTCAGGACACAGGGCTCCAGATGGAGACTAAGCACCCGGAGACTGGGACAAGGAGAGCAAGTCAGCGTCAACATCCAGGGGTGACCCAGAAGCTCCTCCAGTTCCTGGCGCTGATCCCACATGAATGAGCAGGGTCTGCTTTCTGTAGGGATGCCTCCCCTCTCACAAGCTAGCCCTGCTCATTGCAGGGGTCATCATGCTGCCATTTGGGGGTCCCACTCTGTGGGATGCCAAGTCCCCCCATTCACATCTGTTCTCTCCCACTGCCATGAGAAACTGATGCTCAGACTTCATGCCTGGAAGATCAGGACTTGTTTTGGCCTTTTCTAGGCAAAAATAATAGCAGCAGTCCTACGCTCCCCCTTCCCACTGTGCTGGCAAAAGAGGACTGTCAGTGAAAGAAGAGCAGAGGGCTGTTAGACCAGGTCTCTGCTGGATCCCCAAATACCTCTGTGATGCACATCATTGCTAAAAACCCTCACCCACATGGGGAAAGTGCAGTGGGGGAAGAGCAGCAGACATCTGCAGAGAAAATGAGAGTCAGCGTAACAACAACTGGCTTCTGGGGAGCTGCACCCCACAGTTCCCCTGAAACCAGCTGCCAAATATGAAGAAATCTCATTGCAACATCTCACCCCTAGGCCCCTCCTTCTGCCCCATGCAGTCACCTCCAAATGCAACAAGTCAAACTTCCCCCCTATTTTTCTTTTATTTCTCCCCTCCTCAAGCAAATAAATAACTCAATGCCAGGGGAGAAGACCACAGAGTCTCCTGGCAATGGGCAAAGCCCCCCCGAGGGGGTTCAACCTACGTCATTTGAGTACTGGAAAAGAGGAAAACAGCAAAGCATTTGGGAAGGAGAGGTGTGTCGGGGATGGGGGAAGGCTTGACAATGTTTTGAATGTAACACAGATCATATATGCACGAGACTGAATGAGGCATCCCCTGCCAGCACCTCCCAGCCTGGCAGTGGTTCAGGTGTCCCCTCGATTCAGGTCCTGGCATCCAAGTCTCCACCATGGATTCTTTAGTGTTTTGTTTTGTTTTTTCCTTTTTCCTTCCCTTCTCTCTCCCTTTCTGGAAAGCACTGTACTAGGCTGGCAGCCTGCCATGCTCACGTCTGCCTCCCACTTCATCCCCGTCTGCCATTGTTTCCAATCAGTTTAGGAAACAGCACTGAAAACAATTAGAAAAGATAACGAGGAAGAATTACATAATTACAGGCCACCGCATCCAAAGCATTTTCGCAGGCTGAGCTCTGCCTGAGGGAAGGAGAGGGACTTAATCACACTCTGCCTTAACTTGACTGTCTTACCATCATCATCACAAGATACCTGGGGAGAGGTCCCTTCTGCAGCTGGACTCTACAAGGTGCCACAAGAAAGATAGCTGTCTTGGGCTTGGGAGAGAGGAATATCTTTCTTTATTCACTGCCTTATCTATCTGGGGGAGGTTTCAGATTCAGCCTTGCCCAGCTGTCTCTCTGGATCACATTTGAGCAACAGACTTCACCAGCGGCAAGAAGGAAGATGCTCAAGGAATTAATCTGCTCTCAAGGTCCCCAGTGAGGCTTCTGCAATAGTCCCCAGCTAAGCCAGGCTCCGATGTGCCAGCAGAAAGACATCCCAAAACTGCAGGCAAATGAAGACACCAAGAGCAGTTCCACACGTTGGAACAAACCTGTGCCCACAGCACATGCTCTCCTCTACCAAAACCCCATCCTTCTAACCCCACCTCCTTGCTGCAAGGAGCTGCAGTTCTGGTTGTTGCGCACACAGCTGTCTCTGACACAGGCAATACCCCTGAGTTCTCCTCCACCCCTCCCACCAAAATCCTGCTTGAAATTTCACCTGTGTGCCCCAGGCCACTCATTATTTCAGTATTTTTCCAAATTGCCCGCACTGCTGTGACACAGGAGTCCAGGTTTCTCCAGGTGGCTCAGAGGTGAAGCCAGGAAACCCAGCGCTGAACGGCTGCTGTTTGCGTTGCTAAACACCTGCCTAATTTCACCTATCCAATTCCCTCATCCCTCCCCACACAATAGGTTCACCACCTGCCACCTCCAGCATTAGAGCTACCAGAGAATACAATGGCAGGAAAGGAGACATTTACCCAGGAGAGCACTGTCTTGAATGCCTTTTTTTCTTTTTTTTTTTTTTTTTTTGGAGGATTTCAAAGCAATTCCCCTATCATCATCCTCGTGTGGCTGGAGGCAGGGACCACAATGTGAACTGATATTTGATCTGGCTTCAGAGAAGCTCTAAGCTGACTGCATCCTCCTTGCCATACATGCCGGGGCTGATTTGCTGCTCAGCCATTATTTCTGGGAGCAGAGAAGCATCTTCAAATTTAAGCATCCACTTATTTGGCCGTAAGCAACTCTTAACAAACATCAGAGTAATTAAAAATCTCCCAAAAGCATGAGATCTGGGAAATGCCTTTGATATTTGCTCTGAGTACGAATGCTCTCTCATCCTGACTCAGTGTGTCACAGATGTTAACTGTGAATTCCCCTTCATTCTTTAACCTCCTGAGCTCAGCAAATCCACCATTACCACGTCCTTCCTGATCTAGGTGTAATCCAGAGCTTTTGAAATTAAGCCCCTTTCATGACACCTTTGATTGAGACATTCCTGCAGAAGGACTCTAGGGCTTCTCCGTTCCCTTTTAAGATGTAATGAAAGTGAGAAACTGTCCAAGTTTTACATTAGGGCTTGAAATATGAAAATCAGCATGGGAAATAACACACAACGTATGGATGTACAGGCATGCATACAATCTTGGAATAGGAGCAAAAGGGCTGGAGCAGAAAAAGCCTTCTTGGAGGTTCCTTCTCCAGTTTGGCTGATGGCTTCCTGTGCTCCCCACTTCTCAGGTCTTGCTGGGCAGGTGAAGCATTAAGAGATCCTTGTACAAAATTAACATTCTATCATTTAAAATAAATCGGACAGTGCAATTTGAGCTTGGGGAACTACACAGATAAGCAACACTGACATTTCCAAATTAACTCATCTGAGATTCATCATCACAGTGAGTATTCAGACCTGGATTCATATCACATAAACTTAAGGTAACTTAGGAAACCAGTCGGCCAAGGTTGCTGCATCAGGCAATGAGGTGATGAAGGCACTTTTGGAGAGCAACTCAGATCTAAGGCAGAGACCAATGACCCTGCAATGCCACTGAAAGGGTAGCCAGGCAGCTCACTTAGGTATCTAAGGTAGGTGGGACTATGTTTCTTGAGGATGTGGTTCTCAAGCTTTGCAAATATCAATATACAGCATGCTTAACTGGGAGGGGACCAGTTCTGCTGAGGAAGTCTGGACTGGGACACTCTGTGAGTAAAATTATCAGCGTCTCTCTGGTTTTTAGACAATCCTTGGAGGATTAGCTTGGATTTCAGAGAGGACCTAAACAACAACTTAGTCTGGATGCTCTGCTTTGAAATGATGACATTAATCAGACTGTTTTTCACAGAATCACTAAGGCTGGAAAAGACCTTTAAGATCATCAAGTCCAGCCTATGACCAACACCACCACACCATCTAGACCATGGCACTAAGTGCCACATCCAGCCTTGCCTTGAACACATCCAGGGACGGTGCCTCCACCACTTCCCTGGGAAGTCCATTCCAATGTCTAATCACCCTCTCCATGAGGAAGTGCTTCCTGATATCCAACCTAAACCTCCCTTGGAGCAACTTCAGGCTGTGCCCTCTTGTCCTGTCACTGGTTGCCTGGGAGAAGAGCCCAGCCCCAACCTGATTACAACCTCCCTTCAGGTAGTTGAAGAGAGTGATGAGGTCCCCCCTGAGTCTCCTCTTCTCCAGGCTAAACAACCCCAACATCCTCAACCTCTCCCTATAAGACTTTCCCTCTAGTCCTTTCACCAGCCTTGAATGAACTGGCCTGAATGACCACCCTGTGTTTAGGGTTCCACAGGCCCACTCCTGATGCAGTAACATATTCCACCTCTTGCAGGAAAGGGTTTGACACGCAGGACTTGAAGCACTTGGGATGAGTCTGGGAAAGAGCTAGGGGTCTTGCCAGAGAGAGCACAAAGGCAAAAGTGGATGAAACACACAGGGAGGACTCTGTGTTTATGAATATGCCTCTGTGATTGAAAAGACAACACAAATCAAAAGAAACCAGGAGGATGGTAAAAATAAAAAAGCCAATGTATGAAACGGGCTGAATGATGTATAAGGAAAATGCTCCTCAGTGCTTTGCACCAGGCCCTCTCCCAAGGTAGGGAACCCAGGGAGGGGTGGGGGAAAGAGGAAGATGTCCATTTTTGTCTCTCACAAGCAATCCTTATGGGACTCACTTGATTTCCTATTGTTCAGAAGTTAGCCTTCCATCATTGCCACCATTCCCAAGAGCAGCAAGGTGATGGATACAGAATCATTAGAATAGATGAACACCCCAGTGAGGGACCCCCCTGGTACTGAGCCAATCAGATGCTAAGAGAATCCCAGTTGGGTGCCTTTGGGAGGAGGATTTCCCTGGAATATTCTCTGCTGCTCCCTTTGGTGACCAGCACCGTGCCAACACCATGACCCTCCAGGGTCCATCCAGACATCACTCTACTGGGATCCCTACAAGCCCTACCCTATTCCTGGACCATCAGGAAGGGGCTCTCTCTTGAACAGCCCTCCCTAAGCTGAGCAATTCCTTTCTGTCTTCCTGGTCCCAAGGGCCCATCTGCATCACATCACCCCAGGAGAGCAAATCTCCAACAAAACAACAGCAAAAAAAAAAAAAAAAAAGCAGCATTGAGGGGGGAAGAGGAGGTAAAAACAGTTTCAAAACCTGGACACATCAAGAGACTGTTTCCATGGCAACCTCTCATTCCTACAGCAGCTCAAGCCTGTTTTAATCAGTGGCAGCATTTGCCAGTAAAGTCTGCTGGGGTCCACACTTCCTTCCCATGTATCTGCTCTGGGATGGATGGGGCCAGGAAACACCTTTGGGAAATGAGGGTGGTTATTTTTTCCATGGGGTTTCAGTAGCTGGGGCCAAGCTGCTGTGATACCTTCACCCTACCACAGAGCAGGTGGAGGGCAGTGCTCTGGGCACACACACCTCTGCCCCCATCCTTATATTTATTTCCCTTTCCAGAAAATCTCAATTCAAGCAGCATCACAGCCTTCTCAATCTGCTGTCAGCAAGCTTAGCCCTTGGCAGCTTGCAAAGCTGCCCCAAAACCCATGAGGTGCCAGTGCTGCCTGCAGACATCAAACCACAGTGGAAGGAAGAGTAGTGGGAAAGGTCCAGAGGCAGCTGCTGTGCTTGGTTCCATAGGGTGTGTCAACAGGGCTGCACAGAGGTGTGAGACACAGACGAGGTGAACAACTTGATCCTCGACAGCAGACATAAGGGATCTTGTTTTTAAAAAATGGTTATTTCCGCTGGTCTAGGTCAAGTGCAGTTTTTTCTTTGCAACCTGGAGCCTGCAAGGTGCCAAATTGCAAGATGATGCCTCATGGTGGTTTTGATGTTGTTGGTCATGTTGTTATTTCCAAGAAATCCAAGGAAAAAAGATGTTTAAATTTAAGTTCAACTCCAGAACAGCAGGTCTGGTTTAGATGGTTTAAATCAGCTTCCAGTTCAAGTTCATCTCAGCTCCCTGGGATTTCACAGTGCAAATTTGAATAGTGTAACCCAAACAATCAGAACTGCCTAATACCCTTGGCCTCAGATCTGAAGCAGCTCTGCAGAACAATTCCCCCAGCAGACAATGTCACAAATCTTTATTCAAGATCTTCATGCCCACTGTTTATACAGCATCGATCATATTGGGGTCTGGATTAAAACTTGACAAAGATTTTGACTTTCATACAATTGTCGATCAACACAGGGTAAGCATTACCCACAGCAAAAAACAACTTCTCAACAGTCTTGAAAAGTTTTAGAAGTTTCTTTGTGAATTTTAAATATTGAAGATGTTGTCACTTTGTTTTTGAAGGAATTTTAATTGATTTCTTTAAACTACAATAATTAGAAAATATCGAAGTGATGAAAAATATGTAATTAAGCTTCAAATATTTAACTGGGCTCTGTGTTGAAGAAGTACATTGTTTTGGTTTTTTAAATGCCTTTATTTCAGGAAAAAACTGGAAGAAAATGTTTTAGGTCAAACAAAATGTTTTTCAGTGTGTTTTTGCTGTCAGCCAGTGAACCTAAAACCAATTATTTGTACATGTTTAGCCCTGATCCGTAACTAGGATTTCTCCAGTAATTCAAATAAACACAAATTGACAGTAATCTCACTTTGTTTGGGTTTGCTTTCTGCAGATGTTCTAATGGACCAGTTTTCTTTCTGCAGATGGACCAGTTTAGCACCAGGGAATTTTGTAAACACAAACATTTAGTAATTTCCAGGGACTGTCTCTGGAGACTGAATTTTGAACACATTTACCCATCCTGCTTCTAAGAACTATCTATGACATACTGCATAAACAAATGATCTGTCACATTGGACCACTACAGACCAAATTTCTGTACAGACCATATTATGTTTCTGAAAGAGCTTTTTCCAACAGGGATCAGCCAATGGAACTGATGGGTGGTGGGCTTAAAATGATGGGGGCTATTTCTTTGCACAACCTGCTGTCAAACTATGAAGGTCCCTGCCTCAGGCCATCCTTGGTGCTCAAGGTCTGCGTGGCTTCTAAAAGCGCACAGGCAGATTTGGGGAAGAAAAATCCACCACAGGAATGAAATACAGTAGCAGCACACAAACCATCCCAGCTGCTCCTCGTGAATGCCTCCTCCCCACTGGAAAATTCTGTCCCTGATGCTTCTGTGCACCTTCACTTCAGCTTCTGCTCACTGTAAATATTTAACAAATCTCTCTCTCCAGAGACCCCCTCCTCAACGCCTCCTCGGCTGAACACTGTGCATCTGAACACCAGCCAAGGTTAACAAATGAGTGAAATGTCACGGCTTAGCCCTTCCTTCCTTCTTTGGCACCCTCCAGAGTGTAGATTCATGCTCCAGAAGCCACAGGGTGTTGTTGTGTTTGTTTTTTCTTGCAGGGAGCTATTCCCATTTAATGCTTTGCCTGACAGCCGCTGTGATTAATAGGTGATGTGCCAAAAGCCACATACTATTATTATTATTATGGCAACATTTAGAGGTCATAACCAAGAGCAGGATCCCATTGTGCCACACACTGTACACTGTTGGAGGTGGTCCCTGACTGAGAAAACCTCCATCTTAGTAGACATTTCTGGGAAGAGGGGAAAAAATGTACAAAAATGGAAGGACTGATTATTTTTTCCTACAGTATCACACACAAGGCAAGCAGAGAATTATTCTGTCTCCCAACACCCTGACACCCATACTTGCTGTCCACCAGCTGGGGATTAACTTCCATGCATAATCATTTCACCATTGCACAGGGTACATGCATGGATACAAGGTTTTGGTCAGTGGATGAGATTGCATCTGCAAGGTTAGACCAGCACATTCACAAGAAAACAAAACAAAACACCCAAAAAATGAAAACCAAGCAAAAAAGCCCAACATTTTGTAGTTGGTGTTACAAATCCATGCCTTCAGGATAGACTTCCTATTCCATCCTGGAGAGCTCAACCTCTCCTTTTGTGACATGCATGTTGACAGAACAAGTTGCCTTGTTTTCTAAAAGGATGAACCAAATCACCAGGTCAAATTATTTGACCAAGGTTTTGGAGCAATTTGGTGGCGAGGATACAAATAAAACCCTGAAGTCATAACAGCTTGTCCAATGTGTTGTCACCTAGCTCCCACACCCACTTCTGGAAGATGCAACATCCCTCAGCTCTTTGAACCATGGACCTTTCTGGAAAGTCTGCTGGCCTCCAAGATGGAGGGTACAGCTCCTGCTTGACTTTTGTCAATACTGTTGAGCAGTGGAGGGTGAGGTGCTCAGTGAGAGTAGAGGAAATACTGTGTGTCCTACAACCATGCAGATAAATTCCAAAATTCATTCAGTTGCACTACACTGCTGGGTGATCCACTATCTCCAGCTATTTGCTTGTCTTTGTATTCAGGTATCATCCCACCCCAGGAAGACACTGCTGTTTAGAGGGGAGAGAAACTACAACTAAAAGGATAAAAAAATACAGGTTACCAACCAGACAACCACTTAGCTGGACCCAGATTGGGCAGAAAGAGACATGGATTCCTGAGGATGTGGCAGACTAGTTGTAGGATTGGTCCTGTTTTCCACTTCAAGAAAATCACATGGTAAAAGCGTTCTACCTCAGAATCCATGAATACTCCCTAGAGGCAGCTCACAGCCGTTCTCCAAAGCCCTGCACAGAAGCAGAGACCATGCACACCACCCAGAACTAGTCCAAAAGCTCAGGAGGGCATGCTCGGAATTTATTCTTTCAATTCACCTTTTTAAGACCCACTTACTATAGACCAGTCCATGCACAAGCTGTTTTGTTCTCAAGTGCTGTTACAGTATGATTTATTCATGACAAACATGAGCCCCTTTCTGCTCTCTCAGCCTTGAATCTCTACTGGCAAGTGATGGACAAATGCAGCTCTGCCACCCCTATGCTCTCCCACCATTCTCTGTCCTCCCCACCTCATGATGGCCAAGACCTAGCTCATGACCCTAGCTCTGTGTTGTCCAAGTGGAGGTTTGAGTTCTCACATGATCCTCATGTAATCTCCTTTGTTCCCAGGAGCAAGCAGCTTTTGTCTTCCTGTGCAATGCAGGAGCACAGCCAAATCCAGAGCAAACTCTCTACCCAGGGTTATTTCCAATGCCACACAAGAGAAAAGTAACTGAAAAGAGTGAAAGGGGGAAGGACTTTTTTTTCTTTTGAGGGACTTTGTACAAGGGCATGTAGTGACAGAACAAAGGGGAACAGTTTTAAACAAAGTGGGTAGAATTAGGTTAGACATTAGGAATAAATTCTTTAGTGTGTGGGTGGTGAGACACTGGCCCAAGTTGCCCAGGGAAGCTGTGGCTGCCCCATTCCTGAAAGTGCTCAAGGCCAGGTTGGATGGGGCTTGGAGCAACCTGGTCTAGTGGGAGGTGTCCCTGCCCATGACAGGGAGGCTGGAACTAGATGATCTTCAAGGTCCCTTCCAACCCAAACCATTTCATGACTCTATGATTTCTGAAAATGCATCATACTGCAGCACATGACTAGTGTTTTACTAATGACTGGTGCCCCTTTCTATGCTCAACAGAAATAAATCCCCCACTATCACACAGCACTGGGATCTCACTATGTTTGTTTTGTACCTTTTTATTTTGCTTTATTTTTTATTAAGAGCCACCTCCACTTCAAAATAGAATAAATAAGTAAATAATAGTGCTTAGCACTACAGAAAAGCTGCCTTGGATCCTGGAGGGAAATTACATTTGTTTGGGCCTGTCAAGTCACATAAGCCTGACTCCACGTAGGAAATTACTTTATGATACACAATGGCCAACTCTGGAAAGAAATAAAGTTGCCTCCCAATAAAACCCAATTGGCTTTTTTTTTTCTTTTTTCAGTGCTGTCTCTGAACTAACCAGCCTGAAACTGCCTAAAAAGTGTCTGACATGTATTTTATTCACTTAAAGAGGAGAGACCACCAACTGAATCAGAAAATAGTTAGACCTGTGGAAGACAAGTTTAATATGGCAACAGTTCTGGGATGATGAAATAAGTAATTCTCCCTTTTATACTTTTACTTCATAAAAAACAACCAAATCAACCAATCCAAACCCACCACAGTTTCCTTCAGTGCTACTGCATGGAATCAATCAAATACTTCCCACATGGACAGTTATGAACTGTCCCTTGTTTGTGCAAAGGACTCTCAAATAAGAGGCAGGCCTTGGAAGTGCTTCTGAGTTATTGGCTTTTCCACGCTCATGAAAAAGTCGTCATGTTTATTTCTGTAGAAGAAAAATCCTCCTCTTATTAGAAGGAAAAAAAAAAAAGAAAAAAAAGAAGAAAAAAAAAAATGACAGCTTGAAGGCAAGAGCCATGTGGTATCCTAGAGGAGAAGGGGGAACAGTATGCAGAGCACAAAGCCTGCCCCAGCAGAACTCTGGCTAGCAACAGCCCGTGGAAATCATTTCTCTTTATTACACATGCAGTTAAACAGCATTAAAAGAAAATGAAAACCAACAAGAAGCAAGAATGGTTTTATCAAACCTTCACAAAAGTTGAACAGCTCCTGGGTTGTTTGGGGTTTTTTTTCCCATTTTAAGCAATTCATCAGCAACAGAAAGGCTGGTTTCTCCCATGCACAGCACCCATAGTTCCACTGTAGGATTTGAAGTTTCAAAAGGAAACCTCAATCCCCAGGAATAAAAGCAACTGTTTGAAAGAGATTATTCACCTGCCATGTAATCTAGACAGGAGGGAGCTGAAGGCTTGCAGGAGGTTTGTGATAGGCCAGCATCTACCCCTCCAAGACTAGATTCAAGCAGAGACATCAGGAATGAATTTTCACCAAGCACTGATAGGAATGAAGGTATCTTCAGCTCCTCCTTCTCTTCGTGTCCCTCTCTCATCTTGAGTATTAACTACAGCCTGTGCTGTCTCTCAGATTTTTTTTTGCTTTTTCTGAAAGAGCAGGAGAGAGATTTAATTTGAGAAGGAGCCTTGTTCATTTTGCTCCTGCACATCACTCTCTAAAGGCAAGGCTCCATCTCATGGTTATTGGAGGCCTCATAACTCTCCTCCCACTTAGATTCGAGGCTGTTTGTTGCCTGCTCTGAGCTTCCTTCACATTCTCCCTGCTGCTTGACTTTCCTTGTCACCTGTGTTACCAACCTTGGAAAGAGACAGTCAGTGATAACCTCACAGATAACTCTAGGTTTTTCATCTAGTGCGAAGAGAGAAAATAGCTTTAAATAAAAATGGAAATTTAAAGTAGAAGGAGGACAAGAGGTGATAACACACATGTCCTGCTGTCAAATGGCTTAGTGCAGCATTTATCCTTCATATAAGTCCATGAAATAGTCAAGGGCATTTTTATCTTGAAAAGATTCAGCAGTGAATCCAGCTTCAGCCTATCCATTTTGCTGATGCTTTCCAAACATGAGTGATGGAAACAATTCATTGCCATCAGCAACTTCCTGCCTTCCCATTTTCCCTCCAGACAGTCCTACTCGAGTCATTCACTCCACTCTGCTTTCCTCCTCTGTGGAGGATGGTGCCAGGAAGCATGGAGAAAAGAAAGGAAGAAGGCAGTTCCCTTTTCCATCTTCCCAGGAGACAGCAGCCACCTCCATGCACATAAGGATGACTGAGAGACCACAGCCATCTCTCACAAAAAATTGAGGCAAAGCCCAAAGGCTGCATTGAGTGAGAACTATAATTAAGATACTGGGCCTTAGAAGATGCTTTGCCAAAAGTAGAGCTGTCACAGCACTTTGCACAAGGAAGGGGTTCATCCCTATTGCACTAAGATTATGTTAACACCCTGGACTAGTGTTGTGATGTGGTATCCACCTCAAACCACAGGAAGCATTTCAGAGGAAACAACAAAAGCTTCCCTGGAGACCAAATAACAAATTCACTGTGGAACGACCGAAGACCAGTCTAAACTGAAGAGCAGAGTTTAAGACTCACTCAAAACTTTTCTTTCAATGGACACTATTCGAAGCTGGGAAGATGAACCTGGCCCCTGTTCATGCTCTTCCCCAGGCTTCTGCTCACTGTTTGGATAACATAATGGGTTAGACTGGTCTTAAAATTGCCCCAGGTGGGCAGCACTTACAGCAACTGTGTGGAGATGAAAGGCAGTGCTAGGTGTTACTGAATCTGTCTCAGTTCAGATGATGAGGATCAACAAGCACCTGGAATAGCACAACTTCCAGTGTAGACAAGAACAGCTGTGCTTTACCACAAGCTCAGCTTACTTTAGACTGAAATCAGAGCTTGTTCCACAAGCTTTTTTGTTCCAGTGAGTGGAAGCATAGGAAATCCCCGGGACCTAACTTTATAGAAAAGGAGTACTTAAATTTGTAGGAATACAACAACCCCTTTCTCATTGCTCTTGAAAGATTACTCAGGTACTTCTCAATCCTGAAAAAGACACCTTAGTCATACAGCCTGTAGATAACGGTTGCATTTGAGTAGAAGTTGCCAGCTTTGTACTTATACAACCTTTCCTGAGGAGGAAGAAAACAAGCCTGTTTTTTTAAACAGTAAGAAGGACCTTCCTGGGTCTGGTCAAAGATCCAGCAAGCAAAAAGTGGCCTCTAGCAATGGCCAACAGCAGATGCTGAGGGAAGGGCAGAGAAAAAGAGTAAACATACAGCAATATGTGCCCAAAATACTCTTGCCAAGAGTTTCAAGCTGAAGGATGACCCAAGCCAAACGTAGAAACTTCACAGTTGAAAGGAATAACTTTACAAACCTCCACTGATTACTTTGCTACAGATTTGTCTGGTTGCTTTAGTGACCCCAGAATACATCCTGCAGCAGGAAGTTCTACCAGTCAATCAGTTTTGGTGACCACAGATATAGCTTTTTTCACCCAGAACAAGTTTCCATTTGTTTTGAACCTGACATCTGCCTGTTTCCTGAGAAAGTGCCTAGTTCTTCCATTGGAAAAGACAATGAGCAATTGATCTCTGTCCACTTTCTGTGGAAATAACTCCCCCCATTCCCAAAAAGAACTCACCAAAAAAAACCAAAAAAACCCCACCAGCTCTAGAAACAGGATTTCTTAGGAAAGGAAAATCCTGAAATTCTTCTGAATAATGCTGGGGTAGTGTATTAGGAGACCTGCCTCATTTTTTACATCATCTTTAATCAGTTCAGGCTTTATATCATGCTTCCATCCTTGCTATTTTTTTCAAAGTAGTTAAGAGGCTGGGGGACTGGGATTGTTTAGTTTGAAGAAGAGGAGGCTGAGGGGTGACCTCATTGCTCTCTACAACTACCTGAAAGGAGGTTGTAGGGAGGTGGGAGTTGGTCTCTTCTCTCCAGTGAATAATGACAGGACGAGAGGGAATGGCCTGAAGTTGCACCAGGGGAGGTTTAGACGGGATATGAGAAATAATTTCTTTACCAAGAGAGTGGTCAGACCCTGGAACAGGCTGCCCAAGGAGGTGGTGGAGTCACCATCTCTGGAAGTATTTAAAAGAAATATAGATATAGTGCTTACGGACATGATTTAAGCACTGAAAGGATAAATTAGATAATGGTAGGTGGATTTAGGTTATGGTTGGACTTCATGATCTCCAAGGTCCTTTCCAACCAGGCTGATTCTATGACCCCTCCATAACAACAATGGCTTCTTTATTAACAACCCCTTCTCCCCTGGCAAAATTACACATCTCTCACTGCCAGGCTCTCCCAGGACTTTATGGATGACAGATCCATTCTGGCTATACCAGAACGCTTTCAAATTTCAGGAGCAAAACCTAGATTCAGGTCCCCCCTCTCCTCACTAGCATGGATACCCTGTCTCTCTCCCTCTTGGTTCTCCACATTTTTATGCGCATTTTCATTAGGAGCATTTTGCAAGTGATCTGTTGATTCATTGTATTAGAATTGCAAACAAATGGTATCATTTTCCCTGCGTGCTCTTCTTTGAGAATTCAGCGTTGATTTCCTGGCATTGTCAGGCTACTTGACTGACACTTCTGGTTTATTTGAACCCTTTAAGATTTCTCACTGAAACCACTTCTGCTCATCAGTTCTTCTGCTAGGACTCAAGAGCTTGCAGGAGTTCAGACACCTGTATTAGTCTACACAGACCCCACATTTCCTTTTTCTATGTATGATTTATAAAGCTTTGCCTTGAAATCAGAATTTGACAGTGGAAAGTGAGGCACAAGGGGCCAAATTCAAATCTATCCCTGATTTAAATCTATTGCCTTCAATGTTTGCCTTGTGTCAGATGAGCATGTGCATTTTTCTCACATCCAGACCTTCAAAGGGCTTGTCATGCTGTAGGCAGTCAATGCACTATTTAATCCTTCAATGCTGGGAATCTCTTTTTCCTGTGTGTATTAGTCTTTTTAATAGACAAATGTGAATTTGCCACAGTTGATGTTATATCTGAAACTTCAACAAAATACTTTCAAATGCTGTCACATCCTTTCCTTGCATAGAGATCCATGTTAATGGGTCTCACACACCTTGAAAAATATCCATGGGTCCTGACATATCTGGCTTGCATGATGAGGTTTAGGATCTTGCAGAGGAAAACAGAGGAGCAGTAGCAGTAAATAATTTGCTCATGCTGTTGCAGAGCAGGGTCTCTCCAACAGAACACTACATGTAAATGTGGCACTTTCAGAAGTCTAAACTATCTTCTCATCAGAGAAGAAAACACAACACAAAGCCCATTCAGGATCCGTACAGTTCCCACAGAAACCCACAGGAATTTTTGCACTGCCTTCACTGGGAGCTGCATCCCACTGTAAGGTTCTCAGGACATTTCAGCATATTCTGCCTCAAAAGAATGAGGTTTTGACACCTTCAGTAGTTAAGTTTCTTCACACCCCTATGAACCTGGACCATAGTGTGTCAGAGATTAACTTTCTTTGCCAGTGACCAAATAGGGTTGCCAAGATCGAATCCAGCTCCTACTCCAAGACTTTAAAACAAAGCACCAGAGTATCAAGACCATCTGCACTCAGTGCCAGAGCAGAACCAAGACATTTGGTGGGGAAACAGAACTCTGGATAACCAGGGATTCAGGATGTCAGACAGGAAGCACACAGAAAGATCTTTTACTGCAGGAAGCAATCTCTTCAAGACAAGTGAAATTACTTCAGACCTTTAAAACTAGATTGTGGAAAGCCCTGGAAAGCACACTGATTTAGTGCTTACTGTGAGGTCTTGAAGAGGAGATAATTGACTTGTTTTCAAGCCCTTCCAAATGTCCTCCCTTTGCCGAATGAGCCTTCACTCAGCTGGACTCAAAGTGGTCTCATGCAGAGACCTGAGGGCATCTCAGTACAGGAATGTGGGCCCCTCTCTGCTCATCTGCCTCCCCCACAGGTCTTGGAAAGCCTGGCCCAGTGCCATTAATAACGGTATCTCCTGGGTGTGTTTCTCTTCCGACTGACTGACTGATTTTATTGCTGTGGCAGAGAATTGCCATATGAAGTGCTCAGTGTACCAAGATGACATTTGTGTAACTTATATTGTAAATACTTACTGACACGCAGACACTGTTGTTAATGTAAGAATGTTAAGAGGCTATTAATTTCATTATCGCTTAATCAGCAGTGAGCACTACTGTTCTCTCCAGCCCAGCTGCTTGGCTGCTGAGGTGTCCTCCAGAGAAGAGAGTGGCAATGCAGGACAGTGTTGATGATGCCAAATGCTGGTGCACAGTGGGGCACAACTCCACACAACATCTGTGCACATCTGGAGCCTAGATGCCTTTATGACAGCTGCCTTTATGAGACTTAGATGGATAGGGTGTCTGGAAGATTTCAGTGGTGTCCCAGCCTTGGGCTGACTACATGGAGAAAGGGCCTTCAACCTTTTTTTGGTTCCTCAGATGAGCATGAGATGCAATGTTCTGTGGTTTGTTTTTCTTGCCTTCCCTTCCCTATTTCTTCTCACCCTTAGAAAACTCTGCTACAAACCTGAGAAACTATTTTTCAGCCTTTTCCTATGCCCCAAAATTAATGTATATACATGACAGAAAAGACCCTGTTTCACCCCTTCTCAGATACAATTCTCAAATTTATGGAAATGTCTAAACCTGTGGAATTTATGAACACCAATGTCTTCATTGCTTATTTTATCAGTCTATTTCTTTATACACTCTGTCAGAGTTCATCGGAGGTCAGATCCAGAGCAGGAGGGGAGAAAAAGTTAAGTCATCTAGTCTGACCCTCTAGTAGTGTAAGAAGAAAGAGGTTCCCTTAGGGAGACTAGGGCGAAAGGACACGGAGAGACAGCTCTTATAATGGGAAAACTATTAGCCCAATGAGTTGAAAAAGAGACAGACTGATAAGAAGTAGCCTGAGTATGAGGAATAACTTCCTGACAGCAAGATCTATCAGACTGCAGGAGAGAGGCCCAGGGGAAATGTCAGGAGGACCAGCATTCAAGCCACTTAAACCAGAACAAAACATACTTGAAGAAAACCTGCAATGACCAGGAGACTAAACTATCTACAGTGTCTTAGCAATAAGTCTTTTCCATAGCTAATAACTCATGAGGAGATATCAGGAGGAACAAACAATGTCTAAAGAGGAATGCAGTTGACTTACCCTACCTCACCAAACGAACATACAACTGGTACAGTTTATACATCCCCTGAGAGCTGGTGTGGTTCAACTAGGCTGATCAGAAAGATTTGCAAAATGGCTAAAATGCAAATCCCTACCCAGTACTGGCCAGAAGCAGCAGCAATGCAAGATTCACCACTACACAGGTTCTTACAGGCAGAAATGTTGCAAGACTTAAGGCTGTAGGACTTCTAATCTCCAAATGATCCCAGGAAGATAGTGAGTATGGTGCTTAATTTTAAATACCCACTGGATCAGTCTTAATCAATAGAAAGCCGTGCAGGAAAACCTCTGCCTGACTCCTTCCCACAAACTTTCACCTAGGATATTAAGTGACAACACAGCCAATAAGAAGCCATTTGTCACACAACTACCCCATGGGAGCTGACCCATCAAGGACAATGTACTCATCAGTAGCCTCTTGAAGGTCATACTGATTCCAAGGATAAACCAGAGATGATTTGGAGTACGTTACCCACTCCTAGATTTTCACCCATCCTGCAGGAGCAACTGGGTTAAGATATGCTGGGACATCAGACTCAGAAAGAATCATAGAACTATAGAATCATGAATCGTAGGATGGTTTGGGTTAGAAGGGACCTTAAAGATCATCTAGTCCCAACCCCCCTGCATGGGCAGGGACACCTCCCACTAGATCAGGTTGCTTAGAGCCCCATCCAACCTGGCCTTGAACACTTCCAAGGATGGGGCAGCCACACCTTCTCTGGGCAACCTGTTCTAGTGTCTCACCACCCTCACAGCAATGAATTCCTTCCTAACGTCTAACCTAAATCTCTCCTCTTCCAGTTTTAAGCGAGTACACCTTGTTCTCTCACTACAAACCCTTATAAAAAATATTGAATACAACTAGCTTTGGAGATGAAAGAAGAGAGGGTTACCTGTGCACCCCACAGCCCCTGAATCAAGACTCACATTCATTGACTGGTTCTGCCTCTGACTCACTGTCTGACCTTGAGAAAGTCATTTAATCTCTCTGTGCCTCAGGATCTGCATAAAAATAATTATTATAGCTGATGTTTTATTGGAAAAGACTGCTACTGTATAAAACATCATTCTAAAATGCCCTTTTCAAATCCTTCATTAGAAAAAAATTCTACAGGGGGGCAGAATTTCAGAATCTTATTAAGCCTTTCCCAGCATCTTAAAGTGCTTGACTAACTCTCAATACATGCTATGCTACATTTAGATCAGAATTTGAGACTACAAACTGTTCATAAAATCTTCTTATTCCACTGGCAGCTTCAAATTCTGATGATGAATTGTATCTAATTAGTTATTTTGTCATTTGCAAAGATAGCTGGATAATAAATCACTACTTCCAGCTAGAAAACTTTGACTTAGCATCTCCCCTCCTTCTTAATCAACTTTTGAGCCATTCATTAGGTTTTCATCCAGAAATCCCTTTTTGAACAATTGTCAAGCAACCAACATTTTTCAGGTTAAAATGAAGATGGAGACTGGACAGTTATTTTTCTTATTCAAGGAAAAAAAAAATCCCTGATTGGCTGACAGCCAAAAAAAAAGAAAGAAATATATATTCAGCTTAAAGCTTATCTTCTGTAAAATAAACATTGCTATAATTTTTCACCCTGCTCCAAGCCCTCCAGCCAAAAAGTAAAAGCAGGGTTTTGTTGACAACACTGTTTGCAGGAACAGCTTTCCTCTCTCTGTTATGATCTCTTGGGAAGATGGTAAGAATATGAGAGAGTTTCTGAACCTTCTTCATACCAGCACCCTTCCCATGCATGGTCCCTCCAAGAGGAACAATCTTTAGCATCCCAATATGGGGCGCAAAAGAAAATGAAGGAAGAGACTGATCTGCTCAGAGGGCTCCACTCTGTCCTACCACACTATTTTTTCCTCTCTCGTGGCACAAATTATTAAGCAGATCTTTAGCTGCCACTCATTCTAACTGCAGAGACAAAAGTCTCTTCTGCGTGAAGCCAACACAGCTCAATCAGTGTCACTCCACCACCCGTCACTCATGTACTACCCACTTCATTCATATTAAAATACCTCCTCAGACATGAGGCCATACAACACCTTGGCATCACACGCTTCTCACCCAGCAAAGAAAGAGGATTGTGATTCATTTGGTTGTTTTGGAAGCTGCGTATGACAGCAGTGGTGGCTGCTGGTGTTTAGTGGATAAAGAATTTGTTAGAGGGCAAATAAAATTTTGGGGCGGGGGGAGTTGCACAAGTTGTACCTTCAGTTATTTAACATGAAAATACCAGCTTCATGATCACAGCTTGGCTTTCCTTCACTGAGTTTCTAGTGGGATCTTCTCTCCTGAGGCACTGGAGGGTTTCTGGAACTCTGCCCTTGCCTCCCATCAGGGTCCTGTGTAGGACAACCAACACCCAGGTTGGATGAAGGACCATTCCTGTGCCCTTAACTGCAGAGAAGGTCAAGGTGATGAGACTTACTAGAAAATCAACATGGGCAGAATCAAGGCAAGTCACTATAGTGCTGAAAGCAGTGACCTTTGCATTGAGATCAGTCATCTAATGGCATGAGGATATTCCACCTTCAAGATGACCAGAGTGCCTCTCCTATGGAGACAGGCTGAGAGAGTTGGGGTTGTTCAGCTGGGAGAAAAGAATGCTCTGAGGTGACCCTAAAGCACCTTCCAGTATCTGAAGGGACTACAGGAAAGCTAGGGAGGGATTTTTTCCAAGGGCAGGGAGTGATAGGACAGGGGGTCATAGTTTCAAACTGCAAGAGAGGAGATTTAGATTAGATGTTAGGAAGAAATACTTGACTGTGAGGGTGGGGAGACTCAAAGTTAGGAATTTAGAGATGCACGTGGATATGCCTGGCAGAGAGGCACCTGGGGGTGCTGGTTGACAGCCAGCTTAACATGAGCCAGCAGTGTGCCCAGGTGGCCAAGAAGGCCAACAGCATCCTGGCCTGCATCAGCAATAATGTGGCCAGCAGGAATAGGGAGGTGATCCTGCCCCTGTACTTGGCATTGGTGAGGCCACACCTTGAGTACTGTGTTCAGTTCTGGACCCTTCAAGACAAGAAGGGCACTAAGGTGCTGGAATGTGGCCAGAGAAGAGCCACCACGCTGGTGACAGGTCTAGAGAACAAGTCATACAAGGAGTAGCTGAAGGAACTAGGGATGTTTAGTTTTGAGAAGGGGAGGATGAGGGGAGACCTCATGGCCCTCTACAACTACCTGAAAGGAGGTGGTAGGGAGGTGGGAGTTGGCCTCTTCTCCCAAATAAATGATGACAGGACCAGAGGAAATGGGGTCAAGTTGTGGCAAGGGAGGTTTAGATTGGACATGAGGAAGAATTTCTTTACTGAAAGAGTGGTCAGACCCTCAAACAGCCTGCCCAAGGAGCTGGTGAAGTCACCAACCTTGGATGTATTCAAGAAACATGTAGATGAGGAACTTCAGGGCATGCTCTAGTGGCTGAGATTGTAGGGTTTGTGTCATGGGTTTCTTGAGGTGTGGTTTCATCGAGTTTTGTGTTTGGTTTTGATTGATTTTTGTTTTTTTGGTTGAACTCTGTGTTCTCAGAGGTCCTTTCCAACCATGACTATTCTGTGATTCTGTGATACCACTACCACTGTGCAGTCATTTTTTTCAGGGAGACTGATACTTTGCAATAAGATCGCTGCAAACCTACTCTGTTTTTCCAAGTTCCAAATGAGCTCTGGATTCATTCATAGGTACTTAAAGCCTGGCATCTTTAACATGCCTGAAGGTTTTACCATCTTCTGAGATTTCCACTTGAATTACAGCAGCAGTGGGAAAAGACTGAGTGAGTCACAGTCTGGAGCTCTGTCCTCCTCTCATCTCATTGAATCACACGCAGATAACCTGATGAGAGGTTGTGCATCAGACAGCAGAAGACAGCTGGGATTTGAAATGTGCCTGACATCCAGCACTAACAACTCAACATTCCAAGCAGTGGGAGGAATTTCAGACACACCTCAGGCACAAGTCTAGCCCCGTTTTCTGCTCTCTTGGCCTGAAAGAGTTCACAAGTTGTTGTGCCATGCTTGTAAGATAACACAAGGACGTTGCCATCTATCCATTCCCAGGGAGGGGAGCTACCAATGGATCCTCTACATGAAGGGCAGGAACTTGGTGTAACAGAAGAACATATGCAGTCTTGGATGGTCCCAAATCCCACAGTAACATTCCATGGACTGCTGCACTCCAAGCCCGTGGACTCCTTTGCTCATCCTCTGGACCTTCAGCTATGAGGACATTAACTGTTGAAAAGTAACACCAAGCTGGAGGTCTGCAAGGGACATACAGCTTCATGTTTCAAGGCATAAGCCAATCCTATACAGCTGGTCAAACCCTATAGTAAGCAGGTCAAGGAGAAATATTCCCACAGGCTGAAACATCCCATAACTTTTTCTAACTGCTTTTCTGCACCACCTTCTGAAACAAAGGCCAGAAAAACACCAGATGAGATGGACTTCAGATCTGCTCTGATTCTCTCTTTGGTCAGCACTGATTTCCACTCCATGAAGCAACCAAGTGTCATCTTTATAATGGGAATTTTGGTCAGGGGGATGGAGAATGGAGAGAAAGCAAGAAGCTGACACTTCTACATGCATCACATTCTAATTGGGGTCAAGGGATGCAACAGTTGGAGAGCAGCAAGTTATTTTCTGCATCACTGGCCTGTCAAAATATGTTTCTACTCAGATGTAAGGAAGGAAAAGAACAGAGCCCAGGAACAGCTCCCTGGCCAGTCAGTTCTAGGAAACATGGAATGCCAGCAGCTGCCACCATGAGCTGGGCTCAGCAAGGTGTTTCATGCAGTTTATCCTGGAGATAACATGGAGCTAGGAAAGTTAATGGAGAACCTCAATCAGCCATGGAAGAAGGGGGAAGGGCATCTGAGAGAAAATCATCCAGAAATCATTTTTGTATGTAGCTTTGCCCATGAGGTAATATGGTCTGTCTGTTTACTTTTGGTGGACTTTGACTTACCAAGTACCCAGCTCCTAAGGGCACCAGGGGTCAAGGGTCACCCTTGCATAGCCAGACAAGTTTCCCTAGGCCCAGAAAATATAATCTCACCCAAGTACAAAAATGGAGCAGTTCCCTCCCCCTCAATGGCACCTGAGGAAAAGACTGTGAGCCAGAACCATAGAACCAGCAAGGTTGGAAAAGACCTTCAAGATCACCAAGTCCAGCCATCTGCCCTACAACTGCCAACCACCTAAACCATCTCCTGAGACACCACGTCTACCCATTTTTAAACACCTCCAGGGACAGTGCCTCCACTAGTTCCCTGAGCAGCCTGTTCCAATGCCTCACCACTCTTTCTGTGAAGAAATTTTTCCTAATATCCAATCTGAACCTCCCCTGGTGCAACTTGACCCCATTTCCTCTTGTTCTATCACTGGTCACTAGGGAGAAGAAGCCAACACCCACCTCACTACAACCTCATTTCAGGTAGTTGTAGAGAACAATGAGGTCTCCCCTCAGCCTCCTCTTCTCCAGGCTGAACAGCCCCAGCTGCCTCAGCCTCTTCTCATAAGACCTGTTCTCCAGACCCCTAATCAGCTTAGTTGCCCTTCTCTGCACCCTCTGAAGCACCTCGATGTCCTTCCTATCCTGCAGCACCCAAAACTGCACACAGTGCTTGAGGTGCAGCCTCACCAAAGCTGAATCCTTGCAATGTGTCTGGAGAGCTGAAGACCCATGTTCCAGCTGGTCAAATGGGATGAGATCAAACCCTAATATCAAAAGAGGTCTTAATTATGATGGGAACAGATAGGACCACTACAGACTCGGTCTGGACATAGAAGAAAAGAGAAAAGCTCTTTCTATGATAATCACCTTGTTCCTCTCCTTTGGGTAGAGAGTATGATCAGATCCCTTCCTTCACTTGCTACATGTCCTAAGCATGCCCATTCCAGCTACCCACACAGAGCAATTCAGAATATCTTCACCCAGCAGGAGTGGGGCCTCTACCCAAAGCTGTGGCCAGCTCAGCAGTGCTGTCTAACTCAAGGCAAGCTACCACACCAAGGAGTTCTTTAGAAGAATTGGTAAACTGAAGGGCAGGAAGCAAGTGGGGACAGGAACAGAAAGCTTAAAATCCATAAGAGACAAGAATACAGTCCTATAAAACCAAGAAAAAGCATTTATTTGGTCACATAGCTAGCTGGAAAGACAAAGAAAAGTCAAGGCTATCACTCAAGTACATAAGCAAGAGAGTGGCTGAAATGCTGAGTCAGGAGATGGATGTACCTGTGTATACCCATGAAGAACCCCTGCACTGCACTGCCCTAACAAAGTGATTTAGATTTGATCTAGAAACATCACATCTCATGCTAAAAGCACAGCTCAGTGTTTGGTCAGGCTTCTCTGCTGACATTGCCATTAAACAACCACCCAATCTGATGCCATCCTCACCCAAGGAGGTGCCCTGCTCCCCACCATAGGCCAGGAGACACCATGAGCACAGTATTCAGCTAGAAATCAACTGCATCCCTAGCACAGCACACACTGAGATGTTCCCTATGTACAGCTCTTGATGAGCTCCCCTTCCTCATAAATGAAGGATGAGGCCTCTTTAATTGAATTAATTCTGAATGCTGATCTTGGGATGAATTTTCCATGTGAACCAGCAGTGCAGGCACAGGGTGTTCGTACAGCCCTGCCAGCCACAGCAGCTCGCTCACTGCTCACAAGTGTTTTCAAACAATGATATGTGAAGGGAGGAAGGGAAGGGCTGGGACCCAAGAGCATCTCTGATGGGATCCTCAGGAGCTCCTGCTATGTTGCCTCTCACCTGCTTGAAGCCTCCAGCAGCATCCAGAACAGGTTCTTTGGACCAAAAAAGTCTCCTAAGATTGTGTGTTAGGATATCGTTTGTAGAAGGTTGAAATAAGACCAGCTGTATGTGAGGCAGAGAGATGCTGCTATTGTCCAAAGAGACATCCAGCCACCCCAACCTATCCCAACACCCCAATCGGGTGATGAGATAATGAAAGAACAAGAGTGGCCAAGAGTTTGATCACAGAGTTGTGGGGCAGGACAAGCTCGGTTCTCTGACCTGTAGAAACACTTATACTGGATGGACCAGCAGCTAAAATTGATGTTGAAGCAGCCAGTTCAACCAGCAACCCCTGAAACACTAAGTCAAGACTCCTCCTGTCCCATCACCCTGTCTTGATGCAAGGCATCTTCCCTGTCTCACATCAACATGTCACCTCAGAGGGCTCGCAGTGGGATCCCGTTGCATAAGCACAGAGAGCCAAGCAGCAAGCAAAGCTGTTCCCACGTCTGCTCTTCCCAGCAGGTAGGTGCAAGAAGCCCAGCCATGCAGGAGGAGAGCTGCAGACAGAAACGTGTCAGGCCATGCTTTATTTCCTCAGAAACCAGCACAGTTGGTGGGGAGGAGTTTGAAAGGGAAAAAAAAAGAAACCAAAACACCATAGCAGAGATAACTGAGATGTGAGCAGTGGTGCAGAAAGCATGATGGAAGCAGGTGAAAAAGTAAGATCCATACCCTTCTTCCCACGGACACCCTCCCAAAAAAGGTGCTTCACTCCTTCACCACAGCCTGCAAACCAGCTCTCTAGCATGTGCAGATATCCCCAGTGCTGCCCACTCTGACTCCAGTTTCCACGGGACCAGGATTTTAGCCTTTCAGTTAAAACAAACACAACTGCTCCACGCAGCCCAGACACAAAGCCAAAAGAAACTGCTCTGTCAGGAAGGTATTGGCACCTAAGAATCTAAATACCTCACTTTGAGACGGGCTCTCCATCCTGCCAATTCAGGCTATCCCACCTGTTGGCTTGGGATTAGCTTCCCACTCCAGTAAATCCTTGGCACAATCATGAGCTCCTCCTGTGGTTTATCTCACTCCCCATGCACAAGCTCTAGCCCTGGCAGTATTTGTCAAAGATGTCTCCTGAATTTCCTTATGCCGAGCAGCCACTCAGTTCCAGCCTTCTGCGGCCTCTCAAATTTCCTTCAAACAAGAGTCTAAATAAATAAAACTGAAGCAATTGTCTCAGTTGCAAGTTTTAGGGTAAGATTTTGGTGATACGAAGCCCATCCAAGGCTTGTCTCCTGTCTCCCAAAGCAATCAAAGCTGAGCTTTTATGGCACAAAGAACAGGGTAAGTGTAGATTGATTTTTCCTCCAGTGCATCCCAGGTCTAGGCAATAAGTTCAGGGAAATCTCAGCAGACACATAACACCCAAACACAACAGTAACAAGGATGGGAATAGATGATACAGCCTTACAAATCAAAGCTAAAGGCACCAGCAGAGCTGGTTGAGGTGGTATCAGTGAACAAAAATGGGACAAAAAAAGAGTCCTGCAGTTATACAGCACTTACTAGGAATTTAACCCAACATCAAAGACACTTGGATACAGCTACTGCAGTCTGATTTTTGATTACTCAACTGCCATTAATAAACATAATCAGAACATTAGTGACAAGACTGTTTTCCCAGTCCTTGCACCCTTACTGAGCTTAAAACCAGTGCTACTGGAGAGTGGATTTATTTACTACAACCAGTTTACAACATGTTTATTCACATCTGTGCCATGACCTTTCTGGTTGGAAAATTAGCAGTTATTAGAGGTAGCTAAAATAAAATAAGATAAAATAAAATTGCCACATTATAATTAAATTGTAATTATTATTGAAGTGTGACCTAAAAGAGTTTCCATCTGTGTAATACCCTTTCTTCAAATACACATATATCTAATATTTAAAAATAAATACAGACAGATCTCCTCCTCTGTAGGTGTAATTATACAGCTACATGATTTGTACACAGCCACACTGTATGTATATTCCCCAAAGCAGATCCAGTAGGCAGTATATGCATGAGAAGAAAGTTATAAACTATATTTAAAACATGATCATTACTCAGAGTATTTGACACCTCAAGTATCAAGAGATGCATTTGCACTGAAATCATACTCTGTTTGCTAATCACTCAAATGCAAGTTTCCTATGAGCTTCCTCTCCTCGACAGCAGGGTCCTAGCAAAGGCCTCAGCTATCTAAAAAGCCCAAGAAACATTTCCTGCTTGTCAATTAATGGCAAAACAGAACTGGCTACGTTCAAAATAATAAACAAAACCAGTGCAAATTCCTCTGAGCAGCGTTAAACTGCTGAATCAGCTCCTCCGTAATGCAGAGCAAAATGTAAAGCAGTCATCAGAAAAGCACTTAAAAACCAAAACAAAATCAAAAGTCTAAGTCTCTCCTTCAGAACAAAATCAGAGGAGGCAGCAGCAGGAGCACATATCACAGTGTCTCTGTTAACAAATCCCTTCATCAAATTGGTCTGGTTTGTGCATGTGTGTGAGATGAGTGTCTCTCCAATACTTCTGGCAGAGGCACTTATGAGGTGAGCCATGCCTAATGCCCAGTTTTTGTTGCTCTTTATGTAGAGGCCACAGGAGAGGCAATTTTTAAGTGCCATTAGCAGTGTGTTGCTTTGTGAGCACTGGTCACCACGTGTCACTCCAAGGCTGGAGTCACTTCCCACTGCAGCAAACCCGTGCGCTTTAGGGCTGTTCTTTGCAGCCCCGTCTGAGGCTGTATCTCTAGTAAACACCCAGCTGCATCCCCCCAACACGTTGCAAAAAGCATCCTCTGGTGATCAAGGTCTCACCAGCTTTGTGCAGACAGATGCAACATTAGTTGGAATCCTTTTGGTTGGAGAAGATCTTTGAGATTCTAAAGTTCAACCGTTAACCCAGCGCTGTCAAGGCCACCACTAAACCATGTCCCTTAGCACCACATCTACATGGCTTTTAAATACCTCCAGTGATGGTGACTCCACCACTTCCCTGGGCAGCCTGTTCCAGTGTTTGACAAAAGCATAGTCTGCTTGCTTGCTTGCTTGGTATGACCTGCTCTCCCCACACAGAGTAGAAGTCCCTTTGGCCCAGCTCCTAGGATGTCACCTCAGTGCTCCAGTGAGGACACGAGCTGCTGTAGCAGGCATGTTTCTAGGTTCACCTTAGGCCAGTCCCTAGCTCAGCTGGGGTGTTGCAAGGAAAACCCTGTCCTCAGTTTAACATCTAGCTCAGCCACAGTCTCTCCCCTGCACCAGCTATAGCCCTATGGGACCACCAGCCTGCCCAACCCACCCGCAGTGAGAAATGTAAGTAGAAATAGTAAGTGAAAGTCAGAATGGAACCTGCAAGGTCTGCAAACAGAAACACCCAATGTGATGCCAGCAATTTGAGGGGCCTGGATTTGACCTAAGATGTCCCTCCCAGTCCTACATCTCTTTGCAGCATGGTAGAACTCCACTCTCCGGCCCTTCAACAAATCCTGATGTAGTGGTGTGGGGTCAGAAGAGTCATTCTGATGTGGAGCAGGGCACATTTTGGAGAGAACACTGATATATCTTCTTCCCTGACCTGCTGTGTTTTGAAATGAAGCCAAGGAAGAAATCAGGAACTAATCCAGCAGCTCTGGAAATGAAGCAGATAGAGAGTTTTGGTTTTCATGACAACACCCCAACTGTGCAGAAATAACTGCAGAGAGGTGACTGGCAATGACCCTCTGGGGACAGCATGAATGAAATAATGGTGACAAGGGACTCTGAAAGTCACAGAGGAAGAATGGGATAGGGAGGTGTCATGAGAAGTGACAAACTGCAAAAAGGATCAAAAAAAGTCCCCCTGACACACCAGAACTGTCAGAATTGTCCACCAAAATGATCATAGGTGATGCTGGAGAGATTTGCAGACCACTTGTCTGAAGTCAGGCCTGACTGTAGAAACACAGGACCAGTGAAAACTCCTGAAGATGTGAAAGATCCAATTCTCAACTAAGATGGTGTATAAAGAAAGTATAAAATACCACTATACAAACACTCGAATGACTGTTTGAGCACCAAGACTGTTTTCTCTGCTGGTCCATGCTCTGAGAAATGAGTACTGCTTTCCTCCTGACTTATTCATGATGTTCGGGCAGTCTCATCAAGTTCACCCCAACTCAGCTCATGCAAAAAACAAAAGCTTGGAGTGTCACAAAGGGCATTTCACCAGCTTGGTGGAGGAGGGAATTCATAATGGTAACACTGCTCTTCCAGAAAGTGATGCAGCTCCAGGAGCTGTAAGGGGCAGGGAGGGAAGGTTATGGACTCAGACCAGCTTGTAGCTGCCTCTTCTGGGAAGTCAGGGCTTCCCATTGGGATGCAGAGTCAGCTACAAGGAGAAGGGCTTGAAGCATAGTCACTGCAGGGAGCTGTTTCCAGTTCATAATAAACACAGAAAAGGATGCTGTAATCAAGCTGCAGCTCATCTCTGTTACCCCACACATCCCTCCTCACACACACAGGGAGGCTGAAAAGAAAGAAAGGTGCCCTCAGCAGCCTACCTTGCAAAAAAAAGTTCATCTGTTTTTTCATACTAATCTGGCCACTGGCCTTTGGTTATTGCCAGCAGTGCTGATGCACACAACTGGAGCTTGCATCCTCCAGAGGAGCAGATATTCCCAAAGCAGGGAGGAGTGTGGTCACCTTCACTGTTCTCCCTGCTCCTGGACACAGCAGAGCTGGTGTCCAGACTTTAAAAGGAAAGAGTCACGGAGACTCGTGTGCTGGGGCTTTGCTAATTTCTTACTTTTTATCCTGTCAACAACCCTCAGAGATGTCCTCTCATGTCAGCACTGTGAGGAGGAGATATAACAAATGTGATAATGCTAGATGCTGGTGATAGAGGATGGAAAAGCAGCAGGTAGGACTGCATGCTCTCTCCAGGGAGAGGAAGTGAGACAAAATTGCCAGCTCAGAGCAGCCTGCTACCTTCATCATGAGGACCCTGTTTCCATTTAGCCAAGATCCATTCCTTACCATTCAGGGTTGCTTAGCACTTCTTTGCAGCATCCCAAAAAGATGCCCTGCTCCTGTCCAGACATGATGCATATTTTTAATATTATTAATAGCAATTGCTTTATACTCAAGGAAAACACAAAAGGGACAGAGGTACAAAATTGCCTTGAAGAGCATTGCCTTTAGTCCTGACAAAGAGCATCCTACAGGATATACTCCAGAGCCTGGCTGCATTTCATTCCCTGCAGGCTCTGCCCTCAGGAGAAGGTCAGGATGAGGACAGTGTCCTGTGTCCAGGGGCAGCAACAGCTCAGGGTCACCACCCCACTCCAGTGTGAAATCCAGCCCTGCTGCACCCTCCAGTACAGCAAAGGGGAAGAGGGAAGGAGCAGGTGATGGTAACCCAACACTGGCTCCAGCTGCCCAGCTGCAGGCAGGAGATCAGCAGCCTGTTATAAATAACCTAATCAGTAAAATAATCAGCTCTCACGTAAAGCTGATGGAACAAGCACATACATCGGTCTGGAAGCAGGGGATGGATGCATGGACAGAGACGTGGTTCAGGGCAGATCAAGTCCAAGGCAAATCCAAATACCTTGAAATTCATTCTAGCTCTTGGCCAGGCTGCTGGGAAGTATAATCCTTCACATTTTTTTAGTATTTTTGCAGGGAATGTGCCACAATCTTAACCTGGCCTACAAATTATTTAACTCCTTTGCATCTCCAGCCAGGAGAATGGAAACATTGTCTCCTGACTTAGGCAAAGAGCTGAAATACTGAGTGAGGAAAGGACCCCTGAAACACAGAGCATGTGTGTGCATAGAAGTCCACACAAACAGTCCACAATAGCAGTTGGCAAATCCTGATCAACCTAAAAATCAAAGAAAGGGTGTGAATTTTGCAGCTTCAAACTTCACATCTGCCTTCTGCTGCTAAACCAACTCTGTTGGGACTACCTTGCATGCCAGCAAGGTCCAGCCCAGCTATCATTTAAAATAACTCCCCTCACACAATTTAAAAATACCCCATACTCATGCCAACAGTAACTTCCTACCATGCCACAATCGCTTTGTATTTATAGCCAAAATTTATTCATGCCACACAACCCTGCACTGCCCCCAGCAGCAGATCCAACAATGTCTATCCCCATAAAAAGGGATTTTGTTAATTTAACAAGCTGCGGTGAAACCCATTTCTGCCCAGGAGTGAGTCCCAGCCACACCACCACAGATCCACATCAGCACAGGCAATGCAGGATTTCTCCCTCCAGCTCCCCACTAGACATGACAAGGCAAAGTCTCCCGGGGGTTAACACAAAGCTACAACCACTTCCATTTGAGCCATAATTGAAAATCAATAGGATTGGTAGTTTGAATGCTCATGTGCTTAAAGCAGAGGGCTGGGAGCTGGAAGCAGGAGTGATTTCTTCTCCTTGCCCTGATCTGAAACAGGGATTTTTTTTTGAGTTCCCTGGGCTTATGATCCAGAACCAATAAAACTGAGACAATCCACTGCTGGGTTGTGTAATTCACTAGAGCTTAAGAAATGCTGAGGCAGGCAGGTACATGGGACACGCTCCTGGAGAGCCAGTTACAGTATCACAGTATCATTCTGGTTAGAACAGACCTTCAAGATCATCAAGTCCAGCCACTACCCTAACTCTGCCACATCGACCACTAAACCCTGTCCCCTAGCACTACATCTGTCTTTTTAGATGTCTCCAGGGATGGTGGCTCAAACACCTCCTCAGACAGCCTGGATCCCCAAGTCCAACTCCCACCCCAGAACAGGATAACCCCAAAGTTCACACCATGTCCCTGAGGGCGTTGTCCAAATGTTTCTTGAATATTGTCAGGGTCGGTGCCATCACTGCTTCCCTGAGGAACCTATTCCAGTGCCCCACCACCCTCTGGATGAAGAATCCCTTCCTAATGTCCAACCTGAACCTCCCCCTGCACATCTTCCTACCATTCCCTCGGGTCCTATCGTTGGTCACCAGAGAGAAGAGGTCAGCACCTGCTCCTCCTCCTTCCCTAGTGAGGAAGCAGTAACTGCAATGAGGTCTCCCCTCAGTCTCCTCTTCTCCAGGCTGAACAGACCAGGTGCCTTCAGCCACTCCTCATAGGGCATCCCCTCCAAACCCTTCACCACCCTCATAGCTCTCCTCTGGACACTCTCCAGAAGCTTTACATCCTTTTTGTGCTGTGGCACCCAAAACTGCACACAGGACTCAAGATGGGGCCGCACCAGTGCAGAGCCAAGTGGGACAAGCACCTCCCTTGACTGGCTGGCTGTGCCTGCTGGATGCCCCCCAGGACTCGGGTGGCCCTCCTGGCTGCCAGGGCACACTGCTGGCTCATGTTCAACTTGCTGTCGATCAGAACCCCCAGGTCCTTCTCCACAGGGCTGCTCTCCAGCCTCTTGCTCCCTAGACTAGACAGTTGTTAGTAAATACAAGGGAGTGAGAAGCAGCGAAGGATGCCAAGTCTTCCTATTTTTTTTTTAAAGAAACATCAAGGAAAAGTCTGCATCAGCAATCCTTGCTCCACTTGACTAATACCAAGAAGCAGCAGTGCCAGGACACCCAAACCGAGATCAGCATCCAAGTGTGAAAGGTGCTGTACAAGACACGTGGTCCAAGCAGCCAAAAAAGACTTTATTGTTCTTGTGGGGATCAAGCTGGCTCTTAGGGAGATGCTGCTAACAACAGCTCCCCTCTCACATGTGCATCCCAACCTCTCCAGCTCCACTGACCAACATGGATGTCCTCACCCAACAAGTAAATTTCAACCTCTTCACTTGCTCCCTTCAGCCTTTTCCTGCTCACTTCTAGTTGCTGCATGACCTTGAAGGTCCAAAGAGGGAGGAGTAGCATGGACGAGGCAGAGGCATACCCCACAGTGCTCAGAACATCAGGAACATCCACTGGGAGGGAGCCCACTTCTGCTGTCAAAATAATGGACATTGCTACGTTACCCAACCTCTGCCCTGTGCCACCTGGGCCTCCAGGAATGGCCTTTCCTCATCTTGGGTGTCATGGCCAAGGTCTGGAAAGGAAAGATTTCACTAACAGGGTGAAAGACTTGTAGTGAAAGTGAAAGGGGAGGAAGCTGGAATCACTGATTTACCTTAAGTCAAGATCTGTGACAAGAGGAAAGGATAAAGGTGTCCCAGTTGCATCTTCTACCTCCTTTTTCAGCTGCAGGGAATACCACCATGCACTGCTCCACAATCACCCACCAACAGAAGGTGGTTTTAACCAAACCAATGCTCCAGTGTGAGCAGAGTTACATTGGATTAGGAGGATTTATGGCAGCATGACATAGTGTCCCTCTGCCACAGGAAATGCTGAGCTGGTAAATGCACTCCAATAACACCAGTGAGAGCATCTTATTTCTTTATTACAGCCCAAGCAGCACAACTCTTGTGGCAGTCAAGGTTTGTGCCATGCTCCCTGAGCTGGCTCACATCTGGCCCTCAGCTCCAGCTGATGAGCAGCTCCAAAGCAGCTACCCAGTTCCTATCAGATCCAAACTTCCATCAATCTGGAAGTGGTAACAGAAACCTGGTGTTCCCAGGCAGAGGCAGTCTCAGTGGAAAGCCTCATTTTGCCCAGCCCTGTTCACAGCACTGCTTAGAGGTGTCATTAAGAATCCAATCAATGTGACGTCATGGGTGTAATTGAATTATATGTATGCTCAGCAGACCCTTTCCACTTGGTATCCCCATTGGCTAAGGTTGAATTATGATGGATCATACACAGGGATACATGAAACATGCATGAATAACCCAAGCATGCATTTTTAATGATGCAATCCTGATAACTTTCCCCTCCTAACAAAATCAAAATGAATTAAACACAAGTAGCTGTCAGTGGCACTAAAAAAAAAAAAAAAGAAAAAAGAAAAAACCCTCATTTAAATGGCAACATGAAGTGTTCACCCAAATTGCAGTGTGACTGGGACCATTTGTTGTAATGATACCAATTAACATATCTATCCATTTAAAGTTTCCAGTGCAAAAAGAAAGAGCAGCTTGGGGGATATTAATGGCAGGGAAGAAAGGTGACGATAATGGATCGCAGGGAGTGAATAGGACTGAAATGAATGGGGTAATTCAGATGAATTGTCTGACAAAGGCTGGACAATCCCCCAGAAGAGCATGTCCACAGATAGAGGGTAGAGCTTGCAGGCTTGTGACATTCATTAAAATAAGGGCAAAAAGTGCAAACTCAACTGTCAGAAATTATCCAAGTTGTGCAGAGACCACTGGACTCTAGGGGTCTTCCTTGAGACACTGCAATGGCCAAGTTAACCTGAACATGCCAGATGAATTGTTCAGCTACACTGGCTTTTCTTTGGGGTAGAGAGGATTGAAAGACTCCTGGAGGTCACTTCCATGCATGTATTCTCTGATTTAACTGATAATGAGCAAAGAAGGGGGAATCATCTGCAGTGGTGGTTTTGTATCTTGGATTTGCACTCTGAATTGCTACTGACCTCTTCCAGACACAGTGCAAGAGTTATCTTGGACAAGTAGGCAACATGGGCCCAGAACTCTGTTTCTTTCTATGCTGTCAATATATCAACATCAATCACCTAACACACCCTTGTAAGCACTCTGTCCAGGGTTATAACTTCAGCTACCTGGGCTAACACCATTCTCATTTTTAAATCCCTAGAAAAATGGGCAGCAGCTCTGTAAAACAAAACAAAAGAAAAAAAACCCAAACCTGCAATTTTAAAAAGCCCTTGGGGACTTTTAAAGAATTCAAGTCATAAAGTCTTACTCTGCAGATGATAAGTTTCTGGTATGTTCAGTGAAAATCAGACATTTTTGTCTTGTTGCAGATTTAGTATAAAGCACAATGTCACAGACCTTGTTCCTAATTGCAGACAGGCTGGACACAGTGGCAAAGGACAGAGCCACAAGAGATGCCAGTGGAAGTCTCATAACAAGCTCATTAGCTCTAACATTAGACCCCATGTTCCTCAAGAACTGTCCCAGGGCCCCTCTCAGGGTTTATGCTGAACATGCTTAAGCAGCAAGTCTTTTGGAAGACATGTAGGGACAAGTCAATATGCTTCATAACAGATGAGCGAAGGGTCATCCTTTGCAATTAATAGCAAGAGAGTTAAATAAATATAAGAGAGATTGTTTATCATGTCCAAGTGGGTGGCTAGCATGCCTTACTTGCCTTTCTGCATGAATTTGGCATGTCAAGCACTATCAGCAGATTTTGAGGGTGATGGGATCTGTGTACAACCATAGCAGGGTGGAAACAGGGTCAGAGAAAAAAAACACTTATTTCCCGAGTGCAGCAGGATAACTCATTGAGAGAATGATCTTGCCTAGGGACCTTGAGGTTCACCCCTGTCCCATCACTACAGCTTGTGTAGCTTGTGCAAGTTCAGATCTTCTGCTGCAATGTCATATATGGAGTCGCATACCCTTGCAGCATGTCTGCACTGGCAGAGCATTTCACGACTCTCCCCCTGAGCATTTGAGTTATTTGTATAAAAAATAGGTAGCTATCTCCAGGGTGGGGTAGAAGTGATGCTTTGAACTCCACTGACTATACACAAGGACATCCTGGCTAGGAGGTGATCTGGTCCCCTTTCTTAAAATTATATATCTAGCTCTTTTCCAGGTAAATCCACTTTTAAGCATCCAAGAACAGAGCCCGAATAGTTTTGCTCTCTTTGCAACTCAAGAACATTACAACTTCCACACCTAGCAGCAGAGCTGGGAGGATAAATACCTTACTGATTTGATCTGCTGGCCAGCCAAATCCTACAGCTGGACAATCTCTGAAGTGGCACCTTAAGCAGCAGCCACAACACCCCAGGAGGAACGAACACAGCCTTGTTTGGACCACCAAGACTTCACTTCCCTTTAATAAACAGCCAAGATTTGTTAAGGAACTGGCATTTGTCAGGAGAGGAGGACTTGAAGACACCTGAAAAGGGCTCAATTTCTAAGGATGCTCACTGCACACTTGTTAAAATGCCAGCATTTCTGCTGCAGCAAAACTTCAGTGTCCAAAGTCACATCTCATTTTCATGATCATGGCTTTTCACAACAGAAAGCAGGTTTATGAGACACTGGAAGCACTGTCTGTGAACTGTTCTTTACAGACAAATCAACCCCACCATCCCTGCATCCCTTAGAAGAGCATTACAGACTTACACCGAAAGATTTTAAGTGAGGGGTTTGTTTTGTTTCTTTTTTTTCCCTTTCCCATTTTGCTTTACACTGACTTCTCTATGTAAATTTTAAATTGGGCCATAATTCAGAGATGGGTTTGTTTATCTTAAAGAGAGTCAATTCATCTTCCTTGAAGGAAAAAAAAAAAAGAGGAAGAAAGATGCTGCAGCTTTGTTAAATTTCAAAAATAAAAACACTTCATAAAAGCTGCTCAAAGATGGCACATCACTGAGAGTTACTTAAAATGCAGGCAGTGGGTTTTTTAACTGTTCCCGAGAAACATTCTTGTCAAACAGAATGAGGGCCATGAGGTTAAAACACAGGCATCATAACCTTTATTGCTTCATTTTTGTGAAGCTATTAACCACAGGAGGACCACAGATGTGCCACAGCTCCAGCAGCTGGAGTGAAATTCAATACCCACATCAGAACCTAATTTATGATCAACCTGTTGAGAGGGGGCAGGGAGGCCAGAGCCCAGCAGTCCTGTGTGCCACACAGCAGGGAAATCAGAGCTGCACCAGGGTCTAAGAAAAGCCTGTGTTGAAAGAGTTCAGCCAAAGCCCTTGCACAAACTCACAAGCACGTGTGAGGGGGAAGGAGCCAGAGCTCCCATCAGCAGTCAGGTCTTGCAAGTGGAAAATTTTGCATCTGAAAGCAGCTGAACCCCAACAACATCCAGCTTTGAACTAACAGTTCAGTTGCCTGGGAAGCCACTAGATGAAATCAAAGTGCCACTGTGTTGGGTGCAGGACATGCTCATGGTCAGTGACAGTCTATTCCCTCAAGAACTCACTGGCTGTGGAGAGAGGAGCGTAGGAGGCGTGTAGAGCAGAAAGCGTTTTGCCTGAGGTCATGCTGCAATCAGCAGCAGAGCCAGGAATAGATCAATGGTCCCTGCTCTGCCACTATGTCATACCAAATTTTTGCTGACTACACTTCATACCCTCATGTTCTCTGTATTGCCCCCAATCTGGTCTGCCCTTTCCTACCAACCACCTGCTCCACTTCATTCAGAGCTGCCTAAGGAACTTGCCCATTTCTACACTTTCCCCTTTTGGTGTCTGTCTGCTCCAGTTACTTGTAACCTTCTGCTGGAACGTTCCTGCAGGAGGTTCCTGACCTCCTGCAACTGGAATCATACTGGTACTACCTTTGAAAATATCCTGATAGCATCTTTTCATGCACAAATACTTCCTCTCTTCTTTGATCCTACCCATCCTATTATAACTTGAGTCTCCAAGCTACATGGAAGTATGTTGAGCATTCCAAAATATGCTCTTGAAATGTGCCCCATCACCCAGAGCATCACGTGCTGCTGGTGATTTGATGCCCTGTCCATGTGCACCAGCAGAATTCACTGGGATAACATCAGAGCCAGCCCTGGGATTGCTGTGACTGTCAGATGTGTGATACCAACCAGAGACCAGCCTGCTCATCCACTCCTAACTCTGAATTTGCTGGCAGTGCCCCCGGTCACTGCAGATGCCATAAATTCTGCAAGCTCCCTTTTCCCTTTTAAATGAGCTCACAGTTTTTTTCCTAAGCTTTTAGCAGTTTAAGGAGCACTTGTAACAACAGCAAAACGAATCAATCACTTAGGGGGGCACACATGCTGGGTCTGTTTGCAGCCCCTCTTGTCCTCTAAACCATGTGGGTTGATGTTGCAGCTCATTGTCCTCACTCTCAAGCCATCGCCCATATGTTCTATGCCACTGCCTGGCCAGATAAGAGCATCTGAGTTTCACAGAAGAGGTTGGAACCCACCTTAAAATGTAGGAATTTAGGACAGTACCAAGGACCAAAATAAATGGCCCCATCTGAGCAGGTTAATAGAATTCCAGCAGCAAAATCATGCATAAGATAACCCTGCACTGAGCTTTTCTGTTATCATAATGTTGGGGCACCACACAACCACTAAATGTTCATGAGACCTCTGACAAAGCAGGGAAACACCATTACTGTCACTTACAGACAGGGAACAGAGATATAAAAGGTGTTTATATCTGAACAAGTTGCTCTCAGCTCCCTTTATTGTTGGTGGACAGAGACATTTTTAGGACACAATTCATCTGACCTAAAATAAGCAATTTTAGTGTCCTGCAGGATAAGATATCTCCTAAAAGGTCTAATTTCTCTTGCTGGACTGAAATGGGAGCTGACAATACCTCCTGTGGATGGAGAGATCTACATTTAATGAAATGAGTCTCTACCCTCCAAGAGGTGGGTCCATAAAAGTCAACAGCAGAGCAGAAGCTGAACTCAGGCTTCTTATGTTTTAATCTGATGCTCAGATCAAACCATAGGTGGACATTCAAGATGAATAAGGCCAAAGGGCCAGCCAGCAGTAACAAAATTGTGGATGAAGGAGATGGAAGAGGTAAACCTGAAATACTCTAAAGGGCAAGGTCAAAGGGTAGTCAGGCAAAGTAGCTATTGGAAGAAGGCAACTAGATGACAGGACAGCAGAAGAACTGGTGTCATATGCTGTCCACAAGATGCAGCAGATGTGAGGAATATTCACTGATTATCCCAGTGAACATGTGTGGGGCAAACCTTGCCAAGACCCCATTATCAGTCCAGAGTTCAGTCCTTTCCCAAACACCCTCTTCCCACACCCCTCTACTTTTACAGCAGGAGAAATCCTTATTTCTTGGACAGATGAATTCAAGATTACCCAGAGACCAGAGAGCTGGTGGCACACAGGGAACATAACCAAGAGCCCCCAGTTCCAACACAGCACTCTAGGCTGAAACACTGAAGCTGAACTTTTCGGGGACTTGACTCCAAATCCAAACTTTGCACGTTCATAAATAATAAACTAAAAAATTAAAAATAACAGAAGTAGGTTTGGAAACCAAGTGACAAAGCTGATCTGTGCATCTTGGAGGAGGGAACTGCAAGGCAGCCACCAGTACGTTTCCATCAGGGGAGTGAAAACAGATAATACCTGGGCTTTCCTCAAGTAATTAAAGAACAGTTAATGAAATCACCTTCCACCCACGGAATTGACAAAACACAGAAAATAAGTCACGTCTGAGTCTGCCAGAGCATCCCTGGCATGGACAAGGAGCCTGATGGCTGGTGTATATTTAGTGCCAGTGATATCATCTTTCCTAGCAGGGCTTGCCTTCTGCAGAGAGGAGGACAGCACTTCCATGACAATGTCAGTGTGAGCTTTAAGAGGAAAGTGCCTGAGATTTCCTTAACAGGAAAGAAAGCAGCACAGTGGTAGCCTGGGCTGCATCACAGAGCAAGAGACAAGCAGGGGCTGCAAAGCATTGTCAAGATGAAAACCCAAAGGGAAAAGAAAAAAAACATAATAGCTACGCTGGTATATTAAGAACTAGTAGCTGTTAGTGTAATGAGTTTGTGGTTATTCAGGTCCTGTTGACCATTGCCCCATTGTAACCTGGCACTTCTCAGAGCTTTGCAGGATGGGTAGAGCTCAGATCCCCCCAGCAGGTTCTCCTGCTTCAAGCTAAAGACAAACCATTTTTAGCACAGTAGGGCATAAACCACTTTGGTGAACAGTCCTGCATCTGCACATACATGCATTGTGCTGACAACTTGTTAAAAGCAGAACATTGCAATACTATTTGCAACAGGTCTTTTAATCTCTTGCCCTCCATTGCTTCTTTGCAAGCCCCTAAAAAAAGTCAGATTCTCCTAAAAATGAGACTGGCTTTAAAATAATGAATTAACAAGCTTCAGCTTGCTATTATAATTACTAAACAGTTTGTGTCAGGATGCATTTGGGACTCTTAGCATTTAGGTGTTGCATTTACCTGCATTCTTCCAGCCCAAGCAGCCCCCTTCCCTAGAAATAATTATATCTCAGTCACACAGCCTAAAGCCTTATTACATCTCTAAATGAACAGATGCAATACACCAGGGTAGCTTTGCAATACTCACCATCCTAAAATCTTTTCTTTTCCCACTATATTATGATAATTTATTTCACTACTGGGGCTCCCAAGTGAGTTTAATTCTCCAGCTTCCAAGCAGACAAAAATGCTAACCCGGCAGAAGAAGTTTAACAAAGAGCTTAAATGCTGCAGTCTCACAAGATCTTTCACCTCTCCATACATTGCATGCTAAGATAGATGTGGAAGAAAAACAGAGTTAGAGTTTGGAAACATATTCTTTTTCTCCATGAATAATAAATTAGCAATAAATTCAGAATTTAGGTGGGATTTGGGGAACTAATTTACATCATCACAAGGGTGAGAAGGGGCTTGAAAGCATCAAAAGACACTGACTTTTCCATCTCAGAGTAGAAATACCTGCAAGAAGGAAACTAATGAAACAAAAAAGAGAAAAGGGGAGGTGGGGAGGTTAAATAACTGTAAGTAGTTGTTTCATAGACCATAAAACTTTCAGAACTTTGAACGTTTGTTTGTTTTCTTAAAAAAGGAGGAGGGAGAAGCAATCAGTTTTGATTTGGCACAGGACTGACTGGTGGGTTTTTTAATGTATTACTTTTGTAAAATTTTCTCCATTCTGTAGAATATTAACAAAATTAGTTGCTCTCATTGTAAATACAGCCAAATAATCAGCCCTGTGAGGATGCCAAGGTCCAACACAGATGACACTTACCAACACAGAGATGCTGTCTGAAGGGCAGGAGAAATGCATTAGCATACACTGCATCACTCAGGTGACCTCTATCATCAACATGCTCCCTTGGACCCCAAGGAGATAAATCAATTGCATATGAAATCCACGAGAAACCCACAGAAACTTGTAAGCAGTGGGGAAAAGATCAAAGTGCCTGCAGTAGGAGAAACCACATCCACCCCAGCAGATATCACAAGTCATAAACTCTCCCTGATAACCCTGCTTTAATCAGCCAGATGACAAATGAGGCAAACACAGGGAAACTGGTACAGTGCTGATCACTATGTTTAATTAGATTTCATCAGAATGGTTCTGAAAAATTAATATGATGAGGTCTCTACCAGTCTCAGTGATAACCTTTGCCCTGACATCGTTGGAATTGATTGCCAGCTTCAATTAAAAAAAAAGTTACAAGAAGTCAAAAGGAAAGATGACTCTAGACCACAGCCATGAGCATCCCAGCAGGGTGGGATACCAGCATGGCTGGCAGTAGAAACAATAGTTTGCATTTCCAGGATGCCATAGATCCAAGAGCACACTGGTGGCCTTTACCAACATACCACATCAGCTAGAAAAACAACCATCAGCAAAGCTTCCAAAACCCACCCAAGTCCCTTAGGAGTTCCAGTTTTTTTAGCCGAAGTGACCCAGCCCTATGAATCAGCAGCAGAACATATTCATCATGACAGAGTATAATCAGAGCTGAAACCCACAGATGCCTGGCTCCCAACATTCCTCTCTAGACTTTGCTTCTCTTGGCAACCCCAGGGTCCTAACCTATCTCCCATTAGAATCTGGGAGGCTCTGTTTGTTTCCAACACAATTCCAGGCCCACTGCACCAAGGGGGATCCCATCTTGGAGGCACCAGCCCATACTTGGTGCAATACTGTTGATATATAAGCACAACCCTTACCAGGAGTGATCTTCCAGGGGATGGATATCTCATGGGATGGATCTTATGAAAGGGATATCTCCATTAACACAGTCCTGATGTCTATAGTCAAGTACAGATACCAACCCAGCTAGGACAGTCATTCCTTTTTGGGGTCTTGTATTGAAATACCACTCCAACTCAATCCCCTTTAATTTAGGAGATGTATGATGATCCTTGGGGTCATAGCTGATAGAACGCTGGCCAGTATTAAGAAAGTAAAGCAATGACAGAGTCAAGTTCATGAAAAAGGTATTACTGACATTAACCAAGACTGGGCATCAGCAGGTTACAGCCAAATCTATAGGGTTAGCTGCTGTTATCACAGACAGCAAGATGCTTTCTGGCCACCCCAGGAACAGCAGTAGTTGTTCCCAGGGTGGACTTGGCTGCTGGAGCCAGAACTGGGCTTTGCTGGAGCCAGAACTTTCATTAATTGTCCTGGTATAGCCTTCAGTCTGTATTTCTACCCCTCACCCAGCAATGATAGGCTTTCTAATTTCAGAAAGGAGCAAGAACCTGCAGTTCTTCCGTATGGTTTCATTTAGGAGAGGTGAAAGGCTACTGAAAGGGTTTTGGAGAAGAAAAAAAGTGTCAGAACAAGCAGGAACAGATCCCTGAATCCTGCATAGCAACACATGTCTTCACTCCCGCAGACACCATATGGGTCAGGGTCTACAGAACCCAGCACAACTCCCTCATGCTTTCCCCCAAGCTTCACACAAGTCCAACAACCAGCAATCCATCAAAGCTTGATTGCTCTCAAACCAGTCTGCCACCAAGATGATGAAGCATAGCAAGCCAAAGTCATCAAACCCCAGTGAAAAATGCACAAAAGTGAAGAGATCAAGTTGGAGAGGAAGAGAGGGATTTTATTTCTGCCTCCCTTCTCTCGGCTCCACAAACACCAAAAAGCAGCATTCACAAGTGGTGAATATCTAGATGACATTAAAGCTCCCACACTAGGGTTCATAACCACCATGCTGATGCTGAGGGGCTGCTGCACACCAGGGAGCCTGGGTGTGTGCAGGGGAGAAGTGGAGAGAGGCTCTTCAGATTAGCTCAAGCCCAAAGTTGCTTATCCTAACAAAGGGAGGCATATTCATTTTTCTCTTTTAATAAAGATCTGGCTCATAAATCAAACCTCTGATTCCTACACTTTGGAAGCCAATTGAGAGAAAGGCTCTTCTTGAATACCCAAGGCCCCACTATGCAATCTGCAGTGTCTTCTCCAACTCCAGTAACACTGTTAATGGCACTATTTTTGTTTGCTGTTATGAACGCAAACTGCCTTTATCACACCAGGAATTGGGCCTTTGATCACCCCCAGAAATGCCCAGCTCTGGGTCACAAGTTGAGCAAAAGCCTCTCCCAGTTTAAGCATCAGCGGTGGGGAGGAGAATTAGTTAAACTGAGCAATTCCCCAAGTTTCCTCAGGGCTATTCATAACTACTTTTTAAATTAAAGGGTTCCTAGAGGTGGGCTGAGAAAACTATTTAAGGCAAATTGTTTCCACAGAGTGGTAGCCAGAGAACAAAGCCAGAAAGGCATGAGTTTAAGCTTTTAAGCAATATTTTTTTTTTAAATGTTCACACACAGAGATATGCACATTTTAAAAGACATTTCAAATTACAGGGGAAACAATACGAATCTTTGTCAATGGCTATTTTGTTTTCAGCCACTCTGACCCTACTCTGTTGTCTCTGCACAGCAGTCATTTCTAGCACCTGGGAAACGAGCTAAAGATATCAGTCCAGACTGCAGCAAATATGTGCAGCAAATAGTCTAACTGAGACTCTCATCAAAGCCCTGGACAACGTCAGGAGTGAACAGTTGGAACAGGCAGGTTTCACGCAACGTGTATCCCGTAGGCACAATGGGATTCCTGTGAAGGGCTTCAGAGAGAACAGGGAACTGAACCTGGACAACATTTTCATGGTTTACATCTCCATCAGCATCCAGTTCTCATCTTCTGTTTCCTATCTAAAGACAGGATCTGTCAAATTGGGAAATCTACACCACCAACCATCTGCAGCTGAACCAGAGATCAGTCTTCTGGTCAATGAGAGAAGGCAGAGATGAGATGGGCTGCAGAGGGGATTTGGGGCACAGGTATGGCTGCAGAATGGTGAGGGGGACAGAGTGGAGGATGGTGAAAGGAGGAGATGGATGCACAGTGCCTTATCAGGGACTTGCTGTTCTTTCAACTAGCTCCCTGATAACATATGGAGCTTAATCAAATATGCAAATGATGTCCTATCTAGAGTCAAGAGAAAGAGAAATAAACCCAGAGACCATGCATGAAAACATGCTGATGAAATGAGGGAGTTGGTAGAAGGTTTCCTCTTTTTGATAAAATTATTTCAAAAGATTAAATTAAAGCAAAACCAATTAGGCGAACCGCTCTTAAGCCGACTTCCCGTAAGAAGGGTCAGCAGGCAAGAGGCATTCAAATCAAAGGCAGATGCAAGAGGCACTTCAAGGGCTCCCTGAAAAGTCATTATCCCAGTCAAAAGGGAAGGGGATAGAGAGGAGGAAGAAATGACAAGAGCCATTTTGGCTGAGCATCTATCCGGGCATTAGATGGCGTGTATGGGGAATTAAGTTGCCTCTCTGTATCACCCTGGAGAGCAGAAGTGACAGGTGAAGACTAAAGTTGATCACCTAATGTCCCACCCAGAGTGCTTCTCAGAGAACAGAGGGATGAAGACGGGAAGTAAATAGACCAAGGGTGCACAGGGATGTGTCTGCTTTTCCTTGTATCCCACCCCTGCGTGGTTTCCATCAACAGAACAGCCATGCCAGGTTTTGCTGCCTGAATACTCCACATCTCGCACAGAGCCACTGACACCATGCAGAAAATCACCTGCTGCAACAAGGCAGGAGAAAACCAATATCACTGCAAACTGTCCCATGGGAGGCTGCAGGATCCCTGGATTTCAGCAAGTAACTTGCAGCAGAATATTCTTATCTGTCTCTTTGCTTCTGCTTTTGTCACCAACATCGCCCTGCCTGGGCAGGGTGCATCCTCAGCCCACTGTAGGGTTATCCAGCTCAGCTGCTTTGCAACTGGAAACTTGTCAAATTCAAGCTGCAGCTTCTTAAAAAAAGAGTTGGAAGATCTGATGGTACAATCTGCTGCCTTCCCTGCTGCAGTGGGTCCAACAGAGCTCCTTATTTCTGCTGGTGTAGGAAATAAGAACACATAGTACAGCACCACTGATGTAGAAGGCACAGCAGCAGCCAGCAAGCCCCGCTGGACCTGGCAGTACAGGTTGCACCTGGAGGGATTAGACAGTCATTTACAAATCTCCTTGCACGTTCACAAGTTCCCATCTCTGACAGGACTCAGAGGCACTGTTATACTAGAACCTCAAAAAAAAAAAAAAAAGAAAGAGCAGTACTCAAGAACACGTGTATGCAAGGCAGCCAGCAAGAGCACAGCTCAGCCAAACCCTGCACACCAGCACGGAGATCGCTGAGCAGTCAGAAAGCAGAGAGGGGTACTTGAGGGAGAGGCATGGAAAATTAGTTGCTCTCTGCCAAAAAGCAAGCTCTGATTCTTGCTGGGAGCAGCAGCCTTCCTAGCAGGGGGGAAAAAAGAAAGTTTTCCTACTGCAGTTAAATACTGCAAGGAGGAAGGAGCTAAGTGCAGTGAACTATGCTGGCACGTTGTAGCTGCAAGTCTCAAGGCCATGGAAAGGAGGGCTCTGTAAGGCCAAGCACCTGCCTGCAGTGACAGAGCAATTAGTGGGTATTTAAATCAAGTGTCAGCTGCACTGGTTCAGCAGCAGAGTTTGGATACAGGCCCTCTGATGTGGTTTAGGGCCTGGAGTTTTGCAGCAGAGGACGGATCACAGGGTAACCCAAGTTGGAAGGGAGCTCAGGAGATCTCTAGTCCAACCTCCTGTTCAAAGCAGAGTCAGCTGTGAGATCAGACCAAGTTACTTTGTCCATTCAGGCCTTGAAAACCTCCAAGGATGTCTCCAGAGCAGAGAATCACCCAGTACAAATAGATGTCCCTGCCCAATGTCCACAAAGATTCTCCCCCTCTACTCCACTCTCGTGAGATCTCCTCTGCAGTACTGCGTCCAGTCCTGGAGCCCCCAACACAGGAAGGATGTGGAGCTGTTGAAGCGAGTCCAGAGGAGAGACATGAAGATAATCAGAGGGCCAGAGATCCTCTGCTCTAGAGACAGGCTGAGACAGTCGGGGTTGTTCAGCCTGGAGAAGAAAAGGCTCCGGGGAGACCTTAGAGCACCTTGCAGTACCTGAAGGGGCTACAGGAAAGCTGGGGAAGGACTTTTTACCTTTATAGGACAAAAGGGGAAAGTTTTAAACTGGAAAAGGATAAGTTTAGGTTAGACATTAGGAAGAAATTCTTTAGTGTGAGGGTGGTGAGACACTGGCCCAGGTTGCCCAGGAAAGTTGTGAATGTCCCTCCCTGAGAGTGGTCAAGGCAAGGTTAGATGGGGCTTGGAGCAATCTGGTCTAGTGGGATGTGTCCCTGCCCATGGCAGTAGGTTGGAACTAGATGACCTAGGGTTACTTCAAACCCAAACCATTCTCCGATTCTATGATTCCCACCACCACCCCTTTCAGGGCTGCCTGCTCCTACACCCAACACAAGCACCAAGTGCTAAGTACACCACAGCTACCAAAACCACAACTTTCCAAATGCTGCAGCCAGAAAACTGAACTACTTTTTAGGCATCTAAGCTGGCAAAAACCTCTCAAAGAGGGACCATATATCAACATAGGATGCAGACAACTGCAGCCTTCACAGACGTCAAATACAGATGGGAAGCAATATCGCTCCATCACAAGTGAGTGAAGCACCCGGACTCCCACTGATTTAGGAAGCTGTGAGGAGAGGCCAGGGTGAACAAGCCCCTCTTGCGGAAACCAGCTTCTCAGCAGGAGCCAGAGGCTCTGCAGCATGTTTTCAGAGCAGTCAAGTCCACTTGCCAAACAGTTGGGGGGGTAGAAAAAATAAAAAGTATAAAAAAGCCCCGATGCTTTCAAAGCAGCAGACGGAAGGAGAAGGAAGCAGAGTTTCTCACAGACATTCTCACAGAGCTGTCAGCAGCAGAATATCCTCCAGGGAATATCAAAACCAAGCAGGGTTTCTCATCTTGTATGTATTCAGAAACCTCCTTGCCTGGAGGAACACTGAGGATCTCTGTCTTTTCCTGAAGTTATCATGAGACTGTAAACCTGTGCATGGCCAAACCAAGGCTCTCTCATTAGCTTCAGCTACTGGGATGGGAAGTGAGGTATGAGAAGAGAAAAGGAAGACACTGCACTCCATGTGGGTACACCATGGTATTACCAACCCATTTGGAGTTCAGTTGCCCATCTCTGCCCATCTTTTGCACCCTTTTACCTTGTTCAAACTGTTTTGCATTTAAAAAAATCTATTTCATTCATCTGTTGCCCACTCTAGAGTAATCCAGCTGTGTGGAAGGGCCCAATACACTGCCAGTCCCATCAGGATCAGCTGCTCTCCCTTGCTTAAAGGACTGAACCCTGCTCTGGGAAGGCATCTCACCCCAAAATGTGATGGGGTACTGACTGAAGCAAGAAGACCTGTGACTTAGCAGTAAGTGATGATGATGATGACAGTGGCCCAGTTGCCTAGAGAAGTTGTGAATGCCCCATCCATCTCATCAGGACAAGGGACAACAGGTGCAAGCTGGAGCATGGGAGGTTCCATATAAACATAAGGAAAAACTTTTTCACTGTGAGGGTGACACAGCACTGGAAAAGGCTGCCCAGAGATGTTGTGGAGTCTCCTCCTCTGGAGACATTAAAGACCCACCTAGATGCATTTCTGTGTGACCTACTCTAGGTGATCCTACTCTGGCAGGGGGATTGGACTAGATGACCTTTCAAGGTCCCTTCCAACCCCTAACATTCTGTGATTCTGTGATCCTTGCAAGTGTTCAAGGACAGGTTGGATGGGTCTTGGAGCAACCTGGTCTAGTGGGAGGTGTCCCTCTCCATCCAGGGGGATTGAAACTAGATGATCTTTAGTGCCCCTTCCAACCTAAACCATTCTGTGATTCTATGATTCTATAACGGAGCTGCAGGTTTGGTTGTCCTTCAGGATTACCTTACTAAAGCAGTCCTGACACTATCATAGACCAAGGTTCATTTTGTCAAAGCCACCAGCTGACTCCTTCACCAGCTATCAGCAGTTGTCACCCTCCCCTTTGAGGCAAGCAGGTTGTAAACAGCAAGGTAGAATCCAACCAGGAGACCTGTCAGCCAGCTGATGGAATGGAATAACCATAGGTACGTGGCCAGAGACTGGCAGGGGCTCAGACTTGCATCTACTTTCCAATCCAATTAACTACCCAAGAAAGACCCAACACAACTGTGAGATGGGCCAGAATGAGAATCACAAATCCAAGCTCTCTGATCTAAACATCTCCCTGTGGCTTTTTGTCTCTGGATCCAAAAATTAAAGCAAAGTCTCATGAATTCGGGGTAATCCAGAGGGTGGTTCATGAAACTGGTCAATATTGAGAGTTTTCTACTAAATAGAGGTGATACCTGAGGGGAAGTGCTGGCCAGATTTCAGAGCTGTCTGATCTGAATGAGAACCTTCACACCAAGTGGCAGTCCAAATCTGAAAAGCCCTTCAAAGACCTCAAAATGATGGGATTTTAATAAAAAATGAAATGCAGGCCACAGAGTGAAAGAACTGTTTTTTAAGCCAAATTTCCTTCTCTGTGAGGAATTTAGCATAGAAAAGGCTTTGAGTGAAATATTTTGATGGAACAAAAAAAATACTACTTATGGGAAAGTTTCAAATGAATGTAAATTACTACTACTCCATTTTCGACTAAACATTTCAAAATGGACAAGGAGCTTTGTTTTGTTAGACGTGCAAATCCTAGGGTTGTTCCCAGGTTGCCATTTGTAAACTTATGACCCATAAATTAAATACTAGTGAAGGAATACAAGGAATATTTAATACTGCTATGCTCTTTTAGTGGTGACAGGTATTAGTGGCAGATAATTTGGCCAGACACACCAGAAAAGACATCCAAAACAAGCACAGAGAACCGTGCAAAGCATCTCCACAGGTACATCCCTGGCTTTCTCCTGCCACCAGATGGAAGAGCTAAGAGTAATAAAAGAGTGTGCAAAGGAAAAGAAAGCCAGTGGATTTTGGCACCTGGCTGGTTTACAGCAAAATCGTTTGTAGGAAGAACATACTCAGGAATAACTCCCCTTCCCAATGGTTGACTACAGTGCTGTTTGCAGAGACAAAACAGGACTTTGTTAAACTCAAGTGGGGCTTTCGTATCTCCTGAAAAAAATCACTAAAAATTCCCAGGGGTTCCCATTTGACTTTCAGCCATGGGTTTTGTTTGAAGCACCATACATAGGAACTCATCCTGCCAACAAAGCCATCAGGCACCTCAGTACACTATAGCTGTGGCAACGCTTCCCAGCTTTGTATGGAAGCACCACGGGCTGGTCAGCACAGGAGGCAATTACAGATACTGGGATCCGATCAGAACACTGCAAGATTAAATACTTCTCAATAAAAAGTACCGCAGGACTTTTAATGCCCACAAGTGGTCAGGAGATGCTTTTCCATCTCATCTGATTCATCTAGTTTAGCTGTCTGGCATGATCACACCTCACATTTAGTGCATTAATTTTCCCCGACTCTTCTTTGAACAAGCAAAATATTTCTGGCCCTTTGCAGGAGGGAAAGTAAGGTAAGGAGGCACACCAGGAGTTTCTAGCAGAGCAAAGAACTGAACCCCACTGGTTCCCAACACACTCATCCCTACGGCATCTTTATCCACCCCCAAGATGCCACCAGAACCCTTCAAATCTTTAATCCAAGAGCCACCCTTCTCCATCCCCAAGACACCACCAACACCCATCACACCTTTAATCCCAGGGCTCTGGTTTCCATAGACAAGATGTGGACAGGGGGAATTTTTCTTTTCTGTAGCTCTGCATTTTTATCCTATTTATATCTTCCTTCTGCAGGGCCAGGCTGTGCTGTGGACGAGCCAGCAGAATTGGAGGGCATATTTCCACAGCACATTATTCAGTGCCTCCCCGTTGGTCTGTAGCTGTGTGAATGAGCGAGGGTTGCAAAATGTATTTTGCCTGGGGCAGTGAAATAGCTGGGGCCAACCTTGTCATTCTGTTTCACTCACTGTTTTCCCACCCTATCTCTATCTTGGCTTTTCCTTTTCTTTCTCTCTTTGTTGTCTTGGTTACATGGGCAGATTCCTGATATGCTGCTAGTTTTCATTTTAATGATACGTTCCTGTAAAGCACAATATTTTACTTCAGTTGTGTGTGCCACTGGATAAATTCCTTTGACATATGTGACATTTGTATATCAACTAACAGATATTGCTTTATGACTCTGGGTACTTTGCAGCACATTCACGGATTGCATGCATCAAAATCTGATATACAGTCTGTCTCCTTTGTATAAAAACACACACAGAGGAAAAGACTGAAACTGCAGAAAAAATAAAGTAAGTTTCTCCAAAACCATCTTGTAATTACTTGCAGCAAGTCTTCCAACAGCTGAGTAGATCCTGCTATCTTGAAGATAATCTAGTAACTCCTCTTTTTGTGCTATCCAAAGTACTTCACGTAGCTTGACTGAGTAGCTGCACTGCACCAGGAGGAAGAGCAGCATGTACCATGCATGGTGGGATCCAGCAAGCAGGGGAAAAAAAAAATAGACAGCTCCTGGGCTTTGTCCACTGGTACATGGAGTTCCATCTAATCCTACAAAGCTTATTCCAATTTAGCCATAGGCATTTTTTAAAAAACATAAATCAGGCTTCATGCTGACATAATGGATTATGCTGGAGTCACAATACCAGTGTAGTTTTTCCCTTGCTTCCTATTCAAAAGCACCTGATTGATGAGACAAGGTGGAAAATAAAGCTTCAAAAAGCCCATGAAGCCCTGGCAGAGTTTCAAGTGAAAATCCTGAGTGCCAAACTGGCCCTGTGTGGCACCCAGAGGGGAAAACAGGCTGGTGTCCCAGGAGCCCTGAAGGAGGGCAGCTTTTGGGGGAGTCAGTGTTTGCAGAAATCATAGCAAGGATGAGGATGAACCTGCAGGAACTGAAGGTTTCCAGGAGCCTGCATCAACTGGTGCAAAACTGCCACACGTGTTCAAGGGAGCCCCATTTTAATTTGAATTCTGACTCTCTGGTGGAGACTTATTCAGCTGAGGAAGATCTCAGCCCAATGCTCCAGCACACAGACCAAATGCACTACCACAAGCAGAATATTCAGCACATAAGGAAAAAGGGAATAAAATCCAGCTTCCTCCAATTACATCAGCTAGTTCAGCTCCCCTTTTCTCATTCTTTACCCTATAAGGCTGTCCCTGCTCTCTGCCACAGTAAAGCTTTCTCACTCCTATTTTCCCCTATTAAAAGGAATTAGATCTTGGATTCTGCAATGTGACCTGCAAAGGCAGTCAGAGCCATGTCTGAGTTTGCTCCTCCTGAAGCCAAAAGAAAAATGAAAAGCTTGCATGTGCAGGGAAGCTGCAGTCATTCTTCACTGCTTAGGTCTTTTGGATATTTACCATTCAGATCTCAGCTCCCCACTTCTGCCTCCTCTCAAGAGACTGGAGAAATAAACAGTTTATTATGATATTACAGATGACAAAGAAGCAAAACCCAATTAGCCAGGAGAGGAGATTATTTTTATTACAACTGTTTAAAAAACAATTTGGCTCCTTTTCCACTGCTTGAATAGACTGTCTTAAAAAATATTCTCCTCTCAAAAGCATCTGTAGCCTTTACTCTGTTAAACAAAGCCAGAGATTTTTGCCAGTGGGTAGGATCCCATTCCCTTTGCAGACCACCCTCAACATGAGGGCAATGCCATCTCAATTTACAACCCTGATTTTCTTTGCTTAAAAAGAAATAGGTAGAGGAACAAAACCAGAGATTTCAGACTTTTCTTAAGCATCCATGAACAAATGACTCCCTTCCCCATGTCTGCTCTGTCCATCTTATACCCAAGCAATAGTGGGTCACTTTTTTATAACACCTTCCTTTCCCCACCTTGGAAGTTTTTATTTGCAAAAGGAACTCAAAGAGCCACCAACACCCAATGCAACCCCCAAGGCTCTGCCCAACCTCCCCTCCCAGCTTCTCACCCATCTCCATTATTAGTGCAAAGCCACAATCTCCTTGCACATACAGTGTCCTGCAACACTCCTGAGCTGAGCATTGAGGCTGACAACGTCAGAATGGCATGTAGGGGTTGAAATGGAGGCAGTGTCCATCATTAGCATGAGAAGGCCACTTCTAATGCCTCTTCTTGCCCTCAGAAAACCACAGGTAGATGATTCCCAGCTTCCACCTCTGAAGCCTCTCTACTGTTGCCTTACATGGCAAACTACAGAGCCACAGCCATGCAACAAGCATATTTTTAGTGAGAATGCAGTGAGGAACATAAACACACTATTCTACTTGAGTTTATGTGGCATCAACCATAAACATAATACTCATTATTGTTCAAGACACAACTTTCTTTTGATGAAAACGCTCTTCATGCAGTACAAGAACCCAGCCTGACCTAAACTGAGCAACCTCTAATCCCATGCTGGGCTCGTGGTGAAACCACAGTCCAGTCACATTGCTCTCAAGAAAGATCTCCAGAACCCTGTTTCTTAACAAACTTTAGCCACGGCCAGTTTTTCTCCAGGATGCACAGATACCCTGTGATCAACTACTTCATTAGGGATGATCTGAACACAAAAAAAATCTGTTGGATATAAACTGCCTCAAGTCTGACTGTGGCTGGGTCTGTGGTTTGACTTCAGAAACATTCATTTGCTAATGAACAACAATTTGGAAGAAAGATTCTATCCTTTCTCACATCAACTCTATCCCTCAAGGGTGAAACAGTTTGGGTTTTTTTGCCGACTAGAACCTTTTCTATCCCCAAAATAGGTGATGCAGCTTTGGAGAAAGACTGTGCTCACACTCAATGCAACACTGCAAAACTCCATAAGAACACGAAAATCTGATTTAAAAGACCACATTAGGTCTTACCTTCTTGAGTTTCCCACTCTTGGTGCCCACAAAAGCCAAGGAGTGGTTCTTGTAGACATAGGCAATCACAGATGTCATTCTGTCTCCATCCTCAGTGAAAATTGGGAGTCCTCGAACCATGGATGATACTCCCAAGGGGGCATTCATATCCAGGCCACAGAAATTGTCATCAATTGTTAACAGCTGTAAACAAAAAGAAAGAGAGCATTAAAAAAAAAATTGAAGCCACTGATTTTTTTTTTGCCATTTGTGAAATATCCATCCAAGCAGGGACAACATTGCATAACATGCTTCTACTTTATGCAGGCTGACAAATCAATGACAAAGGCAGGACTGGAGAAACACAGAGGTGGAAAAAAATTTCTCCAGAGTTGCATAATGAGTTATAGACAGAAGGAGAACTGGAAACTTGCTCCTCTTGAATGACAGCCCAGCAGGATACATTGCATTAAGCTTTTTTCCTACTGCTTTACCAGTCAGTTTTACCAGTCAAGACCTAGCAATCACAAAGTCTGCTGAAAATGCCTTAAACTTATCTAGTTCTGTCAAAAAAAAAAAAGTATATACATCATTCCCATGGGATCCAGAGTAAGAACCACTGAGCTAAATCTGCACCGGGGAATAAAATAGACCCTGGCCTACCCATTGACCCCAAGACCCAGTAGTAAGGCTCACACCTACCAAACCTAAATAACCACTGCCCTCACACCTCCAAACATTGTAGCATCACTCATGCTACATCTTGGAAATCAGGATTCCCCAAGGCACGTCCAGGCATGTTCTGGGAGACAGCTGGTAAGCTCAGGCTAAATCTGTAGTAGGGATCATGCCAAGGATTAAATGCTACAAACAGTGCCTGCACACACTCCTCATTCCTGGGGTTAGGTTAATAATAAAATAGAATCATAGAATAATTTTGGTTGGAAAAAACCTTTAAGATCATTAAGTGCAACTGTTAACCCAGCACCAACAAGGCCACCACTAACCCATGTCCCTCAGCACATCAACACAGCTTTGAAATACCTCCAGGGATGGGGACTCCACCACTGCCCTGGGCAGCCTGGGCCAGGGCCTGACAGCCTTTCAGGGAAGAAATTGTTCCTCATATCTAATCTAAACCTCCCCTGGCACAACTTGAGGCCATTTCCTCTTGTCCTATCATTTGCTACTTGGGAGAAGAGACCAACAGGCCCCCCCCCCCCCATACATCACAGTTTTAGCCAATGATCAGTGGCAGAGTCTCTCTGTTACCCCCCAACTACCCTCCCAGGGAAAGATACACAGGGGAATAACGGAAGGAGACTTTAACAAAAAAAACAAACAAACAAAAACCAACCAAAAACTTCTCTAGTTGTTTGTTTTTTTCTAATGAAAAAATAAATAGTAATGATATTAATTATGAGTTGAATTATATATAAATATGGAACACACACTCCTCAGCTGGTTATTACTTCCCAACCAGACAAGTTCCAAACTGGACTCTACAGGAGATGGCAGTGCCTGAATCCAGGGCCCAGTGATATTCTGCAAAAGCCTTGGAGTAGCTAAGCCAGATCTACTCAGGGAGGCAGGAGAAGGCAACCTGTTAGGACAAGGAGTAATGGGTGTAAATTGGAGCATAGGAGGTTCAAGGTGAATATCCGAAAAATTTTTGTTACTGTAAGAGTGACAGAGCACTGGAACAGGCTGCCCAGAGAGGTTGTGGAGTCTCCTTCACTGGAGACATTCAAAACCCACCTGGATGCATTCCTGTGTGATGTGCTCTAGGTGACCCTGCTCTGGCAGGGGGGGTTGGACTAGATGATCTTTCGAGGTCCCTTCCAACCCCTAGGATTCTATGATTCTATGAAAGGTGTTCTTCTCCCTCAAGAAAACAGGATGCAGCAGCACAGGATAATATGACAGACAGACCCAGCCAAACACCAGCCAGAAAAGCCCAAGGAGCATGCACTGAGGCGCCATTTTATACTGAGCACCATGGGCAGGAGCACTGTGATTGGTCCATTTGGGTCACCTGACCCATCCTCCCCTCCCCACAGGCACAGCTGCTGCCCCCACTGTAACAGCAACAGGCAGCTGGGAGGGGCCTGGGGTGATCTCAGGTCAGTTATGGCCACAGGCAATTTTTACCCTGGTCGTCCTAAACCAGGACACTACAATCTCTTTCAAGTAGCTGTAGAGAGCGAGAAGCTCTCCCCTCAGCCTCCTTTTCTCCAGGCTAAACACCCCCAGCTTCTCCTTGTAAGACTTGTGCTCTAAATGAATGCACTTAGTGTCTCGTTATCTCTGAGGGTGTTTCTTTGGGCTTCAGGGGGTTACAGAAGAACAGCAACAGAACACTACAAACAACTCTTCTACCTTATGGCACCACCTGAACAGGGTGTGAGGTTAATGCACGTTGCCAATATGAGGATCTTAATAGAATAAGACAAATAAAGATGAAGTTCCAAATATCACGGTACACAATTGTGACAACAGTTAAACTTCAATAACTTCACTGTGACCACTCACAGCATTGAAGTTAAGTATCCACTTAAAATGTTTTGCTAGGCTAATCCCTAGAAAGGCAATAATTAATTGTACAGGAAGGTTGCTTAGTTTTCATATACCAGTGATAAAGGACCATGAAAATTTCCTTTGTCTGAGCTCAAATCCTTCTGGAAGCATGGCTAGAATACGTGCTGCTCCTTCCTTGAGCTCACAAGCAGTAAAAGCCTGATAGTTGATTCATTTTATCCTCACCCAGCAATTACAGAGAATAATTACAGATAGTTTTACTGAATGGAAAAATAATGTATCCTAAATGTATTTATAAACACATAAAACCTATGAGGAATTCAAACAGCCATTAGTAGGGAACAGCTAGTCTGAGCTCTGGCCTCCAAGAGCCATTAGTGTTAGTGGGCTGCTCTTTTGGAGCTAAAACAACAGCTCAAAGAGCAATTACAGATCAGATCAACAGCCACCATGAGCAGCAGACAGGATGATCCTAGTCTACAATGCCAGGACAAAGTCTAAGATAAATCTGCATCCTAGACCCAAAGGCCGAATTCCTCCGAGATCTAGTACCACCAAACTGATGGCCACACTTCAGAGAGCCAGGACACCCCTACTGACAGCATGACTGGCAAAAGCTGAGTGTTTCTGCAGATGAGAACACAAACAGCTTCATTATGTAGATGGAAAAGCTGCAGCTTGATTATTCAAGAAGTACAAATGGGTTTGAAGTAGCAACACTACCCGGATCTTTCTGAAAGACATGAGATACTGACTGTCAGAGATGAGCTAACGAGAGGAGAGGTGTGCTGGTGTGATACAGTATGACAAGCCTTCTGTTCACCAGTTCACTACCCAACATATCACCTGGTGTGGGATCCATTTCACCGAGTTTTAACCATGTGAAATCTTAGTAAGTAGCCTACAGTGGTCATCTAAACTACCTCCATAATCAACAGAGGAAAGGAGATATGTTAGAGAAGAAGCCATCCAACCAAATTTGTGATGCACTGGATCACCTTCTGATAGAGCCTGTTGATTGTTGACTCCAGATGATTCACTCAGCCTGAGCATCTAGCATTAAGATGTATCCTGTTTTGGACCAAAGGCTGCACTATATGATTTGTTGAGGTCCCTTCCAACCTGAATCATCTTATGGATGTAGAAGCTGAGAAGAATCCAGGTATTGAAGTCAGGGCCAGTTTGACTGGAAACTCTTCAGTTCTCAAATTGATGTGACCTGTTTCAAGGCTATAAGAAAACTATGTATGTGTCTCACTCGAGCTTGTGGCCTGACAGGCTGAGAGATTAATAGTTTCAGAGTGAAAGCAAGAAATACCCAAACCTCCTAAAAAAGAAAGAAGGAAATGCGAGGGAAGAAAGTCCTGGTTTATCATGGTTTTAAGTGAAAACAAGAGATGGAAAACAGCTTTCTTCACCACCAAGAGGACAAAGAACTTAATAGTGCCAGCAGACATCTTACCTAGGGTGCAGCATATGGAGCTCCATCTCAAACAAAAGGAAATAACGCTGACGAGCAGTGAAATGATAACAATCAAGCAGAGCTGGCACAGTCTGAGGCATCCTCCTTGGTGTGGCACAGCCTCCCACTCACTCCCCTCTCTGCAGCACAGCCAAAACCAACTACTCCAGCTGAAGCACTTGAGGTCTGAAAGGACCCAAGCAATCATGTGGTCTGCCTTCCTGACCCAGGACCTCAAATCTCAGGCAGGAGCTGCCTGTGCTGTTTTGCAGGGAGATACAAACTACTTCTGCTTGCTCCCCAGGCAGGTCTGGGTGGGTGTAAGGATACAGCACTGAACCCTCTTAGCACACTCTATCCACAGCCAGGATGTGTTAGCTAGAGTATGTGGTTGCTGTAGATGCATATCAGAGCTCACATAGCCAGAGTAAACTCTCATCCTCCTGCAAAACCCTAAGAGGATATAGACCCAGACATCCCAGCATCAAGCACAATAACCTGTGGCTGATCTGCAGCACATCTCCAACCTGTTGAGACTTAATTAATCCAATTGCCACAGGGTGGTTCCTCCCCCATCAGACTGGGCCCAGCTCCAGCTGAACTCAGACTTACCCTTAATGGGGCTGATAAAACGGTTTTCCCCCCATACAAATACAAAAATAATTTAATCCCATTTATCTCATTTTATTTCCTGGAGATTATTTACAGAAGGACACATATATATAAGAAGGGTTTATAAGAAAGATGGGGACAGACTTTTTAGTAGGGCCTGAAATTATAGGATAAGGGGTGGTGGTTTTAAACTAAAAGAGGGGAGATTCAGACTAGATATGAGGAAGAAATATTTTACAATGTGGGTAGTAAAACACTGGCACAGGTTGCCCAGAGAGGTGGTAGATGCCCCATCCCTGAAAACTCTCAAGGTCAGGGTGGACAGGGCTCTGAGCAACCTGATTTAGTGAAAGGTGTCCCTGCCGATCACTGGAGGCTTGGACTAGAGGACCTTTAAGGGTCCCTTCCAACATAAACCATGTTGTGTGTGTGCTGGAGAAACCATCACACAATCATCACAGTCAGAAGACCTCTAAGATCACTGAGTCCAACCTCCACCCAGGGGAAAGAAGGAAAAAAACAACCAGAAAAGCAAACAAAAAACCCAAGAAAAAATCCCACAAAACCAACAATACACAACCCATAAAAAGCCCACCATGTCCACTAGAGTGTGCCTTGAAGTACCACATCTACACTTTTCTTGAATACCTCCAGGGACGGTGACTCAACCACCTCCCTGGGCAGCCTGTTCCAGGGCCTGACCACTCTTTCAGTAAATAAATTCTTCCTAATATCCACCCTAAACCTCCCCTGGTGCAAGTTAACCCAGTGTTATTCACTTGGGAGAAGAGGCCAACACCCAGTTCCCTACAACCTCCTTTCAGGTAGGTGTAGAGAGCAATGAGGTCTCCCCTCAGCCTCATCTTCTCCAAACTAAATAATCCCAGTCCCCTCAGCCTCTCCTCCCCATTGCCCTTCTCTGGACACGCTCCTACAACTCCATGTCCTTCTTGTAGTGAGGGGCCCAGAACTGAACACAGTACTTGAGGTGTGGCCTTGCTGAGTTGTAGTTTGCAATGTGGACAACTGTCCCCCCAAAAATAGGAGCAAGGCCAGCAAGCCATACACCACATGAAAACTATTTTAATTTAACATATTTGGTTATTTCCTATGGGGATCATCTGCAAAAAAAATGCCAGCAAGGGAAACCCTACAAATAAACCTCACTCAGCTTCTGTGCAGCTGTGCCTCTCAGCTGCACACATGCCTTTGTAAAGGCAGAAATACAGTCATCTTCCTCAGCAAAGAGAAACACGTAAGGAAGTTTGGATTTATGATGAAAGGGTCAGGAGTTGCAAGCACAGGTTTATTTTCAATTCCAGACACTCCTAGCAGCAATATAAAGTAGCCACGTTAAACTCTCTGGAGCTTCTCTGCTTGGCAATTTCACGTTAACGACTTTCCAGAATGAAAGCAGAGGTGAGGACATGAATTCACTCTGCTCACAACACTGCTGCTGCACCAGCTGGGATATCAGGGAGAGCCAAAGGGAAGATCTAAGGAGACAGGGATAGGATCAGCAATTCTCACATCCTGAGCAGAAATTGATGGCACAGTCTGTAGGTATCTCAGGAGGGAAGGGGGACCCTGCAGTTGAGATGCTGGACTGGAGTCATTTAGTTCATCATCCCACACCAGGTTCCCACCTGCAAAAGAGGGAATGTTACTCCCCACCCGTCTACCCCAGGAAAGCTGCTAAACACATGTTTATAATGTGCTCTACAAATCCAAACTATCTTCATGTGAGCATGATTGGCAGCTCCCAGGGCATAAATGCTCTCCCGAGTCCCACCAGCTGCCTCTCCATCTTGGGCTGGTGTGCAGAGGGCAAGCCAGCTGCTGAGAGGCTGCAGTCTGCTCCCACCATTGCCCCCTCCATCAACAACCAGGGGGTTCATCAGCAGCTGTGACACCGTGGCCAAGTGTCACATTCACCAGTGAAACAGGAAGGATGTGCAAAAGAATGGGCCTGATTTACAGTAGGATTCTGGCAGGCATCTGCCTTCTCCAGGATTAAGCCTATCAAATAAATAATTTAGATATCCAAGCCCTCCTGGAGAGGACAGTTTTACAAGGCTGGTGCTGGCTCAGTCCCCCAGGGATTCACCGAGCCCCAAAACCCCCCAAACTCAGCAGAAGGGTTAGAGCTCTGATTACAACACCTCCTTCCCTGTCCTCACCTGATTCCCCAGCAGCAGTGGGCACTTTGGAGTTGCACAAAGGGCTGAAGCACCAGAGATTAGGAAGCCAGTGCAAATGGTGCTCATAATAAACTGCAGTTGTCCCTTAAACATCTGCTTTAGCTGTTTACCACTGAAACAGCCCCTTATAATCAAATGCAGCTTAATCCATGTTTTGGGAAAAGCTTCGATAAAGGTTTAGCCATCCCTCAGTCCTCTTTGCTTTCATTCCGGTGAAACCTTCCTCCCCAGTCAAAGCACTGGGACCTTTTCCCAGATACCTCAGCAGGCTCCAGAGCAATTCTACAGACTCACTGGGGATAGACTGTCCCAACAGCCAAGTCTTACCTTTGATTTACAGCTAATTCCTAACTGCCCTGTCTTGATATGGTGGCAGGTACTTGGCTTCTCACTCTTGTTATCTCAGGCTTGGCCACGCCAGACGATGGAGGGAACACATACATTATGTCTGTCTGTGCTGCCAGCAGGGCCAGGGAGCCAACAGCAACAAGAAATCAACAGTAATATGCATTTGAGTCTTTGCAAGGAGATATCCAAGGGCTTTTCCATCACCTGACTGTAAGATCTTTCCTTCCTGACTGCAAGGACTGAGTGAGGGTGCATGTGGGCATGTGTACTACTCAATAGGATATTTAAAAATCTAATGATGGAAGCCCTAAGAAAATCTGTCATAAGGAACTTCATGATACCTGGATAGATACAAGCTAGGAAACATAGGGTCTAGATCACCTGGTGCAGGGGTGAACCTACCCCTAGCATTAGTACCTTGCCATCCTTAAGCTGGATTGGCTCTGCCTCTGACCTCCTGCAGTTTCTCTGCTTCTGGCCATGCTGCCTCCAAGTCCCTCTTCTGACTCCTCTGAAACCAGTGGACTTTGATTCATCTGACCACCCACAATCTGTGGTATGAACTTTGGCAGAACCATCACATTTCAGCCCAGTTGGCTGTGCCTAGCTATGAGGTCATCGTAGAATCATAGAATCATAGAATGGTTTGGGTTGCAAGGGAACTTAAAGATCACCTGGTTCCAACTCACCTGCCTGGGTAGGGACACCTTTCACTAGACCAGGTTGCTCTAAGCCCCATCCAAACTGCCCTTGAACACTTCCAAGGATGGGGCTTCCACAACTTCCTTGGGCAGCTTGTTCTGATGTCTCACCACCCTCACACTAAAGATTTCTTCCTAATGTCTAACCTAAATCTCCCCTCTTCCAGTTTTAATCCATTACCCCTTGTCCCTTTACTACAAGGTCTTGTAAAAAGTCCCTCCCCAGCTTTCCTGTAGGCCCCCTTCAGGTACTGGAAAGCTGCTATGAGATCTCCTCAGAGCCTTGTCTTCTCCAGGCTGAACAACCCCAACTCTCTCAGCCTGTCTTCATAGGAGAGATGCTCCCAGCCCTTTGATCATCTTTGTGGCCCTTCTCTGGACTAGCTTCAATAGTTCCATGTCCGTCCTATTTTGGGGGCTCCAGAACTGGACACAGGACCTGGTGCAGAATGGAGACAACTCCTCTGACCTTCAGTTCATACCACATAATTCACATAATTTGATGCCTGTTGCTGCCCTCCCCATCCCATGCATTCCTGACAGTGGGTCAGGCTGCAGGCTTGGCCAGTGAGCGTCAACAGCTGTAGACCTTTGTCATCTGCCATTCAAAAGGGGAAATATTATGGACAAAAAGATGGGAACCCTGGGCCACCAACCAAAGATAGCATAGATCGCCAACCAACCCACTCCTCCGTGGTCAGCTTGCAGTCTAATGACATCCAAAAATATCCAGTACAGTTTCCCCAGGGTGCTCTGTGATATAATAGAAGTTAGATGAAGAGCCAGCATTTGGAAATACATTATAATTGCACACCACTTTTCACTTGTGCAACCACAGCCATGGTTACCATGCAATTACATGTCACCATATGCAAGTGACAGTGCAGTTACAGTAACTTTACCAATTACAGGGAAATTGCACCCACTGTGCTAAGAGGTTTTAATTCAAACATAATTCAGGAACTCAAGAACAGGGGGGGAAAGTTACTCAAATTGACTAGAACTGGTACAGGCGTTTGGTTTTTAGGTCTGTAGTTTAAGTATCAGTTCAAGGGCTGGTGTCAAGTTACCAGAGTGCTGCAGAATCTTAATGTAGTACAGACTTTTTATGCCTGCATTTATGTTCCTGCAATACTGTGACCATAAGGCTTCCCAACAGTCTATACCATATACCTCCACGTCGTAAAATTTGCAATTTCCTGAAGAGGAGGCTGTCTTTCTTACAGAAGCCAACAGGTTTCTTTAGTCTTCAGGCCTTCTGCTCAGCAGAGCTGGCTGATTATTAGTAAGAAGTAATTGTTGCCATAAATTTAGCATCTTCTGAGTCCCATCTTTCTGAATGATTAGTGTGCCAAAGGATGTGCACAATGTACATTGGTTAGTGAACCCTTAAAAGCAGTCTAGACCCCAATATGACAAAATTTAAGCAATACTGGCAAAAATTTTGCTTTTCTTATTTCCTGCTGCACACCCTGGAGATGCAGACCACAGCTTTTAGGGTCTGCTGACTCTGTGTCACACCCACAGAGCTAGTGAGAAGCAAATGCAAATGCTTTTCAGCCCATGGCTCAGTCTCAAACTCTTGTTGCCAGTTTTGCTAAGCATGGTGCCTTAATACTGGCATGGGGTTGGTCAGCAGAAACATTCGTGCCCTGGAAGCAACACTGGGCATTTGGAGGGAAACAGTTCATGCTCCCATGAAGGAAAGTCCAAGACTGATTTTCCAGAGAAGCACATCACAGATATCAAGCATGCAATACCGTCCTTAGCAAAAAAACATCAGGCCCTGGCATAGGCTGCCCAGGGCAGTGGTGAGGTCACCATCCCTGGAGGGATTTCAAAGCTGTGTAGATGTGGTGCTGAAGGACATGGTTTAGTGATGGCCTTGGCAGTGCTGGGTTAACAGCTGGACTTAATAGTTTCCACCAAAAGCAATTATATTATTCTAATATACTTGCTTCTTGGTCACTTGCATAGAATAGGCTCCTACAGGTGAAGATGCAATTAAGGATCCAACCTGAAACACCAGCAGGTTAATGAATCTGTGTTACTGGCAGATGGTGTACTGCTACCAGCTTCACTATATCCCTCAGCTCCTGTGTCAACTTCACCTCCAGGCATCTGCCAGGAGAAACAGTCACACTATGTCAAGATAAACAAGGAAAGGTGCAGAACAGACTCAGATATGTGGCAATTATTTTTCAGGGGGATATTTACACTCCCTTGGTTTGGATATTTTAACAGGGACTTCACTACCTGCAGGGGCTACAGGAAAGGTGGAGAGGGACTTTTTACAAGGGCATGGAGTGGTAGGACAAGGGGGGGTGGTTTTAAGCTGAAAGAGGGGAGATTTAGGTCAGACATTAGGAAGAAATTATTTAGTGTGAGGGTGGTGAGACACTGGCCCAGGTTGCCCAGAGAAGCTGTGGCTGCCCCATCCCTGGAAGTGCTCCAGGCCAGGTTGGATGGGGCTTGGAGAAGCCTGGTATAGTGGGAGGTGTCCCTGCCCATGGCAGAGGGTTGAAGCTGGATGATTTTTAAGTTCCCTTGCAACCCAAACCAGTCTGTGATTCTAACTTAGGTGATATTTCAAGAGCTTTGGTTAAACCTCAAGAGTCTATTACAGACAGGGAAGAGGATCAATACCCCCAGCAGCAGTGCAGGGTGTCAGACTGAAATAGTGCAACCACTCCCAATTATGGAGGTTTTCACATCCCAAACACTACTGCTGTGTCAGCCAAATCTCCATTTTGCATACACCATCTCCACTGCCTTCAAAAAATTTCCAGCATTACAGTTCCAAATCTCAGCATTAGCACACCAGGGCATGCAGCTGGGGTGAAAACCAGATCCCTGAAGTGTGTGGTCATGGAGATTCACCCTCTCACAGATGGCAACTGTACCTACAAACAAGGAGGATGGATGGGACCTGAAGAGCAGCAAGTGTGACTGCAAAAGGAAGCTGAGTTCTTCTGCAGCCCCATAAACTTCCCCTCGCTGGCTCAGAGGCTGGAGGATAATATGGATGAGACACTGAAGGATAAACAGAGGAATATGATCTCTGTGGCTCTCAGCTCAGTGCTTTCTGTGAGCTTTAAAAAATTCACTTAACATTTTTCACACCCCCAAAAAAAGAGATTATTGCGTGGGGAGACTTTGCCTTTGAAACTGCCGTGGTCTATTGGGTAAATAAGCATTTAGGGATTTTTCAAAAGTGAAGTATTGATCAAATAAGCTGCTAGGGCTTTTCTGTAAGAACATATCTCAGCAGCAAAGCTGTGTTATGCACCTGAAACACAGTAGCACTGACTTCCCCTGGTACTGAGATGAGGAGTAAGAGTCCCAGAGAGAGAAAATCTTGAGTGAAAAGGTGTTTCTGTGTAGGCAGAAGGACACTTTTGAGAGAAGAAGTGATCGCCAGCTGCTGCATTATATCCTAAAGGATATTACCTTTACATGATCAGCCAAAGGTTGTCTACATAAAAAAATTCCTGGATACATCAACTGCAGTGATGCAAGAGGTGTGAGAAGAGGCTGGAGCTCTTTCCTCTGTCCACTGTGCCCCATGACCCTGGGCATCCTTGCCATAACAGGGGTTTCTCTTAGGCATGTCAATCCAATAGCAACACCTAACAAAGAGACATTCCGTTCCCCAAGTTACAAATTCCCATGTCCATCTTCACCAGATGGACATAACAGCCACACTGCAGGGCTCTTCTAAGGTCTCCACAACAATGCCAATGCTGTCTGTTGAAGGGTGTAGAAGTCTTCTCCTGCCGACCTGTCCTCCCTTTCACAGACAACAATGTGCCTGGCCCATTATCTCCCCATATTTGCTGGCAGGAGAATGGTTAAACCAGCATTTCTGGAGCATTTCTGGCAGCTGCCAGGCACCCCTCATTCCTATTCCAGGGACACGCACCAGCACCTTGCTGGATAGAGTCCAGCTGCTTCCCCTACACCCGCACCACCAGAGATCCTCCACTGAATCACAATTGCTGTAATTATTATTTTGTTATACAGACAAAATCATCATTTGGGCTGCAAAGTGCCACACACACCAACAGCGTTATATAAATTAAACAACAATGTTGCTTTGCATGCAAGCAATGCCTTCACCCAGAGATCCCAGAGCTGCTTTAAAGCACTAATTAAACCTCACCACAGTCCTGCAAAGGTAAGTGAAGTGTTGTAATGAACAACATGTATGTGCTGTTGCTCTTCAGCATGGGGAAGCTTAGAGAGCTCAGCTGCATATGAAAGGCCCCAGCTTGTTCATTGAATAGTAAAGAGCCACAGAACCACAGAATCACAAAATGTTAGGGGTTGGAAGGGACGTCTGGAAATCATTGAGTCAAACCCCTCTGCCAGAGCAGGACCACCTAGGACAGGTCACAGAGAAATGCATCCAGGCACGTCTTGAAAGTTTCCAGAGAAGGAGACTCCACAACCTCTCTGAGCAACCTGCTCCAGTGCTCCATAACTCTCACAGTAAACTAGTTTTTCCTCATGTTGAGGTGGAACTTCCTGTGTTCTAGTTTTCATCCATAGCCCCTTGTCCTGTCACATGGCACTACTGAAAAGACGTTGGCCCCTCCTTCTTGACACCCACCCTGCAGATATTTATGGACATTAATAAGATCCCCTCTCAGACTTCTCTTCTCTAGATTAAACAACCCCAGGTCTCTCAGCCTTTCCTCATGAAACAGGTATTCCAGTCCCTTAATCACCCTCATAGCTGAGCTCCTGGGCTGCTCATCTGTATCAGGGAGAACCAAGTTGTGTCTGGTCCTATCATCTCTCAGAAAATTAATTTAAAGAAGCCAGTTTATCAGTTTAAACATTAAACTAAAGCACTCGAGCCCTGAAAAGAAAAATCTCCCACTTGTCGCCTGTATCTGTGCTGATCTCGGTGCTTGAGGAATCCAGAGCCCTTGTGTCAGCCCGGTATAAATTCACTCAAGCCATTCAGCAAAAACTCCTCCTGCATCTGAAAATGGGACTGTGGAAGCGGGAGGTTGCAGCCAGCCCTTAGAAGCAGGGACACCATTACAATTATGGCTCTGTGTTTCTTGGCGCAGGATCCCGACCAATAGCCCCTAACCCACTGGTAAGTGCTGGGTCATTCCCTCACTAGGAGCAGCACGTTTTTATTATTCCCTTCTGCACGCTCCCTCACTCTGCCTCTCTCACTCTCTCTCTCTGTCTTAAATACGCGAGCAGCTAATATCACTTGTTTACAGGATAAATCAGCTGAACAAATCCTATTATATTTTGGAACACTGACAACGACGGGGTAATGACATTGAAACAGGGAAAATGCGATGTTGTTCCTACTGATCTAATGTCACCCACATGTTCTATCAGCTATGCCAGCTCCCATACTGCATGGAGGAAACAGAGGTCTCTGTAATTTCTCTCCAGTGTTACCGTTTAGTTGCATGCCTATCTGGTTGTTTTGCCTTTCTTATATTTCAAGTACTTCCTTAAATATTTTAAATATTATTAGAATCTGCTCCATAAAGCAGAAAACATTGGCGCTGCAATGTTTACTGGCTTTTAAATTGAAGAAACTGGTTGCTGGTGGCCCAGGGAAGAAATGAGGTCCTATGTATTGTTTAGATACCTGCAGGAGAAAGATGCAACAGCATTTCAGCAACACACATTTATCCACTTACTGACATTTATGTGTGCAACAAAGCAGAGCTGCAGAGAAGGGCAGTTCAGAGGTAGATGTGTACAGGACACCCAAGTCCTCAACTCCATCCTGAACTTGGACATATCTACCCAGCCAGGTTCACACTGGCTCTGCAAACACCATGTTTCATCCCAAAGCAGTTGTCATGTTACCCCAAGACTGGGCGAGTGCTAATAAACTGTCTTTCATGCAAACTTACAGCAAAACCATTTCTCACAGTAACACAGTTGTGCAGATGCCAAGCTGGGAGTGTTGCAGAAATATGGTCAAATGGGACTTGGACATCTCTCTGTAGGTACAATAGCTTTTCTCATCTCCATCTTCACACCAGCCAGTCTTGAGGATGGATGCTTCGAACATTTGTGTTATCCTGCCTGGTATAATTAAGATCCATGTTTCCATGCAATTTGGGTAAACAGAGAAACATTCTTATTTCAGGGGGGAAAAAATAGTAAGAAGTCTTATGTGTGTGCTGGAATATTAAACAAAAAGATATGAGCATCAGATCATTCCCAGAGGCTAAACATCTCCAAGTACTAAGATAGACCCTGAACTGATTTTCACCCCAACAGCTACAACAGGCAAGCAAGAAGGGGTCTGTGCAGGATTTGGCCCAGAAATCAATGCTTAATCCAGTGTACCCTTGACCCCCTCCTCAACAGAACGAGTATTGTACAAACTCCCGCGCTCGGCTGCCCCGGTCCGGAGATGCCTTAAATAGCATCAGGATCATGAAGCGAGCTGGAGTCACTTTGCTTCTGGCTCTTGCAGGATGGCTGGATTTTGCTTGCTGCATTTTTTTTTTTTTTTTTTAAATACGAAATTGTTGCAGAAACATTCCTCTTAGCCCACAAGGCGACCTCCTGGCGAGGCAATACGAGGTCACGTTTGCGAAGTAGCTGATCTCCAGGCGTGGAAGAGAATGTGAGATCATATGGAGCCCTGCAAAAATGCAAGGCTGAGCCATGGGTGACCACAGGGCTCAACCACAGAAGAAAACAGCCTGGTTCCCTGGCAGGGAAGCAGGAAAGATCAGTTCTCAGAAACAGATTTGATTGTCCATGTGGCAAGTAAAACAGGATAATGGTATGAGCAGTGATGGAGAAGCTGACACCTTGCTCACCTGTAGACACAGCTACTGGGGGACCACCAGGACCTGGGGCTGATGCTGAGAGATGCTGAGCAGCTCAGGCAGAGCCAATGTGGTCCAGAGATCAGACTGACAGTGGGGGAGGGAGCAGGGCCTGAAATATCTCAGACACAACAGCAACTCAGCAGCCTTGGGCTCTGCTCTGTCCTGAATGAACATTCTGTGTGAGCGAGGTCAACCAGACGGGGGGAGCCAGGAGAGAACAGCACTGTGCACCAGTTTGGCACCCAGCCACTTAAAGGCATAGGGTTTCCTCTTGCTTTATGCTTGGGAAGTAAAGAAATGGGTTTGAGAAAGAGGTTGTTTCCAAAGCATGCTTTCCCCCCCCCCAGGACAAACAATGAGGATTGTGGAAGGAGAGGCTGCAGGGTTGGAGGGTGATAAGAAGGTAATTAATTACTGCCAGCATTATTTCTGCATGCACACTGATCTGGAAGTATCCTTTCAAGGGCAGGTGTTTAATACTGAGGCACATACTTAACATGTCAAATGCAATCTCTCTCTCTGTGCAATTAGGCCCTGGTTTACAGCCTTTAAGTGCAAGCTTCAGTTGATGTAGATGTTTAAGAGTTTTTGGTTTTTTCTCCCCCGGGGCCTCCAAAGCCACTTTTTCTTTTCTTGCCTGGAGTGCAGAGCACTTCATAGAGGCAGGGAAGTGTCCTTATCCCCCCGCTGGCTGAAAGCAGAGAGGTGGCAGGTGAGAGGAAGAACTACCACTGAGGAAAAAAAGTGGAGATGAACCCACATGTTGCCTGAGAAGCCCCTGCAAATGAGCTCCCACCAGGTGGGCATATGCATGCCCACCTGAATAAGTAGTGGGGTTTTGAGGATGTCCAGAGGACTGGGCTGTTGCCAGCAGCTATACCTGGAGAGCTCATGCAGATGCTGAAGAAGTCCTGTAGTGTTCACCCAGCAGTGCTCAACCACAGGCACGTACGTGAATGGAAAACCAGGAGGCTCTCATTCCTGCAACTCCATTAGACTTCAACCATCTTGTCCCTGGCATGGACACTGGGCATGGTAATTAATTAATTAGTGCTAATTTGCTAATGAACCTGCTGGGTCACCTCACAGAGAAAGAGGTGGGGAAACCTTCCTAATTCCAGTTATGGAGGGGACAGGAGCTTGCTCAGAATGCTGGACATTTGAACTCAGCTGCTTTCCCTTAGCCTGAGGAGCATGGTCCCAGACATCTCTGGTCACTTCCACCACTGACAGTAATCATGATAAATACCAGCCATGTCACTGGAGAGAGCTCCCTGCTCCACTTTGGCCTGAACTGCTTCATGTAGCAAGATAAAATGACATTTCCCTGGAATGCCTTTCACCCTGGAGCACAACCACCTTCACAGAGGAGGTGATGGTCAGACCTGCTGGAAATGGAGAAATGAGGTAGGTAGATAGAGGAGATTTGCAAATCACAGAGCTCAGCTGCAGAAACCCTGTGCCCTATCCCCTACGCCTTGTCCATGTTACCTCCCCAGTAAAGCCCAGCATCCACTCCAGCTCCCAGTGCCAGCAAGAGGACACTTGTCTCCTCTTATCAAAGTTGCTGGGCTCAGCAAGTCCCTCTGACAACACGCTCTGCACACGTGCACACACACTCCCATCCAACACAAACTGATGTGACCAATTAGACAAACACAGATCTGGCAGCAATAAGCCTGTTTGCTCCATCTCTGAGTCTCCAGCCAGCATTCCCAGAGAGGCATTCCTGTATTTCTGAGGCTCCAGCCTTTGCACAGTCTGCACTGATTTTTTTGTATGTTTGTTCCTCTTCTTGCTTGCATCTTCAGAGAAAGAAGATAAAAGCACTGTTAAAAGTTGACCAAAAACTGACCTCAGCTGACCATAAACCCTTTGGATCAGAAGTGTGAGCCTGTATAATTTGGAGCAAAGACATGTAAGCAAAACTCTTGTGCAGGGTCTATCCAGTGGAGATGAACAAAAAGCCCTATTGTGCGAGCACAAGTGGCATTGGCCCCTGCAGAGATTTACTTAGGATAGCCTGACTGGCAAGGACTGACACTAATGAAACCGATAGCTCCTGCCTGTGACTGTGAGTCATTCCCCTGGGAAAGCAGCAGCCTCATGTCCCAGTGTCAGGAGAAACGGGCAGGGGCTGCCTGTGCAAAATGTCAAGGCAGCAGCAGTGAATGGACCTCCTTCCACACATTCCTCTTCCCCAGGGCTAAGCAAAAAAATTAACATCCCTTTTACCCCAACCTTTCCTTTTAAGGGAAAATGACAGATAGATATGACGATTTCCTGCTTTTTGGTTGATAAAGTGATTATTTTCCTTTAAATGCCCCTTCTTTCCAACAGCTCCAGCCCATGTCCTTCTTTCTAAATTATTCTTCTGTTGTCCCTCATCCTAGAGAGCAACACAATAGAAAGGATGATATTCCCTTTTCATGCAACGGTTGGGAACACTGGGTATGGCACTAAAACCCAGGAGTCCCTGAGCTGCAACTGTGCTGCAAGTCATGTTTTATTGTGCCTTCAGCCAACCCTCCTTTGAAACCAGGGTTATGCTGCTCCTCATCTTGGTGTCTCAGAGGTGCTCTGTCAGACCTGTGTGCTGTTAACAACAGTGATGACAAATGCAAGGTCTTGGAGGAAGAGAAAAATCATTAAATAAGGTGTTTTAGGAAAGTCATGGCCACTGTATCACCAACAGTGGTCTCACCAGGAGTCAAATTGACTGTCCCGTGCCATACACAAAATCCTTCTGCTATGTGAGATAGAAATGTCCCCTCCTAACTTGCAGGCATGGAACAGAAGAGAGCCCATGGATCAGCCTCAAGGACCAAGCAGCATTCATCCTGGGGTGAGGTGCTAGTGCTGCCAAAGCAAAACCACATGCACCCAGATGTGTCTGACAGTCATCCATGGAAGGAATAATCAGCAGCATGCCCTCCACAACCTCCTTCTGCATTCATCTAAACTCCAGAAGTATAGCAGTGCTTTCTTGGTGGGCATCAAGCACTGAAGATGGGCATTGGGGATGCAGGGAAAGCAGGAGGGAGCAGGAGAGCAGACTCCACTTGAGGAAAAGATGTATGGAGGAGACATAGAGCTCTCTGGGATCCAGGCACCAATATTTGCAAAGCTTTTTTGAGGAGTTACTGACTTAGGTTTGTTTTGAAGCATCAGAAGCACAGGAAGCCTTCATAGCCAAGTCAGTCATCAGACAATGACTTAGGTCCCAAAATTCCACCTCGCCTGCCCTCTATTAGCAAAGTGTTGGAAAAATACTGCCCAGATCTTTACACAAGGCCTTTTGTTGGCTGGTCAGCTTTGAAAACCTTTCTTTTCTCCCCCAAGTGACAGCACTGCCATGAAAAACAGGAAGAGGTTGAATACAGTAATTTAAACAGTCAAACTCCATTTCCTGCCAACAGAAAAAGAAAATACCAGCAAAAGGCAGAAGCTGGGTGATAGTGGGGGACAGACATTTTCATTATCTTTAACAGATATTTACGCTGTGTATCTGGTAAAAGCCACAGTGATGGAGGTGATAGCTTTGCATTTCAAGGACTGGAGCCTGTTAAGCTGCAGAGCAGCAGGTGATGCAGTGAGGGAGATCACGCTGATTAAGAGACCAGGATCTCCCAAGATAGCAGCCCTGGGTTGCAACCAGCTGCTAAGCTGACAGCTGGCATCACAGGCCAAAAACACACCATGTTTGGGACTTCATTGCAAGCCAAAGCTCCAGCAAGAATTGCCATTCCTCTCCCATCTCCCCAGCAGGACCTGGCACCCTCATGCTGCTTTGGGGTCAGTCTCCAATACCCTCCTTTTCTTCAGGAGGGAGAGGAGCTTCAGAGGGCTGGAGCAGATCTCCTACTGAGACAGGCTGAGAGCTGGGGTTGTTCAGCCTGGAGAAGTGAAGGCTCCAGGGAGACCTTAGAGCACTATCCCATACCTGAAGGGGCTACAGAAAAGTTGGGGAGGGACTTTTCACAAGGGCATGGAGTGATAGGACTAGGGGGAATGGTTTTAAACTGGAAGAGGGGAGATTTGGGAAGACATTCTTCACTGTGAGGGTGGTGAGACACTGGCACAGGTTGCCCAGAGAAGTTGTGGATTCCCTCACCTTGGAAGTGTTCAAGGGCAGGTTGGATGGGGCTTGGAGCAACAAGGTCTAGTGGAAGGTGTCTCTGCCCATCCATGGCAGTGCAGTTGGAACTGGGTGATCTTCAAGGTTCCTTCCAACCCAAACCACTCCTTGATTCTATGATTCACCCATGCTTGTATGTCCCTCCCAGCAGTTTGCCTGTTTTATTCCCAAAATAGAGAGGAAGACTCCCCTGTCTCTACTACTGAGCATCCCAGCAGAGCAATTGTTACTGGACTTCAAAATGCACCTATTTGTAATCCTATTCCATAGTCATGAAACTAACAAATCCCCCAGTAATCAAGTCCTGTACTGAAATGGCCAATTTACCTCTCCATCCTCCCCCTAAACTGTCTTCTTTTTTTTTAAAGAAAGCCAGCATTTCCCAACTGTATCAACCATTAGATGCAAAGCGTATGACACATATTTAAACCACAGCCTTCTTTATCGAAGATGAAGGGGTTTTTTCCGTTTGAAAAAACCTATTTATTTTCCCTCCAGAACAGCCCTTTCTTCTCCAACACCCTGCATGTCCCCACCGCCTCTCTCCCTGCTGCACCACACACATGGTGTTTTGGTGACACACCACACTCTTGCTAGAGAGTCAAAGGGGATGAAGGTTCTCTCTGTGGCTATATAAGTAGGAATGGCTTCAGTATCAGGAGAAGAGATTTAGATTAGACATGAGGGAAAGCTTCCTAGCAGCAAAGACAGATCATGTAGAGGGAGAGAGAGGAATTTCCATTGCTGGAGGTTAAGAACAGGTGAGACAAACATCTGTCAGGAATATTTTAAGTAGGGCAGAAGGGTGAATCAGATGACCTCGTAAGACTCTTTTTTTTTTTTTCCACAGACTCATTTTTCTCTGATTATATGAATTTCTAAGCATTTAGGGTCAAGTGTGCTGTTTAAATATAAGCTATTATCCTGTACTTTCAGAGAGGGAAACCGGAGAGGTGTTACCTGGAACTGTTCATCACCTGTGTGAACATCGCCAATTTGCAAATCAACTGCCCAGACATAAAATCCATCATTTTTTCCTGATTTATGCTGAAGATTAATAGGAGTACAGCTATAACACAGGGATAGGAGAGGAATTAACACTGAGAATCTTCTATTCATCTCTGCACTTTAGTAATTCCCATTTTGGAAATTCTTCTGTTGCATTGTTATACATCTCCAAGATGCATATGTGGTTGGCAGGAGAAAAGCACAAGCTCATTCCACAGCTGTGTCTCCATCCTTTGCCTTCACATTGGGTTTGCAAATCAGACCAGGGCACATCTCCAGGACATCCAACCCTGCAGGACATCTGAAGACCCAGTGCCTCCCTCTACATGTTGCCTATGAGACACAATGCATCCAGCCCAGCTGGGTTCCAAGTCCTACCTGACCTCAACTTTCACAGCTTCAGTTGCACCAACAAAGCTGCCTGAACAGAGAAACTGCAAGCTCTGCATTGTACTACTCTGGCCAAGTGCACCATTCCCCCACATCCTTCTAATTTTTTGTGTGCATATTGCAGGTTAGGAGAGCTGTGCCAGGAATGGTCCTCAAGAGACTTCTCTTGCCCTGAAGTGGCCTTGAGCAAGCATTACACCAAGGCAGGAACAGAAGCATCTTAACATATAGATTGTCTTTGAGTCAGTTACTGTCACATTAGAAGAATATTTGTTACCAAAAGCCAGACCTGACCACGCACCAAGATGTGAGGACAGTGTGGTGAGCCCAGCTCCATAATCCATGGTCCTAGAGTTAATACCACAAAGAAAGGCTGGAATATGGCTTCTAACAGTGTTTCCCTGCCACCCTTGGTAAGGGTTTCCTACAGCTCATCTCTACCCATCTGCTCAATGCCAGGCACATCAGCTGCATCTGTTCCCATGCAGGATTTCGGCTGCTGAAGACAGGGCAGCAGAGCTGAAGTTCAGGTCCAGCCTTGATCACAGACAGGTTAAGCCTCTATTTGCACCTGCAGAGAAATATTTGACATCCACACAAAACCAGGAAAAGTCTCACTGATGTCTTTGTAATTGGTTTTAGAGCTGCTTCAAATAGGTGTGCTAAGAGGCAGAGCAGCCGTGCTGGTGGATGACTGGCAAACAGGACATCAGAAAAGGAGATGAGGCTCTCATAGATGTGTATCCAGGCTCCAAACTACTTCACCAACCATCAAATATTTTCCAAGCTTAGCAGCTGGACTCTGCAACCCTTACAGCAGCCAAGTCACTCATACCTCTTCCCTCAGGCAGCACAGCTGATCTCAGGCAGGGCTTGCCAGCAGCTCTAAGTAGACTCATTAAGGGCGGCCCACTTAGTTACACTTTTCAGAATCCTGCTTTTTCTTCAAGGATCTCCAGGCTCTTTCCCTGGCTGGGAAGCATTAGCATCTCTGATTCACAGTGAAGAAATGCAGTCACAAATATGTTCTAAGAGTTTTTCCCAGTGGGTGACCCCGTCCCTGGCTCCTTGTCCTCTCCCCAATTTCTAGTCCTGCTCTTCCAAATTTGGTCTGATATATTAGCCTTTGTGGTCCAGGCCTCACCTCAAGGGACACAAGAAAGCTGTTGATCTTTCTGCTTTCTAAAGCCACAGAAGCCAGGTGGCCAAGAGGTTTCAAACCTCCTGATTTGAGAAGTCCAGTAATGCAAACCTTAGTATGGAGCACAAGTGGAGCAGATTTGCAAATGCATAGAAAGGTTTAACAGCCCAGGAAAGAAACTCCAGTGGGAAGCTCCCAGCTTAAATCTAAAGGCAGCTCTTTGAATGTGGAGAGGCCTTGAGGCTAAACAAAAAAATCAAAGCCAGATTTAGGCACAGCCTTTCTCCCTGAGCAATGTTCCATAGGGAACTTTACAGGTCTAGGCAGAAGAGATCCCAACTTGTCCCTCCACATGTTCAGTGTGGGAATATGAGAGCAGTACAAGGTCAAGTAACCATGCTGAAGGCACTGGTGTAAAGGGGAACTAGGGCAGAGTAAGGTGGGATCAGTCTCCCTGCAATGAAATTTCCATCTGCATTCCTCTTCGTCCGTCCCTGCAAGGGAACAAGAGCAGGGATCCCCCAGAAAAAGCTTGAGTACAAAGGAAAGCTGGAGCAATCCCATACCCCGAGCCCTGACTGCCTTGAGATTATGGGGCAGGAAAGTGCTCTGCTGTTTCTCTGTATTCCCTTTGCTGAGACATGAACTTGCCTCTCACTTGAAAGAACTAATTAAGGAAGGAAATCAAAGCCCAGCGAGGAGGCTCATACAGCAGCCCGGGTGCAGTGCTGGCTGTAATGCTGATTTCTTTGCCTGGTATCAAAGCCAGCCCTATACTGGTGGGGCTGGCACAGACTTTTGCAATGACAATTTAGTGAACTGTCAGAATAAACTCAGACAGTTTCTTAAGACCATTTGTAGGTCAGGTAAACCAGCCTCTTCCCCAGTCCTGCCCTTAAATCTTGCAGGATTTAATCCTTGATCTGCAGCCAGGCCTTAATTTTTCACTGCACTAGCAACACAAAGCTGGCTGAAAACTGAAAGACAACGGACTTTGATGGCTCATGACCAGTGACTCTCAGCCCTAGAAGAAAAAAAGCTCTGGTTTTACAAATCCTGCTCCAACTCCAGCCCAGGGAAATAAAATTACACCACCAAGCATAGAAACCAGCACAAGCTGTTGACATTATCTAGGTCCTGTTTTGGTTTAGGTTTGAGCCAAGACTGCACAAGGAAATGTGATTTTGTGATTGCACAGAGAAGTAACTACAACAAGCAAATTCCTCCTAAAGATTTCAAGGCCACTTGCCTTAGTTTATCATCAAACAAATCATGCCTGGGAAGGTCAGAAAGTGATACCTTCCTCAGCTTCTCCATGAGCAAGCTGAGGCATGAACTGGTTAAATTAGGTGGTGTGGTGAGCAGGAGGCAGAGCCAGGACTTGGATGAGGCTGTCTCAGTTCCTTGGTCCCTGCTCTAATGGTTGAGCCGTGCTCTGAGATCTGGGAGCACACAAAGGGGTTAAGGTTGGGTATTTGGGTATTTGGGGGCTTCACTTACCGCACTGCTACAGGGAATGTCCTTGACTTTGAGCCAGGCCAAATCTAATGTCCCCTCTCCCCTGTAGCAGGACTGCAGTCTGTCCTTGATGCGATCGTTGATCTTTTTCAGGACAAAGATGCAAAGAGCAGACTCATCCAAGGACTTCATCTTCCTTTTCTGCCCCTTGGAGAAAACTGTGAAGAGGATATCATCCTCAGGGCCAACACCCAAAGACCTTGCTAAGATGGCTCCAGCCTTAGACAGATAGGCTGCCTGGAGCAACCGGTACTCCACCCCGTTCTTCTCACAGCCAATGGGCACCTCAACATAGGAGTTAAAGGCTGTGTCCTCCTTACAAAGTCGGACAAGCTTAGAGGTATAAACTTGCTCCTTCGTAGTGGAGCCAGGTGGTGAGATCATCTCAGGCTGCAAAGTCAGGAAATAGACAAAGTTGCCACTGCTGAAACCATAGATGTAGTAGATATCAAAGTCAGGGATGATGGTAAAGGTGTCTGAGGGGATCTTGATCATAGAGGCCACAAACTCATCATGAAAGACATATGCAAACATCCCATCTGCCTCGGAGTTCTTGGTGAGCTTTCTGCTGGAAATAGTGGGGAAATACTCAGGTTTGCCATCCACGGCAGTGGCGATGAACAACTTGTCATCCATGTTGCTGTAAGAAACAATGACTCCAAAAACAGAGCCACTCTCATTCACCCCAGAGAGATAATGCTCCTTCTTGTGGAAGGGCTCTCCCAGCTTGAAGAGGTCATCCAGCCTCAAAAGCTTGCAGATGCCCTGGTAAAGACTCCCACAGGCTATCAATCGATTCTCCTTGTAGTCTATGAGAAGCATTTTGTTTATGTTGTTAGTGGGTGTCAAGGGTTCGTTGCAGGTTTGGACTATCCTGGGAGGGTAACACTTGGGATTATCTTCATCAGGACCAGTCTGGTGGGTCACCAGGACCTTCAGGTCACTGGAGAGTTTGTAGATCCTGTTGACAGCTCCCAGGTAAATGTGCCCAGTTCTTTCATCAACCACTAAGTGGTTGAAGTTTCCCTCTGCTTGGTCTCCAGTGAAAGTAATGAAGGGCCTCTTTGGATGGAGTGGCTGTTGCCTACCAAGAGGCAACACTGTGGTGGATAGCAAGAGGTGAGAAACCAGGCAAGTCCATTTCCACATAGCCGGTGACATGATTAGAAAGGTTTGTATTCCCAAGGGAACGAGGATTAAAGGCTGTAAGAGTCTTCAAAACACCAATTCCCTGGCAGATTTTGTCCTACAAGCGGAGAGAAAAGAAAACAAAAGTACATTACTATGGAGTATTCCTTCCTCCTCCCTCCTCCACAAGCATGCCATCATCAGAGCATATTTAATTGCTAATCCTCCCTTTCTCATCTCTGAGCTCTCTGCTTAAAACCATCACAAAGGGAGAAATCCTGAAAGAAAAGATGCTGGTAGAAAGAGTAGGAAAACACATGGCAGAATAGTAAATCAGCACCCTTTTACTCTCCATTACACACACACGTGCCCCACAGTGCAGCACAAAATGTCACCAAAAGCCAGAGCAGTGCAGAGGCTGATGGTAGAAACATCAGGCAGCATTGCTGTTTGCACTGCCAACTTTGACCCAGTTGTGGATTTGCTATCTAAGAAGACAGGACTCGAGAAGGATTATTATCCTGCTCTGCTGGATGGGGGACCGAAGCCAGGAGAAGGTCAGGGACCTCCCTACAGGGACAGGTCCAGATGGATGCTAAGCTTTTTTGCAACCCTTGAAGTTTGCCAGGAAGAAGCCAGCCCTGATCTGACATTAACAACCTTTCAGGGCTCTCTTGGTCCAGGATGGGTCTGTTTGAACAGCCTGCCATATCATAGCTGCCTCATGCTGGTCCAGCTTGGAGGACAGATGTAGGAGTTGTGCTGTGCCAGCCTTCACAGTCACATCTACAAAGGCCGTGCAGCCAAGCACAGAGCAAACTCAGCACCAGGTCTCCTCCCTCCCCTGGGCTCTCCACCCACTGGGCAGCCAAGAAAATGTTGTCTAAAAGAGAGCTATAGCTCCCCTAGGCACCTCAGATAACTGAGAGGAAAGGGGTTGACTAACTATTAGCAGTAATAAAGTCTAAAAGACCATGAAATAGGAAAACTAACAATCCAGTGACCAGCATGGTAACTTTTCAAAGAGGGCTTCCTTGCATCACTCATTCTCTTAAAATCTCCCAGGTTTTACAAGGGTGGTGGGAGCAGTATGGGGTTCAAACAGCTTCTGTAATTTGGTGAGCACGTCACCAAGCCTTGTCGTCATGCCGTAGAAATGCATTTTCCTACTCAATACATCCATCTACTCCCTGTTCCTTCACATTTTCATGGCTTCTTCTGTGCCAAAAACAGCTTTGGCCTTTTATGGCCTCACAGAGCAGGTGGGAGACGGAGTCTACCAGCTCAGGTCTGACAAGCCAAGCTCCTTGATGAGTGCTGACTGTACAACCCTTGTTACTGGTGGTCAGGCTGACACACACAAGTCTTTCCCCCTTCATCCCTCTTAAACATCCAGATCAGAATTTCACAAAACTGTTCTTAATTTTAAAAAGGACACAAGCCAAACCCCTGCTCCGCTCCTGGAGGCCAGTGTCCTATCACCTCTGTCACAGAGTGACTGTGCTGAAATAAGGGGTGTAACTAGCTGAGCAAAGGTGATGACAGCCAGCCCTGTGCAAGGTGGAGACATGTAAAAAGATCACTGTTTGCAGATCCCAGCAGGGAGGAAGATGTGGCAGTGACACAGGTCTGGATGTGCAGCTTTTTCAAATCTGTGCAGCTCTGCTAGCACCAGCAGAACTGAAAAATGTACTTCAAGTAGTAATAAAGAGAATAAATCCTGTCTTCTTTTGACCTGTAGACTGATTAGATCTGATAGTAGAAAGGGTAAGTCTGGGCTCGTAGAGCATCCACTACTTTTATGCCACCCCAAATATTTCAAAATTCTCACAGTAGCCAGAATTTCAAAGCTGTTGTATGATCACCCTCACCTCCCACTGCCCTCCCTGCCGCAGCAGCTGCAGGCAGTGGATAGATGATGGCCAAAGGTCATTTCACATTTACTTTAGGTGTGTTTACCCTGTTCTGCTTTGCCTTTCTGGTCAAGCAAATATTTAATAAAATCAAGCTTATACTGCAGAGTTTGCAAGACTGTCTTGCAAGCAAGAGAGGATTTGCTCAGCGGGGATACGCAGGCAGGTCACGTAGGCTTTTAATAACCTTTATTATGATAGATAGAGCGGCGATGGGATGAGCTCTCCCTGCACAACCATTCCTCTTTCTCATCCTTGAGAGAGCAGCAGAAGAGGGAAGCTGTCCCTGTTTGAGTCCTGTGTTCAGAAACATCACGTGGTGACCCTGAACACCGGCTCCTGTCACTTATGAGTTATGATCCATATTTCTAACAGACACTGGTTTGATCGGGCACTAGACAGATCTAGGGAGAAATTATTCTTTTCAAGTACTAAAAAGATATCTATTTTACCCTTATATTTTACTGTGTTTCGTTCCTCTTAGCCCTGCAGAGACAGCACACCTGCAGGACAGAGAAAGGGGAACTACCATGACCTGGAGACTGAAGAAGTAAGAAACAGTCCCTCTTCTGCAACAGGAGTCATCTGCCTGAAGGTCACCACAACACCCAAAAGTAGAGTTGGAACAAAAGGAGGAAATCTGCCCATTAAATTAAGTAGTCAACACAACATAAAAGGAGATATGCTCCAGACGTGAAAGGCCCAAGCAGGAGTGAATCATGATTGACTTTGAGGTGAGACCATCACTTAAAGAGGGATGGGGTGGTGAGGGGAACCTTCCCCCAGGCAGTTACTAAAACAGTCTGCCAGCACTGATAGCCACCAAGCAAGGACAGGAGCAGCCTTTTGGGACAAATCAGGGAGAGCAGGAGCCTGGAGCTGTCTTGCCATCTTACATCAGTCATCTGAGTGACTCCAGGAGTGGATTTTCTCTCTGTACACAGCTGGCACTCACTTCTTCTCTCCCATCTGCTCCTATTTGCCCTGCACCCTCTGTCATAGAATGGTCATAGGATCATAGAATCATGAAATGGTTTGGGTTGGAAGGGACCTTAAAAATCATCTAGTTCCAACCCCTATGCATGGGCAGGGACACCTCCCACTAGACTAGGTTGCTCCAAGCCCCATCCAACCTGGCTTTGAACACTTCCAGGGATGGGGCAGCCACAGCTTCTCTGGGCAACCTGGGCCAGTGTCTCACGACCCTTACAGGAAAAAATTTCTTCCTAATGTCTGACATAAATCTACCTTATTCCAGTTTGAAACCATTAGCCCTTGTCCTATCACTACATGTGCTGGACTTCCAATCAGTACTTGAATCTTTAAGGACTAAAATTTATAATTTAGCTTAATTAATCAATAACAGCAGAGGGCAGAGGCAAAGGGGATGGGTTGCTTAGCTTGAAGAATAGAGCATGGTTTGTTCTATCTCTTAGAGGATGCACCAAGAAGGAAGTTAGGCATGTCTTTTTATACCCATGTCTGGAGAGCAGAAATCATAGCAGCAGAGAAGAAAAGTGACTGCAACATGACTGCCCAACTTCAAGAAGCATTTGGATGATGCTCTCAGGCACATGGTGTGATTATTGGGGTGCCCTACACAGGGAGAGGAGTTGGACTCGATGATCCTGATGGGTCCCTTCCAACTCAGTATATTCTATGATTCTATGATTCTATGAAGTAATGCAGTGCCACAGATATACTCATTCTATTATGCTGAGAGAGACTAATTGTAAGAAAAAAGCAAATAAACAAAAGGCCACAGTGAGCAGGCAGTGAAGCCTGGGCTTAGGCTCTGAGCTGGGTATTTCCAAACTAAACCCACACTGCCTTCCCACAACGACTGGGCTCACTTGCCTTTTCCTCTGGAGACGTGGCCAGCAGCAATGCCATGACCCACCACGTAGGGCTCCTATGTGAGACCACACTGTCTCTCTACATCACTCCTGCCACAGCAGCCTCTTCACCAGCACACTCAAGGTCCCCAGGAAGGTCACACAGCCTCTACAGACCCATGGATCTCTAGGGAAAGACCTTTTGGTAGAAAGCCACCCTGCTTTTTCTCTCTCTGCCAGGAACAGCTGTCTCTCTGCTCTGCTGCATGCTTCCCATGCAGTGGCTGTGCTGAGGGGGTGTCACGGGTCATAGCAATACTCTAAAAGCTCTTATTTAAGGCTAGATCTCCTGGGTGGGTCTCTTCATTGTCCCATAGCTTCAAAAAGCCAAGACACTGCCTGCCTCCTTCTCCAACCTCGGTTAGGCTGTGGTGCTACACAACCTTTGTGACATGCAGCAAACCAAAACCAAGATATCTTTTTGTTTGTTTGTTTGTTTGTTTTCCTTCAGAAAAAAAGCTACACCAGATTTGAACATAGCCTGGACATTAAATCAAAGCAAAGGAAGCTTCCTGTCAAATCCAGCTGTTTCAGACAGGGTTACATTGATGGTCAGAAGAAGGTCTCAGAGTCAGCTCCCACATAAGGTCTCACTCCATTCTCTTGCCTGTGGAACCAGCGACTCAACTCTATGTCTTGCAAATGTCACATTCCCTGTAAGACCCCTTGAATTCACACAGTTTGTTTAACCTCCTGAAGGACAGGAAGTTATGATGCTACCCTACAGCGTGGTTACTTTATTTACTATTAGTGATCATTTCCAACAAAGGCTGGAGACCACTGAGTCAGAGAATGCAGCTTGGTCCTCCTCAGGACTCTCCAAGACATGACTTCAAGACTCCACAACATGCAACCCTTGGTAAATAGATGAGTCCCTGGACAAGAAAAGTTTGGGTGCAAAAAACCTAAGAGGAAGAAACGACCCTAAGTTCTTTTAGCTCAGAATATGGCTGTTATTAAATGGGAAAGATAAGAAATGTTGGATGCATCCTAAAAAAGGCAGTAGGTATCCAGGGGAGAAAGTCAAGAAGGACTATGGCTGAGGAAGTAGGAATAAAGAGGACACAAAGGACAGGTCTCTGGACCTAGAAGGAAGGATTGGGAGGAAGTGTACAGAAAGAAGCAAAAGAGAGAGCTGGGGTGTTTGGTTTTGATTGACAATCTCACTAAAGCCACAGTCACACCCCTGTACTGGTGACTGGCACAAATCCACCCCACTGCAGTTAGAGCTCCTGAAAGGAACATGTCATTGGGTGAACATGAGAGATCACAGTATCTCTCCATTTGTCTCACACACACACAAACACACACAGCCTTCCTGCCATCAAAGGTGGCAGACAGATTCACATCACCAGGTCCCCTGCCACAGCCACATGCTGGCAGCAGGGACACTGCAAGGTCAGCAGCAAGAGGAGTCACATGTGAGAGCCTGGCTGCAAAGAGCCACAGCAGCAAACCTGCCCTGGGTCCAGCTCCAGCTCCAGCCAGGGGCTCAGAGCAGAAATACTTGTTAAAATCTAGAACAGGACCAAAACATGCTGAAAAACAGGAGGGGAGCAAAGCCACCACCTCCACCTGCAGAGTAGGTCTGAGGCACAGTATAGGAAGGACATTGAGGTGCTGCAGAAGGTGCAGAGAAAGACAACTAAGCTGATTAGGGGTCTTGAGAACCAGCCCTATGAGGAGAGGTTGAGGGAGCCAGGCCTGTTCAGCCCCAAGAAGAGGAGGCTGAGGGGAGACCTCATTGTTCTCTTCAACTACCTGAGAGGAGGTTGTGGTGAGGTGGGTGTTGGCCTCTTCTCCCTATTGAATAGCAATAGGACAAAAGGAAATGGGGTCAAGTTGCACCAGGGGAGGTTCAGATTAGTTATTAGGAAAAATTTCTTCACAGAAAGAGTGGTGAGGCATTGGAACAGGCTGCCCAGGGAGGTGGTGGAGGCACCATCCCTGGAGGTGTTAAAAAAATGGGTAGACGTGGTGTCTCAGGAGATGGTTTAGTGGTTGGGGGTTGTAGGGTGGACGTTTGGACTTGATCTTGAAGGTCTTTTCCAACCTTGGTGATTCTGTGATGCTGTGAGACCACCTTGGTGTCCCAGGGGCTGGCAGGATGGGCTCAGCAAGTCCTCCACCTGGCAGCACCCAGGGCTCCTGAGCAATGCCAATGGCACGGGCTGGGGGGTAATGAAGCCCAGCGTTAATCAGGTGGCACACTCCTCTGTTTACTTTTCCTCCTCTCAGACACAGCCATTCCTTTCCCAGAATGCAGGAGCCCATGCACAGATGCAGATGAGGCAGATGCCCAGTGACGGAGCCAGCACACAGCGGATTCATCACCAAGTGCAGCTACACAATCCCTTTAATCTCAGCTAAAGACTTTTTTTTTTTTTTTTTTCCCTGGCTTCTTTTAATAAACCCTGATTACCATGGATAGAAGCTTTTCTTTGGGAGCTGGCACGGTGAGAAAACTCATACAGAGACATTGTCAACAGCTCCCCCAACAAAGACCAGCTTCTAACTTCAGCTACGTTCATTCTCTCCCAACTTACAACCTGTCTGATGCCTGATGGAAACTGAAGACAAGTCTCTCTTTAAGGGCATCCCATGCCACACCATCTTTTCTTTGGAGCTCACTGCAATGAACAGATCCCAGTGCAAGCTGCAGCTTGTCCCAAATAAAGAGATTAATTTCAGGAGTGGTTTGTTTGCAAGGCACGTCAGCTAAGGCAGGACAACACAGGCTTCCCTCCTCACAAAGATTATTCTATTCAGGTGCTCAGATGGTGCCCAACTCCTTGTTACCTGTGCATCTGCCAGAAGCATATTAAGTGATGGGACTAACACTTGCCATGAGTAGGAATTTCTTCTTTTTTTTCCTGATTTCCCCCGTGTGATGAAACTGCATGTGAGTGGTGGCTCTGCCTGCATTTCAGACTTGGTTTCCTATCAGCAAAAGCAGGTCAGAGCTGTGCTCCATTGTGCTCGGGGGGGAGAGCAGAGAGGTTTGTAATAGTTCCTCAGTTCCTCCAGGAATTTGCTACATAGAGATTTGAAGGAAAGAACACAAATATTCAGTGCCACAGAAACATGAATGGAGTTTTGAGGTCATGGAAATAACCTACAAATCCAGACACTGGCCTTAAACTCTCTTTTCTGGAGCAGACTCAGCTGTGAGTCCCCATGGCTAAGTGCACCCTCCACAATGTAGGTAACAGTATTTCCCAGTCTCCTGACAGTATTCTGAGGGGAAATCTATTAAAAATATTCCTCATCACAGCAACTGGGGAAATGTAAATCCCAAACTATTGTAGCAAGAGCATGCAAGAGTGCACAAGGTCATTGATTTCAAGCAAACCATGCCACAACAGTGCCTGACTGTTTTGATGCTAACTTGAGGAACATGTGTCTAAGATATATAGGTCCAAAGCACTAAGAAAAGTGAAGAATTGCCAAAAAGCCAGACTGTCAGTTTAACTTCTGTTTCAAAGTCTCATTCTTGTCCCCTACAAGCCATTGTACGCTTCTGGGGCTCTGTTCTCCTCACTACAAAATGTTTCTCTACTGCATTTCACTGAGGTGCAGCTCTCACGGGTTTGGCAGTGCCAAGTTGGCCAAGAAATTAGAAGGCACTTCCCAGATCAGGAGACCCTGATCAACTCCAGACACGAAGAAGAATAAACTGTGTTTATTCCAAGCCTCCGACCTTAAAGGAATGATGAATATTGAAAAGAAAATGAACTGAGTTTCATCCCAGCAGATCTCCCCAGCTTGTATATCAATTACAGCATTTTAGGACAGCCTTGAGGAAAACAGCTTTTCCTTCCTCACAAGTCAAGCTTATGCTCCCAAATTCCCTTCAAGGCTTCAGGGGCTCTGAAGAGTACCCAAATGAAGTCTTTAAATTTTCTGGACTTGGTTCATCTGGGAGCCCTAAAACACCACTTTGATCCTCAAACAACAAGGAAGTGGTTCTGACCCCAGGTTTCTCCATGAGTCAGCAGGCAGCTCTTTTCTTGTTGGCTGAAGCTGCATGGCAGAGTTTAGGTTGCATTGAATGCCAGTGGGTGGATGTTTCCTCCTGCTTTGCAATCTTAGGAAGATCTGTGAGACAGATCTTCTCTATGAGGCTGAAGTCTTGTAATTAGCACTGCATAAATTCACGGAAAGACAAATGTCATAAGACAGAGAAGGCCATACTTCAGCTGTCTCCCAAAAGCCTGGCACAGAGAGTGGCTCTGTATTCACAGAGACTTGGAGATCACTGGCTATTTCACTCTTAAGATCTACATGAGACAACAGCAAGGATAAAACATGGCACTTAAGGAAAAAACAGAACCTTTACACCTTGGTCTATTGGTTGTTGAAGTACTGAGATCTGTATTTGGAGGTGGGGAAACCACCTGCAAAAAAGGACAGAATCCCCAGTCTTCAAAGTCTGAGATTTTGCTACATATTCAAAAGGCAGCTGGAGCAGAGCAGACTGAAAGACATGGGATAAAAGCAACAAGACAGGGAAAATCAGAGATGGTACTGGGATCATAGAATCACAGAATGGTTTGGGTTGGAAGGAACGTTAATTAAAGATCATCTAGTTCCAACACCCCTGCATGGGCAGGGACACCTCTCACTAGGCCAGGTTGCTCCAAGCCCCATCCAACCTGCCCTTCAACACTGCCAGGGATGGGGCAGCCACAGATTCGCTAGGCAACCTGGGCCAGTGTCTTACCACCCTAACAGGAAATATTTTCTTCCTAATATCTCACCTAAATCTACCTTCTTTCAGTTTAAAACTGTACCCCTCATCCTGTCACTCCCTGCCCCTGTCAAAAGTCCCTCCCCAGCTTTCCCGGAGCCCCTTCAGGTGCTGGAAGGTCCTCTAAGGTCTCCCTGGAGCCTTCTCTTCTCCAGGCTGAACAACTCCAATTCTCCCAGCTTGTCTCCAGAGCAGAGGTGCAATGTGATTAATGCAGAGCATGGCTGTGTACTCACAGAGATCTGGGATCCTTTAGAGTGAGGACCATCAATCCTGCAGCTACACCAAACCTTGCAGTCAGAAATAGGCTGAACACACAGCAGGAGTAGGAGCATAAAGAAAATGCCATTAACAATACTGTATTACTGGGAGGAAAGAGACAGATAGAGGCGTGATGATTTTTTCTTCAGTGATGCAGGGTTTGCAGCAGAGGTGAGAATGGAGTCTCCCTTTATGCTTTATTCAGCATAAAATTTCCTCCTTTCATTTCTGGCAGGTATCCAACCCATTTTGGAGCAGCAGCCACTAGCCATGGAAGAGACCAGTGAAAAGATCTGACACAGCAAATCCTTCATCTTCAGCTTCCCATGTGAGTGGCTGAAGAGGGCAGATGAGCGAGTACAGTCCCATAAAACAGGGATGGCCAGACCATCTCAAATCTTAGCCAGATCTCGTGTCCAACACACACATTATCACCAGAGGGAAGGAATAATGCTGACTGGCACTTGCTCTCCCAAACCTAAAAGAAAGCTTCAGTGTACTGCAACCATTAGCAATAATTTTATAGTGACATCTGTACTGGAGATTACTGGGGGAAGAAAAAATAAAATAGACTTTTCCTTGTTTCATTTTCTCCACACTTACTAATTCTGACCAAATTCCTAAGTGCTTCTGGATGGGTCTTTATACATCCATGAACCTCCTGGGCAGACACGTGCCATTTATTTTAGCACTGTGCCTTTTATGTGATGGCTTTTCCAGCAACTGGCCTCTGTCTTCCCACCCTTAAGCTGGTCAGACGAGGGAGAGTCTTTTTCCATGTTTCTGTAGCACCTGGGGCAATTGTGTCCCAATCTAGTAACTTCATAATTTGCATGTGTTAGCTGAAGTAACCTATTTCTGCTGACTCGACAGGCTTGAAAAGAGATCTTTAAGAGGTGTCAGAAGGCTGATTAGTCCATACTTCTGCCCCAAAGTTCACCAGGCCCAAACTCCAAGGATCTTTGGCAGATATGAGATTGCTACAGGGTATGATCTCTTCTTTACAAATGAAACAAAACAGCACAAAATAGATATTTTTTGAACAATGCTTATTTACTACATGCCTTACTTGGCTTTCACTTAGAAATACTTTAAAAACTGCAGAAAAATTGTTCATAACTTTTAACCATTCTGGCATAAAAGTGCTTTTTGTTACGTTCAAAACAAAGCAGGCCTCAGTGCTGCTGCTATGTTCAGTGCAAGATTGCCCCTGAAAAAAAATACTCAAGATCAGACCAAACAAGAGATGTCTTCCACTTCAGAGCACTTTGGCTACAACCTTCTGTCCCCACTTGACTTGCTTTTTTTTAACTGGCTGAAGGCTGGTCCAGCTGCCACCCGATCCAAAAGGCAACTGAAGTGATTGGTCTGTGGTGGAGAGCTCCATGCTTGAACTAGCAGACACACCCTGCTGGGACACAATTTCAAGCCCAGCAGCAGCAAGGGGACTGACTCTACTCATTCTACTGATAGCTGAAATGATGCAGTGTGGACACAGCCCTGATAAGCAGCAGCTTTGCGAGTATTTCAGGGGGGAGGAAAGAAAAAGCAGCCTGATGTCTATGCCACCACAGTTCCATGATGCCCCATTTTTCAGATAATGCAGGAAGACCACAACAGGTATTTTCAGCAGTGAATTAGCAGCAAAACTCAAACCCTTCTTCCAAAAAAATAGCTGGATAAACTATTACTAATTTACCATTGGGAGTCCCCAGCATCAGAAGGACATGGAGCAGCAGGAGTGAATCCAGAGTAGGCCGTGAAGATGATGCAAGAAGTGGAGCAGCTCTGCTCTGGAGACAGGCTGAGAGAGGTGGGGTTGTTCAGCCTGGAGAAGAGAAGGCTCCAGAGAGACCTTAGCGCACGTTCCAGTGCCTGAAGGGACTGCAGGAAAGCTGAAGAGGAACTTTTGACAAGGGCTTGTAGCAAGAGGACAAGGAGAAATGGTTTTAAACTGAAAGAGAGGAGATTTAGATGAGATATTAGGAAGAAATTCTTTCCTGTTAGGGTGGTGAGACACTGGAACAGGTTGCCCAGAGAAGTCGTGGCTGCCCCATCCCAGGAAATGTTTCCAGGGGGCTTAGATGGGGCTTAGAGCAACTTGATCTAGCGGGAGGTGTCCTTGCCCATGACAGGGGGGTTGGAACTAGACGGTGTTGAAGGTCCCTTTCAATGCAAACCATTCTATGATTCTATGATTCTATTAATTTTCTCTTCCAGTGACATTGTCACCACGAGGCAGAGGACAAGCTTAGCCGCCGGCCAACACATACAAAGGGCAATGGGAAGCTATCCTTCAAGCCCTGCCAGGCTGTTGCTGCAGAATAACTAGCTCCAAATCATGCCTGGCAGTCTCAAGATACTGCTGAGCTAGACAGAACACCTCTGGCCAGGATCAGATACAGACAAGAGACAGAATTGTGCTAATATGGGTAAAATATTATCACGTGTTTGTCAACAGGGTGATTAGAAGAGAGCTGATGTTGTATATACACACAGAGGCTGCATTTGCAAGAAGATACACAAATCTACCCTGCTCGGCATACAGAAACATTGATTTTTGCACAAAATTATGCAATTCCTGTACTTCTGGTGCAGGGCAGTGTGTGCATGCAGAATCACACCAAGCATTAGCAGCAACACCTATAGCTCAGGTTGTCTGACATGTTCTGTGCTAAGACTCAGTTTTAAGGTCCTCATTACTTTGACAGACCCTGAACTGCTGAGGGGACAATTTCCACAGCTCAGTGTCTGCCTCAGGCTAACATCACCGTGGGAAGCTGCACTCAGAATGGCTTGGGCAATTCTGAGAACTAAATTAGGAAAAAGTTTTTGCAACTTATTTATTTTAATTTTTTCCTGTATTTGACCCTGGTTATATGATTTCCACTGCCTAACTGAAAAGCTTGCTAGCTTTGGAGCAGCTAGTAAAAATTGGGAAGGTCCTTCCCTGCTGTCATGGGGATCTCTGGCCATGCTTGAAAGCCCATCTAAATTTGACCAAGTTACAGCATCTAATAATAAATACACATTGCTGCTTGCAAGGGCAACCAGAGGCTCTAATCAAACCATTCCTACTAAGACTAGGTCCCTACATCCAGAAGCTTCAGTCTAGAAACTTGGGAGGCAGAGGTCCAGGAAGGTGAAGACTCTACAACTAGAGAAAATGGCCTCAAGTTGCACCAGGGGAGGTTTAGATTGGATATTCAGAAAATTTTCTTCACCAAAAGGGTTGTCAGGCCCTGGCCCAGGCTGCCCAGAGCAGTGGTGGAGTCCCCATCTTGGAGGGATTTAAAAGCTATGTAGACATGGTTTAGTAGTGGACCTGGCAGGGCTGGGTTAATGGTTGAACTTGATGATCCTAAAGGTCTTTTCCAACCAAAATGATTCTGTGATTCTATGACATGGTCGAGGTCACACAGGGTCAGTGTGGCTGAGCCAGAGACACCGCCCGTGTGTTTAATCCCCAGCTCAGTGCCACAGTGACAAGGCAACTATTCTGCAGAGGCCCAGGTGCACCAAGGGAACCTCCTTTCTGTCTGATTTTCTCTATTATCACTTCCTTTGGTGCATCTTTTGGTAACACAAACACCCCTAATGGCAGCGGAGCAGTAAATTCTCATCAGTCTTGAACCCATCCACTCCACCAGCACTTTGCCAGGATCAGCAGAATAGGTGCATTATGCACTCAAGTGTCATTGTTGAAGCTGCTTTAAATAGTTCAATGGTCACCATGTTCAGCTGTGAGTCCACATGGATGCATCCAGGGCATCCTGAAATGATACAGCACGGAGCCCTGCTGCTGGCACCCAGCCAGCAGAGCCAAGGGGAGGAAGGGAGGAGGTGTCTGCTCCAGCTACCCTGCAGCTAAAGCTTTCTGCAGTGTTGCGGCGGAGACATGGCCGACACATCATGATGGTCACAAGCATCAGCATCATCACCAGCCCTTTATTCAGGGTTACATCACATTCTTATACTTTTCTCTCCTGTCCACACGCCTTAGGCTCCCTTCCCATTGGTTAACAGCTTCTGTTCACACATTCTATCTTATTTTATGATAGGCTACAAGTTTCTTACATTTTCTTACAAGAATGTCAACACACAACCGTATCGCTCATACCTTCTTTTCCCACAAACTTGTTTAACTCTAACTATCAAGGGCACAGCTGTAGTTTGTCGAGATCAAGGCTGCCCGTGGCCTATAGCTGATCACCCACAATTCCTCCTTTTTGTTTTTCAACAACAAAGGCTGTGTTTACCATCCTCTGCAGGGCCCTTTGCAGAGAAGACAGCAAACACGGCACTACCAACAAAATGACAGTGATGACACACAATATTGACAATCCTGTTTGCAACAAGCTCTTAACCCATCCCGATATGTTCCAACCTCCCAACCATTTATTCAGTCCAAAAAATCCGTTATCTTCTGTGATCTTCTAGGTGGTGTCCATCAGTTCTTGGATGCGTCTGTGGATTGGTTTTGAGTTGTCTTTCAAATCCACACAACACATCCTGTCAAAGTCTTCACATCCGTGTTCAGAAGCTAACAATAGAAAATCAACAGCAGCGTGATTCTGCAAAATAACATGGTGAACACTATCCTGCCTGCCTGCCTGCCTGCTGGAGGGGTCGACTCACCACTGGGTCACCCTGTTGCAGGGTCGCCCTGTTGCTGCTGAGTCGCCAGGACGCTGGTCACATCCTCTCTGTGGAAGGAGGGTAACACATGTACACACACACACACACACACATATCTTCTAGGATCACCTCCTACCCTTCTCCTCCATTAACTCTACCCGTCTCTCGCAGGGAGTGCGCTTACTAATACCATAGAACCCTGATTTTCCTTTCTGGTATATGCCTAGATTACCTTTCCTGAACGTCGGTCCCTCTGTTAACCCTTAATAAACCATTTAATTTGTAAGTTAAACATTGGTCTTGGTAACGATTTGTGAGCGTGGCGAGGGAGCATTCCAATCTACACTCTGAGATATGGACCCACAGTGGCCACACGTGTGGTCTCATTTACAAACCTCTCCGTTGTGGGGAGGTGGAAAGTCAGGGAAGCATCCTGACAGCCGGTGGCTTTTGATACCGGCCCACGACAAGTTGCTAAGACACTCAATAGTTCAGAAGTCCCATTGGCTCTTTTTGCTACAAAGCACGCTAATTTATTCAATTCTATCAAAGCTTTTGCGGCCACAAACTGAAGCAAAAATAAACTAACAGCGAAGCGCTCCCTGGCATTCCACAAATCTACTGTGTCAATACAATTTGACGTTATCTGTTGCAATCCTCTTTTTTTGCCTGAGGTGATGGGTATGATTCAATATCGTTTTTGTGCTGGGGGTTAATATACCTAGTTTCCCTATTGGTTACATAGGCCTACATAATGACACCATGCAGAGCTGTTCTGATATATTGGGATACCGGGAGTAATATTTTGAACTCCAGTGCCATTCCTGTCCCATTGATCATGGCTTGGTCTATAGCTCAAATAGACACATCCTTCCACTGACAAAGTTCCCAAAATATCCAATTCTTGTGGTTCCAGTGCCTGAACAGATAGCCAATCATCCCACATATCCTGAGAATCAAAGCAGCTTCATGCACTTTTACAGTTTACCTGGGAGCTAAGTTTTCTTCTAATTACATTCTGGATTATCAGAGCACTTTCTGTACCATTCAGAGGCACCCCTACCAAACACGTATGAAAAGGATACTCAATCTGGGCCATTGAAGCACAAAATTTTGTTTGATTCATGGCAAGTAACAATGATACCCATATATTTTTACTGTTCCATGGCATTAGGCGAGGTGCTGTTAGTTCTGTTGTCCTGACAGTTACCGTCCAGGACAGGGCGTACACACTGAGCAGGTACCCAGTGAATCCCAGTATCTGTGGAAACACAAGCATAACCTTGCCCCCAAGTGACAAGGTCCCAGGGGCCTTCCCAAAGTCAAGTCTGAAGGTTGTGAACCCAAACAGGGGCACGCGATTGCACTAGGTTCCTGTCAGAACGCAAAGAAGAAAAATGAGTTATAAGAATAGGTACTGTGCTAGGAGGAGGAATAGTTAAATGATTCATTGTATATACTGCCTTCCACACTCATGCTCGTGGAGCTTCACCCATCATTCCCCCTTTTTGTTTTTCAAGCAATGCCTTGAGGGACTGATGTGTGCATGCTCTACAATAGCTTGGCCTGTGGGAGAATGAGGAATGCCCGTAATATCCTGAACACCCCATAACTGCAAAAACTGTTGGGTCCAGTTAGCACTGTAGCCAGGGCCATTGTTTGTTTTTAGGGTGGCCAGGATGCCTAAGGCAACAAAAGCACAACGCCAATGTGCTACAACATCCCTGGCTCTTTCTCCAACCCAACAGGCTTTAGAAAATGTATCTACAGAAACATGGACATACTTTAAGCAACCAAACTCAGCAAGATGGGTCACGTCTGATTGCCAGATTTGCAAAGCTTGTAAACCATGAGGATTAACACCTTTGGTTGGGAGTGTGATGTGCTGCTGGCAGACTGAACAGGAGGCCACAATATCTTGTGCTGCTGTGGAAGAAATAGTAAACTGATGTTGAAGGGCACGCACACCTTGGTGAAAAAAGCTGTGTGATTGTACAGCTTGTTTCATGGTATCTGGTACAGGAGCTGCCCATGCTGGAGCAGTTAACACATCTGCTCGGGCATTTCCTTCTGCAATGAATCCTGGCAAGTTAGTGTGGCTGCAAACATGGAAGATATAAAAGGGTGCAGTTCTGCACTGTAAAGTGTACCATAAAGCCTTTAAAAGATGAAACAATGCTTTATCATTTACTTCCTTTAGGACGTCATGGTCAAGCCATTGGGCAATTTTTCAAACATACTGAGAATCTGATACCATATTGAGATTTTCATGTGGCCAGGCTTCAAATGCCATGATAACTGCATGCAACTCCACTAGTTGTGGGGATCCATCTTGATGCCCTGAAATGTCATGCCATTGGCCATCCTCTTCCCAAGTAACACCTGCTTTCCCTGTTTTCTCTGATCCATCTGTAAATACAGTGTGCCGTTTCAGGGGTGTTGGAGAATATAAGGATGGTTCTGCTAAGGTCAACTCTAGGTGCACCTGGAGAAATTTATGTGCAGGATGGTGCAACAAAACCCGACCAGGAAAATTTAAAATGGCATTTGCAACACAGCACTATTGGCTAAACACCAGTCCAGATATTCAGAAGTGAGAGGCAATGTGAGAATTGCAGGGTCTCGTCCAGACAGTTGGACGCAGCGTTGCCTGGCCTTACAAATAACCTGTGCAATTAGTTCAGTCTGAGTGGTTACAGTTTTCTTTCTCTGATATGGTAAAAAAAACCCACTCCAAAAAGTGTAATGGATCTGCCCACTCTTCATACCATTGGGCAATAAGCCCAACCGGATGATCATGAGACAAGAATACATACAAACTAAGAGGAATAGCAGTAACCACTCTCCATGCCTTCTTTTCTGAAATGGCAATTTCCACCTGTTTAAGTGCTGTTTCAGCTTCTGGTGTGAGGCTCCGAGGAGATAGTACGTCAGTGTCTCCTTTTAACAGTTCAAATAATGGAGCTAGCAAGGCATTAGATAGCCCTAACAAAGGCCTTAGCCAATTGATAGTTCCCAACAATTTCTGTAAGTCAGTCAAGGTTCGTATTGACTGCTGGATGGCTACAGTTCGTGGCTGCACAGTTTGATCTAGTATTTTCAAGCTGAGATATTTCCATGAGGCCTGTTGCTGCACCTTTTCTGGTGCGATTTGCAACCCATATTTCCTTAGAGCCTCAATTACACCAGGCATTACAGTTGTCAACTTGTCAACAGTGGGTGTAGCAATCAAAGTATTATCCATGTAATGGTCACAATATATGTTCTGAAACTGGTCTCGCACACCAGACAATGCCTGCACCACATACCACTGACAAATAGTGGGGCTATTTTTCATGCCCTGAGGTAGAACAGTCTAATGATATCTCTTCCCTGGCTCACTGTTATTAACAGCTGGCACTGTAAAGGCAAATTTTGGAGCATCATCAGGGTGCAATGGAATAGTAAAAAAACCAATTTTTAAGATCTGTTATACAGATGTCCCATTCTGCTGGAATTATGGTGGGGGAAGGCATTCCCGGCTGCAAAGACCCCATACCTTCTATAACATCTTCATTAGAAAAAAATCATTCATAATAAAGATTGAGCATACGGCAAGGTAAATCCATGCTGCATAATCCTAATTCTCAAATCACGTATAATACTCCAGTGAAACGGATCCCACTGATTTGGATCCTCCTCATTACCATAAACAACAGGGCAAGCCAAAATATCACCGGCCAGTTGCACTTCTCCTGCCTCTCTAGCTTGCTCATATGATTTCCTCCAAAATTTGCCTGGGTCTGCGCCTTTAATCTCTACAGAAACAGCCTGTATAGTAAGTAAATCCTAATGGGGGGGGGCGGGGGGGGGCAGAGGGCACACGTCACTCCATCATTCACTCCAGGGGCTGGGATCACAGGCTGCATAGCTAATGAGTTTTGCAGGGGGTGGGTGGGGGGCCGACAATTCACTCCGTCATTTCCCCCTGGGGCCGAAATCGCAGGTTGCATATTCAAAAAGTTCTGAGGGTGGGGGCTGGGGGGCCGACAATTCACTCCGTCATTTCCCCCCAGGACCGCAATCGCAGGTTAAAAAGTTCTGAAAAGAGGGGGCGGGGGGCTGACAATTCACTCCGTCATTTCCCCGCGGGGCCGAAGGATCTATTAACCACAGAGTCATAGGGTCCCTTATTGCTGCTTCCTGAAACTCACCCTCTGTTTCAGGGGGCAAAGGAGGCAGCGATTCAGGAGGTGGAGGGGGTGAGGATGGTACATCCGTGTACACAGGGGCCGTGAGATGTAGAATTCAGTTGCAGCAGGGCTGGCAATGCCGGCACTGTGGCTGCAGCTTCCCGATCCGCCTTAAACTGTTTTAACGATTCCAGCACGATCCACCAAGTTGTTAATGACTTTGTGGCCATTTCATCCCCCTTTGTAGCAGCATCACAAAGAACACGCCCCACCTCCTCCCATGTCTCTATAAAAAAGGCTGTCTGCGCATCAGCCTGCATACCATTCTTGCACCAGACAAGCAAAGTATGTATCACACACACAGAATCACACACACAGAATCACCAAGGCTGGAAAAGACCTTTAAGATCATCAAGTCCAGCCTAGTGCATGCCCATCATATTTCATGCCCCTCTTTTCCAGTATTGTTAACAAAACGGTTAATATAGACCTCTCTTCTGCTGACATCTTCACCCCCATATTTATGTTCCCAGCTGCTCACCTTTGCCTCCCAAAGGTGTGTATTTCTTCTGTGTCCCAACTAGGCTCTCGATCCACCTTTCCTTTGTGCTTAGCTGGGCTCCGCCGCCAACTGCTCTTAGGGCCACAGTTGCTGATCCCACATCAGGGTCACCATTTGTGGCCGACACACCCTGATGGTCACAAGCATCAGTATCAGCATCATCACCAGCCCTTTATTCAGGGTTACATCACATTCTTATACTTTTCTCTCCTGTCCACACGCCTTATGCTTCCTTCCCATTGGTTAACAGCTTCTCTTCACTCAGTCTGTCTTATTTTATGATAGGCTACAAGTTTCTTACATTTTCTTACAAGAATGTCAACACACATCCGTATCTCTCATACCTTCTTTTCCCACAAACTTGTTTATCTCTAACTATCAAGGAAACAGCTGTAGTTTGTCGAGATCAAGGCTGCCCGTGGCCCATAGCTGATCACCCACACAGTGTCTATGTGCTCTTCCCCACACTAAGAAACTTTGAGAGGAGACTCTGTCAAGCTGCCATCAGAGATGGCACTTTACAGACAGCTTGCTGCTGCTGCAAACCACACCTGCAAAAGGCAAAATCTCTCTTTCTCCCTCCATAAATACCCTCTCAGACACTCAGACATGGAGGGGAGCTGCAGGTGCTCTGGACTTTGCTGGCTCTGACCCGTCATTCGCACGAGTAAATGCTTAGTGCTATCAGCAAATCAACAAATTACTCTAGAGCAGCCACAAGGAGGGTGATGCAATTGTTTTAGCTATTTGCACAGCCTCATAATTGCAGATCCATCATCACAAAGCATTAGCTGTGTTCAGATAGGTGTTACAGAGAAAACCCAGCACCAGAAACATGCTTATGAGTCTGATCAGTCTGCAAAAGGTAGATAATGGGTTTGCAATAACCAGTGGTTTCAGATCTGGGTTGTACTACCCAGAAGAAAGTCCCTTTTTTGCTTAAGAGTCAGCTGCAAGCAAAACGTCACCCCAAACTCTAATTTAATCCAGATCCAAACACCATCTGCTTTGTTCATCTCTGCTTGTATAGTCTAAAGGCACCTGAGTCTGAGACAAGGGGCATTTTTAATGTGGGGGCATGGGAAGGTCATCTCTGTTCATAAAATCCTGCTTGTTAAAAATTGAGACCTTGATAACAGAGGCTGTAAGACCTGCATGAACACTACAAGACAGATGCACAGGTGCTGAAACAGTGAGACCCACAGAGGACTCTTTTCCACATGCCCTCCACAAACACACACACACCCCTTGCCCTCATTTTCCCACTGCCTCCATCTCTCCACTCACCCTCCTTTCCAAAACAGGACTTGTTGCTCTCTTTCCTCCTCCCACAGGAACCCACAGCTGCATTTTGAGTGCCGCATCAGCCTCAAACACTGTAAAAACCATCCAAGCCTGTGCCCATGCCCCTCTGCCCTGTGGGGATACAGTCACAACTTCTTTCACTCCAGGCAGGAGCATCCTTCCTGCTCCTGGAGAGCATCATCTGTGCTCCAGCTCCCGGGGGCCTCGGGGGAGGGGCTGGAGCACATAGAGCCTTGCCCTGGCTCCTGCATGGCTGGGACACACAGCTTGGGGCCGTCTGGGAAGGTTTTGGGTGGCTATAGGTGGATTTTAATGACATCAGGCATCCACTCAGATGGGAGGCCGGGCTGAAATTTGCCCTGGCTTTGAAAGTTAGAGGCTGTAAATCTTTTCCTTTGATGAGAGGAAAAAGGCAGAGGGGGAGAGGAAGGGAAATGAGGTTTGGGTTGTTGATGGTGGTGTTTGGCTGAAGGCAGCGTTCATGTGTACTGGGTGCTGTTGAGCTTATCAGGACAGACCCGGGGAGGGCATCCAGGTGCCACTTTTGGGCTTACTAATTATTTTTTATCACTTAGTAAAACAAAAGCAGAGGGATAAGTTGAAACACAGACTTTTCCATAAAGCAAAAAGCCCACTTAGCAGCTCCCTTTTGCCATACTGACCCTTGCCAGGTCAGTGTCTGCAAACACACTGTCACGGGCCGATTCCAGTCCATTCCCCACACACACTCAGGTAACACAGGACTTGCTGTGAGGACCAAACCACGTCCCAGCAAGTCCATGGCCATGGCTCAATATCGTGGAGCCTATCTGACCCCAAATTGTCCTGTGTCTCTGCAGTAAATAGATAATCCCCTGCAGAAGGGAGCCCACAGCTCGCAGCTGTGGTCCTGCCAGACACTGGAGAGCCAGGGTAAAAACTGTAGGCAGCACACACAGGTGTAGACATGCATTTACAATTCAATGGGTTATTAATAACAAGGTATTTCTCCTCTGCTGCCATCTGCATCCCATACACCCCCAGAAATCCGGCACATTCCTCTTCCAGTTCCAACACTCTCTCCCTCACATTCAAGGCAGATAATTCCCTTCTTTTCTTTGCCTGCAAATCATGCACGAAGTTAGTGCTCAACAGGCAGTTTCTCTGGTACAGTCCATGCAAACTAACATTGTGCCAAGCACCATCAACTCAGAACAGAGGTTTTTCTACCAAGGTGCCAGAAATAATACAAATAAACTCTTCTTCTTTCCCTGGCTTTCTATCTACAGCTCCCACACATCACTACCAGCAGGGCTTTAAAACTAAAACAGACTGGGCCTACGTGGCTTGAATTTATTCTGGAAATTTATCTCTTCTTGCTGAAAGCTCTGTGTTTGCTTGATCTTCCTGCCTTCCAAGTCCTACAAGTGCCACATGTTGCACAGCTGGATTCCTGACAGAGAAAGAAAACAGGAGGAAAGAGAGAGCAGATTACATATATATATGTGTATATTATATATATATACACATGAATGCAATGGCCAAGGTTTTAAAATTCACCTGTGAACTTCAGTAAAGTAGCTTCAGATATCTCCAAGGGACCTGTGCACAGGAAACACAAAGCCCTTGAGCTTCCAAAAATCTGCTCTCCATGGGCAGAAGATGAAGGAAAAGGAAACAGGGGGGGACTCTGAAGGACTTGCTGCTCTGAAGATGTTCAAGACCAGCTCTTGCAGGAAAGGATTTGCAGAAAAACTCTGTCGGGGAAGGCTGGAGATAAGACAGCCAGAAGGAAGAGGGATAGATCTGTCTGGCAGTAAAGGAAATGCTGACTACGTTTAACTCTCAAACTTGCTGGGGTGTGGCTACTAAAATAATAATATGTTTGTCCCACTCCAGGAGAATTTGTTCACCCTCAGCAGCAGTAACAGGGGAATGTCCCTGGGCTCCAGCACAACTAATGGTCCCACACAGACATGGGCAGCAGCATCCACTTCCAGTATGTCAAGCCAACACTAAAGCAAGAAAAGCTAAAGGAAGAAAGCCTGTTCATCCTGAGCAGCATTTTTTTTAAATCACACCCAAAGAGAAAATGAAGAAAATGTTATTTCCTGTTAAATGAAGTATTACACTGTGTAACAGGAGAGGGGGGGGAAATAATAAAAAAAAAAAGCAAACTAAAGATTCAGTTCATAAATACAGGAGAAGGTCAGCTTCCTCCACACCAATAACTTGGTCCCACAGGAATCCAGCATGGAATTTGATATAGGGTAGATATTTGATTCCTTCCTCTGTGTGGGAAGGCTGACACACTCATCCTCCACCCCTCTGTCCACCTTTCCCACCCCATCACAGCATCACTGTGGGCAGTTTAGGTCCCTTCTGCTGACCCCTCTTCTTCAGCAGCAACATAAACCAATTTAAAATCCAAACCCTCTTAACACTTGAGCTGAGGAAGGGATTATTTTTTTCTGTGTTTGAGAACAGGCAGTTGCTGTAAAACCTTCTGCCTCAGCCCAGCAACAACAAGACCTTGGAAGAGGCTAATTATGGGTGGTGAAGTAAGTCACCCACTGACAGAGAGCAGTTGAGAAGAGACAAGCGAGCACAAACCTGCACCTGGAGACCTTTTTGCTTATGATAAAATAAAGCTGATTCTTACTGCCTGTGTTACCAAGGAAAGAGAGGCAAGACAGGAGAGAAAACAACAACCAAGTGAAACCACTACATGGAAGGGGCCATGTTTTTCTCTTCCAACTCACTATTGCATGTCTAAGGAGCACAGTCTTCAAGCATCACACTGTAACTTTTGCATATCCTTGTGCAGGCATGGAGAAGCCTCAAAATCATCCTACACATACACACATATACCCAGAAGGAGGGGAGGCAAAGCAGGAAAGCAGCCTGCAAGGACACATAGGCTACTGCTGGTGGGAAATGTGGCTCAGTGAACCCCATGCACCGACCAGCAGGAGCCACAGACTCCTCTGCATGAGCAGGAGTGTGTGAAGAACCAAGGACTGAGAAAGCAGATTGTAGTTGAGTCACAATCTGCTTGGGATATCCTCAGGGCTGGTGGCACCTTGTGCTGCCCCACTTGAGTGTGCATGGCCAGGCTAAAGCTGAGCCTCTGGAAGGGAGGAGAAGTGGTGCACAACCTTCATCCTCTATCCCTGACAGTCTGTCAGCAACCCTTTTGCATTCAGCAGAGCCTGAACCAGCACCTCCTAAAAAGCACTAAAGCAACCAAGTTCACAGGAAGCTGCATTCCCAGACACAAAGGTTTTTTCCAAAACTGTCCCATTTATTCCCAGTTCTGAGTCAGAACAAAACCTCAAACTTTTTCCTCCCTTCCCTCTCCTCTGTGAGAGCTAGAAAAAACCCCCTCTCCCACCAGCACCTGATCAAGGGATGTTGGAGGGAAAAGGAGAACTGGGCTTGCCCGAAATCCCTCCTAAAATCTGGCTGTGCAGCAAGGCTTCTCTTCCTTATCTAGAAAACTCATCCTGGACCTGCAAGACCTTTTCCTGAAGTGTGGGCAAAATTGGCAACAATCAGTGAAAAGCGCAGGGTGAACAGATTAGCATTTTTCTAACTGTGTGTATTTTCCATTTATGTGTAGAAATGTGCAATGAATGTGTATTTTTATGTGTATGTATAAAACATACACAGAGATAGATTTGGAGAGATATATAAATACAGATATATAGATAGATGCATGGATGTAGTTGTATTTAAGGAAAAAGGCACCAGAACTTCCACTACAAATGAATGAGAGAGCTGGCCACATGCTGGTAGTACGATGCAAAATCTGTTTCTTACACTGTAGAACAATCAGGACTTCTCTGAAATGAATGCAAAAAAGGCCCAAACAGCTGGGAAAAAGGGTGGTGCATCTAAGAAACTGCCTGGCTCATACATAACAGAGAGAGTGTGTGTGTGGGGGGGAGAGCTGCAGATGAGTCAAAGTCTGAGGTCTGCCTTGTGTCAGCCATTGACTGTGCCAATGACAGCAGCTCCCGACAGCCTTTAATAACAGCACTTACAGACTCTGGAGATGGGGGTAGGAAAGGGGGGAGGTGAGCCCTTCTCCTGCAGGCTCGTGCACAAGTCATCCTGCATCCTTGCCAAAATATATTAGAGGCTCCGTAATTGCAGCCCACGCTGCGACGTGTTATCCTAAAAGGTAGAAGAGGATAAAGCCAGGAGAACAACTTTGGGTAGAGGGGGGCAAAATGATGGGTCTCACAGCCAGGAGGACACAAGGACATGATGGGGTGAGGGAGGGGTGGACCAGGTGGTGGCTTGGGGAAGAGTCAGTACTACCACACTTCCCAGTGCAGCACAAGGTGCTTTAGTGGGTTCATACTGCAAACACCCAGGTTTACACTGGGAAGCAAGCAGGAGACCAGGAGTTATCTCTACTTCCAGGCAGAATAGGTAAAACAGAAAGAAATACATACAGACAAGCAGGTCACAACGAGCTCACACAAGCCCTGCTACCCACCTGCACCTTGGTTCCCAAGGGTGAAAGTGGGAAATAAGTCCCTAGCAGCTCTCGTGGATGCTAGAAAGCTCAGACTTATGAAGATGCTAAAAATCCTCAGCTTCATCCAGATTTGGAAAGCTTTGGGAAGAGCTTTTGGAGTGCATTGTGTTCTGATTATTTACTTTGCCAAGCTAAGGAGAGACCTACTTCACACACCTCCTCCTGGAGAGGGGGAAAAATCAGGTGTGTAGAATAAGAAGGAAATGGGAAATTGAGTTGATAGTTCCTTCCCTTTCTAATGGGTAATAGTTACCTAATTATGCCTGCTTGCCATTTCCTTTTCCTGCTTTCTTTGAGATATTAGGCAGGGAGAAATTTGTCCTAAAAGTTGTTACTTTCATTCAGAGACATCCCTTTGAGCTGCTTGCCTTGCTAAGGCAGGCAAGGGCAGCAACTCCATTATAAGGGAGGAAAAAACCCTCCTGAATGGCTCTGACAGGCGTTGGTTTTAGCATCCAGCTCCTGCTGCATATGGCTTGCCTATGTCCCCTCACTTCTCCATCCTTCACCTGGGCAGAGGGTTGCAGCTCCAAGGATGTCTCATGCCTCCTACCCTCAATGGAGCAACAGCAGAGGCCAGGCAAGGAAAGACTGAGGTTGCAATGATGCTCTGAGTCCAGCAGCCAAAGTGACTCTGCTCTCAGCAGGGATTTAGAGAAGAACCCAAGACTTAATGGTCTCACAGCTGGTGAAATCCAAGGGGGCATCCCACACCAGTCCCAAATCCATGCCAGCACCTGAGTGACTTCTCTCCAAATGCATCAGTGTCACAACCCCATATCCAAGCAGCTGGCTGCAGCTCAGGGGGGGAGAAAAAGAGGTCAGAGGAGCAAAACATGACCCCTCTAGGCCAACATCAACATGGGTGACCCTACAGAAACATGACAAGCTTTCGTTTGCCACAGTCAGTTTCCCTCCTTTAGGGGAAGGTCCCACTGAGTGCTATGCTTCATTGCACCAGGAGTAAGGGCTGGGGTGGCATGTGCAGGATATGTTGGAGCATCTCCCACCCCAGCAGGGTGCTCCCAACCATAAATACCACAGAGATGGGCTTGATGAGACCCTACACTAACAACTGAACACTGCACTTGTGGGATGGGTTGCAGAGGTTTCTGGCAGAGTGAGGGGTGAGCCTTCAACCTTCCAGACCCCCACAGTGGACCCCCCCATCCGCCCCTCCACCTCCAACCTACACTTCCCAGGAAGGTCCCCCCCAAGCCCTGCTCTTGCACCCTAGGCATATTTTTCTCTTCTCCACAGAGAGGACAGCTTCCAAGAGGGAAAATACAAAGCCCAAAGGGACTGACTTCAAGTGATGAAACAGGCTCTACAAAGGAAGATGCTTTATTCCTACTTGAGGGTTTCTTTAAAGAGCCTTCTTTTGTTTCCTCACAGCCTGAGAAGGATGTTTCCCAGTCCCAGCCTGGCTTGCCGGGGAAGGTGGAGACCAGGAAGAATTCAGGGAACTTCAAGGGCCACGCTCTGTAAGCAACAGCAGAGATTTCCCCACGCTTGAATCCCTCCATATCCAGCATCCTGCTCTGGTCCAGCCATTCCTGCATCCCTCCCAACCTGCAGGGACTCATATCCCCAGGGGAGCACCTGCAGCAGCTGCACAGAGAGCCCAGCCCTGCACCTGCAGCAACTGTGCAGGGCTTAAGAGGATGGGCTGAGCTTTCCCCCCCTGCAACTGCACCAACCAGCCCTCAAACTTCATCTCTGACTTATAAATTTTGCAGCAAGAAAAGCTGTGTTGTTTTTGTTGGTTTCCTTTCTTTCTTTTTTTATTGTGTTTTTTTTTTTCTTTCTTTCCAGCAGGCATTTTCCAGGGAGTTCTTTGGAGTCTTTTAGAGCTAGAAGGGGAAGAAAGAAGAATTGCACAGCTAATCCCTGCTGTAAGAAAAGCCAAGCCCTCCCCTGCCCCAGCCAGAGAGGGAAAGCAGCCCTGCACCTCCCAGTGCTTCCAAACATCCCTACATCCTCCTGGTCCCACCAAGCCACCCCCCTGCAGCATCCTCAGGGTGTGAAGGACAGCAGGATGGAGGGAGGTTTCCTTGCCACCTCTGCAGCACTGCCAGCTTCGAAGGGAAGCTGTGAGCCCGGGGGCACCTGCCTTTGCATCCCTGCTGTTCCTGCCAGCTGTGCATTCCCAAAACCAATAGATATGTCTGGAGAGCTGTATAAATGGTCTTCTTGCAGAACCCTCTGTGACAGCTCTCACCCAGAGCATTGCTCAGCACCGAACCTTCAGAAATGACCTGCTCCTACCCCCGGCAGCTATTTCCTGGGGAGCAAGAGGACACCTCGGAGCTGGTGTAGTCCCATCCACAGTGATAGGACAGGCAGAGGAAGACCCTTAGTGCCTCCTCGGAAGCTGTGCTCCCCGTGGAGAAGAGAAAAATACTTCCTGGGTGCAAGAGCAGGGATTTGGGACCTTCCTGGGGAGTGTAGGGGCGGATGGGGGAGGGTCCACTGTGGGGGGTCTAACCAACCTGATCTAGTGGGAGGTGTCCCTGTCCATGCAGGGGGGTTGGATCTAGATGATCTTTAAGGTCCCTTCCAACCTTAGCCATTCTATGATTCTGTGATTCTATGATCTGTTTGGCATCTCACTGGCTGCAGCCAGCCCTGGGGGGGCTTTCTCTGTGCAGCCTGGCCAGGTGCCCAGAGGCAGAGGGGATTGGGAAGAGCAGAAGCCCGGGACAGGAGCACCAGAGGAGCTTCCCTGCCTCCCAGCACAGAGGGATGGGCTTGCAGAGAGGAGGGGGGACTTCAGCAAACAACAAGGAGCAGAACATGCCAAGAGATAAGAGAAGGTATTTACCAGGCAATCACTACAAGGTCCTGTGAATATAGTATTTGTGATGGATGAATAGACATATTATTACAGAACTTAATGCAAACCCTTTGCACCAAATGGTGACACACGATTACTAGTTTGGAAATAACTAAGCTCATTATAATGAAACGCTTCAGTCAAATCCCCCTCCAAAGGATGGATCTGAGGAAAGAAGGAACCTGTGACGGGAACATACTGGGGGGATTTGTTTAACCAGATCAGCCCACTGGGCCAGCACAGCACAGTTTCTTGCCTCCAGTGTGGCTAAAGCCTGGCTCACTGGGAAGGATAACCCACCAACCTGCATGGACAGGGTGGGCAGTGCCCCACACCCAGCATCAGGCTCTTCTTGGCACGACTCTGCGTTTAAGAGATGAAAAGAAGCACCTTTCAATAATAAATAATAATGCTAACTATGTGTTTCTATAGCAACTCATCACCATAGCAGCTAAGCACAGGAGGAAAACTCAGAGCTCATCCTGCCGTCTTCAGGGTGAGGAGACAATTGCCCTCCTGGAGGTGAATTCAGTGGTGGTAGAGCTGGGACTTAATCCAATAAGTCACCCTCCAGGTTGCCCCTGAGCACTGCCTTCCCCAGAGTAGCTCTCTGGGAGGGGGCTGGATGCTCTAGAGAGGTGGAGCTTGGGGTCCAATGGGTGATGCAGTCTCAAAAGCACCAGGCAGCACCAGGCACTGAGGTCACTGCAACCCTTCAAATCAGTCCTGGGGATCCAGGGTGGCTGGAAGGAGAGGGGACTATGGCAGGGGACAACCCCTCCATCCAGCCAGGGGAACACCACAAAGAGTACAAAGGGTGAGACACAACCAAAAAGAGGAAATGCCCAAAATTAGCCATGCAAAAACCCACTTCCACCCCACCCATTTATACACAGCTCAGGGTAACAGCTTGCCAAACTCCATGTGGTGCTCTGCTTTTAGCAAGAACCAGAAATTCTCACCAAAACCCTGACGAAGAAAAGGGGGTTCCCAAAACAGCCCAGAAACTCACTTCTTTCATGTTACCAAGTCAAACAAACATACCCACCCTAATTCAGGTGTGGGGTTTGGAGCTTTTTCTTCCCCTGGCTTGCCCATTAAATATAAATCCAAGCAAAAGTGTTTGATCAACTTTACAGCTGGTGTGGTTGTATTCCCAGCTCACCTCCACTCCCCAGGAGGGCTGTGGTGACAGTTCCTTTTCCTCCAGTGCAGAACAGCCTCCTGCCCCTCACCACCTCTGAAAGCCTCTCCTCAACCAGCAGAAGAAAGTGACTCTGTCCAGGGATGGGTCAGTGACCATTAGCCCCATACATGATGCTATTCCTCAGGCTGGTGAGCAAGTTCCCAACCAGAACCTCCCTGGTTTTATCATCTCACTTATGAAAAGTGAGTAATTTGTAAAGGTCATTAGAGCAAAACTACTATTAGGGGACAGCTAAAGGGACAGTCACTTCTACAGGACGACTCCCATTTGATAGATGGGAAACAAGAAGCCATGGGACTTGCTCAGGACCGTGGGGCAGTTCTCTGGCAAATCAAAGTCCCCCTTTGGCAGCCCAGAATAAGTTTCCCTAAAGTAAATTAAAGCTGTGTTGCACACCAAGCACTTGTTTTTCCATCAATAGGCAATTGTAACAGGATACACCTCCTTAGTCTCTAAATGAGTTTTCTTTCCAGCACTACATTATAGACAAATCCCCGGTCACAAAAAAACAAATAAATCCCTTTTCACAATCAAATATGCTCTAACCAACTCAAACAGGGCGACACACATGTGCAGGGAATCTGCAAACCTTTTCCTAACTTCCCAGCACAACCATCTTCCCTTCAGGGGGAAGAAGGCAAAAGGGAAAGAAAAGAAAGAACATTTACTAGAAGAAATGAAGTGGCAATTTCCCTGTTCAGCTGGGGATCAATATGTGGGCTCCTCGTGGTTTCTCCTTCAAAGGGGCTGAGCTCTCACTGCCGAAGCCCAGACTGACACAACACCAGTGCTTGACTTAGGAGTACTTCATCTCGGCAAGATATTTTTAATTTAAATCTTGCTGTAGTTGAATACGAAGCCATCCCGGCTTTGATTTACTGCTAATTCCTTGCTCCAATCCCTCTAACTCTAAACTCCAGTCACCAAAGAGTTTAACGCCGAGACACTCCCCGGCAAGGCTCTTCATGAGTGAGCGTCAGGAGGCTGCTGGTGGCAAGTGCACATTCCTCACTTCAGCAGAAACAGCAAGAATATAAATATTAACCACCTACACATGGTCCCCAAGTCCAGCATCACTTCATTGGTTCAAATGAAGACAATCCTGGGATTAAAAAAATCTCTACCAGCCTCACCTTTCCTGCCCCATGTAGTGTTTTATGCTCAAGGAGAAATAATAAGCTGGCTGGGGGCCCTCATTTTGCAAATATTTACATGTATTTGGTGCAACATTGGCTCTGAAGTTCACCAAGCACCAAGATTTATTCCTCTGGCCCTTGCATGAGCTCGGAGGAGGGGGAAGTATGTGAGTATATAACACGCAAATGCTTGTGATGGAAACCTGTCCCATATTATCTGCATTAGATCCACACATTCGTCCTGTCAGGCAAATTCAAGTGCCAGTCAGTTCCCAGAAATTTATTGCCAATGGCTTGCTGGGAAAGCCTCAGCAGACCACTCGTGTATGGATAATATAGCTGGAAGGAAACCTAGAGATCAGGCATGAATGCCAAGAGAAATGGAGACAGAAGGTCTCCCTTCTGGGTCACCAGGGCAAACCCAGCCATGTTCAGCAGCAGTTTTTGGTTATTCCTCTGCAAAAGAAGTCCATGAATCTCAGCCTTTTGGATCCAGGTTACTGTTTCATGGCATGCAGTATTTAAAAAACACTGGAAAGCCTTCTGGGCAGCAAAGCCTGGAGTAAAATCATGTCACAGAGTCTGCAAAAGACCTCTCTTTTTCTAGTGGAATCCCCCCAGCAAGTAAGGTCAAAGCCACCTGCTGCTAGGCAGCATAGTAAGGTTAGAGGTTTCAACCCAGCCACTGCTCCTGCTCAGGTCTTCAGGGTCTCCTCCAGCCCTGTCTTCTACAAACATACGTATTTGAGATAGAAACAGCTGGGAACATTCTACTTCAGCAAAGAGTTGGCTTCCTCCATGTCTCCAGCCATCACCTCTGAAGAGCACATGTCCCTAGCAAGGTTCACGTTAGCTGAAGCACTGATCTGCATGGATTAGAGATGTCTAAATTGAAATTTATATTAGGTTTCCAAACAAAAATGTTCCCATTTAAAGCCTTTGGAGCATTTTTTAAAGCTCACAGAACGGGTTTTTTGCGAAGGAGAGGATTGCAGGGCAGATTCCACATTACACTTGCTCCTGTTGCAAGGGATGCAGGGCAGAGATGTGGTACCTCTTACCTGGGTGGCTGCTCAGCACCTTACAAGATGCAACCAAGCAAGGATGATGCAAGCTTAGCAGAGCACATCCACCAACAAAGAACAAAGAAAATCAGACAGCTCCAGTGGGATGAGTCAAAAAAAAAAACAAACCCAAAACCAAAACCAAACAGGAATTCCAGTTCCTGAAAGGCACCACAAAGGCTGTCGGTATCACTCCACATCTTATTTTTTGCAACCATCTCTCCATTCCCAAAAATGAGTGAGTAAAAGCATTGTGTATCCTATTTTAAAGATACAGGAACTGAGCTTCATAGGAACACATTGGCCCCTGGCCAATGCGCTGTCCCTAGATGATGTTTTCTCAAATCAAACCACCCATTTGTCATTTTAACTGGAAAAAATTCCAATCTTGAAAGCAACCTCTTCTGACCAAGCACTGCTCTTGGCTGTTGAAGCACAGGCTCAAGGGCAGGGGACCTCTCACTGCGCTCATCTCCAAGTACCTCAGTTTGCATTTCATGGTGGTGAATGAGGATTCCCATCAATAAATGCAAACTGAGCTTTTTGCCTCTCTATGCCTCACTTTCCCAGTCTGCACCAGGGGAATGAGAACACCTTCTCAGTCTTTTAAGATACTTCAGAGTCTGGGGAGCCCTATGTATTACTTCCTGTATTTTTTGTCTCAGGGATATAAGGTGCTTTTCACCCCAGACAGTCATGCAGGGAAGCATTTCATCACTGATATCCTGCAGTAAGTCAGTGGGTTGCCCAGACTCTCTCCACAGACGGGAAGTTGCTTTGCCTTGGGCGCCTGGAGCAGTTGGTGTCCATTAACTGACTCTTGCAAGCAAGAAGGAAGGAGTAAGAAAGAGCCTTCTGAAGCCTTTTGTCACACTGGTGGGGACCAGAAAGGGCTTTTTATTCAAGCATCAAGCAATTTGAGGGCTTTCCTGTGGGAAACTGTCATAATCCAAATTGCAGGGAGGGGACTGATGGGCAGGATGTGAGCATTTTGAGTCCCAGGGCTGCAGCTGCGAAGAGGTGACGTTGGGTCTCAGTTGCAGCTCCATCGATTGTCACTTTAAGGGGTTATTGTCAATAATAAATGAAGAATAGCCAAGTGACTCCTAGGACAAGATGCTATTTTGCTTGAAAACACCTGTAGGCAATGCCAAGCCACAAACTTTGGCACCGCTAATGCGAAAACTCAAAAGCCCAACCTCTAACACCCTCCCCGTGTAGGATCCCAAGGCGGAGCACCAGACTACTGTGCCAGCATCATTCTCAGCTTTTTAGGAAGCTTTTCAGAGCTCCTTTCCAAACAAGATATTAATGCCTGCACAGCATTAACCCTCGGCACACCCGAGTATTGTAAGGCTTTTCACCCTGGCACGTGTGAGCGCGCAAATCAAACGCCGGCACTCCGGGAAGGAGGTAGGTTTTATTGCAACTGCACAACATCGAGGAAACTGGGAGACAGAGACAAAGCAATTTTCCTCAACACAAAATCGGCTCCAGCAACACACTGCCCCCCAGGATCTGGCTTCTGCCTCCTCAGTGGTGGATCTCAGCCACTCACATGCCTGTGCTGAGCCCTTTGCTTTGCCACATCTACAGGCTGTCCTAGCACCAGGCTTGCTGAGGGTGCAGAGAAAGGATGCTGGCAGGTGAAGGCATGAGGAAAAGCTCAAATATTTCCTTTCCCCATGGAGAAATTCAGCCTCTCTCTCAAGGTTTGCAATAGCACTCATCCCTCTGTTAGCCAGGTGCCGGATCGCACACTGAAGAGATTAAACACTATTCTTCAGTGCCTACAAGGCAGTTCTGACCATCAAGCAAAAGCTTCCCAATAGCACCAGTGATTGATCATCAGCCCGTATTTTAAAACACCCGTCTTGGACATAAAAAACACTTAAATAATGCGGCTGTCATTTCTTTTGCATCTTATTGATAACACCGAGTGCCGAGCATTTAAGATGGGACAGAAAGGAAAAGCCTTGGACTGGTCCTTTAGGAAAGGAGACACCCCCATGGAGGATGGATCTGGGTAGAGGAGGGAAGAAAATCCCAGGCTTTCGTGACAGGGCTGGGGTTGCATGTTTAAACCTGGCTGCACACAGAAAGCAGACACGCATCTGTTGCACTGCTTGAAGCCCGACTCTGGTGAAGGGTCCCACACACAAACAAACAAACACACGCTTCCCGAGGCAATTAAACCACAAACAAAACGCTGCTCGCATCCCTGAGACCTTAAAACAGTGGCTTATACGGGGGGGAGGAAACACCTAATCTCACACTGGGAGGCACACACTGTAACTAAAATCACAGAGACCACGCTCCACTGGTCCCACCCGCTCACGAATTTAACGAGTTTCTATAAACAAGACCTGGGCGAAGCACTGGACAGATAAAGAAAATAAGTTAGCATGCTTTATGCCTTCCAAAATATTTGTACAGGGCTGGTGCATGCTCAAGATAAGTCCCTAGAAGGCTACAAGCGGTTGTATGGGCTGTAAAAATCCCCTGACACCGTCATTGTTCCCCGGCGTAAGAGCATCCCCCGGCAGTCCCAGGGGTCTCGGTCCAAACCTCCCCTCTCTGCACCATTCACCCCCGCGACCTGGGAAGCCTCAGAGCCCCTTGGCTTTCCCCAGAACCTCACATCCCAGGCACCGCATCCCAGTGGCGAAGGGAAGCCATGAAAAATCAGGTGCGTTCCTAGCCGGCTCTTAGGCACGGCTGCCCGGCGGCGGGGCTGGAAAGCAAAGCGGAGCAGACGCCGGATGGAAGTTTTCCGGGGGAGAAGCGCGGCCACACGCTTCCCACCGGTCCCTTCCGTGAAGACAAGTCCTGCAGGTCCTACACCCAAATCCGACACGGCAAACGCTGAATCCCATCCCAGTACGGGGAGCAGATGGGGCCCCAGGAGGAGGGTTTCCTCTGGGCTGGGGATGTAGCAGCCACATGCAGCCACTACAAACCCAAACAGCACTTAGCCCTGCTGGGGCTGAGCGAGTGGGTTTGTTTATCTGGGAGGAACTCATCTGCAGCCGGGGTATTATATTTCCACCAAAACCATGTGCGGCTCGGTGTTTAGATCACTTCTCCCCGTCTACATAATTTAAGGGCATATGTCTGATAAACGGAAAGCATCAATACGCAGGTTTCGGTTGCAGCACACACATGCACGGAGGGAGAGAGGGAGGGAGGTTCATCAGCGCTGACTCCGCAGCCGGGATTTGGGCAGTCAAACTCTCCAGCACCTTGCAGGAAGGGAAACGACAGGGGGGGTTCCCCCTTCCCTCCTAGGTGTTCCCCGCCCGGGGTGGCTCCTGTCCCCATCCCTCCGGCACCCGGCGAGAGCTGATCCTCGCCGGGAAAGGGTTCTGCCTCCAGCCCCGTCCAGCTGCAACCTCATCGGGAGGAGGAAAAGTTTGCAAATGCCTCCAACCCCTCGACCGGGGAAGTCACTGGGGCACTGAGGGAAGGAAAATAACCCCCGAGGGAAGGAAAATCTACAGCAGGAGATGGCCGTGGGTGATCAGGGACAGGCTGCGGCGCTGGAGCCGTCACCTCCGGGGAGAAAAGTTGAGCCTTGTGCATAGGGAAAAAGCCATCGGGGACCCGGGGAGGGTGACACCGGGCAACGCATCCCCTACACGCTGGGGATGTGGAGGAAGGGGAGATGTCGAGGGTCCCCGTTGCGAACCCCCCCCCAGTATCCTCCCAAACCAGCTCGGGAGGGGCGGAGGGGCCGTGCCCAGCAACCCCCGACTCAGTCCGCAGTCCGCGGGGGTCCCTGCCCGCCAGCCCCGACCCCCTCCCCATGACCCCGGGGGTGGGGAGAAGCGCGGGGGGGTGGGGGGCACCTCCCAGGTAGCTCCCTCTTCCTCCACTCCTGCCAGGTGTGGAGAGCAGATACCGCTGCAGCCCCGCCGGCCCTGCCGGGGCATCCTCCGGGGCATCCTCCCACCAGCCCCCGCTGCCCGGGCGGGGCGGGGGGGGTTCCTTACCTGGGAAGGCTCCTCGCTTGCTTTGGGTGGGTTTTGGTGTATATATATATAAATATGTTTCTTTCCTCTCCTTTTCCCCCCACTTCAGTCTTCAGAGCAGGCGCCGCATTGACACTGCAGATGGTCTGTGTGTGTGTGTGTGCGTGTGTGCGTGTGTGTGTCTCTCCAATCCCAAATACTCCACGGAGGCGGAACACGGAGCCCCTCTCTCTGCACTGGGCAAACCGTGTCTGGCTCGCCCAGAGCGGGGAGGGGGGGTGGAGAAGCGGAGGGGGGGGGAAACGCAGCTCCAGTTTTCACTCCCCCCCCAAATCACCCTTTCCCTCCCTCCCCCAGCCCTTCCCCCCCCCGCCTCTAAATCAAGCAAGAGGTGGGGGGGAGAGACAGGCAGCCGAGCTGGCAGGCGGGGTGCAGGCAGGGGATGCGCTACGGGGCCATGCCCGGCTCCGCGCCCGGCTCCGCGCCCGACTCCGCGCCGCTGCCTGCCCGCCGGGGAGGGCTCGCACTGCGGCTGTCTCGCCAGCCCTTCCTCCCCAGCCCTCCTCCTCTCCAGTGGTAGCTGCGGAGCGGGCTTTGACACCCAGGCTCTTCTTGCAAACACCGGGCGCACAGACACACACCCCTCTTCCAAAAAAAAAAAAAAAAAAAAAAAAAGAAAAAGAAAAAAGCCGGAGAGGTGTGGAAGTGTGGTAATGAGAGCCCAGCACGTCAGAGAGGGATAATGATAATTTAAAAAAAATATAATAAAAATCCCTGTTATTTTCTCTTTTTTTTTTTTTTTTTTTTTCGCAGTGAGAATGGTCAGTTGCTTCTCCTTTCGCCAGCCCACCCACCTCTGGGAAAGGGGAGAAGGCGGAGAGGTGCAGGTTGTCTCTGAAGGAGGACCCCCAAGCCGTTTTCCGTCGTCCCAAACTTTGCAGGGGATGGGGACAGGGGCAGGGATGGGGACGGAGCCGCCTGCTCCGAGCGCCCGGGGCTGCGAGCGCCGGCGCCGCCGCTCTCCCACGGCTGCTGCCTTGATTTCTCCTCCGGGTGCCTTCCCTCGCTCCTACTCACTACTGACACCTAGGATCTCCAGACTGATTGGGCTAATTGGGAAACGTCGCTGCCAAAAAAAGAGAAAAAAAAAAAAAAAAGGAAAAAAAACCCGAAACGCTCAAGGAATCAAACGCATCTTGCTGGCTCCCTCCATCACCTCCCCAGAAAAGCCTTTCCCGGTATCGCGGCTCTGGCTGCCATCTGCCTCCTGTTTCCCTCTCCAGGCTGGACAAAACAAGGAGGGGAGCCGGTCAGAGCAGGCGTAGGGAGGCTCGGAGGAAGATCAATCTCTCAGCTTGGGTGAGCAGTAATCCTGGAGAGAGGCTGCAAGCTGCTCTGCTCTCCAGGTCTTCATTTAATTCCTGGCAGTCACAGGAATAATAGTATTTTTTAAAAGCTATTAGTGCTTCCTGCCTGAGTTTTGAGTCCAGCAGGCTGCCGTCCTGGCTGGCTGAGCTGCCCGAGGGAGCAGACCCCACTCTGAAAGTTCTTTTCCCCCCATGCAGAGAGCTGAACTCCTCACTGCAGGTAATATCAGGGCTCTCCTCCAGCTGCAAGGAGAGCAGGCAGCAGATGGTGAGAAGGAAAGCAAAGCTCTCAGGGTGTCAATAGTGGCACAGAGCAATGGGGCTGCCTCCCTGTAGAGATGGGGAAGCCCTGACACCACGAGAATGGGCACCTGGAAGAGGGAAATTAAAGGGGAAGCAACAGGGGAGAGTTTCTCTACTTCCAGGGGTGTTGGCCATGCTCACATCATGGCAGGGAGGGGAAAACCCTGGAGGTGATCCTGCAGCTTACCCTTACCCCATGGAAGATGAAGGTATCCATCAAGGATGCAGGGGGAGGCTGATAAAGAGGGTCCCCCTGCTCACGGCAAGCAATAGCCATGGTCAGAGGCAGGGATTGCCTCTCAGGAGGTACGTTGTACAGCACCAAGCACAGCAGGACTCCCCCCTCCTCCCCACAGGCTCTGCCATTCACAGAAAATCAGGCTTAATCCAAGCTTTGTATTTTTAATTATCTTACATTTATGACACAAAACACAGGGGCTGGGGGCTGTCTATTTGCATCCTCCACAATATTTATTTTTAAACAATATCATGTTTTCCTTAAAACAAGTTTTATCTCCCTGGCGCGTGCCTGTGTGCACGTGTGTGTTTTGCCTGAGCTCTGGTTTACATTTCCTGATGGATGGATGGGGATTCAGAGCCCTTTTTTAAGGTGGTGCATAAAATGTATTTATTATTCTTTATCTCCTGCCTCTTGCGAGGAGTCATTTGTTTTCATTCAGAGAAATGAATACTATGTGAAGCCTGAAGAGTAATAACACAGCAGAATGACAACAGAAGAGAGAGACAGAAATCTGAGAGATACAATGGCAGGTTAGTAACCTCTGAAGATCACTGCTGTTGTGAGCAGTACAGTATTATTTAATGTCCAGTCTGGCTTGCAGCTCCATTTAATAAAACGTATGAAAATCTCTGGGAAATTTGGTCTTACATTTAAAACTGGGCTGTTCCACTAAAAAGGGATAATCTGGATACACTGAGATTACTTCCCACTATCTGGTGGGGAGGAAGAAATTAATACAAATTCTTTCTGCTTCTTAAGACAATGGCATGAGTCAATATATCACTGTTCTGTTTGGGTTCATGAAGGAGTGAGTGACAAATGAGACTTTATTTATAGGTCTTTTCATGAACTAAGCAGTGGGGGTGGCAAGGGGTTAGGGCTGGAAAACCCAGCTGACCTCCCCTGACCTGTGAATAGCTGCAGTAAAAGGGCCCAAGGACAAGGAGGGCTCAGGCTCACCCTGTTGTCATCAAGTGGATATTTTGCCCCTGGCCACGGTGACAGCAGAGATCATGGGTCCCTCTGGAGAGGCATTGAGCATCCCAGGGCAAAACCCCACCAGGCTCTGCACCAAGCAGCAGCAAAGCTGCTCTCAGCATCATCTGGGAAGAGGCAAGATCACGCTGTCTCCATCCAACTAACCTCCCATGCTAATTTTCCCTCCGACTACCCCAAAACACTCCCTTTGGTCCCTATTGCTCTTAAAGTCCTGAAAGCCAACGACACCACTGCAGCCCTCTGCAGTTCTTCCCTGCTGGTGAGAGGATGGTGGCAAACAGCACACACATCCCTTCATTTCATGCCTTGTTATCCAAGCCACACATAGGGATCACTTCCAAAAACACCCAAAGAACAGAAACACCTTTCTTTTTTTTTTTTTTTTTCTGAGGATGTACATCTATCTGAACGCTTTAAGACTCAACTGTGCTCCATGACAAAGCAGGGGAGCCAATTAAAAAATAATTTAAAAAAAAAAGGGGGGAAAAAAAGGGGAAAGGGGATAGTAAGAAGTTGAGTGGGTTTATTTTCTTTTATTTTCTTTTCCCCTGGCCATTTTACAAGTTTGTTAAACGAACGCGGCATTTAAGTTGCTCAAAGCTGGAGCTGTTTGTTACAGCTCCGAGCTTGTGCCGAGTGCAGGCAGAGCTAAAAACCTACATCGCAGCGCCACCTGCAGCGACCGCGCTTGGTGGCACCTCTGGAAACCTCTAAAACTGGGGGAAAGCTTAAAAAACAGGTCCGGGGAGAGGGCTGCTACCTTATGAGCTTGTTCTTCCAGGTCTCTTTTTCACCTCCTTCTGCTTTCCAGTCTTTCAGCTGTCGGAGGTTTAAACAACTTGCCTCGCTCTGCTGAGACCTGAAATAAAATTGACCTATCCTGGATAGCTGTCGCCGTCCCTGTCCCTGACAAAGAATGTCTTTATCACACTTTTGGAGGGTGGAAAAACCATTGTGAGCTGTTGTAAAGCTGGCCCAGAGCTCCGCGTTGTCACTGCTGACATCCCGCGAAGGGATGGGATGAGCTCTGCCCCTAATGGCAGCTCTTGGTCAGGATGCTGGCTGCTGGGGTTTTTGAGCTATCAGCTTTTTGGCAGTTTTATCAGCTTCAGGAAGGGTCATGTTGATAGAAAATGAGACAAAAGTGGAACCAAAAAACCTGCAAGAGAAGAGTACTTTAGAAGGAAGAGCAGGATTGTGTCACTCAGTCATCAGCCACTGCCTTCCCCTTTGGTAGGAGACCCTTTGCAACCAATTGCTAATGACAGGTGGAGAAAAAGCCCTTGAGAGGATCTGTCCAAGCCATCCTACATTTGTGCACATTTTTGGAGTCTCAGGGGTTTGCATATTGGTTTACCTGGGAAACCCAGGGTGTCCTGGCATGGAGCAAAGCTGTGTAAGGTGTCCTTTCTCCTCTGCTACTGATTTGCTGCACAGCTTCTGGAAACTCCCTTAACTTCCCCACCAGTCCTTGTAGGTGTACTTTTTTTCGGCAGATTTCTTATTAGGACATTTATTAAATAACATTTGCATCAGTTATCTAACACCTCCCTCCTCTCATAGCCCTTTAGCAGCTCCCATGCTTTGTCAACCAGAGATTGACTCTTTTTATTATCACTTGTTTGGATGCTTCTTCAGGGAAGCAAATTATCCTTTTGCATTTTCCCCAGGAACAAACCCAGCAACTGGCAGAAGCCACAAACCTGCATGGCCTGACTGTCCTTTCTCTTGGCTTTATCCCCAGGGCTCTTTTCAATCAGGATATACTCCAGTTCATGTTAGCATCTGGATTCAAATACTAGGTCACCAACGCCAGCTGAGTTACAGGAAGCTTTCCAGAGTTGTTCAGCACAAATTTCTGCTGTTGTAATTTCAATACATTTACCTGCCTCCCACTCCCTCTTCTCTGTCCTCATGCTCCAATTCATCCTTCCCCACCTCTACCTCACCAGCAAGGTGCCCATTCCAGGTAGAACCTGTCTTTCCAAGAAGACCCAGGGATGAGAGAGATGCTAATTCCCCATCTCCTGTCCACCCAGAAGGGATTTATGATGTACTCAGGCCGACAGCATCATCTGCACATCTTCCCAACCCATCTGCCCTCTCCCTGTCCCAGCCTCAGGAGCCGTCCCTCCACTCACCCCCTGCTCTCCCCCTTGGAACTCCCCAATGAACAATTTTTCTCCTTCTCCCTTCAAATATTTGTCGACCATTATCACCGCCGGTCACACCCAGGCTGTCATTTGTCCAAACAAAACAGAAGGGGGAACAGCCACAGCAGAGGGGCAGATGGACAGAGGGAGGGTGAAATGAGAGCCAGGGGAGTAGTCAGGCCATAATGATAAGGAGAGTATAAAACACAGGCTGGGGCTGTCGAATTAAATGATGGGACGCCTGAGAGGGGCTACTTCAAACCACAGGAGACAAGTGAAAGGGAATAATACTGGAAGCAGGCAGGTGGAGTGATAAGATACAACCAGAGGAAGTCAGAAAAAATTCATTGTTTTTTTTCATTTTGGAGGACAATGGAAGTGGAAAGGGCAATCAATCCCTGCTCTGGAGGGCTGGAGAGAACTGGGGGGGAGATAAGGAGCAGGGAGGTGTCAGAGGTAGAGGGATGAGATGGAGGAATGGGTAGAGAGGCAGAGGAAAATGGGCTGGGAACATTCAGGAGGAGCTGGAGACTGTCTGGAGGAGAGAGGGGGAGGCTGGATGCCAACACTGGAGGCACATGGCATTGAAAGGGGCTGCTGGATTCAGCTAAGGAGAAACAATGCTCAAATTAGAAGAAATCCAAAGGAAACTAGGACAGCCTAAAGAGGGGAAGGGCCTAATCCAGAGATTAGGGTTTAAATTGGGATTTGAGAAGCCGGGCCAGACTCCTTGCTGTGACACAGCTCCTGGGTGATGCTCCAGTGGGTACCACAAATGCTGGAGAGACCGTAGGAGCCAGGCTGAACCTGCAGGGATTTTCCCAGGAGGACCCAGAACTTCCCAGCTTTTGCAATTGGTAATAAATCTGGAAAAGTGTTTCAGGAAGTTTGCCTCCCTCAGATAGAGGGAAAAGGAAATGCAAAATATATTTTATAGCCTATCAAACCTCCCAGCTAATTGTGGGTGTCAATCACAGCTACTTCTGACGTAGCTTTGGCATTTTCCTCACTAGGAGAACATCTACCCAGTCACCTACTCCCACAAAACTCTTAGGAATATGGTCATCTCACTGCCTGTCAAATGTGGCTGAAACTGCCCCAAACCAGTGCAGTGGGCACTGGTAGGTAGAATAGTTGCAAAAGTTTCATTTCATTAGAACACCAGGCTAAAAGAAAAATCAGAAAAAAAAAAAAGAAGCAAACCAAGCCAAACACTTACAGTATTTTTTTTTTTGTGTCAACTCATGATTTTTAAGACAGTTGCATGGAAATAGGAGGGAGGGAGAAGGGGGAAGGCTAGCCTGTATTTTTTAGCATGCGGGGTTGGCAGCACAAGTAGAGTTACCCACTTAGGGAACGTGGGAGACAGAGAGGGGGAGAAGCATAAGCTCATCTAGGGATGCTACGGGAACCCCAGTGAAGAATAGCTATTCTTATATGTCAGCTTCATCACCATGGTATCAGAAAGGAAGAACAGAAGGAGAAATGACAGAAAACAAGGGGGAGTGGAGCAGGGTGACTGAAGAAAGAGAAACAGGAAGGGGAAGCAAAAGCCATTTCCCCAGTGAACAATATGACTTGTTAAATCATTGGTGGGAGGCCACTCAGGTATCCTGTGGTTTCAGAGAGTGATGCTGCCACGCCCTCTATAAAGCACCCCTTAAAATGCTCCCAAATTCATAAGAACACGTCCCTCTGTAATGCTGAAGTGAAGCTTTTTTGACCAGTTCTTCCTAAAAGCTTAAAAAAATATATGTATATGCATGTATGAAAACAGGACAGCTGCCTTCTCCCCTTTGTTTACTGGTAGGACCTATATAAAACAGCACTGATTTGCTCTCTTCTTACCCGGTGCAGGATGGATTCATCTGTGGTGAAAACAGACCCTGCTGGAGGGTGGCTTCAAGGGGCTGCAACCCCTTTGTAGTGCCATAAACTGATGGTGCAACACCTCAAGTGTGTAAATTCTTTTTTTTTTTTCTTCTAAAACTAAGGTTTTTACCTCCTGTCACCTCTGAGTGTATACAAACTGCCAAGCAACCCAGGATAATGATCTGGGAAGACTAAAATTCAGCCTTTGACCACTGAAGACGCTTGGAGGCACCACCCACACTCACACAAGCAAAATCTGGGACATTTTCCTTCTAAAGGGGAACACACTTGTACATTCCATGTCGCTCCTATGGATGTTCCCATCACCAGTATTTATTTTGTCTCCAGATCATTTTAAGATCTCACACTCTGCTTTCTCCACTTCCCAACTTCATGGGAGGATCTCCTTCATTCAGGTACAGCCCAAAGCAGCATGACTGATCTTTCTTGCACCCCTGATAATTTCAGTTTCCTTCCGCTGCTCTCCTAAACCATCCCATGCTCCTCTCAGGAGTCCATTTATCCCAAATTCCTCCCATGTTTCTGATCACCTGCGACACCTACTTCTTTCCCATTTCTCTTTCCACCCAGATGAAGCTCTCCGGATGCAGGGGCTATCTTGTGTTGTGAAGTTGCTCAGCACTTCAGCCAAGGCCTTTGATTAAGATTACCCAGCATTATCTCTTTAAACCCAGGTCATTTTGTGTAGCTCTTTGCACCGAAGTCTCCGTTAGGGCCTTTGAATTAAATAGCTCCACTTCATCTCTTTGAAGCCATTTGACTTCTCACCCAAGCAACTCGGCAGCAGCATCCTTTCCCCCTCCCTCTCCACCTCCTATCACCTTTGGTGCAAATCCCCACCAAAGAACTAGAAGCTGCTGGAGGTGTAACCAGTCACGCATGTTGTAACCCTTTATTATCTGGGGAGCTTCACTCAAATGTACAGAGAGATAATGTTAATGGAGTGATGCATTTTGTCTGATCTGGAGCTGTCTTGGAAAGATAAATGCTGAGGAAAAGCAGAAGCATTAAATAAAAAGTAAGCCACCTCAATATGTTGCATAGATATATATGGTTTTTTTCTCCTGAAGGAGCAAATCTTGGTCTTGTCACAGGTTTTTATTTTGCCAGCATTATCTCTGTTATTTCTAAATAATTCTATTTAGTGCTGGCGATGGGTAGGAGGGCTGAGATGCAGAATGAAATTAATTAGGGTGACCCAACAAACTTGTGTTTGCACTGAGAGATTCAACATGGCAGCAAATCTAACTGAGACAGAATTGCATTCAAATTAATTAAAGAAAATAATTTGGGGCATATCAGGTTTATTTAGGATCAATTTTAATAAGCTAAAATACAGTCAAGGCAGTGGGTGATACCATCAGCCAGTCAAAAGCCAACTTTGATAGAGGTTTATACAGCTGAATGACAGTTACTTTCGAAGCTGTTATTAGAAAAGCTGTTTTTTGGAGTGGCTCAGACAATTAAAAGAGCACCTCAATTACAGCCACTGGAAATATTAGTAATGAATAAATTATCCAGCAGGTTTGACCCTCCCTTCCTTCACTTCATTTCCAAATAATTAAATTCCTTGTCACATTTTGAGATATTGTATTAAATTCACCTGCAGCAGAAGATTAGCAAAAGAGGTGAGTCTTGCTTCATTCATTTGACTGGTGAGCACTGTTGCATGCTTTGGTAGACCAGGCATGAGGTTTTGGGGGCTTTCCAAACAGGGTTATATTTTGCAAGCATTTTCCTGGCATGTCCCTGACCAATGTCCTTGCTCAAGCTGGATATGCTGCATGCATGTGGCAGGACCAGAGCCTGGATATATAGGGAGAAGGGACCAGAGAAGGGCAACAGAGCTGTAGAAGGGTCTGGTGCACAAGTCTTATGAGAAGCAGCTGAGGGAACTGGGGCTGTTCAGCCTGGAGATAAGGAGGCTGAGGGGAGACCTCCTCACTCTCTACAACTACCTGAGAGGAGGTTGGACTGAGCTGGGGATCAGTTTCTTCTCCCAAGGAACATGTTGATAGGACAAAAGAAAACAGCCTCAAGTTGTGTCATGAGAGGTTTTGATTGGATATTAGGAACAATTTCTTCCCTGAAAGGGTTGTCAGGCCCCAGAACAGGCTGCCCAGGGCAGTGGTTGGGTCACCATCTCTGGAGGGATTTAAAAGCCATGTAGATGTGGTGCTGACGGACATGGTTTAGTGGTGGCCTCGGCAGTGCTGGGTGAATCATTAGACTTAATGATCTCAAAGGTCTTTTCCAACCAAAACAATTTTATGATTCTATACCCAGAGAGGATGTGTGCATGTTTGGCCATTTCCCACGTCAGGGATATTCTGGGTAGGCTCATGGCAGGCTAAGTCAGTAGAAAAGGTTAAAGAGCATCGGTTGGGTATTTATTTGAAAGAGGCACAGCCATGGGGAGCCTCAGGTGGCTTCCTCATTGAACGTGGACCTACCCTGGATGCTCTGCATCCATGCTCTGCTCCAGCCCAAGGTCATCTGTGCTTGCTCAGACTGGAAGCTCTTTGGTACAGGAGCTCACTCTTGCATCACAGCAGAGTGAATCATTGAGGATCTTCTCTAGGGCAGCAGGGCTGGACCATGCAGGACTGTTGGCAGCATCATCAGCCCTCCCGATACCAAAAAGCTACCTTCACCCACCAGAGGAGTCATAGAAAGGACTAGGGTAAAGCCACACAGCTAAAATTACTTTTTAATCTGTCTCCAGCTTCCCCTTTAGACTTGTTGTAGCAGAACATTTAAAGAAATACCATTTCCTCCAGGACACAAGCCCTAATCCTCAGGGGTTGTCCTGCCAGTACATTTTTATTAGCCTGATTATACTGTTGCCTTCACTTCTTCCCTATTATCCTTTACCTCATAGGAGATCTGTGGCTGATGGCCAATATTTGGAGGTACCTTTCTCTTACCACTTCAGCCAAATGAGCAGGCAATTGCAAATGGTACATGCCAGGCCATAAGACATTATAGACATTTAAAGGCATCTCAGTGATTTATGGCTCTTTAATCAAGGGGGTTTAACGTTTAATTTAAAAGCTCCAGGAGTTGTCTTTATTTCTGAAAAATCTATCCATGGTTGGAGGAATTAGACAACATGAAACTCAATGTATTCTGCACATCCTGGGATCACAGCCCTGTCTAGGGCAGAGACAGAGAGGATGGGCAGCAGGAGAGAGAAAATACAGTTTTTTCTTATGGCTTTAAGGTCCTGCAGTAATTTAAGGTGATAAATAACCTCTATTATTTTCAAGAAGCTTGAGAAACCATGGAAGACTCATCAGATGATCACTCTAAAGATGCAACAGGCAGCATCTTGCAGAGAAAATGTACCATGCAGCAGAAAGAAAGGTCAAATGAAGATGATGGTGACTGAGGTCAAGTCTGTCTTACTCCCCATCCCTGCTGCAGCCCCTTGTGATGCTCCCTTGGCAGGTGGGAGAATGGTCTCCAAATTCCCACTATGGCTGGGAAGAGAGAGGGTTTGGGACACCTACAAGATGGTCATCCCTGGAACCCAGCTCGGGCAGCACCCTGCTGCAGATATCCCCCATCAAGCACTCAGGGGTTGTCATGGATTGGGCAAAATGTCTGAATATTCCCCAAAAGGCTAAAAAGGATATATATTTATTTTTTTTTTCTGCTGAGCATCAAAGGAGGTCCTGAGGTGAGCATCTTAAATATAAACATCTCCAGCTAAATGAGATGAATCCTGTGACTGATGTAACAGAAGAAAAACAGCTCTGCGAGCTTCTTGCTGGGACATCTCGTTGGCTGTTCCTGTTCAGTGAACATATTGTGATTTCTAAAGACCAGAAAAACATTGCAGGAAAGACAAGGAGTCTCTCCCCACAACCTGATGTCCCTGAGGCTGGGCGGTCTGTGAACTTGGGTGTCCCACAGTCACAGGCTGAAAAAGTACTTCTATCATTGCCAAAGCAGCCCAGGAACAAATTACATTATTTTTGCTGACAATTTTATTATATGCCTGAAATAAAACCAACTGCCACTTTAATCTCATTTGTATGCTGTGTGGTGGAGATAGATCTGGGCATCAGGAGGGTTCAGCTTTGCTCTGAGAGGCTGGTGACCTTGAGAGGGAGCATAGCTCTACTTCCACTACTTCTCTTCTTGAATTTGGACTTAGTTTTGGAGCTGCTTGCATCAAGGGCTGCCTCTCATTATGCATGTGGGTGCTGCCTGGTGTAACAGAGATGTGATCTTGGTTGTGGCCTCTGCAGCTCCTCTAGTACAAATAATAATTTCCATTCCATCTATTCTTTTGTTTGCTCCTGATCTATGTTAAACAGTTGGTGATTACTCCATTTATGGGTGATTATTGCACTTATGCTGTGTCAAATCTAAATGTTTGTTTATCTTTATGTGGTCTCTGTGTATATGTTTGCATGGCTTTTAACTTTATGTGTTGCAGAGTTCCTTAATTTTAAAATCAATAAATTTTTTTAACTTACGACTATTGCGTAGTCAGAAACCCACACAATGTCCACGTCTGCATGCAATGATTCTTATCTTGTGGCAGTACACAAACCTCAGCTGCAAGAATCAACAGACTTTTTTGGTTTGTTTGGGGTTTTTTTTTTGGGCTAGTAGCAATTAATTCTTTGTTCATTTGGCTCATTCTCTGTTTCTCATCAAAGCTTTCCTCTTGCAAGCTGTTCTGCTCAGGCAGGCTCTCATCTGCCTGGGAGGCTTGTTGACTTCAGGAAAAATCATGATCAGTGAAAGTCATTGTCCAACGGTACCTGTGGAATCAAGGCTTGGAGGAGTGGGCTCAGTCCCCAGCTGTGCTACAGCCATCACAGAATCACAGAATGTTTGGGGTTGGAAGGGACCTCTGGAGATCATCTCATCCAATCCCTCTGCTAGAGCAGGATCCCCTAGAGTAGATCACACACGAACATGTCTAGGTGGGTCTGGAATGTCTCCAGGGATGGAGAGTCCACAACCTCCCTGGGCAGCTCCTTCCAGTGCTCTGTTACCCTCAGAGTAAAGTATTTTCTTATATTTAGGTTAAACCTCCTGTGCACCAATTTGTGCCCATTGCCCCTTGTTCTTTCACTGAACACCATTGAGAAGTCCTGAATGGAGAAGCTCCATTACAACTGCATTGACTCTTTCTTCCACAGCCTCATATCTTCTGGTGATGATACCCTGTCAATGATAAATTCCAGACCTTGAGCACCTCTAGTCTCACTAGAGTAGGAAGCCTTTTCTCCAGGCACAGGACATGGAGGGGGTTGGGAATATTTAGCAGACATTACCAAGGGCTGTGCCTGAAAAACCTGATTGCTTGCTGTGATGGATTGACTGGTTTTGTGGATAAGGGGACAGGAAGGCATGTTGTTTTCCTTGCTTTAGTAAGGTCTTTAACAGGTTTTTCTATAGCCTCTCCATCGAGAAGCTGGAGAGAAGTGGAAGGGATGGGCGAACTACTTGAAAGTGGTGGAAAAGTTGACTGAACCTTTGACTTCACTGATGAAGACTAATTGGTGTCTATTAACACACAGCGTTCCTCAGGGGTCAATACTACATCCATCAGTGGCCTGGACAACAGGACAGAAAGCAACCTAGCAATTCTGCAGGTGACATAAAATCGGTGGGGAAAATTGAAGAAGAAGGCTGTCATTCAGAAGGACCTTGGAGAAATGGGCCTACAGGAATATTGTGAAGTTGAACCAAGACAAATGCAAAATCCTGAATCTGGGAACATCCCTTGAACCATGACATGCTGGGAAATGGCTTGCTGGGGGATTTGCAGAAAAAAAAAGATTTGGCCTCTGATGGACAGCAAGCAAAACTTAAATTATTGTGTGCCCTTCAGCTGTTGAAGGCTAAGAACATTCTGGGCTGTTTTAGAAAGTTGTTGAAGACTAAGAACATTCTGGCTGTTTTCTTGACCAGCTGGTCAAGAAAAGTGGTTACCCTCTACTGAGCATTCTGAGGCAACATCTTAAGCACTGTGCCCATCTTTGAATCCTCCAGCACAAAATAAATAAATGAAAGGAGTGAGTGTAATAGAGGGCTACCAAAATAGCAGAGGGCTGGAGCACAGAGCATACCAGGAAATCTGGAGAGCTGCAATTCTTCTGCCATTAGAAGAGAAGGCACATGACAGATCAAACTGTTGCCTCCTCTACCCAAAGGAGGTTGCAGGGAAAACAGAGCCTGTATCTTCTCATGGATCCATAGTAAAATAACATGAGACAATGATCACAAGTGCAATGAGGAAATATCCAGCTGGGTGTAAGAAAAAAAAAAATCTTCACAGAATATTAAGAAGTTCCAATGATGGACATTCAATGACCTTTGGGCACCTGCTCCACGCTCAGCTCTTCTTACTGCTTCACTCTGGCTGTGCCTCAGTTTCCCACACAGGGTGGTAGCAACACAGGCCCATGTTATAATCATCAATATTTCTCCCAGTATCAAGAGTCCTGAAGCTCCTCCAGACAATTAAAACCTGTGAATTGATAAACACATCAAGAGATTCTCACTGCCCGGCACTTGCTGCTGCCTGTGCTGATGAGGAGCTGCAAACCTCCCATGGAGGCAAGAGCTGTAGCCACTCAGGTAAACACAAGCTAATCAACAACCAGCATTGAAGAACTGTAGTCAGGTGATGACCCCAATTTCTTTTATTACAGGCTATATTTCTCAAGCAGCAGCTCCCATCAGCTCTTATTTGCCACTTACATCTAATTAGGATCCGTGCTCATAAGGAGCAGAAGCATCTGTAATTAAACCCAACGGCAGCACCAGGATTGAGCTGTAGGGAAGAGTTCACTTCCATGGCTGAGTGTGGGAATTTTTGGCATGGCTGGAGACCAAGGATTCCATGAGAAATGACCACCAGGTCTCTCATCATGGACAAAAAGCTGGTAGGAGTCCTCGAAACACATGTCAGGGGGGACATGTGCTCCTTTCCAAAGTGTTGCCCAAGGGACAGGTCCAGAGGGGAGGTCACAGAGTTAATGATGCCACAGCCAGGATTTCTGTGGTACCCCACCCATGGGCTTAACCAAACTGCTGGTCAGCGCCAAGCTCACCAGCTTTAGTTTTGCCATCCTATTTTGCCACTGGTTTACAGGAGAAAAGTGAGGAAGGAGAGAAAGACCACACTTGCACACAACATTAACCTCCCTAAAAACATAATATTTACCCCAGTATAAATGTATTCTGTGCCAGTACAGGTGAATTCACCACCCCAGCAGAGGTAACTCACCATTACAAGATTATGTTTGGGAATGTACACATCTGAGATCCACCTGGACTATCCATTTATTTTTTTAAATCCCCTCTTCAATCACACCAGTTCCACCCCTAGGAAGTAATATCGACACAAACAAGTTAAATCTCTTGGAGACTTGGGCAGGTGATTCCTAAAATTGTTTAAAAAAGGAAATCACTTAGCTTAGCCAAAATTTATTTTGGTATCAGTACACAGCCCTAACTCTACCCAGTGCCAATCTGAAGCTACCTTTTTCATGTTAAATCAGGAACAGCAAGGAGTTATAATTGCTACACTTGGGTAAGATGAAAACCTGAGAGAAAGAGTCCCAGATCCAATTGCAATTCTAAAGGAAACGTAGGAACATAATTGATGTCCAAGAGCAGCCTCTGGATTTAAGTCCCTGCTTGGAGCTGATGCCAGCAATTCAGGTGTTGCTGGGTCTCTGTGGCCCCGCGTGTTCAGAAATGTGATATTACAATTTATTGGAAAACCTCAATGGTTTGTAATTTTGTTACAGCATTAAAACACATCAGTGGCAGAGGCATCCCAGGGACTGCATAATTTGAAAAAGACCCATTCCAGCATTTTATTTTTTTTCTTTTTTTCTTTGAAAGAAAAGCTGATCTTAATGGTTTCCATTATTTATCATCCAGTCGCTGCCCTCGGATGTTGTGGAGTTTCAAACATGGGCAGGAAATAATTTCGAAAGGGACATTAAATGCATGTTTATGTACAAAAATGTGTGTAAATGCAGACCACAAGAAATGGACTGCAAAGCAATGCATGGAGCTCACTCCACTGAGGGAGGGAAGGAGCCCACAAGTTTGCTTGCAAAGTTTATAAGGTCATTGCAATCCCTCACTGGGAATCCTTCACTTGTAAATAATTGTTGCCCAACTTTCTTTCTGAATCAATTCCCATATCTCCCATCTAGCAACGGATATCAGGCTAAAAGCTTGCCTGCATGTAGTCTGCCTTCCCTCTGCCACAGAAGAAAGCTAGAGGAAGAAGTCAGGGGGTACAAGTTTGCTGGGTGATATTGGGAAAGGCATTTCCAGCTCCAGCCTGCCGCCTTCTGTGATAGCTGGAAGGAAATGTTTCACATAACTCAACACACACTGTTTTAATAAGTCAATCCAGGAAGATATTTGAGGTTTTGATAGTTTTCCAATGGCAAGGCAGGATTTTTTAATTTATTCTTTTTTTTTTTTTTTTTTTTCTAAGTCTGGAAGACATCTCCTGGGGCAGGAACATGACTTCCAAGCTGACTCTTGAGCTAATTATACTTCATGCACTTTCAGATTACTTCCCTGCAAATTTTGAGGCTTTTTGCCAAAAGGAACTGTATTACCTGCAACCCACAGGTCTGCCTGAGTTCCTCATAACCCAGAGCAGCAAACTTACATCCCACCAAATTAGCCATGCTGAGAAAATTGGGGCACATCTACACATGCTGCAGAGCTGGCTCCACCCCTCACCCCCAGAGCAAACATCCCTTATCTCTTGCCGAGAATCTCCACTGCTCCGACATGAGGACACCATCATCCTAGGAGAGCTGCTGCTGACAGATTGGCCAAATTAACAAGTTCTTCTGATAAGCCTTCTGCCCTGTGGAGACCTCATAAATACTGAGAGTGACTTGGAGGGATAGGAGATCCTGCTGCAGTAAAGTCAAAGTTACATTAGAACTGAAATCCATGGTCATTTCAAACAAAAGGAAACTGTTTTAGATACTCATCCCAGTTGTTTATATTCATAATTACTTTTATAATGTCAGTCAAGATGTTTACTGTGCTTAACCAGGATGGAAAAATGTTGATAGGACATTTAGTATTTACCCTGTGGTCACTCAGTTGGCTTTAAATACAGAGGTCATTATCCTTATGAGAGCTTTGCAGTGATAAATCAGCCACACTGATTAAGTAATCATGCTAAATCCTAGGAGACTGAAAAAGGGGCAGAAAAGATAGATATTTTTGCTGTTAAAACACTAGTATATGTCAACTGTAAGAACAATTCTTACCACGTCTTCCATTGCAATGCTCTGCAGCTCACACTGCAGTTTCTGTGCCTTTGGGTTATGGACTGCTGGAGAGCAGGGAGAGCAGAGGTATCTGCACCCCTCCCAGAAGGAGGGAATGGCAATTCTCTGTGGCATGTGTAAAATTTACAGCAATGTGATGAATGATAGCAATGATTTTCCTTCTTCAGCCTTCTGAGGTTGGTAAAACCAGGAAACCTCTGGCAGAACTGGTATTTTACAGACAAAGACTACAGGGTATGCATTTAGCCAGGCTCTGGGTGACGATGCTGCGTAGACTTGGGAACATGTGGTAGGGATGAAGCTACAGCCTCTTTAGTCTGCCTGAGAATTGATGCCTGAAAGAAAACAGGAAACTAAAAAAAGCAGAACCCCTTAGACCTGGAAATGGTCTTTTCCCATATTTTAGCCTGTTGTGAACCCAAGTACCTGCCTTGTGCTACAACAGGGTCCCCATGACAATTGGGTCTTCTCCTCCCTGGGTGGATCTGTCTCAGCTTCTCCTGGGAGGTAAAGATGACCAAAATGTATCCACTTTCTGCCTCTCATCTGAGGGGATCTGCACCCACGTGAAGTCTGAACTTCCCTCTATCTCATGCTCTTTTCCATTCCCTGCATTTGCTCCTTGCCTGTGCTGAGCTAGTACTGCAGTGAAGCTATTAACTTCTTGGCGCATATTCATGAATTCCAGATAATATGTTAATTATGCTATGCAAACACATTCAGTTTTAAAAAAATATTTTAAAACCGACCCCAGATCACCTTGGTTTGGATTGTGATCTTCCCAGTCTCTCCAAGGAGGAGGTTTTGCTTTATTAGAGGTTTCCAGTTGCCACCTTGTGTAATGTCCACCCACCTAGTTTGTTTCAGACTTTGGACAGTCATGACCTACTCGTTATTTCAGACAGGCCATGGGTTTCTGTTCTGACTGAACCTTTGTGCCTTGGGGCTGGGTCTGCCGAGGCTGACCATGCTAACCATGATGATGGTGGACATCTGCAGAGTCCTCTTCAACAGGAGCAATTCCCACCTGCTTTGAGTACTCCACAAATGGTTTTGCAGATACACTGCCGGGATTTTTCCCAGGGGAAAAAAAAAACCTTCCTACGCATCATGGCTGAAATAGACTCAATAAAAAGCAATTGCATATTGTTTGAGGTGGTTTTCACCAAAACTCATTCTTCTGAGACTCACCAAGAACTGGAAATAACAGAAACCAGATTTCTGTATATTGATCACAATGAACTCTTCCCTTTCATCTCTGAATATCTTTAAGAAAAGGAAAGGTTGACAAAGAAAGGTGACTTGCTCCTTGCACTCATACATACCCAGCTAGGTAAGGCTGCTCACCTTGGTGTTGGAAAAAGGAGACCTTAGAGCACCTTCCAGTACCTGAAGAGGCTACAGGAAAGCTGGAGAGGGACTTTGGACAAGGGCATGGAGTGATAGGATGAGGGGGAATGGTTTTAAGCTGAAAGAGGGAAGATTTAGATGACATCTTAGGAAGACATTCTTCACTGTGAAGGTGGAGAGACCCTGGCCCAGGTTCCCCAGAGAAGCTGTGGCTGCCCCATCCCTGGAAGTGTTGAAGGCCAAGTTGGATGGGGCTTGGAGCAATCTAATCTAGTGGGAGGTGTCCATGCCCATGGCAGGGGGTTGGAACTAGATGATTTTTAAAGGTCTCTCTGCTCTCCTGGAGATGGCTGAGCACCTGCTGGTTAATGTAGTACTGAATCAATCCCGTGTTTTGCTTTGTTTGTGCATGTGGCTTTTGCTTTACCTATTAAACTGTTGATATCTCAAGCTATGAGTTTTCTCCTTTTAACCCTTTCAATCCTCTCCCCCATCCCACCAGGGGGAGTGAGTGGCTGTGTGGGGCTGAGCTGCTGGCTGGGGTTAAACCACAACAGCATCCCTCTCTTTTCAGCAGTGTTCCAGTGACAGGAAAAGGGGCAATGGGCACAAACTGGAGCACAGGAGGGTCAAGTTAAACATCAGGGAAAATTCTGTACTGTGAGAGTGAGAGAGCACTGGAACAGGCTGCTCAGAGAGGTTGTGGAGTCTCTTCTGGAGACATTCAAAACCCATCTGGATGTGTTCCTGTGTGATCTACTGTAGGGGATCCTGCCCTAGCAGGGAGGGTCGGACTCGAATATCTTCAGAGGTCCCTTCCAACCCTGACCACTCTGTGACTCTGTAACATAAAAAGGAAACGTTTGCAGTCACTTCACAGAGATGCTTTCAATGTCTATAGCAGCATTTAGAGACCATGCTATACCTACCCACGTCTCCATCCTAAGGGTTTGCCATTTCCCCATCGTGTTTGCATTCTCATGGCACCATTTTCTCCAGCACAGTGGGAGCAGAAAAACCTGGAGCAGGATGAAAGGGAGAGAATGATGCCTGGCTGGGTTTCATCTATCTAACTTTATGTGTCATCAGTTCAGATGCATATATCTGAGCGAGTTGTCTAGACGCCTTTTATAGTCGCTGGAGAGAAAGAAGAACTTCCCGGGTGCAATTCAGCCCAGCTGGGAGAGATGAATTGTGCTCTAAAAGGAACCATCTCTCTTTCCCGACCATAAAGCAAAGTCGGGTGATAAAGCAGCTCAGACATAACAACCTACCTCTCTGCAAGCTGCAGTTAGCTGAGAAAAGTCCCTCTCAAAATAACCCACAAACAGCTGCCAGCTTCCCTAAACAGCTCCTATGGTGTGACAGAAGAAAAGCATCCAGGGAAGAACCATGTCTCAGCAGCATGTTTCCCACTGACCTCAAACCAGCGCAAGGTCCTGACCATGGTCGAGTTGTCTGACTTGGGAAATGACCTGCTCCAAACCCTGACTTTACTGCACTGAGCCAGAATTCGGGACAGGAATTTGGGACTGAGGAGGAGCTGCACTCACTTGGGTTTGGGTTTTGCGGCAATGGAGAAGCTGGACAGGGTAAAAGAGGCTGCAAAACCTTCCAAGGTGGGGTGGGGTTTGCCGTGCCAGGAACAGCATCTGACTTCCAGAGATGCAAGGACAGACTGAATTACAGACACTGAATTACAAAAGGACTAGAATATTGCTGCAGGTTTCCCTGACAAAAAAAGGCTTCACCTTTTTCTCTTTCTCAAACATGGGAAAATTTCTGAAAACATTTCCTCTGCTCCATTGGAGGCTCCACCAGCACATGCACACACATATACTGGATACACAGTCATTCCCCAGGTTTGCTTTTCAAATTTGCCTATTGACATTCCCCCTCCCTTCTTCCCTCTGTCTCCTGCTCTTTGCTTCCCTCACTCCATGGAGGCACCTGCACGACTCGATTCTTTGTAGTGTTCACCATCACTGGGAGACCTGGGGCTGCTTTGAAAAATAAATTTAAAAATTTCTATATATATATATAGAAATAAACACACACACACATATATATATATATATATAGGGAAAGGGAGCAGAGGGAAAAAGAGAGAGAGAAAAAATGGATGTCAGGTCCAACCCTGCTGCTGCGCCAGCGTGCACACAGGCTGCCTTTTTCTCGGCGCACATCAATGCCTCTTATCCTCCAAAGTTATTTCCCCTGGAGTGAACCTATCAAAGATTTTTCAGCCTCTCTGGAGAGAGCAGTTCCAGATAACACTGGATTCCCTTGTCAATTTTTTGCCTACCAGGCTCTGGCAGCATTTTCTACCTGACACTCTGATCTTGACACGCAGGTACAGAAGATGCGTGTGTGTGTGTGTGTGTGTGTGTGTGTGTGTTTCTGGAGCTGTTTCCTCCTGCTTTGCAAGCAATGCAGCTGACTTTAGACTGCAGGGAGGAAGGGAAAACCTGGTAATGTTTGGCATCCATGAAGCACCCTACTCATCTGTGATTCCTGTAGTGTCTTGCCCTCCTTGTAATTACAGTAATTAATATCATTATACTAATAATAATGATTATTATTGAGGGTGTGCCAGATTTCTCTTAATACAGCTCCTTCCCTGGAAATCCTGGGCCTATTTTTGTAAAAGAAGTCACTGTAGGATTTCTCAAGTAAGTGGTCCCACCAAACCCTGTTGCTACAACAGCCTGGAATTCAGAAATATTCATCCCCTTTCTTCTCTTTGCTGTGACAACAGTGCTGGAGGACCAGCCACTCCAACAGGTTCCTATATGTTTCTAATTATTCAAATAGGTGTTATAACTTGTGAGTTTTTGTAATTTTGGCTGGAAGAGAGGGATTGGTAAGATCTGATGGTACCAACAGCCCACCTGGGTGGTTTGGTCAGCCTTTGTCAGCAAAGGCTGGTGAGAAGAAAGACTCAGTGCAACCCCTAAATCAGCATCCCAAGAAGCCGTGTAATTACGAGGCTCTACCTAGAGGGCCCAGAGCTCATTAACTTGACCAATAAAATAAACAGTTTATAGGGGCTGTAACTCACACTGGACCCAAGGATGGGCACAGTGAGCCACAAGGCACAGCTGCTTCTCTGCAGCTTCAACCCCATACCAAGAGTTTCTTAAAGCTCCAGCACAGCTGAGGCCTCGTGTGCAAAACTGGGCCCACAAAACACAGAATTACATGTGCCAGCTCATCACTTCTTTCTGTTTTGTGTTTTCCCCCAGGTTTTATGTCCCAAGATTATATTAGACCCACCTCCAATGTGGATTGTGACCACCAGCTCAGCTCCTACACCGAGCAAGAGGATGGTGACAAGAAATGACGCTGGTGTGTCACTCAACTGTCCTTCTCCTTCTGTGGCAACACTATCCTCAGCACATGAAAGAATTCTAGAAATCACTCCTCTGTGTTTAAACATAGCTCTCAATTATTTGCACTGTATAGATGATCTTCCAGCTTTCTGCATACCACCCAGGTCATGCTGTGGAAGTAGCATTGCCCCCAAGGGCAATGTGAGACCTCCCAGAAGTCTTAGTTGAGTGGGAGGAGGATCCCTGAGTGCAATTTATGGACATTGTTACCAACATTAAGTCATAACGTTTCCACGTAAGTCCAATAAAGTCCTATAGAAGAAAGAGAGGCCCAGAACCACCTCAGGACCCCTTGGATGCTTGGGTGAACCACTCAATTTAGGAACCTACCATCAGCACCACAGCAGGACTTCATCACCTGTGCCCTTAAGCATTCACATTTTTTGGCCCAAGGACATGCCTTCCCCAGCAGTGACTGGAGAAGCAGGACGAATGCAAAGGAAATGGTCAGTGGGACAACAATTCTAGGGAGCAAGAGCATGGCTACTACATCTGTTGAAGCCACCTGGCCATCCAAACCAGACCTTAGGGCCTGGCTGCTTTTAGCCAGTGCTACTGTTTCAGCTGCAGCAAAAGTATCCCAGTTACAGAATCACAGAATCACAGAATGGCCATGGTTGGAAAGGACCTCTGAGATCGCCGAGTCCAACCATAAAAACAAAAAACAAAACAAAACAACCAAAACCAACTAAACAAAAAAATCCCAAAACAAACAAAAATCCAAACAAAAAAAGATCCAACCACAAACACCCAAACTAAAATCTCAGCCACTAGAGCATGCCCTGAAGTGCCACATCAACATGTTTCTTGAATACCTCCAAGGATGGTGACTTAACCACCTCCCTGGGCAGGCTGTTCCAGGGCCTGGCCACTCTTTATAGAAATTCTTCCTAATATCCAATCTTAACCTCCCCTACTGCAACTTCAGACCATTTCCTCTGGTCCTGTCATTATTTATTTAGGAGAAGAGGCCAAAACCCACCTCCCTACAACCTCCTTTCAGGTAGTTGTACAGGGCAATAAGGTCTTCCCTCATCCTCTTCTTCTCCAAACTAAACAACTCTAGTTCCCTCAGCAGCTCCTCATATGACTTGTTCTCTTGGCCCTTCACCAACTTGGTGGCTCTTCTCTGGACATGCTTCTGCACCTCAATGTCCTTCTTGTAGTGAGGGGCCCAGAACTGAACACAGTACTCGAGGTGTGGCCTCATCAGTGCCCAATACAGGAGCACGATCACCTCCCTACTCCTGCTGGCCATGCTATTCCTGATGCAGGCCAGGATGCAGTTGGCCTTCTTGGCCACCTGGACACACTGCTGGCGCATGTTAAGCTGGCTGTCCACCGGCACCCCCTGGTCCTTTTCTGCTGGGCAGCTCTCCAGCCACTCTTCCCCAAGCCTGTAGCATTGCCTGGGGTTGTTGTGACTGAAATGCAGGACCCAGTACTTGGCCTTATTGAACCTCATGCAACTGGCCTTGGCCCATCAATCCAGTCAGTTCAGGTCCCTCTGCAGAGCCTTCCTACCCTCTAGCAAATCAACACTCCCACCCAATTGGGTGTCCTCTGCAAACTTACTGAGAGAGCACTCAATCCCCTCATCCAGATAATTGATAAAGACATTGAACAAGACTGGCCCCAAAACTGAGGCCTGAGGGACACCCCTGGTGACCTGGAGCCAACTAGATTTGACCCCATTTACCAAAACTCTCTGGGACCAGCCATCCAGCCAGTGTTTTACCCCAGTTACCTCACAACCCCAACCACTGCCACAACACCTATCACACTCCTGTGGGTCTATGGGTCACCACCAGACTTGCCTACAGAGGCTGCTGGTGTGCAAACAACAAGGCAACCATGCAGGTAGAAGGATCACACTGCATGTTGTCCATATGGACTCTTCCAGCTATTGGGGGACATAGAGACAGCAAGTGATTCCTGAAGACCTCCACACTGAAACCAAGACCTCAGTCTGAAACTCAGTGGCACAATTTAGACCCTCACTATCACATCCAGCCCTGGAGAGGACAGTTGTAACTGCAAGCTTTGCTCAAGGGCTCACCTGTGTTACTCCAGCCCTGTAAATACAGATTGGAGACTTGAGCTTCATGCTAGTTCACGCTGTTCCCCCTCTGAGAGTTTCAACATTTGTCACTTCCAGGAAGATCCAATAACATTTTAAAGGCAGGATGTGAAATTGGATTATGTAGGCCTCAGCCTCTGAGCAGAAAAGAGGTAGCTCTCCTTAAAGACCAAGAGTAATCTTTCCTTTTTCCCTGCCTGGGACCTTCACTGAACCTTGAATAGTGAAACACATGGTTATTCCATTTCACCTTGCAGCTGGCTTGCTGTAATTGATTGTATTTGTCAGCTTACTTTTTTTTTTTTAAATGCCATGAATGGTTTCATGCTGCATGTACGTGTAAACCAGAGTTACTGCCCTGCAACAACAGTTCCCTGTTATTCTCTGTTTTGTGCTCACAATGGGAGAGATGCATCCAAATAGGACAGAAAAATACTGCTTTATAAACCTAAAGTAGGTGCACAGGACCTAATCCAGCCATCCATCATCTCTGTGCTCTAATCTGCCTAAAGTCAATGGGAACAGAGAGGGAAGAAGCAGGCAACAATAACAGTATCATGGTAACCATGAGAGCGATGCTGGAGTGGATTGTCTGCTCCCTGAGCACAGGGAGGGGTGTGCAACCTCACACACAGCTTCTCCTGGCTGTGTGTCCTGGGTAGGCATTAATCAGATACAAAAGGGCACATGTCACACAAGAATAACTCTGCTGTGATTATTATTTATTTCATGTAATGCTTTAGCTCTTCAGTCAGGTCACAGCCTTGGTCTTTTTCTTCAAAGCCTGAAATAGCTGGAGGCATGCACGGCTAGGAGCATATTCTGCAGCCCCATTTTCAGCTCTGCTCAAGGATGGCACTTCATAGTCAGCCAGATCCTGCAGTGTCCAAGCAGCTTGGGCAGACAGGAGGTCACCGTGCCACTGGACCTGCCGTGGAGCCAAGGTCCCACCTCAGAGAAGGGAAGTGTGAAGCATCCTTCCCTCTCACCAGCCCCAGGAGTCATTGCACAACAGCAGCCCGTGTCATGGCAATGCCTAATGTGATGGTACAAAGTGAAATGGGGACAAGATTAAAAGTAAAAAAATATCTCTGGCAGTTTCAGCTCTGCAAAACCTGCATTTCCCCCCCCAAATATAATTTCAAAGCAAAGTCTGGAAGAAACCAGCTCCCTGCTCTGCTCTGAGACACGTTCCTGGTGTCATTACAAGCTGCAATCACAGCCCACCACTCCTACTGTCTTCTCCTATCCTGGGATGTGTCTGATGACAGCACAACGAAGGGTGCTGGCCTCGGGGGTGTGACTCAAACCTTCTGCAAAAAGCATTTCCTGATGTGAAATTTAAAAACAATTAACCATCTGGGGGGTTGGTCCCATGGAAATGGAGCATAAAAGGCACGATTTCGTCTCCTTAGAGGGTTGTTGGACTACTCTTGTCCTCTCTGATGCCCAGGTACTGAGGAAGGAACAAAGGGAATCTGCAGTAGAAATTAACAGAATGCAGAGTAATTACCCAAGGAATAACGTCTTTAGAAATACTTTTAATAAAAAATAAAACAAAACAAAACAAATCAAACAAACAAAAAAACCCAAAAAAAAACAAATCAGGAGCATATCGGGGTGTCATCCTTCTCCTCTTTCCTCCCATCACAGTCACAGAATGCTGCTGCCCTCTTGCAAAAGGCTGCAAAGACACAAGGAGAGGGAAGCTAGCAGAGCAAACACACATGCCCATGGGCCATGTCTGCTTCTCCCTGTGGCTTTGCAGAAGCTGCAGGGACGTGACAGCAAAATGCAGCAACTGAAGCTCAAGAGCTGCCAGCGGGGGAGTGTGAATAAGGGACAGAGGAGAAGCTGTTAATGCAGGGGAGATGCTGAAGCAGCCTTAATCTATTTGGCAAATCATTGCCTGACACTGCATAAAACTGTGCACTGAGAAATAAAGACAGCGTTCGGCTGAAGTTTGGCAGGGTGTGATTTGTGTTTGCTAGTGTACAGTCTGCAATAGCAAAAAGAGAGAAATCCTGGGATATTAAAAAGAGAGAAATCCTGGTACATTCCTGCCTCTGCATCAATGAGGCATTTTAAGTGGTGATCAGCCTGCATCTGGATGGTGGAGGTGGCTCTCATACTGCTCTCTCTCTCTGCTCTCCTGTCATGACAGGTCCCTCCAACTAACACATTGAAGTCCAAGGGCTTGGCTCACTGACAGATTGTCACACTCAGCAGTTCATGGATGGGACTGAGCCCAGATCTGTTGTCTGTGGTTTGATACCCACCTCTGCCTCTGCTATTAAACCAAAATAACCAGCAAGTTTAGTGGCTGCAAAGCTGGCAGGCCATTGCAGCTTTATTTAGCAGCATAGCAGGTGCATTTGAGGAAGTGGTTTTTGCAGTCTTCCCTCACACATAAATGCCCATAGCCTGCCTGTGAGGTTAACCCATCCCTGCAGGGTTGGGAGTGTGAAGACTTTGCCCTTCTGAAAGCCAGCAGAGCATCTGCTGCAGGGAGTCTTTGGGCTGGAGGTGTGCAGCTCAGAGGTGTCCCTTGGTGCCATTGGAGTGTCTTGCTGTGGGTTTGAGAACAGGTCACCAGCCTCAGATGGGATACGAGAGCATTAAAAGTCCTGGGTGGGTGGGTGGATGGAGATGTTACCCAGCATTTACCATTACCAAAACCTCAGAACTACCATGACAAGGTCCTATTCAGCAAGGGCCCCACTGCAGATACCTGGGAAAGGGACGTCTAGATTTAGAAGGTATTCAGAATTTGGTTTTTATTTAGGAATTTGTCCAATGGCTTTTTGATCCTGCACAAATGTCTGCCATGAGATGGCAGCAGGCAGAACAACACACCATCAGAAGGATGTCCTTGTGTTCCTTTTCAGTTTGCTTTCCACAAACCACTGTCTGCCTGGCAGAATTGATGCCTCCTTATTATTGTATCAGAAGAGATGGTGAATGAGCTTTTCTCTTCATTCTTCTCCAGCACTTATGGTTTTACAGACATCTACTTCACCCACTCTCAGCCATCTAGTCTTTACAGTAGTTATGTTGCACTATCACGATCTCATTTCTGGCTCCAGATCACAAACTGAGCAAGATTTGCAAGGAGATAAGAGAAATTACCCCTGCAATGCCCATGCTCCTGGCTTGCTCCAGACCACCCTTCCCTCCAGCTGACATTGCACCCCTGTGAAAATCACTTCAAGCTGGATTCACCTCTCCTAACTCTGAGTAAGTTTGGGGCATTTTACAAGCCCAAACTAGATACCTGCTTTATGGGAAGATGGCTCCTTCTGTAGACTGTGAAGGGACTTCAAACACCAGCTCTCGTAGAGGCACCTATAGAACAGAATCACAGAATTGCTTTGGTTGAAAAAGACCTTTAAGATCATCAAATCCAACCGTTAACCCAGCACAGACAATTCCACCCCTAAACCATATCACTTAGCACCACATCTACCAATCTATATGGTAACCCCATAGGGTTAGGGGTGGTAACTCAGCCTCCTCCCCACACACCTCTGTTTGCCCCTCCATACAAACACAGGCAGCTTTCCCATCTCATGGCATATTTAGAACCTCAATTAGTTAATGGCTACAAAGTGCCAGTAAGATGGATAGCACTAGAGAAACTCCATTCTAGGGAAGTACTTCCACTACTTTTTTTTTCTAAAAAGAAAGCCACCTGACAAGTCTCTGGTTAGAGGGGACAGGATGTCAAAAGAGATGGACAGTGAATGACTGAGAATGGGGCAGGAATGATAATTCATCTTCTTGGTTTCATTTTTGTCTCCACTTCAGCTTGAATGCTCAAGAGCAAGGTAGGAGGAAGGACTTTTGTTACTGGATTACTAATGGCTCTGATGAAGGGCAAGAAAACCTCCAGTGCACAACTGAGCCCCCTCCTCTGCCTTCATATTGCTGCTTCTTCATGTTTTTACTATTTCTAAGTTAAAAAGCAGGCAGGCAAAAACAAACAAACAAACAAAACCCAAAACAAAACAAAACAACCACCAGCAACAAAAAACCCCAACCAACCAAATATAAACCAGCTGAAAAGGACATTCTCGGATTATTTTTTAGTATAATAAAAAAGTGGAAAGAAGCACTAACCCTGTTACTGGTTTTTTGTGAGTCAAAACAAGTCAGGAAGATACAAGTTTCCCTCTAACACATTTTTTTCCCCGTGCTTTTGGCCAGTGGCACTTTCTCCAAGCCTGGCTGATGTCACCAACCAGTGCTGGACATCCACAGCACTTCAGGCTCCTGTGAGGTTTTTCTGCAGGCAGCTGGGTGCTGTCATCTTGGCTGTTTGCACAGCTGAATGCCTGTAATACCTGAGTCAGGGCTGAGCACAGTGCAAATCCCCCCAGCTATCAGGAAATCCAATTTTATGGACATGGCTAAATTTGTGTGATGTGTTGGTGGATTAATTCCTGAAGATCATTGCCTTCTCAGTACTGTAATTCAAGCTCTTTTCTTACAGGGAAGAGAGGAAGGCACATGGGTATTTTCACTTCATGGGGCCAGTCAACAAGTGTCACAGTGGGATGCTGAAGCAGCATGTAAGATTGGGCTTGGCCAAAGGTCAATATGGCTATTATAGTGCCCCGTGGGATTGGTCAAAGGTTTTAAATGGCAGCCCAGAAAGGTTAACTCTGATTTCACAGGTATTGACAAGTCAAAATACTTCCAGTGACTCCAAAGACTGTATGTTTGTATTGTCCACTCTGGGTTGTTTTTTGCTGATAGATGTAGACTGGCCTAAATTAACATATCACACCTGTTTTGTTGGTCAAGATGGAGAGGAAGAGCTTTTATTTGTGAGGCCACAGTCTGTTTACACTGTCATACTGCCCCATGTCCTTTTGATATTTGCATTTTACAGGACTGTTTCCCTCTGGGATCTGGGAAAACTGCCCATTATTGCTGTGCCAGCCTGGTGTCCCTGGCCAACACCACTCCAAAGCCCTTTCTCCATGAACAGGTAGCACCAGTGCTTCCCTTAGCAGGGTTTTCCCGAAAACAATAATCATAGAATCATTTAGGTTGGAAAAGATCCTTAAGATCATCGAGTTCAAATATTAAGCTATAACTGCCAAGCTGACCACTAAACCATGTCCCTAGTACCATTATTCTTGCACTGGTGGGGTCCCTTTCCTTAAAATGAAAGTCTGCAAACTTCACACAGCCCTTTGCAGGGCTATTTAATGGTATCATCACTCCCAGAGACAGGAAGATAATTGATGTTTTCATCCTCTTTTACTTTGATGGGAAAAGTGAGGCCCAGCACAGCTGTGATTTGTGGAAGAAGCAGTGTGGGTTTCTCCACACCCAGCATTGCTCCAACCTCTGTTTCTCCATCTTCACAAGGGTTGGCACTGCAGGAGAGGACACACCACACTCAACAATGTCCCCAGCAATGTCATCATTGGCTTCAGTCTTCATCTGACAGACACAGCATATCTCTTTCCTCCAGCTCCTGACCATGTCAAGGAAGGTTGCCCAGGGAAGTTGTGGAAGCCCCTGGAAGTGTTCAAGAGGAGATGGATGGGGCTCTGAGCAACCTGATCTAGTGGGAGGTGTCACTAGCAATGGCAGGGGGCTGGAACTAGATGATCTTTAAGGTCCCTTCCAACCCAAACCATTCTGTGATTCTATGACATAATATATCTCAGGTAAAATATGATCAGCTGCAGATCAGGGAACAGAGATAGGAAAAGGATGGTGCAAGTATAAGTGTGTGTGCATACAGGGGTGGGAGGGAACTAGTTCCACTAAAGTGATGGGCAGAACCTCCACTGTCTTCTCCAGAGCAAAGATTTCACCCAGCAGCTCAACCCTTCTATGACTTACATGACAACCCTTCATATAAATACCGTAGAGCCCTGCTGACCAACCAGTGCTGCTGTTCCTGCAGCTCACCTCACGCCTTCATCCCTGCACCCATTCACAGCATTCCAGAGCATCTGCAGGGAATCACTGGAGCTTTCCAAGGCTTGATGGACTCTTGGAAATGGCTGACCTGAAAGCCTAAACAGGGTTTGATCTGATGGAGTTTCATCTTAGAAGAAAGGAAAAAAAAAAAGTGCATTAGATGATAGGAGGAAGGACCTCATATGACCCTAAAAGACACTTTAAACATCTTACAGACTCAAATACCCACAGGCATGCGGTCTGTTCTTCCTCCACCCAGTTCATGCTTGGTCTCTCCTCACCTATCTCTTTTTCCTTTTAAAATCTAATTTCTCTAACCTTCTGGAAGCAGCCAGGCATGGTTCAAGAATGACCTTCCAACCCCCCATTAAAGTCTGTCTCCTTCTCCCCTTCTTCATACACCTGTTTATATCCATTTCAGATGCATGGAGAAGACCGACTGAAAGTGTTTTACTGGGATGTTTTTCCACAAATTGGACCATTAAACTTAATGTATGATATTAGCAAAGTATGTGGTACTCAACAAGGCAGTATTTAGCACAGGAAATATATTTAGAATATTAGAAACTGGGATAGTTTTCTCTTTAAAATGCTTAAAATGTGTTGGAAAGTGAGGGAGTAGTGCATCAGCAGAAGGATCAGATTGTGATTCAAGGCTGAAGAGTTAAAGCTCCCTGGACCACTGTAATTTTGACCCCTTCTCCAAATCATTCTGCTAGGACACAGGGCCTTTAATTACATGAGAACATAACACAGGGCTTTGGGAGTTTTAACTCTGCATTTTCTGGCTCTTGGGGGTTTAAATCTTAGTTTAATGTTCCTTTAAAATAGTCCTTTTTCATATTTTTCTTCCCAATGAATTAACTTGAAGAGGCTTTTCAGAGTGAAAAGAGAAATTAAAAAATTGGGGGGAACTGGAGAGATTGATTTGATTCTTACACAAAAGCCTTTTTGGAGGTGCTTTAAGGGAAGGTGAACACACCATAAAACTGCTTTGTTCAGGATGAAGGATGTTATGAGATCTTCACATAAATGAGAATTGGATCCAGCGTGTTCATAAAGAGAAAAAAATAAGCCCATCAAGGAAACTTTCTTCATTTTGCTTCACGAAAAAGCATGTTTCAAAAAAATACTGTTTTGTGTTTTTAGTAAAGAGGATTCTTCCACCTTCCTGTCCTTCCTCTGAGCTCATCTCTCCTCAAACCCTTCTTTCCTTGTTCTTTTACTGAGTAATTTATCTGATGCCCTCTGGTCCTACATCATGCAGTTGCCCCATCTCCCTAAAGACTAGAGGAGTTCTTTTGAGAAGCCTTGAGGTTCTCATTTAAAGATCTTTGATACAGAAAACATGTTTCTGTGGGTTTGTAGAACACTGGACAAATATGCGATTATTATTAATTTTTAGGGCTTGTGTGCAGGGTTGTAAGTAGATACACCACCAAATTTATAACAACATTGTGCTAGACATTTCTCAGTCATATGAGAACTAGATATTAGGAAGAGATTATTTCCTGTGAGGGCAGTGAGACACTGGCCCATGTTGCCTAGGGAAGCGTTGGCTGCCCCATCCCTGGAAGTGTTCAAGACCAGGTTGGATGGGGCTTGGAGCAACCTGGTCTAGTAGGAGGTATCCCCACCCATGCAGGGGGATTGGAATGAGGTCATCTACAAGGTCCCTTCCAACCCAAACCATTCTATGATTCTATGATATGTTACATATCCACCTTATCAGAGAGAGCCAGGGGGTACATTGTCCTGCTGTTGGATGGTATTGTGAGCAAGAGACATGCCATAAATCACTTATCAAGGTTTCTTTATGTACTTGCTTGGACATCATGACTTCCTAACTTGTACAAGAATCAACTGGTACCAATTTACAACATTCCAGCTAGTAAAAGCAGAGATATTATATTGCATAGGGTCTAATGGATAAAATGGTTATAATGATAGAAACAAGGAGTGACAAGCATTGATGGTTCAGAGGACATAGGACTCCTTTCCATTCCTTTCATCCAGGCTCAAGATATTGATGATGCACCAAGAAGTTAATGGAAGGACAGCTCTGGTGTTCCCAAACATGTTGCAAGAAGGTCTCTTGCTTGCAATGTAAGTGTATCCCAAAATATACAAGGTACTCAGCCCGGAAAACAAATAAGCAGATAACTGGAGGAGAGAACAAGGTGACAAACATGTAGCAGGCATTAAGATAAGATTTCATGGATTATCTAAGAGCACATCTGGATATATGCAATAATCCAGCAAGGAGCTGTCAGCATTACCTGGCATTACTATTATAATTATTATTCATATAAATATTAACTACATGTATAGAGCTGACACAAATCTCTTTCCTACCAGGACGACCTCAAAGTCTACTGGAGATCCCAAATCAGAGGCTCCTATGGTTTTCAACAGTCTTTGGACCAGGTCATTTTACCCACAGGAAAAAAACTGTTGCATTTCAGAGCTGTAGCAAGAATTCCAGCAAGGAAAAAAAAAAAAAAAAAAAAGCAGAGGGAGAGTTAATAGAGTGATCTGCTGTGGGAGGTCTGAAAAAAACCAAATACTTCCATGAAATAAATGGATACAAATGTTGAGACCGTGGACGGTGTTTGCAAAAATGGCAGCCATTGGCCAATGTTCTCTTTCTCATTATTCCTCATTTGTGGAAGAAAATCACACATTATCTCCAGGGATGTTTTCAGATGTAAATAGATGACTAGGCATGTTCAGGTGATTTTTGCCATCCCTAGTGTTTATGTTTCATATCATTTCATGGGCACACTTCAATCAGACTGCATCAAAACTCATGTCCGGATCAGAGGTGTTTTCACTGAAATGAAGATTAAACATTACTCAAGATGATTTACAGCCATCCAAAACTAGACCTAGAATGAAGCTGAACCATTTGTCTGGCACTTTCAGAGCCTCAGGGGTAGGAAGTTCTGTGAGATTTATATTTTTTATTTCTATCGTCTTACAACCGCTCACTAATGAGAACAATTTCTCACATCCTCAGTGTATGTAGGACACCCGTGTCACAGCCCTTCAAACACAGGGCTAGTTATGAGCACATTTACATTTGTGCTCACCCAGAGTAATTGATGGAGCAACCAGAGGCTGGATCTGTGGAAGAACTACCCCATGCACCAGTACAAGTTTGGGCCTGGCCTGCTGGAAAACAGCTCTGGGGAAAAAGACCGGGGAGTCATGGTGGACAACAGGCTGCCCATGAGCCAGCAGTGTGCCCTCACAGCCAAGAAGGCCAATGCCATCCTGGGGTGCATTAAGAAGAGTGTGGCCAGCAGGTCGAGGGAGGTTCTCCTCCCTCTCTACTCTGCCCTGGTGAGGCCTCACCTGGAGCACTGTGTGCAGTTCTGGACTCCCCAGTTCAAGAAGGTCAAGGAACTACTGGGGTGAGTCCAACACAGGCCACAAAGATGACTAAGGGACTGGAAAATCTGCCCTGTGAGGAAAGGCTGAGAGACGTGGGGCTGTCCAGCCTGGAGAAAAGGAGGCTGAGGGGGGGATCTCATCAATGCTTATAAATATCTACAAGGGGTGTTCAGGAGGATGGGGCCAGACTCTTCTCAGTGGTGTCCAGGGGCAATGGATCATCACAAACCACTACACAGGAAGTTTAACCTAAATATAAGAAAATATTTCTTTACTCTGAAGGTAACAGAGCACTGGAATGAGCTGCCCAGCGAGGTTATTGGAGTCTCCATCCCTGGGGACATTCAAAACCCACCTGGACACATTCCAGTGTGATCTGCTCTAGGATATCCTCTTCTAGCAGGGAGGTTGGACTAGATGACCTCCAGAGGTCCCTTCCAGCCCTGACTATTCTGTGATTCTGTGATCAGAATCACAGCTTCAGGTGTGCAGAGTCACCTACCAGTCATGTCCTCCTCTTTGTCGGGCTGTTTTCACCAGACTTCCATCATAACCAAACACAGCCAAGCTTTGAAAAACCTGAGCTTTCAATTCAAGATTTTCAGGCTGCTAGTTTTTAGCATTTTTTTTTTTTTTTTTGTCTCTGAGTTACAGCAGGTATCAGAACTTTAGGTAAGAAACAACATTTCAACGGGGCTTAGTTAATTTGTTACTGTTAGTTTGGGATCTGAAGGGCACCTCCAAGTTATGTCTTGCTCAGAATTTTCCAAAAATCATCAATGTTTGGGGGTTTTGTGCCAAGGGAAGGATCCAGATTGGCTCACCATGTGAGCTGGGTGTTTTAGAGACAGCAGGAACACCCCGTCCCCACACTTTCCTTGGTCCATTCATCTTCAGATGAGTTTGAATGTTATGTTCTTCATCAAATCTAAGTGATTCTTTGGGAAATTCCTTTCTTTTTTCCATGGTGTACAATCTGATAGTTGGATAAGGGGGAAAAAAACACCATGGATTTCCTATGGATTTGGTGTCTCAGGAAAAAGTTCAAGCTATTTTGCTTGCTGCTGAGTCAGGTGGCACAGGGAAAAGGCCAGTCAAGGAGCCAGGCTGCCAATGGAGAAGCATCTTCATAATTTGCTGGAACTTTGCAATTCCTGCACAGTGCCATGGGAAAGCTTTGGGACTTTTATAGTTCCTCCACAAGATGGGTTGGAACTATCCTCAGTAAATTGGGAAAAACACATCCAAAGAGGGTGCCTCGGTGCACTTCATGTCTTCCCAGTGACTAACTTTAATTAGACTCTTTTTAAAAGTTTTATTTTACACTGTTGATTCACATCTCACAGCTGTTCCTGACTCCCTGTCCTCAGCTGATGAGAACCAGGGTTGTGCATCTGTCTCTCACTGCTGTCACATACAGCAAGTCCTCTCTGTTGTATACAGATGAGACTTGGCTCTTGCCTGCATGGCAGCCAGAAGGAAATCTGCAGGAATCACAGCTCCCCAGGTGTAAAAGTATGGGAAAAAAATAATAACAGGCTGCACAGAACTGGTGGAAGACACTAGTGCTGCTCTGTCAGCATTTGTGATCTTAGTGCCAGCCTCACAATGCCTAGTGGTGTCTTGAACCAGTGGAAGGATTGTATGTTAAGAAGCAAATGCCACGTGGTTGTCTCTAAGGATCAAAGCAAGGACACATGAGCCCTCAGAGGTGTGAAACCCGAGGGTTGCAGGAGAACCCCAGAGGAGAGTGTTTTTCAAATCCTGGACTGTCTTCTCTTTTTGCATTTAGGATTGGTGGTGGCAAGATTAATGGCTGGATTAAAACTATTATTCTCCAAAGTTTCTTGTGATAATGTCTGATCCCCGAAGATAATCCCTACATCTTCTTCAAAATCTTTCTATTTAAACATTTCCTTTACAAAGTCAGCTTTCAACCCTGCATTTGAGAAAAATATTAAGCTGTTTTTGTCAGAGAAGAGGCACATATCAGAAAGGGGGTCTTTCTGCAGCATGTGCCTCAGACCTCTCAAGCATCTACTTATGCTGCTTTTAAGCATAAGAATAGTTTACTTTCATCTGTCCAATGGATTTCTGTTGCTGTGATCATTTCCCCCCTGGGAAAGGTGTCTGTGGCTCTTTCCACCACCACAGAAAGACAAAAGACCCCTTTTCTTTTTGTCAAGGAGCCAATGTCGAGAATTTCCTGCTCTCTCACTTGGGGGTAGTGACTGACCTGGAAAGAACATCTCAACTGAGTATTAGTTTCCCCAAATAAAAGATCACTTACCCTCTTCTTTGCAGTGCCAGTAATACAAATGGTCTCCAACCACTATAATTGCTTCGTGGTAGATTGAAAAAAAAAAGAAGGAGCAGCTTTGCTGATTTGTGGTTTAGAAGAATGTACAATATATGTGTCTCCAGCTGATACTAAAGATGACAGATGGAAATCTGAACTGCTTAAGATGTGCACTGCAGAAGATAAATTGCCCTCCAACTTTGAGAAGAGGTGCATCATGGCTCAGGGTGCAAGGGACAGGCATGCAATGAAAGGCAGAAGAGCAATGAGTTGTCCCCACAATTAGTGTAAGCATCCATCCTACATCTGTAGAGTGCTTTCCATTTCCATATGGATGTAAGTGAATTAGTGTGCTGGGGGCTGATAGCCCCATTAGATAGTCTGCTTTCCTTTAATGGTTTGATAAAAGGAAGGTGACAAGAAGATAGATAGAGATAATACTCTAGGCTTCTTGCAGTAGAACCATTATCATTAACAGTGTTAATTAGTCTATAATACACTGTACAGAAACACCAGATACAACCAGTCTAAAGGGAAGTAACCAGACAATTGTCAGTAACATGAGAGCTTAGAATTAGCATGCACTGATCATTGAATATATCTTCCTAACCTGGCCTTTCCAAAAGGGAAGAATTCCCAAGGCTGCCTTGCAGGCACCATCTCCAGCCAAGTCATTAAAAAGACATGTGATTGTGGAAGTGGGAGCCACAAGGTTGGTAGCAGACTCCAGAACCTTTTGCCATCAAGTCAGCCCATGCAAGGCTAGTCCAGTTTTACCCTTTGGAGACTATTTGTACTTAAGGGCACATTAAGGTGGACTGAATTGCTTCTTAAATTTCTTCTAGGGCCACAAAGATCAGAGGGCTGGAGTACCTCTCCTATGGAGACAGGCTGAGAGAGCTGAGGTTGTTCAGCTTGGAGAAGAGAAGGCTGTAAGGAGACTTCATAGCAGCCTTCCAGTATCTGAAGGGGCTACAGAAAAGCTGGGAAGGGGCTTTTGACAGGGGCAGCGAGTGATAGGACTTGGGGGAATGGTTTTAAGCTGAAAGAGGGGAGACTGACACTAGATATTGGGAAGAAATTGTTCACTATGAGGGTGCTGAGACACCGGCACAGGTTGCCCAGAGAAGCTGTGGCTGCCCCATCCCTGGAAGTGTTGAAGGGCAGGTTGGATGGGGCTTGGAGCAACCTGGTCTGGTGGGAGGTGTCCCTGCCCATGGCAGGGGGATTGGAACTAAAACTACCTTTCAATACAAACCATTCTGTGATTCTATGGTGATCAAATCTGACAGCCTTTCCCAGCAGAGACTGTTAGGGCCTCTGGAGGGCAACTCAGAGAGCTTTGGTAAAAAGAAGAGCAGAGAATAACTCTGAATTTCCCCATAGGAGGTATTGTCTAGGGAGACACAGATAGAATTGGAGTATAGCCCGAGACTGGGGGGGTTCAGCCTAAAGTCAGCCTTACTGTCCTGCAGTCTCGATGTGCAGAGATGATAAATTACACTGAGGAAGAATGAAGCATTTTATAGTTACCCCTTTTGAGCAGCTGGCCTAAAACCCCAAGGCTCCTGCTAAGAAGAGAAATTAACTGTGGGATCAGTATTTTTTTTGAAGGTAATCATCTTTCTCTGCAAGGAATGTATCAAGCCATAGAATCACAGATATACAGTTAAGTCGCTTGGACTAAAACTGTATCAGGGACATCTAGATCATGCTCAACAGAAGTTTAAGCAAAGTATTTGTGAAAACCCCTAATCAAGGAGATTTTACAGCCTCCCTTGCAAAGCGCTTTGTTGTGAACATGACTTCTGGTCTCCCCTACTATCCAAACTAAATCTTCTTTGCTGAAAATTAAGCTCATTTCTTCTTATTTTTCTCCCAGTAGACTAGAAGAATTGCTCTCATTACTTTTTCAAGTATCTTTAGTCTCCTGGAAGACTATTATTCTATCTCCACTTGGCTTCTCTTTTCTTGGCTAAAAAAAATACAATTCCTTCAACCTATTTTGCTGATTACAAAAGTAATCAAACTAGTGGAGAGGGTTCCCTTGCTCTGAGCACAAATCCTTTCTCAGCAAGGAGCCCTGAGACTTACTTTCATCAAGCTTTTCTGCATGCTGCTGCTTCAGCCTGTGTGAGGCTTTTCCCCACAATAACTGTGCTGAAAGGAATATCAAGTTTTAATCTAACCACTCTTGGTGTCTCAACAGCCTGAGGCATGTGGGCTGTGGGAACCCTCCTTGGGTTCTGGGGAGGTCCTCAGAGGTTAGGCTGATATCTAAGCTGGTTTATATTGTCTGACACCAGAGGTTATCACAGGACTCTGAATCAGCCACGGTTTCAAGACAACTTTCACAAGGAGCTCCCAGGAAAAGACTGAAAATATTTTAAACTTGGAAGCCTGTCCTGGGTTGAGCCAGGATGAAGCTAATTTTCCTTTTACTGATTTTTTTTCCTTCAGTAAGCTCTCTTTTAACTAGCAGCAAGTGTTCCAGCTAGTGGGCTGATAACACTGGAATGTTTATGTTTCTGCTGAGACTCCAAGGTCCTTTCTTAGCTCTGCTGTTACAGAGGCTACCAGGGCTGGAGAATTGTATCTGTGACCCCCCCATAGGGGAGCTGGACTAGACAGACAGCAGAACTGACCAAAGGGATTCCATCCCATGGATCTACATAAGCTCTGAGGAAGGTCAGAGATCACAGAAGACAACTTCCTTCCTGCTTCTTCTTCCCTTCTCTTCCGTCCATGGCCGGTGTCTGGGGAGGACTCCATCCATCCATCCATCACCATCGACCCCAGGCTCAGCCCTGACCCTCATAACTCTCCCCACAGCCCTGTCTGCTCTGCCTTATCTCCTGCCTGTGGGCTGAGACATTTTGGGACTGCTCACAGCTCAGGAGAGTGCCAGGGAGTTGCTGGGAGTGGGGGGAGGCAAGAGGCTTTTGCACATTCCTGAACATACTTGTATATAATTGTACATATAATTAAAGCTGTCTAGTTTAGTTTTCAATCCAGCCAAGTCTCTCTCCTAATTCTCTCTCTCCTTCCCTACCTGGGTAGGAGGGGGAGGGGGTTCAGAGCATTGTTGTCTCTTGTTTATTTTCAATTCTGAGTCAAACCGTGACAAAGCCCCAGTTTTATTTGAATAAAATCTCTGATTTCTCAGCAAGAGGATAGGAACAAAGTGACATACCCAGGGGATGTTTCATCCCAGATGCTAACTTTAGGTTGGAATGAAACTCTCCTTTCCTGGAAGGAGACCTAAGATTTGCTCAGCATGGACACCCAACCTTTAGGTGGCCTACATTTGATGAGATTAGTTGCATGTCTGTGCTCTATATTTATTTTATTTTCTCATAAATGGAAGGAAAGCATGAATTATTTCTTTATTTGAGTATTTGGTGATAGAGATAACGTTTGTGTTTCTGATTTCTTGGGTTGCAGCACTTTTCTATCTAAAAGTATCTCTCTGGGTCCTTTAACCAAACAAATCCTTCCAAGTCTCGTCTTGAACTTATTCTGTACATGGCCTCAGGTGGACTCCAAGATCAGCTGCTCTGCCTGTCCATGCAACCTCCAAAGTCCTTGGCACTTCACACCCATGACTACAAACAGGTACCTGCTGTCACCAACAACAGCCTGTGTGACATCATAAGAAATGCCCTCATGAAGAGACTCCAGCAAAGATGAGGGAAAAGTGAAACCAGGATGTCCTGCAGTGGACACCCTTCAGTGAGGTTTTTGCAGCTCCATTTCCCACATCTTATGTTTCCATACTGTCCTTCCGAGAGGGAACAGCCTTGGCAAGAGCAGGGTAGAGATGTGGTTATCAATCCCATTGTTTTTCTTGGCAGTGCAGTCTCAGGAGGACTTGTAGGGTTGCATTCAAGCCCCTTCGTAGAAATGTCTAATTTAGATGCTCTAACTGACCTGGCATCTGCAGCAGAGCTTTTTGACCTTGCCTCTAAAGACAGCCAGTGTAACGAGCTAGGGCTAATAGATAAGGCAGACACCAGCACTAAGGGAGTTGCTTATGGCCCATAGCTTATGCAAAAATAAAAAATGCACTCCCACCTGGCACAGAAAGCAACCTGGGGTCCATCCCACCTGTGTTCAGGAATGAACCATGGAGGTATCTCTAGCTGACCAAATCCTCCCTGCTACCTTCACAGCCCAGGGACAGAAGGAGGTGCTCACAGCATGAAGCATGCCCAAGCATGGATGTCTGATAGAATCCTAGAATGGTTTATGTTGGAAGGGACTTTTAAGATCATATAGTTGCAACCCCCCTGCATGGGCAGGGACATCTCCCACTAGATCAGGTTGCTCAGAGCCCCATCTAACCTACCTTTGAAGACTTCCAATGATGTAGCTTCTGAGACTTCCCTGGGCAACCTGTTCCAGTGTCTCACCACCCTCTCAGCATTTCCTGACACTGAGAAGATTCATGTTTGAAAGGCTGTCATTGGTGCATGGGGGCACCATAGGGGGAGAACCTGAGTGTGGTGGTGAGATGAATCTCCCCTTGGACCTCACCTCTTGCAACGATGGGGCATAGACATCAGGGAATAGTTTATACCAGCATTTTGCTGGTCATCTGGTACCTGCTTTGGTTAAGTGCAAAAAAGAAATGCTGCCCATTCTGCTTGGGCTGGGGTTTGGAAGGAAGAGAGCAGAGGAGTGAAATCTTCCTTGGGGGTTGAAAAATATGGAAAATTAAATAAAGTAGGCAGCAGACAGACTGACAGCTGGAGCTTGCTGGATCTCTTGCTATTGGCCATATGCTTGGTTAAGGTGGCAGTTATCAGCTGTAATACCATCCCACCTACAAGTGGAAAGGAAATATCAATATTGAAATGTTAAAGGCACAAAAAATGTGGAACGGAGAGAGAATGTGAAAGAATGGGACTGCAACGATTAAGATGGACAGACAAACAGACAGCAGTGTTGCTGCAATAGCTCTCAGCAGTGCTGGGAAGGAATGTCTACATTTAATTGGGAGAAAACAAACCAAAAAAAGAGATTAATTTGCTCTCATGCTGCCTGCAGGTTTTGTTGGACTGTAGAAGAGATTTCCTGGGTTCTCTGGAGGAATTGCTTAGAGGAAATACCCAAGTCAGGAGGGTTATTCTCTCTTGCTTACAAAATATACCTGGATATAGTACCTACACCTCCAGTTTTGGAGCAGAGGGATGGACTCACCCCTCTCCACATATCTTAGAAGGGCTGAAATGGCTTGAGGTCAGTGGTTTCTCACAGAAAAAAAAATAAAAAAAATAAAATAAAAAAAGGATTTGCTTCTTGCTGCCTTGAACTTGCAGTGACTTTCCCATTGCTTGAGGTGAAAACCTGCCCTGAAACAATGTGTGTTTGTGTGTGTGAGCAAAGGTCAGATGGGCATGCAGTGTTGTTATAAATAAAAGGAAAGAGGCTGTCTCCCCACGTTCTGCTTGGCACCAGGGCTTATTTCCCTAGAGGTCCACATGTCCCAATTTATTTATGATCTCTAATGGCACCATCCTAAATGATGGCTGCTCCATAGATGGGCCTAGTTCCCCAAATGGGACTGTCCCATCAGGGCAGCTTTTCAGAAGGACCAGCTACTTCTTCCTCACTATGTGGTGCCCAGCAGATGTGCTGATGTTTGTGGACACTGTAGAGGACCACCTTGCTTTGGAATGAGGCTCATTGTTTTTTTACTCTCTTGAAGAAATACCAGACATGCACAAATCTTGAGGATGCTTTTGAAGCACAAGAGAAAGTTGTATTTAATGCAAAGCGTTCCCTTGCAAGGAAAGGTTTCAAGATTACAGCTTTCCAGAGCTGTCCTGTACTCAAGATCAGTATCCCATGGATCTCTTCACCTGCCCTTTTGTCAGCTCTTGGTCTGTACATATTGTTTACAGGGCAATTTCACAAAATCTCTTTTCCCAGAGGAGCTGTGGCTGCCCCATCTCTTGAGGTGTTCAAGGCCAGGTTGGATGAGGCTTGGAGAAACCTGGTTTAGTGAAAGGTGTCCCTGCCCATGGTAGGGGGGTTGAACCTAAATGATCTTTAAGGTCCCTTCCAGCCCAAACCATTCTACAATTCTATGACACAAAGTCAGCTTAGGAAACCTCTGCCTCACTGTCCAGCTCCTTCTTCCTACATACACAAAGTGGGCCAGGAGAGCTGCTTGTGGGACCACATCAAAAACCATGTCACTGAAACCTCTGGGCAAAAGAAAACTTTCTGGAGGTTGTGGGTGTTTTTTTTGGAAATTATGCTGGGTATTTAAGGGTTATTTTCAACCAAGGTTATTGAGCAGCTTTTCAAAATCATCCCTAATAAAAAAAATCAAGCTTGTGATGGAACAATATCTGCCCCTTCCTTCTAAGATGGAGGCAGCTGCTCTCCCTCTTTCTTTAATCCCAGATCAGCCCCTGCAGCCCCAGAGAGGTTATAAAAATTAATAGTGACAGCAAAAAAAAAAGGGATCTGCCCCGACTATTCAGTACTCCCCTCCAAAACCTGTGAGCAATGCCCATGGTATTGCTGACAAGGCCAGGAGGAGCCCTCAGGAGAGCATCCCTTCCATCCCCATCCTGCTGAGAAAGCACCCATGTCCCCCCTAAGCACCCAGAGAGTGACTTGATTTAGGTCTGGCTCATACTGCTCTTTTCAGATGAACAGGAGGGAGAAACTGAGAGAAAATCTTGTTTATAGTGGTGATCAGAAGCAAGGCCAGGGGGAGCACATATATATGCAAGAGTGTTCATGTGCATCTGAGGCTTTACCTCAGTTGCCTCCTAGATAATGTCAAGAGGCATCAGGGTGACAGAAGGCAGCAGCAGCCATCTTCCTCCTTCCCTGCTCTTCCTCTAGCTCTGTTTTCTTTTCTTGTCCATTTTTCAAGGCTATTTCAGGTCCTACAGCCAATCCTTCCTGCACCCTCCATCTCTTCTCCATTTTTCACCGTGCTGGGAGGGAAACATGAAAGCCAGGTCTCCTCTGCAGAGCAGAGGGGACCAGGAATTGCAATTATAGCTCTCAAACTAATGATGGGCAAAGACTCTAAATAACAGTAGTCCCTGTCTATAGGATGGGGATATCCTGTGTTGTCCTAACTCTGGATGGATTGTGAAAGAGAGAAAATCTGCTTTAAAAGGGGAGTATTTCCTCAGTTGGTATTAACCAGCATAACTTGATGCCTTTCTAAAGGCCAGGATGGATGGCGATAGTCCCAGGATGATTTCCCACAAAGCTTCACAGAATCTGAATGATATAAGCACGATTCATTGCAAGTCCTTGGCAAAACAAGCCCACAGCTTGGTGCTTAAATTCCTCCACCATCTCCGTTATTTTTATGTACAGCCAGCCAGTGCCATATTTATTTTCCCAGCATCATCCCCTGCTTGTTTTACAGGAGCAGGACTTGACATACCAGGTGTTGGGCAAACAACTTGCCCAGTACTTCAAAAAGTCAGCAAGAGATTCAGGAATCAGAGCCCAGCACCGTGCAAATAAAAACATTTGTCCTCTGGCTGTGTGGAAAACTGCAGGCGGAGGATTTAAGGGGTGGTGGTGAATTGGGGGCAAGGAGAAAGATGCAAAAAAAAGAGCTGAGAACACTGGCTGTTCAATGAATGTATTTGAGTGGGAGTCAGTTAAAAGCTGGTTTATGGTAACTGCATCACACATTCACATTCATCTTTCTTTAAAGTGTTTTGTGTTTCCTCACTACCAAGGCAACTAATTCCTGCAGGAAAACAGAGTGAGCTCAGACAGAGCTGTTGTAAACAGCAGTGAGCACAGCAACACCATGCCTGGAGATGCATGGTGGCCAACTTCAGAGCAGTTCAGCAGATATGAGAAAAACTTCTTGACATCCAAAAACCTCTCACCACTGACCCCTGATTATGCAGAGCAGGTTCCACCCACGAGGGGCATCAGAGTTGCTGCTCAGATGCAGACGGACGCTCAGACACACTTGGCTTCAGCAGACAGCACTGAGGGTGCTGATGAGTGTTTTCCTTCTCACATCTGACTCCAGACTTCTCCCGCCCTCTCCTCCAGCTCAGCTGCTCTGAATGATTCAGGAAGGAGACCTGGCCTTGGAGGAGCTGAGAACAGGGAGTGAGCTACACAGGCATCTCCACTCACATCATTAGCAGTATTGATCTGATTCATGGGCACTGCAGGTGTCAGAGCCTAGACCTGAACCCCAGCATCTCACACTGGGACAAGGGGAAAGGAGACCTTCTCCTCATATGTCCTGTAAGGGGTCCTAAATCATGCCTGTGCAGGTAGCCTACCATGATATGATGATGAGGAGGGCAGCTTTGTCTGTCACTTCTCTAGCAGGGCTCACAGACCTCAAGGGACAGAAGGGCTGGAGCTCAGCTGGTGGAGCTTTGGCTTAGCTACAGCACTGATGATGACCCTGTGGCCTTTGTGAAAAAGTGTGCTCAGCCCTCAAGCTGGAAAGGTTGGACACCTCTGGCTGATTTATCCAGAGACACTGACACAGATAAGCAAGGTCCCAGCCTGGGAAAGTTTGCAGAAGATGGATAACAGAACACAGATATTAATGGGCCATAAATGAAGGAAGCAGAAAATGGGAGGCAGCTACTGGTACCTGGTGCCTGACACTTGCTTTTCAAATATAATTACCCCTTGTCTGGTTAATTAAGGGAGTTGAACCTGGTGCTTCCTATGCTGGAAACACAAATCTCTTGGGTCTGCACTGTTGACCCATCCCTTCTGCTAACAGAGAGATTCGAACCTGAAGTCTCCAGCCAGACATTCTCAATTAACAACATGCACACACAAGAGCATCTCCATATTAACCCATTGTCATTGTCTGCCCTCAGACAAGTCTAAGAGCAATGGAGAGTTTATCCACACAGCATCTGCCTCCTCAATAGCTGAGGAAGTTTAAAGTAATTGTTGGCACAGCCTCTCGTTTGTTGCTGTGCCTCAATCCATAGATGCTAAGTGTGGGTTTCCATCCCACCAACCACATTCAAACTGATCCCCTGGTGCTCCCTTAAGACAAATAATTACAAGTAAGTGGAACTCATCTTAAAATACAGATGGTAAACAGATCAGTCAACCTGCTACCTGGAAAAACTTATCCTTCTCCATTGACCAGAAAGAGAAAAAAGGCTGATTAGTGTTGATGCGATATTTATATCATCTCACCATAAGATCCTAAAACATGATGCTGGAGTCAAGCTTCATGAAAAGGGAGTCCTAAGCCACAACATTTCAGAAAATCCCTCTCTAGAAATAATGTAGGGTAGAGGTAGCAAGATGAAAGTTGATATGATGATCAATGAAGCAGGGAGGTACCAACAGTGCTGAAAGAGAAGCCCACTACTGATTGCAATGTGAAGTCTCCATGCTGTGGAAGGAGGGGGAGTGGGAATGTATTGCTCTGCCAGGCAGACAATATAATGCATCCCACCCTCTAGCTTTGACTTTTTCTTGACAAAAGAGTTCTCCAAATATCAAAAGTAGAGATTTTTTTGGGGTGCTTTTTTTTCACAGGGTCAATTTCATGTAGCTTGAATGAGATGGAGCTTCAGGAAACACAAGCCTAACCCTCTGGTTGTCAAATCTCTCTGAAGTGTTTTCTACAGTCCACCTAAATATTAAATCCTCAAAATTGCCTCTGAAGTTGGTTTCCAGTCTCTGTACTCCTGTCTACATTTGATTCTTCCATATGTACCATCATGTGGAAGGCCTTACCCTTTTGAAGTGTTTCAACTGGTGGTTTTGCAGCTGACTAAAGACAAATACCTCTGATTCATACACAAAGTGGCCTAGAATTAGCTCCCTGGTTTTCAAAAGAAGAGCAGGGGGAAAGTACAAAGAATAACTGAGAGTGTCTCAAAAGAGTTTGCACAGAGCAAGGATGATCTTCTGCATCATTGTCTTACAGGTTTAACTGGGCAGCTCTCCTGATGTTTGCCTGGGGTCCTGCAGCCTTTCTCCAAAGTCAACGGGCAGCTATCAGATGATATGGTTTCTGATATGTTCTGACCACTCCTTATTTCACTCTACTTTCTCTACTCCTGCCTCTCTTGGGGTGCTGAGCACAATGGGCAAGGCCTGGCCGTTGTGCATGCACCCAGCACCCATGCAGAGTGCCTCTGATTTGGTGCCATCCTATACGTGTGCAGGATTGAACCCTGGGAATCTGTCCACAGGGAGATCTTGAATGCTCCCCCCACCCCATTTTCTGCTGGCACTCTGATTTGTCTTTCCTGAGACACACCATATTATGTGACTTTGAGTTTCAGATGAACAACAACAATGGAAAAGATAAGAAAAATTAAAAAACTTAATTTTCTCTATTAATAATATACATTTTGTACTCCTGCCTCCCTCCTCCTCCCTGCTCTGAGCTTTCACTGATTCAAGAATCTGTTACTGGGTACTCGTTGGAAACAGCTCATCTGTGTTTACTGTCTCTGCAGCAAATACTATTGCTACTCACAGCTTAAATTCATTATTTTTTGTTTGTTTGTTTGTTTGCCTTCTTCCACTTCCAGCCTTCCTCCTTACCTCCATTTCCTAGTTGGAGAATGCCTGGATATTTGAACTACTTTTAAGACAAACCTTATTGCTTATCCTCAGTGTGCAAGGATATGAAACATTTTTCCACAGGTATAAAAAGGAAGCAGGATTTCTCACCCTACTCTACCAACTATGAAAGAGCAAGATCACAGCAGCCTTGCCTGGGGAAAGGTAAAGCCTCCTGGCTACTGTTGAGACCTCACTGTGTAGAAGTGACTGGTGTGAGGAGGAGGCTTGTGCATGTTCATGCACCAACATAAGGAACACAGTGGCAGGCAACCAGGCTGGGAGATCAAACCATTGGCTCTATGGCTTATTTTGAAACAACAGTTCAGTTGAAGCTCTCGGTTGTCAGCTTGCTCACTAATATTATAACAGCATGAGGTTCTGGAGAGTGTCCAGAGAAGGGCAACAGAGCTGGGGAAGGTTCTGGAGCACCAGTTTTACTAGGAGTAGCTGAGGGAACTGGAGGTGTTCAGCCTGGAGAAAAGGAGGATGAGTGGAGACCTTCTTACTCTCTGAAAGGAGGTTGTAGCCAGGGGGAGGTTGGTCTTTTCTTCCAAGTATCAAGTGATAGGAAAGAAGAAATGACATCAAGCTGTTCCAGGGGAGGTTTAGATTGGATATTAGGGACAATTTCTTCCCCAAAAAGCATTGTCAAACACTGGAACAGGCTGTGCAGGGAAGTCACCATATCTGGAGGGATTTAGAAGCTGTGTAGATGCATTGCTTAGGGACATGGTTCAGTGGTGGGCTTGGCAGTCCTGAGTTAATGGTTGGACTTGATCTTAAAGCTCTTTTCAGACAAAAGTGATTCTTTGATTCTATGATTATACTTTTTGTTGGGTTTTTTTTGTTTGTTTTGGGGGGCTTTTTTTGTCATCTGGCTTTGCAGGTTTCCTAGGGTCAGTTCTAGAGGCCAGGTTCATGGCCAAGACCATTAGGATGGGCAGCATCCTGCTCTCCTTCTCCTTCAGCTCACTCTGTGCAAGAAGGAACTTACTCTAATTTCAGTAGAGATGATGTGAACATAACACCAGCCCCAGTCTGAGGGTGTTGGGTAAGGCTGATGGCAGGCAACCTCAGCTGCTGGTGTTTGCTGCTACCTCAGTGCCCCTACTTTGGGTTAGCTGCTGTTATCCCTATCTAAAGAGCCTTTCTGCAGTAGTGGATGGAGGAGGTACAACTGACCCAGCTCATTGCAGGGGACCAAGGGCAGAGAGCAAAGGGGTCTCATGGCCACAGTAGAGCCAAGGGGGCAGAAATGGGAAAGCTCAGCAGAGAAACAGCTTGTAGAAAATGGGTTGTCATTGTCTCCACTGACCCCTTCCCTCTGCTGAGCCAATATCACAGTTTTCATTTCCAGACACCAAGCTGGAAATGTTTCCTTCCCTGTCAACAGATGCCAAAGGTGCCTGAGCTGAGACAGAAGCTTTCAGGGCAGCTCATCCAAAATCCACCACAATAAACACTCACAGGGCTGGAGGGGTGTTTTTCTGAGCCCTGGCATGCTTCCTGCTTTCCTCCACCACACCATGCAGCAGCCTGCCAGGAGTGGGACAGTCACAGGCTCTGCCTGTCAGGAGTGGGACAGTCACAGCCTCTGCCTGTCAGACTGGGGGATTTCTCTCTCTCCCTGTCTTTGTGCCTTTGGTGCAATGCAGCATTTTCTGCTCTAGCTGCTCACTCACTGGAGCCCTGTGAGTGCTGCAGAAAATGAGGAGGTTGCTTTGCAGCTGGTGTTCACATCTATGGTGAGTCCACACTTAGTCCAGTAATCGAGCAAGAGTGTGAAGAGGACCTTTTATGCTCCAGTTCTGCTGCCTGCTCTTAGCAAAGTGAAGACTAAGAAAGGACCAGTAGATGTCTAGAGGGGGAGCCCAGTTTCTGCGGAGTTTGTGTCCAAGCACCAGCTTGCAACTCAAAACAGAACTGTAGAATCACAGAATTATTTGGGTTTGAAGGAAGGGATGTTAAAGATCACCTAGATCCAAAGCCCCTGCCATGGGCAAGGACACCTTCCACTAGAACAGGTTGCTCAGAGCCCCATCCAACCTACTCTTGAACGCTTCCAGGGATGGAGCATCCACACCGTCCCTGGACAACCTGAGCCAGTGTTTTACCATTGTCATAGTGAAGAATTTCCTCCTGTCTAATCTAAATCTCCCCTCTTCTACTTTTAAGCCATCCTCCTTTGTCTTAGCACTCCATCCCCTTGTCTAATGTCCCTCCCCAGTTTTCTTGTAGGCCCTCTTCAGGTACTGGAAGGCTGCTATGAGGTCTCCCCAGAGCCTTCTCTTCTCCAGGTTTCTCTGATGTGGACAGGGATTACAGAAGACATGGGTAGTGCACAACTTGTCACATCTAGGATGGAGAAAAAAACATCTGGGTAAGTCCAGATTTTTATTGGCCAGAGATAGGCAAAGGCCTGTATGCACTTCCTTATGGCTGGCTCCTTTATGGTGGATTGGCCATGTCCACATTGCAGAGCACTGGACCCATGGCTTGTCCATGGTCCTAAGACATAGTAATTATGTTTTGGTGAATTTTATTCTCCAGAATGCTTGAAATGTAAAAGCTATCCCCAAAAAAAGCATTCAGGCTTTGTCTCAAAAGCACAAGGGGATTTGTGTGTTCAGGGATCACACCAACTACAAAGCAGTAGATGAGCTCAAGGACTTGCACGATGAGCAGTGTGGGGACTGGGGTATAGAAGCTACCCAGGGACCCAAGCTGACCATGTAGATGCACCCCTGTGGCTTTTTTGGTTGGAACCCCAAAATTCTTGGGTAACATTTAGAAAAAAACAAACATGGATTCTGGTTGCAACCACTTCTGGCAGCCCTGCTGCATTTTGTGTGTGTGTAGGAATTAGGAAAATGCATAAACTGTGTTGTGGTTTCCTGCTTTTATGTAGGAACTTGCCTCCATCCTTCAGGCTACAACTCCTCACACCTTTCAGCCAAGCCTAGTGAGCTTTCTTCCAGAATAGCAGTGCCTTGCTCCTGCTCTGCTCTGTGTCCAAAGGCACAGAAAAAGCAGCTTTACACCTCACACAATACTCAGGCATCCTCAGCAATGTGTTTAATGGGTTGTGCAAGGCCCAGAGGAGCAAACTGTGGGTTATAACCAGCTTTGCATAATGGGTGGAAGTGTCCTCAGTCACCCTTGCTCTGTAGAGAGAAGGAAAGGAAGGACACAAACAGAACAGAGCTCCTGTTTCTCTCCTTCTTGCTGCTGTCCACTCTAATGAGAAGCAGGCATAGTTACTCCTTCCCCAGCAGCTATGGAGCTTGTTTGAAGCAATTTGGAGGCAATTGAATGAAAAGGAATAAATAAGTGGATATTGCAGTGTATGGATGGCTGAGTCAAACCTACAGGCAGTGATTAGAGGCCCACAGTCCCTTTTATGCCCACGGTAAGAAAATGACTTAAATTTGTTCCATTTTAGCTCCAAACAGGAGGCGAAGTTGTAGTGGGCTGGATTGTCATTTATGCCACCTTTTAATATTCATCTGGAGGAAAAACAAAACAGAACAGATTTTTTGTTTTAATTTAAACAAAGTGTCAGTCGATCCAAAGCAAAATTCTCTGGCTTCAGTCTTCTAGCTGAGATGCAATGAAATGAAGGTGGGAAAAACAGAGAACACACAAGTGCAACTTCTATACTCTCTCCCACCTTTATTTACCCTCCAAATAGTTTTCACCGTGGCTGTTTGCCCAGCTGGCTCCTTGTTAGCACTGTCTGTGGTGGTTCCTCACCTTTCTTGCCCATTTGCAACCTCAGCTTGGCTAAACAAGTGCAGCTCCAACATGCAGATGAGATGAAAATGCCATAAAAAAAAAAAAAAGCTTATCTGAACTTTCATTTCATCACTGGCTCTGCTGCTGTTTTTCTGAAAAACTTTGGGCAAACCACCAGAAATTTTTTTCCCCAAAACATGTGGCTGCTTGCTGCACTGCCATCAGCCATGCTAAAATCTGCAGGTAACTGGGCTGGAAAAGGCAGGTCAACACACTTGATGCTTCAGTTGCCTTTCTGCAACTGGGATAAAGAGCATACCCAGTTCTGCACCTTTAGGATTGATAGCAAAGGACCTCTCAGGCCTCCTCACTGATGTCTTATGGCCAACACAGTCTGACCTTCTCCCCACTGAGACCAAGGTGAGGTATTGGAGAAGGAATGGGGGGAATCGCTTAGTCTGGAGAAAAGTAGGCTGAGGGGAGACCTTCTTGCTCTCTACAGCTCCCTGAAAAGAGGTTGGAGTGAAGTGGGGATCAGTCTCTTCTACCAAGTAACAAGTGATAGACAAGATGAAATGGCCTCAAATTGCACCAGGGGAGGTTTAGATTGGATATTAGAAGAAACTTCTTCACTGAAAGGGTTGTAAGGCCCTGGCATAGGCTGCCCAGGGCAGTGGTGGAGTTACCATCCCTGGAGGTATTTAAAAGCCTTGTAGATGTGGTGATGAGGGACATGGTTTAGTGGTGGCCTTGGCAGTTCTGGGTTAATGTTTGGACCCAATGATCTTAAAGGTCTTTTCCAACCAAAATGATTCTGTGATTGTATGAAATCTGGACTTTCTTCCAACATGAAGGTGGTTTGCAGCCAAGGTGCACACCAGACAGAAAGATGCATCACCAGCTTTGGAGAATGTATGACCTAAACAGAAAAAGGAAGTCAGGGACAGAGATTCACCCAAAATCAGTGGAATATCAGTGTTTGAGGTAGGCTTGAGATGCTCTCACTCACTTCCCAGTAGCCTTGTAGTCCAGTAGCTAAAAAGAAAAAGCTTATATACTTCTTAAACTACGTTCTCTCATAAGTGTTACTCTCAAGATTTTAGTTTGTTATTTAGTAATAGGGAAAAGATACAAGGAGATTTAAAATGTACTTGTCAACCTGCATCTCTTACGGTCATGTTTTCCAGTCCCCTGGGACAATGGCTACCATGACATCCAATTCTGAATCCACCACATCAAGTCTCCCCCTCTGTAAACTGACAGAAACTTGATGCTTTTCAAGTCTTTCAAAGACATAACAAAAATAAAAATAAAAAATAAAAGAAACCAACAAACCCACAAGAAGCAGAAAGCCACACAAACTTAGAGCATCAGCTGCTGAAGCTAGATCAAGTTTTCGAGTGATACAAGGAGAAAAAAATCCCTCCCTCATGGTCAATCTCCTTGAAGCTGATGGTAACTCTCATTCAGGTCCTCCCTGCTCTATGAGTGGCAGTGTTTGTGCCTTTGTTTTGTCAACTTGACTCTGATGGACTTTTTACAGCTTGAATTTTGTGAAGGCAAAAATATTATAACAGTTTAGATGGGTAGGACCTTCCATGTCCTGTATTTTCCAGAGATAAAGGCAGAGCAGCACATAAGTGGTTCAAGGTGCATTTTGGGGACTCATTTCACTCAGAGCTTCATCCAGCTCTTATGTACAATCCCAAGCAACCAACTTCTTCACTGTAACCTCTTCCAGTCTTTCCATACTCCAGTGACTTCCAGGTCTCTCACTGGGGTGCCCAGCAGTTCCCATCTCAAATGACCTTTGATTTCAGCTGGGACATCAAATTATTCATTGAATCATAGAATCACAGAATGGTCTGGGTTGGAAGGGGCCTTAAATGGTCATCTAGTCCAACCGCACCCCAGTGAGCAAGGACATCAACTAGATCAGGTTGCTCAGAGCCCCATCCAACCTGACCTTGAATGGTTCCAGGGATGGGGCTTCTACCACCTCTCTGAGCAACCTGTGCCAGTGTCTCACCATCCTCATTGTAAAAATTTTCTTCCTTACATCTCGTCTAATCTCCCCTTTATGAATTTTAAACCATCACACCTTGTCCTATCACTACAGGCCCTGCTAAAAAATCTGATCCCATCTTTCTTAGAGTCCCATTAAAGTATTGAAAGGAGGCAAATTGTTATAATAATGCAAAGAGCAACAACATCTGCATAGAGCAAAGGCACAAAGTACTGTAGGAGACAGCAGACAGCAACAAAGCCAAGAGCAGAACATAAACAAGGAGGGGAAAAGTAACCATTTTCCTCTTAAAACATCTGGAAAAGGAAACAACAGTACACTAGACCTCCAAAATTGGTGGATGCTTAAGTCACTTGTGCTTAAGCCTGGATGGAAGGAAGGAGAAAGATGATGCCCGGACTACTGGAACAAGCACAGATGGGAGAAAATGCATTAGGATTTGATGTGGAATGGAGTGAGTCCCTGAAGATATCCAGTTACAGAGACTTTCTAATACTTGGAGGACTTCCTTCATTTCTGCTGTGACACAAGCATGCAGACCATGACAGAAGCCAAAAAACTATGAGTGGGGAGAGATTCTTTTGGTTACAACACTCACCAGCAGCTCAGAAAGTCTAGATGTCAATCATGGCTCCACTTAAGCTTTCTTTTAACCTGACCACTTGCTTATGGCTCGATTTCCCTAAGAACCCAGCTCCTGTGCTAGCTGCAAAGCAATTCAATTCCTTTATCTGTTGCTGCTGTAAAACATGTTGAGGATTTGTTGAAAAAAACAGATACTTGGAAATGGTGTATTTCTCAGGTTTTAAGGAAAACTTATGCTTTCTTTTTGTTCCAAATGATTTTGATGAAAAACATGCACTTTCAGAGAAGGTCCCTTTTTTTTTTCTTTTTTCCTTCTAATTTTTTGTTCTCTCTCTTTTATATATTTACTTTTTTTAAAAAAATAGCAACAGGAACAGGAGTTAAGCAAACAAATCCAAGAACCTCATATGGAAAAAGCTCCAGGACTCCTGACTAAGTGCCCAAGAGAGGATATCAGATTTTCCTAAGTTTTCAGCCTGCAGGAGCCCTCATTTGTACCAGGAAAACTGCAGGCACCAGAAACTATTCCTGCCTTTATGTAGGGCCTCAATCAGAACTCTGGAGTTTGTGTTTGGTCCTGTCCTTGGGAAGTAAGACACTGTGGTCCAATTTTATAGGGGTTCAATCATTCAGGAAGAACTGAATTTCTATACAAAGCAACCCCAATCCTACACCGTGGGCCAGACAAGATGAATACTGTCACCATGCTGCTGCAAACACCAGTCCTGCCAACTGTGGAGTATCAGGAACCACTTTCCCAACTCCTCCCTTCTCCCAAAGAGTTTGGAGCTCAGCCACAGCCCTGGAAGGGGGCCCAGATACTTATGTTCCTGGACCTTGGCTCATGGCAGCCAGTGTTTGGTTTTGAAAACAACTGCTGATTAAACAGAAATCCCCCGCCGAACAAACAAAAAGAATTTTTCTTCCTCATTTTTTGTCCATACAGTTCTGTGCCTGGGCTGGAACAGGCTGTTTTGATGGACAAATCTCTCCTCAGCAAATTCCAGCAGCAGATGCACTGGAACTGGATGGTTTGTACCTACATTGATGCTCCCAGGGACTCAGAGCCTGCAGAAGCTGGGAGATAGTCTGGATAACGAGGGAAAAGGGTTTTTGTTCAAGTGATTAAACCAACATTCAGTAAAACTGGTAAGTAAGAGCCCAAATAATCTTCAGTGTTCCTCCTCAACCCTGCAGAATTTTATTTCTGTCCCTAACATCTTTGCTTGCAAAGCAGCCTTCACTGGTGACAGCCACTATAGTCCACAAATGGCCACCTTAGGAAGATACTGAGGTACTGGAGCATGTCCAGAGAAGGACAACAGAGCTGGGGAAGGGCCTGGAGCTCAAGTCATATGAGAAGCGGCCAAGGGAACTGGGGGAGATGGAGAAAAGGAGGCTGAGAAGAGACCTTCTCACTCTCTGCAGCTTCCTCAAAGGAGGTGGGGTCGGTCTCTGCTCCCAAGGAACAAGCAACAGAACAAGAGGAAATGGCCTCAAGTGGTGCCAGGGGAGGCTTAGATTGGATATTAGGAACAATTTCCTTACTGAAAGATTTGTCAGGCCCTGGCCCAGGCTGCCCAGGGCAGTGGTGGAGTCAACATCCCTGGAGGTATCTAAAACCCATGTAGATGTGGTGCTGAGGTACATGGCTTAGTGGCTAAAATGGCCTTCCACATTTGGTGTGTTACATGTCATAACCACATCTTCACTGCTTCATTCAAGAGCCACCCTCTAGTGAGAACAAAAACTAGCAGAAACTCACTTCCTGAACCAATCTTCAGTTGACATCACCCCCATGTCTCTGGAGCATCCCCTTTGGGCTTGCAGAGCATCAGACTACATGGACCATGCTCCTCCCACCACACTCTCTTGTGCTTGACTACGGATTAAATTAGTGCCACTGCATTTCCTAGGTAAACTGTTGACATGAGGTCACATCACACTATCTGGGAAGTGACTCACTGGATTTTTCCAGAGAGGCTTTTGCAAAGGAAGCCAGATTTTCAGGACAGATCAGGTACTGAGCTGGTCTGAAAATCTGGGAGCTCAAGGGTCAGGCACTTCTGAAAATCTGAATTCTTTGGAAATCTTGTACCGTAACTTAGACAAAGGTCTGCAGGGACCTTGGGCATATTCAGTCCTTGTCTGTCATCTTCTGAGCCCTACCTATACCTTTGCTGCCTCTCCTTCTGTCACATACCACATCTTCCTTTTTCATCAATGCGTTTAGGAATAATTGAACATTTTCCATCACAAAGTATTGCTCAAAGCAATCATTATTTTTTTTCCCCAAACATGCTGTGTTTTTCAACAGTATCTTCAACACCAAAACCAACAGTTCAGTGCCCCAAACCTGAAATCTTTGGATGGGAGTATTGCTCACGTGCCTTTAGCCTCATCCTCCCATCACACATCCTCCTCCTGCCTGGAGTAAATCTCTAACAACGTACCACCAACTTTTTTCAGGGAGAGTGTGATGATAGAGGAAGATGCAGACTGACAAGAAAGCCTAGAAAAAATGGAGCAAATCTCTTTAGAGTGGTACAATGGAACTGATGTTTCTTATTTTCCAGCTTTTTTCTCCCCAAATGAGTATTTTCACTGAACTCCTCCTGGAAACATCTAAGGAGGCAGAGATAGAAATGTCTTCATCTGGCTGGAACAGCAATGGTATTCCATGAATAAAAAAAATAAGGTTTTCCTACTGTCTTTCACACTTTCTATAAAGTTAGTTCTTATGAAGGGAACTTGGGAACCTGTCTTTGAATGACAGAAAAGATACTGGATTATTTCAGTGATGCAATTTCTCCTCTTTTTGTTCTCTCTTTTCCACTCATCTCTGCTCAAGCAGATGACAACCAATTTGCCCCAAACAAGTGACCATCTGACCCAGATACAGTCCCTGTCAGGTAACCCATCCAACAGTTGTCGAATGGTAATATCCTTTAGCTGGCCATTGGTCTAGTATGGATTGACTTGTAAGGCAGTGACCTGGAGGCCAAAGCCTTTGGTATTCCCTTACTAATTGTGGTCAAGCCCAAGGAACTTGTAGGACATGGTTACAAGAAAAAATATTAGTGGACAGCAAAGCGCATTCACAAGTATTCTGAGTCCTGAAGACCAAGGAGCCAACAAGTCTATTGAGAATAGCTCTGAAGAGAATGTGTTTGGGTGGAACTAAGTAAAGGAAAAAAGAGCTCCATACTGTCATATTTCTTGGCTGGCACCATGGAGCACTCTCCCCAAAGGATGGGTAAATATCCTAGTTATTTGAATAATTTAAAATTGGGTTGTCCTCAGCAAATACAGAAACAATCTTATGCTGGCCATGAGATGATTTAGTAGATCTTTCTGTCTCTCATTTCTAGCCCTTAGTCCCTTGGATCATCTGTTTCTTGTCTTCTCTTGTCTTAAACAAGAATGGAACTAGAAGCCATGCCCATGGACACAACCCAGTGGTGGAGAACAGTCTCCTGCAGTTTTGTCTCTGAAGTTTCCTCCATCTGAGCAAACCCCAGGGGCTAGTGTAGGATCATCCTCTTCCTTGCACTGCTTGCCCAAGTACTTCACTGTGTAAATGATCCAAAAACAGGCACATGCTACTCCCTACCCACTTTAACCTGAGCTGTAGGACAAAGAGAAGCAGCTGCCTCAAAGTGCAAGCCCACGATGTGGCCCCCAGTCAGGTGACTATTGAGCTGACACGCCAGCATTTTTTACAGCAGTTTAGAACACCATCAAGGCTGCCTCAAGCTGCCTTTTATATCCAAACCCAAATGGCTATGGAATGGAGCCCAGAATGAAATGCTAAATTGGATCCTATCAAATCAGCATCAGATCACACAGCCTAAGCAGTAATGAATGGCTCCTAACTACTGAGTTCATCATTATAAAGTAATGACAAAGGATACATAACCATTGAGGTCTCCAACAGTGCAACCAGCCACCACCCATCACCTACCCCCTCTGCTCTGTCTGTCACCTGCTGATTTTTCCCTATTAGGGTGAAGCTTTTTTTCTGGGGAGTGTTTTTCTCCCTTTAACTGGCAGCGGGTTTCAAGGCTCATTCAGGATAAATTATTCGGTCTAAATGAAGATGCAATAAATCTTAAGTGGCAAACAATAGATGATTCTCCCTTCAGACACACAGAGCCTACAAAACTAATCTCCTGCTAAGCAATAGTATGTCCCACTACAGCTGCTGATGGTAAAATTTACAAGGGTAGCATTTGTTTCCTTATGTGCATCTATATTTAGATTGCCATAGGGCCCCCCCTTCCCACATCCCATCATTGCATGTGTGAACTGGTCACCATGGGAGAGAGGGAGACAAAGAAAGGGCTCACCAGCTCTCAGTTTGGAAAAGACTCAGTCATGCAAACTTTTAGCTATTTTGCTCATTAAATAAGGACACTAAAAAGTGGAAAAAAGAATAAAGCAGCTTGTGTAACTGAATGTAAGATTAGCAGTCCCATGTATTGTTTTGCTAAGATTTAAGCCTCTCAAGTAGCTGGGCTTGCACTTCTCTTTTTGGAAAGCATGGTCTTGGCATGAAATCTATACTGTTTAGAGTAATTTTACCCACTCTGAATCCAGTGGATCCTTCTGCAAGAAGGGGAAAACTTAGATTCTTACAGCACTTAAATCTCTGCCCCATCACCCAAACCAACTCCTCCTTTTTCCTCCACCAGAACTCGAAGCACAGACTAAGTTTGCAGCATCTGGAGAGTGGTGCTGCTCCTTACAGAAGAGAACCAGCTCAAAACACAGAAAATCCCCACCATGGATTCAGTGCCAGAAAACCAGCTGCAATCACACTGTGGCTAGCACAAGCTTCGGCCACTGAATGGAAATGGCTGTCGGTGGATCCCTGGCAAGCTGAATTTTCCCCTGGCTGAGGACTTGGCCTTCTGTGTTCCAATCTTTCATCACATTGCACACCCACTCCTTCCTGCCATCTGCCAGGCGCGCCGTGCCCCGGGCCAAGTCTGGTGCCGGCTGCTTCTCCCCACACAAACCTCCCCAGCCCAGATATGCCCAAGTACTTCTGCACACTCCAACTGCTCTTCTCAACCCAGGAAGAAGCCAAGTTGGGAGCTCTGCTGTCATTTCCCCTACCCCCACATCAGCTGTAGCAGGAGAGAGCAACTGCTTTGGCTTCTCTTTACCTTTCAGGGCCATCTGGACAACTTCAGACCTGGTGTTAAGGGAAATGGAGGCTAGCCAACAGCACCTTCATGATGTCACCCAGGAAACAAGTTATAGCCTGGTAGCAGGAGGTTTATGTACATTCATTACATTCTCAGGGCTTCCTTGCACTCCTCTACGGCTGCAGAGTCCTCTGGGACTGGCATGGACTCCTAATGGATGCTGCATTAGCTAATCCAGTGATTCAATTACTTCTAAATACTCTCTGGTGGCAGGGCTAGTCTTCCTGCTCACTTACTGGAAGTAGTTGCTCTTCCAGGGGGAGGAGAGAAGAGCTTCCATTATCAGAAGCAACCCCCAGCTCTACTCTTTGCATTGTCTTTCCACAGGTAGCGCCCAGACTCCAAGGGCATGGATGGAGGCAGACTGACCAGAGGTCCAGCATGTCTCTCCCCAGGGGGCTGACAACAAAACTTTTCTGGCTCCACCATCCTAAGACCTGTATAAGGAAGATAGGTCATACCAGCTCAGCACAGAGATGTCCCAATGGCCACCAGCTTGTGGGATCTGGCCTGGATACATCTATCACAGGGTAAAGCCAGAGGTGTTCAGTCCTGCTGACACACAACTCTGTAGGTGTGTTAGTCTAGGACCAGCATCCAGATGACATCGGGGGTTGTCCCATACATTTGCTGCATAATCATACTTCAGAGGTACAGCACTGTGTTCAGTTTTGGGCCTCTCACTACAAAAAGGACATTGACATGCTGGAGAGTGTTCAAAGACGAGCAATGGAGCTGGTGAAGAGTCTAGAGACCAAGTCTTATGAGGAGCAGCTGAGGGACCTGAGTGTGTTCATCCTGGGGAAAAGGAGGCTGAGGAGAGATCTTCTTGCTCTCTGCAACTCCCCAAAAGGAGGTTGGAGTGAGGGGGGGGTTGGTCTCTTCTCCCAAGTGACAAGTGATAGGACAAGAGGAAATGGCCTCAAGCTGTGCCAGGAGACCTTAGATTGGATATTAGAAACACTTTTTTTTTCACTGAAAGGGTTTTCGGGCCCTGCCACAGGCTGCCCAGGACAGTGGTGTGGTCAAAATTGCTGGAGGTATTTAAAAGCTGTGTAGATGTGGTGCTGAGGGACATGGTTTAGTGATGGCCTTGATGGTCTTAGGTTAACAGTTAGACTCAATGTTCTTAAAGGTCTTATACAGCCAAAATTATTCTGTGACTACTAAAGGGGATGGCAAAAGTATGGGTACCAGGCTGGGCAGACTCCTGGTCCAAGCAATCACTAGGTATTCTACCATCCATATTCATCTTGCAGCTTTAGTGGGACATCTCTCCATTTCCTACCCTGAGCTCTGCCTCTGCAGATTAATTTAATTCAGTGGTGCCTTTCAGACAGCCATTGTCTTAGGCTTCTGCACAGGAGTCACCTTTATGCCATACAGCAAATGCAAGCTCTTTTAGCCAGTGCTTTGCTGTGTGGGCAGAGTTTCATAAGCCCAAGAACAGCATTAGTCTTAGTTCTTGAAAGCACAGATGAGCTGACAGATAAATTCAGCTCGCTCAGAGGAATAAGAAACTCATGCCAGAGAAGGGCAGGTTTGATCCTGTAATGAAGGAGGGTTGTAACTGAGTTTGACTGGTGGATATACACATGCAAAATACTGCTGCCCTCTGGAAAGTAATCAGCCAGACCATGGGAGGGTCTGCTGTTAGTCTCAAGGGTTTGACATGATAATACACTTATTTCTAAGAAACAGAAAAATGAGGAAAGATTTGCACAGAATGGGAGTGCCAGGTACAGTTCCTTTTGATTTTCCAGGGATGAGCCATCAAAGAAGATCCACTTTTGGCTTTGCTTTACTTTAGGATTGCTATATTCACTTTTGACCAGAGAAGTGTTATATACTATACAAAAGCCATTGTCTGCATAGCCTTAAAAGGGATAGATAAAATCTTACAAGCTTCTACCAAAACCTTCATATGGCCAGGAACCGTAAGACAGACATTCATCTACTGGTTCAGAGCCTTAAAGAGCAGAAGAGATCAAATATATATAACATATAAAAACTACATATATATCTCTAGCATATAGATGTGTGTGTATACACAAATCCATGTGATGTATCTTCAAATAAGTAGCTCCCTACTGGGGAGAAAAATCAGTGTTTGCAACATGCTGTTGCAGAGCACAGAGTCAAGCGATGTGGAACTGCATTAATTATCATTTCACTTGGTGCTGGTCCCAGGCTTGGGCTCTCAGGGAGGAATTGCTATTTGCAAGTGGTTTAACACCCTGCTGCCACTTCTCCTGAGTTCCCAGCTCCGAGGGGCAGGAGGAATGCTGTTCCCAAGCAGTTCAGCTTGCTGCTGCTGTAAATACAGGACAGCAATGAACATTTTTCTGAGTTTCTTTCCCAGAAGCAAAGCATGACCAGGCAATTCAGAATCCTGGCTAATCTTCCCATCCAATGAGCACAGGACTGAGATCCAAGACTCTGCCCTTCAGCACTGGCCCAGCACTTTCAGAAACCTCAAGCTTAGATACCAGACTCAACTTTCAAGTTTGCAGAGAGGTTGTAGAAGCCCCATCCCTGGAAACATACAAGATCAGATTGGATGGGGCTCTGAGCAACCTAATCTAGTTGAAGATGTCCCTGCACTTCCGGTGGGTTGGACTAGATGACCTTTAAAGGCCCCTTCCTGTCCCAAGCCATTCTGATTCTGTGACTTAAGAGAATAAAAGATGTCCTTTGTGTGAGGACAATTTACAGGCTCATTTTGGAGAAAAGTCCATGCCAAAGGATGTCTTCAGCAGATTGGATGGAGCCATCCTGGTTTACAGAAAAACATAGTTTCAGTATGTGGATGTGATCTGTGCTGGGCCGCCTGGTCTCATGAACAAAGACCTTGCTCCAGTTTACTGAGATATATCCATTGCATGGTCCTGCTAGATCATTCCTTCCTGCACTGGATGTGATTTTCGTGGGCCTTGGGGCCAGTCCTGCCCTGCCAGTGTTGCCCACACAGATTTGCTTAGGAGCTGGGTGCACTTTAAGGAGAGCAAACAAGGTGTCATGCTGTAGAAGTCCATATTTATTATAAACACAAACCTGACTCCTTCACCATTATCTTAGAGGAAGCCTTTAGGTTAAATCCTTCAGTCATAGGTGAGCCACAGGTAGCCTGAAAAGAGTGAAGGAGAAAGGGGACCTAGGGAAAAAGCACTGCAGGAACAAGAGGAAACAGCCTCAAGTTGTGCCAGAGGAGGCTTAGATTGGATCTTGGGAACAATTTTTTCATTGAAAGGGTTGTCAGGCCCTGGCACAGCCTGCCCAGGGCAGTGGTGGAGTCCCCATCCCTGGAGGGATTTCAAAGCCATGTAGATGCACTGCTGAGGGGCCATGGGTTAGTGGTGGCCTTGGCAGTTCTGGGTTAATGGTTGGACTTGATGATCTTAAAGGTCTTTTCCAACCAAAACGATTCTACGATTCTGATGTAAATGGCAACACAAGAAAGGAAAAATTTATCATAAATTCCATGAGAGACTCAAACAACCTAAAACTCAGATATAATAACAAATTTTCTTTATATTTTAGAAGAACTAGTTCAGAGAGAGAAAATTATAAATAAGGAGCAACTGGGATAGAGTCACCCTGGAACGTGGAACAACCAAAGTATGAAATAACTTTGTTCCTCCTATCTGGGAGGTGCAGATGTTGGGCTAATTATTGCCTAGGTATGCCCAGAGACAACATCCTGGTTGTGGAAACCACTCATCCACAAGGACAGACAACCAGATGATGGTCATGTCAGACTGTATTTAAGCTGCCTGCCCTGGTGCATGGGTTTAATTTAGGGCTGTATCATGGGGTTTTACTTCAAGAGAGGAATGTTTCTGACTTTCTGTTATCAGAGTGTCCCCTCCTATTGTCAATGCAGAGAGTGGGGCATGCTGAGCAACCCCCCATATTGCACATACTCCAGACATGAAGCCCACCTCCCTCCTTCAACTATGGGGACCTTAGTTGTGGTGGTTTTATACAACACATGATCTGAGCTGCTCATCATTACAGGGAAGCTTGCTCTGTACTGCAGTTGGTATCCAAGTCCTTCCTGGAAAACATAATGTGGGTATGGCCTTCATTTGAGGAAATTCTGGACAAGTCTGTCCCCAGTCCACGGCCATCAAGTACTTCTCAACCCTCCAGGACAAATCTTAGGCATTCAGGAAGAGCCACAGCCATAGAATGTGACAGAAGGACCAAGGGCATTTCCTAACACTACTTCTGCACCCCTTTGATGGCAATGATGGAGTTAACATAGCTCCCATCTACATGTTGAGCAGGCAGCTTGCCAGGGGCCTGAAGTTTGGTAAATAAACAGGCACATCTTGGCTCCCTGGGAACAGATTGTTAACTCGGTTCAGCTCAGGGTGAGACGTGCCATGGAGAGGATGTCATTAGTGGAGAAGATTCAGTGGTCACGACTGTGTGTCTCTGTCACAGCCAGAGCTGCACGGGAGTGGAGACGTGGTTAGAGGAAATAGGTCTGGCTCTTGACCAAGTCTGGTAGTCCTTGCTCCACCAACACTCCCATTCCTTATCTCAGTGCAACCTGCTGTTCAGTTAGTGTTTCATGTTCTTGCCCTGGTAACCAGCCTATGAGCCACCCAAAAGTCTGCTGCACCTGGAGTTATGTCTGAAGGGCTGAAAGTTCCCTGAGTTAGTCCTGAGACCTTTACTTTGTGCCAATCCTAATGCAAGGACCACTGGAGTTGTTAGAATCACTTATTTAATTGAGGTCCTGCAGAGCCCTGGTGGGAAATGCAGCAAGGAGACCCCAAGCATCACAGAATGGTTTGGGTTGGGAGGGACCTTCAAGATCACCTAGCTCCAACCCTCCTGTATGAGCAGGGACACCTCCCACTAGACCAGGTTGCTCCAAGCCCCATCCAACCTGCCCTTGAACACTTCCAGGGATGGGGCAGCCACAGCTTCTCTGGGCAACCTGTTCCAGTGTCTCACCACCCTCATAGTGAAGAATTTCCTCATTATGTCTAACCTAAATCTCCCCTCTTCCAGTTTTAAGCCATTACCCCTTGTGCTCTCACTACAAGCCCTTGTCAAAAGTCCCTCCCCAGCTTTCTTGCCATCATCATGATATCACCTTGATGGCTGACACACCATGACAGAGACAACACACCAATTTAGCTGAGGAGTTATGAATCACTAGCAGAGAACTGAGATCAAGTAAGGGTCTAGGTGATGGTAACCTGGGCACATCAACCATCCCCTCTCCAGGCAGCAACCTCACCATGGTTGCTAGAGGTCATACAACTCCACCTCACCCACAAGGCCATGGCTGCTAGCAGTCATACAACTGACCACATTTGTCTGTCCAAGGGGAATCTCCCCAAGACAACGGTCAAGGTCCATGAGGGAAGTGGCTTCTCCAGTATTCTTTATGGGACCAAACCATCAACTGGGCTTCAGCTAGTGGAGCCACATCATCAAGTCTCCTTCTAAAACCTGCCAAACCTGAAAATGCAGCTATCAGAAAACCTGTGCTCCACAAGGGCAAATTCTGGAACATGATCCATTTAGGGAAAAAAACAGCAAATCCACAGTTCACGTTGTGCTGTTGCCTTGAGCTGGAGCTCGGACACAGAATTATGGACCTATTATCTGGACTAAAGGAAAAATCCATCAGAAACCATCAGCCCAGTGCACATTGGTGCCATTTCAGCTCAGTCCAGCAGAAGCCAGTGGGGACTCCATCTGCTCCAGCCAGCTTGTCTCAATGCCATGCTTGCAGTTTATTTGTGTGTCCTCCCTGCAGTTACGAGGATCTACACGGGAACTTTCTCTCTGTCCCCTGTTTGCTCTCAGTGTGCAGCAGATTCAAAGCTGGGCTTCCAGCATCACAGGGTGTTAGAACAGAATTGGTTGCAGTGCCACAAAAGCAGCTGGAATGTTTGCAGAGCTGCAGCAAGGCAGGCAGGCTCATTTTTCTCCATTGATAAAAAGCCTGAAGAGCATTTTTATTAAATCCATTGAGGGAAACCCCAGGATCGGTGGCAGAAGGGGACAAGGGGTTGTTATGGAGAAAAATCCTCTCTTAAACTACGCAGAAATCTTAGAGAGAGGCACAGCAGTGGCACAGTGAATTATGAAAAATGATCAACTTCTAAAAATGAAATGACCACAGCACTGTAACAAACCAGCTCTGAAAAATGCACAGTAAAACCCCACTAGGAGACAGAATCCAAACTGTGTAACGATACAACTTTATCACAGCCTGTGCAGCAACCAGAAAACAAGCCTTCCTCTAGTTCCAACTGCAGAGCTTTTGGGGTAGAAAGGTTGGGAACTTGATCTCTGCCAAGCTGTCAGTAGCTGTGGTGCATGGCAGAGAAACAACGGTACTGAAAGCTTTCTGAGGCAGGATCTGCCTCATATCACACTGGCTGCTAGGCTTAAATAATATGAGGAACTGTAACATGGGGACAAGTCCTGTTGCAGGCAGAGAGCTGCTGCTTACCCACTAAACCCAAACCAGACCCCACCAGTTTTATACCCAGCAACCAGCCACACTGCAGGTGCTTACGAAAAACATCTCTGTGATTTGGGTGACAGCTCTGAAGCCCCGTCCTGTACCTTGAATCATTGATCTTGATCTACCACCCCCATTCATATCCCTTGCTTACTGATCCAGCCTTATTCTGCTCCTTAGTCTCTGTCTCTGACCAGGGATCCAGCTGTGCCTGCTGCTTTCCCAGACCGTTTCCCTGATGCCAGCTTCTGCCCCTTCTCTTCTCCTTGATTTTGATGCATCAAACTCCACAGTTTTCTTACCTTCCATCCAACTCTAACCACGCACCTGCTTGCCCTTTGAGTAGCAGCATTCAAGATTTGAGGACCTCCCACACAGTCTCCTGTTTGGAGGAGAACTAGCTTGGCTTCCAATAACCCACATCATAACAGAGGGAAAATCTAGGCCTTCTTTCTATTGCAGTATTTGCAACCTTGCTCCTACATCGAATCATAGAAAGGTTTGGGTTGGAAGGGACCGTAAAGATCATCTAGTTCCAGCTCCCACTAGACCAGGTTGCTCTAAGCCCCACCCAACCTGCCCTTGAACACTTCCAGGTATGGGGCAGCCACAGCTTCTCTGGGCAACTTGTGCTGGTGTCTCACCACCCACACAGGAAATAATTTCTTCCTAAGATCTCATCTAAATCTCCCCTCCTTCAGCTTAAAACCATTATCCCTTGTCCTATCACTCCATGCCCTTGTCTAAAGTCCCTCCCCAGCTATCCTGCAGCCCCTTCAGGTACTGGAAGGTGCTCTAAGGTCTCACCAGAGCCTTTTCTTCAGGCTGAATAACCCCAAATCTCTCAGAATGTCTTCATAGGAGAAAGCAGAATTTGGTAGCAACCTGGCAAAAGAATGATGGCTTACCATCAAACAAACTAAATGCAAGGTGACTGTGACCCACAGTGGGTCTCTGAAGGAAGCCTTTGCCATCATGGAGGATTTCTGTGGCAGACGCTCAGTGGAGTTCATTAGACAGAAATAATCTCTCCCTCTCCAGCCCTGACCCTCCCTCTCAATTCAGGTGGAGAAGGGGCCTCTAGAGAGAAATCTTTCTCCTTTTCAAGTTCTCCCACCTCCATGCTACAAAGTGTTGTTCTCACCCTCGTGTGGCCTGTGCAAAGTGAGAACATGCAGCACATCAACTTTTCCCTGGGAAGCAGACACCCAAGGAACAAGTGCATCATTTTCTTTAAGTGAACTTTAAAGAGGAGGAAGCCTTTGTTTCTTAGAGCCTTTTAGGTTCTGATCAATAATGAAGCTCCAAACCTCCACAAATACGCCTTACCCTGGAGTCAAACCAAGCCTTGAGGCTGCTTTTGGTCTCCTTCTGATGATGGGCAGCCTTTCTTCCAGCCCTGTTTCACCACCCCTCCTGGAAGATCTGCCATCAGAGGAGGACCCAGGGTCTGCACATTCAGTGTTCAAGCCACCAAACAGGTCTGACATCTGCAGAGCCAATTAGTAAGAAGGGACGGCTGCTGCAGGAGCAGCAACTGATCCAACTTCCCAGGGCTGGTGACCAGAGACAGTGACATCTTAGTGACACGGGGCAACCCATCTCAATCCCAGTTGAGTGTCCACCTCATTCATAATGCAGCTGGGCTGGTCACTGCTTTTCCCTGTTGCTTTCAATACCAGATGAACAGGAAAATCACTGATCATTAGCAACAACAGTCAGAAGGATCCCAGGGGCAAACTTTATATTGTATTCATAAAATCAACTCTCCTCTCCTACATCCAGTCTCCCTGTCGTGGGTCTGCTTACACAGAGCATCTTAAAAATACAGATTTTTCTTTCAGCAGTGCCAAAAATCAAGGCCTTCTTATGCTAGACACAACATGATTAAGTAAATTGTCTCTGCTCTGTAGAGCTTAAATTTCAAATAGTCAAGACAAGGTGCAAAGGGAACAAGAGACACAGGGAGGTGAGCTAACTTTCCAAAATCAAATTGGAAATTAGCTTCAGGGCTGAGAATACCTCTGTGATCTCCAGCCAGAGGCAGGATCTCTACAGTGGGACTGTTCCACTGGTAATAAGTTTAAATACTCTAAGTGCTGGAGTCTCTATTATTTTTCTTGGAGTCTTGTCTGCACCCTGATGATCAGGAATGGATATCTCTGATATTTAGCCCAAAGTACTATTCTCTCCCAGTCATAATCCAGTTTACTGCATAACTTTGTTTTCTCTCCCTCTCAGGTTTTTACACACTTCAGAGATCTTCAGTCTCTTAGGATGTGCTCCTACCTGTCATTGTCCAGAGAAGCTGCACATCTGCTCCTTGACCCTCTCAGTGCTCTTCCCTCAATCACTCCAGTTTCTCCAAGTCGTGCAGGTTAATACTGTACCAGATTACCAATACTGGCACTGCAGACTTTTGGAGGTAGCTGCACAAGAGAAAATTACTCTTATTTGAAGATCATTGCAGAGAATAACACTTTCCACCCAGAATATGTGCCACCACTTTCCCAGATATTAACCTGCAATGCAGATACCTTGTAGGAATGTGACAAGACAGCAGCAGTGTGTCACATATTTAGCTCAAGCTTTGGCAAAGTTGGGTCAATTTAAAGCAAGGCACTGGCTTATTCTCATCAAATACAGTGGGATCAGCAGTAGCTCTCTTTGGGATATAGATGATCACTCAGGCTGGATTTATAGGGGTCAAAACAATACCTATGACCTCATTTGGGACCTGTAAACAGAGACTGTGACACCTGATACCAGTCCAACACCACGGACAGTTATGGCCAAAACAGTATGTCACTGGTAGATAAAAGTTGACGTTTGAAATAACCCTCCATGGCTGCAACATCCTGTGATGAGAAGACTACCAAAGGAAGAGGCTTTGGTTCAGCATTGTCCACCTATATAGAAAGAAACTAATGGAGGCATGACTATATTTTTTTTCCTTTTTTTTTTTTATTTCACATCTGCTCCTGTCCAAAGTTGGTTTGGAACCATGTACGTTCTGCAGAGCTGGGAAAGAATCAAAGCTCACCAGGATCTTCATTTGGGCTGGTACCCTGTAATGTTTTTTATTAATAATTCAGATCATTGAATTTGCTGGAGATAATGAATAAGGGCAGTGGTCAGGACTCAGAAGACGTAACCCCTTTTGCAGGCTGATCTTAATAGAGAAGGTGAATAAGCAAAAAAGCTGAATATTAAATTTAGTGTGGCTGAGCGTGAAGTGATGCATGGGGGTAAGAGCAGCCTCTGAGCTAAGTGCAATTTAAATGCTGCTGAATTAGTAACACAGAGAAGTAAGATCCAGACTCAACATCTACCATCATTGTATGGTGATGTCTCAGGGTCAGGCTTCCCGAGGAGGTCAACTGGAGAAGCAGGTGAGGGCAACAGCAGGCTCAGCAAATGACCATTAAGATAGTTAGAAGGAGGCTAATTTGCTTCACTTTCTCCTGATGCCAAGCATCGTTCTCAGCTGCTCCTTAAAGCTGTCAGGCAACTCGGGCTGCTCACGCCCTGTTTTCTGATCTTTATTACTTTGCCAAAGTTTAATTGGCCCAGCTGATGCTTCCCAAGCTGGGTCCCTGCTGCAGACTGGTTATTAGTTATTTGTGTTATTATTGCCAGAGGAAGTTGAAGCAGGGAGGAGGAGAGGAAACTTGGGTTTCAGTAAGAAATGAGTGTAACTCATTCCAAGTCAAAATGCATCAAACAAACCATTAAAAAAATTCTTACAGCCTTCTAGGGGGAGCAGTGCTGCCTCTTCCCTGCTTTGGAATAGTACTTTGACATGAGACAGACAGAGTCATACTGATGTCTGAAGAATGGCTTTTCCCACTCCCTGGGGGCCATGTATTTGCTAAGCTAAAAAACGTCCAAAAAACTTCTGCTTTCCAATTAGTCAATAAAAACTTGTTACTACCTGTTGACTCCATCCCCTGAGCCATTTGTTTGCACTGACCATGCTCCTTCCCCTCATCCATCCAGGAAAGTTGCTGGGTAAACCAGGGACACTTGAAGATTTGCCCACCACGGTGAGAGCAACTTGGGGCTTTCCTTGCAATAGACCCCTCTTCTTCAGGACAAGAACCTGGAGCAACAAAACTTTTCTCCATAAAATCATTGGGGCCTGTTTTGGCTTCTCAGGCAATGACAAGGGAAGGGAAGGGGAAGACAAAGGGAAATTAAATTGCAGGTGGAAGGGACTTATAATGATCATCTATTCCAACTGCTTGACCAATTCAGGGCTGACCCAAAATTAAATCATGTTATTAAGGACATTTTTTTCAAATGTCTCTTAAACACTGCCAGGCTTGGCACATCAACCACCTGTCTAGGAGGCCTGTTCCACTGTTTGAGCACCCTCTCAGTAAAGAAATGCTTCCTAATATCCAGTTGAAACATCACTGGTGCAGCTTTGAACCATTCCCACACATCCTTTTCCTTGGATCCCAGTGAAAAGAGCTCAGCACCTCCCTCTCCATTTCCCCTCCTTGGGAGACCAGTGAGGTCATCCCTTAGGCTCCTTTTCTCCAAACCAGACAAACCCAAAGTCCTCAGCTGCTCCTCATGGGACATTCTTTTCATCCCCTCCACCAGCAAGAATAAAGAACAAATAAAAGGAATGAGATGGAAGAAGCCCTTGACACAAGTTGGTTGAGAGTATCTGGAGTGATGAGACAGACATTTGCTGCAACCCAAACTATAACAAGGCACCACTTGGGACTGTACTAGAGGGCTCAGACCAAAACCTCACCAACAATCATGCTCACTGCTTGGATGACCACGTGTTGGTGCTGCCAGCCCAAGCCCCCTGCCCATGTTAGTTTGCCAGCACAGACACAGCCTGGTGCTCCCATCTCACATTTTCTCTGCTGTCAACAGACAAATGAGACACTCATACTCCTTGCATGCTGATCAACACAGCACACACTGCCATCCCATCAGGGTTAGCACAGGCAAAGGAGCTCTGCAGGGTCAATCTGAGAGACGAATCCTAGTGACAACCAACAGGAAGTTATAAATAACCCTGAGACAAAAGAAGGCTGGAGTTTTAAAATCAAAGCTAGGAAACGCCAAAATTGCCAGTGTAGATACTTTAATTCATAGAATGGTTTGGGTTGGAAGGGAACTTTAAGATCATCTAGTTCCAACCCCCCTGCCATGGGCAGGGACACCACCCACTAGATCAGGTTGCTCAGAGCCCTGTCCAGCCTGGCCTTACATACCTCTAGGGATGGGGCTTAATCTCTTCAGCCTCTTTTGTATGCATTCATTATATTATACTCTTAATTACATGATTGCACAGGTTTTGTCTCCAGAACTTGGCTCACAGGATACAACACGCTTACTGTGTCAGGCACCAGTTTCTCCCTGTCATTCAGTGGATAACCCCATCCTTTATTTTTCTGCACAGTACAGAAGCCTTGTTCAAAAAACAGTATTAGAAATGCCAGATTCTTTTCTCTGCTGATCCCTCATGCCCAGAGTTTCACTAGCATGAATGAATTTATTTTCAAAACACTCTCCTGAGAGGAAGCTGTAGTAGGATCCTCACAGTAAGTGCTAGGAGCTGAGACACAGAGATTAAAAACATGTAACTCTTATGACTGTTTGATTTGAGCTTGCCATGACCTATTTTTTACTAAAGGTTAGCCTTTTTTAGGTCTGTCTTTGTTACATCTCTAATGTGTCATTCATTTTAGTTGCACTTTTAACTATTTAACATTTTTACAAAGCAGATTGCTTGGTTTCAATGAAGGGTCATCAAGGAAGATTTTTAGTGTAAATTGGGGACTTTTGTGGTAGAGTCAGGGCTGAAATAGGGCTGGCCACAAAACAAAAGTTCTCTTTTGACTGAGGTAGAATGAATAAAAATTTCATTTTTAAAGTGTTTTCATGAATCAGAGATCTTCTTCAATGGACGAGGGGACAAAAAGAAAGAGTTGTGTTTGGGTTTTATTTCTGGAATGAGCTCAGCCCAAGCTCTAGTCCCTGCTCTGAATCAAGCATAATCAAGCTCTCCTGATATTCTTCCAAGCTGTAGCAAAAGATAAATAAGTGAAATATTCACAGAGTAAGAGGCAGATTAATGGGACAATCACACACCTTTAAAATTCTGGGATTTTCCATCTTCAAAGGAGTGTCCAAATCTAGCTGTCACTTAAAAAACTATGCTAATCATCAAAAGCCTTCCTGCCCATCATGCTTCGCTATCAGGAAAACATTTTGGGACAAAATTTCAAACCAGCTCTACATTTCCCTAACTAAATCTCCACATTGTTTTCTTTCCCCTTCAGTATCTCACCCACTTCAACATTTCCACCTGGTGCCACTGCTGTGCAGTGGACCCCTGCTGCAAATCACTGTCTTCACATCTCCTCTGCAGCAGAGGAGGCAGAACTTGTCTATGGAAATGAGGTCTTTATGAGAGATTTGCTTCCCTTAATAAGTCAAGGAAACTGTAGATTGGGTAAACCCTGAAGTTTTAGGAGAAAATGCAGCATAGTCAACAGGAAACAGGACAGAATCACAGGAAAACTTGGACTGGAAGGAACCTCTGGAGGTCTCTGGTCTAGCTTCCCACTCAAAGCCAGGCCAACTCCAAAGTTGGATCTAGATTTGAATCTAGATTACATTGACCAAGGTAATCTCCTTGAGCTGTGGCTTCAGCAGAGAAGTAATCCAGGGATTTCCCTTGGAAAGGCTCACCAGCTGTGATCTGTCATCCATCTCCAGGGTCTCTGCTGCCTCTTCTCAGGAGGTTCCTGTCTGTAATAATGCCCTATTGCAACAGAGCAACCTTGTCCACATCTCAACTGTAAGGCACGCACGTCTCCATCTATCACCCTATTTCAGAAATGTCAAAGCTTTTTAAATTGTTGCCAAACCTGCTTTACTTTGCAGGTGAGATAACTGCAAACCATGTTTCCTGCTCTCTCTGAAGAACTTCACAGGCCCTGTCTAAAAGACACCCATTTCATTGGATTCTCTAGGATGTTCACTATAATTTAATGCCAAAGAAACAAGTACTGAGCATGTAAACAGCCAGATGTTTGAGAAAGGTGATCTTCCAGGCCATGGGAGCACCTCAGGAGAGGCAGCCTAGATGATAGTGTCCTACTGTTGTGCAATTAGAGGCTTTATCCTAATGCATGTACCCACATGGGCACCAGCGACCAACATCCTGCCCTTTCTCAACTTTGGACAGCTCATCTTTGTAGCCTTAATGTCCTTTTAATGTAGGGTTTTTGATGCAATTATTTATTTACATGACTGTGCAGCCTGGAGGGGCTCACTTACAAGAGTTGCGTGAGAGACTGTGATTACTCAGGCTTTGCAGAAGATGATTAAAGCAGCGTGACTAAAGTGTTTGAAGTGATCTGTCCTAAAAAAGGGCACGGTGGAAAGTGCCCTCTTCCTGCACGCTGCAGCTGCTGTCTGTATTCACAGACAGATTTGTTAACTGCAGTGACAAGGGGAAGTTCTCCTTTCTTTTCCTCCTCATCCTGTTGGTGTTAATCACATACAGCACACACTGGGTTTTACTCCTTCCAGTGGCCCTCTCAGATTGTTGACTCATTTCCAGGCAGTTACACGTTCACCAGCCTCTTGACAGCAGCGAGGTGGGAGACGGGTCCCCAAAGGCACAATTTGAAGACAGTAAATTTTACAGAGCTGTCAAGAAGTTCTTCATTTGGGCTGCTGAGCCTTTATTACTAGCGACGTGTTGTAAGACAGAGAGGACCCAACTTGTGTCTCGGATTTCAGGATGAGTTTGCAAGACTGATAGGAAGAAAAAACAACAACAAACCCACAACAACAAAAAACACACCGAAAAGAGCCCTTCACTTCAACATGGAGCTTATCTAAGCTGCTACTACTTGCCAAGGGAGATAAATGTGGGCCCTTGCAATCTGATTATCACAGTCATTTCACAGGCTTGATACAATCTTTAATCCATGGGCCACTATGAAATTAAACTGGCTGATCTGTTCGGGTAGAGGGAAGGGCTGAATAACTGAAGGATGAAAAGGAAGGGAGTAAAAGGGGAGGATGAAAGAATTTGCTCTCATTGCTTGGTTTTTGTAACGTCAGCCTGGATATGCATTGTGGGTGGTAAAGTTTGGAAGACATGGTGAGGGGAAAAAACCAGAGCAACAGTAAATCTTAATATGAGGAAGAAGAGTCTGATCAAAAAAGTTTTCCCTACAAATCTCTAATGTTTGTTCAAATGCAAATGCTGGTCTGTACTTGCTTTCAATATGCAGATGGAACTTGCTACCTGCTCCGAAATGAGAGAGGAATCACAGAATCACAGAATGGTTTGGGTTGGAAGGGACCTTCAAGATCATCTATTCCCAACCCCCTTGTATGGGCAGGGACACCTCCCACTAGACCAGGTTGCTCCAAGCCCCATCCAACCTGGCCTTCACACTTCCAGGGATGGGGCTCCCACAACTTCCCTGGGCAACCTGTTCCAGTGTCTCACCACCCTCACACTAAAGAATTTCTTCCTAATGTCTCACCTAGATCCCCCTTCTTCAGTTTTAATCCATTCCCCCTCATCCCATCCCTCCCTGCCCTTGTCCAAAGCCCCTCCCCAGCTTTCCTGGAGCCCCTTCAGGCACTGGAAGGTGCTCTAAGGTCTCCCTGGAGCCTTCTCTTTTCCAGGCTGAACACCCCCAACTCTCCCAGCCTGTCTTCATAGGAAAGGTGCTCCAGCCCTCTGATCATCTTTGTGGCCCTCCTCTGGACTCTCTCCAGGAGCTCCATATCCTTCTGATGTTGGGCACAGTACTCCAGGTGGGGTCTCACGAGAGCAGAATAGAGGGGGAGAATCACCTCTCTTTACCTCCTGGCCACACTTGCTTTAATGCAGCCCAGGACATGGGACTTAGTCAGGTTTTGACTGATGTCAGTGAGATCAGAGGTTGGTTTCAGTGACACAGAGCTGGTGGAGTAGTCCTCAAATTGCCCCTAACACCATAGGCATGTGGTTGACTTCTGGTTGTGTTAACTTCTACCTCAGTAGTGCCAGCTCCTCAAAAATAGAAGCAGCAGGAGACTGATGGAGAGGTGTGTGGGGCTGGAAAGGCTTTCATGGGGGGGAAATGGGTTTTTGTCATCTCATCTTTGAAGAGACAGTGCAGCAGTCAGGTGTTCAGCTTGGCTTGTACAAATGGAGTGATGTGAAGAGTTCTAAATGAAGGGAGCTTTTAATCTCTGAGCAAGCTACAAATCTAAGGTGAACCTCATTAACTTGGACACTTTGTGTGTTAAAAATGAGAAGCGTTTCACCTAATGAGAAGCTCTTAATAGGTGTTGTGGTGTGTGTTTTTTTTCTCTAAATTATCATATTAACCAGCAGATAATTAACAAGCATTTTCCTAATGTGGTGCTCTACTGATAAAATCTCATTGTCTATAAATCATCAAGCCACTACAAAGAAAAGAAAAAAGAAAAAAGGCTTTTTAATCATGCTGGGCATTATAGGCAGAAAGTACAGGACAATTTTAATTGTTGGAGAACTAGAAGGGAAAGAGAAGAATCTCTCATCTGCTGGGGGGATGCATGGGGGGCCTTAAGGTAAATCAAGCACTTCGGGCTGGTTTTGAAACACTTTAGAGTACTTAGGTGCACTGATATGTCATTATTGAAATGGCTTCCTGGGAGGTACAATGTGGCAGAAGTTTAAGAGCAAATTCCAGATCCAAGTGACACTCTAGAGGACATGGGAGGGTTTCCTCAAAGGAAAAAAAAAAAAGAAATCCTGGAAAGGAAAGTGAGCCAAGATTAAAGATGCCTTTTAAAAGTAGCATGTGATCTTTGATAACCATATGCTGTTGGGACCTTTCACTGCCAGAAATATCATGGAATGGTTTGGGTTGGAAAGGACCTTCAAGATCATGTAGTTCCAACCCCCCTGCATGGGCAGGGAACACCTCCCACTAGACCTGGTTGCTCCAAGCCCCATCCAACCTGGCCTTCAAGACTTCCAGGGATGGAGCAGCCACAAGTTCCCTGGGCAACCTGGGCCAGTGTCCCACCACCCTCACACTAAAGAATGTCTTCCTAATGTCTAACCCAAATCTCCCCTCTTCCAGCTTGAAACCATTCCCCCCTTGTCCTCTCACTCCATGTCTTTGTAAAAAGTCCCTCCCCAGCTTTCATGTAGCCCCTTCAGGGGGTGAATAAAATCCCTTCTGGGATTCTATGATTCCATTCAATACAGACATGTCCTTAAGATATGTAACACAGCTTAACAGTGTCAGGAAGGAGCATGATGAATATCCTGATGCTCCAGCTACTTTCCATCCTTCTACATTTCATGCATGGAGGGGAGATGCCTCTGAGTCTGAGTACAGGAAAACAAAAAAAAAGCCTCTAGAAGTTGATTGAGAGCCACATCGTATAGAGGGAAATGTTGGAGAACCCCCCATGTGGAGAGGAGCCTGGATGGACACTAGTGAAGCAGAGCTTGGCTCCTGCTGGCTGGAGACATGAGAAGCAAGAGGTTGGTTTCACTTTTGCAGGACCTTCACACAAGGAGGTTGGCAGGGGATGGCTCTTCTCTGGTTTGGCTTGTGCCCCAGCCCTGCTAGCACCAAGTCCCAGGCCAGCACTGAGGGAGTGGGTGCTACTCTACCTCTTCCCAGCTCCCATGGAAAAATGAGAGACAGACTGGAAAGACAGAGTGATGTGAGAATGGAGGAGAGTAAAAAAGAAGAGAGAAAGGAGGAAAACAGAGAGCTCTGCAGTATCACCTGTGTTGGGAGGGCATGGAGCCCCGAGCAGAGGCCACACATTTGTAACATGCACTTGGCACTTGCTTTTATAACCAGCAACAAGAGGGCTTGTTAGAGGTAACTTAAGACCACCAAGATCCAGAACTCAAACAGTGGAAACTCTTCCATTAATGCTCTCTCCCTGCCAGCTCCTCTAGTTTTCTTCTTTATTTTACCTGTCGGTTACAGCCAGCATCTCAGCTGGAATTACCTCAGGCTGCTGCTGAACCAGCTCTGACCTCTGCTGCAAATGTTTTGGGGGCACAGTGACTGATGGTAGAGTCCTGGCTGATCAGTGTGGGCCATACACTTTGGCTAGCTTCTCCTTCCAGCCAGCAAAGTGATGGGGTGGGGAGGGGGAGGTTGTTTCAGGCTATTATAGCAAATGTACTCTGTGATTTATGGGAAGGGAAAATCCATTTGGAATTTGAAACTGCTATTAGCTTCTTTCAGTGTGCATGTGTCTGCATGTATATAAAATATATATATAATATAAACCCTTATAAAAAATAAAACATAATAAAAAGGGGAGGGGGAGGGAGTTTCTAAACCTTGAAGGCACAAAACACTGGAAATGTGCAGCAAGCTTTATAATTACCATAGCATTTCCAGGGCATTTGGCCACAAAAGCTCTGAATTGAATTGCTTTGCACCCCTCTCTGTCTTCCTGCGAGTCTTCCTTGCATCACAAAGCTCAGAAGCACCATTTGAAGTTTCAAAAGGAACATTTTTGTGAATGAGATAATCAGCACTGGCTAATCAGTCACGCTCCCTTCCATGTAATCCATACACCTCCAGCAGAGGGAACAAAGCCACGTCCAGCTAATCCCCTTGGGTCATGCCTTGAAGCGTGTCTCATGGGCTCTATGGCAGCAGAGGAGGTGGGAAGGATTATGCTGTCAAGAGCAGACATATGTCTGTGCTCAGACAGGACCTCATTATGCATAATTCCAGGTAATGAACTCCAGGCTGTGGCAGTGAGCCATTTGGCACACTTGGAGCCCTATAATGATGGCATAGGGGGGACCTATTGACCAGCAAGACAGAAACCATGTGGGAAACCACCCATTTCCCCAAGCCCCAGAGCCCTGTGTCCTGCAGGTGGGACAACATATGCAGTTTGTCTCACCCAGGAGATTGCCATCTCCTCCATCACTTGACAAAAGTCCTTATCCACTACTTTCAGAGCTGGATAGGAGATGAAATAACTTTCCAGCCCATAAATCATGCCAGGCTGCTACACTACCTGAAAGGAGATTGGAGGGAGGTGGGACCAGTCTCTTCTCCAAAGTTACAAGTGATAGACTAAGAGGAAATGGCCTCAAGTTGTGCCACGGGAGGTTTAGATTGGATATTGGGAAAAATTTCTTCCCTGAAAAGGTTGTCAGGCCCTGGCACAGGCTGCCCAGGGCAGTGATGGAGTCTCCATCCCTAGAGGGATTTAAAAGCTGTGTAGATGTGGTGCTGAGGCACATGGGTCAGTGGTAGACTTGGAAGTGCTGGGTTAACAGTTGGATCTGATGACCTTAAAGGTCTTTTCCAACTAAAATAATTCTATAATTCTATGGTTGAAACCCAGGGAACCAGGGGGAAAGGAAAGATGGTGCCACTGAGGCTGTAGCCCTGTGCTCAGAGTGCCCGGGTGGAGGGAGAGGAGCTGTACAGGGGTCTGGGCTGCTCATGCATTTCACATACAGAGCCACGGGATCAAACAAACAACAAAACCCAGGAGAAAACTCAGAAGATCTTAAATCTCCTCCTTCCTCATTGCTATGGATGAAGCATCCACTGTGTGGGGAAAGGTGAGCAGGAGCAAGTGTGTGTGTGTAAGTGTGTGTGTAACTGCACACATGCAATATCAGTGGCTGGCAAAGAGCACCTTTCTGACCCAGTGGCTCATCCTGCATCATCTGCAGGAGTAAATTTGCTGATACAAACAGACTCAGAGCTGCCTTTCTGGAACAGACACACAGGAGTGGCAAACATCTGTCCTTGGGATCTAAAATTGTTCTACTGTTACCAGACTGCACATAGAACCATAGAATCAAGGAACGGTTTGGGATGGAAGGGACCTTAAAAATAATTTAGTTTCAATTACCCTTGAAAGGGGCAACTTTCACTAGACCAAGTTGCTCCAGGTCCCATCCAACCTGGCCTTGAACGTTTCCAGGGATGAGGCCTCCAAAACCTCCCTGGGCAACCTGTGCCAGTGTCCCACCACCCTCATAGTGAAGAATTTCTCCCCAATATCCAACCTAAATCTCCCTTTTTCCTGTTTAAAGCCATTACCCCTTGTTCTATCACTACATGCCTTTGTATAAAGTCTTTCCCCAGCTTTAACATAAATTAAAAAGGCAAAAAGCTTTATTCCCCTTCCTCCAAAATCCACTCCCAAAAAGAGTTGTTCCTGTCACACTGCAATAAAAGCAACTCAGCTGAACATCTTTGGAGAGCCCTGCTCCCTCCAGACAGAGGAATCTCTCTCTGTCTGACACGCTCACATCCATACATCCTTATTCCTGCTCTGTGACTCTCCAAAGGGAGCCATCACTCTCCTCAAAACGCTCCTCCTGTAGTCAGTGGTGATAGGCAATGTAATAATACCTTTTATTGGGTCAATACATCAGCTGGAAAACAGAAGCTATTCCTTTCTTCAGGTGATGGCCAAAGAGTGACCTATGTGTGTGTGCAGGCCAGTATATTATAGCTGTTAGGCTGGCCCGATAGGCAGGGTGGTATATTTACCTCTCCTCGTTTGTCTCTTGGTGCTTTATTACATTTCCTGTTTTGTGAGCAGCCTTAATAAAACATCTTTCTGAAGGGCTCTCCACTGCGTAGTAAATATCCTCCCTCATCCGCCAACTTAGATAGGGATCAATCAATCAGAGGAGGCCCACGGGGATGCCAGGGTGCATCATTCAAGGTTAGGAACTGGACAGGCAGGTGACAAAAGAAGGATTGCAATGTTTCTGGTAGGAATTACCACCACTACCACCCCCTCCCCTGCTGCTTGCCAAAGAAATTAAAAAAAAAAAAAAAAAAAAAAAAAAAAAAAAAAAGAGGATGAGAAAGTCCTCCAAAGATGGGAAAGGTTTCATCTCTCATCCTCAGCAGGGTTTCTTCAAACAGCCTGGAGGAAAACAGGCGTCCCTGAAATCAGCCATCTGGGTGGCTTGGTATAAAGAGCTGTAACACAGCAGGATGCCTTGGGCTCTCCTGTCAGTAGAGATCAAGATCTAACCATGGATTGAGGGGTACCACAAATACAAGGACTTGGGAACCTCCCCCTTGAGAGATGGGTCAGGACACTCTGTGGGTAAGCCTTGATTGTGGCTTGTTTACTTCGTGCTGCTCAGGAACCAGATTAAATGTCTTTCCAAAGGGTGGAACTGGCTTGGTGGGTGCAGGAGCTGCCTGCTGTGAATTCAGCCTGGCTCTGTTTGGTGCTGGACCAGGTGACAAGGCAGCTCTTCCCCATGGAAAGAGTTTCTTCAGTGATAAAGCCTTGACAGCAAGGTTTTATTGCTGCCTGTGCTGCCCAGGTATACCAGCATCTCTCACATTAACTCTTTGGTGCCTTCCAGAAAGCAAAGAGAAGAATCCAAAAGATTAATTTATTGCTGCATTATTAACACACTAAAATGTCAATATTTGCCTTCAGTGCAGTGCCAGATGGGAGTGTAGAACCTCTCATGTAAGGAAACTGCAACCATGAGTAACAATGACCTTTTAATTGGTCCATTATAAGGTCGGTGCTTGGCCACCACATTGGGAGAGTTCACTAAGCAGTTAATTCATTTAGCAGAGTCTGGATCTTTGAAGAGGAAGCAAGTGGTGTGGTTGTTGTATGAGCTGCATTTGAGAGTCATTAAAGGGTTGCTTTTTGCAGGAAGAGTCACATTTTAACAACATTAGCTCCCAGCTCCACCAGGCAGGCCCTGGTGAATTATCCCTCACTGGAGCTGCAGCTATAGATTTCATCTTATAGTTTCCTATGGATAATAAATGAGAGCTCTCAGACATCCTAGAAGAGGGCTTCTAATGGCAACCAGCATGTGGGAGCAGATGATAGACCCAGGCTCAGCAATGGATTAAACCAAAGTGCTCTGTAGGCAGCTCCTCTCCAGCTGGATGAAGAACAAGAGATGTGTCCTGAGTAGTGTACTCACAGGCTGAATTTCCTAACTTTGCTCCTTGCACACTGACCAGGCACAGGCTGCAAGTGTCCATCCAACACATGCTTCCACCTGTAGCAGTTGTGGACAGTGCAGTTGGCTCTTCACCCAACTGGTCCACTCTCCCCTATCACTGCATCTGTCAATAAGCTGAGATGTTTCTCTGCTGGTGCCAAGCCTGCAAAAGGCTTGTCCTAAGGAGGGACAGGTTTGGTTACAGGAACCCCTGACCAGACAATAGCTGCCAAATTCTGTCCTCTAAGATGGAGTTCCCAGTCTTGTGCAAGGTGAAATAATGACCGATTCAGAAGGACATGGAATTAGCCTGGGGAAGGAGGTGAGGCTGAAGGATAGAAAGGAAGGCAGGGTCCCTCATCTACTGAGCTGCACAGTGGGGATGGTTATCATGGAAGAAATAAGAAGGGTCATTCATTAATACATATATGTTTTAACACCTGTCAGTGGCTGAAAGTTAGCTAAGACTATGCAGGCAACAAATGCTTAACTCTGAGAGCATGACTTGGAGCTCCAGGTCACTCTCTGTATGGTGAGTAAAGGGCTTCAAATGGTGCAGAGAGACTCAAAAAGCCACAATGCTGTGGGCAGGACCTCAGCACAGGCCTGTAAATATGGCATCCAAGGATCCCTACAAAGCCCTTTACAGAAGTAGCATGCCAAGATGGTAAAAACAGTGTGAAGGCCAGCGAGCAGGGCTTCACCAGAGCATGGGCCACCTAAAGAGATGCTACAGAGACAGAACCTGAGTTAAACCTAAAGACAAGAGTTGGTTCTTCTTCCTTTCCCTGTTTGCCCTACCTAACTTTTCCTCTGGATCTACACTGGGCTGCTGTTCTCTTCATCTTGCAAAAATGATTATACTAACTACAGGGGACCTTCTAAAACCTTCCCTGGTCAGAACGACTATGTTACACATCTCAAAGACAAAGGCTCCAAGGGGGCATGAGGGCACGTGGTAATGTTTGAGTTGGTGGTGGCAAGAAAGCTGGGCTTGTAGCGACAGGACAAGGAGCAATGGTTTAAAAATAGAAGAGAGAAGATTTAGATTAGATTAGACATTAGGAGGAAATTCTTCATTATGAGAGTGGTGAGACACTAGAACAGGTTGCCCAGGGAAGTTGTGGCTGCCCCATCCCTGGAAGATTTCAAGGCCAGGTTGGATGGGGCTTGGAGCAACCTGGTCTAGTGAAAGGTGCCCCTGTCCATGGCAGGGGGGCTGGAACTAGACAATCTTGAAGGTCCCTTCCAACCCAAACCTTTTTATGATTCTGTGGCCAGCAGAATGCACACACTGGTGACGTGGTGCAAGTTTACATTGAAAGAGGGGGTTGGAAGGGAGACTTGAGTAGCTCATGGCTTCTCCTGGTGAGCATGACAGTGGGATAAGCTGCCCTGTCAATAGAACTGTAACTTCCCTGACCTCCACCCGTTCATCCATAGCACACTCCCATCTCTCCGAGTTTCTTTTCCCCAAAGCAGCTAATCATCGTGCGGCCATGACCTCCTGCCCTGGACCTCATCTGTATGGAGAAAACACCTTTCATGCTCAGCGGCAGCCCAGATTAGTGCCTTGTAAACAGCAGCATCTTTGTGCCCAAGCACTGACCTTTGACTCAGCTCCTGATCTCAGCAGATTTGATGTGTCCAGCCATTTGTCTTGCTGCTCGCTGGAGGAAGAATAGGAGCGGGGAGGCGGCACGCGAGCCGGAGTTGGACGGAGCTGGGCTCTATTCTTGGCTCCACCACAGGCTTCCTCCCTGACCCTCAGCAAAATGACTTGCTCTGTCTATCCCTGACTTGTGTGGGGTCATGCCCTGCTCATAGCAGTGGGAGGATCAAAGGGTGCTGGATACAATTTGGCTGGAGCCTGTGTCACTGCACTTGATCCTAAAATCCAATTCTGGACTTCCTGGTATCTCAGATGGTCAGGGAGGAAACAAGAGGAACGGTGCAGTTTTACTTCCATACCTTCTTCATCATCACACCACAGCCCTCTGCAGCACAGACTCCTCTTCCTCCTCCTCCTTGCAGGTTAAATCTAGACCCCACATCTCTACCTTCCTCCTCGTCTCTAGGGACATTGGTCTTACTGATGTCCCTCCATTTATTGCTCCTGCACACCTCAGTCATGTCACTATCTCTCTCCATCTCCTGTCTACCTCCCACCCTCCAGCTTGTCCCTGTCCTTCCCTGTCCTCTTTTGTCTCTTCTCATCTGAAGATTAAGAAGTAAATTTAGTCTATTTCTAAAGAAATACCAAGTCCCACAATCTCTCCGGCTCGTGTCCTCTCCAGATGTTGGCTGTCCCTGAAACTTGGATTCCTTCCCTTGTCCCAGTCCCAGCAGGAACATTCTCTTAAAGGAAGTCAAGTTATTGCTTTACCATTAGGGTCAATGTTTCTAGTACTATTAATTGTGTCTCCCAAAACAGGGACAAGTTAAATAATCCACTAAAAGGGGAGAAGGGATGGATTCATTACCTATAAAAGAAAGAAGTGGCATAACTGTGTGATCTGAAATTCCCAGAGCTGATTCATGCTGGAGCAGGGCTGGGTGAGAACATTTCTAGTTCTAAGAGCCACGTGAATGCTGAACTCTTTGGTTCATGAATCACAAAATATGATTCCATCCTGGGCTGGATTTGTGACAGTGAGCATCAGGCAACACGCTGGTGTGAAACCTCCACCCAAGAGGTCTGTGTGGACCCTCAAGCAACACAAAAATAATACCACCCAAGCTACCAGCCCCAAGCCCACTACCTACAGACATTTAATAGTCCTACCCCTTGCAATGTTTTTCACCTTCACAGAGGCAGGGATTGCCTTGACAGCACATAATCAACGAACAGAGTTTGCAAATTATCTCCTAAATACCTGCAGCCTCATTCAGGTGGCCAAAAAAGTCAACCTAAACTTCTCCCAGCCAGAGGGGGACACTCCTCTGCTGTCACGGGAGTTTCACAAGTACCTCCTGTGGTCTCCAACACTGTAGCTGGAGGTCTTTCATGAGAGCAGGGACAACAAAGCCCTCAAAGGCATTAGAGTAAGAAAGGGTGAAAACATGTATCAGGACAGGATTGCAAAGAAGGAAGGAGAGGAGGATTGAATAAAAAACGTTGGGAATCTCTTCTAGCATCTTTGTCAGAATTATACAAAGCAGAGGCACAGTTACTGGGTTTGGTCTTACCTTAGAGGTTCAAAAGAAACACTAGGAAGTCCACCTCCACCTCAAGAGATACAGATGTCACCATGAACAAGCTAAAACATGCTAACTGTACAGTTGGGAAAGAAATTCAAAATTGAAAACTAAGAAGAAAAAAATCCTCTCAAACCAAAATAAAGAAAAGCTCCAAACGTCTGGCAGTTCTCAGGCTTCAGACTGCTAAACCCAACCTAAAGGCACAGCCTCCTGTTTGTACAAGTCACAGTCCAGCTTCCCTGACAGTTTGGGTGTAACACTCAAAATCTTGTCGTGGGTAAAAATGGATCACATCAGATTTAGGAAAGCAGTGATGTATTATTAATGCATGGGTGATGCTCACCGTGCCAGTGTCCTTCTGTGGTCAAAGGCACTAGTCACCTCCAGCAGGAAGGTAGGGTTGTCACTGAGTCGTCATCACACCAGAAGGTCCTGCAGAGATGGGGGGGATATTCATTCAAATCCTAATGTAGGAGCCTGGAAAAAGATATTTTCTTGCAGTATGCATGAAAAAGCATCCCATTTACTACATCCAGGCTTCAGTCAGACAACCACAGGCAACCTATGGGTCCTGTCAGTCTGTCCTAGCACTAGAAAGACCTCGGGGATTGCCAGTAGGGCAGGCAGACCCTGTGTTGCACTTGACTGTGGTTATTGTCTCCCTGCCATCAATAGACCAGGGCTTGCCAGCTGCTTCATCAGCTCCATATCTACCTTTCAATTGAGATGATCACCCACAACTGTGTTTTAGAGACTATTCAGTGACAGAAAGAATCAGGGAGGACAAAGCTGATCCCATCCCCAGCCTGGGTGGATGTGCTCTCCCCGAGGTGGGTGTAAGCAATGGTCTGACTCCACTCTCAAGTCCATTAAAGTCAATGCCCAAAATATTAGAACTCATTTAAAGGTCCAGATACAAGATTAATTTGACTGATGAAGGACTAATTGGTTTCAGGACTAATTAAGTACATATACTTGGCTTTGCTTAATCAGTGAAATTTCCAATGGCATTAAAAAGTCTAAGAACAAAAAATCCCTGGAGATTTAAAGTAAATAGTTAAAATCAACTTTGATCCAATTATCATATAAATCACTAATGACCCGGGTAAATTGGAAGCTCTTTGGCTCAGCCTCTAGGGAAGAATAAACCTGATAAAAATGAACATGGTACCTGAATTAACACACAGGCCCAGGGGACTTCATTGCAAATATTCCAACAGGACTTTTTCAATGACATTGTTATTTGTTGCAAAATGCCAATATTTCATAACAAACAGTTTTCACAGGGAGGTTTTGATGAAACTTTCTGCAGGAACTTTCATATCTTCAGCATCCAAAGCAATACTCACTCAAGAACAGTCAATTAGCCATTGCTGGGCACATTCCTGGTGAATATTTTAGCTGGAGGGTAATTAGCTCTTTCCAGTCCCATCTTTCCTGCTCTGCTTTTCATCTTGTTCATGGTCACAGTCTGATGTTCCATTTATAAAGAAAAGAAAAAAAAAAACACAAACAAACAAAAAAAGAAGGTGATTAAAGTCTTTAGTTTTGGTCTAATGAAAAAGAACTTGCAAATGTTTGCTACATGCCCCAAGATAACCAGATACAGTTTTCTAAATTAATTAATTAACTGAAAGTGGGGGTGGACAAAGAAGACCAGGTGTCTTCCTTGAGAAACTCCAGTTGTCAATTGAACTATTTGAATCTAGATTTCCAAATCTGAGGAAACAGCACAAGAGCATTATGGTGACTGAAGCCTGCAGACAGATAGAAGACATCAGACAGCAAACACAGAGGAAACACTTGTCATTGTAATACTTTTTCATCCACAGTCATATTTAGGTGTGGGCTAAGGGTGGTTCCCAGAAGATCTAGTATCCATTAACCAACCTGGCTGTCTCCTCTTGACCTGTGTGTTTTCCCATCCCAAATTCCACACTTCTTCTCCATTTATGGAAATCTCATACCTGGAAAAAGTGATATATGAAAAAAAAAATAATAATAATACAAAGTTTTTATATATCCAGTGATTACAAATCTAGTGTTTACTTCTGCCAAAGTGCAACACACATTAGGAAGTGGTGCCAATAAAGGAGCATTAGGTTTAGGTTGGACATTAGGAGGAAATTCTTCCCTGTGTGAGGGTGGTGAGACCCTGGCCCAGGTTGGCCAGAGAAGCTGTGGCTGCCCCATCCCTGGAAGTGTTCAAGACCAGGTTGGATGGGGCTTGGAGTAACCTGGTCTAGTGGGAGGTGTCCCTGCCCATGCAGGGGGGTTGGAACTAAGTGATCTTTAAGGTCCTTTCAAACCCAAACAATTCTGTGATTTTGTGATTCTGTGATCTTCTGACTCCAGAGTTGAGCCAGGAAAAGCTCACAGCCCAAATTCCTCCCATTCCGGATCTCCTGCTTTGCTGTGTGATTTCATAATGACCCTCCAAAGACTTAATCTGAGTGTAATGAGGCACGAATGGGATAAAGAATTAACAGTAAATCCCTCACCCACAGTGGAATAAAGTGATTAAAGAAATGTCCTTGGACCTTTGACTGTGCCTTATGGAACAACAGAAAGAACAATATTAAGCAACACCAACCACCCCAAAAACCTATATGAAATCAAAGCTGTGGTCCCCCCACCCCAAGTGATGGTTACAAAAGCAGCCTCCAAAGAGTTAAATTTGCACATATGTTATGGCTGTGTTCCTCTATTCCAAGCTCCTGCTCTGATTGAAGCACAATCCCAGAGGTCTGCAGGTCTGGATTTTATGGTGTCCATTAAAGTGTGGTAAGAGGTACATTCAAGTGGATGGCCAACTGGAGTGCTGCGGGTTGTGAGGGGTCTTCTGTGCCAGAAAACCCTCCCAAAAAGCACATCAACTTGACCAGGAGAGCTTCCTTTTAAAGGAAGGTGAACTTTCAAGCCACACAGTGATTTCTGGTTGACCAAAGAACCCTTGTGAGACCCAGATGAAAGGAATGAGAGAAAGCCAGACCCTCCTCCCTGCCACCCCTCTCCATCTTTGGCTATTTCTACTACTTCTTTGGGCTATTTTACTTTGATACGTGCCAAGCTAATCTCTGTGCACTTAAAAAACATGGGTACCCAGGCAAGGAATAAATAGATTTGTCTTTTCCTGGAGTAGAAAACTTCAGTGCTTGAGATGCCTTCTCATTTGTTTATTTGCATTTAAAGGAAAAAAAATCCAAAGGCTTAATAAATAAAGTGGAAAACAAAAGAAATCCACATTTCCCCTCCCTCAGCCTCTTACTCCACAGGAATCTAAAAATCCTCTAATATATGGACTAAGCCTCCACAGCTCATTGTCCCTCCTTTTCTCCCACATTGTTAGGGGGATTGTTAGAGGTCAGAGTACAGTCCTTGTGAGGATAAAACAGCTCACAAAAATTTAAGCCTGTGGCTAAACAAAATTTTGATTGACCAGCTCTCTCAAATCCTTATTGCTGCAAATGCCCAGAAGCACTGAAGTACTGTAGATGTAGGGATGCAGAAGACATTGGGGTGGATTTACAGGGGGAATAGAGACACTTGCCACCACCTAAGTTGTCCTCAGGGCCAGGAGGAGGAACGTTGGCTGGAAAGATGCAAGTTCAAGGTTTATCATAATGGGATCTTCTTCCAGCTGGTGAGAGGATGAGTTTGCTCCCAGAACAAGAGGTATGCTCTGAACATACTGCTGAGCACAAGGAGGACATGGAGCTGTTGGAGTCAGTCCAGAGGAGGGCCATAAAAATGATCAGTGGGACCTCTCCAATAAGAAAAGGCTGGGAGAGTTGGGTTTGTTCAGCCTGGAGAAGAGAAGGTTCTGGGGAGACCTTATTGGGGCCTTTCAAAACTTAAAGGGGGGGCTACAAAAAAGATGAGGACAAACTTTATAGCAGGGCCTATAGTGATAGGACAAGGGGTCAAGTCTTTTAAGTGAAAGAGGGGAGATTTAGACTAGATATTAGGAAGACTTTTTTTTTTTACAATGAGGGTGGTGAGACACTGGCACAGGTTGCCCAGAGAGGTGGTAGTTGCCCCATCCCTGAAACCATTCACAGTCAGGTTGGATGGGGCTCTGAGCAACCTGATTGAGTTGAAGATGTCCCTGCTCACTGCAGAGAGGCTGGACTAGAATGGCATCTTCCAACCTGAATTATAATTCTATGATGCCTTATCAGGATCTGGGACAAATTGATGAGGATAGACCCAATCAGGTCCTCACGAAAGGCTCAATGAACATGCCTCCAAACCAAGGCAAGCCAGGGAGCAGAACACCAGTCTCTTCAGCTGCAGTGCTCTCCTAGACAAGGCTGGGACTGGTGGTGCTCTGAAAGGCTAAAAAGAAAATCAACTACAGTTGCAACGCATGGCCTGAAAGGACAATATCCTTCTGGCCCCTGTGATAAGATGAGACCTTAACTCAAGAGCACTGATTACCCTGATGTTACTCCAGATGTTCTACGTGCTTTTAACATTCGCTTTATACTTTCTTATTCTGGGCCATCACTGTGTTATATTTTAAAAGTATTAAATCTCATTTTATATTCATTTCTGGCCATGAGCTCACTGCCTAGTGCCACATTCAGGCACCATGTGCTGAGCTTGCCCACTCAGATATCCATCACATTAGGCAGCACAGGACAATTTAAAGCCAAGCTAAGCCAATCCATGTCCTGGCTTAGTTTAACTCTGGATCTGAATTTCAAAATTAATCTCTTTACATCTTTGCAAACACCAAGTCAGCTGCATGCAGTCCAAGAGGGATATGCAAGTTTTACATTTCAGGATGGAAAAGCACATCCTTCCCCACGTGACCTGTCACATTTGGCCTGGAAAATTTGCTTTTCTCTGGGGAATCAAGTATTCATCTGTAGTCAGTTCATGATATAAAAATAGGTCAGATCTTGTTTCCCCCCAGGATTCTGGGATTTTTTTTCTTGTGCTGGAAAAACCCTCCATTGTATCCCAGGAAGCTGGGATTTCCCTGCATGTCTTGCAGGACGAGCATCCGCCTGTGCCCGCCAGCTTGCCTGGGCTGCTTGTCCCTAAAATTTTATCACTTGGGATGAGATGAAATTTGCTCTGCTGGCTGCAATCCACCCAGCAAACCCCAAAATTTCAGGGGGAGCATTCACGACCCGGGCAGCTCAGCACCCACACCCTTACTGGAGCTTCAGCAGTGTCAGTGGGATGCTGATCCATCCCCATCCCCTCCGTGGAGCGTCCATGTTGGCAAACAAGAGATTGACTGTTGCTAAGCTACACGGGTTGATGGGTGCAGTGGTGAATGCTGGGCTGTGCAAGCTCGGGTCCCTAATCTGGGGTGGGGGGGGGGTGGCAAGGGGGTGGTCTGCCAGTTGCCAAGCCCTGGGACACGCTGCTCACAGCAAGGTCGAGGTTGCAAACGCCGGCTGCTGCATCACGCTGCTGGGGCTTAAAAGCCAGTGTTACCCTGGGGATGGGCAGCATGAGAAAGCAGGCAAGGATGCTCAGAGATGTCTTTTAATATGATGAGGGCTTTAAAGAGCTTAGCCCCTTGCTGTAAAACCAAAATCAAATGCTGTTACGTAACTCCAAACCCCTCCAAAGCTTCAGACACATCCCTTGAAATTAAAAAAAGAGGAAAGATTTTAATCTGGAAAAAACCCCTCAGCCATCAAAGTATTTCACCTTAAAGAAAACAAACAACAAAATCCCTAATGGACAGCAGAATTTCAAGCAAAGCAAATAAAAATGACACCCTGAAGAGAGGCACTGTGCAGTACAGCTGAGCTGGGACCATTCACCTCCCCAGAGGTCATGGGTCAGAGCCCACCAACCACTGGGGCAGACCCCAGGTGCTTTGCCTGAAAGTTTCTTGCAGTGAGGGCTGGTTTTTGACTTCTGCTTTTCCCACCACTGCTACTCAGTGAGTAAAGCTTAATCAATACCTGTAATAAAGCTTCCAAGGCAGTAGGAGGGCAAGAGGCAGCTCAAAATTATCATTATAATGGGAGGATTGATTCTCCCTCCAGTAACTCAGCTCGGAGAGCCTCAGACTTCAGCTCACAAAACTGACCTTTGGTTTAGCTCCAGTTGTTTATGGCCTTGCCAGTGCAGACACGTGTGTGTCCCCCAGCTCACATCTGTCCTGCAGACACCTTCCAAGCATTAGCAGAGCAGGAACCAAGGCAAACAGCCCCAGGTCTTCCATCACCCCAGTGCCCCGAGGAATTTGTTTTCCAGGAAACTGGTGGTGTTAATGTTACATAAAGCCACACCATCTCCAGGTAGGTGCTTTCAAGACCAGGGCTTGGACTGGCTTTTGATCAAGGAAGAGGTGTTGTATTAGCCTGACCCAGGAAGGTTTATCTTAGTGCCTCCAAGCAGAGGATTTTTGGATTATTTCTTGTTGGAGATCATTTCCATGTTACAGGCTTTTACAGTGAGTGTTTTCTGTCTCCAGAGCAACTGCTACATCAGCACAGATCACACAGAACCTCCATTCATCACCTCTGGGGAAGGAGAACCAGCTTCCCTGGATAACTGGGCTCCTGGCTCTTCTGTCATGGCCACCAACACTGGGAGCAATTCACGTCTCTGGGCAAACCACTCTCAGCTGAATCCAGAGTGAAGAGCACCAGCAAGAAGTCTCCAGGCTTTTGTACAGAGATGAGGGATGATATTTGAATAGCACTTACTGTGTTTGATGAGGACTGGTGCTGTGTGGTGGAGAGATGTCCAAGCACATGCACAGACACACTCTGGGATGGTTTCAGACAAGTTTTGGTTTTCAATACAGTCTCTCAACACAGCATCACTGGCCTGGGGTGGGGTCAAGTCTTCTGCTCCTGCCAGTTTGTGCTGGGAGCAGCCACAGGTGCTACAAGGACTACCCAGGAGACCTTATCCTATGACCTGAATCTCTTCTTGTATTATTGACACAGCAGCTGCTGAGGGCTGTTCAGAAGTCTGAACAGGAAGTCTGTTTTATGTCCAATGGATGCAGAAGGCAACAGTGTCCTTAGCCAAGTGGACTATGGATGTCCTAAGTTGGTCATAGGGTCTGAAGAAGTTGTGGAATGCAGGATGGACACCATGCACCTTCTACCAAAGAAGGGAGAATCAAGAACAATTTCAGCTTCTGGAGCAATATGGTATTTTTTTTTTTAGGTTGAAATGTCCACCTAACCCAAGAAGTTGCTGGGATGGGAAAAAAATCAGCATCCACTGAGCACCAAGTGCTCCAGATTCTCCCTGTTCAGCTTCCTTGTGAAGACAGAAAAAACAAACAAACCAACCAAAAAACAGTCTCATGGATGAAAACTGCTGCAATTATCAAAGACCAGGTGTCAGCAAGGAAGCTGAGAATGGGCCTGTTTGCCCAAACAAATTCCCACCCCAGTAGCTGGTACTTCCAGGATGTTATTAGAGGTACCTTGAGCACCAACACCAATGCTTGACCTGCTTTTGTTCCATGTGTAATGGGGACAGGGACAAACAGGGATCACAAGATGCAGCAACACAGCAGAAGGTAGGAAAGAAGAGATAAATCTTTCCATGTCCAGGATGCAAAGGACTTGTCCAAACACAGATGCTTTGAGCCCTCCACACACCTGAGGGAGCTTATCCACTGCTCTCCAGGAGACACAAGGACTCCTGAAGCCCCAGATGATGGGCCTCGCTCAGCAGCCAGCACAGTAAGCAGAGAGCTTGTTTTAATGTCACAGTTTTGCCCCTGCTTCATGAGCCTGTGGTGAATTGTTCCCAGCAGCAGATTTAGACCCACCACTGTCTGGCAGGAGCCCGGCCACAAGCCCACGGAGGAGCAGCCAAGTTGAAATGAAGACAAAGCACTTGGAGGTTTTGATGGACGACAGGCAGAGCTGCCTTCAGTCTGAGCCACTTATACAATACACAAACAGAGACACAAATCAATGCAAAGTGTTTGAACTCCAGAAAGAGAGAAAAAATCAACACATCCATCACACTCAGACACACGTCCATTGGAGTCCAAATGCTGGCAGAGCTTTTTTATCAATGGCAGCAGCTGTATTAATACAAACTGGGATGTACATGTAACAGGGCATAAGGTCCTTCTTCCTCCCCTAAGAGGCAAACGCTTCCCAGGTGCCTTCAGCATCACCACTGGGACACACAAAGTCCTCCAATGCACCTTAAAGGAAAGGATTTAGCCCCACTTTAAAGGAATGGACACTGAGAGCTGACATTTGAGGAGAAGTAAGTTCAGGTTAGACTTTTGAAGCAGCTCAGAATTTGATAGAAAACAAATAAAATGGAAACAACACTACAGAAAAGGTAAACCAGCTAAAGGTTACACCAAAATCTGCCTGAGAGGAGCTCTTCTCCTGGCTGCTACGTGGGGTCTTGTCCCAGTGTGTTCCCTGGCAAAGTTGGTCAAATTGGAGAAAGAAATGGGATATTTCTGGGGCTGTGACCAGTCAGGCACTCCCAGCCTCCAAGTATTCCCTTCTAGATGGGGATGGAGAGTGGGTACCAAGCCTGCCCACAGACAACAGTATATCCTTCCTTTTTTTCTAGCTCTGCTGGGGTACAAAAGAGGCTCTCAGGGACCTTCTGTCCATCTGTCTGTGTCACCACTTCATTAAGGAGGTGGGCTGACTGAAGTGCATGTGTGACTATTAATGCAACAGTCTGAGGTTTATTAAACTCTGTTTAACACTGATCCTTTTCCAAGTCGTTCTGTTCAGTGATTAACATTGTTCAGGGTTTGGTTTTTTTGAGCATACAAATTAAGTATTAGCAGGATTCAAGAGAGGTTGGTTGTTCAGTTTCACCTGATACTGGGCACTTCTGCAGTACTGAGGGAGGTGGTTGTCTTCTCCCCAGCCTAGCTGTCTGAAACACCAGAGTGTTTTACAGCCTGCTAGTTCATCCAGGCTTAGCCATCCTCTCCCTGCTGCAAATTCACAAATAATCCATCCTAAGAAACAACTCTTGCACCAGTTTATTAAGCTTATTAAGACCACAGCTACCAGACACATCTAAGCATTTTGAAGAGCCTAAGTACAAGGAATAAATTCATAAAAGATAGATTTAAGGAGGAGGTACTTAACCCTGCAAAACATCTCCCTATGCACTGATGTGTGAGTCGTCTGGTGAGACTTCCCCACCTTGCAGAAGGTACTTAAGAAGCAGATGGAAACCAGTGTGCAGGTTCTGCTACCTCAAAACTCTGCCAGAGCACTCCATGCTGCCCACCCATTCCCAAATCTGAGTCCTGATTCCCCCCTGGTCACTATAACCCCAGCCTTCCCTTGCTCCACACCTTCATTATGAAGGCTCCGGGGAGACCTCAGAGCAGCCTTCCAATACCTGAAGGGGCTACAGGAAAGCTGGGGAGAGACTTTTGACAAGGGTTTATAGCAACAGGACAAGAGATAATGGATTAAAACTAGAAGAGGGGAGATTTGGATTAGGTATTAGGAAGAAATCCTTTAGTGTGAGGGTGGTGAGACACCAGCACAGGTTGCCCAGAGAAGCTGTGGCTGCCCCATCCCTGGAAGTGTCCAAGGTCAGGTTGGATGGGGCTTGGAGCAACCTGGTCTAGTGGGAGGTGTCCCTGCCCATGCAGGGGGGGGTTGGAACTAGATGAACTTTAAGGTCCTTTCCAACCCAAACCATTCTGTGATTCTAGGAGTCCCCAGTATCACATTTTATATGTGTCTTAAATTCTCAAATCGTTTTCACCCTTCCAGAATACTCAGATACTGACTAGAATAAATGTTTGCCTTTTTAACAAGAGCACACACAAGGGCTGACCGCTGGGGAGAGCCCAGCAGCTGTGAACAGATGTGCCCTTAGGTCAACCCAACCCCTGTTGTCATTCACCACCGCGACCCACCGCCCTGACAGGAACAGACACACAAAGCTACATCTATTATAGCAAACTAGACAGGGTCAGGGCACAGGATCAAACTCCAGCACACAATTACACATACTTTTAAGCTCCTGGCAGGCTGTCACAGCCTCAGACCACAACGAGCAGCCTCCAAGACACCGGCCAGACCTTGGAGGTCTACATGGGCCAAAGGACCCTTCCCAGAACACAGACTGGGTTTGGTCACCGTGTTTTGAAGAACAAGAAAATTTAAGCATGGGGACACAGCTGTGCCACGCTGTTTGTCAGGGCCAGTGAATGACCTCTGTCCCATGTTACTGATGACAATGACACAGACAAACAACCCTGCAACCTCTCCTTTGAAAAATGCCACCTCCCTGTAGAGTTCTCCTCACAGCAGGGCATCACTGGTGGTGGAAGTCATCCAGATGCATTTATAACAGAAGGGGGGGAAGAGGGTTGAAAGAGAAATGCTGCCTTCTGCATGGAAAGCAGAAACCCAGGTTGAGCACCATGAGCTCTAGCAGCTGGTAAGAGTGTGGCTCCTTGAGTCCTACTGTTCTGACCAGAGATCAGCTGGTGGCTGCACAGCTCCTGGCTGAGGACAAAGCCTTGCTCACCCTCATGACAGTTTAAGAAGAGCTGTAACAAATCCCCCTCTCCTGTCCCCCACCCCCACACCAAACCAACACCTTGCCATCTTCTTTTTACATACCATTTACAGTCTCTTTGTAGCAGTGGGAAGAAAGGAGGTCTCTTCATGGACTGGAGTAGCAAAGATCATTGCCACTATGATGGCTCAAGTAGGATGTGGACACACAGCAGCTGGAGAAAAGGAAAAATCAGTGGCAAGAGCTCAGTGTGACAAGTCTGTAGTTGGCCAGCATCCTCCATGCCACCAGACAGCCTTCCAAACAGACTGAGTGACCCAGCACACAGCCTCCTGACAGTCTTTGCAACTCTGTCAACTGCTGGACTCAGAAAGCCCCTGAGACCTGTGTGTGCTCTCAGGACATGCACTACACACAAAGGAATGAGAAGGAGCAATGGGGAGAGGAGGGATGGAGAGAAAGCAAGAGGTCCCATGGGCACACCATGGTTCTGGGGTGGAGAACACAGTGAGCCAAGAGGGTTGTATGCCTAAGTGGGCATGAGAGTGGCCCAGGGGGGACAAGGTGGCACTTGGAAAGGAAGGCAGCAAGCAGGCACAGAGAGGATTTTGGTGCAATGCTTTCTGGGGAAGCAGGGGGATAGGGGACCATGGGACATAGGCTGAGGGCTGAGGGAGTTGGGGTTGTTCAGCCTGAAGAAGACTCCAGGGGGGACCTTATAGTGACCTTCCAATACCTGAAAGGAGCCTATAAGAAGGCTGGGGAGGAGCTGTTCAGGAGGGCATGTAACAATAGGACAAAGGGGGATGGTTTCAAGCTAGAGAAGGGTGGATTTAGGTTGAACATTAGGAAAAAGTTGTTTAATATGAGGGTGGTGGATCACTGGAACAGGTTGCCTAAAGACGTGGTGGGGGCCCCATCCTTGGAAACATTCAAGATCAGGCTTAATGGGGCTCTGAAGCAATCTGGTCTTGTTGGAGATGTCCCTGCTTGGGGGGTTGGACTAGACGACCTTTAGAGGTAACTTCCAAGCCAAGACATTCTATGATTCTATGACATCTCTGGGGAGGAGAGCTGCCTGGCAGCCTGCACAGTGGGGTGGATGGGGCAGGTGTGATCATAGGGGGACATCTGCGGGGAGGCTGGGTGGGTATCCTGGCACTTGTATCTCCTTCTGCCATTCAAGCTGGCCAGACTTAGGGAAAAGAGTGAGCTGAGAGATTTTCACTATTCTGCTTGTTGCCATGGAAAATTCTTCCCTGGCATCCCAGCTCTGCTCATTATGGGGTGGCCATAGAGCCCCAGGAGAGGCTTAGCCCCTGGGGAGGGCATGGGGCATAAGCAGCAGAGAAGGGGTGGCCATGGCCCTCAAGGGTCTGCAAACAGGACAGGATCAAGCTGTGCACGCCTCAGCCATGGGGAATTGTGGGTCTATCCCTGTGTTAGCTCTGGCACTAAGTGGGAAGACTGGGAAGCCTCTGAAGAGCCTTGCAAGGACATCCTGGGGGGCAGGAGATGGAAGGGTGTCAGCCAGGGATGCTGCCAATCATTAAAAGGTCAGAAGAGAAATCCCTGTGGTCATTAACTCTGGAGTTACCCATGATGGGGAATCTGCTCCTGGAGACAGCTTGGAGGTGGCAAAAGCCACATTAACCACGTGTGTGCTTTTAGATTGATCCCCAGTAGTCCTCAAGGAAAACCAAGCCCACACTTGATTAGGATTCATATTTTGTAGGTGTTTGGCAGTCTTTTCAACATGTTTCAGGTTTTGTGTTTGTTTTGTTCTGCACAGTATTTGTTGTGGGCTTGTTGCTGTGTTTCACCAAACTGCAAGAAATACATAAACAGCAAATGGTCAAAGCAATATATCTTATATCTAAAAGAAGGCAAGCCAGATGGAGTTAATTAATGAAGATGTTGAGCAAGACAAGTTTCACTCCTATGCAAACAGGTTGTTCTCAGAAGCATCAATCTAATCCAGTAAACAGTTTGTGGGGGTGTAGGAAAACGCTGCTTTGTTCCTTCCTTTCCATTACAAAGAGCTGAGCAAAACTGTTGTTGTTGCTATTTAACCCTGGTGAGAGGTTTTGAATGAACAGCACCAAAAGGTAATTCTCTGCCTGCACTGGAGACTCCTGCAAGTCTTGATCCTGTTACAAAAAAAAAAAAAAAAAAAAAAAAAAAAAAAAAAAAAAAGCTTTCTGATCCTGTGGCAAAAGAGAGTTGAGGACCCAAAAGCAAAGTAAATGCTCAGAGACTGACAACGAGGGAGCTAATTGTGGGTAACAGTAACGAGGTGGACATCACTGCATACCAGAATGCATCCTGCCATAATCCTGATCTCTGTCAGATGATCATTCAGGATGTTATGTCAGAATTATTTTTATGCTACAAGATATTACCAGACACAAACTGTGATAAAGCCCCAAGTGACAACCCGTTCAATCACTCCGTGCTGCGATCCACTCCATAAGTCAGATTTACAGGCCAGCTTTATGCCACAGATCAGTGATCAATTATCTGGCAGATATTATTGCAGCAGTCTGGGATGCCAATAGCTGCCTGGCTGGCAAGAAAAGAGGAGCTGGTGGCCTTCTCCAGGACAGCATGGATGTACGGAGACCCATACATGGGCATATGCAATTCCCAGGAGCCACAGGGATGGGATCCCACCACTGTCAGCACCTACCAGCAGAGGGAAGGATGAGGTGCCAAGCTGGCTGGAGAGGAAGAAGCAAAGCAGAGCAATGGGATGGTTCCACATATATTTCAATCAGTCATCTGCAGAATGAGACATTGGGAGCAAAGCAGTGACTCAAGTCTTTTTCATGGAATCACAGAATAGTTTTGGTTGGAAAAGGCCTTTAACATAAGTCCAACCACTACCCCAGCACTGCCAAGGCCACCACTAACCCCTGTCCCCAGGCACCACATCTACACGGCTTTGAAATCCCTCCAGGGATGGGGACTCCACCACTGCCCTGGGCAGCCTGTGCCAGGGCCTGACAACCCTTTCAGGGAAGAAATTGTTCCTGACATCCAATCTAAACCTCCCTGGTGCAACTTGGTGCCATTTCCTCTTGTGCTATCAACTTATTACACAGGAGAAGAGACCAACACCCACCTCACTCCAACCCGCTTTCAGGTAGTTGTAGAGAGATGCATGTGTGTTCCCTTGCTGAACAGCCACCCTGACTCCAGAAACAAACCAGCTATCCTCAACTGTCAGATAACATGAAACTTCAGACCCAGAAATGGCATGAGATTTGCCCGTGTTACCCTCACACTTACTGTGACCAGGAAAGGTCAAAATTGTTTTTAAAACCACTAATATCCTGCCTGTGCTGCAGAGGAGACATCTCCCCAGCTTCCTCAAGCTGCAGCAAGCTTTCAAACCAAATGGATCAATAATAGCTTTTAAAAATTAGCATCAAGAAATGAAAGGCTTGGCATTGCACATCCACTTAGGTAGCTGTAACTACAGCAAATTAACATGAAACTGAAGTCAGTCCCAAATGAAGGCACGTCTCTGAGACGCTGGAGCCTGAAATGGCCTTTATGATGTAAATTTATATTAAGTACCAGCAATCTTTTGTGTTTCCTTCTTTAGCATTTTACTTTCACTTGGCTTCTTTCCGAGTCTATTTTAACAGGAGATTTCCTAGACGTGGGGACAAAGCTGCTGTCAATCATGTTTCTATTTATGCTTGCTGAGGATGCTGATGGTCATCTGAAACCTCAGACAGGGTCTGCTTAACAAGGGTGAGTGTGTTCAGGGTGGGGGTTGGAAATCTCTCCGCTCTGACTTCCTAGCCTGGGGACTGTGGTCCCTATTGGGAGCACGTGGCACGACCCAGATGGGGTCTGATGGGCTTTTTGGTTCCTCAACAGCCATTCTTTTATGGCCTTGACAAAACAACACACCCATCAGAAAGATGACATTGGGACACAGAAAGCACAAGGACCTCAGCCTCAGTTTCCCAGCCTTGCTTCATCCCCATTTCCTATAATCCCCGTGATGAGCCTTGTTTCCCCACAGCTCCAGCAGCTCCCTGCCAAGGTCAGCTGGAGGAAACCACTGAAGACAACTTTCAGTGAAAGAGAGATTTGAAACAAGCCTAAACACAACACAGGATTAGCCAGACATCACATCCAGACCTTAATTTCTCCTGGACCAAGGTGCCCACAGAAACAGTCATGGGGTAACCCTTGACTCAGCAGGGAGAGGGCAGACACTTTATTTTCCAGCCCGTGGCCACCAGCCGTGCACTGAACCACAAAGACATTTTCCAGCAGCAAAACACTATCTGCAAAGTCTTTGCCCTTTGCCAAACCTCTTATGGGGACAAACCTTTTAGCAGGGCCTGTAGTGATAGGACAAGGAGAATGGTTTCTAGCTGAAAGAGAGGAGATCTAGACTAGATATTAGAAAGACATTTATCACAATGAGGGTGGTGAGACACTGGCCCAGGCTGCCCAGAGATGTGGTAGATGCCCCATCCCTGGAACCATTCAAGGTCAGGTTGGATAGGGCTCTGAGCGACCTGATCTAGTTGAAAATGTCCCTGTTCACTGCAGAGGGCTTGGACTAGATGACCATTAAAGGCTTCTTCCAACCCAAACCACTTTGTAATTCTATGATGCCTCCACCACCAGTCTCTGCCTTGCCCCTTTAACAAAACCCAGACGGATAGAAGGGCCAAGACCAGCCCCACTGGGCGATGCAAGACCTGCAGATCTGTTACCAAATACACTTGACATTAGAACAATAAAGAGCTTTGCTTTAATTTCATTACCAGGAGGGAAACCAGCATGCTGTCCATGCAGAGAGCTATGATAGAGATGTCTGGCTTGTGCTCTTGCTTCTTGTGCTGCTGCTGTGGAAGAAAAAAACTAGATGCCCATTCATTGCATCTGGAGCTGGTCCCACCTCCACTCATCGATTTCAGTGGCCCAGAGGTACCCAAAGCATTGCTGAGGATCTAGGCCTGGCTGTGTCAGGATCTCTGCTCCTGTCAAAAGGGAATGACTGTGCTATCTGTGGGCTTTAGGGTCTGGGAGGCTTAGCTCCAGCATGAAAAATGATCTGCATTTCAATAACCCACAGCAGGAGCAACCAAGGGAAAAGAGGTTGATCAAGAATGGTTTGAAGTTGGATGAGCAGATGCTTAATACAAGGGGGAAGGAGGGTGGGAGGTGTCCTCTTTCCAGTCACCATTCAAAACCTGTCTGTGGCTTGTTGACACAAGGAAACTGCATCCAGACATCACCCTGCCGCTTCCCTTGCTTATTGTGGGGTGAATCAGGGCTTTTCTGACTGCAAAATACTCAGGCCAAGTGCAAAGGGCATTTCAGTCTCCACAGGGACAAGCTTTGGGACACTGCCACTTCTGTTCTGTTCCCCCAGGAGTGAACAGCAAAATGCAGCCAGTGTCTCCCTGAAGGACCAGACTGACCTCATCAGCAGAGCCCTTCCTGGTCTGACAGCAGCCTCCTGGTCTTGATGCTCCAGGAGCACTCAGCAGGGCTTTCCACACCAAAAACCTCATGGTGACATTTCAGAGTCTTGGACACTGGATAATGGTGCATACAGCCACCAACTCCCATCTGCTTCACCATCAAAGGGTTTGGGAAAGGATCTCCGAAGGACTTTTTGTTCATCTTGATAATTTTCTTTGATGCAAAGCAAGTGCTGAGAGAGTGGTGAGCACTGACTGCCTTACTCCCACAGGACACCAGAATGGGGCAAAGTCCCCAGAGTGACACAGGAGCTCAACCACCTCCTTGCTTTAGGTTGTGAGTGAGTCTCTTTGGCCTCAGAAAGCATGTCCTTCACCCTGCCACACCCTCATCAGTGCATGGCCTGTTGGACAGGACCCATGGCACACAATAAGTAGACAAACACACCAAGGAGCAGCATGGATAAACCTTCCTAAAAGGTGAAGGCAGCCTCCATATCTTCACTGGAGTACAAACAGGAGACAGCAATCCTGCAGGAGCAGCAAACTGGGTGCTCAACATCACCTACACTGGCCTGTTCCCTTCCCACTAGCACAGTCCATGCAACAGAGGCCAAGGTGGGCAGGATCCCTGTGCATCAAGTTTTAACGTACCTCAGAAGATGAGAAGTCATGGATTTACCTTCTGTGACAAAGAGTTCTGTACTGAGGTTGGGTCTACTGGTCATCCTCAACCATCTGTCAGCAGGACAATGACCCCATTATTTTGGGAATAATCCAGCACAGGGCAATTTACTCTGAAGGCTGTTGAGGTCCCCTCTGGCCTTCTTAAGATTGTGTTACTGCTTCTTCTGAAATAGCTTCTGCCATTGGATGATATTCACCTGCCCTCAGCTCTCTACATCAGAGAACATCATTCAGGGTCCCTCAGGATCAATGGGGAGAGGGAACACATGCAGAAGCAGTTCACATAAAACCAGTAGGTGGGATGAAGCACCTTTGGGATAAAACACCCTTTTTAATCAATGAGAGAGAGAAATTCCCTTGGATTAGAAGCTCACAGGGCTCTTAGATATCCAATATTGCCAAGATGAGCCCCCATCTTGGATAAGGGATCAGATCAGAAGGATTACAGGTCTCCCATGGTCTGATTGGTGCAGAAACAAAGGGAAAGGCTTTGTGTGTAGAACCATCTCCCCTTCCCCCCAGTGAAGGTAGAGTCACAGGGGCTGCCTGCACCCGTGCCAGCTCCTACCTGCATGCTGCTGCAGAGCCCTCAGCCCTGGTCATAGAATCATGGAATCATAGAATGTGTGATGTTGGAAGGGACCTTTAAAGGTCCTTCCTGCACACTCAGTCTTACACACAACGAAAGTGTGGCGAGTTGCAAGGTGGGAAAACATCATGGTTTATAGTGGGTTTTTTAAGTTATGGAGTAAAAAAGAAAAGTCAAGTTTAGGGACACAATTCCAGGACGTGACCACCTCCTCCTGCCCACGTTCCTCTCCACAAGCAGGCACCATTCTCTGCAGTGACAAACCCAGCTTTTGAAAACACCTTCCAAAGTGTCAGAAACCTTTGTACTAACTAAAGGGTTCTGGGCAACCAGGACACAGGGCTAGGAGAGCCCTCGGACAGGGCAGCTGAGACAAGCAGAGCTTGTAATTATGTACTTGGCTAATGAGCCTGGATCTCCCAAGTGTGTCAGAGTTGTCCCGTAGCCATGGCCCCAAAGGCAGAGCACAAAAATGGTATTTTCCCAGAAGGCTGGGAACAAAGAACCTTTTCCCTTCAAAACCTGCTCCTCTGATGCTTCCTGTGGTAACACTGAGGCCATTTTGGGCCTTGTTGCAGGATCACAAGAACTCTGCAGGGATGGGGAACATCTTAGCACGCCCGGGGAGCATGGGGGAGCTGGACTGCAGGACCCCACATCACCACATTCCTACTGCTCTTCCTAGGATGGGAACACAACAAAGAAATTTGATTTTGTTCTTTTTCCCTCCTCCGAGACCCTCTGCAGAGAAGGGCGTGAAATGAAAGCAGGTTAGAGAGAATTTCACTGGCAATATTTCATGCTGCCCCTAGTCTGTTTGCTCCTGCTGAGTATTCCCAGCCTGAATATTGAGCAACCTGAGCTTCAACACCCACATGGAGGTGATGGATTGCTGCTGAATGCAGGCTGAAGGTTTAAGCCAACAATTACTTTTCTCTGAAGACTTTTTCCCCACTAGAAACTGGGGAGCAAAACACCTTAGAATTGTGTTTATGAGCAATGCTGCCTCCTGCACAGTAACTGGAATTTTTAAGGGATGCTGGGTTATGAATGGCTCTCATTACTGGGGGAAAAATGCCCAGTGCCATGTTGGTGTTTTTTTCCACATGAGCCCACTGTATGTGCAGGGATTAATCGCCACTTTTAAGGAGGACCAGAGCTGAAATGATTAACTTCTGAGCAGAAACCTGATTTTAAAATGAAGGAGCCCACTTGAAGCCTGCCTGGAAGTCCAGACCCCTCTCCTTCCCCCTCCTTTCCTGTGGTGAGGAGGAAATGAGCCTCCCCAGAGACAGCCCAGATGGACCTTGGCAAAATGGATGTCTGAAATCCCGTAAATCAAGTGGTGGGTAACTTCTGTCTGGGGGAAGGGATGGCTTAAGAACTGGAGACAGAGTCAAGGGGTGAGAATCAGGAGAAGAGGGGCTGAAGATACCTCCAGGGGCAGAACATCAGTTTGGTGTTTCTGCTGTTTGTTTTGAAGTTGTTGGATGTCAAACCTTGCCACATTGTACATCATCCTAAAAAAAAAAAATAAGGGAAAAAATAAAAAGGCAACACCCCAACCCTATCACATTAAACAAATTTAATAATAAAAGCTTGGCTTGACTTGATGGATATGAACTTACCAGAGGCAACTTTTGGAGGATCCCCTTGCCTGCCTTCAGCACCTTGAGTAGGTGAACTGCATTACTACAGGCTGAGGTCCAAGGAAACAAAGTGAGTGGCACATGGTTCCACAGTGCATCAGGGACAGCAATGACAACATTTTAATAGTCTGATATTTTTAAATGAAGCTGGGGAAAGTGGTTATTTGGGCATTGCTGTCTCACACCTGCTGAGCCCAGAGGCAGAGCTGCTGACCTCCTTCAGCTTTCCAACAAACCATGGGTGTCCCAGGGAATTGACAGTGACCACACACCTTGTGCCTCCAGGACAAATCAAACACAATTCCCTAGTTCAGCTTATCAAGAGAGAAAATCAAAAAAGAAAGGAGAGTAACACACACAGAGCCCAGGCTAGATTAAAAGTTGCATGCCCACACTTTCTCTCCTCCAATGCCTACAGAGCATTTTTCAGCCTAGCATAGTTATTTCCATCAGGCTGGGGAAACAGAGGCATGAAAAATCTGAATGTTACACCCAGCAATACTCAAAATAGAAACCACATACCAAGAGGAAAATTTTTCACAATGAGAACAACCAGTCATTGGAATTACCTCCCCAGGAAGTAGTGGATCACCCAACATAGGACACTTCTAAGTTTCAGCTGGAAAGGGTGCTGGGTCATCTTGTCTAGACTGTGCTTTTGCCAAGAAATGTTGGACCAGATGATCCTTGAGGTCCCTTTCAACTTGGTATTCTGTGATGCCTCAGTCAACCCCAGGGAGCACTTGGCATCCTTCGGATGGACCAGAATGGTTCAGCTGGCTGTTTCCACTCACAACCTCCTGGGGAAGTAAGGTGAGTGAGACCCCTTGACTTGATACCCACCATCTCAGCTTGTGCACGGGGTCCTCTCAGACCTGTAGGAACCTCAGACCTAGCTGGATGGCATAACAAAGATGATATGAAAGACCAGCAGCTCGAAAAGGCCAACCTCAGGTAGCAGGAGGTGTAATACAGCAAGAAGCATTGTCTCTCCAGGAACCCTGAGTCACCAAGGTTTGATCCACAGGGGTTTATTGTGCTATTTGGTTTCTTGGTAACAGCAGACCAAGCTGCAGCAGCAGCAATCAGCTTCGTTCCAAACCCCCAGAACTGCCTCCACGTCAAATAAAAAAGCTTCCATTTAAAGAAAAAAAAAAACACAACACAACAGCCAACAAGGCAAGGCTTGATAGTAATTCATACCACCACCATTTTACAGGCTCCCTAATGGGCACCCTCTCCATTCAAGGCAAACTGACAGGGTGTGCATGAATGATGCTGCTCCAGCCCGTGCTGCAAGGGCAGCGCGCGGGTCGATCGGCAGAGCCCGGATCGCACCCGGCTGATGGGACCACTAGCAGCAGCCACACATTAGCCATCCTTGAGAGCCTGAAGTGCATTCACAACCCTCTCTTCTTTTACTGGAGGCTAGTCAATACTCTTTTGCTGTTGGCACCCTGTCTGCCCCCCTCACCTCCTCTCTGCTGCGGCTTTCCCCCAAACCTGCAAGAAGAAATAACAGCGCGTGTTTGCTGCTGCGCTCCCTTTGCTGCTCCTCCCACCAAACTGGGACCACAGAACAGGAGCTGGGAGATTTTCTTCCTATTTGGTGCTAAAGAAGGAAGGATTTTGCTTACTAAGCCTGAGTGGTACAGTTTCATAGAATCATAGAATCGTGTTGGGTTGGAAGGGACCTTTAAAGGTCATCTAGTCCAACCCCCCCTGCAGTGAGCAGGGACATCTTCAACCAGATCAGGTTGCTCAGAGCCCCATCAAGCCTGACCTTGAATGCCTCCAGGGATGGGGCCTCCACCACCTCACTGGGCAACCTGTTCCAGTGTTTCACCACCCTCATAGTCAAGAACTAATGTCTTTCTAACGTTTATCTGCTCTGGCCTCAGCTCATACATTCCACACTCAGCATTTCTCCACCGCTCCACATTAGTCCAACAACAGCAGCAGGATCAGCTTCTAAGGTGTAAAAACACAAATATATGTGATGTGCTCTGTTCCTGTTGTCTTTTTTGCACACCTGGAGCTGTATTTGGATCTGGTTCACAGGCTTCTCCCTGCAAAGGTGATTTTTTTTCAGGCAAAGATTTTAATTTGTCCACCTGACTCCAGGAGTGGGAACCTTAAGCAAAAATGAAGAGATGGGGAGACCTTTCTCTACCCATAAGCACTTGCTTGCTATCAGTCAGACCTCACTCACCTCTGCAAATACCTCCTTCATAAAACATTAGGCTTGGCTACTTCAAGGCAGCTACAGTGGAATATAGATTTCTTGTTTGCTTGCTTGTTAAGAAGAGTCTGATTAGGAGACATTCCAGCTGATTTTGACCTTTTCAAAACAGCTTGAGTGTTAATAATAATAAAACAGAGAGGGGGGAAAAAAGCTTCACTATCTGACCTAAGAAGCAGGGGAAAGATTCAGTAAATTCTCATGGGCAATCTAGCAAAAATGGTTCCTGTCCATTAAAGGGGCTTCAGAACCTCATCTCCATGCCCCCACTATACTTCACCAACTAAACCCTTTGCAGAACCAAACCCCAGTACCACAAAGAAACTTCTGAACATCTTGGCAAGGAGATGATCTGGCTTAAGGAAAGTGAGAATTTCTTGATAGCAGGTTTTACGGACCAGGGAAGCGGACACCAACATCTGCCAAGTCCCTTCCAGCCCCATGGTTTCTACATAAGCAACAGAGGAACATGAAGAACCTGCTTAGCCAGCAGTTTACTTGGGAATTTGATCAGCTTCTTGTTGCTCCAATGCCACCTCCCAAATGAATGCTGGTGGTTTGATCTGTGCTGTCACCCTCACTTTGAGATGAGGACAGCTGCTCTGGCCCTATCCACCCACGGGACTCGTCCAGGAAGGAGGGATGCTTTTCCTGCTTAGGGTGGTCAGAAAATAACTGAGGTTTCATATGGCAGCTGAATAGAAAATACGCATCTCTGGTTGCCAACGTGCACTTCAATCTGGTAGAAATTTCTCCATTAAACCACCAAGGCAGCCCAAGGCTGAAGGGATGTCCAGAATCTACTACAGGGAGTGGTGGAACAACCCTCATCTCCCAAGAGCAGCAATGCCATGGGGACTCTTCAAAATGATTCCCTGGCACCGTCCCCAACAGTCTTAACAGTACGTAACATTTTTGTAATAAATACATCATGGCTGGGCCACCTGCTGCCTTCAGTCTTCTTCTGATGACAGCACAAGCACTTTTGGATGTCACTGGAAGATGGCTCAGAAGTGTTCAGGCACAAGACCTCTGACAAGTAGAACTTTTGGGGTTATTTTTCCTCCAAACCATCCCATTCTTAGCTAAGGAGGTGATTCTCCCCCTCTACTCCACTCTCGTGAGACCCCACCTGTAGTACCGTGTCCATTTATGGAGCCTCCAACACAGGAAGGACATGGAGCTGTTGGAGCAAGTCCAGAGGAGGCCACAAAGATGATGAGAAGGCTGGAGCAGCTCTGCACTGGAGACAGGCTGAGTTGGGGTTGTTCAGTGTGGAGAAGGCTCTGGGGAGACCTTAGAGCCCCTTCCAGTACCTGAAGGGTCTCCAGGGGCTCCAAGAAAGCTGAGTAGGGACTTTTTACAAGGGCAGGGAGTGATGGCACGAGGTGTAGTGGATTAAAACTGGAAGAGGGGAGATGTAGGTTAGACATTAGGGGGAAATTCTTCACTGTGAGGGAGCTGAGACACTGGAACAGGTTGCCCAGAGAAGCTGTGGAAGCCCCATCCCTGGAAGTGTTCAAGGACAGGCTGTATTGGAGCAACCTGGTCTAGCGGGAGGTGTCCCTGCCCATGGCAGGGGGTTGGACCTAGATGATCTTTACGGTTCCTTCCAACCCAAACCAGTCTGTGATTCATTCTCCATGTCAGATATTCCTTCCCGTGCAGGAGAGAGAAGGGTTAACCTGGCAGGGGGGCTGCTGCAGCTCTGCAATTCAAGGTGCTCCCCTCCAGCCAGCACAGTGGCTGAGTGTTCTCTTTGCAGCAGTTATTGGCTTGAGAGAATCAAACTAATTACTTTAGTAATTACCAAACTAATTACCTCTCTAATTACTGTACCTCTTTGTTCACATGGAGCTGACATTCTTGCAGAGGAGCCCTGGCTCAGTGCCCCATGCTCTTTGGGAACCTGCCTGGCTTTTTCACAATGACTTGAAGATTCGGGTCCTTTTCACAATATTTTTAGGATGTCTCCCTCTTCCACAGGAAGGGGTAGATGCTGACCAAGCTCCTTGGCTGGTGCAGGTGAGTTTTCATTGCATTGACTGCTTTGCTGCCAGGCAGACTGTGGAAGGGCACAGTAGCTTTGCTCCACATAGGTTTCTCTGGTGGGAATCTCCTCAGCACTGTGCTGTGGGATCATCACCACACTGATGATCAAACTAGAGACCTGCTTTCCTCCAGGCCCTACTTGATAACTGCTCCCTCCCATGGGAACAGCAGCTGAGAGCAAACAGGAAGGTGACTTGAGATGACAGATGTTCCTCCCCAACACAGAGCTGAAAGCAGCAGGGTGTTCACCCAGCAAAACCCAATGTGAACATCAATGTCAACCCACATCCCCTCCCCAGGCTTACTCCCTCTTCGTTTTCCAGACCTCTGCTTGCATCTTGCCTTGGGCTCTCAAGCCAGGGTCTTGTTTTCACTCACTGCTCTCCTGAACTCCAGTGTGACAGTGGGTCCTTAGCCCTGAAAACAGCCCCCAGCTCCTTAAGTGAGACTCCTTGTTCTTAAAGCTCAAACACAAAGGGTCTCATTAAAGCTGATCATGACCTGTGGATGACTTTGCATGAAGAGGTGTTCGAGCTTGACCACAGGAAGGACTCTCATGGCTGTAGGATGGATGCCCACATTGCGTATGACCTCTTTTCCTCCCTCCTTCTATGGTCTTCTCTTTTGTCTTCAACAAACTTCCAAAACACGGTGTCAGCTCAACACAAACATTTGCAAATGATTAACTGACCAGCTTACAAAATTCAGTTCTGCAACCATTTGCCCACAGGTGAGAAGACACCAAAATCCAAATCCTTATCTAAGTGCCAACACCCACCTTGTGATAAAATAGCATTTACTATGGGCAGGTGAGCTTCAATGTGGTATCAATTGGCATGGGACAAGTGCCTGATGATCTTTGGGTCCCACAGATGAGATTGGGCATGCTGGGAAAATGACTTGGGATCGCTCTGCTGTCTCTGTCCCTGCAATTTCATGGAATCACAGACTGGCTTGTGTTGGAAGGGACTTTCAAGGTCATCTAGTTCCAACCCCCCTGCACAGGCAGGGACACTTCCCACTAGATCAGGTTGCTCCAAGCCCCGTCCAACCTGGCCTTGAACATTTCCAAGGATGAGGCAGAGATTTGGGAAGCACGGGTACCTCATTGTGTCCTGGCAGTACCTACTGTGATGAACAGCTGGTTCTGGTTAAGGCTCTCGAGGTGCTCCTAAATGCACATAAAGCAAAAAAGAAATCATTGTTTTGCCTTGCCCAAGCCCAAAGAGCATTCAAAGCTGGAGGGAAGACCTTGCAACAGTTTGCAGAGAAAAATGTTGTCTAGAATTTCTGGTACTCTGGAAAGGAAAACAAAAGAGATAGAAAAGGGAAAGGCTCCCCCTCCTATTACTTCTTCAGCTTGAGAGATGACATGTAACTCCATCAGCCAGAGCCCACTTGAAACTCCACTCACCTCTTTAGATTCTCTCAAAAAGGGCAAAGGATCTAAAGGAGAACAAAGCAGTGGCCACCTGAGCTGTACAATTAAACCCAACCCGTAGCCATCTCCATAGAAAAGCTAATTCCAAATAGCTGCTTAAACTGTAATGCAGGGATATCCAACAGGTGGAAAAAACCAAACCCAACTCTGCGGAGTTAAGTGATCTGTCTCAGGGACACACAACTCCTGAGGAAAGGAAGTCTAGTGTTTGGAAGAGTCTAACACTGGTAAATTACATGAGAGTAGGATAACAGTGATTCTTTTGACACCACTGCAAGACTTGAGATTTTTCTTCCACAGACATTGAGCAAAAAACAATGAAAAGCTTTTATTTAGAATCATAGAGTATGCTGAGTTGGAAGGGACCCATCAGGATCAACTCCTGTCCCTGTGTAGGGCACCCCAAGAATCACACCATGTGCCTGAGAGCATCATCCAAACGTTTCTTGAACTCAGGCAGGCTTGGTGCTGTGACCACTTCCCTGGGGAGCTTGTTCCAGTGCTCAGCCACCCTCTGGGTGAAAAACCTTTCCCTGATAGCCAACCTAAACCTCCTCTGATTCAGCTTCCTGCCATTTCCCTGAGTCCTGTCACTGGTCACAGGAGTGAAGAGATCAGGACCTGCCCCATCTCTTCCCCTGGTGAGGAAGCCACAGACTGCAGTGAGGTCACCCCTCAGCCTCCTCTTCTCCAAGCTGAATAATCCAAGTGACCTCAGCTGCTCCTTACAAGTCATCCCTTCCAGACCCTTCACCATCCTCGAGGCTCTCCTTCGGACACTCTCCAACAGCTTGCTGTCCTTTTTATATTGTGGTGCCCAAAATTAGCTGATACAATACTGATAACTGCTTTTTACATGTAAAACCCTAGGTAAAATTGCTCTCTGTTTACAGCTGATCAGAGCTTGGGAATGACCAACAAGAACATCTGTAATTATTCTCTACTGTGGGTAGAGAGTGTCGTGTCTTCACCTATCATCCCTGGACAACATCATCCTTATAGAACATCATTCCTATCACCCCTTCTGAGATCAGGATCCGTTAAGCTGAGTTCAAATTCTCAGTTTGGCAGTGAGCAATCTTTGAGAGATCTGGTTATTTTTCATGAGAAGCAAGGAGACCTCCCCACACATCTTCCATTCTAAAAAAAAAAAAAAAAAAAGGAAAAATTGGAAGTTCAAAGATTTTCAACCTTGAAATGCAGCTATAAGGTTAAATCTTGGCTGGAAGGACACTGTCCAGAATAGACTGGACAAGACCCAGCATTTTTTCTCCTTCTCCCCAGTACCATAGGCAGTGAGCTGCAGACACACACTCCTTTGCTTGTGCTTCTTCAAATCCTATGAACCTTGTTTTTCTTAATTGTTTTAAATATCATTAGCCCAGTTTCAAAACAAAAAGATGGCAAATGTCTTTATTTTAGGCAGACCTACTGCTTCCTTGAGCAGAAATGTCCAACATCACCTCTCAACTCTGTTTTGAAAAGAACAGTGCCCTGCTTGACATCCATACCAGCACGTGAGGAGAAGGAAGAAGACAAAGACTGACTTTAAAGGCAAAAATTGTCCACAACATGGACAATTTAAAGTCTACACCTTGTTTGTTGCAATCATCATCCCTTGAGCTCAAGCAACACATGCTAAAGATGCCACTACTGGTGATACAGAAGATGTTTAAAGAACACAACATCTCAAATGAAGCCTGAAACACAGTTGGAACAGAGCAAGCAAGACTGACTCCCATTGCTCAAGGCTGTCAGGATCGAAAACCAATAAACATTTGGCAATAACAGAGACCTTCCTTCCCGACATAGCTCTTTTCCTGATTTTACAGAATCATCTGGCCTTAAAAACGTCTGCTTTTCCTCTATGCTGCATTTTGCTGCCAAGTCTAAGTCTGGCAAGGATGGATTTGCCAGCTTCTTGGCTCTCTGTTACAAAAGAGAACATTATAAAGGAGAATTTGTGAGTTAGCTGATTTGTAAACACTACAGCAAGGCACCATGTGAACGTGTCACTTACGTCCCTATTATTTCTCTCAAGCAGTTTACCTGGCACCTCACACTGAACTCCAGGATCTTCCTCTCCTACTGATATTACAGTTGCTTCACCTGTGAAAAAATCTCAGCTTCTTTTTGTAGAAAAAAATAGAATCCTTAATTAAACGGTACACACAAAACATCCTGATAATTAGAATAGGAGAGGCACGGGCAATATTTTGAATATAAATGAGATCTGCAGGTGCACTTGCAGTTGCAGAGTAGGATGCAATGTAGCCAATTAGAGAAACACAACAGGCAAACAAATAGCAGAAGGCTCTAGACACATTGCTTATTTGACACTATTATTATTGTGCAAGAAAATATTTGCTAAGATTGCTTGGTAAGATGAACGCTGGAGTCGCTACCTGAAGAGAAACAATTACATGGAACAGGGTACTTGCAGAAGGACAGTTTGCAGGTTTGGGCTCAGCATGTCCTTTCATTCACAAGTACCTCCCAAGAAGGAAACTGGTGGTGCATGAATCACAGCACATTATCACGTGGGATCCTTTTAGGTTGCTGTGATGGAAAACAGTCCCATGTAAGTACCATTCCTGAAAACAAGGCTGGTTATGCAGAGAAGTCTATGCTTCAAAGCTTCAGCAATAACATCTGCTGGAAAAACATGATTGACTGAGGAGAGGGAACACCATCCACCTCTGAGAAGTGGAAAGAGAGACAGACTGAAACGTCAATCTTGTGCATAAAATAGATTTATTGTTGGCATATTTGTCAGTACCTGATAGGAGCGAGGAGCACGACAGAATCATCTCACGTAAATAAAGGCCATGTTACAACTTAAGTGTTGGATCATTAACATCATTCCAGCAGAAGGCCTGGAGAGAGACTTCATTAAGTTACACAATTTGTGAAATAAGTTAAAGCTCAATTTAGGTCATTATAGGTTGTAGAGAAAACTGTACTACGAGCAACAAATACAGGCTGTGGAGTGAGGAGCAGCCTGTGGGCTGACTTGCCCACGAAGTGCCACCAGGTCCTGGCACACCAAGTGTTACATACCCATGCCTCTGACAGTGAGAAGTTGTTCAGGAGATTCTACAATGAAATAGCAGCATTTGAAGGATATTTCCCTTTTCTAAGGTCAGTGAAAGGTTCTTTTCTTTTCTTTTCTTCAATCACCAATAAGTGGATTTTACTAAGACTGAACAGTATCTTCGGCTGGACGATTTCTGATGCAATAAGATACAGGTCTTGGCTTTCCAAATGGTCACACTGATTGAGCTGTGAATGCTGCTGCTCCTCAAATGGCTCTTCCAGTTCTTCTCTTTATTGGTCTGCCCTGTAAATGGGCTGTCATATCATTCTGGGGAAAAAAATGCTCTTCTGCTGAAATTAGAGTTGATGGTCTTGTGCTTGATTCGGACAATGCCTTTATCCTCCTCTGCCAAGCATGCTCTGCTAAGAGAACAGGGAGGGGTGAGGAGTTGGGAGAGAGAGAGAAAAACATATTTCAGTAACTCAAAGTTACTCTGGAGGCTCCCTGAAGTTTGGCTACAATTCCTTCCCAGGATTTGCAGTTTTAAAAATAAGAAATATAGAAAAAACCCCAGTGTCAACACAGACATCATCACAGAGCCAAGTCACAGCAGCACAATGAAGCCATCTGAGGACCCTTCAAGCCAACCAATTGGAGGCCTGAAGAGCTGACGTCATCATAGAATCATAGAATGGTGAAGGTTGGAAGGGACTCTAAAGATCATCAGGTTCCAACCCCCCTGCTATGAGCAGGGACACCTCCCACCAGACCAGGCTGCACAAGCCTCATCCAACCTGGCCTTGAACACCTCCAGGGAGGGGGCAGCCACAGCCTCCCTGGGCAACCTGTTCCAGTGCCTTCCTACCCTCATGGTGAAGGATTTCTTCCTGATGTTTTACCTAAATCTCCCCTCTGTCAGTTGAAAACCATTCCCCCTTGTCCTGTCACTGCCCTCTCTGGTGAAAAGTCCCTTCCCAGCTTTCCTGGAGCCCCATCAGGTACCTCCTTCCTGTGTTCTGAGTCATAATCAAAATCTCTATAGTCTGAACATGTTGCACTGACCTTGCACTTCATTAATCACCTCCTGTGCAGAGTCAGGCCACCAAGAGCATTAAGTGCAAATCTGTCAAGTAGTCCAAGAGTTATTCCTCCTACCACACCAGAGAGCTTTGCCATCAAGGTCTTGACTCTTCAGAGAGGTCCCTGGCCTCTACCATGAAAATACAGACTTGCGAGGACGGAGTGTAGGGCTCTACTAAGAACTTATTTCTGCCATGATCTAGAAATAAAGGGTCTGCAGAAATGAGCTCAGGTATGGATACTACTTGTCTAGATCAATAAGGAGAACAGAAAGAAGGATCTCATAGGACACTGACAGGGCAGGCAGTAAAACCATGCTGGAGGCCACCTATGTTCACTGGAGGACTATGATGCTGACCAAGGCAAACTATTGTTCTTGCCTACATAATCTATAAAATAGGGAAGACAGTAATTATGAGTCTCCTTGTAAGAACTGGTAGGAAGGGATTTGCTAATTTTTAGGGCTTATGTTAGGAGCAAGCCCAAATGTAAATCTTGAGATCTCACAGGAGACCTACAAACAGCTGATTCAGGTATTTGAGCAGCAGCATCTGGCCAGGCAGGGCACATTGTCATGAGAGTCTGGACTGCACTGTCAGAGTCCCACAAGTCAGGGCCTGGGAAAATTAAAAATAAGGGAATGAAAAATCTGTTATCCTGTTTCTCTTCAAGCAAATTCTCACTGTATTTCTAAAAAATAACCTGGTGAACCATTCAACCAGATCAAGGATTAAGAGGTATAGCAAGGAGCAGGACAGTGTGCACAGGAAAAGGTGGTAGATGTCCTTGTGATCACAAACATTCTCCAGAATCCATGGTAGAGAAGGGCAAGCTGACAAAATCAAAGGAGTTGGTTTGAAGCTCCCCTGGTGCTGTTGCAAACAGAACTTAGGGAAACTACTAGTTAACAAAATCTCCAACCCCAGTCTGACATCATCCCTACAGAGAGTTCTGTAAAACTGATGAAGGCTACTTTACCTGCAAGACTCTTTTTGCAGTGGTATTACAGAAACTTGCTCGGAGGCAGCACTGGGCTGAATATTAACTTTACATAAATTTAACACTGCCTAAGTTCAGGCAGGAAATTCCCAACAGATCTAAGAAAAATTGTGCTGCTTTTATTTAGTGTCCTAAGGACAGAAATCATGGGTATTTGTTCCCCAAATGTATATTTCTGCCCTCAAAATTTCATCTTCAGACACATGGGAGTGTCCCAGGGCTTGCTTTGGTTTTGTCTACATACTGGGGTTTTTTTTTAGTGTTCTCTACTGAATCCTGCCATTTAACATCACCTAAGAAATTAATGTATTTAAAATATTTTCCTTGTATTTTTTCCTAATACCAATGTAGGCATGAAGGGAATCTGGTCTGACTCTTCCATACTTAACTTCCAGCAATTAAGATAGTGTTAAATGGTAGCCATAAAAGACAAGGCTTTTTTATTGTGTTTCAGTTCAGTGTTTCCAGCTACACTAATTACACATTTTTCTGTTAGACTGGAAGATGGTATCTACTAAAATACTGCAGGATGAGGCTAAACTAATGGTCTTATTCTGACTAGGACACAATTAAGGATCCTAAAAATTAAATCCATCTGACAAATTAGAAGAATGGTTACAATAAGGCTGAAGGATAAGTTTGTAGCCAGGCTGTCAGACACCAGCCTGATATCATTGCTATCATTGGTATCATTCTTTGAAGTACTTTCAAATCTCACCTGCCTGCAGAGACTTGCATCCCTCTCAAATTCAGTGGTCTAACAGGAACCTATGGCATAGATGTCACTAAGCTACAGTCTAGTTGTGTTTCCATACAGGAATTAGGACTCCCTGTAGCCCAGGAGAGAGGAAAAAAATAGTAAAAAAGAATCATAGAATCACAGAATGGTGAAGGTTGGAAGGGACCTTAAAGATCACCAGGTTCCAACTTCCCTGCTATGAGCAGGGACACCTCCCACCAGACCAGGCTGCACAAGCCTCATCCAACCTGGCCTTGAACACCTCCAGGGAGGGGGCAGCCACAGCCTCCCTGGGCAACCTGTTCCAGTGCCTTCCTACCCTCATGGGGAAGAATTTCGTTCTGCTGTGTTACCTAAATCTCCCCTCTTTCAGTTTAAAACCATTCCCCCTTGTCCCATCACTGCCCTCTATGGTGAAATGTTCCAAGCAATTTTTTTAAGGCTTTTACAGTATCTGATAAAACCACTTTCAAGTTTCCTTGCACATGAGTTTTGTTCTTAAGCAAATAAAAACTCTTTACCTGCTGTTTTTGAAGAGGGATTTCGCACTTATTTTTTGTTTGTGTTGTTTTTTTAAGACATTCTGGCTTTTATAGATGTGACCTGATATTTAGATTCCATGCTGCACACTAAGCAGCATGAAAAGCATGAATTTCTTCCTGATGTCTCAACTAAGTCTCCCCTCTTTCAGTTTAAAACCATTACCCCTTGTCCTATCACTGCCCTCTCTAGTGAAAAGCCCCTCCCCAGCTTTCCTGGAGCCCCTTCAGGCACTGGAAGGTGCTATGAGGTCTCCCTGGAGCCTTCTCTTCTCCAGGCTGAACACCCCCAACTCTCTCAGCCTGTCTTCATAGCAGAGCTGCTCCAGCCCTTTAATCATCTTTGTGGCCCTTCTCTGGACCCTCTCCAGCAGCTCCAGGTCTCTCCTGTGCTGAGGGCTCCAGAGCTGGACACAGCACTCCAGGTGCGGCCTAAAAAGGGTGATTTTAAGATTTAACAAAAATACCCTAAAGAGTATTTTAACATCCACCTTGCCTGTATCAGTGGACAGCAAACTAGGATAAGTGATAAAAATGCCCCTGGATGGTCTGAATTAGTGCAGTGACTGGTCTGGCTGGAGTTACTTCAGCAGTGGGAGCACAAACACGTGCCACAGACAATCCAAATCTCTTCCCCTTAATGGCTCCATTAAGTAGGTTTTTCTTTCCCTTACTATTATAATAAAATGCAAACATTAACAATAGAGTCTAATTTCTCTCACTAGCTTCTCATGACTTTGGGAAAAGATTTCAAGTGAAGATACAACAATGTGTCAAACTCCTCTGAATTAACAGCTCTCTGGGCCTTTCTAACAAGGGGAGAAAAGGACAGATAGAGACATGAGATTACAGACAGGATGAGAAAGAAGGAACATAGAGAAGAGGGGGTGAGATAATTATAAGCAAGATAGGGAAGAAAGAAGAGTCAATAAATTCAATTTATGAAAAGCACAGAGTGTGCTCTGCCTGAGCACAAGTGCCCAGACTCACCGCCAGGAAATCAGGTTAGTTAACTTATTTGGTTTTCAATATCTTGGTCTATTCCCTGTAGCAAATTTTCCTCTTTCTTTGTTTCTTGTAGCCAGTGTCAGTTAACTTCTTCATTTCTGAACCTGCTCTTTATCCCACTCCTCTGCCTTCCAACCAGGCACACATATTAGGTAATTTTGCAGTATTTTATAACAGCGTTTAGCAATTATTTCTAAGTAACTGTTTCCCTGGACTTCTGGGCAATCACTGAGTAAAAATAATTACAATTACAGCTGCAACACACGGAGGATGAGCTGCTGAGGACTGGTGGTCGTTATGAAAAACAATTGTTCCTGTTGCAAATATTTCCATCATAAAAGGCTTCTCTTTCTCTGTTATCATAAAAGGGAAACCTCTGAATTCTCATCTTGAAGCATGTGTGAAAGAGAGTAAGAAACATTTAGGAAACACTTTTAACTACTTGACAGGCTTGGTTGAAGATCGTAAACAAAAAAGGTGTTTAAAAGGGTTCAAAAACCTAATGCTCATATTTATGCAATTTCCTTTACTTGCAACTTCTTGAACATGAATTAATTCATGCTCATCATACTCTTCTGAAATTTCCTATCAGATATGAACTTTAGCTATAGCTTAAACATGTCTAAGTAATCTAAGTTGTTTAGTTACTTTGAAACATAATACAAAATTATAAATACAGCAAATTAATGTTGCAGATGATGCAAGCCACAGAAATTCCAGACCACTACATAACAACCTAATATTATTATTCACTGGCCTGTTTTAGAAAATGTCTCAAACCCACCCATGGTCCTGTGAGTTCAGACTGGATTTTGGAATACAAAATCACATTAAAAGAAAATTTAGGATAAAAAAAAATAGACACCAATTGTTGTTTGTCATAGAAATAATTGAAAAAAAAAACAAAACTGCAATTCAATTTAAAGAAAAAGAAATCCAGTTCAAAAGGTTACAGGGAACTGAACATCTTAGAAGAAGGGGATGAGCAAAGATTTCTAGCTGGAGCCATAGCAGCTCCTGTGCCCAAGGAAGCAACCTGGACAAAGATGGTTGCACTTCTCAGGCTTGAGTGTCTGAACATGGCTCAAGCATCCTTCCAAAATTAATAAGGTCATGGTAGATTTATGAAAGAAAGCCTCAGGCTAGGATGTCACTAAAGGAGGACACTGAGGTCCTGAAGTGTGTCCAGAGAAGGACGATGAAGCTGGGGAAGGGTCTGAAGCACAAGTCTGACCAGGAGCAGCTGGGGGTGTTCAGCCTGGAGCAAAGGAGGCTGAGGGGAGACCACATAGTCTATAAGCAGACTTCCAACTGGCCTAGTAAGATTTAGAAATTTTAGCTTCATTTAACTATCTTTTTCCCTTATACTGCTCTAATAAAGCATAAAGGTTTTAACCTACAGTAACAACCCATACCCCAGAAAACTGGCTGAGAGAAGGGCAAGACCAGGTAAAGAGCCATGTAAGACTCTCAGAATATGCACTGTGTCCAGTTCTGGAGCCCCCAACACCAGAAGGACATGGAGCTCATGGAGAAAGTCCAGAGAAGGGCCACACAGATGATCCAAGGGCTAAAGGACCTCTACTATGAGGACAGGCTGAGAGTGTTGGGGGTGTTCAGCCTGGAGAAGAGAAGGCTCCAGGGAGACCTTAGAGCACCTTCCAGTGCCTGAAGGGGCTCCAGGAGAACAGGGGAGGGGCTTTTGACAAGGGCCACAGTGAGAGGACAAGGGGTAATGGATCAAAACTGGAAGAGGGGAGATTTAGATTAGACATTAGGAGGAAATTCTTGAGTGTGAGGGTGGTGAGAGCCTGGCCCAGGCTGCCCTGAGAAGTTGTGGCTGTCCCATCCCTGGAAGTGTTGAAGGGCAGGTTGGATGGGGCTTGGAGCAACCTGGTCTAGTGGGAGGTGTCCCTGCCCATGGCAGGGGGGTTGAAACTAGATGATCTTTAAGGTTTACCATTCTACGATTCTCTGATAACATAAAAGAAATCCAGACTTCCAACTGGTGGGCAATCTATTTTGAGACATCCATTCATTCATCATAATTAGGCAAAATAGTACCAGGTAGTTCAATCCCCTTGTTTTACTGCTAAAACTGCAGATACCAGGGAACATCTGCACTGCTTCAACATGTAAGATGGACCAATTGGATGACCTAATGGTCTTCCTCTTCCTCCCTCCATATGGCAGTGTTTCTAACCCACCTGTTTGGCATGGTTGACACAACGCAGGTACTGGCTGGCCAGGGCAGAGCAGCTGAGGGTCTCCTGGGGGTGTTGCTGATAACACTGTAGAATTTTATCCTGCAGATCAGTGCAGATGGGATGGGACTCGTATCGCCTGGGGAAAAATAAACACACCTTTTGGTTTCCTTCTCAAAAAAGTTTCAGGAAGGATGTAACTGATTTTTAAATTTTTATATATTTTTTTTAAGAAGTAAAGTAATAGAAGCGAAGGAAAACACTTTGAAGTTATACAGAAATGCTTTTTCTAGAGCCAGTTGAGTTATCAGTTGGTAATATCAGATGCAAACATCAACATGAGCTGCCAAAGTTTGGCTATTAGGACCACAAGTGTCCTGCTGATCCAGAGACAGAGAAAATTAACATCTAACTTCATAGTTCATCTTGAACTGAAGAACCCAGCAACAATGAAGCACATGTGATCTCAGCCACATTAGAAAAGCAGTCACAGAACCATAGGAAAGTTTCACTGCTGTGTAGCCCTGTGGCCAGATAATCTTGCTACTTATTAAACACTGCTCCTGCATAAAAGTGAAACCACTCATTGGGCTGACCTTGAGAATATAAAACCCCTTTTTTTGCTCCCATCAGCAAATTACAAAACCTAGTTTTGCTGATCTGATGACGGTCTCTATTTTTGGTGCATCCTCCTTCCAATCACCTCAATTCTAATTCCAACACCAGATGTGCAAGTTATTTAGGAATTTTTCTCTAGTTTCTTTACTACATGGATTCATTACTCTTGCCATCTTTTTTGCTGACACAATAGGTGTTTTTGCCTTCAGTGGAGCCCAAAGGAAGGGAATCTTCTTTAGTCTGCCCTGTTAAATCGAATCTCTTTTGGATAAAAATCTTGTCATTTGCATTAATTTATAAAATGTTATCCAGGCTGATAGTGCCACAGAATTAAAATGAGAATACCATTTTTTCCTGTTTCAAAAGTAAGGGCATTGGTGAAGTGTTGCAGAGACGAGATGTCCACTGAAACTTTAAGCTAACTGGACATCTACTTTATAAATGCTTTTTAAAGTACTCCTTCCTCGAAGAGCAAAACAAATCAGTTAAACCAGTTTCACACCAAGGAGAAAATATTTCAATGGTAGAAAAGAAACACATGAAAATGTAGGAAAGAATGTACAGTTCATATGCCTTGAAAACAAGCATTTGTTTTACATGTGAGACCTGTATCTGTAACACATCTTCCCATCTACCCTACCAGGAAAACCTGTCAGTGGTCAATCTAACATCCATTCCAGCCCATGTTATTCTTAGTTCAATGAAGCTGTAAAAAACCCAGGGTTCATCAGCCACAGTATCTTCAGTTTAATATTCTGTTCCTTCTTATTTTGCTGATTGGCCAAGGCAGATCTGTGCTTTACTATAGTAAGAAAGTGAAGCATGAAGCACAACGCTGTTCCTCAGGGGAATTGAGTTCTTGGCAATCAGTCAAGATGTAGTACCAATAAAAAAGAGGAATGTTAAGTCGCCTTGATTTTACAGTATATACCTATATAAAACATCCCTCTTACTCTTTTCATTCATTACCATACATCTGTGAAATGCCTAAAACAGAATTCAAATGCAGTCCCAGGTGCTTCCCTGCTTTATGATCTGAAAGTTCAAACTTCTGTAGAGTCTTAGGGATGAGGATTTTCCCTTAATCCCCGCTCTGCTGGTATCAGCAAGCACTTCAAAAGCCTGTTAGGCATCAAAATGTATGACCATAAACTGCTGCACACCGACTGATTACAGCAAGGCCTGGATCAGGATGGACTATGAGAGGAAGCACCACGTACACTCTGTACACATTAGACTCACAGTGGTGATGATTTCAGTCCAACTAAACCAGAGCTCATTTTAAACACCTGAAACCCTGGTCTGGATTGATAAACCAATACAACAGACCATGAGTTAACAAAAAATACACACAGTAAACCTAGCTGTGCCTTTCCTCACAAATGATTTAAATGTGACCTCATAGAGTGTGTCTTATATAAAGGTGAAGAGCAAAGACCAAGGCCTGCTGTACACTTGCTACAGAAATTCTGTACATGTATTTAAAGCCATTCAACATTTCACATATTACTCCTTATGGGAATGCTTCAATGGACTCTACATTGCCAACCATACTGGCATCCTGTAAGACATGTTTCCTGCTCCACAGTTACTTGCTTTCACACTCAGACTTTTCACTGGTCACTTTTCAAAACATGCTCTCAGCCCATTGCCTGTCCTTCCAGACACTGCAGACCTGACACAGGTCAACACCAACAGGGAAACGTCCTTCAAGTCAATGAAGCATCAGCACTAGTGTGGCCAGCAGGACCAGGGCAGGGGTCATGTCCCCGGGCTGGGTACAGGTGAGGCCACACCTTGAATCCTGGAGGAAATTCTGGGCTCCTCACTACAAGAAGGACATTGAGGGGCTGGAGTGTGTCCAGAGAAGGGCAATGGAGCTGAGGAAGGGTCTAGAGCATAAGTCTGCCAAGGAGCAGCTGAGGGAGCTGGGAGTGTTTAGCCTGGAGAAAAGGAGGCTGAGGGGAGACCTTCCTGCAACTGCCTGAGAGGAGACTGGAGCCAGGGGGGAGTCTCTCAAGTAACAAGCTACAGAACAAGAGGAAATGGCCTCAAGTTGTGCCAGGGGAGGTTTAGATTGGGTATTAGGAAAAATATCTTCCCCCAAAGGGTTGTCAGGCCCTGGCACAGGCTGCCCAGAGCAGTGGTGGATTCACCATCCCTGGAAGGATTTCAAAGCCATGTAGATGTGGTGCTGAGGGACATGGTTTAGTAGTGGCCTTGGCAGGGCTGGGTTAATGGTTGGACTCAGTCTTAAAGGTCTTTTCAAACCAAAACGATCCTATGATTCTAAAGTCCATTTCTTGGATTAATCTGTTGAAGGAGAGCCCCATCTCCCTATCGATCTGCTGTGCTTGTTACACTACCCTAATGCACTATTTGCACTTTTGGGAAAAGACTAAATGAGATTACTGTCTAACATGAGATGGCCGTAAACCACGTGCTGCAAGATCTCCTGTTCAGGAAAGAAGGTTGCAATGTCCATTCTGGTAACCCCACTGAAGGGTTTGCAATTGATTTCTGTTTGGTGATGGATGACAGGACTCTCAGATGGATGGTCAGAAACAGCCAACAGCAGGGAAACTCCTCTAAAGGGAAATGAAGTATCTCCCTAAAAGACAACTCCTCTAATGTTCCTATAAACAGGGAGAATTTAACAGAAGCATTTAAGGGTCTGTGGGGCTTGACTGAAGAAAAAGCTTGTAAGAAAAGGCAATTAAAGGTAAAGGTTTTAGTGCAAACTCAGTAATTATGTGGAATCTGTTGTAAAAACATGGAGGTTTTAAATACCTGAATGGATAAAGCGATGTGGTCTGGTCCCAGACCCGACCCTGCTTCAAGTAGAAGGTCCCTTCCCTGAACTATCCCATATCCTGAGAGAGAGATCTGAATTCTGGGACACGTGGCCAGGAAAGTGTCCCATTATTGTTTTGTTTTGTTTTTTTAAATCATTTGGGAATTTCACAACTGAAGGAAAACTACACAACATAGCAGTGCCCAGGACTGCCAAGGAACCCTGACAGATCTCCCATCCTCATTCGATACAGCTCCACAACTTCTTCACAGAATCAACACACATGAAATCTAAAGGGCCTTCCTTAGCAAAAGTCAAGATGAACAGCAGGCTGCTCTGCACCCTGTGCCACATGGCACGCTAGGAACGACGTGCTTTTATGAAGTTTGCAATTACTTGATCTGCTTTTCCTTTCCCAGCTGCTCCTCAAGCACCTCACATGCCAGCAGAATATTTCTATGTGCTGGAACAAACCTCTGAGGGAGCCAGGCTCCCACCTTTTCCATCAAGCTGATGCACCACAATCTCATAAAGGTAATGGGATGAAGAGACAGAAGAAAATGAGAAGGAGTTTTCAAAAGAAATATTCTATGCTAAAGCATGAAGAGAAAATTTAATGAAGATAACTTTGTACTCCTGGAGCCTCTCTCAAAGAGCATAGCTTATTGTACTCCCAGGGGCGCTGAGAAAGGAGCCCCTTCATGACATTCAAACAAAATGTCTACTAAAGAGGAAATTGGAAATCACCACGGTAAGCTTTACAAGTTTTGTGATAAAACTGACATTCTGACTGAAGGAATCTGAATCGCTGATGAGTTTCCAACTGTGCAGGTATCTGGCATAATCCCCCCAGATCAGGGCTTCAGGCAATTGTCATAAAATATGGGGAAAAAAATAGCAACAAAAAACCAGCACACAATACAAAAGCTAGTGCCATTAGCTGGCCAGAAGTATCCAGGGCTTAATTTTATTTCTCATTAAAATGCTGACACCTATCAAAAGCATCTGTTTTTATTTGTGTAAACCTTCACATCTAAGGCTACCTCAGAACTACTAAATACAACAGAACAGAGATGATCCTCTGGATTCAAGGCCAAGCAGCATGATACAGCCCAACCTGCATCTTTTAAGTGTACCATAGAATCACAGAATGGTCTGGGTTGGAAGGGACCTTAAGGATCATCTAGTTCCAACCCCCCTGAATGGGCAGGGACACCTCCCACAAGACCAGGTTGCTCAAAGCCTGGTGCAAAGTGTAAAATCTTGCCTTTTCCTCCAAATTAGTAGCTCAGCACATCCCCAACCAAACCACAAACAGGGGATGGCCCCCAGCATGTGCTCTTCTGCTGGCCATGCCTGGTGTTGTCCAGGGAAGCTTTAACTCTAAAACAAAAAACTGTAAACAAAAATGATACCAATTAGACTCGAAGTACCAGCATGAGAGAGCCCTGGAGTTGATGTCCTGACTTGTTTATTTACTTCTACTGATGCAGGAGAGAAGCCATGCTGTGACCAGACCTCGACTGCACTAGGCAGCCTCCAAAGAAAAAATAATGAGGATGTTTTTTTCTCAGCATGCTTAGAATGCACACAAAGGTAAGAAACAACAAATTGATGTTGAAACAAAAGGAAACTGAGGCAATCTGTACCCTCATGATAGGCATCCCTCTAAGTAGACCAACAGTATAATTGTTCTTAAGTGCTTTATGACCAACTGAGAGGATTTTTAGAGGGATTTGTGGGAAGTTAATCAATAAAGCAGAACTTCCTTCTGAGAAACAGCAGTAAGGGATAGAAGGTGGCACCACAAGGGTTCAGACAGGAAGTAACAGGGAATTGGAAGCAGCAGGGAAGCAGAAATGGGACATACAGGGCTTCAAAAGTGAAGATCGGCGACTCATCGGGGTAAGATTTCATGGCCGGGGGGCAAACAAAAATAATAACAAAAAAATGTTGCAGTAACTGGTAGTCTGAGTTGCAATGGATTTAGCTGAGCAGATGGACAAGAAAAGTGACGTTTGAGATACTTTGCATAAAGAGCTCAGCAAGACAGAAACGTAAACCTTGCCTCCAAGACCTAGAGAGAAGGTCAGCCCAAAGATGAAGCATGAGCAACAAGTCTGACACAGCTGCAAGACAGCAGTAGTTTCCACCCTGACACAAAAAGGTGGTGGTGAGGGGGTTATTGTTGAAGATTATCTCACCCAAAAAGAGCCACTTCCAACAGCATCTCTGCTGAGTGAATTTGCTGGACTTGTTTATAGCATAGAAAATAGTTGCAAAACAGATAACAGGAAAAATGACAAAAGGGCACATGGTAATGGAGATCCTTACTGCTGCACCATTATATTTAGTTGTCAAATTAATTTACTCTTTATATTATTTTTAAAAATCATCTTCTCATCGCACATTAAGTAGGTGATGACTTGAAAGCACATCATGAAACATGCAAAGCACAAACCAAATGGTTATGGTCTTCTAAAAGTCAGCTGGAAGTGATACCACAGCTCTGATTTCTGAAGATCTACAACCGATGTTACAAAGCAGCCCATAATCAAACTGTGCCCACACACAGCCCTCAAAATTTGTGTGTGGGAAGTGCTGCCAGCAAAAGATCAAGTACTGAAGAGTTGATTCTTGCTTTTATTTACACTTGACTATAGAGTGTGACTTTTCCAAAAGGTCTACAAGAAAATTTGCTTAACGAATCTGTGATTAAATGGTCTGAACCACAGTAATTTCTGTTCCATAACTGAGAATGTTAAATGTGTGTAGCAACACTAAATAAATGAGTCCTACAGAAGCTGGGATACAACTTACTCCACCTGCTGATATATGTATCTTCTGTGCTACTAGTGATCCAGTCCAGTGTTAACACTGCTCGGGTTATTTTCAGATCCTTTCGCCTAAAATCCCAGCACTGATGAAAACATGGGCAAATATTTGTCATCCTCTCATTTATTTCATCTCTCACCCAGCCTCCTTAAAAGCAAATAATCTATTTCAAACATTACGACCTTTGAAATTTAGGGACAGAGATCAGAAGAGGAGAAAAGACACATTCCAGCATATTCACGTGAAGACAGACGTTTAATTATGTCTTGAGAGTACTAAGCCAAGTTCAATATGTTGACAAAAATCTGGTTTAACACTGAAGATTGGCAAATAGTACTGATAGTACTACTGACCTTTTCAGATGCTTTTTTTTTCTTCCACCTCATGAATGTTTCCCACCTGGTCTGTCAGTAGGACACCTTCACTGGAGACAATAAAAACCCACCTGGACAAGTTCCTGTGTGAGGTACTCCAGGTGATCCTGCTCTGGCAGGGGGGTTGGACTGGATGATCTTTTGGGGTCCCTTCCAACCCCTAAGATTCTGTGATTATTCTGTGACACAGTTTAGCTTTTTAGCATAAGCAAAATGGAAACCATTCCGTGTATCACAACAACTTATTTATTGCAGACAGGGAGGAAAGAGCATTTCCAAGATTAACAGAGAGAATTTACGGTCTCAAATCTGGCAAAGCTCGTAAATATGAGCATAACTTCAACAAGTGAATACTTCCACATTTGCATGTGCAAAGTTCTGCACATTCTTAAACCCCTTGCTGGGCTGGGACTCACAACAGGAAGAATTTAGGATAAGCATCAGAAAAGATTTCCTGGTTGTGAATGCTGATCAGATCAATGAACTAGTTGCCAAGGTAATTCTCCAGACTCTTAGGACATTACCTTAGGACCAGGTCTCCTCAGCCTTGAGACAGACAATTGCAAGTCTTTGCAAGACAATTGAGACCACACCTTTAATCCTTGGGTCAGTTCTGGGCCCCTCACTACAAGAAGGACATTGAGGGGCTGGAGCGTGTCCAGAGAAGGGCAACAGAGCTGGGGAAGGGTCTGGAGAACTTCTGAGAAGCAGCTGAGGGAGCTGGGGGTGTTGAGCCTGGAGCAAAGGAGGCTGAGGGGAGACCTTCTGCCTCTGCAACTGCCTGAGAGGGGGTTGGAGCCAGGGGGGGTTGGTCTGTTCTCCCAAGGAACAAGTCATAGAATAAGCACAAATGGCCTCAAGTTGTGCCAGGGGAGGTTTAGATTGGATATTAGGAAAAAAAAACTTGCCCAAAAGGGTTGTGAGGCACTGGCACAGGCTGCCCAGGGCAGTGGTGGAGTCTCCATTCCTGGAGGTATTTAAAAACCTTGTAGATGTGGTGCTGAGGGACACAGGTTAGTGGTGGCCTTGGAAGTGCTGGGTTAAGGGTTGGACTTGATGATCTTGAAGGTCTTTTCCAAACCAAACAATTCTATTATTCCAAGCAAACATGAGGTTGATCTGTGAAATCATCAATGGTGTGTGGAAGGGGGACAGCCAGTGGGGTTTTCTAGCAGCAGTTTTACAATGAAAAAATTACACAGGGCTTTTCCAAACACCACCTAATGAAAAGGTGGTACTCACTGCTAGAGGATACTGGGGTTACCATTAGCACAGTTGGGTCCAAAAGATAATTATACAGTAAGATAAGAGAAATCTATCAGGAGATTCTAAGCAAAAATCCAAAGTCTGGCTCAGGAAAGCCCCACTCCACTACTTGTTTGAAGGTAAAATGCTATCCCTGCATACTTGCCCTGTTTTTCATAGAATCATAGAATGGTTTGGGTTGGAAGGGACCTTAAAGATCATCTAGTTCCAACCCCCCCCTGCCATGGGCAGGGACACCTCCCACCAGACCAGGTTGCTCCAAGCCCCATCCAACCTGCCCTTCAACACTGCCAGGGATGGGGCAGCCACAGCTTCTCTGGGCAACCTGGGCCAGGCTCTCACCACCCACACAGGGAAGAATCTCCTCCTAATGTCTAACCTAAATCTACCCTCTTCCAGCTTAAAAACATTACCCCTCATCCTGTCACTGCACACCCTGGTAAAAAGTCTCTCCCCGATCTAGTCTTTGGGACATTTAATTGATGCTTTGACTGACATTTCTGGTAGCAGTGGCTGATGCCAGCAGTTTGCAACCATTGCTGTTCCAGGACTATTTGGGTATATTAATCAGGATGACATGCTACATAAAAAGACAATATAAAATTTCTCATTTTTAAAAGAAAAAATAATTTTGCAACAGTTTGAAACCTGTTTCTATGAAATGTATGATATGTGAAATATACATATTTGGGGGTTGGACTAGATGATCTCCAGAGGTCCCTTCCAACCCCTACCATTCTGTGAGTCCATGAAATACATAATTTTATGCACTTCCATTGATAATCTATCCATTTTCATTTTATTCCTGTCCCTAAGCTACATTTTCTACAGTGATGTTACATGTACAAGCACACACACAAAATAATCCAGACAGACCTAAACAAAGACCAAAAACCCAAATCAGCACCATAAACCAAGTCCACAACAGCACATCATGCTGTACATTTATTACTTGCCACTTGTTTCCCAGGAGCTATAAAACTCACTTCAGACTTTTGTGAACTCATGAGTAACATAATCATCCCAAAATTGTGGTAATAAAATCTTCACAGCACCTTACACTAGTACACTACAAAAACAGCTTTCCCTTTATATAGGTACTATAGAATGTGTTCTGATAAGGAGACACGTTTCTCATCTATAGCAAAGGTCAACTCCTGCACTCATTGTGAAGCACCACGAGACACCAACTCGTGGCATGTTATTATCCAAATATCACTCTCTGGAGCAATATATGTTTAACTGTTTTCTTCAGCCATAAGAGGTCAAAAATCCTGTTCCTGACCACAAAGGTAAGAGATTTTATGTGTAGAAGTAGTGTACAGAAAAAGCAATCAACAGTTAGGCACTTCAAGCATCACTGCTCTCATGGGTGATGATTAGTTAAGGCTGCAACCTTCAGTTCCCTCAAGAGATAGTAGAAAAAAATGCCAATTCTTCATTTGGGCATGAAGTTACTTAACAAAAAAGGCTTTGATTCAGTCTGATAAGCTACAAAGGCTACATGCACTTCCTGGGGTCTTGCACTGGGCTGTGGAGAGCCACGCTTTTCATAAAATATAATCACTTGGGCTGCAGCAAGAGTAATTTGTGAGCAAACATGCATAAAGAGTAATAATCACCCTGAGAACATGCTGATAATGAGTGGGTACTGGACCTCACTACAATATATCTTAGTTTGAATGTGCTTGGACAGTGTATTGCAGAAATACTAAAACATAATGCCCTCAACATCCCTTTTAGTATCCTAGGAGGTAAAATGCACCTCTAGCCGTAAAGAAATCATAGAATCATAGAATGTCTTGAGTTGGAAGGGACTTCTAAAGGTCATCTAGTCTCCCTGCAGTAAGCAGGGACATCTCACACTAGATCTGGTTGCTCAGAGCCCCATCAAGCCTGACCTTGAATGTCTCCAAGGATGGGGCCTCCACCACCTCCCTGGGCAACCTGCTCCAGTAATTCACCACCCTCATATTAAACAACTTTTTCCTAATGTCCAACCTAAATCCACCCTTCTCTAGCTTGAAACCATCACCTCTTGTCCTATTGTTATGTGCCCTTGGGAATAGCTCTTCCCCAGCCTTCTTAGAGGCCCCTGTCAGGTATTGGAAGGTCGTTGTAAGGTCCCCCCTGGAGTCTTCTCTTCTTCAGGCTGAACAACCCCTACTCCCTCAGCCTGTCTTCATAAGAGAGGTAAAAATATGTAATGAAAATCAAATAATGAAGTTAATTTAGAGAGGAATTGTAAAGCACAACATTCATGCTTTTTCATTATTTTTAAACTATTTTTCACTTCAGAATTTTTCACTACCTACTGGTAGATGTTTCCCTGAGACTATTATAAGACATGGTGGTACCTGGAAAGCAATTTTCCACCAGAAGGAGGTGGTGTTGCAGGGAAAGATCATTGCCAGCTCTCAAAGATCTTTCAAAGGTTTCTCCTTATGCATTTGCTGTGTGCTGGCACCATTCATTACAATCTGATCCAAGAAAGTGATTCTGATGCCTTGTGTTTTATAACCTTACCACATATCATTTTTCAGTTGCCTTTTTTTTTTTTTTTTTTTGCAAAGGTCTTCAGCTACTTGGTAGTGGGATGCTTTTTAAAGTAGCTCAAGTTTGACAAACTTTAGATCAACCACTACAATTTTTCCCAGTTAGGTCATGTCCCCAGATTTCAACTAGTTCTCACTTGAGTTTTACTGCTAATTGCTGCTAAGTGAAGAACTCCACTTGCTCCTGCTGCTGCACATCTTGTTACAAAGGATGGTGCTAGGCTAAGAGAAAGAAAATCATTCTTCTTGCCATCTACAGCTGAAAATTGGTGAACTTAGTCATCATACTGGGGTTCTTGGTTTGGTTTTTAAGGGGTCTAAATGTAACATAGTCTGAAATAACCCTTACAGGAGAACAGTAATAATTTAGAGCAAAATACCTCAGTGATGGAGACTGTAACAGAAACAGCAATTTTTTCTAAAGATGTTTCTCCTCCTCCTAGTATCACTTAGACAAGTAGGTAAAAATCTAAATGGCCTTTTTCATTTCATGGCACAAATAATAAAGGTCTCCTTTGGGGGTACTGCCTAGATAAATCAGCAGGATTTTATCGTGCTCATCCCATTTTGTGGGAAAGGTGAGTCCACTTTAAAGCTAACGTGGTGGTGAGGACAAGCACCTTACCAAAGGTACAGAGAGCTGAGAGAGACAATAATGGACATAATTATAGTCAGTTATTGTTTGGTCTACTTAGGGCCCTACTTTATAATGCTACTGCCAGTAGAGCTATTTTATGTGATATCTTTTTCATGCAGCAACTTTTTCATAAATCAAAGCAAAAGCAATACTAGGCAGTTCCTCCTGCAGCCTGCTTGACAATAAAAGTTAACACTGAACCCTGGCTGTTATCAATCTTCATAAATGTGTCCATGCTATAGCAAGCCTGTTCCATATTACACTGAGTCTGTTACTAATGCATGCAGAGGAGCAACCCAGTAGCTTAATGGATCTCCTAAATGGCTTGAAACTGGGACTCATGTTAAGTGGCAAGGAAAGATTTAAAGAAATAACTGCTTTTCTCATTTCTTTCAATACACAGTAAAATCATTACACTTTACAGCAGGTCTAGATCAAGAAAAGGAAATGGATATTGTACTACAATAGGAATTCTCACAAACAAAATAGAGACCTTAGGAAAATGCATTTCATGTTCAAGAAACTATGGTAAGAAGTGCAAATTATAGAATCATAGAATGTCTTGGCTTGGAAGGGACCTCTAAAGGTCATCTAGTCCAACCCCCCCCCAGAATAAGCAGGGACATCTCCAACTAGACCAGATTGCTCAGAGCCCCATCAAGCCTGACCTTGACTGTCTCCAGGGATGGGGCCCCCCCCACCTCTCTAGGCAACCTGTTCCAGTGATCCACCACCCTCATATTAAATAACTTTTTCCTAATGTCCAACCTAAATCTGCCCTTCTCTAGCTTGAAACCATCACCCCTTGTCCTATTGTTACATGCCCTCCTGAACAGCTCCTCCCCAGCCTTCTCAGAGGCCCCTTTCAGGTATTGGAAGGTCATTGTTCTCTATAGATGATTTTTATGTCTCTCTCTCTCTATAGACACATATACAGGTTCATGTATATATATGATAATATAGAAATATCATCAGTATTTCTGTAGTTCCTTTGAGCAGACATCTACGTGACAAAGGATATTTCATATTCACAGAATCATAGGATGGTTCAGGTTGGAGGGACCTTCAAAGGTCATTTAGCCCAACCCCCCAGCAGTGAGCAGGGACATCTTCAACTAGAGCAGGTTACTCAGAGCCCTGTCCAACCTGACCTTGAATGTTTCCAGGGATGGGGTTTCTACCACTTCTCTGGGTAACCTGGGCCAGTGTCTCACCACCCTCATCATAAAAATTTCTTCCTTCTGTCTAGTCTGAATCTCCCCTTTTTTAGTTTAAAACAATGATCCCTTGTCCTATCACTACAGGCCCTGCTAAAAAGTCTGTCCCCAAGCACTGAACTCAAAATATGTCAGAGTTAATAAAACTTAATTCAAGAGCACACACATTGTCTTATGAAGTGGTATTGCTTGATCTGTATTAAGTTGGATCTATTTGAAAACAATTCGCTTACAGTGCATAGCCAGAACAAGAGCCTGGTGGTGGAGTTTGACTTTCACACACCCATATTGCAAGGATCCAAAAAATCAACAATTAACAACTTTACCTGCCTCAACCTGAGGTCTAGGAGGAACTGAGGAACTTGCAGACAGCTTCAGCCCCATGCAGTGTTGGGATATGCAACCAGAGAGGAGCAAAAAGTCTCAAGGTTTAAAATAAAGAGATCTTGGGATCGAGCCATTACACAGATTGGCTTTATCCTTAATCAATTCCCAGGGAAAACAACCAAAACATCTTCTGCAGCCTGTCCAGAAGAATATCTGCAATTTCTCTACCTACAGGAGCCAAAATATTTTGTGGAGAAGAACTGGTAAACTGGATTCATTTGACACTGGATTTATCTAGTAAGAATTCTTTAAAATCTACACTGACCACATGGACCATATTTTTTATTGAAAGGGTTATAACAATTTTTTGGCCAGAGAACAGTGCCTAGTGAAGGCATGAGGAGAATGTGATGGAAGAAAAGGGACTGCATTTCATCAACCTGTGCAAGAGCAAGATTTCACTAACAGTAAAGCAGTGTAGACAGAGAGGCAGTCTATTACACACAGATCTATAAAGTCTGTCTCACAAAACCTTCTGATCCCGAGCTTCTTGTGCTTCCAGCAACACACATTGCACAGTGCAGCATTTGCTGTGGAATATTATCCATCTTAACCCAGCCCTGACAGGGGAGTGCATCTTTATGAAGTTTATAGCTACAGACACAGCACTTGAGTGGTCTCCTTAACAATACCCATATTAGCTTTATCTATTTTATTCCCTACCTTTCCCCAGGTTTCAATGTGTGCTTTAAATGTTTCAGGACTATACTTTGATTTTACATTGCAGGCAGATGAGTGGAAAGGCAGATGACAGGCAGAGAGTGCATCTTTATGATTATTTTTTTAAAAACATTGACAAGTTTTCCAATTTCAGTTATAGATCCTCCATAGAGGGCACAGAGCACTTGCATCAACAAAATGCACCAACACTTCACTGCTCCATAAAGAGTAATGGAAGAAAACATTCTCCTGCTGAACAGCTTTGTGTCTGATGGTCTTTTATGGTTAGAAGGTGGTGTGCTCTTCATGCTGCTTAGTGTGCAGCATGGAATCTAAATATCAGGTCACATCTACAAAAGCCAGAATGTCTTAAAAAACCAACACAAACAAAAAATAATTGGGAAATCCCTCTTCAAAAACAGCAGGAGAAGAGTTTTTATTTGCTTAAGAACTAAACTCATGTGCAAGAAAACTTGAAAGTGGTTTTATCAGATACTGTAAAAGCCTTCAAAAATTGCTTGGGACATTTCACCAGAGAGGGCAGTGATGGGACAAAGAAAGGGTAATGGTTTTAAACTGAAAGAGGGGAGATTTAGGTCAGACGTCAGGACAAAATTCTTCACCATGAAGGTAGGAAGGCACTGGAAGAGGTTGCCCAGGGGGGTTGTGGAAGCCACTTTCCTGTTCAAGGCCAGGTTGGATGAGGCTTGTGCAGCCTGGTCTGGTGGGAGGTGTCCCTGCTCATAGCAGGGAGGTTGGAACCTGGTGACCTTTAGGGTGCCTTCCAACTTTAACCATTCCATGACTCTATGATTTAATGACCAATATATGCATTTTCTCCTACAGCTATCAGGACTTATGCTTTAAAGATGTAGTGATAACAACAGAAAAAAATAAAAAAGGACATTCAGAAAATAATTTACATTCTGCATTGTGGAGTACTGAGAATAATAGGTCAAATTTTAGATAAAACACAGGCAGAACACTAGGAAAAAAATGCTGTAAATGAAATATATTGAATAACAGAAAAGTTATAGGGAAATAAAACTTGAATTTTCTGCTAGGGATAGAATATCTTGCTGGACTTGTGTCCTTCCAACTAACATAGGTAACCCTTAGCTCCATGACTAACGTGGCACAGCAACACACTATGTCTAAAAGCAATGGGCTCACTTACCACAAGCCATTAGATGTAGAGCCCTGTTACAATTAGGATTTTACAGACCATGGATCAGAGCTTCAGTCTCCTACAACAAGGCAAGTGTACTACTCAGTGCAAAGTGTGTGTACAGTCACACCAGTTGGTCTGTGCCCATTGGGAAAGCTTGCTGGAAATTCCAAGCTGAAAAAAAGGAAGATTTTGGTTTTTTCAAGACTTCTATCTTCTGGGAAATAATTTCAGAATGGTCAAATACCAAAAAGAAAAATATTGCCTAAATTTCAGTTATCCATGTCAATTTTTTTCTCATCAAAGGAGAATACTGATACACTACACAAGATTGGGGGAAGGAAGAGGCAATAATGTTCACGGAGGATCCATGCCACTCCTCTGTTCAAAGCTATATGAAAATGTAAATTTTGGTGGCCTGGTCAATGTGCAGAGAATGGAACTGTTTAAGAAACAAAACTGTATTTAAAAAAATAAAAATTATCTTATGCTGGAAGTGCTACAAGACAGGATCAAAGAAAGCCAAAGTGTCACTGCTTGATTCTAGTTAAGATGGAAAACAAAAGTTTGAGGATCATTATAACCTCTTACCTGTCAATGTGACCCAAACCATTCAGGTCACTGAAAAAAAAAACATATACTGTATGAGGAACAACAGACTACAAAGTTTGTATAAAAAATGCCAGTTATTAACCACTTAATTCTAGACTCAGATTCTGCATTTATTACCCCACTGACCTCAGGCAAGTCCTCTAACCTTAAGGGATAACTGCAGGCCCTTGTGTCACATCTACACAGGTCCTTTCATTATTTTTATTACAGTAGCACCTAGATGGACTAATTAAAGCTAAATTTACATTAGGCAGGCAACTCGTTAAGTCTTTCTAATATATAAAAAGCATAAATCCTAGGCAGAGCTATAAAGGCTTCTCCATGATCCAACATCCCTGTAGCATACCTGTTGTCAACTGCCTGCTGCACAACTTTGCTCTATTCAACAAAAAATTAAAAGTTAATCAAGTGCAACCTGGCATAATTTTATTTATTTGTCTGAGCCTGCTAGCAGCACAGAGTGACAGCAAAGAAATTAACTTCTTCCTTTATCAAAACAGGGGAGTGACACCTGTGACATGATAATCTCCTGCCACCTCCCAGGTATCACCCTCTCAGCTGCCAACAACTGCAGCAGCCCCTTCTCCAGATGTTGCCAGCTGCAGCTCTGCACTCAGCATTGCCAACCCCTACAATGGGCTGAGACACAGGTATGTGAGGACCAGTATGAAATAAACGCAATCTGGTTGTGGTACCAGCAGCATTTCTGCTGTTTGGATGTTTTGGGAATGAGAACTTTATTTTAAAAACGGAGATGAAACAGCACGAGGTTGCTGAAGATACCGAGATGCTTGTCAGACACTCCAGGCCTGATGAACACCTTGTGCTGAAACTTGGACTGCTACCCAAGGTCCAAATCTGATTGAGATTTGTCTGAATTTGGACTGCTCTAAGCAAACAGGAAGATAATAAGCAATACTGGAAGACAAACTGCAGCTAAAAGTGCAGCTCTGCTCAGAGAAGGAGCCACGAGAGCATATCGGTTCTCTGCATGGCCGATGTCTTCCCACCTCCCCACAGTGAAAAAAAGAAAGTATTTTTAATACCATTTAGCCTTCCAGAGCTACAGAGTAAGGTAGGTGCAATATACCCACCAGACACCACACCTTTCAAGTGCAGTAACAATTTTTACTACCAGCAAGAAGTTTGACTTTTGAACTAATCTCATGCAAACTAGGAGGCAACAAGACAGGGGAACTACTTCATAAGACATCTTAAGACCATTTTTACAAACCTTATTTTTTGAGTATCACAGCACTTTGCCACAAAGCACATGATTTGATATTATTTCCCAAAATGTTTACTGTTTACTTTGATTTACAACTGTGATTTCACTCAGATGGGGTCTCTGCAGAATGACTGAGGTCTATTTTTTTCCCCTCGATTTAGCCCAATACTACTGGAAGGGAGGGAAATGACAAAAAAAAAAAAGGGAAGAACTGGTTAATTACAAGTAGCAGCAAATGAGCTGTAATGGAGGTGTCAGGAATGTAAATCAGGGACTCTTGATGCAGCACCAGCAGCATCTGTGCATGCACCTTCCAAAGTAATGAGATGATGCTGATGTACTGGCATCCTGCTTTGATCACTTCATCTTGCTCAAGAGCTCTGATGGGAAAACAAAGGTCGGTGGCACTGACCTCCCTTCCCACAGTCTGCACATGCACAAACATTAGTGACTGAGCAAGGACTGCTGCCTTCTCACCCCAGGATTTCAGAACGGATGGTTACAGAGTTGGGGGCCTTAGCTCAACAGAGAGCACAAGCCCTTGCAACATGAGGTGTCATGTTCTAACATGTAGAGGTAATTGGCAATTCATTCTTCCCCCCGTAACCAGGAACAGGTGGATGCTTCTGAAAAAATAATCCTGCCATCAACTCTGCCAAACATGCTCCCTTCCAGACAGAGAGGTTTGCTGCTGGTTGGGGCTGCGAGATTTGTAGGCTTTGATCCTACAGATGGCTTGGACTCATAAAAAAACATCCTTAGAAAAGGTATTTGTAAATCTCAGCAACAGAAGATTACAAAATACAGAACAAATTAATAATACAAAGAAGAGGCTGTGGGTTTTAACCTTCCTTGGTTTAATCCTGTAATTGGGAAATCATTTATACAAAATCCCAACAAAGGATGTTTAATGTATTAAAACAAGAGGCTTTAGTCCTGCAAAAGGAGCAGGGAGCCAAATGTACCACTGCAGAGTGTTACATGCCAGCTACACTGTGAAGAGTCAGTCCTTACTGCTCAGGGATGGCTCATGAAACTGCAGCCAGCAGCAAGACCTGCCCTTAATGAGCACATCCATCAGCTTTCAGGGGACTTGGTTGATTACCAGCACACAGAACCAGGGAACATGCCAATTTAACTGTGGGCGCCGAGGTGTGAAGAAAGGATTTTGCTCACTTGCTTTCATAAGGAAGTCTATAAAATTCCTTAAAGTGTCTATATAAGTGAACACAGAAAACCTGTGGTTTGCTGGAACACGAGCACATGCTTTCCCCTTCAAACACATCAGCCAGACTCACCTGGAGAGGAAAGGGACGTTCAGATAAAGATGACATGGCTATCCTACTATAACAATAACCTACAATAACTATCCTACTATACCTAGCCTACCCTTCCAGAAAAGCTTATGTTATTTTTAGTACTAATTCCTATCAAATAAAGAAAAAAAATCTTAGTCATAGGAGCCTACAGGAAAGCTGGGGAGGGACTTTTAACAAGGCCATGTAGTGAGAGGAGAAAGGACAAGGGGTAATGGATTAAAGCTGGAAGAGGGGACATTTAGGTTAGACCTTAGGAGGAAATCCTTCACTAAGAGGGTGGTGAGACACTGGCCGAGGCTGCCCAGGGAAGCTGTGGAAGTTCCATCCCTGCAAGTGTTCAAGGCCAGGTTGGATTGGACTCTGAGCAACCTCTAGTGGGAGGCCTCCTTGCCAATGTAGGGGGTTGGGTCTAGATGATCTTTAAGGCCCTTTCCAACCCAAACCAGTCTATGATTCTATGACTTTGTGCTTTTTAAAAACTATTTCAAGATTGCTTTCTGGATGCCACACCGTAAAGTATCTAACTGTGGGGAAAAAGTGGTGATAGCCTGAGGGAAGCTTTAATAAATGGACCCTTGATTTCTAGAAAGGAAACACAAGGGAAAAAAGGATTGTGACAATCAAGGAAAGAATTGGCTTGGCCCTCTTAGCTAAATTTTGAATAATGGATTTAAAAAGTTACTGTAACTCTCAAAAATCACATTCAGTGCTTCAAACCTACCTCCTGGGCAAATAAGCACATTTAAAGTTCACATTACAGCTCAAATGTTTCAATGAAAATACACATCCCCATGCAAACAGACTCATGAGTCTGGGCTTAACAGCAAAGCATGCAGATATTATGCCAGAATCCCCTGCTCCCACTACGTTCAGAATGAATCTGCATCTAGCTAAAAAGTGCACAATTAATATTTCATCCAGCCCTGTTGAGTACTCTCATTCCTAATGGACTGTATTGATCAAAGGAAGAAAGTTAAATATCTATGTTGTTGTAGGGAAAACTCAAGTTGTAATTCATGAAGTGATCATCATTTCATAGGTAAATGTAAGGAATAAAGAGATTTAAGAATTTTGATATTCTAAAGCTGTTCCAACAATATCTCCTATATACGTTTCCAGGTTGCAGAGCAGCTGAGAGCTGAGACAGGGGTAACTACTGACCACCAAAGTACCTTCATCAATCCAAGCTGCTGAAACAATGGGCAACTCTAGCTGAAAGGCAGAAATATGTAATTCTTGCTTCCTCACTCCAATTCCAAGGTGTGCACAAGGCATGCATGGTCTAAAGGGTTTCACTAGCTGAGGGAAAGCTGTGTCAAAGCAAAACCACGTCTACAAAGAAGTAGCAAGAAGTCAAACACATTGAATGAGGTTTGCCCAGGCAGCCCTCAGGTAAGGCTGTCAGGACCAAGTCCTGGCTGAAAGGAGTGAGCAAAGAAAAGAGATTGATTTTTTTCGCTTTCAAAAGGATTTTGGATGTACAAGATAAATAACAGAAGTTGAAAAGATCTGTAGTCTCTTTATCAATTTATCTTGTACCTGAGGCAGCTCTACACATTTTGAATCTGGCCTCTTTAAACCTAGGAGGGGTGACAACATCCCATCCACTCTGCAAAACACCATTTGCACTTGGCAATGCTGTTAGGTCTCAGAAAATGGCACCACTCCAATCAACATAAGCAGCTCTCCCTGCCATGCCACCCTCTGCATGGGGTCAGCACAACTGTCTGTGCAGTGACACAGCAAAGCAGCCCTGGGACAACAAGGGGAAGGGGTGGAAGAGCAGAAAGAAAGAGAAATAACACTATTTTAATACCTCACTGCTAAGGAAAACTCCATGGTTTAAGCAATGTTGATGGTACTTAACACTTCTAGCATAACTTATGAACATAACAGTCTTCTGCTCATCTGCAGGACGTCATGGGTAACTCAGGACCACTGTCCCCAGCCATAATGCATGAAAACAGAACTCAGGAATGCTCCCAGCAACAGTATCATCAAGGCAAACAAGATTGAAATTGTTGTTTTGTGACAAAGCACTACATATGCTAAGGCAGATGGAGGACAGGAAGGTGATTCAGGACAGCCAGAATGGTTTTACCAGGGGCTAATCCTGCCTGACCAACCTAGTGGCTTTCTACAATGGTGTAACTACATCTGTCGACAAGGGAAAAGCAGTGGATGTCATCTACCTGGATTTCTGCAAGGCCTTTCTGCAAGGTCCCTCACAGCATCTTTCTCTCTAAATTGGAGAGATATGAGTTTGATGGGTGGACTGTTCAGTGGATAAGGAACTGGCTGGATGGTCACACCCAGAGGGTACTGGTCAATGGCTCAGTGTCCAGATGGGGAACAGTGACAAGTTCTGTCCCTCAGGGGTCCGTGCTGGGACCTTTGTTGTTTAATATCTTCATCACGGACATTGACAGTGGCATTGAGAGCACCCTCAGCAAGTGTGCCAATGGCACCAAGCTGGGCAGTACAGTCAATATGCCAGAGGGATGGGATGCCATCCAGAGGGACCTAGAGAAGCTGGAGAAATGGGCCCAAGTGAACCTCATGAGGTTCAACAAGGCCAAGTGCAGGGTTCTGCACCTGGGCCAGGGCAACCAGAAACATCAATACACACTGGGGGAAGACATGCTAGAGAGCAGCCCTGGGGAAAAAGATCTTGGGGTACTAGTGGATCCAAAGCTGGACATGAGCCACCAATGTGCAACTGCAGCCCAGAGGGCCAACAGCATCCTGGGCTGTTTCAAAAGAAGTGTGGCCAGCAGATCAAGAGAGGTGATTCTGCCCCTCTACTCTGCCCTGGTGAGACCTCACCTGGAATACTGTGTCCAGCTCTGGAGCCCCCATCACAAGAAAGACATGGACCTGCTGGAGCGTGTCCAGAGGAGGGCCACAAAAATGATCCAAGGGCTGGAGCACCTCTCTTATGAAGAAAGGCTGAGGGAGTTGGGGTTGTTCAGCCTGAAGAAGAGAAAGCTCCGGGGGGACCTCATAGCAGCCTTCCAGTACCTGAAGGGGGCCTACAGAAAGGCTGGGGAGGGGCTTTTTACAAGAGCACATAGTGATGGGACAAGGGGTAATGGTTTGAAACTGCAGGAGGAGAGATTTAGGTTAGAGATCAGAAGGAAATTCTTTAGTGTGAGGGTGGTGAGACACTGGAACAGGTTGCCCAGAGAAGCTGTGGAGGCTCCATCCTTGAGGGTGTTCAAGCCCAGGTTGGATGGGGCTCTGAGCAGCCTGGTCTAGTGGGAGGTGTCCCTGCTCATGCAGGGGGTTGCGACTAGATGATCTTTAGGGTCCCTTCCAACTCTAACCATTCTATGATTCTATGATATACATGATATATTTTTTGGAACAGGTTTCCCAGGGAAATTGTGGCTGCCTCCTCCCTGGAAGTGTTCAAGGCCAGGTTGGATGGGGCTCTGAGCAACCTGATCTAGTTGAAGATGTCCCTGCTCACTGCAGGGGGGTTGGACTAGATGATCTTTAAAGGTCCCTTCCAACCCAACACATTCTATGATTGCCTTTGGTGGAGCAAAGGGAGCTCAACCAGAAGGTGACAAGCCTGCTGGCTCTGTCCAAGGACTTCTAAATAGCTTTCTGTTTTCTGTGACTGGAAAAATACTATGTAGTATTTCACAAATAAGTTGTTATCTGTACTTATAACTTCAACCTTCAAAAGCAATGAGTGCTAATGAAGGTAGCAAAAGGAGTTGCTAGAAGACAAAGGTTCTCATGAGGGGATCTGCACTCATCAAGACAATACAGAAACTATTTGCCTGGATATCTCCAACATGGATTTCTATGTTACAGTAGTAGGACAGTACTGAAGATACTGGCATTAAGGAACTATCAATGCTCCTGACCTACAGGTAGCACAGAAGAGTCCCTTAAAAGTCATCATATGTGCCCAACACCAGAAGGGTAATGAGAACAGTGAAATAAACCCACACTTCCCTGGTCTCAGTTCAATGTTGTCATTAAAAAGCTTATTTCCTCTCTATACTGTTTTTTTTAGTTCGGTTGGGTTTTGGTTTTTTTGTTTGTTTGGGTTTTGTTGTTGTTGTGGTTTGGGGTTTGTTGTTGTTGTTTGTTTGTTTTTTTATCAAGGTCCAGAAAATTTGCATCACTGCTTTGTGGGCAAATTATATTTGAAGATCAAAGTGTCACTGTTATTAATTTAACAGGGCCTCATCATCAACTTTCTCAGCTTTACTTCCCAGTTAAAAAGAGTATTAGCTGAATTTAAAGCACGTGCTCTTCGTGTTCCTATGTATTTACAGATAACCAAACACAACTGCTTTAAATTTTATTTTCAGTAAATACTATAAACCAGGCTTCATTATACAGCAGTCACCCATTAAAGGAAGACATAATATTGATGTTTTGTCATTTATTCCCATTCACTCTACCCTGAATTAAACCCCCTGCTGAACATATTTTCAAGGTTGTAATAGCCCGTTGTGGGGCTATCACAGCCCTCACTTCCAGCAGTGATCAGAGCACTGGGAATGATCAAGGATCACGTGCAACATATTGATTTGGTTTGTAAAACTGTTTTTAGAACGTTTTAAAGGCGTGAAGATCACACCGTGTGAAGCACCCTGAGCAAATCCCAAACCTTTCTGTGTTTAATCAAATGAGCTCCTCGAGCTCCCGAGAGGCATTCCTCCTGATGGCAAGGTTCATGATCAAAAATCTCATAGTAAGGGAATCAAGTCATCAAAATCTAATTCAGAATAAACATCCAAGCGTCCAGACGATGTAAAGAATCTTCAGTGATTAAAACTGTCAGTGCTGGATAATTTAATCCATGAGTCTATCAAAAAACAAACACTGTGATGCCCAAGATCCAGAGTTTGGCTTTGTTGCAGACACAGGATTTTGGCAGTGACACTAAAGTGACACAGAGATACCAGGGAAAACCTCACCCTTGTTTTGCTTTGTATAAACACCACCTGGGCAGCAGAAACCAAAGTGAACAGCTGGGGTGGGTACTGGGTCCAGTCCTGGTCAATACCTTCATTGATGACCTGGATGAAGTGAAAGAGTGTGTCCCCCAGCAAGTTTGATGATGATGACAAAACTGGGAGGGGTGGTTGACACACCAGAGGGGTGTGCTGCCATCCAGTGTAACCTGGACAGGCTGGAGAGTTGGGTGGGGAGAAACCTCATGAAATTCAACAAGGACAAGGGTAGAGTGCTGCATCTGGGGAGCAACAACCCCCTGGATCAGTACTGGGGGTTGGGGGCTGACATGCTGGAGAGCAGCTCTGGGGAAAAGGACCTCGGGGTCCTGGTGGACAACACACTGACCATGAATGAGCCAACAATGTGCCCTGGTGGCCAAGAGGCCAATGCCATCCTGGGGTGCACCAAGAAGAGCATAGCCAATAAGTCAAAGGAGGTTATCTCTCCCCTCTATTCTGCCCTGGTGAGGCCACATCTGGAATACTGCATCCTATTCTGGGCTCCCCAGGTCATGAAGGGCAAGAAACCAGAGACAGGACCCAAGGGAGTGATAGGAAGATGTGCAGAGGGAGGTTAAGGTTGGACATTAGGAAGAGATTCTTCACCCAGAGGGTGGTGGAGCACTGGAATAGGCTCCCCAGGGAAGCAGTGATGGCACCAAGCCTGACAATATTCAAGAAGCATTTGGACAACACCCTCAGGGACATGGTGTGAACTTTGGGGTTGTCCTCTTCTGGGGTGGGAGTTGGACTTGGTGATCTAGGCTGTCCGAGGAGGTGGTTGAGCCACCATCCCTGGAGACATCTAAAAACACAGATGTGGTGCCAGGGGACAGGGTTTAGTGGTGGACGCGGCAGAGTTACAGTAGTGGTTGGACTTGATGATCTTGAAGGTCTTTTCCAACCAGAGTGATACTGTGATACTACTGGAAAGGGTCCAGCACAGGGCCACAAAGATGACTGGGGAAATGGAGCATCTGTCCTATGAAGAATGGCTGAGACAGCTGGGGGTGTTGAGCTGGAGAAGGAGACTGAGGGGGGATCTCATCAACACTTACAAATATCTACAGGGGGGTGTCAGGAGGATGGGACCAGACTCTTTTCAGTGGTGTCCAGTGACAGGATAAGAGGCAAGGGTCACAAACTGGAACACAGGAGGTTCAAGCTAAACATAACGAAAAACTCTTTACTGGGAGGGTAACAGAGCCCTGGGACAGGCTGTCCAGGGAGGCTGTGGAGTCTCCTTCTCTGGGGACATTCAAAACCCACCTGGACATGTTCCTGTGTGATCTGCTGTAGGTGACCCTGCTCTAGCAGGGGGGTCTGATTAGATGATTTTCAGAGGTCCCTTCCAACCCTGACCATTCTGTGATTCTGCTTCATCCCCAAAGAGTACCTGGATATCCTAACAGTCCAGCTGGCTGGGGACTATGTTTATACCAAGAATCCAGCAACAAGCAGCAGCTCCTTGTTGTCTACAAGAGAGTGGTGGAACAGGAGAGGAATGGCAAAATATTTCACAAAAAGCACTAATGCACAGCTATGAAGTTATCTACCACATGGAATCAAAACCCCCAGATGATAAAGTAAACCCATTTATTTTAGGCTGAATTTGTCCTATCTGCTTTCTCTGTTCCTAAATGAATAATCAAGATGTTACTTGGCTCTAGATACCACGGGGGAATAAAATGTCACCAGTGCAGCTGCCAAATCTCCAGCTACCAGCCCTTCAAATTAAGGAGAAAAACCCACAATAAAATGTACAATTTGATTAAAGTTCAACTCTTTGCCCAAAGCCTGGCTCTTCCTGTAACGTTGCATTCTTTTCTTCTTGTGTAAACTTCTCATTATAACAGAGACATCTTCATAATACAATAATTCTGGTTATAATGTAACTGTGGGTAACATAACTCCTGCATTAGAAAAGGCAGCATGTCCTGGTAATGCTGTTTTAATGTAATTTGTGTACTGCAGGAACTGACTGAACCTGGTCATTTAGGATTTGATCAATGGGAATTAGTGTCTTAAAGAGATGAACCATTTGATAATTCAGAATTTGATCAATGTGAATCAGGACCTCGTGGAGATAAAACATTTATCATGAACGTTTGGAATATCAGTCTAATCCAGGCAGGGCTGGAGAAGGTAACAAGCAGGCATCAATAAAGGCTGCAGACAAAGTACAGAAGACCTTCCAGTTCTCTGATACAAGTCTTTGTAGGATATTTGGTTTTTCCTTTTAATGGAGTGAATTATCCCTAAAGACTGATGAAGCCACAGCTGATGTAATTTCAGGGACTAAATGGAGGAAGGAAAAGGAAAATCCAGGAAATATTTAAGCAATTATCCACTCCTCTTGGCTCTTGAAAGAGATGTAGCTCCAAGAGTTGAAGAAATGCAAGTTAGCTCAATAAAACTTAACTAATTCTAGACATGTTTAAAATAAAGTGAGACTACTTTGTAATAATACCACAATTAGATCTATTAATCTCACACTTAGAACCTGACATGCAGCACATTGGTTTATGCATTAACAAAATTTAGCAGTTCAACCTTATTTAATTCTTCTTTTACAGCCAATTAAACAAGCTCTTTAAACACCATTGCTTGAAACTCTGTTCTCAATCCTCACATGCAATTAAAGTGAACATGAGAAGTGCCTGATGACACCAAAAGAGCATCATCTCTAGGTTTCACTAAATCATTCATAATTTATCAGTCAATTTACATACAAAGGCAATGAGTTTAAACCTTCCATAAAAAGACACAGCATTTAAAAGGATTTTATATATGGAAAAAAATTGAAATTATAAAGTAATATTGATATTTCATGCACTTTATCAAACCTACTGCAATTTATGCACGTACTTCAGATACTTCTTTCTTTTCCTAAGGTTTTCTTTTTGGTTTTTAAGGTAATAGGACCAAAACTGGATCCACTAACCAAAAAGCTCCAAATAATTTTGGTGGAAATTTGGCTTGAAGTGCAAAAGCAGCACACCAGTTTGACTGAAAGACCAGGCAAACAAGCAATTTCTATTGGTAACTTTAGTCTCTAGAAAAATCAATAAATGACCATTCCCATCAAGTGTTTGGAATCTCTGATTCCCTCTCCAAATCCTCTTTCTTTTAAGCAGGTAGACTGAAACATCCTTCAAAATGGTTTTCTTAAAATTCTTAGAAGGATTGGCCTCTGCTGTATCTACCAGCTCCATTTGTGCAAAAAGGAACCCCAAAGCATTTGATTTACTTAGGAAATCATTTGTATATTGGGGAGGTGGGGGGGGAACAAACCCAAAGCCATTTCCCACCTCTGGCCACAATAACCACCCAGAGCCATTGACTAGCACTTCAACTCACAACAAGACCTTGGTTTGGAATAATGAAAGTCAGGTTAGGAAATAATTACATTTCAAAACCTGAAAATAACCCACTGTAACAGAGGAAGGAGAGTTATCACCTTGGTGAGAATCTTATCACAGATGAAAAACGTGACAGTGAACAACAACATACCAGACTTCCCATACATCATGGGAAACCCTCCAAATTATGCTTACATCAGACCTTGAGTCAATGGTCACTTTGTCCCTCTTGTTTAAGGACAGATTAATTCAGTCCTCAAACTCTGCATCATTGACCAGCACAAAGACTTTATATCTACACTAGAGAATATTTAACAATTCATGATATTAAGATACAAAATGATTTTTATCTTACAGTTAACAACTTTATTTATATCATTATCAGCAGTGCAAAAACACCTTTTCTCTTCTCATCAAAAACCAAAACCCAACCCAAAAGAAAATCCCTCCACAAACCTAAAAATTGTCACACAACAGTTAATTGTATCCAGCATTTCTCAGTTACTGCTGAGACTAAAAGGTTGTAAAAAGTTCTCTGTATCTTTACAAAAATGATAAATGGAACCTTCTGCCTAATGGATAGACCAGCAGAAAGGGAAGAGTCCAAGGCTAAGGGTCAGAGTCACTTTGATCCATCAATTACTGTATCTTCATTTAACCATCCTCAGGACTAATAAAAATTATTTAATTCAACCTTCACTGTTAAGGCCAAAGTGAAGTTGCTAATTTAAATCCTTTCACATCATGCAAGCACAGGATGAACACTATTGTAATGCAAAGCTGGAACTACATTTTTGGTGCTCCTTTAGAGCCCCGTGGAATATTTCATGCATCTTATCAACTATAAGATATTAATTAGTACATTACCAACCTACACATCCAATTTCCATGAAGCTTATAGTTACTATGCAGTGGCTTCCAAATTCTTCAAAAGTCTCTCATGTCAATAACCAGCCCAGACTGATAATATCTAGGGTGGGGGGAAGGGGAATTATTGTGCATTTTAATGTGGATAAGAACTCAGCCAGCTGCCAGGCTCAACAATGCCAGGAGGAAGGACTTACTTGAACCGAGATGACACTTCATCAGCAGCTTTTTGGTATTGCTCCGTGGTAACTTTGTAGAACTGGGCACTCTGGAAAATGGAAAGAAAAAATAATAATACAGATTTCATATAATATCATTTATATGCATGCTAGTAATCTAGTAAATAATGCTAATATAGCTATTTTATCCATTTAAGTCACTCAAGAACACCCAAAACCTAACCCTCAAAGCAAGTATTCTGCAAAGTTTCAGAGATGACTTTTTTTTTTAAATATATTTTTCTTAAATAAGTGTGTCCTCTTGGTTCTGGAAGGTTGTGCAAAAGAGATGGCTCTCAGGGAGGAAACCTTAAGGAGATGTGGGGTAAGAATCACATATTTAGCACTAGGTGCTGCTGGAGCCTTTGAAGCAGCTCTGCTGGAGAAAAAAAAAAATCAAAATACTGAATCCTTACTTTTTTGCACATCCCTGTTTGTGTTACTCACACATACACCCCCCCACCTAGTTTGCAGGTGATTATTGAGTCAAACTTGCCAGTTGCACAATAAATTAACTATGGCTTGAGCATCTTTTTTGCCCCTTGCCTTGATAACGCCTCTTGCCGTGAGTTATTTTAATATTCCAAACTTCCAGGTTGTTTCAATCAGTTGCTGATTTTAATTTTTCAAATTGGGAATTTTGCAACTTGGGAACATACTTTCATCTCCTCTAAACTCAGGAATGCCTTTCACTCTGCTCCACCAAATCATTAATTTCCAAAATGCAGGCAAGAGAAGATTGAATCATCAAGCGATAGAACTTTTCTCTACTTGACGATGGCAAAGTTTCTCAGTGGGATGTAGGATCCTCAAAGACAAATCACTGTAATGTTGTGATGCTTCATGTCTAGATAATATATACTTGGTATTTTTAAAGAGGTTTTTATAGTCTTAGCACAGTTGGCCTTAAGTTGTAATAACCAAGGCACCTGGCTTCACAGTTGGAGGAATAAAGAAAAGTTAAAGCAGTTCAAAAGTTCTCTAAAGCCATTTTTCTCTGAGTGGTGGAGCAAACAGGTCATGGAGAGGTAGAAAGGTTTTGTTGGCACTTGCATGAACTCTTCTGTAGCTTGGCAGCTCCTGAGTCATCTGGCATCCCAGGGACTCACGTTAACATGGCAACAAAACTGACAGCCACACACTGCATGATTACAGGAAAACCATTTTCAATCCTTATTTTAGCAACCTACCTATTCATGTCCTGGTTTAAGGTTATTCGCCCCGCAACCTTGATTTTGCAGCTTTAAACATTTAACATCCATGAATGGCACAACACAGCCCATGGAAACTGTCATTCCAGTTTTATTTTGGGTGAAGTAAGCAGGTTTTTTTGTGGTTTGTATTTTTTTTTTATTTAAGACATTGATGTATGAAAAACCAATATGCCTAAAACATCATTGGGGGGAGAAAAAATTAAACCCCTCTGTAACTAGAGAGGTCACTCTTTTGTATAAGTCAAAGATGACAGAGGCAAAGGCAAAGTCTCCTTGATCACTGGGTTAGTAAACATGTCCTGAGCAACATTTATCTGTGCCAAATTATGAGGAAAGCAGGGAAAATAGCCCACTACAGCAAAACCACTTGACTGGAAACACCAAAAGACGCAGCAATATATTCGAAAATAAAAGGAAAAACCATGATTCCTTCCAATTTGAAGATCTCATTTTCCAAGGTTCTTTGTAAACTATAACCTTGAAATGCAGGAAATCCACAAAAAAAATAATACCAAGTCTGTACACTGGTAAAATTGTATGGCAAGCCTAATATTTGACCACAAATTATAGCAAATTGTGTAACAACGCCAGCAGTCAAAGGTCACGCCCAGATCACAGGGAGCAGAGGGGCTGCTGCACTCTTGCTGCTGAGATTCAGACCTAATCATTCATTTGTACTGGAATCAAGGTTTCCAGACATGTGACTTGGGGTCATTTACTTTTTCATAAATCATGCTTGGCCAGTAAGAAAATGAAAATGAAATCCTCCTCACACCAGCGACCCCCCCCTTGCATTTAGCAATCTCAGCTGCCCAATAACAGTCACATCCAGGTTCCTTGGATGGAGATGAAATCAATAGGGATACGATTAGACAGCAGACTGACTCTGGAGCAAGTGTGGACAGGTCACCACTGAAGATGATGAATAGCTCTCTATCATCCTACAGTCCCCTACGATGCTAACATTTACTATAATCTTATTTGGGCTGCGATTTATCTTTCTTTGGCCTGATCAATAAAGATGAACACAACAGTTGTAAGGATCGATTGCAATTTTTTATAATTTTCAAGCATGAGGGAGCATTTGTGACACAAAAACAATATTCTGAGAGTACTTGTTCCACTTTTTAATTGCAGTTCAAGTGATCAACGGAGCTGCTATATATGCTAAGAAGTTTTAATCCTACAGAAGGCTCAAACTATCAAGAAATTGTTTGTTATCTTAGATAAAGCACGCTGTGTTTCTTGGATCAGATCTTCCCTAGAAACTCAATCAGGTTCTCTTTTAGAGATATATTCTCTATAATCCAGAGATGAAGTTTCATTTTGGAAGTCCTCCTAATACTCAAGGTAAGAGTGCAGTGCTCATTTCTCTAAACACAGAAAAAAAAAAGGTGCTGTAGCATAGCACTGTTAGATAATTTCCTCAGTATCTAGATAAATACATATGGGTATTTATGTTATATATATAAAATCTGCATATTCAAGGCCTGTTCAACTCAAAGTTGAACAAAGGAAAAAGCTACTGTCCAAATCTCAGGTTAGCAGCAGTAGCAAACAATCAGAGGGTAGCTGTGGATCAGGCCTGTGGATCTTCACAAGTTGCAGCAGATTGTCCAAATAGAGCCGTTTATCTCCCCAAACATGATTCTCCAAATAGAGCCGTTTTCTCCCCAAAATCATTCTATGATTCTACAGCTTCAAACTGTGCACGGGTGGGGAAGAGGGAGGGAAAGGAACAGAAATGCAACATCACTTACCAACCTGCATCAAGCACTGTGTGTGTGACCATACAAAGCTCAGGTATGTTTATCACATTCCAGATATAGACACTTAACATATATTCTTGAATTCTTTAAAATAAATAAGCCACGAAAATGGTAGGAAAATACTACATCCAAGTTCCCTTGTCTCTTTGATTCAGGTCCCTTGGGCACATGAAGTATAAACACCTTTACTTTGAGTTACACAACATCTTCCCCTCTTCAGCCTTCATTGTTGCTGTATGACAAACAGATGGTTTTCTGCAGACCTTTATGGTCTTCCTTTGTTGCAAGAAGTATGGAAGTGCAGGAAGGGTGCTACGAAAGACACTGGGAACTTCCAACAGGGAAGAGAAGTGTGGCAGGGTTATAGCAATTAATCATCATCCCAGATTATGTAGAAGATGCTATTTCTGCATCTGTTACGGAGTCCTTGCACAACGTGGGCATGTTGCTTGACTGCAGTATCAAAATAAAGAGGCAATTTTGGTTCTTGATGACTAAGCCTTAGCTTCTTCGAAGTCAAGTATCTAAAGTGATGGCTGAGGTGTGCTCCACAACCATGGTGGTTGCTGGCCAGCAGAACCCACTCACCTCCAAGAGTGACATGATTTATGCTGTCACTGAAAAGTCTGTGGGGGCCTCAATAACTATCTCGAAATAGGTGATTAACTTTAAAGCTGCTAAAGTTGGGGAGCAATTAACCCACTTGTGTGCATGCTCCTCAATTTTCACCTGCTTGACTGAAGAAACTGCCCACTCTTACAATAAAAACTGATGTACTGGACCAGACCAAATGTTCACCCAGCTGAGGACTCTGGCAAGTATTAACAGCACATGTGGGATAACCAGGCAGATGATGATGCTGGGTGATCCTCCAGCACATACAATGACCAAAATCTGTCCCCAGACTGCACCATGACCATCAGCAGAGGTGAACCCAGCCATGCCAGATGTGAACAGCTGAACACAGCCATAACCAATACAGGAGAATCCTATTTCCAACACAAAAGCTACAGATTCCAAGAAATCCTCACCTACTTCTCTTACTAAGCACAAAAGGTACTTGTGATCATGAGTCACCCAGCTTTTCCCATGCAGAAAGAACTCTAGCCTTCCACAGCAGTTAGGGAATTTATTTCCATTTCTTTAATATTATGTAAATGCTAGCAAAGAAAGGCCTATTAGAAACTAGCAATTTTGTCAAACTTGCAATGCTATTAAACGGATGCCATGCACACTGAGTAGGGTCCTATGGGGGAACACCAGGAGCAGGTATGGCAAGATGGTAGAGGTCCATGTCACCTGAAGAAGCCCACTGCCTTCTATGCTGACATTTTCCAACTTGCAAGTATTGGATTTTAGCACTTGGCTATTCCTTAAAGCTTAAAATAAATAAATAAATAAATAAATAAAAAGTTAATACAATCACAGAATGGTTTGGGTTGGAAGGGACCTTAAAGATCATCTAGTTCCACCCACCCTGCATGGGCAGGGACACCTCCCACCAGATCAGGTTGCTCCAAGCCCCATCCAACCTGGCCTTGAACACTTCCAGGGATGGGGCAGCCACAACTTCTCTGGGCAAACTGGGCCAGTGTCTCATAGAATCATAGAATTGTTCAGGTTGGAAAAGACCTTTAATATAATCGAGTCCAACTTTATCCTAACCCTATCACCCTATTTCTGAGGACCCACCACTAAACCATGTCCCCAGGCACCACAACCAGATGACTTTTAAACACATTCAGGGATGGGGACTCAACCACCTCCCTGGGGAGCCTGTTCCAGTGCCCAACAACCCTTTCTGTAAAGAAGTTTTTTTCTGATATCCAACCTAAATCTCCTCTGATGCAACTGGAGCCCATTTCCTCTTGTCCTGTCATCAGTCATAGAATCATAGAATCATAGAATCATAGGAGTTGGAAGGGACCTCGAAAGATCATCTAGTCCAACCCCCCCTGCCAGAGCAGGGTCACCTAGAGCACATCACACAGGAACTTGTCCAGGTGGGTTTTGAATGTCTCCAGTGAAGAAGACTCCACAACCTCCCTGGGCAGTCACCAGTGAGAAGAGACCAACCCCACTACAACCTCCTTTCAGGTATTTGTAAAGAGTGAGAAGGTCTCCCCTCAGCCTCCTCTTCCCCAGACTAACCAGCCCCAACTCCCTCAGTCGTTCCTCATAGGGGATGTTTTCCAAACCCCTCACTAGCTTGGTTGCCCTTCTTTGGACCTGCTCCATCACCTCAATGTCCTTTCTGTATTGAGGTGCCCAAAACTGAACACAACACTCGAGGTGGGGCCTCACCAGTGCCAGGTACAGAGGCAGGATCACTTCCCTAGTCCTGCTAGACACACCATTTCTGATCCAAGCCAGGATGCCATTGGCCTTCTTGGCCACCTGGGCACGTTGCTGGCTCCTATTCAGCCGCCTGTCAATCCATACACCAAGGTCCTTTTCTGCCAGGCAGCTCTCCAGCCACTCTTCTCCAAGCCTGTAGTGTTGCCTGGGGTTGTTGTGACCGAGATGCAGGACCTGACATTTGACCTTCTTGAATTTCATACAGTTGGTCTCAGCCCATGGATCCAGTCTGTCCAGGTCCCTCTGTAAAGCCTTCCTACCATCCAGCAGATCGACACTCCCTCCCTACTTGATGAGGGGATCGAATGCATCATTAGTAAATTTGCAGATGACACCAAGATCATTAATAAAGACATTAAACAGGAGTGGCCCCAGCACTGAGCCCTGGGGGACACCACTCATGACTGGCTGCCAACTGGATTTAACTCCACTAACCACAACTCTTTGGACCTGGCCATCCAGCCAGTGTTTAACCCAGCAGAGTACATGGCCTTCAAAACCATGGGCAGCCATCTTTTCCATGAGGATGTTATGGGGGACAGTGTCAAAGGCTTTCCTGAAGTCCAGGTAGACTACATCAACAGCCTTTCCCACATCCACTAAGCAGGTCACCTTGTCATAGAACGAGATCAGGTGATGATTTTCCTCTTAATGTCTAAGCTAAATCTCTCCTCTACCAGTTTTAACCCATTACCCCTTGTCCTCTCACTACAAGCCCAAGTAAAAAATCCCTCCCCATAAATATATATGTATATTAAAAATTGATGAAGAGCAAACTGGGAGAAGAGAAAAAAGAAATCCACCAAATGGAAGAAATGCCATGACAAAATCATGACACCAAGGCTGCATCACCTGGAAAATTACAATGCTGAAAGTCTTCAGCACAGCCCTATTCTATCTGAACTAATAAAGCAGTAGGTAGGATTGACTTCTGCCAGCCAAGGTCTCTTACAGATTCTGATAACCCCAAGAGCTATCAACCTGTCTGCTCTGTTTCCTCAATCCAGACAGCTTCCTCTTCCATCAGTCTGCTCTTTCAGACTGTGCCTCTGATGGCCTCGGCTTAAGTCTCCTGGCCCTCTCAGCCTGATGACATTGGCACAGTACATTGTACCTGGGTTGTTCTTCTGGACCTCTGGGCTTGCAATGGCCAACACCTAAAGCACCTATTGGCCAGTACCTGAAGAGGGCCTACAGAAAAGTTGGGGAGGGGCTTTTCACCAGAAAGCCCAGTGGTAGGACGAGGGGTAATGGTTTTAAACTGAAAGAGGGGAAGTTTAGATTAGACATCAGGAAGAAATTCTTCCCCATGAGGGTAGGAAGGCACTGGAAGAGGTTGCCTAGGGAGGTTGTGGCTGCCCCCTCCCTGGAGGCATTCAAGGCCAGGCTGGATGAAGCTTGTGCAGCCTGGTCTGGTGGGAGGTGTCCCTGCTCATAGCAGGGGGGTTGGAACCTGATGATCTTTAAGGTCCCTTCCAACCTCAACCATTCAATGATTCTATGAACATGTCTTTTTAGGCTCCAACAGTGATAGTTCTCAAGGAGCATGTAACCCTCAACTTTCACTAACACTTGGGCAGCAGCATCAAGCAGATAAATACACTGTAGAAACACTGTTTTTTCTCTACTTATGCAGCTAGATCTGCATGGCCAAAGGTTTTGGTAAGCAAATTCTGAGCCAAAGGAGGGAGATGACTGTTACAATAAATGTGTGAACATGTTTTTATAGGAGTATCAATAGTCCTGCTGATCTGGAGTAAGAGAAGCTTGGGCACTTTTTCCCAGGAATGGCAAAAACCAGAACCTGAAAAGTATCCAAACCCTGCCCAAATTTAGGTTCCTTAATGAAAATTCTTAAAATGCAGTTCCAAAATGACCTATTCAACAGATTTATTTTATTTTTTAATATTGCAACCTTGTGTTAGTTCCCTTACAGGCAGGAAGCCATCCAGAGGAGCCTTGTTGAAAAACCTGCCAAAACTCAATAGTGTTTTGTCAAGTGACTAATTTCATGTGTGACTTTAATCTAATTGACCTGAACAGGGCCACTACATGTTAAGTTACTTACTGAAGTGTTTATGACCCAAAGATAACACATGGGATGCAACCAAATCGAGTGGTATGTATTTTCTATGCTTTTTACTCAGTATCCTTCTTTGAAAAGGAAGTCTGGGAGTTGTCATTCCTGGGGAAGAAGAGCTTTTTTAAGAGCTATCTTCAAAGAAGGGAACAGAGGGGAGTGTAGGCTTGGCATTGTGGAAGAGAAGCTACAGAAAAGAGGACTTCAATTTTCATTTAAAATCTATCCAGTTTCTCCTGATAAATACACAGAGCCATAGCAAGTATAAATAATGCTGGAATTCAGGTAGAGAAAATATGAAATCTGACCACGGGCAAAAGTTTGGCCCCAAAATAATCTTCCTCAGGCAAAAGTTGGAGCAGAAGCTTCTTCAAGAACATATTGTGGAGGAATGGGAGCAGAATTATTTTGCTAGACAGATCTGATTTCCAAGGTCTCTGTAAGAAAATAAATTCCTACAGAACCTCAGAAGGTCAGCTCTTTTGTCTCCATGTGGGACCTCAAAGCAGAAGTGCATATTTTACTCTCTGCTGAAAACCTTCAGATTTTCAGCCAGATAAAGTTCTGAAAGATCTTGTGTCACCCAAGCTGATAAAAGGTTACCAAAAGGACTAGGAAAACTTGAGATCCCTCATTTAATTTCATTAAAGACACATAACCTATATGCACTATTTTATTATAAATGTGCTAAAACTGTTTTTACTGCAGACATACCATGACTATTTCTTGGCATTGAAATTTCTCTTTTAAGACCTTTGGCTCTTAAAGCCCTGAACAGATTCAATATGAGAGTAACATTCGTGCAACCTATTTGAGGGTTTTTTTTTTTTCCTTTTTTTAATTTAATAGTTATGTAGTTAACAGTTTACTTGACAAAGAAAAAGTCGTGTGACTTCCATACAAAAGAGACAAATCTGGCCTTTGCTTCCAGTTAGTGCTGTGAAAGACAAAAATGAGCACAGCTTGACTTCAGAGCAGCTCAGCACCTGCTCCACCCACCAAAGGAATGAAGAGCTTGGGCTGTTTGGCACCTTTGAGATTCGGGGGAGAATTTTTAATTTAAAGACTTCTTTTTCCTTGCCATCCTCCCCCACGGAAGGACTCAAAGCATCGGCAGGCAAAGATTATCATGTTCCCTGCATGGTAAATTGGAAAGTTTTCTTTGCCTCTTTTTAATCCATCTCTGCTGAAGTTAAGCTTTATTTTATCCCTTAATTGAACTTCTGGCCATTTCATCTCAGCATTTTTTACAAACCCATTTGTGGATAATACGAAGCATTTTGTTTTATTCATCCTGTTGACACGCAGCCTGAGATCTATAAAGCCTTAAAAGAGAAGATTTCCAAAGCCAGAAGAAAGGAATAACTCTTAAGCCTATAAAGTTGCTTCACAGAGTTGAAGCCATCTTCAAGACTGCCACAGTCCCCTTCCCATAGGAACAAGCAGCCAGGCACAGCGACCTCTGTCCAAAGAGACCTATGACAGCACTTGGCAAAGGAAACCCAGACAGGAGCATGTTTTGGCTACCCCACTGTTAGGCAAACTATAAAACAGACCATGTAGATTATAAGGAGCAAGTCTGGATTAGCTATTAAAAAAAATAGTGCTAAAACATCCACTCGTGCTTGATTTGTGAAGCTGCCACTGAAGGCAACAAGTGAGCAAAAAGAGGAAGAATTGGGGAAGGGAAAATAACCAAAAGAAAATAAGACTACCTACTGTATTGTGCATACATCCCAGTTCCAAATTGTACTAAATTACAGGTTTATAAATATATGACCATTTTTATGGCATCTTTATTTGAATTAACAACCTCTATTTGTGTCTGAATTGATTGTAATAAGCTATAGAAAACCAAGCGTTTAACTTCATACAGATTCCCAAGTAATACTGCATCTTTATTCTACCACAAATGCTATTTAAATGATCCATGAATTAAGTAATTTCTTCTGAAATGTCACCCGATCAGGCCTTTGCTCACTTTTTTAGAGAAGTTATTTTTTACACAAGTGATGACTTCTCTCACCTGGCCCAGCTGCACTATCCAGCCAACTGTTGCATTGTTCAGCTTCAGAGAGGAAATTAAAGTTGTGCAGCTTCTCACGTGGGGAACCTACAACAGTTTACGACTTCTGCTCTGGTTAGGGTTTTTTTATGTGTGAGGGACCAGCCCTCAGGACCCTACTTGCTAGAATCGTTGTCGATACTCCATTGTAACCTCTCGAACAAAGTCTTGTTTGCATCCCAAAAGGCCTGCCTGAGAGCATGGAGACAACAATGATGGCCTGTATATGGCCTGGGGCCTGTATGTACAGCCATTGAGATAAGGACAATGATCGAGGGGTGGAGGGGGCAGAGGTCAACTCCAGCTGCTCAGTCTCAAGACTCAATCACACTTCCTCATCCTTGTGAAACAAGGAAACTAGGCCTATAAAACAGGGGGCTGCAATGGTGGGCTTTGGGAGCCTCACTGACACCAACTCTCCCCTGTTGGCTGGCCCAACGCTGGATCCAGGACTGGTCATTTTCTATTATCTGTCTCTCTAAACTTTTCTGCTCCTACTCTCTCTTTCCTCCTAACATCATGAAGTAACACAAGGCCTAACCACAGTTCTTTTTCCTCAGGTTGTGCAGCTTAAACATATATGTATTGTACTCTTGTGACCTAATTGTCAGCCTTTATGATCGTGCAGCCTAAGATAATAATTGAAGTATCCATATTCCTTTTGTAGTTTTAATTAAACCTAATATTCAAATACAGACCTTGAGTGTCATTTCACCTTAATCCGATCAAGGGGTATCGGACGGTCGAGCATTTCCTCGGACCAGGACATTTTAATCTCTGTCCCTGGAAGGGCCAGCTCTGAGACAAAGGTGGGATCCACACCTGGGCTCCTCTCTGAGAAGGAGTTTAGAAAGCAAGGGGGTCCAATCTGAATCTCCCTGGGTTGCCCTACTCAGGTTGTGACACCATGTTACTATGAGCTCCTTTTTGACTGAGGGGACTGATTGCCTTTGGTAGCGTTTTGCCTTCATGAGAACCTACAGGATGGAACAAAGTTCTCTGTATCTGCCATAGGGCTGCAAATAATCAGGCATCCAGCTTTTATGAAAATCTGTTCAAATGAAGCATCTTTCCATAACAGAATGCCTGCTGCCCCAAGCAAACCAGTTTTCCAGTTCTGAACTGCAGCATAAAGGTGTAACCTCCAGAGAAGGTCCCAAGAGACCCCTCAATGACAGATGTCAACCACACAAAAAGGATGTTCAGGGTAACTCAGAAATAGACAAAAATACACAGACAGATCAGGGGACACGCTTTTATAGCAGGTAAGAACTTTTTATGTGAAGGCAAAAATGTAGCTGCAAGGTATGGACAGAGAAGAGAAAATGAAAGACAATTCCCAGAATTTAAGAACAACTAAGGAAACCATCTTGGACCCTGGACTGAGCATACAGAGGACATCCAGATGGTAAGGAAGTTAAGGCTATGACAAACTTTCAGGATTTTGGTGGAGTTTGCTGAAATTCAAATGCAATTCCCTCTCTTTTGCCCTTTACTCCCAAGCCATTAAAACCTCTGTGGTCACCTTCCTCTTACATCCTGGAAGAAATTAGCTCCAGACCAGATTGCCTCTGACTGAAGAGGTATCTGAACCACTGGAGACTGTAGAGACAACTTCACAGAATCACAGGATTACCTTGGTTGGAAAAGACATGAAATGTCACCAAATCCAACCATCAAGCTAACACTGACAAGCACTTACCATATCCCTAATTACCACATCTATAGGACTCTCAAACCCCTCCAGGGATGGTGATTCCTCCACTGTCCTGGGCAGCCTGTTCTAACCTTTCTGTGAAGAAATTCTTCCTAACATTCAATCTAAACCTTCCCTGGCACAATTTGAGGCCTTCGGACATCCATGTCACCACATACCTGCTGCTACAAAGGATGAAAAGGCAAATAGGAACCCAACGTTGCCCCAAAGATGCCAGAGAAAGAGGCAGCACTATGACTTACTGAAACAAAGGGAATGAAGAAACACATGCTGCATCCTGGCAAATATTCTGCCAGAAGACAATTCACTTCCCTACTTCATTTGTTAGATTTCATGACGTGTTTGTCAAAGAGTGTATGTTCAGTGTGCAGCAAGTGGGGTGAAGGACTTAACTCAGTTATCAGCAGAAAGTGGAGAAAACAGCATATTCTTTGACCTTTTCTTTTGAACTTCCAATTCTGTTTTTCAGGCACCACTAACTAATACCTTTAACTGCAACTATTAATGTCTCTAAAGTTTCTCCCAAGATATGCTTCGCTTCACTTCTCTGCCCTGGTAGAACATTGATCTCTAATTTGTTAGCACTCAGAGCTGCCAAAGAAAATGAAAACCTTTGTGAAAAGGACAAATCTATTCCAAGTTCTTACAGCTATTCAGCCGAGCATCTAATCTGCATGTAATTGTAGTACAGTCTTTAATACAAATGTTCTCAATCTTAGAGATGCATGTGTAAATGCACAACTATATTTACATCTCCTGCTGATGACAAGATGCCTCATCTAAATGATTCCTATTTACAACTTTCCTTCTCAGTCTCATCCCTTTCACTGTTATACATGATAAATTACCTTCTCCCTAAGGTACCAAAGGGTATTATTTCTCCTTCTTCTAAAGCAGACTCCTCTCCCTCCCCCCCAAAACCAGCATATGAAGAGGGCAAGTTGGCAAGTGCTGCCTTTCAGGCACATAGGAATGGGTATTGCTGCTGCCAGGGGTGATGCCCAAGTTGAGGAATCCCCTCTCCCAGTAGCATCAGGTACAGGCTGCAGCACTGGGAATAGCACATCCCTAAAGGATTTAAAATTCCCATTGTTGATGGCCTGTATGGAATTAATTGCTAAATAATGGACCACTTCTACATAGCAAAAGCCACATCACAGGGAACTGTATCATCCCTCAAGCAAACTAGGATCAGCTTGAGCCTTGGATGCCTCAAAGTAGCTCTTCTATGGACAACAGCAGCCATCATTTCAAGACTATGTTGCTCACCTTCTGCAGAGGAATGGTCTGGGAAAATCACTGTAAACACCACCTGTTTCAAACTCATTTTGGTCAGCTTTCAGAAGCAGACAGATATTCTTTTGACCACTTTAATGGGATAAGAGAAAACTGCTTCTGTGGATTATGGGTGAAAATCTGGCTGGATCATGAAGCTCTACTTGGAGGCCAGACACTGAGTTCCTCAGGGGTCTATACTGCAGCCTTCCCTGTTTAACATCTTTATCAATGACCTCGAGATGAAGTGGATGCTCACCTAGTTTGCAGGTGCTTTAAAAGCCCCACAAGAAGGTTATCTACAAGATGGAGACATGCTCTCTACTGATGTGTGCAGTGGAAGAACAAGTGACTACAGCTGAAAAATAGATTCCAAATAGATATAAGGAAAAATATTTCCCTCCAAGGATAATTAAGTAGGGGGTCATAAACCCTAAGAGGTTGTGGTATGTCCCAGCCTTGGAGGTGTTCAAAGATCCAACTGGACAAAGCCCTGAATAAACTGTCTCAGTCTTGATCCTGCTTTGAGCAGGAGGTTGGACCTATCAAGGCCCCTTCCAAACCGAATAATTCTATGAATATGTGTACTTACAGTCAGCAATATATCTGGTATCAGAATGAAAATGTATTTTGGCTTGTAGATGTGCAATCTGCTCTGCAGCTCTATGTGAAATTCATCCTGTGGCAGACGCCTAACATCAAGAATCACAGATCAGCTACTTCTTCCTTCAAATAAATGAAAAGTAGCTGACTTGAGCTTTGTTTATTAGATCTACCACTATCATTGCTCAGTGAGATGGGCTGCCTAAGGGCACAGTGAGTGCAAGACAAACATTTTCTGTAAAGCACAAATGCTGCCAAAAGTAACACGTACGCACCAAACCTCATGAGGGCAAAAATAAAGTTCTTGAAAGAAATTCTGAAATGTTCCATCTCTCTCAATCCAACAGTTCTGGCAATGGTGTCATCTCACAGGCTTGTTCCTGTCCCTGTATCACAGCTTCAAAAAGTTTTGTCTTTGTTCCTCTGAACTGGTAATTAGGTCGTGGTAACTTTGTCAGGTAACTCTCTCCAGCACAGTCAACACCAATACTACACTGCAACTCAAAACCACCAAGTTTGATGGATACTACCAAAGCACTCATATCATAGAATCACAGGATGGTTTGCTTGGGTTGGAAGGGACCTTAAAGATCATCTAGTTCCAACCCCCCTGCCATGGGCAGGGACACCTCCCACCAGACTAGGTTGCTCCAAGCCCCATCCAACCTGCCCTTGAACACTTCCAGGGATGGGGTAGCAACAACTTCTCTGGGCAACCTGGGCCAGGGTCTCACCACCCTCACACTAAAGGATTTCTTCCTAATGTCTAAACTATATTGCAGAATTACAAGCTGCAGTATCCAAGTAGGATGATTTTATTAGTCAGGCCCACTTTAATATCTGCATTTGGTGAAATCAACAAACTTTTTCTGATATTGCTGGCATGAACGTTCTCAGTCACAGAATCACAGAATATGTGGGGTTGGAAGGGAGCTTTAAAGGTCAGCTAGTCCAGCCCCCCCCAACCCTGCAGTGCACAGGGACCTTTTTGACTAGATCAAGTTGCTCAGAGCCTCATCAAGCCTGATCTTGAATGTCCTCAGGAATGGGGCCTCCACCACATCTCTGGGTAACCTGTTCCAGTGCTTCACCACCCTCATTGTAAAGAACTTCTTCCTAATGTCCAATCTAAATCTAAATGTTGGTATCTGGCTGTTTCCATCACTGTCTGGTGAAAAGATTTTGAGGATGTCAGGATCAACAGGTCAGTAAAGAGGAGGCAAATACAGAGACCACATTTTCACGGTGCAAAGTTCATGATCTGTGCCAAAATATCTACAAGACATCAAGGCAGAAAGACTTTCAGTCGCAAAATATCAACTGCCTGACAGCTGATCCTGAACAACAGCAGAACTGTGAAAAAATACATATCAATAACAGGTTTTGGTGATTATGGAGTGACTAAAGTACTTCAAGAATGGTCTTTTACAGCTGCTTTGAACACCGTGTGTGAGCAGGGAGGAAATATCAGGACTGGTGCAATAGGAAGGCTGAGGATATAAAAAAACTGCTTGGTGAAAAATGTACATATTTGTTTGGATGACTGATAAGTACCTGGAATCCAAGAAAACTATGTTTTACACTCAGTCTAGATTGAGAACTCTGCTCATATTTAGTGAAGCAAGAAAGAAAATGAGCTCTGAGCATGTTTAAATCAAACTAACGTGAGAATTTTTCCCTGCTCTTACAGCAGTGTATCCCAGCAGACCCATTCTGTTTGGAAACAGCCTTCTGAAAGAAATGCAGCCAGAACGAAGGCAGGTGGCCTTCTTGCTCAAAAACCTGCTAAAGAAAAAACCCAGGACCTAGGAAAAACCTGATTAAGTGTCTCAGCATGCCACAGTGTAATCATTAGCACCAAATACCTTGCTTTGGAAGTTAGAAATGTGCTTCTGTTGCTCTCAAGTAGTAAGGCAACATGCTACAAGATTCTTGAACTGGATGATACACTAGGCCAAATAATTCAAATGCAGAGCTCTAAAAACATTCATAATTTATAACTCTGTTTTGAGACTTCTAGAAATTATTCCCAATTATTTACCAGGCTTCTTTTGCAGGTTTTGTTTATTCCTAGTATCCATTTCAATTCTCCCTCCTGCAGTGCTTGCTGCACCTTTCAAGCTGGAGCCGTTATTCTGCCTTCCAACCATCCTGCAGGTATTTGGTGTGTGTTCTGTCCTAGACATGGATATTTCTCCCACTGTTCTCTTCTTTTTCCTTTCCATTTTAAGTGATCACTTGTGCTATCCACCTGTATTCCTCCGGACACCCACAGCCTTTCACAGACACCTCTTCCTCACTCGTCTGAACAGATTTTTAATTGCTTCTTGAAAAAACACCCTGTGTTACACACTTGTTCCCCCCACACCACATCCATTTATTTTGCCACTTGTTGGCAACTCCAAATTTGCCCGTGTAGGTCACTGCTGTTATTATGAAGCAGGTCTGCTAATCCCTCTATCTGTACTGGCATTTGTCTCTTAGGATGGGATTCCTAAGATTCCTAATCCCAGCCACATATAGATGAATGATTAAACTACACTTCCTTCATAACAAACAGCAGAACATTCCCTCACTAAATTGATGAGGTGGTTTGGTCAAGCTTCAGTGGCACCCCTCTCTCACCAGCAACTACTGTGAACCTAGATCATGGAATCACAGAATAGTCAGAGTTGGAAGGGACCACTAGAGATCATCTAGTCCAACTCTCCCACTAAAGCAGGGTCACTTGGAGCACATTACTCAGGACTGCATCCAGGAAGGTCTTGTGTATCTCCAGAGAAGGGACATCACATCCTCCCTGGGCAGCCTGTCCCAGGGATCTGTCACCCTCACAGCAAAGAAGTTTCTCCTCATCTTTCAGGGGCACTTCCCATGTTCCAGCTTGTGCCCGTTGCCCCTGGTCCTGTCCCTGGGCACTACTGAGCAGAGTCTGGCTCCATCCTCCCTGCACCCACCCTGAGATACTTGGAGGCATTCAGAAGGTCTCCCCTCAGCCTTCTCCTCTCCAGGCTGATCAGCCCCAGCTCTCTCAGCCTTTCCTCATCAGGGAGATGCTCCAACCCCCCAGTCATCTTTGTTGTCCAGATACTTAATGCTGATGAGATGTTCCCTCTTCAAGCTAAGTCAGAGAAAATGCAGCAGTGCCACAGAATCTCACCAAGGAGAGGATATAAAGACACTGTGATTTAGGCCCAATTTTTCACTGTGGCAAATACCCCACTGTACACTTGTGCTACGCCAACAGAACAGCAAAATATTACATAACAACAGAAGGCAGAGTTACACACAGCAGTTATTTTCAAACTACCAGAAAGCCAACCACCATCACTTATAATTCTCCTTCATTCCTTACAGCAAGGTCTAGCTAGATGAATTACACCTCAATATTGATTGAAGCAGTTGCCTGATAAATATATGGAAGTACCTGCAAGTTCTGTTTTTTGCATTTTATTCTACATAAAATGTTTTACCTACATAATGTATGGGAGCATTCAGAATGCACTTGATACAGTCAGTATTTTTTCCTCCTTCTTTTCCTTCCACAGTACCAAAGCTACTCAACAAAAGCTCCTGTATCTTTGATTTGCTCAGCTACCTTAAACCCACTATGGGAAAAACATCCATTTTGCTATTATAAGATCTGGAAATACCTTGTAGGATCTCCATCACTGTAAGCTTACTGAATACTAAGCAGCAATTGCAATGCTGCATGTGTTGCTGCAATTATTTATTCATTCTCCAGATGTAACAAGTGGTAAGGTAGCTTCTCTGAATCAGCAAACTTCATTTTATAGTGCCAACTCAGAATAATTAGGAGGCACCTTCAGAGGTTACCTGTTCCAAGTCCTTGACTCCAATCAGGTCCAACTAGACCAAGTTGCTCAGCACCTTGTCAAGATGAGTCCCAAACACCTCCAGGGATAATCCCTCATTTGTATTAGGTCTGTGTCCTATGGATCATGCCACCAGGAGTTGTATTTATGTCACCTGCACACCAAAGCTTTTTATTTACTCCCTCTCCACTTTCATACTATTTCTTAAAGCCTGAATAAAAACTGAAGTAAAATACTGCCAGCAAACTCAGAGTCACATGAAAATAGGTTCATGTGTCTGGAAACTTGTTTTAATTGCGTCAAATACGGTCCATAAATCTTTGTTCTGTTAATCACTGGTAGAACTCCCACTTCAAAAATATTCCACACATTGAGTGGTACAAACACACAGCATTTTACACTTGATTTTCCAATATAAAAGCACAGGGCTTGTCAGGGTTTGTTTTGGGTTGGGTTTTTTTTTTTATGAAGTTCTTTCCATTTTACTAGTATCTGGGATCATCTCTTAACAGTTCATGGCAACAATTCAAAGAAAAAAAAAAAACAATCACTGAAGTCTTCTGAATTCAAAGGGGTCTTTTTCTGAAAACTTCTTCATATTTTCTAACAAAAGGAAGTCCAACCTCCCCTGTTACACAATAATTCGTCACAGAATCACAGAATCACCAAGGCTGGAAGATACCTTTAAGATCATCAAGTCCAGCCTATGACCAACACCACCACACCATCTAGACCATGGCACTAAGTGCCACATCCAGCCTTGCCTTGAACACATCCAGGGATGGTGCCTCCACCACTTCCCTGGGAAGTCCATTCCAATGTCTAATCACCCTCTCCGTGAGGAAGTGCTTCCTAATATCCAACCTAAACCTCCCCTGGAGCAGCTTCAGGCTGTGCCCTCTTGTCCTGTCACTGGTTGCCTGGGAGAAGAGCCCAGCCCCCACCTGACTGCAACCTCCCTTCAGGTAGTTGTAGAGAGTGATGAGGTCCCCCCTGAGTCTCCTCTTCTCCAGGCTAAACAACCCCAACATCCTCAACCTCTCCCTATAAGACTTTCCCTTTAGTCCTTTCACCAGCCTTGTTGCTCTCCTCTGGACCTGCTCCAGCACCTCAACCTCCTTCTTGCAGTGAGGGGCCCAGAGCTGCACACAGGACTCAAGGTGAGGCCTCACCAGTGCTGAGCACAGGGGGAGAATCACATCCCTGCTCCTGCTGGCCACACTATTCCTGATCCAAGCCAGGATGCCATTGGCCTTCCGGGCCACCTGGGCACACTGCTGGCTCATGTTCAACCAGCTGTCCACCAGCACTCCCAGGTCCCTCTCTGCTGGGCTGCTCTCCAGCCACTCTTCCCCCAGCCTGTGGTGCTACAGGGGGTTATTGTGGCCAAAGTGCAGGACCCTGCACTTGGTCTTGTTGAATTTCATGCCGTTGGCCTTGGCCCATCGATCCAGCCTGTCCAGGTCCTCCTGCAGCCTCTTCCTACCCTCTGGCAGATCACACCAATACACAGCAATATTTTGTTTTGTTCAGTTGAAAGCCTACTGAAATACTCCTGCCTTCTCAGCCACAAGAGATTCTCAAGCCTTCAGCATTCCGCACATTATTTTAAAGGTATAATTAAAGAAAGCTTCAAAAAAATTAAGAATTTACTGCTGCTACTGTCACTTAAGAAGGAAGGAAGATCATGAAAGCTGTTTGAAATGGGTGATGAATACAGAATGGGCTGTGTTGCACTGGCAATGAATTAGTTGGTAGTATTCCTATAAAAACACCAAGTTGAACAGCTTCAACTGCAGGAAGTTACATCAAGTTACCCTGGGTAAGGATGAACAGAGCTCCTGAGTGCCTGACACACAGGGTAGGAATGGCACCCCCTGAAAAAGGGGCTCCTGGAGTCATGATTTAATACTGTGGCTCTTCTTTTACACCAAATCACCTTTTCTTTGCTCTTTATGCTTTACCCAACAATAAACAGCTTCTAAAAAAGATCGTTTGGGCACGTTGGGTTCAGTTCCAGCATTACCTGCTGAATACAAAGCTTGTGCAACTGACATCTGGGGGGGTCGGGATAAAGAAAAAAGGAGTAAAAAATCTCTGTATTACTATTGTAATCACGAAGGCCAGGCACACATCCAGCTCCTGACTCTACTGTAAATCCCAGAAACTAGGGTTTGCTGAAAAATAATGCCTCAAATATCATTCAGTACGATCTAGAACAGCCTTTAATACACACTTTTCAGAATTTGCATTATGCTGTTTCAATGCACAAAACAGCAACACACACGAGCCAGTATAACCACCTGATAGGAGTAACAATTTGCTAACTCAAAAAATGAAATCTGTTCAAGAATGCAACTATGATGCACACTTTGAGAATCTTTTAGACAAGTTAAGCAAGACACGATGAAACATTAAGCAAGATATGATGGAACAAACAAGGAAGACCTCATAGCAAGCAGCCTTCCAGTACCTGAAGGGGCTCCAGGAAAGCTGGGGAGAGACCTTTTACAAGGGCTTGGAGAGATGGGATGAGGGGGAATGGCTTTAAAATGGAAGAGGGGAGATTTAGGTTACACATCAGGAAGAAATTCTTTAGTGTGAGGGTGGTGAGACACTGGCCCAGGTTGCCCAGAGAAGCTGTGGCTGCCCCATCCCTGGCAGTGTTGAAGGGCAGGTTGGATGGGGCTTGGAGCAACCTGGTTTGGTGGGAGTTGTCCCTGCCCATGCAGGGGGGCTGTAACTTGATGATCTTTAAGGTCCTTTCTAACTCAAACCATTAAAAAAAAAAATAACCTAACAAAACAGTAACTTAAAATCATACCATCACATTTCTAGACATTTTACTGAATAAAATGGTTATACAAAAGATTGCATATTTTAACTCTCTTCTCTAGACAAATTGTTCGATAGCTTCTTCTGCATAATTCAGAGAAGTCCCTCTCAGTATGATATTTTGATGATTACATTGTTCTCCCCTTGCTTGGAGAAACTGAGGCAATGGAAAAATGGTGATTTTTCCAAGGTAGGAAACAGAAACAGGGTTATCAAATGGATTTGAATGAGGCTTGTGCAGCCTGCTCTAGTGGGGGTGTCCCTGCTCAGAGCAGGGAGGATGGAACCTGAAGATCTTTGAGGTCCCTTCCAACCTTCACCATTCTATGATTTTCTGTTCCAGCTTGTTACTTAAAAGCAAAATAGTCATTTATTCAAAAAATAGTCACTTCCTGTACCATGGGTCAAGATGCAAGTACTTGTATCTATAGAAAGTAGTAATAATATTTTAAATAATGTTAACTACTGCCAAGCACTACTGTGCTTTTACTTGTGAAAACTGTAGCCTAGTGAGGATTAACTACTGAAATCAGCAGCAAGCTTGGCACAGACAGACATGTGAGCTGGCATGCAGCAACAATTATCTGCAATGCTTTTAAAAATACATATGGTCTCAACCACCCAAAAATATCCTGTATTATTGTCACAGTTTATTGCGAACAATGAATAGCTTCTCTGGGCTTTATGTTTGATAAATTTATAGACAAACAAGCAATAAATTTCACTGCAACAATAATCTCTAAGTGGATTACCAGATAGGGAAAACACTGAAGTGTTATTAAGGAAAGACTTTTTAAAAAATTGGAATTCTTCTCAGAGAATTAGACATATGTTTGAATTCCTCTGCTGTGGTTGATTTGAATTTGCTTCCTAATTACTGCAGCTATGTTTTTGTGGTTTAGTGCATAAATACATATTCTTAGGTGATTAGGGCCCAGAGTAAAGCAAATGGTTAAATTCTCTGACATGGGGAAGAAAAAAAATAAAGATTTCAAAAGTGGCAGAAGAGTATCTACTCATTTCAAACACATTATTATCTTCCTGTGTTTCAAAAGGACAGGCCTTTTGAGGCACAGAAATATGCATCTGAATAGAAACATATTGAAAAGTCTCAGCTTTCAGGTATAATGCTTTTCAGTTAGAAAGGCATAAGATGGAGGAACTTTCAATTCTCTCTGACATGCTTAAAGAGAGCTGAACAAGTCACCAGCCTGGCATTATCATTTCTGCCCCCTCTCCCAGCTCCTGATGGTTTCACTACCACTTTTGCTAAGCTGTGTTGATATCCCAATTAAAAATACAACAGCAATGACAAGCCCCTCTGCAGATGAGCTGGGCTTATTTCATACCAAGGGGGTTATCAGACACAGAAGCTATAAACAGCCTGAAAAAAAATTAGAATCTATTTATACCAGAGAGAAGAAACCTTCACCTTGGAAGTATTAGTGTAAAAATGACATTTTTTTCAGGAAGGATCTCACAAATACAGAAAAACAATGCCATCTATTTCATCTCTTTTGAAGGAATGGGGAGTCAAGGATTTTAAAGGAATCTGGGTAATATCCCAGACAAATTGGTTTGGCACTCTTCAAAGCAAAAACTTGGCTAAAAAGAACTTGTCACAAGGCTTGTCACCATGTCCATTATTCTGGTTTTCTCTCCTCCTGTTTTCCCCAGTTTTCTTCCTTCAACCCTCCTGGTCATCTTGAATTTGAGTTCCTTCTCCCACTTTTAAAGCTAGTATTTTAGTTTTGGGGGAGTTTCACAGGTAATGCAATAGAGAAAAACTTAATTCAACTTTTCACTCCTGCAGCAAAGCTTGGACAAAGCCAAGATCCACACCAGAACATTACGCAAGATCTTGTACATCTGCCTTCCTCTCTCTGCAGTGAGCTTCATTTGTCACCACATCTCAAGATGTTGGTTTAACTCTTTCCGTGGCTGGACCCTCCCTGATGGTAAGAATATCACCTCTAGACACAAAACTCCTGGGCAGGACTTAGTACCTTGCACACAAAGAATAAAATAAAATGAGACAAGGAAGACAATGTAGAATCATAGAATGGTTTGGGTTGGAAGGGACCTTAAAGATCATCAGGTTCCAACCTCCCTGCTAGGAGCAGGGACACCTCCCACCAGACCAGGCTGCACAAGCCTCATCCAACCTGGCCTTGAACACCTCCAGGGAGGGGGCAGCCACAACCTCCCTGGGCAACCTGTTCCAGTGCCTTCCTACCCTCATGGGGAAGAATTTCTAATATCTAACCTAAATCTCTCCTCTTTCAGTTTAAAACCATTACTCCTTGTCCTGTCACTACTATATGACTATACCAGGAGTCAACACAGAGCACCGATTTCTTCAGTATGGTATGAACTGTGTCTTTTAAGCAAAATCTTCCCCAAAACCAACATTGTCTATGCTTACCCTATAGAAACACAAATGAGGATTAAATACACACACACACGGCGAACCACCCAAACCTCAGACAAAAAAGGTTGTCTGAACCACAGCTTACTGCTCAGTGAACCTAAAACAAAATCCATCAGCTGCCAGATGTTCATGGCCCATCTCTCATGCTGGGCTTCAGCAGCTCCTCTGGGCTGAGCAGAGCCCTCCCCCTCCCACCGAAGGCCAAGTTATTAAGAAATTGTTTGTCGGCTTAGATTGGATTGATCATTTATTTCCCAAACTCCTTTTCCCATCATTTACTCATTACACGCCTCCTCCTGATGTAAAAAGACATTTATTAGCTTCTGCATTTCTTGTGCTGGCAAATAGAAACATTCTGCAGCATTTCCTGGGGATCCTCTCATTTATCCATTGGTCACGGGATTGAAGTATTTTTAGGGGCAGGAAAAAATTAAAATATCACTCAGCCTGACAGCAGTGAAAATGAGGCCTGTATGTGCCTGGGAAGGCTGTTTCAGCCTTCAGGTTTACAAGGCTACAAAAAAAGCTCGGCAGCATTTCACATAAACATTATTGCTTTATAATGAAAAAAATTACTGACTACTGCTGAGGCAGAAAAGGGAATGTTTTAAAGAGAAAGGGTGCTCAGAGAATGCTGCAATGCACAGAATGTCACTGGCACTTGGTTCAGTGGAAGGCACATTTCAGTTAGGTCCTGCTTGGTTTTAAATGCAATTGCACAAAGGACAGAGAGCAGAAAACAAGTGAAAAAAAGGGACTGGTCTGTATTCCACTTCTTTACATCCAAAGCTCAGCTTGCCCAAAAGTAAAATTACAAGGCTATTAAAAAAAAAGTATGCAAACTATTAATAAGATAAATACATTTAAAGTTAAATATTTCTATCAGATTGCCAAGACACTGCAGGAATCTAAAGGACACCTCCAGTGGAATTTTTCCAAATAGCACATAACTGGAAAAAAATCTCTGGAAGGTATCCTTAAAAATCAGTCAGGTGGGTCAATCTAGAGTTGGAGTATTTTCTAAATATGTTACCTTGGCAAAGAAATCCAGGCAAACTATCTCGCTGAGTGTTGTTTTAAATATTATGTTATCTTAGTACTGTATTTGTTCCCTAATTTCAACTTCTGCAAAGGGAAGAAGGTGGGAGGAGGGAACAGACCTGGGTAAAATGAAAGCTGCTTATTCATTAACTCCCCATATGTTAAAACATTTTGCCATATCCTATGAAATGCGACAAACACTGCCTTTTAACATTCAAATGACAAATTTCTGCAGTATGTTCCATCTTGCCTGTTAAAAACAAACTTCTCTCTCATGGTGCTTTGCTCCTCAAGAAGGGAAAGGGGAAAAGTGTATCAAGGAAAACAGATGCAGGCACCATCGCTCAGGGTGACCCAGGCAGTGCATCCATCCCCTCATTTGTATTCATAAAAGGGAGTGGGGCCAGATGAACAACCTGCTCTTACCCTCATTAGGACCTGGTGTGTGTGTCTGTGGGACAGCTGTCCCATGGGAGAGACACCTTGCTCCAATCCCCACAGGCAGTTGGGTCCCACTGGCTGTGAGTTCCAGTCTTCCCATCAGACAAGGCCAGCAATGGTAGAGGAAGGGCATTATCCAGCTCTCCTGACAACGTGATTTCAGACACAAGAAAAAAAGAGGAGGCAGACTGAATGAGCCACCCAACATAAAGTCATTTGGGTTGAAAAAGACCTTTAAGATCAAGTCCAATGGTTAAACCAGCACTGCCAAGGCCACCACTAAGCCATGTCCCTCAGCACCACATCTAGACAGTTTTTAAGTGGATTGAGAACAGCCTTGAGGAGAAGGACTCGGGGATGTTGGGTAAGGAGAAGCTCAACATGAGCTGGCACCGTGCCCTAGAGCCCAAAAACCAACGGTGTCCCTGGGCTGTCACCAGCAGCACAACCAGCAGGGAGAGGGATTGACCCTCCTCTGCTCTGCTGAGAACCCCCTGCAGGGCTGGGACCAGCTCTGGGGTCCCCAACACAGGAAGGACACAGAGCTGTTGGAGCGAGTCCAGAGGAGGCCCTAGAGATGATGGGAGGGCTGGAGCAGCTCTGCTCTGGAGACAGGCTGGGAGAGTTGGGGGTGTTCAGCCTGGAGAAGAGAAGGCTCCAGGGAGACCTTGGAGCACCTTCCAGTGCCTGAAGGGGCTCCAGGAAAGCTGGGGAGGGGCTTTTCACCAGAGAGGGCAGTGATGGGACAAGGGGTGATGGTTTTAAACTGAAAGAGGGGAGATTTAGGTTAGACATCAGGAAGAAATTCTTCCTCATGAGGGTAGGAAGGCACTGGAACAGGTTGCCCAGGGAGGTTGTGGCTGCCCCCTCCCTGGAGGTGTTCAAGGCCAAGTTGATGAGGCTTGTGCAGCCTGGTCTGGTGGGAGATGTCCCTGCTCATAGCAGGGAGGTTGGAACCTGATGATCTTTAGAGTCCCTTCCAACCTTCACCATTCTATGATCACACTTTTTTTTTCTGCTCCATTTGTATAAAGAAACACATACAGAATAGAAAAATAATCTGTAAACAAACGTTTAGAGAAACATCAATACCTGCTATTCCTAACAACCCCTTATTTTGGTATTAAGCAACATTTCACCATTGCTATTGATTGGAGATGTGATAGCAAAAGATGAGACTGGAACAGGTACTTTTTAATGGGCAAATACATCTGAAGGAAATGCCAGGGAAAAAATGTAAGGGCGAGGCGTTTGTTTAATAATCAACATATTAGCTTTGTTTATTTAATAACTAGCATATTAGCTATTTATTGAGAAACTGGGAAATAAAAGATATGGAGCAGAAAAAAAAAATGAAATCACGGCTTAACAGCAATGGTTCAGAATAAAGATTGTGGCCCAGGATGGAGGTAGCGCAGGAACGCGGCACGCCAGCCAGCACGGCACAGCTCAGCCTGCCCATCAGGTTGGAGGTTTCAGATATTCTAATTGGTAGCAAGTTTCCTAATCTCAACCTGCCAGGCACGAAGCCTTCAACAAAAGGCTCTATCCCCAAAATGTAATGACATTTGAAGAGAGAAATTTTCTCCTGTTGGCAACGTGAAGGAAGATCACAGGTTGGGTTGACAGCTTTATTGTGTTCAACTGACAAAAACATGACGCTCTGGTCAGTACAAAAAAGGGTGGTTTTCACGAAATACAAAGCACTGGGAAACTCTAATGAACTCCTACTTTTATCTCATGGGTTCAGCATATAAACTTACCCATAGAAGAGTCTCCTGGCCCAAATACAAAATGAGAAATTAATATATCTTTATTTTATACTCAGGTGTCCTGCTGCACTGATTTGGGGGAAACTGCAAGAATCCACTGATGCAGCTGAATATCCATTAAGAAAAAATAAAGACACTAATAAAGGCACAGAGAGAATTCAAGTCATTAATAATTACATTATATGATCTACTATGGTATTCTTCAATTTGAAGCCGTAATATATTTTACTGCTTCTGAAAAATGTTTGGAAAAAGGATTATGTATTGATACACAGGGGTTTTTAATCCATATTTATTTGATATGGTGAGGAGAAGACAGAGAGAGAGAGATAATCAGAGAGACAGATAGAAACAAGAAAAAAAACACTGAGAACACCTCATAAAAATAGATAGGAAATACAAATGATGGAAATCTCTTCTTTCCAGACATGGATATTTAGAGACTGATGCTACAATGACTGATTAAATGCAAGATTATTGTTAAGTGGAGCTCCTGGAGAGAGTCCACAGGAGGCCACGAGGATGATCCAAGGGCTGGGGCAGCTCTGCTATGAAGTCAGGCTGAGAGAGTTGGGGGTGTTCAGCCCGGAGACAAGAAGGTTCTGGGGAGACCTTAGAGCACCTTCCAGTTCTTGAAGGGGCTACTGGAAAGCTGGGGAGGGAGTTTGGACACCGACTTGTAGCAAGAGGACAAGAGGCAATGGATTAAAACTGGAAGAGGGGAGATTCTTCCCTCTGAGGGTGGTGAGACACTAGCCCAGGCTGCCCAGGGAAGTTCTGTGATTCTGATACCAACTTAGAATTTAAAGAGAAGGAAGGTCTGCAAACTGCCTTTCAGGAAGTCTTTTCTGAAATACAGGAGTTTGGTTAGGTCAAAGACAACACAGATATTACTGAAAGGACCAGTTTAAAGAGTAGAAGAAAAAAAAAAAAGACCAAGCATTTTAGCCGTAGCACATTTACCAACTTCACCTCTCCAGACAGAGAACTATGAAGCACCTCCACAGCTGAACTGGAGAAACTCTGAAAGTTGAGCAAGTCCTAAGAGATTAATTTATGGAACATGTTATCAAAAAGGATGTTGGCAGAATAGATCAAAGCTGCTACTAAAAGGTTGCATTACTCACCTGTGGTAAGCAAGATGCAAAATACAAACAAAATGTAGAACACATTGATTGTTGTTACTGCTATACATTATGTTTAGAACAGAAATATATTTGAGCAGTATTGTTGACTTGTAGTTTGGAAAAACCTACTGGTATTAAGTGTGTCCAATAAGGAAAGCACCAAGTGCTAAGTTGTACTTGTTGATTGAGTGCAGGTCTGTCAGCTCTCTGCTAGAAATAATCCCTTTTCTTCATGGGAACAGGGACAAAAAGCTTGCTGAGCTTCCCCTGCATCTCCCCTAAATGCTCCCTACACAGTTTCAGCAGCCAAAACCATTTCCTACTTTGCTGGATCCAGCCTGAAGTCTTAAAACACTGCACCTGCATCAATGCTATTTTGTTTTGAAAGACATGAAAGAACGCAGTACAAATGTGTGGAGAGTAAACATGTTTGCACTAGCAAATACAAACTTCTAAACAAAAGAGGTGAGAGCAGAATCATCCTCTGGTGATGAAAAAATTCTTGCTGATCCATTCATGCAAGATCGAAGCAAGTAAACAAACCAATAACTGAAAACAAATGGAAAAAAATGTTTAAGCTGCTACAATACCTTGTAGGGAATAAAAATGCTTGTAGTTATTATACTGCTCTATATAATAGTCCCCCTGTGTTATCTACATTTTGCAAACTACAGTTTATAAAAAAACCACAGCAAACAGATTCTGATTATTTAGTTGTTGAGGTTTGAAAAGGTAAACATGACTCTGAAGCATCTGAACAAACATGGAACTCGCATTGTTTGCATCTTAGCACTTATGTTCATTATAAACACCTCCAAAAAGCCAATACTTGGCTGTGAAGCTGAGCTGTGTATCATCTCCTTCCCCGAGTGCTGGGGCCATCACTGCAAAGCATGTTGGTCCATTCCAAGCTTTGAATAGAAAAAAGGAAGCCATCGTTACATTATAATTTCCCCACACAATTGGTATAAGCATTTCCCACCAACAGGATTAGCAGGAATGCAAGATCCCAGAATAAAGCTGCTCAGCAGCAAGGATGGCAGTTCAGTGTCTAGTAAATTTGATTTCTCTGAAAACCCTGACACATCATAATAGCAAAATCCTATTTACTGTAGCAAGCAGGATGGATAATACTATTTAACACCTGGTATAGTATGTGCCATCAGCTTTGTGCTCTCTGTGCTCATCTTACCTTAAGGTTAATACTCCTTGACAGCCTACATGGTAAGTAGAAGCCTCAAATTAAGTGCCGAAACTACGATTTGCAAATCCTTCCTTAAAATGTAAGTCATGAAAAAAAAAAAATGGATGCAGATAAGAGGATCACATTTCCACAACTTATGTCTATATTCTCAGGCTCTGGTCTGGCAGTAAGCCCTGCATGGTGCAGGAGTCCCACTGCACGAAGGCCACTGAAGTCAGCAAGGACACGCACAGAAATTATAGAACTGGCAAGGGAGAACTATCAGGGCAGTAACTTGTTGACTATTAAACCTGTAGCATATCTAACATAATGCTGAAATCCCCAAATGCTGACAGAACAATTTTATTACCTTATTCTGTATTCATATTCACATGCAAACTATTCAATATTTACTGAAAGTATTTCTAGGAAACTCACAAGCATAAAAACTAAGCTCGAATGAGAAATATCCTAATTAATATTGGGATACACATCTTGCACATTCACACAGAAAAACTAGGAGTTGTGTCATACAGCAGTGTATTAAAATTAATTTCTTTCTGCTCCTATGACTAGGGGCATGATTCTCATCATGATGTATAACAGCAGGAAGAAGCAGAATAACATGTAAATAGTTGGATTTGCTGAAGAAAATTGGAACTAGGGAGAGCTGCATCATTCTCAAAGCCACAGATGAAACAGAGACACACCTCGTTTTGTGTCTGTGTGGTGCCAAAACTACAGGCAGAAGCTGGAGAGGATCCAGCCACACTTCCTATGCAGCAAAAGTGTTCCCTCCAAGGCCTGGAATTGATGTTGAAACCAGAATGGGGGGATGATGGACGTGGAGGACCTGAACACAACAATGATGAGTACAACAGGACAGAAGGGTGTGAGTGTGTGTGGTACATGTTTGAGACAATGTTAGAGAAGGAGGATTGTTCTTCTAGGTAGCAAGCTGCCCAGTCTGCCTGACACATTAGTTTTCCTTTTCCTTGCTCTGTTGTTTTAAAAAGAAAAATAACCGATTTAAAATACCACTAATGCCACCTTATTATAGTAAATAATTAAGACAATGTACAGTACTACATATTTGAATACTGCTAAATCTAGGGTTTTTTGCTGTAATCAAGAAGCACCATTAGCCTGTCAGCAGACAACGAAAAACACAGACAATTTTTCTCAAAGCTTAATGTGCCAACTCTTAAATCACAGCTTCACATCCTACCCAGACATACAGTATGAGAAGGTTATTCTTTAAGTCCTTTGTTAAACTATCTCGTTTTGCTTTGCTGCTGTGAAGCATGTAATAACTCATAGCTTATGTGCTATCTTTGACCTAGAAACACTGGCAGCTGTTAGGGGAATCGCTGGGTTTTTGGAAAGTATCAAAAGGTTTTTAGCACATAAACCAAATTTATGAACAGATATAGCCCTGGAGAATAGAATTGTTTATGTTTTAGCATCACAGCTGTCACTGGTGCACAGTTATTTTGTCCTGTATTAATCCCCTGAAAAGGTTGAGCATCTTCACGCAGTCACTGAAATATTTTATAATTGACAGACTTCATCTGGCACTGAATATGTATAATTTTCTCCATAAGGAGCACATGGTGCTGACACTAATCTGTTCTGTTGTCATCTCCCTTTATTATCACTGTCTGCATTGTTTTTTCAGAGGCACTGAAGAACACAAATACAAAGAGTCTAATTGAAAAAGCTAAGTAATCAAAAAGCCAATTAATCATACAGATGAGTCCTGACACTCAATGATGCAACAGACAGAAATACCACAGATGCATAAATGAAGTATTTTTAAGTGTGCTTATTTGATGTAAGAATGATCTGAGAATGTAATTAACATTCTTTGTCACAGGTGACAGACTCACATTGCACATTTCTTCGTACTGACTTTACTCCTCTCAGCTGCACTTGCTCTGCTCCCTCCTTACCTCCTGTCTGATCCCTTCTCTGCTCAACAGCCTGTACTCTGACTTTGGGTACCTTTCACTGAAATCAGGGCAAGTTTGGGAACAAGCAGCCTATTATTGTGCTCTGTAATTTCCAAAATGTTAGACCTTTCCAGACCTTCCTTTTTTTTTTTCTTAAAGCTCTATTTCCATCCCAGTGCTCAAAAATCACCAATACAGAAACTCACAAATGACCTTAACAACAGCAGCAGGCACCAAGCTCAGTGAAGCTGGGATTGCAGGAGACACGACCTCTCTGCTTTTGCAGGTTCTCATTCTGTAATCTCCACATCGCTGGAAAAGTTCAAAGCTTGATGTAGAGCACAGAGTTCACCTCTTTCCAGAGCTCCAACAACTCTTTTTGTGCAGGAGAGATATGCACACGTTCTTTGAAAACAAACCAGATGACAACTTGGCAAAGCAAAGGTTTCTTAGCTTACAAATAAAAAGTCAGTATGAAGAGTAAGTAGCCTTAGTATCACAAGAACTCCATTCTGAAGACAGAGGAAACATCACCCACGGCATAAGACAGATCATTCAGAACTGCCTGCTGTAGTCCTAAAGACTTCCAAGTCCAATAAAATAATGCAAGAGATGGCAGAGATCACCTATTTCCTATCACTTGGGGGACAACACTTCCGTAGTACCCAAATGCAGTTATTTATAGCTCATTATCTCAGCTGTACCCAAGAATGATACAGTCACATGTCTGTTAAAATGAGATTCCACATTGGAAGTCTTCACTTCACAGCAGCAAATGAAGGCACTGGATCAGCAACCTAATTTAACACCAAAAATAACTAAAGAATAAAATCTTATTTACTGCATAGCACCTTAAAAAAGGTAAAGCAAAAACATTATGGTTTATCACACATCCTTTATAATAGTAATAATTATTATATATTATAATTTATTATTATTATAATTAATTATTCCAGTACTACTTGCACCATAACAATAAAATAGGAGGCTGATAACTAAGAACAGAGATGCAACCACCCCATAAGAAGCCAGCGTGGATGAGATACCATAGACACATTTTCCTCTAACACCAGCCAGTTATTTAAGAATCAGAAAGGTATTCAGTGGTTTGGTTCTTCTGTATGAAGGATTTTAATTTTTAACTGCTTCAATAATGTAGTTTTAGAATCATTAAACTAATTTACCCTCATCCTTTCAAACTATTTCTCATTGCCAAGAACGTAACTTCATTAATGTCATCTTCAAAAAGGTAGGACAAAACACTGAGACAGTATCTGATATGCCCTCTATTTAAAATATTCATTAAGACCAATTATACACACTGATAATTCATGCAACATGCTCGTCTTGCTAATCCATAAGAACAAGGGGTTTTCTTCTATCCTGCTGAACTGCAGACATGAATATGTATCTTGTTAATATCATTTTCAAACCTGAGTAGAAAAAATCCAAACGAATCAACAACAAGAAGGCTCAGGAAGAAGGCAGAGGTGGAAAGGAAGGAAATGTACTCAGGCTGAGGGTTACAACCAGCCTGGGATTTGGAAAACGATGATAGCAATAATTATTTGAAATTAACATTCTATAAAATAATACCCTATAAAACCCACGAATGTTAACAGCAATGTGTTAAAACATTGTACCCACTTCCCACAGCTCACCACACAGCTCTGTACAATTGGAGTCTACTGTGAAAAAAGACACAGAAGTGCTTTTTAAACATGGCATAAAAAATGTGCAATTAACATTAAACTCTCCACATGCTGGTTGCTTTTAGAGGAACTACCACACTCAACAAAAGGACCTGTGGACTGCAATGAAAGCAGAAATTCAGTTTGTATCTTCACAGTTCATGTGCAATTTTAAGATTACTTGGTGATACTCATTCACTTACAGTGTCTTTTCATCAGTGCTGGTATAAAGTAACCTCGTTAGGACCACTTCTCTGTATGTAATTACTGTGACATGAAATCTCATTGCAAATGTGAGAATTTAGTTAGTAAAACCCCCAGTATTCTCAACATTAAAGCCTCCATCTTGTGAGTATCAAGCCAGAAACAGTAGCAGTAAATAAAACAACAACAAAAAAACACCCTCTGGCCACACTTTCAATGTTCATCTCCCTAGAAAAGTCATCTTGTGTAACAGTAAAATTCAACCAGAAAGTCAGAAGCAGAAATGAACAGAAAACTCTTCATGAAAAGGGAAAGCAGGCTCACCCTTTCCTCCAGTCGAGCCAGCTGCTCTTTGTAGTAGGCATCATGCTTCTTCAGTTCTCTCTCTTTATCTTCCAGCTGCTTAGCCTAAAAATAGAAAGATAACACCAGATCAAGAAAGAGCATCACTTGCTAAGCAAAACCTCTACTATAAATTGTACCAGTAAGGAATATACAGCGATTGAGAGCTGCAGTCCATTAGTTTTTGCCAAAGAGATCATTAATAAGATAATGATTGCTGCTTTGAAAATGTAGAGAGATTGTCTATTGTACTGGTTCTTTCCTTCCCTCCTCAATAGCTGTGCCATAGATTGTCCAAATGCATTTGGAAACATCATGAAGATGGAAGCAAGCATACCATGCTGAGAGGAATCTTTTTTTTGTATAAAAATCAACTTCACACATCACTGCTGAACTTCAGGAAACTTGCTCAAGCTTCCAAACAAAATACACAGAGAGCCTGAATATTCAACTTAATAACTGTTGTTAATAGAATGGACATGTTGACATAGAATGGTTTGGGTTGGAAGGGACCTCAAAGAACACCTAGTTCCACCCCCTCTGCATGGGCAGGGACAACTCCCACTAGATCAGGTTGCTCCAAGCCCCATCCAACCTGCCCTTCAACACTGCCAGGGATGGGGCAGCTACAGCTTCTCTGGGCAACCTGGGCCAGGGTCTCACCACCCTCACAGCAAAGAATTTCCTCCTAATGTCTAACCTAAATCTCCCCTTTTCCAGTTTTAATCCATTATGCCTTGTCCTATTGTTACATGCCCTTCTGAACAATTCTTCCCCAGCCTTCTTGAAGGCCCCCTTCAGATACTGGAAGTCCACTATGACGTCTCCCTGGAGCCTTCTCTTCTCCAGGCTGAACAGCCCCAACTTTCTCAGCCTGTCTTCACAGGAGAGGTGAACTTGTAAAAGCTGAACTTGCATCCATACATTTGTAGCCAGTGGTAAAAAGAATTCTATTGAAGTAGGTGTTGTTTTTTTTAAAAATCCCAGTTCGGGAATGTATTTAAGCACATGCTTAATTCTAAACACATGAATGCTAGGAAAGAACCAAATGCTCACATATTTTCAAAAGCAGATCTAAAAAGTACATCTAAAACTCTGCTGTCCTCTCTAATTAGTAGTTACTCCTCTGGAAACTCCCAGATCAGATGAAGTATCCAACTCAGTAAGCTGAACCCTTTACTACAGGATCACTCCCATGTCCAGGAACTTAACATCATACAGAATGATTTTGAACATCTCTCTTTTGAATACTAACATGACTTGAGTATTTATTTAAGAGGCACTGCTTCCAGCACTCCTGAGCAAGTTGACATTTTTTTGGCTTCTCATCTACAGCACATACCAACATGCAGCACTAAGGAGACTCATTAAGAATTCTAAAATACATTTTAAAAGCACACATGCACACAGAATACATACTAAGCTACAAGCCCTCCAGAGGAAATACTAGACAAGTGGTTTTTAACAAGTTATGGAGGATTGAACGCCTACATTACCAGCACAGATTCATTCCAGGCTCATAATGCTTTATAACAACATATCTTTAGTGACTAATCATTAACCATCAGTGGTCACTCCCACAATTGCCTATTTAACATTAGTCATTTACCTCTAACAAGTTCTTTTTTACCCAAGCACTGATACTACAAAGCCAAATCTAAAATTTTGTATTAGTAGCATCATGTTAACTGGAAAACTCTTGTACTCTTACTGCTAAAGATGGTGTCTCCAGGTCACACCCACAGAAGCATGTCAGAAAACGTGCACCACGTTGTGCTTTATTTATCATTTTATTGCTTTATTTAACTTTTATTTTATGGCAAAGAGCCAAAGGCTAAAATAAAAACTTTGGATTTTTTTGTTGTTGTTGTTCCTCACTTATCTACTTACCTTATTCTCTAAATCCTGAAGCATGTAAAAAAAAAGTCACATTCAATAATAATGACATATATTACATATTTATAAATACTTATTTATTATAATATTATTATAATGGTGAATAGAAAAAAAATGGAGGGAAATGCACGCATGTCAGGTGTATCTGTAATTTAGAACAATGCAGGAAACTGCTTGGAAGTTGTTGGTTTTTTTTTTAATGCAACTTCTTCAAAAATATCCCTGCTCATCCCAAAAGCACACAGACCAGTTTTAATTCTACTTGGATGAAGCAAACCTTGCCCTCTGCCAACCACCTCATCTTCACTGGAGTGCTGTGGAGCAACTGCTACAGCCCTGCCCACCACCATTTAAATTGGCCTTTATTCACTGCAGAAAACTAATTACAAGCTGATTACACTAAATATTCTACAGCCCAATTACTGTGCTTTGTATTGATCACTGGTTTGCTTATTCTAAATAATCCCCTATATCACCTCTCAAATCTGCCTCTTGCTGTGGTTATAGAAACAGCTGAAAATTCATTGCAGGTTGTGCCACCCCAAACCATCCCCTTCCAAATACCTAAATACAATAATTCAGGGCATTACCACAGTTCACTCATACACAAATATTTTACATGTAACCACCTTGTGAGATTCTTGCAATATCTGCAAACTCAAGACCATTCCTTGGGTGCAAGTGGAGTTAAAGAGGCCAGTGACAAAGTAAACATCAAATTAATGTTCCATCATGCTCATGAGAACTCTGTTAAGTTTTAGTTCTTTGAATTCAATAGTGTTTCCCATGATTCTATCCATTACCTGAAACCAAGCAGCCAATCTGACTTTGCAAAGCCAGTGAGGTGTAATGAAACCCATGAAGGAACATCATGGCTGAATCCACTCGCCCCATTTCTGATGACTCCCAAGGACAGACATTTTCAGGGTGTAAAAACACAACAGGTGAAGGGCACACTAATCATGGGGGAGATGAAACCCATCCTCTCCTCCAGGTTCAGCTGAACAATTTTCTCCATGCCACAGAAATAAACATTAGCAGATGACCTGATCCTTCCTCTCTGAGATAAAAATGAGCAAAAGAATAAGATGCAACCTCCACAACTGCTGCAAACCATTTTATGGAGATGACAAAACCCCAAGGTTCAACCCAAAAACCCCTTGCCTATCTTCTCATAGACTGGTTAAGGTTGGAAGGGACCTTAAATCATCAGGTTCCAACCTCCCTGCTATGAGCAGGGACACCTCCCACCAGACCAGGCTGCACAAGCCTCATCCAACCTGGCCTTGAACACCTCCAGGGAGGGGGCAGCCACAACCTCCCTGGGCAACCTGTTCCAGTGCCTTCCTACCCTCATGGGGAAGTATTTCTTCCTGATGTCTGACCTAAATCTCCCCTCTTTCAGTTTAAAACCATTCCCGCTTGTCCTGTCACTGCCCTCTCTGGTGAAAAGCCCCTCCCCAGCTTTTCTGGAGCCCCTTCAGGCACTGGAAGGTGCTATGAGGTCTCCCTGGAGCCTTCTCTTCTCCAGGCTGAACACCCCCAACTCTCTCAGCCTGTCTTCATAGCAGAGCTGCTCCAGCCCTTTGATCATCTTTGTGGCCCTTCTCTGGACCCTCTCCAACAGCTCCATGTCTCTCCTGTGCTGAGGGCTCCAGAGCTTTATGTTCTTCTCACACAACAATGCTAAAACCACTGATTTTGTTTAACACAATGCCTAGCTGGAGACTGCACCACACTGCAGCTGTATTTCCAATTCATAGGAAAACTTGCTGCTCTTCTGCATAGCTTTTGTAGCTTTATATAAAGCCAAATGAGATTTTATCCATGTTATATGGCTATAAATGTAGCCATATATACAACTATGATGCTATTTTAATCTCAATTTCAAATGTTCCATGTGTTACAGTGCACAGGGGGTTAAGACCCATTCATCATAAAACTTTTCACACTGGCTCCATTCACATTAACCACAGTTTCATGTCCAAATACCATTGTTGCTACTTTTTTTAACTCCTTTTAATTACAAAAATTGACCATGACACACTCACACCTAGTATATATATTCTGTGTGTGTGTATATATATTCTGTGTGTGTGTATATATATATATATATATATATATACACAACAATCAAACACAAAACCCACAGAAGAAACCCCACACATTTGGCACTTCTTTAAAATCAAAACTCTTTACAGATGAAGTGGAGCAAGCTTAGATAGGAGCTCTCAAAGTGTTTGGAAACTTAAATTTAAACTTGATCAAGATAAGCTCTCCATGTCTACAAAAAATAACATTCCTAGAAGAAAGCCCTGGTATTTCTAGAAAAATAACTAAATTCCTGGAAAAAATGGCCCCAAAAAACCTTAGTAGGACATAAGTTACCAAAAAGTCTTTCATGAAACAGAAATATAGAGCATGGAAGACACTGAAGCTGAACAAAACAACTGAAAAGCTTCTAGGTCACACGTTATATTGCTCAAAATATCTCTATAACAGAAAATATTAATAAAAAAGGACAACTTCAAAAATTCTAAATGTTGTTTTTTCCTGAATTACCATAGAATACTCCTGTTAGTAAAATATGCTTCAGCTCTCACACTGGATTTGGTAGGACAGTAGGAAACTGAAAAACAAAGAGTTTCTCCCACAGACCTACCACCCCCTCGGCAGTTGTACAGTAACACAGACACAGCAACGTTAAAAAGAAGTCAGAAAATTATTCATTTATACAGGAGACAACATCAATGTGCCAACAGAGAAGGATTCACTGCAGAAATAAGACCTTGTAAGGTATGTTTACAGGGCTGCAGCAACAAGATCCCAGTGAATACCAATTAGCGGTAACAAAATAATTATCAGTAGCCGTGTATTCAATTAGCTGAAAGCTGCACTTTAGATGTAAATGAGATATTGGAACAGGTTCATTGCTTTTTCACAAAGTAACTCGGATAAACAAAGAGTTTGCTTGGGTGTCATTTAGAAAAAAAGCTTCCGAAGGTCACCTCTGAGGTGCAGCCCATCTTCTGAAGACTACCCCAAATTAAAATCCAAAACCAGATTGTTACTATTAAATACAGGTTCTTCAGAAACGCTAGGAAGTTGGGCCAAGATTTAAAGGCCAACATGGGTTTCACTTTCAAAAATAGTGCCCGGATTCACCACAGCACTGGTATGAGTTCCCAGCACCAGAGAAATCATAGAATCATAGGATGGTTTGTGTTGGAAGGGACCTTAAAGATCACCACTAATCATTACATTTCTCTGAAATGGTTCAGTTAGTGTTGAAGGCACTTGAATCTTGGTGCTTGTGAAGTCTGAACATACAGACATGTTCATAGAATGGTCTGGAAGGGACCTCAAAGATCATCCATACCCAACTGCCCTGCATGGGCAGGGACACCTCCCACTAGACCAGGCTGCTCCAAGACCCATTCAACCCTGCCTTGAACACTTCCAGGGGTGGGGCAGCCACGACTTACCCAGGCAACCTTTTCCAGTGCCTCACCACCCCCACAGGAAACAATTTTTTCCTAATGTCTAACCTATATCTCCCCTCTCCAGTTTAAAGCCACTCCTCCTTGTCCTATCACTCCATGCCCTTGTAAAAACTCCCTCTCCAGAGCAGAGCTGCTCCAGCCCTTGCATCATCTCCATGGCCTCCTCTGGACTTGCTCCAAGACCTCCATGTCCTTCCTATGTTGAGGGCTCCAGAACTGGAATGGATGTCCATAAAAAAATTGCCAGGTATCACCTCATAACACAGCTGCAGGGACACTTGAAGAGCAGTCCCATGATGAAGCCAAACCCTTCTCACGTTGGGTACAACAGACACACATGAATTCTACCCTTTGTAAGGTGGAACAGAGCAAATAAGCAGCCAACCGGAAGTGTACGTAGGAAAGTCTTTAAAAAATAAAGGAATCCAGTGAGCTGGCTAGAGCAAAGCTGGAGGCTCATGAAGTCTATAATCACTACTCTTAAAGGAGTTGCAGGGGATAAACCATTATCAGGTAGTTTAGGAGAAGTATGTAAGCAGATTGCAAAACCATCTCTTGAAGCACTCAGAGGTCCCGGGTTTATAGCTGTCCCTGTGTGCAGGCTCTGAGCTCCAAATTCATTAACATCTACCAAGTTCACATCAGAACACCTTTGAGATGGCTTCAGTTTGATTTTTGTCTGGCAGAGAAGAATAATCTGCTTCAAAGTAAGAGCCTAGTTTTACACTGAATTTATAAAGCATCAGCAGTCATCTGGAAGTGCTCTGCCTACATCTTGCTAAGCTGCTTCCCATTGATTTCTTCATCACCACACCAAGAACATCAGAGGACACGTTTAGGGGACAACCAAGGGACCAGGTCTCCCAAACCATGTTTAAGACTGTGAGACCAGCCATCCATCTGGGGGCTGGAAGAGCACCCTGTCATTATGGGTTTACACGATTTGCCCAACAAAATGCTAACTACAGCAATGAGGGCTTTCCTCATGGAAAAGGTCACACGAAGTATCTACAGGCCTTCAGGCAGGTCTGTGTACTTTGAAGAAAAGGTTAACTGATTAACATGCAAAATAAAGTGGCAGCAGAGGGTTGGCCTTCAGCAGCTCCAGAAGCACAACCACCTCGCAGGAGAACTGCTGGCAGGTCAAGATGGATGTGATGCACCAGTGCTAGAGAAAACATCTCAAAGACTGATCTTTCACCATTACATTGGTGGAGATTTTCCATTTGTTTTGCAACTTGGGGTTTGCTGGATGAGCACATGGGCAGGTTCAAGAAGCTTGTGAATTCATGAGCTTGTTGACACTATCACTCAGGTACAAACTATGACTCTCACGTTTTGACATCCACTGTCACACAGAACCACACAATTGTCACGGTTGGAAAAGACCTCCAAGATCACCAACTATCCACCCAGAGGCAGGGGGGAGGGAACAACACAACCCACCCAAAGAACAACAAAAGTGCCACAAGCACACACCTCAAAAACCAACACCACACAACCCACAAAAAACCCACCATGCCCACTAGAGCATGCCCTGAAGTGCCACATTTCTTGAGTACCTCCAGGGATGGTGACTCCACCACCTCCCTGGGCAACCCGTTCCAATGCCTGACCACTCTTTCAGTAAAGAAATTCTTCCTAATAACTGTATTGCTCTGCCTACAAACTCTTTGGCAGGGGACTACAGTCACCCACCACGTATAGCCCTGTGACTTCACATCTGCATGCTGATAAACATCTAAGATGTAAAAGGTTCATAACTCGTGTACATTTTTATGGGCAGCAAAACTAGAATCTCTGTTCCCTGCATATAAGTGTCCCACTAAAACTGATTCTCAGTTTCCACATTTAATATATGTTGGATGACAACAGTTCTCAATTTTAACCTTCTCTTTCAACATACAAACCATTCTCAAGGGGCAACAGAAGTAACTTCTGGACATTGTTAGGAACATATGCTTGTCCCTTCCCCCAGAACAATTTCTTTTTGAAGTTATTGCTATTCACAAAATCATTTCTCATCATAAAAAAATGGTCCAGACACATCACTTAGAAGAAACTACGTTAATTTCCACTTGTAAAGGTAGAGAATAGTTATGAATTAGAAACAGCAGCAACAATAATACATCATAGAATGTATCCGTTGACAACTGTAATTAAAACAAGCTTTTGCAATTACCAGTAAATGTGCTACAGAACATTTTCTAAAAATAATGAAGTCCTAACAAAAAATGAGTAGTGCAGATAAAAAGATCCCATTGAGAGGAGACTAAGGGAGAAAATTTAAAAAGTGAATTTACAAACAAGTCAGAATCTAGTCTGTACAGGACATGTGATGTTAAACTTCATTACTAATCTAATTACAATCCAAAGAAGTAAAAATACAAATGAAAAAACACTGTGTTGAAGAAAGAGTTATGGATTCTAGTTTCTCATGTAAGCCACAAGAAGATGCAACTTAAATCCAGAGGCATGTTGCTATCCATCAAGACAAAAGTTCATTAATCATAGATTGGTTAAGGTGGGAAAGGGCCTCAAAGATCATCAGGTTCCAACCCCTCTGCTATGAGCAGGGACACCTCCCACCAGACCAGGCTGCACAAGCCTCATCCAACCTGGCCTTGAACACCTCCAGGGATGGGGCTTCCACAACCTCCCTGGGCAACCTGTTCCAGTGCCTTCCTACCCTCATGGGGAAGAATTTCTTCCTGATGACCAACCTAAACCTCTTTCAGTTTAAAACCATTAACCCTTGTCCTGTCACAGCCCTCTCTGGTGCAAAATTTCTCCCTATCTTTCATGTAGGCTTGCTTTATGTATTGGAAGGTCTCCCTGAAGTCTTCTCTTCTCCAGGCTGAATAGCCCAAAGTCTCTCAGCCTGCCATCATAGCTAAGGTGCTCCAGCTCTTTGATCATCACTAATGTTCTCTTCCCAACAAAAACAGCTTCTATCACCACATAAGAAGTAAAAAGCTCAACATGAAAAATTGGAGGACATCTGCTGAAGGAGGTGGACAGGGAGAGTAGACACATACAGCTGAGGTACTCAAAGGGACCTCCAGAGGTCATGTAGCTTCTGCTCAAGACAAGGTCAACTAAAACGCTGTTATCCACTTGGGTTCTGAGAACCTCCAAGCATGGCCTTCCTCATCAGCAAGGTCTCCCAGACTGTCTGTTGAGACAGGGCTCAAGGAGAAGTAGTAACAGAAGCAGATAAGTACTGAGTCACCAATCACAGTATCACAGTATCATTCTGGTTGGAAAAGACCTTCAAGATCATCAAGTCCAACCACTACCCTAGCTCTGCTTCGTCTACCCCTAAAGCCTGTCCCCTGGCACCACATCTGTCTTTTTAGATGTCAACCACTTAAGAGGACTCTGGGTTCTTTCCAGCCTGATTTTATGATCCTATCCCCAAAACAAGGGACAGAATGATCACGCAGTTGTACCAACCTACTACAAAATGAGCAACATGAGTAGCAGAGAAAAGCTGCACTTATCACCAAACTCTGCTCCTCGCTGACTGAACCATCTGGTTTGTTCAGTTAGAAATCAACATATTTTGAACATTTTCTTGAAAATCAAAATTCAAATACAGTAATGACTATTATATTCATTAGCAATATGCAGAGAAGCCTTGTGTTTCCATCCAATCAATTTTCAAAGGAAAAAGAGCTGCTAAACAGATCTGTATTGCATGTATGCACGTCAAGGGGAATGAAAGCAAGGCACAACTTCTCTCTGACACTGTATACATGCTTTTCATTTAACTCCTATAGTCCAAAAAGATCAAACATATTAAAAACTATCTGTACTGCTGCCAGGTATTTGCAGCAATTCAAATGATGTCTAGAACCATTTCTGACAGCTTCTGATGTTCCAGTCAGATGTCAAGTACATACAGTTTTCCACTAATCTTAAGGAAGCAGTCACACTGCTCCCTATGAGCCAGAGTGGATTTCTCTATATAAAAATGGATCAAGAAAACTATAGTTCATGGAGAAAGTGCAGAGGAGGCCACGAAGATGATGCAAGGACTGGAGCAGCTCTCCTGTGACGACAGGCTAAAAGAGTTGGGGGTGTTCAGCCTGGAGAAGAGAAGGCTCCAGGGACACCTTAAAGCACCTTCCAGTGCCTGAAGGGGCTCCAGGAAAGCTGGGGAGGGACTTTGGCCAAGGGCAGGGAGGGATGGGATGAGGGGGAATGGATTAAAACTGGCAGAGGGGAGATTTAGATTAGACATTAGGAGGAAATTCTTCATTATGATGGTGGTGAGACACTGGCCCAGGTTGCCCAGGGTAGTTGTGGCTGCCCCATCCCTGGAAGTGTTCAAGGGCAGGTTGAACAGAGCTATGAGCAACCTGGTCTAAGTGGGAGGTGTCCATGCCCCTGCAAGGCGGTTGGAGCTAGATGATCTGTGAGGTCCCTTCCAACTTAAACCATTCTATGTTTCTATGATTATCCTGTAAAAATCAATGGTGAGTAAACAGATTTAGGACAACTTTCTACTTTCCCCTTTGTTGCTCTACTGCCATTGTACTAAGTCATAAATATTTGTGTCCTTTTTTGCTGTGTTCAGAATTGATCTAAGGATAATTTTACAGAAGTATTTTGAGATTCTTGCATGAAATGAACAACACAAAGATAAAGGTATCAGTAAGCACTGTGAGCCAATATTTGATGTCCTTTAAAACAATACATCATGTAAAACAAAGGAAACTATAAGGAACCACCATCCTTCCAGAAGGTATTGTCTGTTCTGGGTCATCACTGCAGTCTAAAGACAAGTCAGCAAGAAGAAACTTGCACTGCAGTTGCCTAATATCTAAATATTCTGACTACAGAAAATGTGAAACCTTCTAAGCTTTCCATCTAGTAACTTCTATTCTTGATTCAAGAATCCAACATCTTTTGTCAACATGTGGAATTTATATTTTTAAGCACCACAACTCATTTCAGTTGCCTTGCAAACTGCAGATTCAGTAGACTGAAGGTAAACAGTGAAATAATCCTTAGACGCTGCAGTGAGAGAAGCAATGAAAACTCAACATCTCATTGAAGCCCACTTCAAAGTCAATCTCATCTGAAATCCCACAGCAAAGTCACTCTGTCCTCTGTTTATTAGAGGTCTCACAGCATCAGGGACTGCACATTCTCCAGTGCTATTTTTCCATCCACAAATACCCTACTCCTTGTAGCAAATGATCACAACTATTCATGAATTGATACCATTTCCATCCAACAGAAGTGGCATCATTGGAACCAGCTGCTCAATCTCTTCTCCTGGAAACCAATTTCCACTAAAGGCAAAAAATGATGCTACCCAAGTACGTAAATCCACTTTTACATACTTTTTTATTTCTTCTCAGCTATTCAAGTTATTGATTTCTGCTTAAGACACAAAAGTGAATCACTTGTAACTACATCAAGTGTTTCTCAATTTGAAAGACACAATATAAGCAGTACCTTCACTCGTGGATATTCGAGAAGACAGTACTTTAAAATATCATGGAATCACAGAATGGTTTGGGTTGGAAGGGACCTTCAAGATCATCCAGATCCAGCCCCCCTGCATGGGCAGGGACACCTCCCACCAGACCAGGCTTCTCCAAGCCCCATCCAACCTGCCCTTCAACATTTCCAGGGATGGGGCAGCCACAACTACCCTGGGCAACCTGGGCCAGGCTCTCACCACCCTCACAGCCAAGAATTTCTTCCTAATGTCTAATAACTTCAAGACAATGGATTATCCAGTTATCTTTTTTTTTTTTATTAATTTTTTTTAAATTGAACTCTTCTCTCTACTAATAAACAAACCAAAGTCATTGACTCTCTTCAATATAACACAGCCACACTGTTCACCGTTGTTCACCCAAAGCAGAGATTTTCCTAATCAGCTTGATAAAAAAAGAACTGTGTATAATAGATCATTTCAGATAGAAGTTGTAACTCAGCAACAAACTGATCTTTTAAATGGAAGATAGGAATTAAGAGCAAAATATTTAGGTATTTAACCTCAACATCAGCAAGAGAGTATAATTTGGTCACTTTTGAGGACACTACAGAGCTTTGACAAAAGACTTTCACAGAACCATCCTGGTTGGAAAAGACCTTGAAGATCATCAAGTCCAACCATAACCTAAATCCACCAACCATAATCTAATCTAATTGGCACAGAAACTGACCTAATAAAGAAAGTATTTCTAGCTAATTGGTGTGGCACACTTAACAAGGTTACATAAAAAGTTTTCCCATTGAATAAGTCTTTTTTAGCTCTTCTGTTTTGTTCTTTGCAATACTTTGAAAAGCTAATTCAAGCAAATAAGAGGACAGTTCCATAGTTCTCTTCATTGTATCTCTAAAGTACTGAACTAAGTGTGAAAATCCTATGTGACAAGTTACTAGACCTGTTTAGGTTATCAAATACAATCTGACACCCAGCAAAGCTAGAAAGCAAAGCCTTGGAGAAGGGGGGGAGAAGCTGGAAGCTTGTGTGGGGACACAGCAAGAGTTAATGCTCTTTGTATTTTAATTAGCAAATTACAATGCTGGCCTTCAGAATTTCCTTTCAAGTTGTAGCAACTTATTCTGAAACAAACCCTCAAGAGAATTATTGCCTTGAGCAGAGTGCCTCTGAAAGGAGCAGGGATTGATTTAGGTATTGATTATTGGTGAGCATCTTCCTCTTGTATCATCCTGTAACACGTGCCATTGAGTTTCTGTGTCCAACTTCCATTCATTGCACTTTTATTTCTCTACTCGTTTGATTGCAGAGTCTCTAGGGCAGAGCCTGGAACTCAATACACATCTGTGCAATGTTTAACATAATTATACTTCAAGCTCTGCTGGTGTTTGTATTATTCTAGCAAAAACAAATAACATTCTATGCAATCCTAAGAAAGAAAATATATACAAATATGTAAAATTGATGGAAAAAAGCAGACTTAATACAAGACAGACAATTGATTTTTGTAAAGAACACGCTGGAAAGACAAATTAAAATAATCAAAAGAATTATTTAGAAGCCTTGCCCAGTTCAGATGGTATGCATCTGAATGTGCTAGTAATTTGGGACTGAGCAAATAAAAAAATCCAAACTTATAAATATCAGTTACTAATTGGAGGCAGGAGCCATATTTAACAGAGGATTTGATGCTAACATTGCTATTCCTTACTCTGCAATCCTTGTCATGTATAGTTGTTGACACAACATTTAGGTGATTAACACATCCAGACAGAGACTGGCTGTTACAAAAACATGGTTCTACATTTTTTCTCTCCCAACGAAAGGATAAAACAGTTGACTAATGAGAGACTAAAATATAACCCAGTATCTTACATGAAGAAAAAAGAAACGTAAATAATTGTAAAATCCAATTAAATGCTCAGAGGTGTAAATAAAAATTACTGGCTAGAAATGCCCCAAAAGACCAAACCAGAGATGATTATGTGGTCAATGTCCCATTTTTCAGGCAGTTTACAGTTAAGATGCCAGTCACCTAAAAAAGGGATATGTTGAGATATCACAAGCAGAGATCATCTTAATTGATCAAGACCATGTAGATCACAAGAAGCTATTCTAGGTACAAGGATCAGACAAGGCTGAAGACACGTAGGATCTAGCACAGATGAATGCAAAAACCTTGCACTAGCCACATGAATTATTTTTATTCTGACTGTAAAGCCCCAGAGAAAGACTTTAGATTCCTGCAGGCCAGGAAACAACATGTCCCAGCTGAATAAAAACAGAAGGAGATTTATGATAAAAGGGGAAAGAGAAGACAGCACCACGTCTAGATCACATTATTTGACACAGGCTAAAGAAAACCCCAGACTCTCCCAGAGCTCTGGTCACTACAGCCAGAAGTTTCAGAAAAGCAAGGAGCTGGAGACACAAAAAGACCAAAACCATCCAAAATGCTTCACATAAGTAAAAGGGTACATGACAGAGCTATACAAAATAATTAAATGTTCAGAGAAGGTGAGTCAGGCTCTCTTATTTACTTCTTCACATAATACAAGAGCACAGAGATATTCAGTGAACAGTGAAATTGAAAAGCAACAAATTTGAAACCAATTAAATGCATAATTAACCTGCAGAACTCTTTGCCAGAAGTTACCAGTGAAGCCAATCCCTTAGCAAAACCCAAAAAAAGTTCAGATGTTCATACTAACTCTGAAAACACCCATACTGGTAGCTACAAGGTAGCTGAGACCCAGGATTCCTCTGAGGACTGGGAAACTCATCATTCTGACAACAAGTAAAAATATTCCAGTCAGTTACACACGGATCACAAGAGAATCATAGAATCATAGAATCAATCATAGAATCATAGAATCAATCATAGAATCATAGAATCAATCATAGAATCATAGAATCATAGAATCATAGAGGTTGGAAGGGACCTCGAAAGATCATCTAGTCCAACCCCCCCTGCCAGAGCAGGGTCACCTAGAGCACATCACACAGGAACTTGTCCAGGTGGGTTTTGAATGTCTCCAGTGAAGGAGACTCCACAACCTCCCTGGGCAGCCTGTTCCAGTGCTCTGTCACTCTCACAGTAAAAAAGTTTTTTCTGATATTCACCTTGAACCTCCTATGCTCCAATTTACACCCATTGCCCCTTGTCCTATCACTGGTCACCACTGAGAAAAGCTTAACTCCATCATCCTGACACTCACCCCTTACATATTTGTAAACATTGATGAGGTCACCCCTCAGCCTCCTCTTCTCCAAGCTAAAGAGACCCAGCTCCCTCAGCCTTTCCTCATAAGGGAGATGTTCCACTCCCTTAATCATCTTTGTGGCTCTGTGCTGGACTCTTTCAAGCAGTTCCCTGTCCTTGAACTGAGGGGCTAGGAGAGAGAACTGAGAGACTAGGAGGAAACTCCCCATCCTTTTCATACCACCCATACGTTCCAAAGTGCCTGAAGAGAACTGCTTTACTTCTGGTGGTATATGACAAAAAAACAAAACACTGAGTCCAAAATTTGAGCCGCTTGCAATCAGCTGCTGTGATGCTGTAGTTACATAACCAAGAAAGAAAAACAGCCCTAAATAAACCTCACCAACTTTTTTCTTTTGCAATCAAGGTGACAATTGATAAGGGGATTACAGAGACCCGTCCAGAGAGCCTCAAGAAATCTCCTTGCAGAATTGCCTCGTTTCTGTCTTGGTAGCAGCTAAACAGAGTAAAGAACCAATGTCAAATGAAACTCAAGGTATAAACCAAAACAGAAAGTCTAATCAGCAGGGAAAATAGAGCTAACAAGGAAATTTAAATACTGCTGAGACAGAAACCAAAATGCCCAACTGGTTCAAATTTGGTGTGCAGAAGAAAGCGTGCAGAGTTTCTCTGGTCAGCAAATTTCCTACAGAATCACAGAATCACCAAGGCTGGAAAAGACCTTTAAGATCATCAAGTCCAGCCTATGACCAACACCACCACACCATCTAGACCATGGCACTAAGTGCCACATCCAGCCTTGCCTTGTATTAGCCTTATTGTTCTTCAGACAGAGAAATCCATGCAGCAAAGAGCACAATATTCCAGCCTGAATAAGAGAAAAAAATGCCAAGAAGCACAGTGGAGACAAGGACAGGGAATCCATGCTCTGGGTTTAGCAAAGCAAACCAACAATGATGGCTCCTCTAGCCTCTTCCCTCTTGTTCCTGCTTCTCCCTCTTCTCCAGCAAACTCAAAAACAGTCCAACTGGCATAGCTGTGACTTTCAGAATGTGACTACATTCTGTTTCAACACTTCAGCTGCTTAAATAACTATCAAGGGTGCATAGGAATTTGGGACTGTATTTTCAACCTAAACAGTAAAAAGTCAGTAATTTGAAAATCGAGTATTACCACTCTAAGAGATGGGTAGAAATGTCTGAGAATGCCCCACTATGATCCAACACTAGAGAAACTATTCATTACCATGTTGGTTTTCCTTGTTGTTTATTGCTGTATCACAAACTGAGCAGCTCAGCCTTAGACATGGATTAGGATTCAGTGCTGCACAAATGCAATATGGACAATTAGGGGAAGGAAGAACATCTGTGAGATTTAATGTAATTTATATTCAAGAGATAAGAAGGTAGGAAGAAGACCACAGACAACAATTAACATCCAATAAGCCCCTGTTTGAAGGATCTGGGGAAGTTTTCCATTCTTAGGGAGTGAGAGTGGTAGAAGGTAAAACAACAATTATTGTAGCTTCCAGAGATGTCAACGTTATCAGTTATCAAGATTATCCTGATATTCACTACTTTTTGTTTGGTTATAGTTTGAAGCAGAAGGGAATTAGGGCTGCAATGCAAACAGCTTCTGGCTCAAAGTCATTCCCTATCAAAGGAGTCCAACAGAGTGTCCTTACTGCATCCCAAGCAAAACAACCCTAAAGTGGAGGAAGCATGATCCTGGCTGCAGGAGCATGAGTTGTCCCCTCAGTTCAACTGCCTGTGCAAACTCAGAAAAGATTCTTCCCTTTCCTCTTCCTTTGTCAGGGCATCAGTGATGGTTGCAAGGAGCCTGAGTGCTTTCTGTACAGCACTTGGAGAATCTACAGTCCATACATTTTATAAAAGAATACTATTATTTTTATCATGACCGTTTTATGTTGTGGGTGAGAAAGTCTGCAAGGGGAAGCAAGCACTAAAATGTGCTTTATAGAAAAGTAGTTCCATCCCAGTCAATAAAAAGCTTCAGGAAAATATAGGCTGCAAAGTACTTCTATAATAATGGCAAAAAAAAACCCTCCCTGCATTTTGGGAGTTGTTAAAATGTCAATTTTACACAGCCCTGTGTGTACTGCCCAATATTAAGAGAGCTAAAAAGCAAACTCTGCTCTGAATTTGTGAAGTGTTGGGGGTTTTACTGCGTTTAAACCTTACTTGTCATGCAATACAGACTGTTCTGGCCTACACTGAGAATTAGTGCTTAATTTCCTAAACGTGGAGAGACATACCAACCACTTGCAGAAGTAATGTCCCTGGTATTGGCATGAAATTGAGAAGAGCGAAGAATTGTTAAAATTAGATTAATTCAGAAATGGTAGAAAAGTAACAACTTTTCTCTGTCCTTACAGTGGAAGAAAAAAAATAATTCTGCAGAACAAAACAAAAATAGGCAAAAGGATGTAATAAAATGTTTATTTGTGCCTCATAATGCAGAGTACACAAAACTCTGTTGAGGTTTCAGGTTATTACACAAGGTACAGCTCTGCAATGAAATTAGAAGAAAACCTGGACTAGAGATCAAAGGATTTTCCCTTGTCTTCCAAGTGCCCTGGGGTGAGGTCAAATAACTAGAGAAGTTAGAGTGACACAATCAAGGTAAACTGACTGGAAGACTGACTGACAACATGGGAAAAGGGTGAACTCTTGTTCTATCCACTTCCTCCCCACCTCTCCTACCCTCACTGTCCTGTGAGTTGCAAGGTAAGCCAGATTTCAGAGACAAAAAAGCTACAAAAAAAAAATACATAATTTACTTTCTATGTACTCCTCTTGGAATATTTTTTACTTCTCCTTGGTTCATGAGTACAAGCATCTAAAGCCACTCTAAAGACATTCTCCTTTTTTGTAATTTTGGGTCTAGAGAAGCAACACATACAGCACAGGTTAAGAGATGTGAAAAGGAAATTTCAAAAGAAGAAAAACATTCTTGCACCACAGAAAATGAGAAGTAATATATATTTTATGTTTATACATATAATTTAATTAATTATCTTGTTACTGGCTGCAAGGTACCTATCTGCAAGGTAACACAGCAATTCAAGGTTACCTGATATTCTACCTTTATTTAACACCAACACACGTGCCTTGGGATGGACAGGCTAAAGAACTTCTAACAGAAATCACTTTTTTGTTATAATGGACCTTCATTGTGTAGCAATCTCTGACCAATAAAAATGACATAAAAATTATTTACATGTGAGAAAACAATCACAGGCATCTCCTGGTACTTCATCACCATGAAGTATGATCCTGCTGAATTTCAATGACTTACAGAGATGAGGTTCAGTTAGTCCAGAGGAGGGCAATAAAAATTATCAGAGGGCTGGAGCACCTCTCCTTATGAAGACAGGATGAGGCTGTTGGGGTTGTTCAGCCTGAAGAAGAGAAGACTCCAGGGGGGACCTCACAACGACCTTCCAATACCTGAAAGGGGCCTATAAGAAGGCTGGGGAAGAGCTGATCACAGGGGAACGTCATGATAGGACAAGGGGTGGTGGTTTCAAGCTAGAGAAGGGTGGATTTAGGTTGGACATCAGGAAAAAGTTCTTTAATAGGAGGGTGGTGGATCACTGGAACAGGTTGCCCAGAGAGATGGAGGAGGACCCATCCCTAGAGACATTCAAGGTGAGGCTTGATGGGGCTCTGAGCAACCTGATCTAGTTGGAGATGTCCCTGCTTATTGTAGGGGGGTTGGACTAGACAACCTTTAGAAGTCCCTTCCAACCCAAGACATTCTGTGATTCTAAGTTACTCAGTAAGACAACACAGCAAAGTCCCCACTGACCCCTGCAGCAACTGGTATGGCTTCATTTAAGACACACTAAATTATTATCTCAACAAGGTGCTAAGGAAGTGCAAGATTGTGAATAGGACAATGTCAGTAAAATGTCTCAAGCCCTCCTGTAACAATTGGGTTCCTCCAGTCCCTTAAGCAAATGTCAACTTGGTGAACCAGAATCCACCTTTCCAAATCCAACAGGCAGTCTCCAGCAATGAGTATTTTTCACTCCTTTCCTTTTGCTATTGAGCACCATTAGACATCTGCCACATTCTGCTTTCCCAGCCTCAATTTATAGCTGGAGGAAGCAATATATTTACGTGCAGAGGGTAAATGTATTCAGGCACTGAAACATGGAGGAGGTAACTGTGGGAGAAGCACACGTGTTATTGCTGCTGGTGACATACAGTCCAAGCCCAGCTCAGAAATACTCCCAAGGAGAAATGCAACCATGAATCTACATTATGTAGAGTATCACCCCAGATGCATAAATTCAGCTCCTAAAAACCAACGTCTTGTTTGCTTGTAGGAAACCTTAATCTGTAAAACGTGTAACACTCAGCAAGCAGTATTTTTTTTTTTTAATGCAGGGGAAATACCCTCCTCCCTCCCTTATGAGGAAAGGCTGAGAGAGCTGGGACTCTCCAGCCAGAAGAGAAAGCTCAGAGGAGACCTCATCAATAAGTATCTAAAAGGGGGGTGGGTGCAGGGAGGATGGAGCCAGACTCTTTTCAGTAGTTCCCAGTGACAGGATGAGGGGCAACGGGCACAAGCTGGAACATGGGAAGTTCCATTGAAATATGAGGAAAAACTTCTTTACTGTGAGGCTGACAGAGCCCTGGAACAGGCTGCCCAGGGAGGTTGTGGAGTCCCTTTCTCTGGAGACATTCCAAACACACCTGGATGAAGTCCTGAGCAATATGCTCCAGGTGACCCTGCTTTAGTGGGGGAGTTGGACTGGATGATCTCTATGGGTCTCTTCCAACTCTGACTATTCTGTGATCCACGATCTTCTGTTACTTCAGTGGAATCAATTTAAAAAAGAGGCCAAAGCATTTTTCCCTGCAATTTCAGCTGCAAATGGTTACTACAGCTAGAGCCAACTACACTTTTCTACTACAGTAGAAAAAATAATTTTAAGACAAACATGCAGGGTCATCTTTCAACTCTGTAACAAAAAGACCCAAACACACATGATCCATGGACCACGTAAACAGAGCTGCTTCATAATCAAGACTAAAAAACTTCCAAAACTGGAGAGAAAATAGAGTGATTAATAGATTGGTGCCTCCCTACTCAAACCAGACAACATTTGGATTCACTACATATATATTTTTCCCACTTAAGCCTCAGCTGTGTCCTACCTATTGCTATTCTTGTCTTCCACATTTGTGGTCACCACTCCTTCTTCTCCCCTGCACTGATTCCCAAACTGCCCAGCATGCCATCAGCACCAGGAATGGGACCAGCACCTCAGGAGCCTGCCCTGCCACAGCACCACAGCATCAGAGCAGTCATTATCCACATTCCTGTCCATCAGCTCATTAGAGGAAGAACAGGGAGGATGCCATCTTTCCACTGATCCCATTAAAACTGTTTGACACTCCTGAACCCCAAAACTTTTGTCCTGAACACAGGGTGCAGGAAAAACATCTTCAAAAGTGGTTGCTCACTCCAAATTCTGCAGATTCCTGTGCAAGCAGGTCCCACCCTCTAAGAGTTTTACTGCTGCCAAAGGCTACCTTACTCTAAGAACAGCCTAGACAACATTTTTATTCCAAAATAAATATTCTAATAGCAAACAAGTGCATTTTCAGGGAATCCTGCAGGTATTTAACATCCTGAGTGTCCAAATTAAAGCTAATAATGTAGCTGTGACTAAGTGACAGAAGAAATGCAGGGACTTCTTAATTACACTAAAAGCTACAGTTGGAAAGCAAAAATACCTGCTTTAGGCAAACAGGTGGTTTTCTCTGCATCCCAAATATGTTACTTCACACTTACTTGCATATAGGTATTTATATATTTTTATGTATGCATATACACAAAAAACCCTTTTCCTTCATATCTTTATCTCAAAAAATAGCAATATGCAGTTGAGACCTTAAATAGAATGGCTTGAGTTGGAAGGGACCTTAAAGATCATCTAGTTCCAACCCCCCTGCCATGGGCAGGGACACCTCCCACCAGACCAGGTTGCTCCAAGCCCCATCCAACCTGCCCTTCAACACTGCCAGGGATGGGGCAGCCACAACTACCCTGGGCCAGTGTTTCACCACCTTCACAGCCAAGAATTTCCTCCTGAAAGCTCATCTAAATCTCCCCCCTTCCAGCTTAAAACCATTACCTCTAATCCTGTCAACTACAAGCCCTTGTCTCAAGTCCCTCCCCATCTTTCCTGGAGCCCCTTCAGGCACTGGAAGGTGCTCCAAGGTCTCCCTGGAGCCTTCTCTTCTCCAGGCTCAACACCCCCAACTCTCCCAGCCTGTCTCCAGAGCAGAGCTGCTCCAGCCCTCCCATCATCTCCGTGGCCCCCTCTGGACTTGCTCCAACAGGTCCATGTCCTTGCTGTGTTGGGGGCTCCAGAACTGGACTCAGTACTCCAGGTGGGGTCTCACAAGTGTGAAGTAGAGGGGCAGAATCACCTCCCTTGACCTGCTGGCCATACTTCTTTTGATGCAGCCCAGGACATGGTTGGTTTCTGGGCTGCAAGTCAGCCATACCCTACATGTTCATTCTCTACATGGAAAGCCCTAAGAGAAAAGTAAAAGGTTTCTACAGAATATTATGTGAAAAATTTTAATTGTCACTTTCTTAAAAAGCATTTTCTTCTTCAACTCTAAAACTTTTTTACATTTTTATCCATGTAGAAGCTTTCCAAACGATACCAGGATTGTAACTGAATTGAAATACACAACGAGCACCAGTAGGGAGGGAATGCTGTATGTCAATAACAGGGGGGAAAAAATTTTCAAAAGCATCAGAATTTTTGTGCAAACACTTAAGTACAAATATACCAGCAAATGTAGCGGGACCAAGAGTAGGACCTAGACACTTCTGCAGGAGGTTTTCTTTGTTTGTTTGCTTTTAATTTAACAGGGAGCATCGAAGACAGAATATTTGACCAAACTTCTCTTTGTTCAGCTCCCAAGAGCATTTCAAAGCATTAACACAAGCATTTCCAAACTGCTAAAAAGTGGCAACAGTGTCTATTTTAAATGCATTATTTTTACACAACAACAAAGAAAATCAGAAGATAAAGATCTGCCCTAGTACTTACAGGTACAAAAGGATATAAAGCACAGAGAAATTGTACAAAAATCAGATCAGGGAGTGTAAGCACAGGTAGACTCGGGGTTTTTGAGCTACAGAAGAGCAACAGCTTTTATCATCCTGTTCCCTGCATGTAACTTGGTTTTTGTGTCTAATATTTATGGGAGGAAGAACTCTGACAAATATTTTATTCCTCTGCTTGTATTCATACAGAATTACACAAGCAAAAAGCCATTCATTCAAGGATGAATATCAGAGACTGCTTGGGTAAAACTGCAGTTACAGCTGAAGTCCTGCTTGGGGCTACCTGAACCTCCCCAGATGTTATTCTCAGATCAAGAGTGTGATAATTATGGAGACACAGAAAAGCAAGAACTATGGGAGTATTTACAAAGGGCAAAAAGGGAAAAAAACGAAGGATCCTGCAGCAAAATGAAGAGGACTGATATCATCCTTCCCCTGAAGGCTATAAATGATCTAAAAGGTTCATGATATGGCTGGAAACATGGGTGAGGAGGTAGAAAACAGATACCTCCAAAAGCAAGTCCAAGAAAGAAATGAGGCCATTGTCCAACTACTGCTGGTCATCACCACTGGGGGATCTGAAACCCCTGCCAGAGACAAGGAGAATTATGTTCTCTCCATTTCCATAGGAATGAAAACCAAACCCTGCCTTAATGATAGACCAAGTATCATAGAATCATACAATTGTTTTGGCTGGAAAAGACCTTTGATATCAAGTCCAACCACTAACCCAGCACTACCACATCCACCACTAACCCATGTCCCTCAGCACCACATCTACACAGCTTTGAAATCCCTCCAGAGATGGGGACTCCACCATTGCCCCAGGCAGCCTGTGCCAGGGCCTGACAACCCCTTTGGGTAAGGAATTGTTCCTAATATCCAAAGGATCCTAAATATCCAGTATCATGCAAGAAAGAGCACAAAGCTGCAGCTCTGCATCATGGTGGGATCTGGCACACTCTTGCACGAGGTTCCTCCATATCTTACTTTGCTTGGCCAGACACTTACCCTTCAACATAGTAAATGGAAAAAAGCAGGACACCATTTTATAAAGTTAAACAAATTGAGCACGGCAATGCAGCTTGCAAACTGGACAAGGTAAGGAGGTGGGCCAGATGATCACCTCTTCTACCAGCAACTGATCCCCTCAAGGACATCATGTAGAAGAAGAGAAACACTTTCAGTCTACACAAACTCTACAAAAAAGATGTATGATACATCTTTAGCAAAAAGTACCAAAAAGGAGCAAACCAAGCAGGAATGAGGATAGCGTGAGCAGAAAAGTTTCAGCTGAGGGTCTGAGGGTGGCTGGAATCACTAGATGAGGCTGGACACTGTCAGAGGACATTGGTAACAAAACACCAAACCGTGGCTCGAGAGTTCAATTTGTCAAAAGACACTTATAAATTGCAACTGGGGCTCTGGAGCCCCTTGGGAGCTTTCTTGTTTTGTGTTATTTTACATTTTTCTAAAAGATCTTGAAGGATCTTCTTAAATTAAGAAGCACCCACAGCATGAAGAAGTGGAAGATCCAGTCATGGTGCTATTTGCCTCGTGACAGCTGAAGTAAAATTATTTCTAGAGCTAGAAAAAAAAATCCATGAAGCATTCAGAAATTCATAATTACTCTTGTAAGCAATTCAAAAATTGCCTTGGCATTAAAAAACTCTGGATAAAAAGGAATAAAAACATCTAAGAGACTAAGTTAATTGGAATAGGTTAAAAATTGGTATTATCTAATCATGAAGGTTTCTGCAGCCATAAAGTCATAATGGCAAGGAAATGTAGATCTAAAGGAGAAATTATGTCTACAACCTTACCCACTGTTCTAAATATTAATTCTTTTAAAAAATTAATAATCTGCTTCACATTATTGTATCAAAAACACAGTTCCTATTACTTTGCCATTTATTTTTAAACTACTGCAAATAACATATTATGGGAGTGAACCAAGAAAATTCATTATGATAAAACTTGACTCCACTCTGTCCTAACACTTTCTCCCCAAAATGCTTATCTATTCATAAAACCAGAGGAAAAATAATCTACAGCATCACTGTTGCCTCCACTTGGAACAGGAGCCCTCAACTGTTGCTTCAAGCCTGTTGCTTAGGAGTCAAAGTTGTGCAGGTATCTTCCTGCACCTGGGCCAGGACAACCAGAGATATGAACACAGGCTGGAGGAAGACATGCTAGAGAGCAGCCCTGTGGAAAAAGACTTGGGGGTACTAGTGGATCCAAAGCTGGACATGAGCCACCAATGTGCAACTGCAGCCTAGAAGGTCAAGGCATCCTGGGCTGCATCAAGAGAAGTGTGGCCAGCAGATCAAGAGAGGTGATTCTGCCCCTCTACTCTGCCCTGGTGAGACCTCATCTGGAGTACTGTGTACAACCCTGGAGCCCCCAACACAAGAAGGATGTGGACCTGTTGAAGCGTGTCCAGGAGGGCAACACAAATGATCAGAGGGCTGAAGCACTTCTCTTATGAAGACAGGATGAGGCAGTTGGGGTTGTTCAGCCTGAAGAAAAGACTCCAGGGGGACCATACAATGACCTTCCAATACCTGAAAGGGGCCTATAAGAAGGCTGGGGAACAGCTCTTCACTAGGGCACATAATGATTGGACAAGGGGTGATGGTTTCAGGCTAGAGAAGGATAGATTTAAGTTGGACATTAGGAAAAAGTCCTTTAATAGGAGGGTGGTGGATCACTGGAACAGGTTGCCCAGAGAGTGGGTGGAGGCCCCACCACAGAATCACAGAATCACAGAACTACCAAGGCTGGAAAAGACCTTTAAGATCATCAAGTCCAGCCTATGACCAACACCACCACACCATCTAGACCATGGCACTAAGTGCCACATCCAGCCTTGCCTTCAACACATCCAGGGATGGTGCCTCCACCACTTCCCTGGGAAGTCTATTCCAATGTCTAATCACCCTCTCTGTGAGGAAGTGCTTCCTAATATCCAACCTAAACCTCCCTTGGAGCAACTTCAGGCTGTGCCCTCTTGTCCTGTCACCAGCTGCCTGGGAGTTGCCCCTGAGTCTCCTCTTCTCCAGGATAAACATGGAGACATTCAAGGTCAGGCTTGATGGGGCTCTGAGCAGCCTGATCTAGTGTGAGATGTCCCTGCTTATTGTAGGGGGGTTGGACTAGATGACCTTTAGAGGTCCCTTCCAACCCAAGACATTCTGATTGTACAATTCTGATTCTCTCAGAAATCCTTTGGGATGGACCCGAAACTCCTGAAAGAACGAAAATTACATCCAAGAATTGAGTTACAAGCACTCCTTATTTAACAATTTTAAGTTATTCCTGTTATCATATTTTTTCACTTTAAATAAATTACAAGTATTTTTTACACATGGAGTAGATATTTATTTATAAATTAATAAAAAAAAGGCAAAGGACTCAGCATGCAATAATAACCAACCACCCAAGTGCCACCTGCTTTGAGAGAGATCTAAAGACAGAAACAAATTAACTTAATCCTATTACTTTAAGGTCCAGGACTGAAAAGAACTGCTGAACACTTGGGGTGAACCTGTGTCACTTTGATCTTCATTGCAACAAAAAAGCAAAATGACATGCTCAAATGAAAATCATTTATAATACATGAAAGCAGGGCTGAGCACTCCATGGATTAAGTGTGTTTAGGAGAATCAGAGGGTGACAAATAAACAAAAATGACAATTTTCTTCAGCCCTCTTCACCCATCTCAAATCCTTTTCTCAAATGCAAGCTCCTGCTTCCCAAAAATCACTTTCCTTGCACTGAAAAGCACAGTGAAAAGAAGAATGTACATTAACATATTGGTTGTACCTAATGTGTCATTCTGCAGCTGACTCAAATGCAACTGTGATTAAACAAATAAATCAAACTAGAAACAGAAGCAGGAGCTTTTATGCTGTAAAATTAAGAACTGGAAGGACAAGAGTTTAATTTTTCCAGTACAGCAGGGTGAACTTAAATTCATTTCTCCATATTTCAGCCCCTATTTCTAGAAAGGCACAATGACATGTGACTATTTTAACAGAGCACTTGACAGGCTGCTACAAAACAACGCTATGAATGCAAAGCCACACTCACTCTTCTGTACAACCTGTGTTATGTGACACACATCAGAAGTAAAATATGTTGATAATTTGACCTCGGGGTGCCCTGCAGTTTGTGTTTTCAGATCCCATTTCTTCTCAGCTGTGTGTGCTCCAAGCAGTATCTTTCCTGATGATCACGTTAAGATCACCATTATAGGCTAATGAAAATATTGTAAATCAAAATACAGGTTAGGTTTGTTTTGGCTTTTGCTTTTAGAACTCAACTTTTCACTGTTTCAATCTTTTTAGAAGTATTGCTAAAAGAAAACTTTGAGACAAGAAAGCAACCTGCTCTAGTTGGGCTTGTTTTCCCAGTGGGAGCTGGACTAGATCACCTCCAGAGGTCTCATGCAACCTCAGAATTCCCAGATGCTATGAAAATATTTTGTTTTCTTTCTGAATAACTATTAACTGCAAAAAGTTGGCAGTCTTACCATGCAAATTTGTATTCATTTCTGGCAGATTTAAAGCTGTCAGAACTGCACTGTATATACTGCTTTTTTAACTATTTACCCTTTGAAAAATACCAGCACAGTTTTGGGCACAGCGACTGTCAGTGCCAAACTGCCCGTGTCTGTAAAAAAGCAATTTATCAGCTGTTTCTCCAAAGGGAGGGAGTTTTAAAACTTGCATGTGCTACAAACACAGAATCACAGAGTCACCAAGGCTGGAAAAGACCTTTAAGATCATCAAGTCCAGCCTATGACCAACACCACCACACCATCTAGACCATGGCACTAAGTGCCACATCCAGCCTTGCCTTTGAACACATCCAGGGATGGTGCCTCCACCACTTCCCTGGGAAGTCTATTCCAATGTCTAATCACCTTCTCTGTGAGGAAATGCTTCCTAATATCCAACCTAAACCTCCCTTGGAGCAACTTCAGGCTGTGCCCTCTTGTCCTGTCACTGGTTGCCTGGAAAAAGAGCCCAGCCCCCACCTGACTACAACCTCCCTTCAGGGAGTTGAAGAGAGTGATGAGGTCCCCCCTGAGTCTCCTCTTCTCCAGGCTAAACAACCCCAACATCCTCAACCTCTCCCTATAAGACTTTCCCTCTAGTCCTTTCACCAGCCTTGTTGCTCTCCTCTGGACCTGCTCCAGCACCTCAATGTCCTTCTTGAAGTGAGGGGCCCAGAACTGCACACAGGACTCGAGGTGAGGCCTCACCAGTGCTGAGCACAGGGGGAGAATCACATCCTGCTCCTGCTGGCCACACTATTCCTGATCCAAGCCAGGATGCCATTGGCCTTCTGGGCCACCTGGGCACACTGCTGGCTCATGTTCAACCAGCTGTCCACCAGCACTCCCAGGTCCCTCTCTGCTGGGCTGCTCTCCAGCCACTCTTCCCCCAGCCTGTGGTGCTACAGGGGGTTATTGTGGCCAAAGTGCAGGACTCTGCACTTGGTCTTGTTGAATTTCATGCCATTGGCCTTGGCCCAACAGCAGATAATAAACTCATTCTTCATACCTGCACATAGAAAAAAAAAAGACAGACCTGTTTAAATGATGTTGCAAAGTCTTTGCAGATTTTTCAATTCTTCAGTTGTCCCATAACACTGAGGAGACAGCTGTGGCAAACACCCTGAGCCTCAAGTTCATGGCTCATTTATTGAGAAACAAAGTAACTGGCAATTTGGGGTTCTGTGCTGCAGTAGCCATGGCTGCAGAAGTACTCCTCCTCAAAAATTATTCACTCTGAGCAGTCAAGAAGCTGAGGCACTTAAATCACCAGCTGTTTTTTCTCCTTTCCAAAATGCAAAGTAAGCATTTGGGGTGAGTCCTACAAGTGTAACAGAAACCCAAAATCACAAGTACAAACCCAAACACTGAGAAATTACCTCTACTCAGACCTAGTAAAAAACTCAGTATTTTCAAGAGGAGCTCTTGTTTTTCTAAGTCAATTAAGTTTTGATTTTAAATATTAATGGACTTTGGAATTCACCACTATTGCCGCATTCTCCAACACCTTTGTTCTGTCACAGAAAACGTCACAAATGAGCTCGTACTCACAAGCAGAGGTTACCAAATCAGCTCAACTAAAACAACGTTAGTCAACAAACCATATCTGGCCACAGAACATTAGCATTTGGTCCATAGTTATCAGTTTGGTAGGTTCATAATAGATGTTCTTCCCTTAACTTCATTTTCAACATGCACTTTTATACGCCAAGGGCCAAAACAACTAAAGGGAGAACAAAACTCCAATTACTTGAGGGTTAACTGTGGCATGGAGTCTACTGATACCATGAGATACCTTTTCTTCATTGGTAACATTAGAAAAGTCTCGTGTATGTTGCAGGCAGGAGACAGTAACCTGGTGGTTCCCCTCTGGAAGGACGTTTCACAAGGGTTGTGTGTTGTACTGGTTTTTTAATGACCTTCCGTGGGTATAATTCTGCTACCCATTAAAGACCACATCAAGTCTAAAAAGGAGAAGTATCTCTAGGTTAACTTCACTCATCGATGGCCTGGAGGTACTGGGAGAAGCTCAGAGCATCACCTGCACAAGGGAACTAACAAGCAGCTTTAGCAACACGATTTCTCACTACAAGTACCTGAAAGGAGGCTGGCCTCTTCACCCTAGCAACAAGCAACAGGACAAGAGCAAATGACTTCAAGTTGCACGAGGGGAGGTTTAGATTAGATATTAGAAAAAACTTCTCCATTGAAAGGGTAATTAAACACTGGAATGGGCTGCTCAGGGATATGGTTGAATCACCATCCCTGGAGGTGTTTAAAAGACACGTAAATGTGGTGCTCAGGAATATGGTTTAGCACGGGACTCAGGGCTGGGTTAATGGTTGGACTCAATGATCTGAAAAGTCTTTTCCAACCAGGACAACTCTCTGATTCTGTGATTTAACTAAGAGCTTTCACTGACCATGTCAATAATGCCAACATTTGGGAGGGCAAGACTGGCTTTCCATACAGTAGAAGTTTGCTACCTGCTTAAGAAACCCTTGAAACACTTTTAATTGCTCTCCAAATGAAAATAAGTCCCGATAAAATCTTCCAAGCTCTTGACTACATTTGCCACTTCTGTACACGTAAGTATTGCAGACCTGGTGTAAAAAAGGCTGTAAAACTGGCTGTAAGAACTCCAATACACACAGAACATGGTAATTTCTTATTCCAAAACACAGAAGTTGGTGTTAGATGATTATCTACCACATGGACAACTGTTGTATGAATTACCCCCAAATGATAATGGAAGGTCATGGAAACGGAAATTAAATACAGAAGACCTGAGTAGGGAAAGAAGGCTCAATTTGCTGACATTTAGTCTCTGAAATTTCTCACTATCTGTGCTATCATCTGCACTCACCAGTTTAAGGTTACAATCTATTTTCCTCAAAGAAATCTTTATTATTAAGTGCACCCTTAATATTAATTTTGCTGAGCTAATAAACAAGATGCAGAAACAGCTGACAGAAACAAAACCTGTTTAAAATTAAATTGCCATTACAAGTAATACTGAACATCAAAATTATGAAGAAGTTATGCATAAAAAACATTGATCCCAAACACTGAGTCACAACAAGTCTGCAAAAAATCAGTTCCACTTAATTCTACACATTTCTATGCTGTATGAGAAGCATGGTGAGAAAGAAAACCTCCAGACTCACAAAATAAACCCACAAGCAGGTAGCAAGCTTCACGGATGCAATAAATAAACAAAACACAACACAACATACCTGTGCTGTCAATACAAATCAATCTACAGAAATCATAGAATGGTGAAGGTTGGAAGGGACCTTAAAGATCATCGGGTTCCAGCCTCCCTGCTATGAGCAGGGACACCTCCCACCAGACCAGGCTGCACAAGCCTCATCCAACCTGGCCTTGAACACCTCCAGGGAGGGGGCAGCCACAACCTCCCTGGGCAACCTGTTCCAGTGCCTTCCTACCCTCAAGGAGAAGAATTTCTTCCTGATGTCTGACCTAAATCTCCCCTCTTTCAGTTTGAAACCATTCCCCCTTGTCCTGTCACTGCCCTCTCTGGTGAAAAGCCCCTCCCCAGCTTTCCTGGAGCCCCTTCAGGCACTGCAAGGTGCTCTAAGGTCTCTCTTCTCCAATCTGAATAGCCCCAGTTTCCCAAGGAAAAAAAAAATACATATTTTAAACAGTAAAGGATGGCTAAAATTCAACTGTTTGTAAATATTTATTACAGCTAAATATAGGAGGGTTGTACTTTGCATATTATCAAACCCTCCAGCTTTAAACTAATTTCCTTTCCTTAGCAGAAGAAGAAATAAAAAACAACCCCTAGTAAGAAAAAGACAAAACTTTCTTGATGTGCTTTCTGAAAGACTTTTCTCTCCAAGTAAAGCCTGTCAGTTTATATCCCCTCAAGCCCTCCTCATTGCCATTTCTGACAAAATACATTCATGATGAATCCCAAAAAGGAAAGCAGTGAAGTTGCTGCACTGCAGGGAATTGCCACATGGGGGATTCCAAACTGACGGGAGTTCCGTAGAAAACATGAAAAAACAAAACATGAGATCATGACAAGAAGGTAGAAATCAGTTTTACTTTTTAAAACACTTCCATCTGCCTTTATACAGATGCCTCGTGTATTTCTTACTAACTTTCCACCCTAGTTTTCCCTGAAACTCAAACTATATTTGTATATTGCTTCTAGCAGTGTAAAAAAAGGAAAAGAAAAAAAATCAATCTACTGTCATTTGAATCTTTCCTGTTTTGCAGAAAAGTCGACCAGAAAAAAATGACATGAATGTCAATATACCCACCACACACAAATGTACACAGGCACATGAGGATATGTTTCAAATTCATAGCTCATACTTGGTATTTCAGCATTATTCCAAGAACTCACATTTATTCACAACGAGCAGTAAGCCTGAGGTGTAAAGTAAATTACATCTAAGAAACCTCATTCTTTAAGCAATTCAAATTTTGTTTCACTTCACTGGCAAGGACTGTGGGGGTGGAAAGGAGAAACAGTTATTTTTCATAATTGCCATTAGTACCAACAGTTTAGCTATTAATTTGTACTTTTTGTTCTCCTAATTCCTTGAATTTCCATTTCAACTTTAGCAGTGCTCAGCATGCAGGTGGCAGCTGCTCCCAAGAAAAAGGACCATCTAATACATGAAACAGCAACATTCAAAAGCATTTCTTGAACAAGGTAAGTGATGGAGGACAGTGACAAAACCACCATTTTTTCATCTTTATATATCAATGGCCATATCAATGCTGCTCCACTCTGCAGTCGTGAGACCCCACCTGGAGAACTGTGTCCAGTTCTGAAGCCCTCAACACAGGAAGGACAGAATTCTTGGAGAGTCCAGAGGAGGCCACGGAGATGATGGGAGGGCTGGAGCAGCTCTGCTCTGGAGACAGGCTGGGAGAGTTGGGGGTGTTCAGCCTGGAGATGAGAAGGTTCCAAGGAGACCTTAGAGCACCTTCCAGTGCCTGAAGGGGCTCCAGGAAAGCTGGGAAGGGACTTTGGACAAGGGCAGAGAGGGATGGGATGAGGGGGAATGGTTTTAAACTGGAAGAGGGGAGATACAGGTGAGACATGAGGAGGAAATTCTTTCCTGTGAGACACTGGAACAGGTTGCCCAGGGAAGCTGTGGCTGCTCCATCCCTGGCAGTGTTGAAGGGCAGGTTGGATGGGGCTTGGAGCAGCCTGGTCTAGTGGGAGGTGTCCCTGCCCATGCCAGAGGGGTTGGAACTAGATGATCTTTGAGGTCCCTTCCAACCCAAACCAGTCTGTGATTCTGTGATTTATTTGACTGAGTTACCACTTCAGAAGTGGATCTTCCTGCAGACCACTATTTGATAAAGAATCCATTTCTCTAAGTGTTATTTAAACAGAATTTCACATCCAAGCCTCAGCATAATAACAATCAATTATCTGTAGTAACAGCCTAGCACTTGGGTATGCAGCGTAAGAACTACCTCCTGGTTTTAGAAACCGACTTCATCCAGCACAACAAAATTCACCCACTGCAGAGAAATCTGTGTTTTTCCCACACTTCATTATTGCACCAATGATGACAAAGTGAGAAGCTCAAACACAGACACTCAGAGGCTAAGGCACACCACGTTAAACCCCACTTATAGGTTTCAAAACAAGACTCCTACTGAGTGAGTAGGTGTTGTGAGAAAATCAGCCCATTCCCTACTTGTACATGGAGTCATGACAAGCACCAGCTGAAGGTCTGAGGAGCACAAAAATCGCTGAGCTACAGAAAAAAGCTTTCAGATTAGAAAGAATTTCCAAGAGCATTGTTTTGGTATAGAAATACAAAGTGTATTAAGTTTTCCTTTAAATAGACCTTTGCTCATTAGGAGGAGGTTTCCAAGGAAAACAGTCTTGGCAGCAACCGTGTTTCTCCTGTAGCACTGGAGAAAGAGAAAGAAACCTCCTGGTGCCACACCCAGACTGTCCCCATCAAGTGATTCAGCAGCGTGTGGTGAGGAGGAGCAAGAGGAAGCAGGTAAGTGACACAGTTGACATCAGCTGTGAGGTCATTTCTACTACAGCATCCTGATTGGCCAGCAGACAGGCAACACATGGTCACCAAGCATATCACCAAGTCCAAGACTTTGTAAGGCAGGACTGACAGTAAGGCTGGAGGAGGGCAGGGGCCATCACTCCTGGTCTTCACCAAAGAATCTGGCATCTCCAGGAAGGACAAAAAGAGGGAAAAGCCATTGATACACAAGACCAAAGACGGACTACAGAAATAGGGCCAAATCCATCTATTAAAAAACCTTTACTTTTTAATTATTAATTTATTTCATGGACTAAAATACATGCATAGAGTCATAGAATGTCTTGGGTTGGAAGGGACCTCTAAAGGTCATCTAGTCCAACCTCCCTACAATAAGCAGGGACATCTCACACTACATCAGGCTGCTCAGAGCCTCATCAAGCCTGACCTTGAATGTCTTCAGGGATGGGGCCCCCACCACTCCTCTAGGCAACCTGTTCCAGTGATCCACCTCCCTCATATTAAGAACTTTTTCGTAATGTCCAACCTAAATCTGCCCTTCTCTAGCTTGAAACCATCACCCCTTGTCCTATTGTTGCATGCCCTTGTGAACAGCTCTTCCCCACCTTCTTATAGGCCCCTTCCAGGTATTGGTATCTTTGTAGGCTTTGGCCATATTAACCATTTGCCCTACCCTTTTTGAACATTTCCAGTCATAGTAGAGAATTTTTGAAGGGACTTCACTTTCAAGTTCCTTTGGTGCAACCTCAGTTCACCACCAGAAGCAGCCTCAGTTTCCACTGGATTATTAATAGATACAGACTGCTAAACTGAATCAGACATCACTCCAAAATATGGCTACCCAGCACAGCATTATGTTAAAAAGCAATTACAGCTCCTAGATATGGTAAAGGCTTTGCCTAGAGGTCATTAAAGCTCCACCCAAAATGGCAGACCATAATGGATATTAATTCAATGTCCTCTATTCTGAAAGCAATACTTGCCTTGCCTAAAACTCATGCCTTTGATATATTTTAGGCTAAGCTTACACTGGTTTTCCTCTTTTTGTTCTGTCCAGAATTGAGTCATCTTGGTACACCAAATTTCAACAATCCTAGTACTGTATTATCCTCATTGAACAGCAAAATCTCACATAGTAGATCTGCACACTATGAATTGCTGCTGTGTTCTTCCAGAGGAAAAAAAAATATATAGTTCTGTGAACAGTGTGAGAGAATATACTTAATTATATATTTAACTTGTAAAAGCCCTTTGAGAGCCCCCAAGATAGAATTCATTCTATGGAAGCTCTCTTTATTAATAAAGAAGTACTTCCAACAATTACTTTGAACTTCTATAGACAGTGCCTTGTTTCATACTATTTTAATCAATCCTCACAAAATCTCTTGGCAACGGCGTACAGAACGGATACAGAGGCAAGGGAGTCGTGGTGTTTCACTCAAGCTACCAGCTCTTTATGTTTATTATTCACCCTTACCATGCTTTTTAATTAATTGAACAAAATAAAACCAATGTGGTTTGCCAGCCTCAAAGTTCTTCTTGACTAAAAAAGTGATTACACTCAGTCATCTGGAGTTAATATTAGAAAGGCTTGGAGAATTTTCCAGCCTGTACTATTAACAAACTAACTAGTAATTCAAAGAGATTTAAATTAATTTGGGTCAAGTGAGACTCATCATCTTCCAGGTGCAGCTGCTCCCACTGAAAAGGTTACTGATCCCACTGCCTATGGAGCTGTTCATGTGAATCCAGCAGCAGGGGAATCAGTTCAGCTCACTCCATTCAATTCAACCAGTTCAGCAAATCCGTTTTGCCCAAAGCAAATTAAGGAAACATTTGAATGAACTGCTACTAGGCCAGTTGGTGAGGGACACTCACCTCTAGCAAGGGGAAATGATGAGGAACTGCTGAAGCCTCTAACTTTCTCTGCTAATAAAATGGATCTACAAAAAGATGCTTGCCAAAGAGACCAGAGTCTGCCCAGACAGTAAATGATAGAGATGAGATGTCTATTGACTTTCCATTTCAGCCCCAGCCCTGTGATGTTCTGGCTGCCAACTGAAATCATGTGCAATGGGATTTGATTTATATTCTAGGGGATTATTAATATGCTTGACACAAGAAATTACAGATGTCCTAAAAGCATGAAGTCATTTCTTCAAGTTTAATTATTACACACCATTAAAAAAAATATATCAAAAAGCTTTCTTTCACAAGCACTAATTTTATCACCTATTGAGACAAGAGTGAATCTTGCCACAGAAGTATGGGTTGCTAAGAATTCTATATTACATCTCTGGACCAAAACACATGCTTGAAAATAATGTACAGTACCAGTTCTTTCAAACTGACAGTTGATGTTACGCTGAGCACAGGTTGGTGGCCATTCTCAAGCCAACTGGAATTGCTCAGGCATAGCTGCAGTTACTGGTATTACTTAATTGGGAGCATTGTGATTTGGTGAAATCACCAGCAATTGTTTATCAGGGAATTAAACCATAAAGCCCAGACCTGTGATTTTCAGTCTTTAGAAAGCAATCATCATCAGAATCCCCAGCACCATTTAAATGATTCCAGTCTAGGAGCACAGGCATCGTTTGTGCTATCAGTCATTCCCTTCACATGGCTCTATTAGTGGCTTTATCCCAATTACCCAGCACTGTCTGTTATTATACTAAATATTCACTGTAATTGTCCATCTCTCAATAGGTCTGAACCCATTTCTTCATCATGATACGGACATAAAAATTTTAGCATTTCTTTTTATTCATTCTGAGTGAGACTTTCATTAGGTTTAGAATTAAAAAAACCTAAAGTCAAATAAAACTGGAAAGACTGGACGATTGTTTTCTTCACATTTTTTAAACCCAAGACTGCACTATATAAATTTCACAATTCCCCTAAGTGCCTTTAAAATTACAAGCAATTTAGACCATGATTCACTTTCATGCCGACTCTGACTGCATGCAATTTTTTCCCCCCCCATCTCAATTATATCCTAATATTATGGGGGCTGAAATGCATTAAATAAATCATATTTCATAGTAAAGCAATAATACTTACATGCATTTTAGAATAAATTGTCCTGCACTATAAATGTACATATAATGTCATTACCTTCTTTTCCACATTGACTGAAATATTAGGCAGCAGTGACTGCTCCAAGCTACGGATGGAAGCTTTTAGCAAACCTTATGTTTATTCTGTTGCTGGTAATTAGCTGGTTTAGTTAATATAATGCAACATTTACAAACAGCAATTTATCCAATATATAAACTCGCTCCTGTAATTAGTGAAACATTGTTATTGATTAAGATTTAATATGGTCGTTGCTGTTCCTGCAATGTACTACATAAAGGGAACCATCACTAATTTGTCAGAGGACAGTTCCCAAGTAATCTACTGGGAGAGTACCATGAATTTCATTCTCTATAAACTATTTTCAGCAATATTTTGACCAATCTGCAAGTTTAAAAAGTCTTAAAGGAGCAGGTAATAACAAAAAGAAACTTAAGATCCAATTACACGCCCATTCTCTCCCTGAGATGTCAACTACTTGATTATTCCTTTAATGTTAATTAAGTTTGCGGTGATATGACACAAAGACCCAGGAATTTGAAGATGACAAAAATAATCTAAGCCACCATTTTAAAGTCAACAGTAAACACACTAAAATGGTATTACACAGCAGTATCAGTGACGTGTCAGGCATTGTATTCTGCACAGAAGTATCAACTAGAAAAATTCATTGTCAGAAAGAAGAATCTTTCTAAAAATATTTCAGTTCCTTGCTCAAGAATGCAGAAAAAAAGTCACTGTATTTGAATTATAAGCTTAAGGATGAACTCACACTATCAAAACTTGAACCTGAACTGTAATTTCTATTAACAGCACTCTCTGGATTCATGCTTAAATCCAGCTGTTACTGAAGTGAAATATAAGTCCTGGACTTTCCTACTGAATCACTCATCTGAACAGTCTGGTGCCTGTTAGGAAAAATCACATTTTCTGCCTTCATTATGAAAAGCAAATGAGGCAACTCTAAGTGAAGTACAATTTTAGCCATTTAGATTTTTCAGAACATGGAGCACATTTCAGTAAAATACACAAATAACGTGCTCAGAAGCACCAAACACTAAACAAGCTCAACGTAAACATCTGAATGTAGAGCTAGTTACCTACCATACTGTCCTGGGTTGAGCCAGGATGAAGGTAATTTTCCTTTTCCTGATTTTTTTTTTCTTTTCAGTAAGCTCTTTTAACTAGCAGCAAGTGTTCCAGCTAGTGGGCTGATAACACTGGAATGTTTATGTTTCTGCTGAGATGCGAAGGTCAACTTGTTCTACCCAGTGAATCTGCCGCTGCAGAGTTTATCTGTGTAGATAGAGTTGTAGAGATATGTAGATAGAGAAGTAGGAGAGTTGTATCTGTGCCCCCCTGTAGAGGAGCTGGACTAGACAGACAGCAGAACTGACCAAAGGGATTCCATTCCATAGATCTATGTAAGCTCTGAGGAAGGTCAGAGATCACAGAAGACAACTTCCTTCCTGCTTCTTCTTCCCTTCTCTTCCATCCATGGCCGGTGTCTGGGGAGGACTCCATCCATCCATCCATCACCATCGACCCCAGGCTCAGCCCTGACCCTCATAACTCTCCCCTCAGCCCTGTCTGCTCTGCCTTATCTCCTGCCTGTGGGCTGAGACATTTTGGGACTGCTCACAGCTCAGGAGAGTGCCGGGGAGTTGCTGGGGGTGGGGGGAGGCAAGAGGCTTTTGCACATTCCTGAACATACTTGTATATAATTGTACGTAAAATTAAAGCTGTCTAGTTTAGTTTTCAATCCAGCCAAGTCTCTCTCCTAATTCTCTCTCTCCTTCCCTATCTGGGTGGGAGGGGGAGGGGATGGAGAGCATCACTGTCTCTGGTTTAATTGCCAATCCTGAATCAAACCGTGACACGTGCCAAAAATCTGACTCAAACCCAACTTTAAAATCCTATATATAAAAAATGCTGTAGTCCAAAAATCCTACTTTTCTGATCTCCGAGCAATTCCAACTTTTACCATATCACTTTGTTGTTTGTAGGTTTTTTTAATTAATGAAGGAGTAAGAAACTTTCACTGCAAAGGACATATTTAAAAACACAAAATACTCCTTAGTCCAAGAACCTCTCTGTATATTTGACTGAATAAATGCAGGCAATATCTAAGAGTTTAGCATAAACTGGAAAAATGATTAATATTCCAGTCTGGGAATACAGACATCCTTGTAATATTGCATGAGGTGTCTTAAACACTTTTGGTAATAACAAAAATAACCAATATACACTTACTATAGTAAGTAAAATGGAAAAACCTGTGTATATTTTTGATCCATTCCCAGATACCTGTGGAATTCATCGAGTAAGCCTCAAGGACTCACTTTTAAATGTATTCTTATAATTTAACCCAGTTACATACATATAATGACCAGGGGAATTCTGGAGGAACAGGTTTGTGTTACAGAGAGTCAGGAAGGCTATTACATCCATTAAAATGCTCCTAAAACAACTGGTTTATCATCTTTGCTCCAGAACAGAGCAAGCTGAGCATAAATTATTTATGATGTGTAACAGTTGAATGGAGTATAAAATAGCTTTTTTTCTTCTCACTAGTAGCACAAGCTGTGATTTTTTTCATTGTCAGCTCCACACTCAGCACTGGACTCCACCCATTTACAATTATGACAGATGCAACAATTAAAAAAATTGTTCTACATAACCTCTAACTTCAAGGAATTACTTTGACCACCTATTTATTACTTTCTTCAAGTACCATCACAGCATGCTGCTGAGAACACACCCAACTGCATGAAACTCATTAAGTCACAGGACTGTTGTCAGTTTCTCCAGAAATGTAGGGAATTTTTTCCTGACACTGTGTTATCAAAACCCCTGCTCTGGGACAATGCACGAAGATCAACTTTCATTTCCCCGTGGCCACAAACACTCACTCCATGATTTTGCAGGACACGCTCCAATCTTGGGGAATGTGTGAATGAACAGAAATCTGGGATTGCCCATGGGATGAAAGGGATCTTGGGAGGTTGGGGAAGCCCCCTCCCTGGAGGTGTTCAAGGCCAGGTTGGATGAGGCTTGTGCAGCCTGGTCTGGTGGGAGGTGTCCCTGCTCATAGCAGGGAGGTTGGAATCTGATGATCTTTAAGGTCCCTTCCAACCTTCACCATTCTATGATTCTATGATCCTATTAAAGAGATAAAACCTTAAGAACTCAGAATGAAAGGATGTGCTATACAATGCAAAGGGAAAAGGAAGACAGTATAAAAACCACTGACTCCATCAACTCTTCACAAATCATTAAGCATTCTTCACAAAAGAGTAAATGTGTTCTGATCTAGAATCATGGAATGGTTTGGCTTGGAAGAGATCTTACAAGATCATCTAGTTCCAACCCCCCTGGATGGGCAGGGACACCTCCCACTAGAACAGGTTGCTCCAAACCCCATCCAACCTGCCCTTCAACACTTCCAGGGATGGGGCAGCCACAGCTTCTCTGGGCAACCTGGGCCAGAGTCTCATCACCCTCAGCATTAAAAAAAAAATTCTTCCAGCTGTCCAATCTAAACTTACTCTTTCAGCTTAAAATCATTGCCCATTGTTCTGTCACAAGAGGCCTTGGTGAAAAATCTCAGTTTTTCTTCCAAGTCCCCACTATATAGCAACAGGACACAGTAAGGTCTCCCCAGAGCTTTCCTTTCCCTGGGATGAAGAATCTACTGTCTCTCTGTTTGCATTAGGCAAAGTTTTCTAAGGAAAACATAAGGAGAAGGAAAACCCCTAATAACAAAGCACACATCGCAGGAACAGCTTTAATGATTCCTATTTTCTCATTTATTATCAGTATATTTTGTGTAACGTGGATGCAGGTACCTTTACAATATTTATGTTTTGTGTGCAAATGACCTTAATTGAATAAAAGGTCTACAGAATAATAACTGCCTTCCAGCTAAAGCCCCTCAAGCCCAGAAAGTCATATATAAAGAAATGGGCACTTGTACAAGATAATCCACTTTATCATAAAGTTGACATCTGAAACAGGTCAGAATTACATCCTAAAAGCACCTATTTCTCTTCAATTGCAAAGAGATCCTCGGGTGAAAAGTTCTGCCACAGCTGATTAGACCTGTAACCACCTGAAAACACGGGCAGAGAGGATGTACCTCCCCTTGCAAATGAACTGTGCAGCTCGACTTGGGATAAAAGCTGACACCAAGAGCACCACACACGAGAAAACCTAAATCCTAAGCTTTTAAAATAGTCTAGATTGAAGACACCCCAATGTAGACCTGTTCATGTTCTGCATAATTAACTATTACAGACATGAAAGTAAACCAGAACCGCCAGTAAAACTTATTTTGCAAATAATTATGAATGAACCTGTTATTTTCCCTCCAACTTACTGATCAGGCTTGCCCCGAAAGCTATGGAGAAAAGTAGTAATTGTCTCCTTACTCTTCCTCCATCTGCACAAAAGCCTTGGCTTATCCTCTCCACAAAATAAAATTACTTTCCATTAATTTTCAACTCCATGCAGCCTCAAGCTACTGTGTTAGAGGGGAAAGAAAGGAGACAAACATGTTACACACTTCATCTCCAACTCTTCTGAGGGCCTAGGCTGAGAAGTTGAGTATTCCCATAATGTCCAAGGAATCTGATACCACCCAGGAGAGCAGTGCCCACCACACCAATTACAGGGCACCTCCTCCATCTATCTCCAATAAATAGAATCATAGAATATTGGAAGGAATTTGTAAGAATCCTCCAGTCAAACTCCTTGCAGGACTACCTAAAACTAAACCATATGACTACGAAGGTCACCAACATGTTCCTTAAACTCTGACAAGTTTGGTGCTGTGGCCACTTCCCCAGGGATCCTGCTGCAGTGACCAACCACCCTCTCAGTAAAGAAGCTTCTCATAATGTCCAATCTGAACTTCTCCTGATGCAGCTTCATTCCATTTCCTTGTGTCTGCTTGAAACTGTGTTGAACTGCTTGAAAGAGTCCAGCGTAGAGCTACAAAGATGATTAAGGGAGTGGAACATCTCCCTTATGAGGAAAGGCTGAGGGAGCTGGGTCTCTTTAGCTTGGAAAAAAGGAGGCTGAGGGGTGACCTCATCAATGTTTACAAATATGTAAGGGGTGAGTGTCAGGGAGATGGAGTTAGGCTCTTCTCAGTGATGACCAGTGATAGGACAAGGGGTAATGGGTGCAAATTGGAGCATAGGAGGTTCAAGGTGAATGTCAGAAAAAACTTCTTTACTGTGAGAGTGACAGAGCACTGGAACAGGCTGCCCAGAGAGGTTGTGGAGTCTCCTTCTCTGGAGACATTCAAAACCCACCTGGACAAGTTCCTGTGTGATGTGCTCTAGGTGACCCTGCTCTGGCAGGGGGGTTGGACTAGATCATCTTTCGAGGTCCCTTCCAACCCCTAGGATTCTATGATTCTAAGTCATTGATGAATATATTAAAGAGCACTGGCCCTAAGATGGATCCCTGTGGAACCCCCTAGTGACCTGTCACCAGCCTGATGTGGCCCCATTTACTGTGACTCTTTGAGCTCCACCCATCAGCCAATTTCTCACCCAATGTATTATGTGCTTGTCCAGCTGGATGGTGGACCTTTTCTTTAGAAGAATACTGTGAGAGACAGTATCAAAGGCTTCTCTGAAATCCAGGAAGATTACATCAACTGGCTTTCCTTGGTCAACTAGGTGGCTAACCTTGTCATAGAAAGAAATCAAGTTGATCAAGTAGGACCTTCCCCTAACAAACCCATGTTGGCTGGGACCAATGACTCTGTTGTCTTTTAGGTGTTTTTCAATAGCTCCCAGAATAATCTTCTCCATCATCTTACCAGGCACTGAAGTGAGACTAACAGGCCTGTAATTACCAGGGTCATCCCTGCTGCCCTTCTTGAAGATTAGGACAACATCTGCCAGCTTCCAGTCAACTCACCATCAACTCAATAAAATCAAATTAAACTTAGCCATGTCCATAAGCATCTGAAAAAAAAAAAAAACAACAACCAAAAACCAAGCAAACCACAGTTCAGATTCAACTAATTTTTGTCAAGAGCCTGGCAACAGTGTTCTGCATTAACTCCATCTGCCAAATGCATGCTCCATGGCTGGTGGCTTCCACGGATGAACTCCTACAGCCCAGAAAACTCCACAGCTTTGCTGAACACAAACAATCTCCCAGGACTGCAGAGATCACAGGGAATGCCTTCTGCAATTATTCCTTCCACCAGCTCCAAGACACTGTAGCATCAGGCAAAAGAAGCAAAGCTGACCAATAGCTCCCAAGCACCATAGAAAAAGCATGTCCTGAAGATACAAAAAGGACTTGGTAGTTCTTTTGCAGGGAGTGAAAAAAGGAAAAGAGAAAAAAGTTCAAAGGAGGAGAAAATGAAAACAAAAAGAAAGACACAGAACAGAAAAATGAGGTGATTAAGGATAGGAGGGAGCTACAGGGGCTGGCAGAGGTGGAAGAAGCAGAAGACTTGAGAGAACTGGGATATTGAAAAAAGTTGAGATAGAAAAAAGTCTAAGAAAACAATTTAAGAACAGGATTTGGGCAAGAAATACTCACATGGAAAAAAAATAAAACTCAAATATGATCCTGTACAAAATATGGATTGACTCAATTCCCAACTGTCAAAAACTACTTTGTGTTTTCAGGACAACTTGCAAAGCTCACAGAAGGCATGACAACATGAACATCCTGGGTTTCCCCAATAGTTCTATCACTCTCCCCAGTATTTAAGGTCTTACATGAACTTAAACATCTTTCCTTTCATGGAACTTTGGAAAAATGGAAAGAAAGAATATTTGTTTTTTTTAAAATAGAAAAAAATGAAAGTCAAGTAAGCTACATCAAAACAGTAACATAATCATGATTATTGAAGTTAATTTATCTGGTTTTGGTTATTTGCTGAACTTCAGCTTTAAACTCTGTGTTTATACAGCCTTTAAGTCTAATAAGTTTATCACCTTCACACTTGCTCAGGCATCAGACTCTCAGCCTGGTAATTATACCCAGGTTTTATGTTCCACATCCAATGGATGCTACAGGCCTCTGAAATGAAACATGGCAACTCAAATAAATACTGAATGAAAAAAACAATTTCTAGTGCTTTCAGATAAGTTAATTCTTCATATCTTAGCCCTACAAAGTATATCATTCAATTCTTCATATCTTAGCCCTCAGAGTACAAGAAAACCAGACCAACACAATCAAATGAGTTCACCAGATGTGGGTACTCAATTAAGTCACTAGAGCATCACTTTTCACCATACCTATGCAATTTTTTTCTCTCTCCAGAAGTAACACTAAGCACATCCAGGAGATTTTCATATCTTAATACCCCTGCCAGACTGATAGATTTATTTGTTGGGGAAGCCAGAAGTGTTGTTGCACACAGCAAAATATACTGCACATTAGTTCTGCAAAGCTCAACTAGTCAAACGTTACCAGGTGGCTGAGCACAAAGCAACCAGCAAATTTTCTAAGTGGGCAATAATGATGAGACAGAAACTCATAACATCCAGTCTAAACTATTTAAGCACTGGTCATAAAAGGCACTGAAGTTTTTTTTCAGAATCTGCTTTGTCCAAGAAAACATTAATGGAAATGTTGATTTGCATTAGCATACTATTAATCCTTATTACCAGATTTTCTAGTCTCAAAAGGATATCTCATGCTCATCTTCTAGTAGAACATCTTTTACTCCTCGAGGCTACTGGATCTGCTCCCATAATATACCAGAATTGAACATACATTAAAAACAACAACAACACAACAACCAAACAAAAAACCACACAGGATGTCAAACATTTGACAGATTTTGAAAGAGTCTTTAAGGGTTGTGACCTCACTCTCACTTCAGGCAAAGGCACACCCCTGCCACACTGACTCACAGCAATGATGTGGTCACCCTTGTTTCTTGCTACAAATTAGTTAACTCCATTTCTACTTGATGGGTCTTGACCACCAGTTTTCTCCTGGTCTGCTGCAGGAAGATAAAGTCACTCCTCTAGAAAGGACAGCTTAATTTTAAAATGAGCCTCCAAACCAAACAGGAATATGGGAACACAACTGGCAGCACTGGAAGATCATGTAGGCTAGCAAGAAAATCTGTTTAAGAGAAGTGAAGGCTTGCCTTAATACCTCCTCCTTTTCCTTAAAGTCAAATCTGTTCATATAGGAATTTAAAACTAATTCTATGCCATACCAAACAGCAACAGAAAACAATAGGCACTACTGTTCTGCAGTGCAACAGCTCACTTGCAGGTAGCACGTTCAAAGACTTTCTCTCTAGTTCAGTATCTTCTTTCAACATCGTTACTTTCAAAAGAAATAACTGAGCTTCTTCCCCCACACTTCAAACAAGCAGATAAAAGTGAGAAGGAAAATTAAAATATTACATGAGTTACTACAGTGTAAAACAAAGATCCCACTAACCTATTTATCTGAGTACTTCTAAAAAGGTCTCCCATTACTAAGGCAGAGACAACACCCACTCATAATCCTTCCCTCCAACATCCCCCTTGCCTGCCTTCAGAAGCATTAAAAGAAAATCTGGTAGATATTCCACAGAAGTATTTTTTCACTTGCACCAAAATAGCAGGTACTTGAAGCCATCACGGTGGGTCTGCTGTCATGACTTGACTATTTGGTAACCCATTTATGCTAGAGATGACTGTGCCATCACTGTTGCATACAGTAATTCCCTTCCCTCTGCCATTTCAGAGCAGCCCCTTTGCTGTAAATCCCAGAGCCACCCAAGAAAAAGGTGCAGAAGGCTCTTTGTTGGGTGATTTTCAGGCTTAGAGACAGACACGTGGTCACAACTGGACTTTGAAAGTCAACCAGTATTTACCTCCAAAGTTGCTTTAATAATTACTAATTTAATAATTACTCCAGGCCTCACCTGGAGCAGTTCTGGGCTCCCCAGGTCAAGGAGGACAAGGAACTACTTGGAGAGAATCCAGTAAAAGACCACTAAGATGATTAAGGGACTGGAGCATCTGCCCTGTGAGGAAAGGCTGAGGGAGCTGGGGCTGTTCAGCTGAGAGAAAAGGAGGCTGAGGGGGGATCTCATCAATGCTTATAAATATCTACAGGGGGTGTTGGGAGGATGGGGCCAGACTCTCCTCAGTGGTGTCCACTGACAGAACAAGGGGCAATGGGCACAAGTTGGAGCACAGGAGGTTCAAGCTAAACACAAGGAAAAACTTCTTCACTCTGAGGGTGACAGAGCCCTGGGACAGGCTACCCAGGGAGCTTGTGGAGTCTCCTTCTCTGGAGACATTCCAAAACCACCTGAACACATTCCTGTGTGATCTGCTCTAGGGGATTCTGCTCTAGCAGGGGGGTTGGACTAGATGATCTCCAGAGGTCCCTTCCAACCCCAACCATTCTGTGATTCTGTAATCTTCAATCCACTCCTACACCCTCCACACGTACACACCTCAATGTCACGCTCAGTCAACAACAGTCACCTCAACAACACTCACCTACACCTAAAACTCCTCTCTCAATGTCATGGCTTTTTTTCCTCACGTACACTAAATGCCTTAGTAGAAGTTATTTTGAAAAGCAACCATTAAAGGTATGCTAATGACTACGAACTGTGACAGCTGCTGCAGAAACAAGCCTGTTGGCTCAAGCACAGCACCATTAACTATCTATCAAAGTACTCTGGACTTGCTCATTTATTACTGCTGCATAGCCCAAGGGGGGAAGAGAGGGAACAGCAAGAGTTTCTTTCTCCGAGGCAAAAATCATAAGCCACTTACTTATCCTAATGTCACAATCCCCACTGTTTATCTGCATGATAATTAGGAAAATGAGAAGTAGTGAATTTCTTTGTTTATATGCAAACGTGGTTTGAATTCAACCATCTATGAAAAAGACAGTGCAGCATCTTCCTGTGCTACCAGACTGGTGGGTCTTCCAGGCTCCCAACTAAATTAAAGTATCAGCCATATTAACCAAGAAGTAATGTGTCAAGCAAGTATTATTATCATCTTTTGCCATGGCTTCCCAAAAATGAATGTTGACAAACTTCTCCCATATTTCCTGTGAAATTTTCTAAACAGAAGACTTGACAGCTGAAACAAGTTTAAAAATCATTATAAAGAGAATAAACACATAGTTTTGTGGAAATCAGCGTATTTTGAAGGGGAATCGTTTGGCTCCAATTCTCTACATTATTTGAATAAATCAAAGTTTGATTTGTTGTTTTTTAAATAGGAGCAGCACAGCCACCCACATGTCAGATTCCCCAAATCCACAACCTCAAAAAAAGAGAGAGACCACCACACTCATCCAATTCCACATACAAAGGCCACTGCCACTACGTGTCTTGGAAGAAACTGAATTTCCAGCTACAAACTCCACAGCACTTTGCAGGACAGAGATGACACTGTGCTACTGGGAACAAGGGAATTAAGCAGCCCCCAGTCTTCAGAGGGCTGTACTATCAAAAGAGTAACTTTCATTACTGAAATAAAACAGTACATTAACGTTCCCAATTTCTTAACTCTTACACTTCAACCTCTTCCCTCCTTTGAACAAGGAGGCAGACTGTATGTACATACTGCCACACCTGCCACAGAATAAATCACACAAGTTATACAAGGACAGGACTAAAAAATTTGTTGACACCTTTAAAAAAACCAAACCCCACAGGCTTAACCATGACATTCAATTTCCTTGCCCCCTCTCTGAAAAACCCTTTTTTTATTGCATTTGTGTACACCTGCCTTAGCTAGATCAGCACCCATTGCTGAAACACTTCAGCATCTCAACACATTCCAGACATCCAGTTGGAGGGACCCTGATATGAAAAAAACATGGACACTTAAAAACTGAGAGTATTTTTAGTTTGTCACTTTTATCCCTTCTCCCTAAAATACCTTTCCCTCTCAGTATGCCTTCTCTAGAATCCACATTATCATCAATTCTACCAGGATAAGTATTATCCTACTTTAAGTATCTTCAACCATACACTGTATTTTGTGACACTAAGTGAACGTGTGGCAATGATGATGAGAACACTAATAGTAATGATAGAACATGAGACTTTTGATCACATTTCATTCTAACTTGTGTTACACAAATTTTCAAGAACTGCAATCTTCAGTAAAGGTTAAATCATCCCACCTCAATGGTACATTCTTCCTGGTACATTATCCATTACCTCTTGCAGGCTTTGCCAACCAAATGCAGTAACTAAGACCAAGAACTGATGGACAAGGAGAGGCAACAACACTTTCAAACCTTATAAACTCCCTTTGAAGTGGGAATAAAAAAAATAAAAAGGCATGCAACAGTATTTCACAGTCATCATTCATTTCCCCTATGGAGACACTCAAGTTTCACTACTACTTCAATAACTCACAGCAGAAACACAAGTAATTAAATTTTATACTGATAAATAAATAATATGTCAAGGTGCACAAAGAGCAAGAAAACTATTAAAAAACAAAATCAAGAAAAATATCTCAGGCATCACTTACGTTAGTGTTTTGGTTAAAGCAGAATATAACATTGCTGTTGCAAGTGCTGATGGTCCTGCCACCCACTTTGGTCTTACCAACATTAAGCTCAAAGTGCTTTTTTGTTTCTTTGAAGATACCTAACAGAGCTTTTCTAAAGTAAATTTTCTCTCTCTCCCTCGTACAAACAGGACCAGACTTAAGCTTTCAGAAATGCATAAGGAAAAACACTTTGCTAACACTGTCTTGGTGGTACTATGACTGGAAGGTCACTCCCATGCCTTATAGCACTCCAGGTAGAGGACACTTGTACAGGATCCATTTGCTAACAGAGGGTACTGCAATGAAGGAAAAACAAACCAAAAAAATCCCCCCAAAAACCAAAAAGCAACCCAAAGCTTTTGTCCTTATAGTCAAGAAGATAATTTCCTAAATGGGAAGGAGATGTAAAAGCAGACAGCAATGGGACTCCTGAATGCAGAGGAGCTTCAAGTAGTAGACCAAAAATTATCATGGACATCCACCACTAACCTTCTTCAAGATCCCCAAGAGTCAGCTCCTCCTAAATGAGGCCATTTACATGTAATTAGCTATTTACCTACCAGTGTCTCCCCCTTAATTACCCTAATGTGTAAAACCCAGTGTTGGGCATAGTTGTGAATATAAAAGCTGGTGGGGCACAATCTGTTCATCCCTTCTCCCCTTCCCAAGAAACACTGTGACCACAGAACTGCCTGGAAAACAGACAACACAAAATCACAGAATTAAACTGGTTGGAAAAGACCTCGAAGATCATCAAGTCCAACCATAACCTAGATCCACCATAACCTAATCTACCCATTCAGTGCTTAAATCCTGTCCCTAAGCATCACATCTCTATTTCTTTTAAACACTTCCAGGGATGGTGACTCCACCACCTCCCTGGGCAGCCTGTTCCACTGTCCAACCACTCTTTGGGTAAAGGAATTCTTTCTCATATCCAGCCTAAACCTCCCCTGGTGCAACTTCAGGCCATTCCCTCTCGTCCTGTCATTATTCACTGGAGAGAAGAGGTCAACACCCAGCTCCCTATAACACGTCTCCCAGAGGAAAGAAGTTTTCCATTATTCCAGGCTTTCTGAGGTGTAAGCAGCACCTATCCCACCCACTCCTATACAGGCTCTGCCAACAAAACTCAGTGTCCAGATCCTCAGCAGCTCTTAACAAAAGGGGAGGTATACAAAAAACAAAAGAGATCTCTGCAAAACAGAAGGAACATGATGTGTGCCACTTTGTCATCTTACTGATACTCAAACCAAATCCTTGTTTTTCAGCTCAAAACTTGCAAAGGAAGGGCCCTGGCCTCAGAGCTTGCTTGCACCAGAATAGGCAGAGTCCTGATTACAGCAGATACTACAACAACACAGAGTGAGTATCATAAAGCAGCAACATCAAGACCACTAATCAATATAATGACTTTTTTATATACAGGTGGCTAGATCCTTTCCAAACTGTCCTCTTTTAATGCTTTGGTCCCCCTTCTTTCAGCTGGTGTTCATAAACAGAAAACCTATGTTATACAGCAAAGAGTCCTCAGGTAAGTAACAGATATCATGAAATAAGAATTTGCTTTAATTGTTCAGGTGGTCATTAAGTAGAACAAATTGCTAATAACTTCTCCCAAAAAACCTTTTCTTCTCACGTATCTTCTAATTCAACCCAAAGGAAGATAACTAGAGTATTTCAAAGGAAAGACAAGGTGAATATTTACCCAGCCAAAATTAACCTAATGTGAGAGTGAACAAATATTAAATGAATGAGAGTCTCAGGACACAGCAAATGGTTTTGTCAAAATGAAGACGACTGTCTGGATTATGTTTCAAAACTTTTGTCACAGGTTCATACAAGTCTCTTGGTTGGAAAAGGCCTCTATGATCATCAAGTCCAACTATCACCCCAGTGCTGCCAAGACCACCACTGAACCACACCCCTTAGCACCACATCTACATGGCTTTGAAACCCCTCCAAGGATGGGGACTCCACCACTGCCCTGGGCAGCCTGGGCCAGGGCCTGACAACCCTTGTGGAGAAGAAATTTTTCCTTATATCCAATCTCAACCTCCCCTGGAGCTACTTGAGGCCATTTCCTCTTGTTCTATCACTCATTACTTCGAAGCACAGCCCGAACCCCACCTCACTCCAACCTCCTTTCAGGTAGTTGTACCATGTGGTAGTGTAGAATGAACATGTATCCACTGCATGTTTCTTTATCATGTCACATACAAGGACAAGTTTTAAACTCTTTGATTAAGCTTTTGTTGTGTCACACAACTGGCAGGGTGCACATGCTCCAAAGGCCCAGCAGTAATCAAGAGGAGTCTGAGTAGGAATATTTGTATACAAGCATTGTGCTCAAAGCTTCAAGAGAACATTATTTAAAGCATTCTTTTCAAAAGATCTGGAGGGCAGAAGTGGGTCTTCTCTCAGGAAGAAGGGAAGGTACATGTAAAAAGGATTAATATGCTCACTTTTTGCCCATGCATGACAAGGAAAGATGATATTCATTTGAGAAGATAGCATGGCAATTTCGTTAGCTATTCAATAAAAAGGGAGTAGCAAGAACAAATTGGTTAATGAATGAGGGAGGAGAGAGGAGAGTATTATGCAGAGAATCTATAAAAATGAACTCAATTTGCATTCAACCAGAAGGACAAATTGATGGAGCAGCAGGCTTTGTAAAGCACTAGATCTTCATCTGGATGCTGCAGTAACACAATGATTAATTTTGCTTCTGTCAAACATCTTGAGTTTTACTGTATAAGAACTACAAAAAAGCACACTTTTAAATACTGTTTGACCATGAAAACACATTCCTCCCACCATTCAGAAAAATATTTAGAGAATAAAAGCTCACTATGCATTTTTCTATTTTTACTGTGTTTTTCCTGTCAGATTTTGACAGAGAAAAAAACCAATTAACCATTACATGCAAAAACAGAAAAAAAGCCCAACATCTATAACATGTTGGAAGTGAAAAACTGAGGGAAGGAAAAATTATTTATGTTGTTCCACTGAAATAAATATTCTGAATGGCAGAATGGACATTGTAAAGGGAGAAGAGGAAGACATAGGTAAGCAACTTCTAGTTCACAGGCACTTAGTGGCACTTCCAGAGATGAAATAAAACATTTGTTAACAGTTCAGATGACAGAGATGACACTGGGATTACAACCTACAGCACCAAGGGTACTATCACCCACGGGCTCTTCCCAATTATTTTTACTATTTAACTATATCTAGGGATGGAAAGTTGTTCACGTTTTTATTAATAAAAGTAATTTTAGACATGCAAGTGGGTCTTTACCATTTCTTCAAGGTACATTATTTGTCCAGATAAGAAAACCATTCATGATTTGCAAATATTTGATAGGAAGTGCCATTTCTTACGTTGCTGGAAAAAAAATATTATTAATCTTTGCTTGCATAGCAACAGCTTCTTGTTCACAGAGAAGAGTTTCACATCACCTATTTAACATCCCTGAGAGGACAGAAAGCCAGATTCCTGTCCCAAACACCTTAGCACTGCAGCAGAAATGCCAGATACAAAGAGAGAGTCAGTGAGAGAAGCAATGTGTGCCAGGAGAGACATGAGCCACATCTGTGATATTATGTTTATTCCAATGAAGATGAGCAAATATATTGCAGTGGAGTTGAATATTTTCAAAATGTAAATTACTTCTTCATTAGATCTGACTTCCTTCTCCACAGAGCAACCAAACTCCTCTCCCTCCAAACAAAACAAGGCACATCACATCCCTCAATATTCAAATACAACTGCTTCCTCCATTCTTGTCTTTTACCCTGTCTTCTACAAAAGGAAAAAAACCAAATTATTTTTGCCCACCTCCCAAGAGTACTAATGCAAAAAGACTATTTGCTGCAACAACACTGCTCTTTCTCAAGAGCAGTAACAACAATGCATGGCAAAAAAGAACCATGTACACAAACCTCAATGAAATCCTATTAAATCTCATAAAAACCTCTACTTTCAAGGAGATGAAGACAAATTCCACCTGTCTTAATTGAAGAACTGAAAAACAAGAGAGAAAACAACTGTCACTAGATCTAATTTTGTATCATGTGGTTTCCAAATCTTAAGTCTAATTTTCAAATATAAGCCTTTAATATTTTTAATATCCTAAATTGTAAATTATACTCACCAATCATATCGTACTTTTCAGAAACAGCCTGGCCCTCCCTACAGTAAGTAATCATGTTTTGCCTCAGGCTATGTAGTTTACTTCAAATTATTTCAGAATCATCTGAAAAGATTCATTTTTCTATTAAAATGATGAATGAGCTAAATGAGGTATGTAATAAATACTGTAGGTTTGTAAACAGACTTCTTTTCTCTTGAGAACTAATGCCTTAACTCATTTAGTAATTCTTCCCCCTGGTATTTTCTAGTGAAGTCATCCTTAAAATATGGTTAGCACAGGACTGCTTGGAAAGAGCAGGAAGGGTCAGAATATAATCTGCTCATGGAAAATAGGGGACCTCCTCTTGACAAAGGTAATGAATTGAGGACAGGAAAAATAAATGCAGCACTAAAGCAAAGGTCACAGCGCAGCAGATGCACCTAGTGACTTGGACCAGCCACCCAAGGATGACAGGGAAAACATCTAACCAGTTGAGACACAGCAGAGTGGAACACTCTGTTTTAACAGTAAGTATTCAATTATGACAACAGGTCAAATTCACTCCTAACATAACTCAACACACTTCAGCTCTAACACACTGAGGAATGTGTTTTGTCTATTGATTCCAGTGCTCAGAAAAGTAAAAGCAGAATTACACATCTCAGGTATGATTATGTTAGCAAGAAATACCCAATAACCTGACTACCACCTTCAACTAAGTGCAAAAAGTGCTTTTTAATAGAAGGATACTTGTACTAAATGGATTTTCTTTAAACACAACATTTATTAATAGGTGATCTTGTGTAAAAAAATAATCTACAAAACAAATCTCAGCAACAGCAGATTTCCTTTTCTAGAAGGTACTTCAATGAAAGCCTGGAACAATACATGGGGAAATATATGTAATTGTATTAGTATGGACAGGGATTTCTAATGACAGTAATAATCAAATTTTAATGTTATGGTTTCAGTAAATGAACAGAACAATATTTCTGTGCCTCTTCAAAGGAAAATGAGACCTTAATGTCACTGGCAGCTCAATAAAACCATTGTCTAATATATAGGGTCTTAATGACAGCTCATTTCAGTCCAGACAGTGAAGCAAATATGTTAACAGTGAACTCCAGCTCATTATAAGGGGATGGAAATACAACAGGTCCTCCACACTTTGGATAACTATTGATATTTTTACTCCATATTCTCTGCATCTCCCCCTGACTCACATAATGACTCAAGTGATGGAACGTCGATAACCTATTTATGGCAAAGCTACCACATTTGAAGCCACTCAACAAGGCTGTACCCAAGTCAACTATCCACAATTTTCACATGTGCAGCCAAGATCTCCAACACTAAATACTGCAGAGGAGGATAGGTCTGCTGCCTATGTGAGTAAAGCACACTACAAGTATTCTTGGAGTGGTTGGAAGTGTGGGGGCTTCAACTGCACTCATCTCTGCTCAAAAGGACCACACCAGTACTGAAATTATTTATGGCTAAACTGAAATAAAATACTTAATCCATTATGAAGTCCTCCTTCAAGAAGGATGGGCAGAAAAGATAACATACACATGCTAAGGGTATGGAAGGAAGAAATATTTTCATCAGCTGCACTGCTACAGGCAGTTATCAAGTACTACTTCAAACACACTTTGTCCTTTGGTGAAAACACTGAGATCCTTGGAAAATACCATGTCTCCAACCTGACTGTAAGTAAAGCTAAAGGTACAAAAAGCCTCTTTGGTGGCAGGACCAGTTCAAGAAGTTTATCTTCTTCTCCTGACCCCCTGCCCTTCATACACCGGTTGCAATTTCCTCAATTCAGCCATTTTTGTAGGCAAAACATAAAGCAGATTGTGGGCAGGTCTGTTCATGAAAAGGCCTCCAGGCTGGATTTGTAATGCCTGTGCTCCAGTCCACAACATCTGCACTGACACCCCAGAAAAGGGGGTGAACTGCAGTGCAGAGATGGAAACGGGTAGAAAAAGAAGAAATTCTTTACCAGCAAAGCATCCCTTGCACCTAACACTGGAGTACACCTGAGCCTTCAAAATAAGCTAGTTCACTTGCCAGAGGGAGAAAGGAAAACACAAAAATAATTTAATATCAGCCCCAATGCAATGGAAACAGCAGGATCACACAGCCAGAGATGGGAGAGAAGCCAGAGGGGATGCAAGATCTCAGCAGCTCTTCAGTACACAGTCTCACTGGCACTGCATTTTAAAGACTAGACCCAAGTGCTGGGGGATAAGGAAAGTCAGGCTGTGTCTAAACTGCTCCTCAAAGTCCATGACATCTGAAGGCATTACTAAAGGAATCAACAGCAGCTGGATTTACTTCTGCAGAAATAGTTGAACAAATCCCCACCCTGACTCCGTGAGGGATTTCTAGGGCTTGGGTCAGGGTTTGGAAAGTCCACTCTAAATTGTAATTCCTACCTTGGTTGGTACAAATGTCAAAATCACTGGTTTGTAAAGCTCTGGATCTCCCCCAGAATTGTTTTTTTAAGAACCTGGCATCCCATCAGCCACCTTCCAGTCCACTTGGAGTGAGGGAGCTTTCCCTAACAGCTTACACAGCACATAAATAGTTCAGCTATCATTAGCTCATCTATCACACCCAAATTTCTTTCAGAGCTTTTTATCACCACCATCCAGGCTTGAAGTGCTGTGATCAGTACAACTGTTCATTTCCCATAACATTTTCTGCAGCAGCTTCATATCTCAGACCTTGTTTGAGGAGATCTCTGCAAAGTTTTGGAATGGGAACTTTCTCAAGTTCCTCCACTCTAAAGAGACAGGTGAAAAAAATGATTTCAGAGTGTTTTGCTGCTATGGACATCTCTTCTGCAGACTGCTTGTACTCCCCCATCTTCTCCTGGCTCTGCAATCTTTGGTAGGACCCCTGTTCCATGGTGGGTGTGTGGGTGTGAGTGTGCATTCACACCTGCATGTGTGTGTGGTAGCTCTTACACCTTTTGCTAACTGATCCTCAGAATCCTTTTCGTCATATTTTATGGATTTGGAGGAGTTAATTTCTTAATATTAGCCTAACAAGTGTCACATTCCTCCTCATCCTGCTCATATAAATTATTTCATATGTTTTTTAAGTATGCCCCCCTCCTTTGCCTTACCTTGCTGTCCAAGCTCTGCTGACCTCTTTTTCTGAGAAGTGGAACAATTTTGCTCCGAGGCTAATTAAGTCTTCCTGTAGTTCTTGGTGCCTGCAAAGCTTTTCCTTTCTTAGCTGTTCATTTTAGCATGTTTCTTTGCTTGTATGAAGAGTTAATGCTGACTTTTGGGCTGTTAACACTGAAAAGTTTCTGCTCTCTGAAACTACAAACAGCAGCTGGGGGTAAAATAGTTTAAGAATGGGAAACCTTACTTCAGTCTAACAATTCCATGTCTATTTATTAAAATTGAATTATCAGCCTTTTTATAAAGAAAAACACAAAATTCTTCCTTTCCAACCATAATTACCTTTAATGTACACTAGTTAAACAATTTAGCAGCAAATAAATTAATTTTGCTGGTAATGTTACTGACATTTCAGAAACAGTCTTTTCTCCAAACAGAATCTGACAGGCCAGATCAAATCCAGGCTACATAAACCAAACCTCCTCTAGCAGTTCACTGCAACATCGAATTGCTCTTTCTACCTGACAAGTGGAACACACAGATATATTCCACTCATTATTTTATAAATTCTGCCTGGGTACATGAAACAAACAAAGAGGTGGCACAAGCAATAAAGCCAAAGGAATCAAAACTGACCAGTTAAAGGAAAATAAATGAGGTAACTTGTAAAAGGACTTGCAAGGAAGGTGAGAATGACTCTTGTTTCCACATTTAGACCCATTTTAAGGAAACAAACACACTAAGCCCACTTGCTACTTAGTTATCTGACAGTGCACTTGAAAGAATTAACCAACTGTAGTGGAAACGACAGACTTGCAGTATTAATAGCAAACGTGCAGAGTGATTTTTACCAAAGAAGCTCAAGATATTTTAAAATTTCACAGACAGAAACAGTAAAATGATCAATGAGATGACTATGCCAGGATACGTAAGTCACTAGCAGAGTTCAGACATCTTGCTTCTCTTCTGATGACCAGTATCCATGGCCTGACAAAGAATCACAAAATGGTTTGGGTTGGAAGGGACCTTAAAGATCATTTAGTTCCAACCCCCCTGCATGGGCAGGGACACCTTCCACCAGACCAGGTTGCTCCAAGCCCCATCCAACCTGCCCTTCAACACTGCCAGGGATGGGGCAGCCACAGCTTCCCTGGGCAACCTGAGCCAGGGTCTCACCACCCTCACACTAAAGAATTTTTTCCTAATGTCTAACCTAAATTTCCTCTCTTCCAGTTTTGATCCATTACCTCTTGCCCTGTTTTGATCCATTACCTTGTCTTCTCATTACAAGCCCTACTCAAAAGTCCCTCCCCAGCTTTCCTCTTCAGATAATGGAAGGCCACTATAAGGTCCCCCCAGAGCCTTCTGTTCTCCAGGCTGAACAATCCCAACTCTCTCAGCCTGTCCTTGTAGGAGAGCTGCTCCAGCCCTCAGGTCACCTTCATGGCTCTTCTCTGGACTTTCTTCACAAGCTCCATGTCCTTCTTATGTTGGGGGCTCCAGAATTGGACACACCTGTTCTTCCATAAAAGCACATATCTGGTAGTTGGCTCTAAAATGCCAGGCAGTGATGCCATCACCACTGGAAGGCAGCAAGTCATGTTGTTCTCCTCATGAGGGGACATCCTGTCGGATTTTAAGGTGTTTCCTTCATTTCACTAACACCAGTTTATGTTGTTCTTCCAACACCACACACAGCAACACCACACACTTTGAAACATCAATCCCCAGGCTGATAAGGCTCAAAATTAGTTAACAGCAATCCCCAAATGCTTCACGTAGGCAGTGCTAAGTCAAATATCCTAGAGTAAGTAAAAATTAACAATAAAATTGACATAATGGCTAAATAAACCAGTTTGAGATCCGTAATAAGAAACCTCTCAAGCATTTGGCTGATGAGAAAGGCATTCTCAGAAGCACAGTGCTAACTACAGTGCTAAGTGAAAGATGCAAACCCCATGGTAATTATGCAAATAATACTCCCCATTATAAATCTTCAGCTCCTCATTAGATTGAGGCCAGGAAACTTTTATCTCTCCTGTGTAATATTAAGAATGAGAGGGTTTAAAGCATAAGACAAAGGCTGCACCTTGCTCATAATCTCTCTCCATTTTCCTTTATTCCCATCTTTTAAAATGAACAAATATTAAACATTGGCTTACTATACTGTAAACATTATTAAACAGCAGCATTACCATAGGTGTGGAAAAACATCAGGGAACATCTGGAAAAGATACTCAGGTGTATTTAGGTGAAGTTGGTTTGGGTTTCGATTGTGATTTGGAAAACTACCACAGGCACTAGATTTTTACTTGCAGAGTGCAGATCAAGCTATTGCTTATTGAAGGGATTGCTTTTCTGTGTTACCAACCAATCAACCTTAGAAAGCTTGGATTTTATTTCATACATAGAGGGCCAAACAAATATTTAAGCAGCTGCTGACATAAGGAACCCCATAGATTTTAACAGGAATGCTCACATAAGTATTTTAAACTTTTTTTTTTTTTGAAAACACCACTTTGTTTACTATTTTTACTCAAGTAATTTGAAGAAAGCATAGTCCTACCTCAGAGAACAATGATTATTGTTACAGCATCAATACAGACTCAATAAAGCAAGCAACCACTATCTGTACAAAGTTATAAATCTGCCAGACATTTGAAATATATAGTGCCAGTTACCAAAGGAGAACAGCCAGCCATATTTTACAACTTCCTTGTCAGGAAGTTTTCATACATCAGCTCTAATGAAATATGATCCTTGGATACAGAATTTTTCACTAAGCTGGTTCCAAGGTTTGAGACAATCCTCAGAAGTTAGACTTGTCATTGATTTCTAGAACACAAAATATTTCAAAGCTGATACTTTTTAAATTGTTTGCGTTAGACAAGATTTCTTAGTCCTGAAATATTAAAGGATTTCATTTAAATACGAAAGAATTAATTTTTAGGAAAGTTTTCTTGTATTCTGTAACTTCTTTCTGTAATAACCAAATTTAACAAATAAAATCACAGAATGGTGAAGGTTGGAGGGGACCTTAAAGCTCATCAGGTTCCAACCCCCCTGCTATGAGCAGGGACACCTCCCACCAGACCAGGCTGCACAAGCCTCATCCAACCTGGCCTTGAACATCTTCAGGGAGGGGGCTTCCACAACCTCCCTGGGCAACCTGTTCCAGTACCTTCCTACCCTCATGGGGAAGAATTTCTTCCTGATGTCTGACCTAAATCTCCCCTCTTTCAGTTTAAAACCATTACCCTTGTCCTATCACTACCCTCTCTGGTGAAAAGCCCCTCCCCAGCTTTCCTGGAGCCCCTTCAGGCACTGGAAGGTGCTCCAAGGTCTCCCTGGAGCCTTCTCTGCTCCAGGCTGAACACCCCCAACTCTCCCAGCCTGTCTCCAGAGCAGAGGTGCTCCAGCAATTTAATCATCATAGACCTGGACTATCCTATTCTTTTTCCACCCTCTGAAAAAAAGATCTTTAATATTACCCACACACATCAGAGGACATATTATATTTGTAACTTTCACAGAGTTTAGGATCTTTCTACTCAACTATTCTTAAGACGGGGATATTTCACAGGAAAAAAAAAGAAACAAAACAAAGCTACATAACACTAACTAGCAATAAGCTTGAAGAAACAAGTCTGAAGACATGGTTGTTTGAGAAACCTGAGACTTTGATCAAAGCTTCTGAACTCACAAAACGCTGCGCCCTCTGCCGCTCCTCTTCCGTGGCGGCTCTCTCCCGAAGAATGGCTCGAGTCAGGTGTTCATTTGATGAAATCCTCTCTCGTTCCAGAAGTTTGCCAAACTCATCCCGTACGTACATTTGTTCTTGTTTCAACCTACAGAAGGTGGAGGGAAATACAGGTTGAAGGTATAATATCTCCATGGGGTTTAAAAATGACAGGGGGGCAGCCATTGTAAGTGAATTGTGATTGGCTTAAAGACACCGGAATGGCACTATTTCCTAATATTATATCATTAATATAATATTTAAGAACACAATAGTAAATGTTAAACATAATATTACTGTGTTCATCACACAAAATACAATTCGATCAATAGCTTTATGAAAAGATACCTTTAAGTAATAAGAACATGCATGAAGCTCTGTTTGTCTGGTGGTTGCTTTTGTTCTGTTTTTAAGGAATTCTTTTCCCAGGAAAATCATTCTCTCTGCCAGCAAGTGTGTGCTCCACTCCCAGCTAAAAGACCTGTTCTTTTCTGAAATGTGCTAATACTTCCCTATCTCTGGACATACCATCAACCTAAACACTGAATCTATTTTCCAAGCTGCAAAAAGACCCAACAGCCATAACAAACCTTTCCCAGCGATTTGAGAGGATGGGATGAAAACAGGTTTTGAACTTGTTGCAACCGAGTGAATAAAAAGCAACTCCAGTCCCAGAAAACTCTCAACATTTCCATGTCACAAACCATAGACAAAAGTCTTCCCTAAAGTACTCGATAGAAGCACACCAGATCTAAGTTTCATGAAAATACCTAGATATGAATTATTTAGCTCATAAAAACCGATCTGTTGCCTGAATGTTGTGACACTGAACACAGAGTCAGCATTAAGGAACTCAGAACTGTAATGGCAGTCTCAACCACCAGTTTTCAAATAGGTTTTTGCCAGAGTGATGGGGAGGAAGCTTCAGTATTCTCAGTGCATTTATACATTGTCAAGGGAGCTACAGAGAACAAATCATAATGAGTAGGGTCACTTTGTAAAAGGTACTAGCATTACAGTACATTAGATTCTTCCCCAGGGAAAATATTTAAGTGAGGTGGGGAGGAAAAAAGACAATTACAAGATGTATTAGTTCTGTGCTCAGACACAAGCCTCTGGAACGCACCAACCAACTGGGAATCTTTATAAAAAGTTTATTAAGCAGCATCTTCAATTACTCTGGCAAAAAAAAAAAAAAACACCTCAGATTATGCAGACAGGGACCAAATTCCATTAAGTGATTTCCCATGGTCCCCCAAATTATTCCAGCAGCATTGATATAACAAACCCTGCACACAATCAATGGTGCAGTCAAAACACACTGGTTGTCTTTTGGATTGGAGAAATCATGTTTTCTTTAGAAAGAAAAGTGTTAAAATAGGAGTCTCAGCAGCTTTTCCTTCTGAAGGACAGTGGAGGAAGCATTTGGCACTTCCAGAGACTGAAGTAAGCTCCTTCCTCATTCCTTTCTGGAGTTTACTTTCCACAAATGGTTTTCTCCTAAAAATGTCTCTTCTTTATTTATACTGTACCCTGTAGAGTAATAAAATTACAGGGTGTCAGATAATGGCTGAAAAAGGCTGCCAGAGGTTCCTTTTTTTTTTTCCAAAATTAAAAAACCACTTAAGATGTTTACATCTAAATCTTGGCAAATTATTCCCATATCGCACAGTATCACAGAATCATTCCGGTCGGAAAAGACCTTGAAGATCATCAAGTCCAACCATAACCTAACTCTACCAACCATTAACCTAACTCTACAGTATCTCAGTCTTCTTGAGTCTTCTCCTTCTCACCCCCTGGAATTATGAACCTCCATCAGGGCTCTTCTCAACCTCTTTTGCAACAAGAAGGTCATCAGTTTGCCCAACACTTAGAAATAAAGGGCTGTTAATGTTAAGATAAGCCTGTTGATGGCTTAAACTGGCTGCTGTCACAGTCAGCTTCCCTGCTAAGTGCACTGCAGAGGGACAGGATGTTCTTGGCTGCTTTTGCCAAAATTCCATTTGTCCTTTGGTGCAAACTTGCTACAAGACTATGACCCAGAATCGCATCTGAAAAATGAGAGTCATCTGACTCCACACCCTCCAGAGACTCACTGCAAAGCTTCTCAGCAGCAGCCCTGACAGGACAGAGAATTAGCAGACAATGAGACAGCTGTGGGTACAGCCACACCAGTGACAGAGCCCATGGCCACAGAATGCTGGTTTCCCACAAGCAGAGAACTCAGGGCAAGACTTGCTGTTTCAAGAAGCTGAGAGAGTTGGGGCTGTTCAGCCTGAAGAGAAGGCTCCAGGGAGACCTTATAGTGGCCTTCCAGTGCCTGAAGGGGCTCCAGGAAAGCTGGGGAGGGGCTATGGACAAGGGCTTGTAGCCAGAGGACAAGGGATAATGGATCAAAACTGGAAGAGGGGAGATTTAGGTTAGACATAATGAGGAAATTCTTCACTATGAGGGTGGTGAGACACTGAAAACAGGTCACCCAGGGAAGCTGTGGCTGCCCCATCCCTGGAAGTGTTCAAAGCCAGGTTGGATGGGGCTTGGAGCAACCTGGTCTAGTGGGAGGTGTCCCTGCCCATGGCAGGAGGGTTGGAACTAGATGATCTTTAAGGTCCCTTCCAACCAGATCTTCTCTTCAAGACTTGTTACATTTTCATCACTCGTTTTACTTCAGCAGTTCCAGAGCTGTCTGGATTGCCTTCCACTCCCCTCAAAACATCTTTAAGTGAAAAATCCCAAAAAACATCTATTTAGTTTTGCACACACCGCAGTAAACAAAATGAAAACTTCCACTTGACTTTTCATAATTCTCATTTTGACTTCTTGGCTCCTTGACTTTTGGCACAAAGTTGCCTTTGCTGATCCATATGTCTGCATAACCATCTGCCTTGTGGACCCTTTGCTCAACTGCAAACAGTTTTGTAGGCAGCTCTTCAATCAGCAACATTTGGAGCTCTTTCCTACATGACTTTCCTTCTTGTTTGACTCTGAAATACCAGAGTTTTCACAGCTTGGTCTTTTCAGTTCTTGGAATTGGTCTTTGAATTGCCAGCTCTCCTTTACATGCCTCCTCCTCTCTTCTGCATGAAGAGGTTCTCAGCTCTTCATTTCAACTGGCTTTACTAGATGCCTCCTTTCATCAAAACATACTTGATGTCACAAAGCATTTTTGCAATTCCTGTGCTCATCTCCAGAAGCAGAAGCTTGCCCCTTCACCAGAGGTTGCTGCCAGCCAAAGTAGTTCCCTGCCTTACTGAGTCCATAAGCTCAAAGGCTTGGAGACATCTGTGCATCCAGCTTTGCTAACGTGTTCAGCACTAGTTTAATTCAACTCATAGATCAATACACTCAGGTCACCTCAGTCAAAGCAAGCTGTCCAGTAAACACTTCACTGATTCTTTTTTTCTTCCTTGCATGGCATTCTACCATAAAATAAATTGATACTATTTCATTATCAAATTTTACACAATTGAGGCTAAAAAGGTACTTGGTTTATGTTCTTCAGAAATATCCAAGACTGCCTTGGAAGTAGCAGCACCTGAAAGCAAAAATTTAAATTCTTTCCTATCTACTCTAATCCTCATTAGTGTGATCAGGGAATGCATCTCTTGTACCCACAGATCAAAATCTAAGTAGTTAACTTGCCCAAGCACCCTCTAAACTTGTGCATTTAGGGCAGCTCTTATTCACAAAAAAAAAAAAATGTCCTGTCTAACTTGCTTAACTGATTTAAATTCAGCAGGGTTTTAGCAAAATAAGTAGGATTGTGAAGTAATTTTCATTTATTTGAGCTACATAATTGGGTGGCCTGTAGGAGCTTAATGAAACAAACAGAAGGCAGATACGTGCTGATCTCAAACATTTGCCTGCATCAACTTAGAGTAGTTTTCTATCTTGACATCACAAATTCGTTTTACGGGCATTCAGCATGTCCTGCTGCTGAAGAAAGGCAAACATCAGCTAAATCTACAGTAAGAAATTATCTAACCAAAAGGAAAAAAAAAAAAAACAGGTGCACACCTCCAATTTATAAGCAGCTGAACAGCACCACTTGTCAGCACAGCTCGCTGCTCCAAGAGTTGCACATAAATAGACCACTTCAAACGACATTTTTAATTACAACTAATACAAAGGCTCAATATAAAGCTTCTCACATTTAAGCACAAAAGCCCAGTTAACAGACAGGAGATACTGTGTGTTACACTGATCATTTACACGCAAAGAAAGTGTTTTTTAAAAGGTGCTGAAACAGCAGAGAGGCTGCTGGCTACACATTTTTCTACACAGTAGATTGTTTGAAGAAAATACTTCTAAATAATTATGAAATACAGTTTCGAGACATGTTCAGCTCTTCAGTTACAGTAATTGATTAACAGCATTTGCAATGCTATCACTTCCCCATAGTGCTATTTAACAACACAAAGCATTAACAAGAACCTCTGTGTACTAAACTTTGGATTAGCACTTCACAGTATTTCACTCTCTCAACTGTTTTATAGCACACAAAAAGCAACAGCTCCTGCTTTCCTACAGCACTGTCTTTTAAGACTTCAATACTGTTGAGTTAGCGCTGTGAAGAAAATTAATGTACTTGTAGTTTTTGCTGTTTAGTAAACAAACAGCCAGTGATTAAGTCACTCATCTCATTACCCCTAAAGCTTCTGGCACTCAGATTCTACACTGGAACTTCTTTCACCCGTTCCTTAAATGCTTGATGATTGTCTCTTACTTTATGAAATGGGAAATGCAGCCCACAGCTCTCACAGAACCATGAAAGGCTCTAGGCTGGGAGGGACCTTGTGTGATAGGCTGGTCCAAACTCCCTGCCCAAGCACGGTCAGCTAGAGCAGGATGCCCAGGACCATGTCCAGTTGGATTTTGAGAATCTCCACAAATTGAGACTTCACAGGCTCTTAAGGCAACTCTATCCAGTGTCTGACCACCTTCAAAGTGTTTTCTTCTGTTTAGACAGAACTTCACAGAATCACAGAATCAACCTGGTTGGAAGAGACCTTGAAGATCATCAAGTCCAACCATAACCTAGATCCACCCAGCATAACCTTTATCTACCCGTTAATGCTCAAATCCTGTCCCTAAGCACCACATCTATGTTTCTTTTAAACACTTCCAGGGATGGTGACTCCACCACCTCCCTGGGCAGCCTGTTCCACTGTCCAACCACTTTCAGTAACAAAACTCTTTCTAATATCCAGCCTAAACCTCCCCTGGTGCAACTTCAGGCCATTCCCTCTCATCCTGTCATTATTCACTGGAGAGAAGAGACCAACTCCCACCTCCCTACAACCTCCTTTCAGGTAGTTGTAGAGAGCAATGAGGTCACCCCTCAGCCTCCTCTTCTTCAAACTAAACGACCCCAGGTCCCTCAGCCTCTCCTGGTAGGACTTGTCCTCCAGGCCTTTCACCAGCCTGGTAGCTCTTCTCTGGACACACTCCAGCAACTCGACATCCTTCTTGTAGTGAGGGGCCCAGAACTGAACACAGTACTCAAGGTGAGGCCTCACCAGTGCTGAGTACAGAGGCACAATCACCTCCCTGGTCCTACCTGCCACACTATTCCTGATGAAGGCCAGGATGCCATTGGCCTTCTTGGCCTCCTGGGCACACTGCTGGCTCATGTTAAGTTGGCTGTCAACCAGCACCCCTAGGTCCTTCTCCACCCTGGAGCTTTCCAACCACTCTTCCCCAAGGCTGTAGCTTTGCATGGGGTTGTTGTGACCCAAGTGCAGGACCTGGCACTTGGCCTTGTTAAACCTCATCCAATTGGCCTTGGCCCATCAATCCAGCCTGTCCAGGTCTCTCTGCAGAGCCTTCCTACCCTCAACCAAATCAACACTTCCACCCAGTTTAGTGTCATCTGCAAACTTACTTAGGAAGGAGTCACTTCCCAATTCAACTTAATGCGTTTCAGTTGCATCTGGTTCTAATCCTCAGATCTCTCTGCTTGCCCTTGAAAACATGAATGACATTTGTTTTCTCAGTCTTCAGGAGCCTCTTCTGATCACTACAACCTTTTGAAGTTAACTGAGAGTGACCTCACAATGACATCAGCCACCTCCCTCAGCACGCGTGGGTGCAACTCATCAGTCCCCATGGAACATGTCTATGTTCAGTTTAAGTGTTCCTAACCTGATTCTCCTCTACCATGGGTAAACTGTGCTCCAGACATTCCCTCTGGTCTCAGGGTCCTGGGATTCCTGCAACCTGGCCTTAATAGTAAAAATGGAGGGCAAAAAGGCAAAGGTGGTGTTAGAGTATCTCCACCCTCTCAATTTCCTTGGTCACCAGGGACCCTGCTCCACTTAGCAGTGGGTCCACACTTAGTCCAGTCTTTTTGCTTTTGATTTTAACACTATATCCTGGTATTCCTATCTAAATAGGGAGACATCTCCCTCTGTCTGTAGATATATCTGCTGATAGACAATGTCAGTACTTAATTACTTGTAGTTAACTAAAGCAATAGCAATAAGGAACAAAAACTTGAATTTTGCTATTTATGTGAACAGCAAGTTTATAGACTGAAGACATGAAAAATTAAGAATACCTTCCTGAAATTTCTCTTTGAACAATCTAGTACACACAAAGTTCAATTTTTAGCTTGTTAAGGGTATTTCAACCTGGATTTTTCTTGGAAGCTAGAATACATCCTTGCCATCAATGACTGACATAAATAACCTACTGGACACACTTCTTGTAACTATGATACTTCAAAACAACACACTCATATCAGCTCCCATCCTTGTTCTGGAAATTTGTTTTCAGTACAACCCCAACTTCTTAATATTAAAATAGAAAAACATATCAGTGAAGACCCAGAAAACTTCCTCGGGTATTTTTTGTAAAGATTCACTTTTTCTATATGTCTTAATATAAGCATGCTTTCCAAGTAGAAAGCTGGGTCATCTCCTGAACAGAGATATTCTAAATATAGACAATATTTGGGCCTTAAAACATGGAGGGGAAGATGTTGTCAGAAAAAAAGAAGTACCTGACTAAAGCAGGTATTGATAGCCCTCAAAGCACTGCAACCCCCTGCTTATCTCAAAACAGAGGATAAAAAAGCTCAACCTGGAATCACAGACTGGTTTGGGTTGGAAGGGACCTTAAAGATCATCTAGTTCCAACCCCCCTGCCATGGGCAGGGACACCTCCCACCAGACCAGGTTGCTCCAAGCCCCATCCAACCTGCCCTTCAACACTGCCAGGGATGGGGCAGCCACAGCTTCCCTGGGCAACCTGGGCCAGGCTCTCACCACCCTCACACCAAAGAATTTCTTCCACACGCCTAACCTAAATTTCCCTCTTGCACTTTGAAACCATCCCTCCCTTGTCCTCTCACTACAAACCCTTGTCCAAAGCCCCTCCCCAGCTTTCCTGGAGCTCCTTCAAGCACTGGAAGGTGCTCTAAGGTCTCCCTGGAGCCTTCTCCTCTCCAGGCTGAACACCCCCAACTCTCTCAGCCTGTCTCCAGAGCAGAGTTTCTCCAGCCTTCTGATCATCTTCGTGGCCTCCTCAGGATAGTCCTGAGGCTCTTACTGTCGTTATAGACTAAAGAGCTTATCTAGAGGAGAAAAAAATTATTGAATTCCCTTTGTAAATAAATACTGTGACAGTTATGAAGCTTACAGATTTGCATGAAAAACTTGAAGCTGGATCCCTCTGGAGAAAATTCTACATTCAAGTAATTGCCATCTCATTGGAGACACTCAGAACAGAATGCTACAGCATGCACCTAAGTTACTGAACACAATAAGCAGACTCAAATATATGAAGTTTGGATTTTCTTCAAAAAACCCAACCAGAAATATGATTGAAAACTGCTGTCACCAAGGGGAAAAAAATCCTGGAGGAAACTGCAAGAGGCTCAGTAAATCCTGATAGACTAAGCACCAAAGATTTATGGGTCCCGGAACAAATAGAGGCATAATAAGAATTTGGATATTTTTGTTATCATATTATTACATTTAGATTCCACTCTAAGACAAATTTTGAACTGTTTCATTCCTGAAGTCACTTGAATCAAAATAATGTTTGCAGTATACTGCACCTAAATCAGATTCTGTTAAAATTGAACACAAACTTACCACATTATTCTCCAGGAGCAATCTCACAGCTACAGACAGATGAACAGAACTCTGAAAGATGCTCTCAAATACATAAGCAAATTTGTTCTTAGGTCTAGATTTTTTTGAGGGTGGGCAGGAGGAACAGAGGCAAAATCAAAGTAAGTTACACATGGGATGAAAGCATGTTTCAGTTGCCTCCTGAAGTAGGTCTTCAGACCACAGCCAAAGGGGAAATTGCTGATTTCAGCAGAATAATCTCTGCTTCTGCATTCCTCTTTTATCTACTCCTTTTACAGAAAAAGAGATATTAATGTGAGATTCCAGTACCTGACAGGGGCCTATAAGAAGGTGGGGAAGAGCTGTTCACAAGGACATGTAACAATAGGACAAGGGGTGATGGTTTCAAGCTAGAGAAGGGTGGATTTACGTTGGACATTAGGGAAAAGTTGTTTAATATGAGGGTGGTGGATCACTGGAACAGGTTGCCCAGGGAGGTGGTGGGGGCCCCATCCCTGGAGACATTCAAGGTCAGGCTTGATGGGGCTCTGAGCAACCTGATCCAGTGTGAGATGTCCCTGCTTATTGTAGGGAGGTTGGACTAGATGACCTTTAGAGGTCCCTTCCAACCCAAGACATTCCACGATTCTATGATTCTAGGTGGCATTTGTTATCATTTTTGAAGAAGCTCTGAACAAACCTCATGCAAGATGAAGGAAAAGAGGATCTTATGTGTGAATACAGCAAACGCTTCAGAGCATTATTTAAGTCAGCCTGAAATGCTCACCCAACACCTCTGGCAGGTAAGCCTCTTTCTCTGCAGCTTTGGAAGAGCCCAAATTACTTCAATTACAGCATTTTCCCAAGCTAGTGGTACTGATTTAGCCTGAGCTTGAAGGAAGAACAGCAGGACTTTCACAGCAGTCACCAAACAAACAGGCTATAGGTGAGAGGACCCAGCTTGCACACAGTCTCATTAAGTATGCTTTGACCATGACAAGCTCCAATTAAAAAAAAACAACCTCTCAATTGCTTAGCTCACCTTGTCTATTTTACAGAATCACAGAATCTTAGGGGTTGGAAGGGACCCCAAAAGATCATCTAGTCCAACCCCCCTGCCAGTCAGGGTCACCTAGAGCACATCACACAGGAACTTGTCCAGGTGGGTTTTGAATGTCTCCAGCGAAGGAGACTCCACAACCTCCCTGGGCAGCCTGTTCCAGTGCTCTGTCACTCTCACAGTAAAGAAGTTTTTTCTGATGTTTAGGTGGAACCTCCTATGCTCCAGTTTGCACCCACTCCCCCTTGTCCTGTCACTGGATGTCACTGAAAAAAGCCTGGCTCCATCATCCTGACACTCACCCTTAACATATTTGTAAACATTGATGAGGTCACCCCTCAGTCTCTTCTTCTCCAAGCTAAAGAGACCCAGCTCCTTCAGCCTTTCCTCATAAGGGAGATGTTCCACTCCCTTAATCATCTTTGTGGCTCTGTGCTGGACTCTTTCAAGCAGATCCCTGTCCTTCTTGAACTGAGGGGCCCAGAACTGGACACAATACTCCAGATGCGGCCTCACCAATGCAGAATAGAGGGGGAGGAGAACCTCTCTTGACCTACTAACCACACCCTTTCTAATGCACCCCAGGATGCCATTGGCCTTCTTGGCCAAGAAGGCACATTGCTGGCTCATGGTCATCCTCTTGTCTGCCAGGACCCCAGGTCCCTTTCTCCTACACTGCTCTCCAGCAGGTCAGTCCCCAACCTGTACTGGCACATGGGGTTGTTCTTCCTCAGATGCAATCCACCTAGTTACTTCCTCATAGAAGGCTGTAAGGTTGGTCAAACATGACTTCCCCTTGGTAAAACCATGTTGACTGCTCTTAATGACACCCTCAACCTTGATATGCCTAGAGACAGTGCCAAGAATAAGTTGTTCCATCAGCTTTCCAGGGATGGAGGTGAGGCTGACCAGTCTATAGTTACCCGGGTCCTCCTTCTTGCCCTTTTTGTAGACTGGAGTGACATTTGCTATCCTCCAGTCCTCAGGCACCTCTCCTGTTGCCCATGACTTACCAAAGATGGAGAGTGGCCTAGTAATGACCTCCACCAGTTCCCTCAGCACCCGTGGGTGTATTCCATCTGGACCCATCAATTTATGGATGTCCAGATTGCTTAACTGATCCCTAACCCAATCCTCATCTACCAAAGCAAATTCCTCCTTCATCCTGACTCCTTCTGGGGCTTTAGGGATCTGGGGCTCCTGAGGAGAGTCTGCAGGAGTAAAGACAGAGGCAAAGAAGGCATTCAGTACCTCTGCCTTCTTTATATCCTCTGTCACCAGGGCACCCACCTCATTCAGCAGTGGGCCTATATTGCCTCTAGTGTTAGTTCTACCTGCAGTGTATTTGAAGAGGCCCTTTCTATTGTCTTTGACCTCACTAGCGAGGTTTAGTTCCAAGGAGGCCTTAGGTTTCATAATTGCCTCCCTACATCTTCTGACAACAGCCCTATATTCCTCCCAAGTGGCCAGCCCCTCCTTCCATGATCCATAGATTCTTTTTCCACTTGAGTTTGCCCAGCAGTTCCTTGTTTAACCATGCGGGTCTCCTGGCTCCCTTTCTTCATTTCCTACCCATTAGGATGCTCTGATCCTGAGCTTGGGAGAAGTAGTCCTTGAATGTTGACCAACTATCCTGAGCCCCTTTACCATCTAGTACCCTGTCCCATCTAGTACCCTGTCCCATGGGACTTCTCTTAACAATTGATTGAAGAGGCCAAAGTTGGCCCTGCAGAAGTCCAGGGTTCTGGTCTTGCTAGGTATTCTGTTCCTCTCACACAGGATCCTGCACTCCACCATCTCATGATCACTGCAGCCAAGGCTGCCATTGACCTTCACTGCTTCAACCAGACCCTCCTTTTTGGTGAGTACAAGGTCCAGCAGCGCTCCTCTCCTAGTTGGTTTGTCCACCAGTTGTATCAAGAAGTTGTGTCATCAACGTTGTATCATACCAGTTGTATCATCAATACATTGGAGGAACCTCCTAGACTGTGAATGGCTGGCTGTGTAGGCCTTCCAGCAAATATCTGGGTAGTTAAAATCCCCCATGAGGACTAAGGCCTGTAGTTGCAAGGCTGCTTTCAGCTGCCTGTAGAAAACCTCATCAACTCCCTCGTCCTGATCAGGAGGTCTATAATAGACCCCCACAACTGTATCACTCATGCCAGCATGCCCCTTAATTTGTACCCACAGACTTCCCACTTGCTCCTCATCTGCCCCTGGATAGAACTCAATACATTCTAGTTGCTCTCTCACAGAAAGAGCAACTCCACCACCTCGCTTCACTGACCTGTCTTTCCTAAAAAGGACATAGCCATCCATGATCACATTCCAGCCATGTCAGCTGTCCCACCATGTCTCTAATTGCCACCAGATCATAACCCTTAGGCCACACACAGACTTCTAGCTCCTCCTGTTTATTCCCCATGCTGTGTTCATTGGTGTACAGGCATTTCAGGGAGTGAGCTCAGCACGCTGGTGGCACCCCTGGGAGGCGGGAGACCTTCTGGTCTTCATTAATAATAGAACAACGCCCCACTAGTTCAAACCCAGCTACTACCCCCTCCCGCTTCAAATCTAGTTTAAAGCTCTGTGAATGAGCCCTGGTAACTCCTGCCCTAGGACCCTTTTTCCACTGCTGGACAGGGTCTTCCCATCCAATGCCAGCAGGCCCAGTGTCCTGGAAATCAAGCCATCCGGGAGTTTTGTCCCCTACCCCCTTCAAGTCTAGTTTAAAGCTCTCTCAATGAGCCCTGTTAACTCCTGGCCAAGAATCCTTTTCCCCCTTGTTGATAGCTCTATGCCACTGTTTACTAGCATACCCAGTGCCCTGTAAACATGTCCACCATCAAAAAACCCAGAGTTCATCCAAAGGCACCAGCCTCTAAGCCAGTCGTTAATCAGTTGTGTTTTCCTAGTCCTTTCAGCTTTTCCTGCCACTGAAGGAACTGAGGAAAAGATCACCTGTGCTCCTGATCCCACAAGCATTCGGCCTAGTCCTCTGAAATCCCCTTTCATCACCCTGGGACTTGCCTTGTCAACCTCATCAGTGCCCACCTGCATGACCACTAGTGGGTAGTAATCAGAGGGCTGCACCAGGCCTGGGAGTTTCTCAGTAACATCACTAACCCAGGCCCCAGGGAGCCAGCAGACCTCCCTGAGGGTTGGATCTGGCCAGCATATAGGGCCCTCAGTTCCCCTCAAAAGACAAATCTCCCACAACAATGACCTTCCTCTTGTTCTTAGCAGAGGCAGTCCTGATGCATGGGGCAGGCTGCCTCGGCAATTCCCTGGACAGACCTTTGTCAGGAACCTCAGTTACCTGATTTTCCTGATCCAGGGCCATACACCTGTTCTGTAGGGGCACACATGAAGGTGAGGGAAGCCAGGAGTGGGTTCGCCTGTTGCCTCGAGCAGGGACCCGCTTCCAGTTCCCCTCTTCCCTCAGGTCTCCTACCTCTGCCAGGTGACAGGAAGGCAGAGGATCCACCATGTCTCATGAAGCCTCCAGCCTCAGGCTTTGTCTCAAGGATGGCAGGCTATTACTCCACCCATCTATTTCTCTTTCACAATCCCGGATACTCCGTGATCTTTCCACCTCCTCTTTCAGCTCAGCCACGAGGCTGAGTAAATCATTCACCTGGTCACAGCGTGCACAGGTGGTCTTTTGCCTTTGTCACTTCTATTCAAAGGATACTAGCATTAAATAATCAAATAAAAATAACACAAAATAACACCAAAAATAACCCTGCAATTATGTAGTGACTTAAGTAATTGGAAACTATTATTTAGGGTCCAACAAAATAAGTCAAAATATGTGGCCAGCTCTGCTCTCCAATCACTGTGCAGCAAAATCATGGATTTTAATAAACCAACAAGAAAACAGCTCTGGTGGGACAAGCAGGCTGTTTTCTGTACCTCTTTTAAGAAATACTAAAATACATTCCAAAAAAAGGCATGACAAAACTTGGCTGCACTCCGAAAGAAAAAAAAAATAAAAATCAGTCCTTATCAGATTCCTTTTTACAAGGAGTTGAAGAGAAAATGGTTCATTTTACCATGTGAATTTACAGCGTGGTGCTCTGATCTCGCACAGCACGAAACCGGATAACTAATAAGATGAATAATTTAATTCTCAATTCAGAAGAATTTACTCTGTTGTTTACTTCAAAGTATCCATTTCTGTCATGCTTGAAAAACACCTGCAGATAGTAAAGACTGTCATTAAGGAAAAAGCACCTTTTAATTCACAGACAACAGCAACACACTGAGAAATGTTAAAAAAATATTAGGTTAGTGCTTCGATGGCCACTACACACTTCATTGTAAATTAATCCAGAAACCAGAGGAAATCTAAAATTGGTGAACAGTCCCATACTAAAAGCAAATATAGCAATATTTTCAGCCCGTATTACAGCTATTGGAAGGTTTTTATGTTATCAAAAACATTTTCAGTTACTTTCCAGGAAAGTGATTACTTGCCAGTTGTTGTATCTTTATTACAGTCTCCAAGCTACACAATCTGATGGATCTGTGGTGATCCAAGATAAACTCATTCAAGTCCAAAGCATGAACTGTGTCATTTTTCATTATCACTAACCAACCAAAAAACAAAATATCTCCTATTTCCAAGTCCACTACCAGAAAAAAAAATCATCCCTTCCTCTTCTATATAAAAGGTAGAAAAATCTAAAGAGGTATGAGTCTTCAAGGGCAGGTTGGATGGGGCTCTTAGCAACCTGGTGGGAGGTGTCCCTGCCCATGCAGAGGGGTTGGAACTAGATCACAGAATCACTTAGGTTGGAAAAAACCTTCAAGACCATCGAGTCCAACCATTAGATGATCTTTCAGGTCTCTTCCAACCCAAACCATTCAATAATTCTATGATTCACAGTTGGAAATGATCCTTAAATATTAACTCCATGTAAGAAGATATAAAACTAAAACACTTAGTATACAAAAATTAAAATACCTGTATGCTTTCTTACGATGAAGTTGTTTATTAATGTTAATTTTGCCCACCTTACTTCATTTTTCATGATCTCTGAACACTTCCATTTGTATATGATACCCAGCTCAAAAAGCTTACACTGATTAAAAATAAGAGTACATGTGTTTACAGAGCAAACTTCATTAAGTTTTTTGCTTAATTTGACACGAGCAAGTTTGTTAATGCATTCTGACAGACTTGCCTAAGATCCAAAGATGAATCAAACAATGCAGTTTAGGTCACAACACAATATTAATGACTGAATAATGTTGTTGAGTACTGAGATTCAATATTTAATGAGGGCCTGCTGAATGTGCCACAGAAAGCTGTGGTTGAAAACCACTGCAGCTCACGAGGGATTTGAAAAGATGCAAGAGGCATCAGGAAAACAACTTCAACCTGAAGTCTCTGCAGAGTGAAATGGATATTTCTCCTACTCAATTTCTAGGAACTGATGATTCACCTGACTGCAAAGTCAGATCAACTATCTAAAATTCACCTGCCTCTGCAAAACATCATTAAGGACTGAGATATACAAAGAAATTATCTGAAAGGCAATATCTTTTTCTTACAAAACTCACAGAATGACATCACAAAACAGTCCTAAATTTAAATTATTTCCTAGCACTATTTACACATTAAAAAAAATATTCCCTATTTGCATAAGACTCGGCATGCTCCAGGTGAAGGGGGCCATTCCCAACATTAGTAGCAACTGCAGTTTTTTTTAAGCTGGCCTAAAGTTTAATTACACACAGAATTACAGAGTGGTCAGGACCTCTGGAGACCATCTAGTCCAACCCCCTGTCAGAGCAGGATCCCCTAGAACAGATCACACAGGAACACATCCAGGTGGGTTTGGAATGTCTCCAGGGATGGAGACTCCACAACTTCCCTGGGCAGCCTGTCCCAGGGCTCTGTCACCCTCAGAGTAAAGAAGTATTTTCTCATCTTCAACTTGAACCTCCTGTGCTCCAGTTTGTGCCCATTGCCCCTTGTCCTGTCACTGGACACCACTGAGAAGAGTCTGGTCCCATCCTCCTGACACCCCCTGTAGATATTGATCAGCACTGATAAGACCCCCTCAGCCTCCTTTTCTCTCAGCTGAACAGCCCCAGCTCCCTCTGCCTTTCCTCACAGGGCAGAAGCTCCAGTCCCTTAACCACCTTAGTGGCCCTAATTCCTCAGCAATATTTCAGATTATGCAAATGTTAACAGAAAATATATATTTTAATTGCAAAACCATGACGTGAAAAGGACACACTTTGCCTTCAAATTTTTGGACTCATATTGCTCACGTCCTGAAGAGATAAATTATTTTTTTTCCCCCTAGTTTATTTTGCTCTTTTGGCAAAGTTTTATGTGAATTGCATCTTCAATGATGTATTGCTCTGGGTAAGGGCTGGAGGGAGAACCCAAAAGATTTCTAAAGAACACCTATGGGAATGCAGAAAAGATAGGAATACAGCTTTCCTAAGCTTATGTTCTACCCAAGGAATTGTTGAGACATCTACATAGTGAATAAATGTCTCATTAAGTACAAGAGTACCAGGACTGGCAAAACAGAAACAAAGCAAGACAAACCAAAAATGCTGAGGTTTTAAAAACATGGGAATGTGAAGTCAAAGAAGGAACATGCAGGTTAACAAATTCAGATTTGTGATCATTTCATGAGTGTTTAGTCCAAACCATTCAAACATGACTACATGGATCCAAACTGCTCTCCACTTTATAGACCACAACATCCACAATCAAAATTCTTTGACAAAATTCACTACAAATGACCAAAAGCTCCCATGATTATGGTACATGCAGCATGAGAGAAGAGGTCAAAGGTACCAACCGTGCTTGCAATTCCTGTCCCACCAAACAACTGAGTCATCCCAATGTGTCCTATACACCAGTAGGCTGCAAAACAGAGCCCTCCAAATCTAACCTGAAGTTCTCCAGACCTAGTGACCAGCTTCTCCTTTGACTGCACAAGCCAAATGCAACCAGGCATCAGTGATTTCCCCAGCTCTAACATGGGAGCCAGCCACCTTGCAACAGCTCAGAACAAAGTCAAAGAAACAAATGAAAATGAGGAAGAGAGAGAAGTCAAGTTACAGACTCAGGATAAGAGTTGGGATGGTCTGTCTTCTGATGAGAGCTAGATGCAGCTCTGGAACTTGCAGATTAATATAAATTAATAACAAAGATAATCAATATTTGTTCCATGTAGCTTTTCCTTTTGGCAGATCTACCTCAAACTGTACACAATAATCTGAGAGAGATTTTCCTACAGCCCTACAGTGTATTACAGCTACTTTCCTATGTTTGCACTTTATAGTGTTAAATTTCACAAGAAATCCACTACTTTATTCCATAGCCACTTCTTCCTCATGGTGACCTGTTCTTCCTTAATGCTGGCCACACACATCTATAAATTCATCAGAAAAATTACTGAAAACCCTAAAGTGAAAGTGATTCCAAAATTGATCCCTAAGCAGCAAGTAAACTTTTGCCATAACATTAACCCCTCTCTCCAGTACATCCCATTACACACTTGTCTTTGGCCATTCCCAAATTTTATTCAAATTCCTAATTAGTTTCAGACATGTCCAATAGCAATAACAAGGCAGGCAAGGTACCAAGTGCTTTGCTTTATCTTTTTCTTACCTAACCCAATAAAACACAGAACTTAGTACAAATTGTCTTGGTTAAGACTAGGTTCCACCTTGCCCAAATTAACCTCTTAATTACCCCCTCATTGAAATGCTTCTCAAATCACCCATAACAATGAGTCCAAGGAATCACATTCCATTGAACATTTTCATTCATTTCCTTCTTCCAGTTGCCTTCCAGCCTCAGCATAACACTGGTCAATAGAAAAATCTTTGCTAATGGCCATGTTATTTCATGTGCCAGACCTTGATCAAAAGATTGAAGACACAGAGTTCAAAACCCATAATTATACACAGCTCTTCAATTGAGGAGCAGTATTTCCATGGACAGCTTATTAATACATATTGCAACGTGGACACTGACTCTTGTCAGGCTGATGCCTGCTCATAGAATCATGCAATGTTAGGGGTTGGAAGGGACCTCTAGAGATTGGCTAGTCCACCCCCTCTACCAGAGCAGGATCACCCAGGGCAGGCCACACAGAAAAGCATCCAGGTGAGTTTTGAAAGTCTCCAGAGAAGGAGACTCCACAACCCCTCTGGGCAGCCTGTTCCAGTGCTCTGTCACCCTCACATTAACAAGTTCCTCCTCATGTTGAGGTCAAACTTCCTATGCTCTACCTTGAATCCATTGCCCCTTGTCCTAGCACAAGGCACAAATGAAAAGAGGTTGTTCCTGCCTCTTCATGCCCAGCCCTCATGTATTTATACATAATCATTAGATCCCTTCTCAGCCTTCTCCTCCCCATGCTACACAGCCCCAGGTCTCCCAGCCTCTCCTCGTAAGGCAGGTGTTCCAGTCCCTTCATCATCATCATTCTAGCCCTTCATTGGACTCTCCCCAGCAGTTCCCGGTCCCTCCTGAACTGGGGAGCCCAGAACTGGACACAATACTCCAGGTGAGGTCTCACTAGGGCAGAGTAGAGGGGGAGGAGAACCTCCCTTGACCTGGTGGACACTCTTAATGCAGCCCAGGATGGCATTGGCCCTCTTGGCCACAAGGGCACATTGCTGCCCTATGGATAATACCTTATAGAAGATGGTTGAGTTGACTTTCTTCATGAAAACACTTGAGTTGTGGGGTGGGGCTTTAGGGGAAAGATGACTATTGAGAGGAACGATGGTGAGAGAGGGAGAGAAGGTTGCTTGGGGGATTTTGTAATTATACTTCATAAAGCCACTGGTTTTAAAATATGTGCATATATATCAATATTAAATAAAGACAGAACAGATGAACACATTTCTACCTTTATGCCAGAGGCATGCAGAGAACCTAAGTCAGAATAGTAAAACTATTTTACATAATTTGTATATGTATTTAGCTAAGACTTTTCCCCAATATCCACATAACTCATCTTGAAATTACTTTCCAACTTAATATCACTCCTCTTGGGATATGCAAAGGCAGCCATCAAGTTACGACAACATTAATTATCCGTTAAAATGCAGTGACAGTTACAAATTTTTTTTATTATTTTTATTTTTAAGTGTCTCTCTGCTACGTCTACTCATTTGTTACTTGTCAAAATGAAAGAGCTCAGCAGTTTGAAAACAAAAGTTTATTTAAAATTGCCAGGGGGGAATAGCTTCTCTCCTCCTACTTGAATTTAAAACTAGGAAGCAGTGTTATTTTTGTTGATGCTTTCTCCAAATAAACTCACTGGCTTCAAGTCATTTTCCCATCTCTCCTAGAAATAAACTTACCCAGATGAAGTTTGGTATAAAAGTTGTCAGTTGAGAGGCCATTTTTTAAAAACAAGTGAAAAATAACCCCTTCAAATCTGGAGTTTATAAAGGCAGAAGTGAATTACAGCACTGCTTCCTCTCATTTCCACTTCTTGTCTCAAAGATTCATCTTGGTATATGCTGAGATCCAGCCAAAATGGTATGAATGGAGTCAGATCACTAACAGAAATCTGACAGTGTAACTCTACCTTGGCCAAATATTGTTTTTCCTTCCCAGAAAACAATCAGGAAAGTCAATCAGGCTTCTAGGACAGCTGGATATTTCAAAATCCTCAACCTCATAAGCAGCACAGCTGCAAACTCTTCTATGCTTCCTGGGCATTTTGCAGGGAAGATCATGCATTGAACTTCCATGCTTTTAAAAAGCCAAAGGCACAATGCAACCCCATCCAGAAGGTGCCTTGCACTTCCATAATGGAATTACCTTTTCAACAGCTAGCTATCCAAAGAGGCATCAGTTACAACAGCTCACCTGATCCCAGTACTTGTTTTATAGGAAACTGTGCTCGAACCCAAACCATCTTTACACTTCATCTTGGCTTCTTCCCTTGCCTGCAAAGGGACAGTCTTGACCCAACCTGACCCTCCTCATTCCCTCTTTTCCTGTGACAGAGCAGTATTATCCCATAATCCTCCAGACCTCAGTAATAATATTGCTGTCAAAGAATAAATACCCTTCTAAATCTTTTGCTGGGTGTGAGATCAGACGAGGGAAACTTCTGCTGTGAGAGAGGAAGAAAAATGTTTGATATGAACACACCTAGGAAGGGGGAACAGGATGAACTCAACCTAGCCAAAACCTGACACTTCCTCTGTGCCCCAAGGATGAAGTAGCCTTTCAGACACTCCCCAAAGGAAAAAGATGTTACATTTTTCATGTTGATAAAATCAGTTATAGACAAACTTGAATGTTTTCTCTTGGTCAATTAATAGCCCTCACCACTGCCCAGCATGATCTGATTTTACACTCCAGAAAAGCCCACCCAGCAGCCTTACCCAATTACTATTTTAAGTTCTCTCTCCACCAACTACTCATTTCCAGATGCAGAAGGAGAGTCATGCACATGTACGTGTCACAGTCTGAGACAGGAGCCCTTAGCAGATGTCACGTTAGCCTCTTTCCAGTTTATAAGCAATTTATGAGTTAACTTGCAAAGTCCTGTTTATCACTATAAAATATCCAAGTTTTTTCCCCTCGAATCAATACCCAGTTTTTTTTTCTGATACACTGCATGTCACACTAGAAAAAGGTTAAGCTTCCCAGCATTTGCAGAAGACAAGTCATACTGTATAAAGGTGTATGAACAAAGACAGAATCATCCATAGACTACATAAATGTGGCAGTGCTGACAATACAGACTGACTTCAAAGGTATGCCTTTTCATACCTGAGTATCTTTTTTTCCCCCTCTAGGGATGACAAGAGTAAGAAAGAAGCATCTTTCTAAAAACAGCTTCTCTCAATTATATTTTGAAGCAATGCTTGAGTCTCTCTCTGCAATACTCACTTCAAAAAGACCTTGTCAGACAAAGGATGAATAGAGAAAGGAAGCTTTAGTGCAGGTCTGTTGTACCACTTCTTGCTTTCCTAAAGGTGGTTATCAATTGGGTAGTATCTTTATCTGTTTTTTTAAAAAAACATTATGGTTAGTCATGCCAGAAAATATTAAACTCTTCTTCTTGACCTACAAGAAGTCAAAATAATTATCATTACTTTTACTTTTTCATGGCAGTATTTCCAGCTTTCTATCCTGCTTTCAGCAGTAGAGAAGATAGAAGTTTTCTGACTGTTTTCACACTTAATCTAAACACCATCAAGAGGTCCCTGTGGCAGAAGACTAGATTACAACTGTTTTCAAATGAAGTAGCTTGTTGTCCCCTGTGAGAAGAACACTGCAAGAAAAAGCCAGTCCCCCAATTTAATGTAGCTAATTACCTGGAAAAATATAATCATGTAGGAAGAAAAATCTACTTCAAAGAAGTTTTCACCACACTTACTGCACTACCCATTTGAAATGAAGATTTATATGCTGGTCACAAATTTACCTCAGTAAAATATAGAATGAATATCATAAATAAATCAATAATTTTATTTTTCCTTACGTTCTGCAGACCTATGCCAGTAAAGTAGAACAAACATGTTATTAAAACAAGAATCAATAGTAAGTTTTAAAATATACAGTAGCACAAAAAGGTCAAGTCCCAGTATTGATTTTAATGTAACATTCTTGGTGTGTAGTTTCCCAAAGGGTTCTTCTCTAATATTGTTCTTCATTCTTCTTTCACTTTACATTTTCGCTGGTGAATTTATTGTTCTCTTCTGCAAAAGCTGCTTACTCCAACAAGTTTACTAAGATCTTGTCATATATACAGGGTACTGGTGAGACATGACAAAAAACAGGTTGGGGGGAAGCACTCAGACACATCAGAATATCAGTTGAACTGATCAGAATTGCAGTTGTACAGGGACTCTCCCCCAACCACAACGACCAAACATCAAGAAGCTAATGGCTGCAATCTAATCACCTACCACTGAGAGCCACCTTCATGCACCAGCTTGTATGTATTTTTAAAAGCTGATTTAGAATTTAGAAAGATTTTCTTTAAACAGATGAGGATGTTTAGAAACACAGAGGTTGCAATAAGTTACCCAGCTAATGACAGATAAAATGCCACACCACATGGAGCCCAGCTAGCCAAGTAGAACAGACTCCAGCAGTTCATTACCACAGAAGGTTTGAAAATCTATTATCTGTACTACTCAAGAAAAGCATTTTTTATGTGGCTTCCATGGCAGATGTTACCCAAGCTGCCATAGAACATTAGATAGTGATAACATCGAAAAACCTGAGAGTTATCAAAAGCCATCATAGAAATGCAGAATGGTGTGGGTTGGAAGGAACCTTAAAGGTCATCTATACAACCTACCATGGGCAGGGACACCTCCCACTAGACCAGGTTGTTCCAAGCCCCATCTAACCTGGCCCTGAACACTTCCAGGGATGGGGCAGCCACAGCTTCCCTGGAGAAAATGTTCCACCATCTAAACACCCTTATTGGAAAACACTTCTCCATGTCTAATCTAAACCTTCCTTCTTTCAATTTAAAACTGTTGCCTCTTGTCTCCACTCTACAGGCCCTGCTAAAAAGGCTGACCCCATCTTTCTTACAAGCCCCTTTAAGTATTGAAAGGCCACAACATGGTCCCCTAAAGGCTCTCTTCTCCAGGCTAAACAACCCCAACTCTGTCTTCCTTCACAGCAGAGGTGTTCCACCCCTCTGACCATTTTTGTGGCCTCCTCTTCACCTGCTCTAGCAGGTCCATGTCTTTCTTCTGCTCTTTGGCTTTTTGGTGACTGTAACAGAAAATAAGCAAAAGCCAATGCCTGGAAGGAGTAACAGGGATCCCAAAAGGCAAAGACTACAAGGCCCAGAAAGCTGACTAAAGATTTAATAAGACTAAAAGAAAATGCAGTCTTGTACCTACACACAAGGTAGAAGACCCTGAAACACTCCTGAGGCTGCAGGCAAAGCTCTCAGGTGAGGTCACCCAGAGAAGTTCAAGCATGTACCACAAATGAAGCTAACCCACATCCATGACCTCCATGCAAGCAGAAGTAGGGGTCACAACTGTCTAAACAGACATTTTATAAAAAAGATACACTACCTAACTCCTACAAACATCAGATACTTTTAAATATGACTTTGAGCAACAGTTGCATACTGCTCAGCACTAGTCCTGCTAGTTTTCTACCTTCTACTATGCCTTAAAAGATCTTAGAGCAGAAGTAGCAACAGAATTACTGAAGTGTCAAACCAAGTAAAAAACTACTTTTAAGCCTTTCCGAGCCTTAAAATTGCTAGTTACATTATTACTTTTCCTGTAACAAATCCTGCAATCACAGGAGGTACCATGCAGAGGAATCCAAGTACAACTGAGCATAGGGAAGACAATCATCTGGGTCTCTTGGGACAGTCACACATCAGCCAACTGCACAAGGAGATGGGTTTGGCATGCTAACAAAATGAGATGCGTGTATATATTGAAGGCTTGAACCAAATAAACTTCCTGCAATATTGAACAGACTGTCATGCACAGCGTTTTGCAAAAAACACCTCGTTCCACACACAAGTCATGTTTGCCACGTGCCAAATCGTATTTAAGAAGTGGAAGCTAGGAAACACTTGCCAAGCAAAAGGAGACTGAAAACTCAAATATAATTAGCCAAGCTAAATGATGAGCACAATAAACAGGACTGAAATATCCCTGATTTTCAAAGGGAAAAAAACAAAGGTAACTGTTCATCAATGCTCAGCTTGTATGAGATATCACATCCTTCATTTGCCTCGACTATTTTTTGTATGTATTTTTAGTGGAGGAATCCAATAATCTGATGAGGTTGATAGTAGCTGAGATGTTATGCTGAGGATAAAACTTCTTGTTCACTTTTCAAAATATCTTCTTCATATGCCTTTCATAATGCAAATTCTTTACAAACATAAAAGATTCATCGAGCACCATCAGTACAGCATCAGGGACTCCAACAAATAAATAGTTTAACATTCAACAACACATTTACTGTATGTAGTAGGAAAACTTACATTCGGTTTAGAAATAAGATATGGGAGAAGGAAAATGACTTAATTCCACCATGTCTGTTCTCCAGAGCAACAGCATTAAAAATTTGTACTCATTAACTTCTAGGAAAATGAGGAAAAGTGCTAAATATTTGTTGAGTCTGTCCAGAATAAGCAGAAAAAAGGCAAAAGGTGTTACTATATGTTTAGATTCAGACACCAAGATTAAGAGGGACAGGCCAACAGTTCCAGTATGATGTTCTGCCCATAAGAGACAAACTAGAGCAAGCCAGACAGACCTTGAGATACAACAGCTAAAACTGGGAAAACCGCCTAATTGACAAAGTTTATTTCTTGGCAATAAAACCCTTCAGCCTAACACCACTTCTCTTCCTGCCAAACATGCATTTTGTGACCCCAGTGCTAGCTTACTATTGCTGTATTGTCCTAGGAAGTGTCTACTGGTCCAATGAGTCGTGCATATTTCTCTGCAGAACTCAAAAGGAGCAGATCCATCTCACTGACCATATAGAACTTCTCATCCCTGAAGTTCATTAGCACCATCCAGTACAGTGTGGGGCCACCTCTGTGTTATCAGAAGAAATGCTGCCAAATATTTCAATAGGAACAGCTATTCCAGAATCTCTCATCACCAACGATTAAAACAAGAGTTCAAAACTTGTGACAAGACACTGTGTCATCATCTACATTTGTAAGACTACACCTCGAGAGGAAACCCAGACAGTGAGAGGATTCACAAGTTTCATTGTCACATTTTGTACCATTTCATGTCACGGCAAATAACTTGTTTCACAAACTCTGTGTCTCTTTATCATGACACTGGAAATGAAATTAAGAACTTGGCAAAAAAATAAAAGAAACTAGAGCATGAATGATCATGTATTCCCTGTCACTACTGTCCAACTCCAGATCTTGTGCATATTCTCTCATTTCTAAGAGTCTTGCAGAGTAGTTTTGCCACATATTTCACAAGGTGCAAAAGCTTCCTTGTTCAGCAGGTCTGAAGGGACCATGCCAACCTGTGGGGAACACGCCCCCACACAGACGATAATATGATTCTTATGGTATTGGGGATATAGAGCAGGAAACAGAAACCGACTGAGATGGAGACTTGGGCAGCTAAAGGCGGGAATATTGCAACAACGTTGTCAACTCCAAGAGCGCCTCAGAACTGTGAGAGACTTTAAACCAATCAGACAGCGGATTCAAAAGCAACCAACCAATCAGGACCTAAGGTTTACTAGACAAATTCCTATAAAGGAAGGGTTGCTCGCCACCAGCCACCAGCGGCTGCTGGTTTTCAGAGCTGGTCCAGGGTAGTGAAGAAGAAGAAGAAGAAGAAGGCCGCCATTTACAGAAGAAGCCGCTTGCCGCCGCCGCCATTCGCCGCTTCTCGCCGCTTCTCGCCTCCAGCCACCGCACCCGCTCACCACATCGTGGGGGATCGAGCCCAGGCTAAAAGCCTTTTTAAAGGCTCTTGGAGCTGAAGCCTTAGGCACTCTCTCCCTGAAGACCCGCAAGGAAGAGCTGGCCACCACAAGCCAGGGCTGGTCCCTTACTCCACTGGGATACGAGGCGTAAGACACTTACCTTAGAGCCGCCTTTCCCGTCAGCTTTTCCCTCTACCCTAAATTACCCTGGGAGGTGGGAGGGGGGAGTTGGGATCCCTTTTTACCCCTTTTCCCTTTCCTTACCTTCCCTAATTTGGTGCAGATGCCCTCCCCCACATTTTCTGTGTTTGGTAAAGTGGTTGTTAACTCTTGCATTAATTGTATTGTGCTTTCAAATTAATTACAAAGTAAAGTAAGCACATAGTTCAAACTTCCCCAGTGTGGAGTTTTCTATTTCTGTGGCAAATAGGCCTTAAAATAGCTGTAGTAGCAGGGGTGCAGCTGAGGTATCATTACAGGACTGACCACTCGAGTCCCCTGAACGTTGTGATTTTGGGCTTTAATCAAACCGTGCGTGTGAGTGCGAGGCTGAGACGTGACAAAAGTCACGAAGCGAGCGTGGACTCCCGAGCTGCGGTTCCGTTCTCCCGCGAGGGAAACGGCCAGGACGGAGGAAGCGAAAGGCGTGCCAGGACAGCGTGGAAGGGACGTGTCTGAGACTTAGTGTGAAAGGCTGAGTGGGTGTTGGTGCTTGCCCTAAACATCACACCATCATAGCACACCAACTCGAGAGGCCCTACCATACACTCCGCCCACACCTAGCGCCACATACACACACTTACATACAAAAGCCCGGATCGCGACACAACCAGAGGGAGTAAAAAAGTTATCCCTAGAAAGCCTTTTAGAAATGCCCAAAATAATGATACGTGTGTGGTTTATTAAGCCATTAAGGTACTAACTTAGACTCAGTTTTCAGTAAATACAAAACCATTAATGAGCAGAGACTCTCTGTAACGCTACAATAATAGGGAATATTTTGGGGAAGTACAGGTAGGTACTGACAGGAAATGGAAAACACACTCTAGGAATACTAAAGCTATGGTTTTTTTCCTAGTATAGTTGTATAATTATATTTTTATATATGCTGATAGTGTTACTGCCTGCACATCACCCTGAGTATTATTGTAATTGTAGCTCTGGTCACATCTACTAACACAGTCACTGCAAATTCTGTCACAATCAAATAAATCAACTTAACTTTCATATTTAAAAGCACTTTTAAGATGAAATATTTGAAGTGTTCAAAAACCAATGTGAGAAACCATAGTTGGGCTGAGTGAAAGAACAAATAAACTACAATCAACTTGTGCTCTTCAGCTGGGTTTTTGGTCAATATGACATAATTATGAGACACAAGACAAAGTTCACACCTTCTTTTCCACAACTGATTGGAGAGCATAAGAATATCTAATAAGGTCCAGCCTACTCATAGAACCCATCTCCAACACTAGCCAGCAGACACATGAGAAAATATAAAAGACAAAAGGCAAGTAGGCATCCTTCCTTGGAGTACAACTCAGTGACAGCCTTCATCCAGTCTATCCAAATAAGCAGGTATATTCCCAGTGGACCATCAACTGCAAGGTAGCTTTATTACTTAATTACTTTCACCTTCAGAAACTTTTGTCTATTAGTTAGTCTGCAAAAACAGGAAGAATCACAGAATCACAGAATATTAGGGGTTGAAAGGGACCTCTGGAGATCAGCGAGTCCAAAACCCCTGCCAGAGCAAGGCCAAATCTAGGGCAGGTCACTCAGAAATGCATCCAGATGGGTCTTGAAAGTCTCCAGAGAAGGAGACTCCACAACCCCTCTGGGCAGCCTGTTCCAGTGCTCTGTCACCCTCACATTAACAAGTTCCTCCTCGTGTTGAGGTCAAACTTCCTATGCTCTACCTTGAATACATTGCCCCTTGTCCTAGCACATGGCACAAGTGAAAAGAGGTTGTCCCTGCCTCTTCAGGCCCAGCCCTCATGTATTTATACATAATCATTAGATCCCATCTCAGTCTTCTCCTCCCCACACTACACAGCCCCAGGTCTCCCAGCCTCTCCTCATAAGGCAGGTGTTCCAGTCCCTTCATCATCATTCTAGCCCTTCATTGGACTCTCTCCAGCAGTTCCCTGTCCCTCCTGAACTGGGGAGCCCAGAACTGGACACAACACTCCAGGTGAGGTCTCACTAGGGCGGAGTAGAGGGGGAGAACCTCCCTTGACCTGGTGGACACTCTTAATGCAGCCCAGGATGGCATTGGTCCTCTTGGCCACAAGGGCACATTGTTTGTCCTATGGACAACATGTTGTCCTGATCCAGGACAGTCAAACATGGGGGAGTTAACGTCATTGGTGACACTTCCCTCCATGAACCAGAAGCCATACAGGTTCTCATGATGGTAGCTATTAACCTCTGAATCAATGTTTCCACAACCTTTATATGGACTTCCAAATTCTGGGGGAAGAAAGTCCTGTAAAGGTTCATTATTTGAGGGGAAATTTGAGTTCCTAAGGAGCCTCCTGGTTTTCATCCTATTCTCATACAGCCAAAAGTTTAGGCAAGCTTCATATTCTCAGCAAAGAAGCATATTACAGGTTTATGACAATATTCAAACCCCACACACACAAAAAGATTAAAATAAGTCAAGAAGGATACAGAAATAATATCAAAGACAACTGGGCACACCATTTTGGGCCCATGTTCTAAGGTTGGGTCTAGATCACTCTGTCATGTGTAACTGTTCAGAGACCCTTTAAAAAGGAGCTGTGTAATTCCTGTGTTAGGAATGCACTGACAACATTAAAATGCCATTTGAAGAGTCAGCCTTTAGCTCTAATCCCAGAAATAAGCACAGATCTTAACTTTATATAGTAAAAGTAGTCCATCTGTACTGTGTATGTATGTGTGAATAAATAAACTATATTACAAGTCAAAATTAAAACTTCCTTCATCGTCTGAGATGAGTAAAATACATTTTCCAATCAGAACAAAAAGTGGTCACACACTGCATACAGAAACAGTCTTGAAATTGGCTATTAGACAGTTGGATTCAGACACAAACTGTTGCAAGTTTCAGCTATTTATGTTTCAACATTGTTTCACTACAAGATTGGAGAAAACACCATTTTCTAGAAAGGAATGAGAACATACACATGCAAAATATACCATCTAAGGTAAAAAACCCCTCAAAACTAATGCAGAAATAGAACTTTAATTAATGTGTTGTATAATACTGGCATGCATTTTAAAAGAAAGTCACGAAATAAAAGTAGTGGGTTATCAAATGAAATTGTTAATAGACCAGAAGTGTAAGGATGAGTAGTTTTTAATACTAGAAAACCAGTTAAACTCACTAAGGAGGGGCTGCTGCCCCTAACATAACACTTCCAAACAACATGGTAAGATCTATAAGTCAAGCACTTAGACTTGCTTTTCCTAGATAAAAGCTGCAGATCTTATGTTTGGGGCTCATTATACTCATTTCCCCATCAAAGAGCCTGACATTGGAGCTGAGAGCCCAAGTCACAGCTCTGCATGGTGCTCTTCAGAGACATGAGATGCTGTCACACCCCAGTCCAACTGGCCTTGGGCAGCACCAGTGCCTTTTTATGCTGCATCCCTGCACATGAGCTACAACACCTGCATTACACCATTTTTTCCTCTTGACCTATCAATACTGTGAACTGTTCTGTGTTAAGTTTCCTTCTGTTACATATTTTAAGCCCAGTATAGCTGGGAACTCAAGTTTTGTTCTGCTCTCCAACACTGCATTGATCCATTTCAATGTTTATTACAAATAACTACAGCTGAGTGTCATCTTTTCCTTTTTATGTTTATATTACACCCTGCACTAGACAGACATGCAAGACAAAATACCACATCCCTCTAGCCCTGAAGTACATACTTGCTTGAAAATTGAAGTCCAGTAATGATGAAAAATTAATAGTGACTCACTAAGTGCATGAGTGTCCAGAAGACTGGCACAGAAAGTCATACAAAAGACTGCTTTGTTGTTTGGGTTTTTTTTCACTTGAAAACACAGATCCTGACTTGAAAAATAACACTGCACAAACATTTTTCATGCCCTTGCACTGCAGAGAGATGGCTTTCTCAACTGGGATAAAACAGGAGGGGTAGGTATGCTGAGCCTGAACAACACAAGCTCTTCTCAAAGCCATCAACACAGCAGCCTTCACCTCATTCTCAGAAGAACATGGTCTGGAGAACAGCTCCACATTCACTACAGCCCTTCTTGAATCTTTATAACACAAATCTCAACCACAATTCAGCCCCTGAAGACCTCAAGTAATAGCTAAATAAATATCTGCATCTTTCCAAGTTGTTTCATCCAACATGAAGGATTCTACAATCCAGTTAGAACACATTTTATACTACATAGAATGCATAAGAAATCCTTGCTTATTGCTAGAAAAAACAAAACTAGAAAAGGATTAAAACTGCTGACAAGAATTAAAACAGAAATAAAAAAGTGACAAATATCAATTTAAATGTATTTTTATAGTTTATATTTCAAATGCACAGATTCTTCAACCTAATTTTAGGACAGCAAAAAGACTTGACAGGATCCTTTTATTATGTAATAGCTTCCCAAGTAATCCTTAGGAAAATAAAGGGAAGACTGCCAGCACTATTCCCTACAAAACATAAAATCAGGTACACAACAAGCCCATCTGCTCCCTGCCTTTCACAGATCAACACACAACCCATGAAAACGGAATTAGAGAATACTTAATGAAAATTACTGGAAAGTGTCCAACAAACCAACTACTGAAGTTCAACAAACCTTCCCTTACTGTGACCACGTTCAGCTGAACTCCTGAGCAGTCATCAGGAGCCTCAAATCTAACTTGAGTTTTCAAGTCAGAGCCCAGTTCAACAGAGGAGAGATTTCACTGCAACACATTGATTTCTTTTACTGCTGATTCAAAAAAAAAAAGCCTGTTTTTTTTTTTTCTGGGACATTTATATAGTCCTATCTAATTATATACTCCATCAACCTAACTCAATTAAATAATAATATAACGATATGTAGGAAACAACTGATATATATGCAGTTTAAGGAATTCTAATGACATTCTATTTTTTTTAATCCATCATAATGAGCCTTTCTTCCCATTCTCAGAAGGAAGGACAGTATGTAGGTTAATATTTATATTCAATGGTTCATAATATCTATGTAGGAAAATCACTGGAAGAACGAAGAAATGAACACACAAATCCACAAAGTTCATCAAAGAGCCAAACACAAATTCAAGTTGAAACAGGAACTGTTTTTAATTGCTAACAATCCCACAGCACCACACTACACATTGCAGAGGATATTTTTAAAATGCTGTGTCCTAAGTCTGCTGCTGCATTCTGTGGGACCCTACTCAGTCTTCCACAGTAACAACAATCTCTGAGAAAACATGCACTAACAAGTGATGTTTCCATATAAAGAAAGGATATTAAAAGGATTTTCTACTAGTCAAATGCTTTAATAGTTTTTTAACTTCAAAGCACTATGCTGTAGTATTAAAGCAGTTTGAAACATAGTGCAGCTCACCTAGAGTTCACAAAAATAAGAAGAATTATTATTTCTACTGCTGTTAATATTCACCTTTTGATCAAACAGAGGGGTTATATGTAACCCTCCTCTGCATGGCTCTATTGCTGTCTCTACCCCACAAAGTGAATATCTGGACTCAGGAGAGATCAACAAATACTGAGCTGAAAAGACTGCAAAGCAGAGTCAGGCTTATGAGGTCAAAAGGGATTTAGATCAACAGTTTACATGAGCTCTCAAAAGGAAATTGGAGTTAAATTGTTGTTTTAACATGTCTCTAATACCAAAGCCTGCTATATGGTCTGAAAGTCTTACCTACCATTTTGTGTTGGGGTAAAAATTCAACTGTCTATAGTAAGTAGATAAATAACAGTAATAAAAGCATTAACTACATGTTTGATTTAAATATTTTTAGTAACAAACCAACCTTCTCTTGTGAGCTTCTGAGTCTCTCCTGGCTCGTTCTAATGCCAGTTCTTCAGCTATTCTTTTCTTTAGTTCTTCATCACTAACTAGAATTAAAAGAAAATTACACAAAACGTTAACAAAACAGAACATATTCTTAATTACAGGAACAACTGCATAATACAGTACTCTGATTTTTATTTTTTTTTTTATAAAGCAGTTGGCGTCCTTTCTTGTGCATTAAACACCTTTCATATTTTAGCATGCAGCACTGGAGAGCCTTTAAAATTACTTACTAAGCAACTTGTCAAGTAATGGAATCTTTCCAAATTCAAAAAAATATACAGTGTTTGTTAATTTAAACACATTTTCCTCAAGAAATATGCCTCTACAATGTAAAATCATGGGTGGGGGGATGGGACTGAAACCTAAACAGTGAAGTCATAAAATGCTGCTTTTTATTCATATAGAAACAAGGGCAATATCTTCCTGCTCAATGAATCAAGTATTTTCAGATGCATATTTTACCCAACCAAGCATCCCAGACATCATTACTGCTAGCTTCTACTGTTAGAAAAATATTTGGCCTCAAATTTTCCCAACTTTGTTCAAACAAGCAGACATGGAACAAAAATTCTTCCTTTAGTTTAGGTCAAAGGAATCAGTTAAGAAGTGAAAAAGGAGGAAGCAACTTCAAGTCTATTAATAAACTTCACACACTAAGGTAGAAAAGTACAAGAGCCACTAAACCTAGAAGCTTGAAAGGCACCTATAATAGCACCAAAATCCATTCAATAAGCTTCTGAAACACATAACAGGGCCCTTCCCAACTCTTTGATACTCAAAGGCTCTGTCATGCCAAGCTACTACACCAAATCATTCAATATTATCTATCTCTGCACTTCCAGACAACTGCATACTGCTGAAAAACATAACCCAAGGAGATCAGAAGTGGTTTTTTGTTGCTACATTTAATAGATGTTGTGGCAATAAAACACGTCGCAAGAGAATTCCCAAGAAATCAGAATGAAAAGATTGTTTCAACATTAAAAAACAAAAGAACAAAAAACCACACCAAGTTTAGAGATGGTTTTGTTTTCTCTCTACCACAAACAATAGGAATTAAAGAAGGAAAGAAAAATAAACACCCAGTTATCTAGTAATGAAGAACAACTTTTTCAATTTGGGGAATACAGTAACTTGGGCAACCAAAAGTTAGATCAACCTCAGCAGAACAATTGCTACTTTACATAAAATACTAATTCGTAGAAATTAAGAAGAGTGAGTTTTCCTCTGGGTAGAAAAGTACTACAAAGTACAGCTGTAGAAAGAGACTAAAGTAAATCTATCCAGGTTTATTTCACTATAAATCCTAATCTAGACCTGCCTGTCTGGAATAAGGGTGTACCTACAGCACCTGAGCTGTTACAGGCACACAGATAATTTGTAGAATCATGGAATGGTTTGAGTTGGAAGGGACCTTTAAGGGTCATCTGATACCAACCCCCGTGCCATGGGCAGGGACACCTTCTACTAGACCAGGTTGCTTCAAGCCCCATCCAACTCAGCCTTGAACACTTCCAGGGATGGGGCAGCCACAGCTTCTCTGGGCAACCTGGGCCAGGGTCTCACCACCCTCACAAGAAACAATTTCTCCCCTCTTCCAGCTTAAAGCCATTCCCCCTCATCCCATCCCTCCCTGCCCTTGGCCAAAGTCCCTCCCCAGCTTTCCTGGAGCCCCTTCAGGCACTGGAAGGTGCTCCAAGGTCTCCCTGGAGCCTTCTCTTCTCCAGGCTCAACACCCCCAACTCTCCCAGCCTGTCTCCAGAGTCCAGCCCTCTGACCATCTCTGCAGCCTCCTCTGGACTCACTCCAACAGCTCCACGTCCTTCCTCTGTTGAGGGCTACAGAACTGGACACAATACTCCAGCTGAGGTCTTAGGAGAGTGGAGGAAAGCAGAAGAACCACCTCCCTCATATGAAACATCTGCCTCAAATTACACTCTACGGAACCACTGAGACATGTAACATCACTCCAAAACACTTCCCACTTGACCATAATATATAGCTGCTAAATTCTAGAAGGTGATAAAACCCCCCATCTGCCCTCAAAAGCAGTAACAAATACACTCAAGGAGCTAAAAACTAGAGAACTACTTTTTCAGGCAATGTAAGACACGCAGCAATTGCACGACAAGTAGTCTCCATCGAGGTTGCATTTGTATGAAGTATTTACACACAAAGACAGCATTTAACAGCTGTTAGTGGTTGGAAACATGGAGATACTGGGCAGAGGGGGAAAGCTGTCAGCCTCCCCTTTCACAGCCAGGTAATAGCTACAGCATTTGCCTAGAAAGTGGAACATCTGGAATTCAGACCCTCCGAAGAGGGGCTGGTTTAAGTACATGTATCACATACACTCCAGTGAAATGCTCTAATCACCCTCATTTTGTTGGTTGTGGGGTTTTGGGGTTGTTTTGTTTGGGGTTTTTTTTGACAAATTAAGCTAAATAAAATGTGCCTGAGAACGTGTCTAGTGATTAGAGACATTAGAGACAAAAATGGGACAGCCTCCAACTCTAGTACCCCCTTTGTGGAACCAGTTATTTGTTTTACTTGAAGCAGCAATAAGTTCCTAAAAAACTAGAAGCAAATAAAGGCAGCAACAAATAGCCATTCATCTCTGACCTCGTCCCCAGGAGTTGGCTTTATCTGCAATTATTATCCAACATCATTAGCTCACACTCCCATTAAGATTAATAGAGTCCAGTGTGCAATTTTTCTTATCTGGAAGTAGACTTTTAAAATAGTGAATCTTATGAATGAATGAAGCAGCTTCATCGACTACATGGGAGTCTTGGCCAACTAATTCAGTTATAAGCATCTTATGTAAAGCTGAAGGAATCAATATCCATCCTGCCAGATGCTGCAACTGCTTAGTTGACAGAACTGAGCTGGAAAAAAATGGGGGGGACACTTCTTAATGGCAAGTGAGACCCCGGGCTAAAAACATCTTAAAATAGTGAAAATCCAGTGGTAAAAATGAATTTTTAACTGATGACTGTCACAAACCCTGGTTGAAAACGCCAAAATCCATTTTATTTGGACTATCTCTCTACTGACCATTCACACTGCACCACTATATCCTCCTCTCAGGCTAAGTGAGGGTGCTGTCTGGTTTAGAACATAGATAGTTATAACATGCCTGTACATTTACCAATACCAGCTATTCACACTGAACTGTATTGCCAGAAGAGACAAAAAAACCTGAGCAAAATAGCAGGCAGTCACAAGGACCCTGCTTCTGTACTGCAGCACAGTCACCTCCCCCACACCTCAGCAAGCATCACAAGCCACAACGACAGCAGTTAAGGTTCTGCATTTGTACACTTAGAAATGATTAAGCTGTCATTAAAGTCAAGGATTTATTTCACATCACAGCTACTTTAGTCCCAGAACAACCTGGAAACCCATGATCAAGTGCTTCTCACTGCAGTTCTGCTCAGCCCAGGCACCTCAGTATTTCACATCCTTTTAAATACTGTGCCTGAGAAAACACAAGGTTGCATAAATGTATTGCTCACCAGCACCTAACAACCAAGTTTATTGTTCTGGTGTCCAAACATGAATACAGGAACTCCAGAGCATAGAATGGTCTTTTAAGTCATAATGAGAAAAGACTCAGGCATCAGCCAATAAAGACATTTGACCTTAACAACCAATTAGGTTACCCATCGATCAGCCAAATACTAATAGGGAATAAAAGTGGAGCTATAGATCATTCAATAGAATTATTGTAAGATATAATTGGGTAGCTCCCAAATGGGAACTTTATGATGTTTCAGTAAAAGTATTGCAGTTCTACAAATAGGAGGATTTGTTCTAGGGAGTGAAGCACTTAAATAGAGAAAAGTTAATTTATTAGAAAGAGGATCAGAAAAAAAAAATGGCACTGTTTCTAGAAAAAATGCACTAAAATTTCCCTCTGATGACAATCTCTGCTAAGAATATAGGGCATTAAAACCAGACAGCTGGCCATTGGAGAATATTAGAACACAGTGGGCACAAGACTGCTCAAATAAGCATGATCCAGACAAAAAAAAAAAAACAGCAGTTGCCAAAAATTATGTAGCCACTCTCACTAACACCCCTTTGAGTATTTTAAGTTCTTCAAGATACTGAAAGCAGCGTCAACTTCATTGTAACTGCATCCCAGAGCAGACAAACTTGCAAGATTTTCAGGCAAGTACATTTAGGAAGGTCACACTTGCATCCCAGTGCTTTCTTATGCTCCTACAAGAGCATAAAACAAATGCAGCTCCACCATTTCCCCAGCCTCAACGTGCTAATGCACAGCTCCCATCACAAGACTATTTAGGTAGATTGGCAGTAATAGGAGCTACACTCAAAAAAAGCCACAGTTCTATAGTCAGAAATAACTCTTCTGTCCTCTCAGCATGGGAAGGGTGGATGCTGATAGGTGTCTGATAAGCAGTGTTCTCTTTGGGATAATGGCAATGGAGTGCCACCAGCTGCACTGCCAAGGGGCTCGTTACCATGCTCAGATCTAGCAGCAGGTTCCACGATGCTTCAGTGACCAGACTGCTCCAGGTAACACCACCACAGACACTAAATCACACAGAATCACCAAGGCTGGAAAAGGCCTTTAAGATCATCAAGTCCAGCCTATGACCAACACCACCACACCATCTAGACCATGGCACTAAGTGCCACATCCAGCCTTGCCTTGAACACATCCAGGGACGGTGCCTCCACCACTTCCCTGGGAAGTCCATTCCAATGTCTAATCACCCTCTCCATGAGGAAGTGCTTCCTAATATCCAACCTAAACCTCCCCTGGAGCAGCTTCAGGCTGTGCCCTCTTGTCCTGTCACTGGTTGCCTGGGAGAAGAGCCCAGCCCCCACCTGACTACAACCTCCCTTCAGGTAGTTGAAGAGAGTGATAAGGTCCCCCCTGAGTCTCCTCTTCTCCAGGCTCAACAACCCCAGCTCCCTCAGCCTCTCCCTATAAGACTTTCCCTCCAGTCCCTTCCCCAGCCTCGTTCTCTCCTCTGGACCTGCTCCAGCACCTCAACATCCTTCTTGAAGTGAGGGGCCCAGAGCTGCACACAGGACTCAAGGTGAGGCTGTAAGATAAAACCCACAAAGCTCTTGCCTGGATCTTGGCAGACCAAGCAGTGACTGTCAATGGACCAGGACATTTTGGCATTTTGATGGCCTCCTGACGTTTCTTTTTTGTCCACCTACTCTTCCAAAGAGTTTGAAAGACATGGCCATTCATGCCTACTATTACAGCACAAGTGCATGATGCTTTTCCTCCCCTTCATGCACAGATTCTAACTTTCAAAAGGGTATGGATACATTTACCAATTATTATTTAAATAATTTTCACATACTGCAAGACAATACATGTATTTGGCTCCATCATCTTCCTCTCCCCATACCCACATATACAAAAAGGTTAATTCAGCTTCTTTGACATTAACACAATGCACAACAAGGAAGAAAGAGGACAGGACAGCCAAAGATAAGATCTGAAGAAACTGTAAGTTAGATCCCATACATATCTGTTGGCCAAAATCTGTGACCACGCTCAGCAAACAGAAGAGCAGCAACTCTTGGAATAAAAGTTACATTCCTCAAGTTTCCTACCAAGTCATTCCAGTTCACTTTACACCTTCAGACAGATACATGGAGTGAAAGGGTGTGAGACCATCCTCATCAGGACAGGGTTTTATTTTGAACAGAATGCTGAGCAGGCTGGCAATTATGGAAGCATAAGAGCATTCCCTGCATGTGTTTCAACTCTTCTCCATTCAGCCTTTTCCAGACAAGGAAGGCACTCAGATTCCTACCCATCCCACACCCTTCTGCAAGGCCAAAGACAACGACTTACTCTGCCACACCTTTTTAAAAGGCCACAGAACCTATGACAATGGTTTGGGAAGCCACTTGTAGAGGTAGATACTGCTTTCTGCAGTAGGTAAAGACTATCCTGATTGCTGTTCAATAAAGAAACCACCAAATAATTAAACAAATGAAAAGACTGTGCAAGGCCAGTTGCTTAACTCTTAGTATTGATTCTCCACTTGTGCTTCAAAACCAGAAAAGTCACAGAAAAGTTTGGGTTGGAAGGGACCTTAAAGATCATCAGGTTCCAACCTCCCTGCTATGAGCAGGGACACCTCCCACCAGCCCAGGCTGCACAAGCCTCATCCAACCTGGCCTTGAACACCTCCAGGGATGGGGCAGCCACAACCTCCCTGGGCAACCTGTTCCAGTGCCTTCCTACCCTCATGGGGAAGGATTTCTTCCTGATGTCTGACCTAAATCTCCCCTCTTTCAGTTTAAAACCATTCCCCCTTGTCGAATCATAGAATCATAGAATCATAGAATCATAGAATCATAGAATCATAGAATCATAGAATCATAGAATCATAGAATCATAGAATCATAGAATCATAGAATCATAGAATCATAGAATCATAGAATCATAGAATCATAGAATCATAGAATCATAGAATCATAGAATCATAGAATCATAGAATCATAGAATCATAGAATCATAGAGGTTGGAAGGGACCTCAAAAGATCATCTAGTCCAACCCCCACTGCCCTCTCTGGTGAAAAGTCCCTCCTCAGCTTTCCTGGAGCCCCTTCAGGCACTGGAAGGCTGCTATGAGATCTCCCTGGAGCCTTCTCTTGTCCAGGCTGAACACCCCCAACTCTCCCAGCCTGTCTTCATAGCAGAGCTGTTCCAGCCTTCCGACCAACTCCAAGGGCCTTCTCTGGACCCCCTCCAACAGTTCCATGTTGTTCCAACATGCTCCAACAGGAGCAAGCAACAGGAGAGAGCTTCAACAGGTCTCCTGTGCTGAGGGCTCCAGAGCTGGACACAGCACTCCAGGTGGGGTCTCACCAGAGCAGAGTAGAGGGGCAGAATCCCCTCCCTGGCCCTGCTGGCCACACTTCTTTTGATGCAGCCCACGATGCTGTTGGCCCTCTAGGGCCAACAAAAGGCTTTGAACAATTGCAGGGACAGTTGATGACAGAGGAGCTAAGGGTATTGAAGAGCTTCTGCACTTACCCGCAGTTACAGAGGTCTCAGATACATAATACACACTTCATCTTAGAATTTCAAAGGCCACCCACTAGCAGGATCTGAACAAAGCCAAGAGCTTCACATGATGAAAAGTTTTGAGAAACAATCAGCAACTTTATCACCTCCGTCTACCATAGCGTGGTGCATGAGTGAAACTCAGCTACTCATACTATTCTTCCTCCTCTGCCCCTGCTGGTCACAACATGGAAATCTGTACTTTTTGCCTCTAAAGCAGTTGCTTCACAGAAAAAACATTCAGCATGATACTAAGATTACAGCAAACAGGCAGTACCCAAAGCTGCAACCAACACATATTAGGTAAAGCAGACACCTGCAGCCTCAGAAAGGTTAACCTGAGAAATGAGGAATACAATACAGGCAAATTAATCAAATCACCTCCAGCCTGCAGAGCTGGCAATCAGCCCTTCAGTCTTGTATTTTCAAAAATATCCTTAATGGAAACAGCATTTATTACCAGGCACCTTAACTAAATCCTCTTGAAAGGGCAGGTACATTAAGCTGTTAATGAAGAGTCACTTTGGTTTGATACAATCAAATGTCTTCCAGAAAATACTTAGCTAAATAATACTCTGAGAATAAATTTACCCAAAAAAGGAAAATAAAGGTACACTTTTCCTTTTCATTCAGTTTTGCTAATAAAAAAAAAAACAAGGATGCCCACTGAACAGGATGTCCTTCAGAGAGCAACTTCTCAAAGGTCAGAAGAGAATCATACAGAAGTCCTCCAGGCTATTTGACCATCGTCCTTAAAGAGATAAAAATTGGCTTTTACAAAAAAAAGCTTCAAGGATGGAAACATCACAGCCCCTCTGGGCTACATGTCTTAATGCCTGACAGACCTGATGACAAAAAAGCTTCTCCTTACAGGTCAAAAGCACTTTTGTTCTCCTGTATGCCTCTTGTTTATCACCCATCTGCCACATGCCACCACAAAGAGACTGACTCTGTCTTCTTGATACCTCCTTTGTTGGCAGGCTACTTCCTAACCTAACAAGTCCAGGTCTCTCAGCCTGTCCTCTCCAGTTTCAGACCACCACTCCTCCACCCAAGGAGCTCTGCCATGTGTTTGGGGCTACACTGGCTACTTCTGCCTTCAAATAAGCAAGTCACAAGGAAGGACAACTCACACCATTCAAATGGAGTGCATGGCTTGAGTGCAATCCAGAGGACTAAAGCAGGGCTAAGACACACAAAACCAGGGGGCACAACCTTCCAATCCGTGTCTGAGAGCAACTAGACAGCAAAGGAGAAGCTACATGTGCAATTTGGCTCATCTTTTACATGGTCACATAGTAAAGGCTGGTCAGAAACTGTAGTTATAAGATCAGTGGTAATTTCCTGTCATGGATTAGAAACAGGCTGAGACAAAAGAGAGGACAGAAGGCTCTAGCAATAGCAAAGCTGAAGACATACTTGAAATTCAGCACATTACTTGCCTAAATCATCTTTATCAAGACACTAAGACTGGAAAACTTTAAAAGGGAAAAATAAGGCCAAAGGAGCTGAGCAGCACAATGGGATACAAATTCAGTTTAGATAAATGAATAGCCAAGCACACTAGAAAGCACAGAGCTAATTCATCTTACCTTTTGCTTGGTTTTCAAATTAAGCATTTCTGGTTGTCCCAAGTATCACACTAAGAATACTTGTTTACTGGCCAACTGGGCATGAGAGGGAAGTATATAGAAGGGGAAGAAGAAGTTCAACAGAACTGTAGTACATATAAAGACTCAGAGAGGATGAACAAGAAAAATAAATCTAAGATGATGCACATCCACACTTCCTCAAGCACAGTGTTTTATATGTCCTTCTACACAACACTTAACACCAAGGGTAAGCTTTGCTGAGACCTGTTTGAGTTCCACTGAAATGTATGGCCTTAACACAATAATCACTTTAAAAGGTTCCCCAACCTCTTTTGTTCAACAGCTTATGGTAATTTTTTTCTTTCTTTTAAGGCAAAGAGGAAACATTAGGAAATGTCTTTGAAACAAAGCACAGACTAAGTGAGAAGGGTTTGGGGGTTGGGGTTTTTTTGCATCAGAAACATTAACACAGATAGGTTTCCCACAGATCCACATTGCATGCTTCTCTGCCCCCTCATAGCAAGCCAAGCTGATGTCTCTTGTCCCTGTGACATTGTCTTCCCTGAGGACTTCTCCATTCTCCAAATTTCAGCTCTGTCCTGTCTCCTAGCTTGGCAGCACACAGCACAGGCTGCAGCTGCTTTTGCAGAACATGTCTCAGTCTGGCAGCCAAAGTTTTTGTGTGGAGTGGTAAACCTTCAGCAACACAGCCCAGGCAGCTGGAGACCTTCTCTCCATTAAAGAAAGAGACAACAAGACAAATGCTATCTAACTCTTGATTTCTCAAAACCTATAATGTATCAGGCCCTTGAGCCTTTCAGCTCCCCTTGGTTACATTTAATTCTAAAGTTATTGGAAGGCAACTGGTGAATGTATGGCACTGCCACACAGCAATTTTCCTTTGAAAAAGCAGAGAAATAATGGAAAGAAAACCCAAAATTGCTCAACACAGAAAAGAGACATGGTATAGAATGTAACAGCATTACATAGGCAGCTCTAGGCTATTCTATCTTCCATAACATGTTGTTAAAGAGGCTCACAAGCTGATAGGGCAGCATTTAAAAGATTTTGGGTTTTCAAATATTTTCTGTAATATTTGAAATGCAGTGGAAAATGCATTTTCAACTCTTTTTGCTGGAGCCAAAAGCAAAAAGACTGAAGAACACCAACAGGATATGTAATATTTAAATTGGAGTTGGAGAACAGTGCTTCAAGGTATGTACCAACCACTGCCAGAAACAGGAAGACTTCTTTTTTGGCTGGAAAAACTATTTCCCAATTACTTAGAGCAGAATTTCTTGCATTCACCTCTGCAGCATCTTGTATTGACAAGAGAGCATCAGGGCATTCAGAGCATCAACCTGATCCAACAAGGCAGTTCTCAGGTCCCTGTGCACATTAAGTATGAGCATTAAGCAGCTCACTTGGGACAAGGTACCTTCAGGCTGTCTTCAGACCCATCAACTGTCCCAGTAGCTGGCAGGGCAACTGCAGCTTTGTAGATTTTTACATTTAATGAAGATGTCACAGGGAAAATTCCTAACTGGGCACTAACAGCCATACATATCAAATCAGAAAGCACACATCAGCAACCTGGTACCTTCACAGCATCAAGCTATGGATTTATAAACACATTTCACAATTAAAACACTTTATTCACCCACATTGCAATTGAAGACACATAATACACAACCGTTGTAATACATGAATAGCCTCAACTTCTTTCTACTTAAGAAGGGCTCCAGTTAGGTCCATTTTTAAATTCCACACATCACAAAAAAAATGGGTACTGTTGATATTGATGGTTAAGTTGAACAGCAGAGAAAAGACTAAATATCAAATCCATTACTCTTAATTTAGAAAAAGTAGCCAACTATAGAAATGACAGGCAATCAAGTAGGATACAATAATTTCCACTAGACCAGGGGGGAAAAAAGCATATACTTTATTTCTTATTCAATTAAGCAACAGGAAAACATTGTTACCTCTCCTGACATTCTCCAAGTTGTCTCAAGAGGCTAACCATGGAAACAACATTTGTCTCAGCCCTGGAACAGGTTACTGAAGGTCCAGGTTAAAGTGCACTGGTAAATCAATATGAGACAGTCCATCTATGCCCGTGCTGCCTGCTGTCTGTGCAGACATAGCAGCTTCAGCTCACCAGAGCTGTCAATCAGCTCAGTCTTACAAGCACAAAATTCGCTGGTAGAATTAAATACTTCAGTTTGCTTTGGATATCAGGAACACTGTCATGGGACTCTTATCCTGGACTCCTAAAAAGATCCATTTTTAAGAAACTATAGAATCACAGAATTGTAAAACGGTTTGGCTTGGAAAGCACCTTCAAGATCATCTAGTTCCAAACCCCTGCCATGGGCAGGGACACCTCCCACTAGACCAGGTTGCTCAGAGCCCCGTTCAACCTGCCCTTGGGAAAGCCACATAAATATTAAATACACACTAAAGAAAATAGTTTTCTACTCTTGAAATTAGACTGCATGATCTCCACATCGATTAAAGACATAGCAAATATTTAGTATGTTTAAACTAGGTGATAAACAATGACATCATCAAACACACTCTCCCAGCAAAAACACAGGCTGGGGGGGAGAATGGGTAGAGAGCAGCCCTGAGGAAAAGGACTTGGGGGTGGTACTAGATGAGAAGCTGGACATGAGCCACCAGTGTGTGCTGGAGCTCAGAAAGCCAATTGTGTCCTGGGCTGCATCAGAAGAAGTGTGGCCAGCAGGGCCAGGGAGGGGATTCTGCCCCTCTGCTCTGCTCTGCTGAGACCACACCTGGAGTGCTGTGTCCAGCTCTGGAGCCCTCAGCACAGGAGAGACATGGAGCTGCTGGAGAGGGTCCAGAGAAGGGCCACAAAGATGATCAAAGGGCTGGAGCAGCTCTTCTGTGAAGACAGGCTGGGAGAGTTGGGGGTGTTCAGCCTGGAGAAGAGAAGGCTCCAGGGAGACCTTGGAGCACCTTCCAGTGCCTGAAGGGGCTCCAGGAAAGCTGGGCAGGGACTTTGGACAAGGGCAGGGAGGGATGGGACGAGGGGGAATGATTTTAAGCTGAAAGAGGGGAGATTTAGGTTAGACATCAGGAAGAAATTCTTCCCCATGAGGGTAGGAAGGCACTGGAACAGGTTGCCCAGGGAGGTTGTGGCTGCCCCCTCCCTGGAGGTGTTCAAGGCCAGGTTGGATGAGGCTTGTGCAGCCTGGTCTGGTGGGAGGTGTCCCTGCTCATAGCAGGGAGGTTGGAACCTGATGATCTTTAAGGTCCCTTCCAACCTTCACCATCCTGTGATTCTGTGATTATTATTGAAAGTCCCTGGATTTACTAGTAACAGAATATAGGAGGAAACAAGGCAGTGTGTAACAGTGCATCAGTATTCTTGGCATACAACACCTTTTAAAAGATTTATTGGTTTTCAAACAGGGTTGTACCCAGTCTTTAACCCTTTAAACAGACCAAATTAGCCTTACACTCAATGGAAAAAAACAAATGAACAATCCCTTCAATTCCACCAGCACTACAGAAGTCAAAATCCAGAAATCAGTTATTTGCTGTATAGACTGAAGGATCTGTTTCTCTCCCTGTCTCTCTCCATGACAAAGGAATCCCCCAAAGACCCCCAAGAAGTTTACTGCTCTATGTAAAAGTGAAGTATCAGGAACAAGTGTCTGTGTGCCACAAGAGTCAGTTTCATGAGTGACTTTTTACACGTCTCCCAAATTCCTTTACTATGAGCCATGGATCAGGGCACAGTCAGCATTTAAACTGGTTGTTGGGTTTCTTTCAAATTATTATTTGTAAAGAATAGCATGCTGCAGAATAAACTCTGTTTTCAGACTCATACAAATTCAACTACCAACACATACAGCAACTCTCCTATTTCAATTCAGAATCACTTCCTACAATCATAGATTCAATACAAACAAAGCACACCTCCGAGGACAGAAATTTCTGTTAACTGTTAAATATTGGTAGTGTGCAGCAATACTTACACGAGCTCACAGGATAATTAAACACAAAAACAATGCCATTAAATGTGCCTAATTTAAAAACATTTAGTATTTTAGTTTCCAAAGGCACACTTGCATAGATTACATTATGTATTTTACAAAGTCAATGTGGATATCAATACATTTATATTAATTTAAATTAGAAACAAGATGGTACATGATCTAGAAACAACAAAGCAAAGGCAGTTCATGTTATATTTGCAACGTTGTCTTTTCAGTATCTTGTTGTAACTTTAGCAGTAAATCCGCAAGAATGAACTTGTGAGGGGAGGCTGGAAAAGTAAGGGGAGAGCAGGGTTAAAAGACTTTCTTTCCCCTGTAATTCTTTGAATTGGGCTCTGCTGTGCTTAACAGCTCTATTTAACAAGAATAACTCCTTTCTGAGACTCGCATCCAAACGAGAAGAGCAGAGAATTGCCATTACTCCCCAGCACGGCCAAGGTTACATTTTAACAAGCTAGCAGGAAAATCAAGTAAACAAATGGATTTAAACAATCCACAGAAAGACAGAAAATTGTTGGAAATCATTATGAATGCTCCCTCCCTGGAAGTGTTCAAGGCCAGGCTGGATGGCACTTGGAGTGACCTGCTCTAGTGCGGGGTGTCCCTGCCAACGGCAAAGGAGGGTTGGAACTAGATGATCTTTAAGGTCCCTTCCAACCCAAACCAGTCCATGATTGCAAAAAAAAAAAAAAAACACAACACAAAATTCCAGGGCTAATCTCAAAATTAGTTCTTGTAACCAATAAACAAAGTAGAAATGGAGCATAAGAGAATCAAGCAGCAGGAGTCAAGAAGCAAGGACACAGGAGCAGAGGTCTACACAGGACAAGGGCATCTTGGTGCAGCAGAGCCTCTCCCTCCCTCTCACTGATGGCTTAGCAATAAACCAGTGAGCTCTTCCACTACAAACCCTTATCCAGTTCTCAGCCTGCAGTTTCCTACTGCCCAGACAACACAGCAACCTCTGCCCCACTCATGCTACACTCAGACTGTCACCTCTCAATGGAGGCAGGGAGAGATGTCCTGGAGTCATGACAATCATGGCAGCAGAATAGACAGAGGTTCTCACCACAGATTTAAAATTGTCTATTTGGGTGATCAGACTTCATGATTATTGGAAAATAATGTGACAGGAATTTCAATGCAGTATACTGAGTTCTCAAAAACCTGTCAGGAATTTTCTTCCAAAAAAACTTTAGGATTCATTACAAAAAAAACCATGTACGCTTGACACAGAAGACATCCTGTCTTAGAGGGCTTAAGTGAGATATAACAAGTGACAGGCACAGGGAAGCACTGCAAGAGAAGAAACATGAAATATCAGCAATGTATCTTGAAAGATGTGACAGTTACTAAAATAAGTCATTTAACACCCAAGACTGGACTGAGCTCTAAGAAGTCAATTAACATAAAAAATGTACCCGATTTTTTTTCTCCAGGAATTCCTGCTCTGTCAGCCACATCATGACATGAGGTTTGTTTCTAACTTTTTAGATTGTTCTCAGTTCCCTTACAGGGTGAATCTTTTCAATGAAACCTTCTTAATAATCCATCCTTCTCACCCACCTCCACAATGTAAGAGTAAATATATATATGAAATAACTTATGTCAGCAGATACTGACCCACAAGTCATTTTCCTGTCCTGTTCATTTTCAATAATTAAAAATTTTAATAGTGAAAGTGATGTATCACATACCTTGTACAATATTACCACTGCCACAATCATAGAATGGTTTGGGCTGGAAGGGACCTTCAAGATCATCTAGTCCCAACCCCCGTGCCATGGGCAGGGACACCTTCCACTAGACCAGGTTGCTCCAAGCCCCATCCAACCTGCCCTTCAACACTGCCAGGGATGGGGCAGCCACAGCTTCTCTGGCCAACCTGGGCCAGGCTCTCACCACCCTCACAGGAAAGAAATTCTTCCTAATGTCTAATCTAAATCTTCTCTCTTCCAGCTTTGATCCACTACCCCTTGTCCTCAGACTACAAGCTCTCATAAAATGTCCCTCCCCAGCTTTCCTGTAGCCCCTTCAGATACTGGAAGGCTGCTATGAGGTCTCCTCAGAACCTTCTCTTCTCCAGGCTGAACAGCCCCAACTAAGAATACCCTTATATTGAATACAACAGTTGAGACACTTGCTGTTCCAGCTGCCTCTGCTAGTAATTCCTACTCTACATACACTCCAAGGCTTTTCTTGCTGAATACAATGGATAAAAGCATCAGAAATCTGTAATTTAACATTTAAAAATTAATCATATTGTAAGCAAGGCTGGGAAGGATTTTATGTTTCTGCTTTCAACAGGATTAGGCACACAGTGTTCATGCAAGACAATTTAAATCACCCAGTTTCTGATTTTTATGGTTCATAAGTTGCTATAAAGCTATTTTAACTGACAGCATGGGGAAAATTTACTGCTAACCCTTTGATTTTATTTTTTTTTTTCACAAAATAACTTCTAAATTCTTTCACCACATATATTTCAACCAACACCTTCTACTACTATAGAGGACAGTGCAGTAATCATGTATTTCTACACATCATAACTAGGTAAAAGGGTTTATCAACTAAAACATCTCTTCAGTTTTATATTTAGAAGTCATTACTAACTGCCACTGCACAGGCCAGCACTCCCAAGTGGGACTCTCCATACTGTCAAGGCTACATGAACAGCCAATTCTGATGTTCAGTTCATCTACCACCATCATCTTGAAAGAGGTTTCTCCAGCTCTGATTGCACACTACCAGCAGCACTGAAAAGTCAGTTTTACCCAATTACAGCTCTGGCTTGCAGCCACCTTGGACAGGACTAAGACGACTCCCAAAGCTGCTCATCACTCTGACTCAAAGCCCCCTGCTGCAGTCGCTGTCACACACCTTTGCACTGGTGGGAATACAACCTCAGAGTAGCTGTAGGTGTTGAATTCCATTGTCACATGTGCACGTGCCAGCTGTTTGTGGGGCAGGGGTCCTTGCTTTTACATAAATGGAGTTCAAAGCACAGGGACAGGCCTTGCTACCCACAAAAGGTGAGTGAAGACTTCTAAGGAGTATCTGAAGGGGATGAGTTCACATGAATAGGTAATGGGGTAACAAACTTATTTTCTGATCATGTGCATTCCACACAGTGCAGTGACTGTACACTCACAAGAAACACCTTCCCCCTCCTTTTTTATTTCCTTTTGCTTCTTTACAAATAATTGTTTGCAAAATATAAATCTCTCTTCACTGACATTTAACCTAAAGTGAAATTTTACGTTCCATTCACACTCACACATTGTGAACTTGAAATTATCTTATCATGCCCTATGATAGAGCCTGTCCTTTCACAGCAAACCAATCTGAACAATCAATCAGGAGAAGGAGGGCAAGGCAAATAAACATAAAGGTATTTGCTGGAGGATACAGCTTCATGGGGATGATGCTTCATCAGCCTTCTGACATTCAACCCCTTCTCTACTGCTTAGACTATTCCCAAAGCCAGCTGACGTGCTCACAGCTCCAAATGCCAAAGGAAATTCTCTCTCTGCTTTGTGAAATGAAAAACCAACAGTATTTTCCCTCCCAGGAGGAACTAAACTAATGGTAACTTGGCTTCTCACGGATTTCGGATCTATTCCTCTTATACACACAAGAAGGCAATCTTCTCTCATGTCCCCATACTATTTGAACAAAACAGGTGGATTTTATGGCTGGCCCAGTTATGCACACAGTGACTGCCCACCACTGCACTGATCAGTAGAACAACATCCTACACGGGAGGTTTGCCCACCTGTCCTGCAGCAGGATGGACTTCCCAGTTCTCCCAGCATCCTGAATGGTGATGGAGTAGGTAATGCTGTAAAAACTGTAGTTCCAAGTGACCATCCTGAACTAATATCATCACACACCAAAACTTGCAGCCACCACTTAAAGCTGTCATGAGATTAAAACTTAAAACTTTGCATTTTACTGAAGAGGGGAGCAACTGCTTGTTTGTCCCATCCCTCTGGTGTTCTCAACTTTCTGCACCCAGTTCCTTCCCTTCAACTGCTGAATTTCAAATGTGTGTGACAGCCAAGCATCACAAATCAAGCCAAGACCAGCAGCACAACCATGAGCCCCAGGCCCTTCCACAACCTTGTCTGGCCTATTTGCATGCATTGCCCCAGAGCACCTCCCCCTTCCACACTGACTCAAGCTCTCCCAGTTTCCCCAAGCTCATTAATTCACAGGCTTTTCTGGAGTCGTGTAACTCCCCAGGATTCCCCTGGCTCTACAGCTGGACTTGGTCTCCATCTTCAGGGTCTTTTCCACCCTAAATGATTCTACAGCTCCATATGCATCCGGTATGGCTGCAGAAGCTCTTGCTTCAGGTTTCCACATACCATCAGGGGGTTGGATCCAGTTGGTGGCCAGTCACCAGAGGTGTCCCCCAGGAATCAGTTTTGGGTCCAGTCCTGCTCAAGATCTTTCTTAATGATCTGGATGAGGGAATTGAGTCCTTCCTAAGTAAGTTTGCAGATGACACTAAACTGGGTGGAAGTGTTGATTTGGTTGAGGGTAGGAAGGCTCTGCAGAGAGACCTGGACAGGCTGGATCGATGGGCCCAGGCCAATTGGATGAGGTTTAACAAGGCCAAGTGCCAGGTCCTCCACTTGGGTCACAACAACCCCATGCAAAGCTACAGGCTTGGGGAGGAGTGGTTGGAAAGCTCCAGGGTGGAGAAGGACCTGGGGGTGCTGGTTGACAGCCAACTTAACATGAGCCAGCAGAGTGCCCAGGTGGCCAAGAAGGCCAATGGCATCCTGGCCTGCATCAGGAATAGTGTGGCAGGTAGGACCAGGGAGGTGATTGTGCCTCTGTACTCAGCACTGGTGAGGCCTCACCTTGAGTACTGTGTTCAGTTCTGGGCCCCTCATGTCAAGTTGCTGGAGTGTGTCCAGAGAAGAGCTACCAGGCTGGTGAAGGGCCAGGAGGACAAGTCCTACCAGGAGAGGCTGAGGGACCTGGGGTTGTTTAGTTTGAAGAAGAGGAGGCTGAGGGGTGACCTCATTGCTCTCTACAACTACCTGAAAGGAGGTTGTAGGGAGGTGGGAGTTGGTCTCTTCTCTCCAGTGAATAATGACAGGACGAGAGGGAATGGCCTGAAGTTGCACCAGGGGAGGTTTAGGCTGGATATGAGAGAGACTTTCTTGACTGAAAGAGTGGTTGGACAGTGGAACAGGCTGCCCAGGGAGGTGGTGGAGTCACCATCCCTGGAAGTGTTTAAAAGAAACATAGATGTGGTGCTTAGGGACAGGATTTGAGCATTAACGGGTAGATAAAGGTTATGCTGAGTAGTTCTAGGTTATGGTTGGACTTGATGATCTTCAAGGTCTTTTCCAACCAAGTTGATTCTGCAATTCTGTGATTATCTCCTCCAAGTTTAACCCTATCATCAAACCATCTTTCGTTTCTCACCAGTAATGCTCTCAAGGTTTTCCAGACAGGGTTCCACACAGGCAGACACAGCAAGAGGTACCATTCCATTCCTGGTTGAGGAGACCAGCTCTTTTTCAAGAGAAGGGAGTGGTGAAGAAACACAATAAGAAGGACAGTGGAAAGATCAATATAGAAATGTTAAAGCACTTACAAGGTGGAAAGGGAAAGACATTGCATTCAGAGAGACAAACCTGCAATTAAACTAGGAGGAGACAATAACGATGGAAAAATATATGGACAAAAAAAGGAAAATGTATGGTAAGAGAGACCTTTGTATACATTCTGCAGCAGAGCCACAGCCAGCAAGGAGCTTTCCCCCATCTGTCTTGAACACATCCTTCTGAGGAAACATCTACAAGTGCAACAAAAGTCTTTATGTCCAAATAAATTAAGCTGCAACTTATTCACACTTTGCAGGATGCATCAGTAGTTATTTTCACTTTCCAAATCAGTTCAGCAGAATGAAGATAATTCATTTTAAATATATATATATAAATGCATATATATATAACCATATCAGGAAGCATTGCTATACTACCATTATCACCAATCCATTTGCAACTTCTCAGAAAACAATTCTCCTAGACAAATTTAACTCTTTAATTCATTCAGATCAAACCGGTTAATACCTTCAGAAGTTACTCTGAGAAAGAGGAAAGATAAAAACAAATTATCTAAGAGGTTATAATGATACTGTGAAAAACCAAGCACTGAAAGTGTGTCATTACAGGTAAAGGTTAATGAAAGGAAAGCAAAGTGTTTCACCCAAGAATAACACTCACCAATACATCTCCTCATCCCATTAACCAGATTTCTCAGTGGTCACCATAGCAAGATAAATCAAGATGCCAAGATTTTACTTTGTATCTTTAAAGCAACTACCAACTTCATGCTTAATTTTAAAAGGGAGTACAAAATTTTCCAGTAGAAGCTGACTATTGAGCAAAAATAAATTTAATCATCTCAGTATCAAGTAATGACTTTATGTATCGATGACATGGGCACTGAAACTGTGCCCCAAGGCTCCCAGCAATCACTTCACCCAGAATTCAGTACAGAGAAGCCTGCAGGGATACATAAGTGGATCTTTAACAGCTGTTGTGGTGTGCTCAAATCCCACCTCCTTGTCCTGCTTGGAGCCAGGGTGAAACAAACTTTCTCTTCGCTGTTTTTTTTTTCTTTCAGTGAACTTTTTTTAGCAGCACCAGTGGACTGATAACAACCAAAGTCACTTCTGAGTGTCTGCAGCCTCCCCCCCTACGGGGGAGCAGATTAGACCAAAGGCAGGATCAGCAAATCAGAATATTCCCTTCTCATCATATTTTCTCTATTTGGCTTTCAGTATAGGTTAAGACATCACGGAAGTCAAGCCTTTTGTTTCCTTTTTCTGTCTCTTTTCTGCTTCCTGTCACTTCTATCCCCCTCTCTCTGGCTCTCTCTCTTTTTCCCCATTTTTTCTTCCCAGCGACATCCTGTCCGTGTGCCCGGACACTCCCCCCTTCAGCTGGGAGTCCCCAGGGAGAAGAGTTGCTGTGAGAGTCACTGGGGGAGGAGGGAGGGGATTGGGTGTTACACATCCCTTTATAAATATACATATTCCCTTCTCACTAACAATTAAAATCAATCTGTTTCACTTTTCAAACCCGAAAGCCTCTCTCTCATTTTTTCTCCCTCTTTCCCCGCCTTGGGGGAGGGGAGGCATCAAGAGCATTATTGTTATTGGTTTGACTGCCAACCTGGAGCCAAACCCTGACACTTCTGTTCATTCATTCTCATTATAATAGACTGATACACAGATGTTTTCTATCAGTGCAGAGAAAACAGTAACTCCAGATTTTTTTTATTCCGCTGAGATGTAAACTACAGCACATTCATTCTCATTGCTGCTGATCTGAGAAGGATACAAGGAAAAGAATTTAAATCCAAGTCAAAAGTATAAGAACCTTTCAACAGCACTTGTAATGAGGTCCTGTAAATGAGAATCACTGACTTACAAAGGGAAGTGCACAAGAATCTGTCTCATGTCTTGAGGGTAACCCTTCCAGTTCCTTACATCCCACACAGCACAAGTTTATTTGAGAGACCAATCTGAAAGTCAAGTTCTGTCCAAGTGACAGAACACCAATTTCACATCATATTAATGGTAGGACACAAGAAGGCAGATTAGAAATCTCCAATGTCCACATTTCACATATATGCACCACAAAAGGATCCAGGGTACTTGCACTCCTTGCCCAGAAGCAAGGATATGTTTCTGCTGAGGAAAGTGGAGGTGACTTACCCAGGACTGTAACGTGCCTGCTTTCAACTCCTGCAAAACCAGCTTTAGATTTTCGTTGCCAGCAAACAGCTGCAGAATTGTCAACTCTGACACATGGTAACTGGAGTATTTTCAGCCCAATGTTTAACACTGTCTTACTGCTTGCAATAATAACTTAACACTGATTGTCAACAACACAAAACTATCATGTTTATGACTACTTTCATTATTCAGAAATTAAAGGACAAATGCTGAAATGTTTCAAATCCTCACATCACCTAGCACCCACATTTTTAATAACAGGTATTGAGATGTGCTAACAAAAGCTTCTTTTTCAAAGACTGATCTCTAAACTGAAGTTTTACCATCCCCATCACTGACAGCTTTTAGTGTTGTGAGTTGTTAGCAATAAGAAAAACAAGGCACTACAGAAGGGTGTGAGCAGCAGTATTGCCAAAACCAAACAGATTCAATCCCATTCTAGGAATAAACTGCCTTGAGTAGTCACCAAGAAGCACAGCAACCCAGTATGAACAGCAAATGCAAGAGCTAGCAGCATCTCAAATACTAGCAAATAAATTCAGGATTTTAATAAAAGGTGCAGGGAAAAAGAAGGAGGCTGTTCTAGTGGGCAACTGGTCAGACACAAAAACCCTGAGGCGAACAAGTAATGGGACTGCCAGCAAAGATGCTTCCACTTAATTCAGAAATAGAGGAGGTTCAGTTTGAGTAAAACTTCCCTCTCTTCTGCAAATGGCAGAGCAGATTAAAAGGAGCCAGAGTGTTCAACAGAGAGACTGGCACCGAACCTGGAGATTGGTCCTCAGTCAAAATGTTGTCAGCTAAGCCATGTAATGTGAGATGCAGTGCTGCTTCTCCAAGAACTCCAGCTTCCCTCAGTGTCTGATAAGCACTTAAGTCACTCTTCTGTATAATCACTGCCTTCATTAATTCTATCTACCAATTTCTGCAGATACTTTTTCTACTTCAACTTCAGAATACTCAGTGCCATCTCCCCCTGTTGAGACATGTCACTTAGTCACATCAGGGATAATTGAGTCCTTGCTCTTACTATAAACTGCCTCCTTCTCACCAAAAAAAGAAAGTGGAAAAGAGGAGAAAAAGAAAAAAACCACACAAGCCAAGCATCTTGGATGAACCACCCATCTCAACTCTTGCTGTATAAAGCTCCAGAGATGGAGAAATAAAAGCTTTTCACAGGAATGGGATGAACCACCACCTCTCCCCCCTATCCTCAAAGACTGGCTTAGATTACATGCGTATTTTTCAGATAATTAACATTATGTGAAATCAAACAGTTAATGAAGCTAGAAATGAGAATCAGATAAACTGGATTCATGAAGCATTGTCACAGGTGCACAACAAACCTTGCAAGCAAAGAAAAAGTGTCCTTCCTCTTTTTAAAATTTAGGTTTCAAAAAACAGTGAGTAATATCTGAAAGCTTCAGTTTTCATGCTGGTGTTCCCCAAAACTTGAGTAACACATCTCAACCTGAGACTGATTACAAAACAAGAAGTTCAGAGATGCAAACCAGTCTGGAGGGAAAAAAAAACTGTAGCAGTAGCTGAAACTGCACAGTGTTCCCCTGAGGCAGAAGGCATGAAGTCTCTAAGTGGTTACCTCCTGTTTAACTAAAAAAAACGACTAGTACAAAGCTTTCAAAAAGCAGCACTACACAATATACTTAACCTGCCTGATCTGACAAGTCATTAAGAGTTTTAGTAACACTTTGCTGCAGCCTGAAAATGAAAGAAAAAACAAAGCTCTCTCTTCATCTTAATGGGATAAAGCATACCTTTAAAGTACAATTTAACATCACACTAAAGAGTCTCTACCAGGTAAATAAATTGTAATGGGAAAAAAAAATGCATTTGCTATTAAAGCCACAAGGTTTGGTGACTTGGAGGTCTCCTTGTCCTGCACAACAATCTCTTCCCAGCTCATTGGAGACTTCCTTTAGACATATTTTGATCCATTCCCCCCTTGCAGCAGTCCCTCACTTCTGTTTGTTTTATTGACAGTTGTAGTCAGTGGAGAGATAATTTGGATAAGAATGTATTTGACTATAAAAGCAGAGGATGCTGTGTAGCAGAAAGTCAATGTCCTTGCATAGTGCTATCAAGCTTCATATTGGGGAAAGCAAATAATTCTGTTTTAGTAATGGGCATTATTTCATTAAAATAATCAATATTTTTTAATATTGTTCTTTGAGATAGCAAAATGACTCTGACAGTTCCAATTTACTTCTAACAACCTTTCAAATTACACACGCTTTTATCTTAGCCAGATATCTGGTCTTTTTGACCCATAATCCCAGGAAGGTCTCTGAAGGACAAAAGAGAAATAGCTGGGTTTTATTCTGGTGCCCAGACACAGCACAGACTAGAGAAGTCACAGGCTCAAATTTCAGAGGAAATATTAAATACTTTAATGCCTACTATTAGCAATGTTCAAGCACTTTTACCTCTGAAGATGAACCAAGAATTTAAGCACATGTGAGGTCTGTTTTCTGCAAGAACATACATAGGAGATTTCTAACAAGGGCCACAACAAATGCATCCCCAACAGGCATCATCCTCTGTCAAATTCTGATTGCAAATGGATAATGTAACTGATATTAAGAAAAAAAATGTAGAAAAAACAAAAACACAAAACAAAAAGCATGTTGCCAGATGGATTTTTATTGAATTGTAACATGAAAAAGAAAACAAAACCAAAATTAAAAAAAAAACACCACAAAAAAAAGCCCCATACTCTCTTTCCTGAAATCTGCCTCAAACATTTGATAAATTCTGGCTGCATTTCCAAACAAGTTCAGCCTCTGGCTGAGCTCCAACTGCCTATGCTCAAAGGTCTAAAACTTTGCCAGGATTTAGCTACAACAATTCAGTGCTCTGAACTAGCTGAAGGCAGTGGCATCAATTCCATGCATAAATACATAACCATTTAGTCCTTGAAACTCATCATTGCATCCTGTTTTGCAGAGAGTTCCATGATCTATGCACACTCTTTATTCCCAGGTTAAATGTTTTCTCCATGTTTTTAGGGACACTTCCCCTGGCTTTTTTCATCAAGCTCACTGTAGCATTAGAAATTAACACAAGAATCACATGCCAGCCACCAACAATTGTTGTCCAACATCATTTTCTGCTAACTACTGGAACACTATGTTTTGGCATGCAACAATCTTGTGCCTGCACATCAAAAAGCAGGTGGTTCTAACAAGTTGCAAGCCCTTTCTAAGCAAATACTTTGGCTGTGCTTGTTTTACTGAGGCAAAAATTGCTTTCTACGTGTACTGCACAACTACCCTGAAAGATTCTTTGAGCAAATGGCTGCACTCAGTGAACCCTAATAGAGCACATGCAGCCTTAAGCAGAAGAGCATGAAATTTAATTTCGACAAACCCACTTGAGACCAAAAAGCACAGGATGTGGCACACAGGAATTGCCTGTTTCTAAGAACATACAGAAACAAAAATGACACTTCTAAATCAACGCCCACTGATAGATGAATTCTGCCTATCTGCAAAAAGCCACACAGAGAAAACCATTTGTAAAAGAAAAAACTACAGAAGAATCTGACTGTTATCACAATGAATCCATCTCAGCCTGAGCCCTAGTTACTTATACATACAAGACAAGCAGGACAAGACACATCAAGTGTTATTTCTTTAAAATTTCATTTGGAGTACCAAAAGTCCTCCATCAGTTGCAAAATGAGAACCCTTAAATAAATCAGTCAAATGTCTACCTAGAATTTGACAATTTCCATGGGATAGATTGGCTCTCTCATCCTGACCATCACGTCGGGGGAAAAAAAATAAACAACCCACACACCACAACTCAGTCCCACAGCTCAGGAAAAACTGCCATCAGTTCTGCAAATATCACTTGCAGAACCCTTGAAAGCCTCAGAATTGGTTTCTTTAGTTCCCTTCCTAACACTGAATAGTAACAAATAAAGCAATAGCTGGAGCAGAAGGAGAGAGGGGAGGGATGGGAATCAATCACTGCAATTCTGGTCTTAAATGCCTCCCACACATGGGCCACTTTTTTCATACCAAGTTGAACATGATCATTTCACTACAATGAAAGAAACAGAGGGAGAGACACAGAGACCTCTTCTACATTTGGTCCATCCTTCCAATGGCACAATCCAACTGAAACCAAGCCACGTCAAACTCCAGGTTATCACTCACACAAACCTCATTTCTTGGAGCATATTCAAGTGTTTTTACTTCATGCAATACACTGAGACCTAAATAAGTTACTTCAGGGGCTGGTTGGGTTTGCTTTTTTTAATTGTTATTAAGTTTACCTGTAAAAGTGGTTTTTTTTCATGAAAAAAAGTTCATCCTTCCTTGAACAGCATAAAATACTTCAGTAATAGGAGGAAAAAAAAATAAATCTAGTCTACAAAAGCTAGAGGTTTGTTTTGTCTCACAACACTCTCCTTCTGAAGACACATCCTGGCTGCTCCAGCCATGTCTGTGCTCTCCAGCTCCATTGATTGGGTGATAAGGATTAACAAGGATTAATCCCTTCCACTAGCACTGCAACCATCAGGGCTGAAGTTGCTCAAGAAAACTTGGTTTCCTGAATCAGCTCAAGCTCAACAATCAGCAAAACTGTTCCAAAAGGTGGTCATCACCACAAGGCCAAGTGACACTTGCTCCTGTGTGTGCCCCAGCTTCCCTTCCCTGAACACACAACATCCAGCTAAGGAAGCTAAGCTGGTGCAAAACTCTTCTCATGTCTCGGGTGACTCTGGATGGTTTAGATCACTGGACACCAGTTTCTTACAGGGACAGACACAATCAGATGTGAGACCATTAGATGAGGTTGGTTGTAACATCAGACTAAAGCCTTAAATTCATGACATTTGCATGAGAAGCTCCAACACCTTTTGCCATTTGTTCTTGTTCTACCTTTGGACACTTGTTTAAAACACCTGCTGCTCCTCAGGATGGGTCAGCTCTCAAAATGCCATTCAAGTGGGCAGCCTGAAGGCACAGTACTCATGACATCTCAAAAACAGTATTTCAGTGAAGAATCAAAACACTACTTTTTAACTGGACAAATTTTGAGAATATGGTACAAGAGGAGCACCCCAAGCACATCCGGGCTTTTTCATTCATACCTTAAAAAAACCTCTGTTCACAAGCAAGAGGAGTATTTTTAAGATTCTAGATGCTCCTCTTACACAATTATGTACCTTCTCCCTGTTCAACAATCCAAGACTTTTCTACAATTAAATTAGGGCTTTTTCCCTACTCTAATATTCTCAACATGTGTTCCCAACCCCCTATTAATTAGGCACCACCCTTCTGATGAAGTTAATACTGTGCTTTGAGGACATGGAACAAACTAAGCCATTCCACAGCCTTGAACTCCAAATAACTACCAACTAAGAGAAAAAACAGACATACAAGTTGCATCATTTGCTAGTTTATCCCTCTAATTTCTGTGCCATTTTCCAAGGACTTACCAAACCACCAAAGAACACCTTGCATGTTTAATTGCCAACCCTGAGTCAAACCATGACACACAGACAGCATGAACTTGAATTTATGCAGTACTTGCTTCACCTTCCATGCATAATTCCATCTTCCCTATACTCCTGCAGTCCAGTGACATGAATGCCAGGCTGAACTAAAGATTTGCTGTTACTGTGACAGCATTTAAAGTTTGGCATCTTTAGCAGCCTAGTGAGTTACAAGACACATCACCTTTTGATAATAAAATACTTCCAGCAATCGAGAACCTTTAACCCAAAGAATATCAATAGACATCACTGAAAATCAAGTTACCTCTAAGAAACTCAGTGACAACTGAGTGTGATACAGCAAGCCACAGGAGAGAAGGAGGGAGCTCTGCAGCATCACATGTGCAAGAACAACCAAGACAACTTGCCCAAATTTACATCATGCATCAAAAAATAAATACCCTGAGCAGGCTATGGCCTGGGTGTCAGAAGCTTCTGATGAAGCTGCCCTTCCTCTACAAGCCCATGCACTACACCCTATAGCTGCCTCCTTCATCCAGAACCTTACCCAACAAACCTGTCAAATCTTCTTTAGATTATCTTCTTGCCACAACAGCCACCAAGATTTTCAGACCAAGACATCAGTGTTGCTCACAAATCTCTGCAGCTCTCTAAAAAAACTATTATTTTTTCCCCCCCCAGAGGTCAGAGGGAAATGAAAACTAAACCACAAGTACACTTTTAAAACCAAACCAAATATTATCCTGTAAGATGCAAATCATGGCTTTCCAGGCTACCAGTGGTGCAGAGACCAGCTTCAGTTGGTTGACAGGGAATTCCTACTTGAATTATTTCAGAGATTTTTGGTACCAGTTAAGTTTAAAACCTCCTTCTAAAGGGTAAACAGAAGGGTACCTAGAGGAGGACAAAATAAACATCACCAAATGGAAAGGTTGCTGCTGGAGGAAGAAAGGTTGCAAACCCATTGTCAGTGGCTGAAAGGAGCTGCCTGAGACTTCTGGTGTGTCACAGCAAGATAAACAGCAGGGAAACCCATGCACCAAAATGCCTTGCTAAGGCCCAGGTTTCTTTTCCTTTTCTACACAAGAGAGGAATTATACAAAATAAAAAACACAGAAATGTCATGACACTTTATGTAGGGAAAAAGTGTTGTTGTAAAAAAAAGGTAGATGAAAATAATGAATACATTAAAGGGCACCGAACAGGATTTACTTACTGAGGATTCTTGCTTAATTAGCATACATTAGGCAAACTCTGTAAACTTTCACATACTCATAAAAAATGAAAACACCTAACAACTCCAATATACAAGCAATAAGGCAGCCTCTCCCAAGTCTTATCATGAGGTATTGCAGTTTTATTTATTGTCATGCTGGGTCTAACTATCCATAATTACTGGTACCATCAGTACACGCTGCAGCTCTTCAAATAAACACCTTCCCAAAAGCCAGACAAGGAACAAGGGCAATGACTCAGGTGTAAAAGTTCTCAGCTACCTTCTCTTGGGTTGCACACTGCAAGAGACCAGTTAAGGTGGTCATGATGGTCCCTTCTCACATTGTGAAGACTGAAAATGCTCTGTTGCAGTTAAACTTATTTTCACACCCTACCATCAAATCACAGGACCACGGAATCATTCAAGTTGGAAGAGGCCTCAGGAAGTCATTTTGGTCAAACTCTCTGCTATGCAAGGTCAGCCTTGAGATCAGACCAGATTGCTCAGGGGTTTACCCACTCACATCTTGAAAGCCTCCAAGGATAGAGACTGCACAGCCTCACTGGTAAACCTCTCCCAATGCCTGACTGGTCTCAGTGTGACAGTTTTTCCCTATTGCTACTCTGAGCCTCTTCTGCTTCAGTGTCCACTGTCTCTCACCCTCATAGGATGCATCACCATGATGTTGCCAGCTTCTCATTAATCCCCACCAACATGGGAAAGCTGCTTCTCAGCTTCCTTAAAACCCTCTCTTTGCCAAGCCAAGTTTCCTCAGCCTCTCCTCCCAGGGAAGGCACTCCAGCCCCTGACCTTTGCTGAACTTGCTCCAGCTGATCAATGGCTTCTACTGGGGAGCCTAAAACTAGATGCAGTGCTTGAGATAAGATCTGTAAAGTGCTAAATAGGATTATCACCCTCCTCTTATCTAGCAGACAGGCTCCTGTTCCTACAGCCCAGGATGCTCTTATCTTTCTCTCTGCTCTTTGGGCACAAGAGCTGGCTCACAGGCACCCAGCCAGGGTGCTCAGCACCTTTTCAGCAGAGTTACTCCCCAGAGAGGCAAACCCCAGCCTGCACTGCAGCAAGGGGTTGCTCCTTCCTCAGTGCAGGACTTGGTCTTTGTCCTTTCCAACTCAGCATATTATACAATTCTGTGATTACTCTTTACACTGAACCTCTATCATGAGTTGCCTGTTTAACCAGACCTCCCAATATAACCATTTTCCTGAGCACTGGAATGGACCATTCTTGCATTAGGAAGAGGTTGTTCTCAAGGACCTCACAGCTTTCCTGGGCGAATCCCTCAGAGCTGCCTCCCAGTGGATCCCACCAACAAACTCTCCTCATAAACTCAAGTTTCCCCTCCTGAAGTTGAGCCAAACCCAGGCTGCATCTCCAGCTAGAACCTGATCCTTCAAATACACATTCCTGTACAGCTCACCAATACTTCCCTAGATGTTTCAGATTGAGCCAAGACACCCTGGGCCCCTGAAACTCCAAACATGCCAGGTCTAACCCAAATTCTGAGGAGGCTTCAGCAGTGCTCACTTTGTCACCCACCTAAGACACAGCACTTTATGACACGGCTCCTTTACTGATTTGCTTTCACAAGGACAAAATAACAAATATTAGAGTTGTTAAAAAAAAAGAAAAATCTTCTGTATCCTCCTTATAATATTTCTGCAAAGAGAAAAAACTATCTGCCCAAGATGCAGACACTCTTGATAATCTAAACATTTGTGATTTTTTTTTCACAATATACTATTAGCTCTGCAGATATCCACTAAGCTAAAATGGATTCAACCATTCCCTCTGCCTGTTATGACTGAAGCTTTAGGTATCATACACACAGAGAACAAAAGTTCTTTGTCCGACCAAATTATTTTTCATCAATATTGCTTTAGGAATTACAGACATACTTTAAAGATCTTACACTTGTTAAATTTAATATTACTCAGAAGTCAGAAAATTATCCCAACAAGTTAGGATGCTTTAAGACACAGTATTTAGATGTCAGATTTCATTTTAAGTGTATGTAATTTCATTTTCCAACCCCAAATTGAAGTCAATAAATTCACCCTTCATTGGCAAGCAACAAGATAGACATTCTTACATGTAATGTAATCCATTATTCCTCCAACAAAAGCTATCAGAGACTTGACTTAAAGAAAGGGCTGTTGTTAATAGCTCTAATGTTTCCCCCTCTAGACATCTTTTTCAGTTTTGTAGAAAAGTGTTATTTGTCTAGAATACATAAAGATATAAATGCAGACTAACCAACTGTCAAGCTCAAAAGTTGTCCAGCTGGTAATCCATCCAGCCTCCAAACACCATCATCCTTGGAAAAAATCTGTTCAGAAGCAGTGAGTGATCCAGCCCAGCAACCAACCGTGACCTGGGCTGCATCAAGAGAAGCTTGGCCAGCAGGTCAAGGGAGGGGATTCTCCCCTTTACTCAGCTCTGGTGAGACCTGCCCTGAAGTACTGTGTCCAGTTCTGGAGACTCCAACACTGGAAGGACATGAAGCTCCTGGAGAGAGGCCCAAGGAGGCCACGAAGATGATCAGAGGGAAGAAGAACCTATCCTACAAAGACAGGCTCTCAAGAGAGTTGAAGGTATTCAGCCTGGAGAAGAGAAAGCTCTGAGGAGACCTTTGAGCACCTTCCAGTGCCTGAAGGGGCTCCAGGAAAGCTGGAGCTTTGGACAAGGGTTTGCAATGAGAGGACCAGGGGGAATGGATTAAAACTGGAAGAGGGGAGCTTTAGGTTAGACATTAGGGAGAAATTATTTGCTGTGAGGGTGGTGAGACACTGCAACAGGTTGCCCAGAGTAGTTGTGGATACCCCATCCCTGAAAGTGTTCAAAGGCAGGTTGGATGGGGCTGTGAGAACCTGATCTAGTGGAAGATGGAACCAGATGATCTTTAAGGTCCCTTCCAACTGACTCCAAACCACTCTGTGATTCTATGATGGTCCACTCAGTCAGAAAAACAAGTCACTATCACCAGATTCATAAACAGGAGGGGAGCTGCTGCCTGGAGGGAGAGCTCTCCTTAAAGGTGCAAGAGGCTTTACTAAGAAATCCCAGCACTGCTTCATCACAGGAGGAACATTCTCAGATTTGGGATCCAGCCCCCACAGCCACCAACAGAGTGGTTCAACCTTCAGTGATCAGAGCACCAGCTCTGAAGTGAGATCCCTTCCTACAGTGACACCTAATCAGCCAAGCATAGCCTCTGACAAGTCAGATGTGGCTATACAACAAACAAGTAGGTTGACTGTTCTTACAGCCTCAAAGATATTTAGTAGTTTGTAATTCTTCATGGAAAGACATTCAATGAAAGAGGAATGAGTAGCATGGTAACATGTACTTCAGTATAATCCTCAAATACAGATAATTTCAGCAACACCAATTATCCTTTTCTGGGGAAACACAAGCACTTCACCTAAATCACCAGATCTTAAAGCAGAAATACACAAGGTTTCCAAGCTTGCCAAGGGTCAAGCAATTAATTAAGCCTTCCAATAAATAAAAAATTAGAAAGCACTATTTCCAACACAGAGAGGAAAAAAAAATAAAGGCTCAAGATATGTACATACAGTGAATTAGCAAAGAATTACCAGGGTATTAAAGCTTTCACCTCTAGTCACCACATCCCAAAAAAACCCATATGCAAGTGCAAGGGTACTTCCATAACTCAGGTTTAAGGATGAAAAAGCAATGAGCACTGCTGTGAAAGTAGGTAGGATGTGCAAGAATTATTTCATATAAATCCTTTACTTAGAATAATTTATTCTCCACAGTAAAATAAAAGTACATAACAAGGCTACTATTCAAAAAGAAAAAATCTGGACCATCTGGCAGTCCATGCATGAGCCTACAGCCCTGCTCCATTCAAACTTTACTTAGAATTTAGTGCTTGCTGAAGTGATTTTATTGAGCAAATCACATTTCACAAGCCAGGTGACTGGTTCTGTCATATTTAACACTGATAGTTTCTCTCCCTTCACTATGTCCCAATCCTCCCATTCATCAAGTGGAAAAATAAATCTCTAACCCAGCCTCATCTGGGAGCCCTGATCTCTGTAAAGCATCCCGTGTTGGATCTGCTTGCCACCATGAGATGCTTCCACCTGACCTCTTCACCCCAGCATTCCTAGAGTGCAATTCACCTCATCCTGAAGTAGAATTCTCAAATAAGCCAAACTGTCCCCCAAAAATGTCTTTTTCTTTCCACTGACTACAGAGGGAGCCCAGCGTGGATACAGAAACCTACACCATGGACACCTTCAACTAAGCACCAGGAAACCAACTACCTTTCATCTGAAGCAAAGTAAGATGCTGGGTTCTGGCCATCCCAGTCTTGCTGCAAGGCCCACTGCTGCCACAGGACTCAGTTTTAACCAGACTGTGGAGTTTTGGTGGGTTTTTTTCATAAAGATCAAGGCAAAAGGCCTTTACAGAACACTGATACCATTGATATTTCTGGGGCACTGATAAGATGCCTTATTTGAACCTTGCAGGTTTCACACAGTCAACAAACATAAACCACATGCTCCAACCTCTGCCATTCACTCTCACTCCTTCAGCAGCGACGTCACGTTCCCTGTGCTGAGGTATTAAATATTCCAGAGTCCAGGCTGCCTGGCAAGAAGCCTGTTTGATGCATTTCAACAGGCCTCAATAATCACAGACTGGGTTGGGTTGGAAGGGACCTTCAAGATCATCTAGTTCCAACCCCCCTGCATGGGCAGGGACACCTCCCACCAGACCAGGTTGCTCCAAGCCCCATCCAACCTGCCCTTCAACACTGCCAGGGATGGGGCAGCCACAGCTTCTCTGGGCAACCTGTCCCACCACCCTCACAGCCAAGAATTTCCTCCTAATGTCTAAATACACAAATAATGAGTATATAAATAATGAAATATACAATGTTAAGAGAGCCATCACTTTGAGCCATCAATCTGTATAAACTGTATGCAATTTTTTCCCACTACTCCACAACTGGAAAACAACATGTTAGTCTTTCAATGTTTACTTCAGTGTATTTCAACAGAAGCTCACTACACTAAAATTCAGTGTTGATTATGGATGTAAGACGTTTCACTTCAGAGCTCAACAGCTATTTGATTTTTGCAATTTATTTTTTAAAGTCTTTAACAATGGATAATACCTCAGAAAACCAAGTCTAATCAACAGTTGTGTTTTACATTTTAACATCAGTCAGAAGAAAAGAGTAATAAAACTCCTTTAAAAGCCTACAGACTACTTCCTTCTTCAAAAGAAGATGAGCAAAAATGCTAATGACAAAAAAAATAACCTCTACAAAATGGCAATGAGCTCATTACCATGCTCTGAAAGGCACATTTGATTTTCTCCCTCACGAAAAAACAGAGAATGCAGGCATACCTGCACCGGATGCTGGTCGGTGCTGCTGCCTCCCACTGGGTGAAGAAGGTTCCTTCATCCGATCAATGACACTGTCCGAGAGCTGGAAAACAGAACCCACAGCTGAGTCAGACTACTCCTCCTCCTTTGTCCCCGTTATCTCTCTCCTTCCCAACCCCCAAAATGCACTAGAACTTGAAAGAAAGAGCACAGAGCCCCAAAATAAGCTATGGCAGCCAGGAAAATGTCATCAGCAAGGCACAATAAACTCTGCATTTCTCCTTTTTCATGGGGTGAGCACTCAGAGGTGAGTGCAACCAGGCTGACCAAGATCATTTTGGCTTTCACAGAACACAAGCAACTGCTATGAGAAAATAGAGGAGGAAGGAAAAGTGTAAAGGAAACAACACCCTAGGAAACGTTGCTTGTAATTCATCAGCCTTTTTACCTTAGTTGCTTGGAATCACAGATACTACACTTGATCTGGAGGACAATCAAGCACCAGACCATGCAGGTGCAGAGCTCTGAACCCAGAAGGAACTCGATCCTGACAAAGCCCTCAAAATACTTGGCAACACAAGTGGCCACAGCAAGTGTAGCCAGCCACTAAGTTCATTCTAATGGTGACACATGCACACACACCAATCCTGTCACAACAGCATCAAACTGAGAGGAAGAGCAAAGCCCAGTTGCAGATCTACTGCAGCCCATGGGAAAAAGAAGTGAAGTTAAAGAAATAATCACAGAATCATCAAATTGTTTGGGTTGGAAGGGACCTTAAAGATCATCTAGTTCCAACCCCCCTGCATGGGCAAGGACACCTCCCACCAGCCCAGGCTGCTCCAAGCCCCATCCAACCTGCCCTTCAACACTGCCAGGGATGGGGCAGCCACAGCTTCTCTGGGCAACCTGGGCCAGGGTCTCACCACCCTCACACTAAAGAATTTCTCCCTCAAATCTCACCTCCATCTCCTCTCTTCCAGATGGAAACTTTTCCCCTTGTCCAAAGTCCCTGCCCAGCTTTCCTGGAGCCCCTTCAGGCACTGGAAGGTGCTCCAAGGTCTCCCCAGAGCCTCCTCTTCTCCAGGCTCAACACCCCCAACTCTCCCAGCCTGTCTCCAGAGCAGAGCTGCTCCAGCCCTCCCATCATCTCCATGGTCTCCTCTGGACTTTCTCCAGGAGCTCCCTGATCTTGATAGCATGAAGGCTTTTGTTTTCCAACTTAGAACTTTGCCTTGGTTTCCCTGAGCAGCAACTCTTCTCAAAATACTGTTTTGACTGCCCATGAGAATTAATTGTAATTAGCCAGTTCTTCACAAAGCCTACAGCAGGACATCTCTCACTGGTAGAAATCTGTATTACAAAGGTTTTGCTGAAATTTGTAATCTAAAACACAATTAAATCATGAAATTGTTTCAGCATAAGATTCCTTAACCCAGTCCCATCACTCTCAACTTACTTAGTTTTACATTAGTAAACAGATCCACTTGGGGATGTCCTATTGACTAACATGATTTAGTTAGTGAAGACAGACCTACCTACTACATGCAACATTATTCAGTTTTTATTCCAAATATTTCCAAATATGCAGGATACTTAAATTCCAACAGCCCTTCTCAGTATTTAAGCATGTTTCAGAACAGATGAACTCTGCTGCCAACACTCAGATTGCTGTCACCAATTTAAGAGCATGAAATGACCAGAACTGAAAAATATGAGTATACTGAAATAGGCAGCAGTTGCTACCATGGTTCATTCTGCAACACCCCAGCTTATGAGCAGCAATACAAAAGAAAGGACAACATGATCATTTCTGGCATGAAGTTGTTCAGCCTGGAGAAGAGAAGGCTCCAGGGAGACCTGAGAGCACCTCCCAGTGCCTGAAGGGGCTCCAGGAAAGCTGGGGAGGGACTTGGGACAAGAGCAGGGAGTGAGAGGACACAAGGGATAATGGATTAAAACTGGAAGAGGGGAGATTTAGGTTAGACATAATGAGGAAATTCTTCACTATGAGGGTGGTGAAACACCAGCACAGGTTGCCCAGAGAAGCTGTGGCTGCCCCATCCCTGGCAGTGTTGAAGGGCAGGTTGGATGGGGCTTGGAGCAACCTGGTCTGGTGGGAGGTGTCCCTGCCCATGGCAGGGGGTTGGAACTAGATGATCTTTAAGGTCCCTTCCAACCCAAACAATTTGATGACACACAGTGCCTTCCACTGAAAAATTTCTGAGCTGCAAGACTTCTCAAAGTGTCTTGTGTCACAAACTGTCTTCTGGCACATTCTAGGCAACAGCATGCCATAAACAGGGAAGAAAGAGGAATGCTTCTGCAGGCACACAGGAAGCTGAAGATACCACTTGTAAGAGAGTGGAATATGGGAAAGGGAGGAGCTCCCAGAGGTAGAGGTCAGGGAAAGACAAAACAAGCTCTGCTACCTGCACATCTCTCCTACAACTTTTCTGCCACCTGTCTTTAGAAACCAGGCTGGGGGGAAAGCTCCCCCACGACAGCTTCACGTTTCTTGTCACAACAGACACCTCCAGACTACACCCCAGCCCCACGCCTCTCCCCGGTCCCCTAAAAAGCCCAACTGAAAAAGCAGAGCAAGGGAGGGAACGGGGTGGAGGTCACAGAGGAAGAGGGGATGGAAACGGGGGAGAGCAACCACGAGGCTTGAGGGGACGGGGCTGCAGGGAAAAGGGCAAGGGCTGCAGGGGACAGGGGCCAACAGCGCAGAGACACAACGACACAAGAGGGACCCGGGCGGGCCGAGCTTGGGGCAGCCCGGAGAGGGCCAGGCCCCATGTGTCCCTGCAGGTTCCGGCGAGAAGCCCAGGCCGGGAGAAGCCTCAGGGGAGCCCCGCTCTCACCCGCACGCCCTTGACCACCGTGATGTTCTCATTCTCATCCGCCTCGAAGGTGACCCTCCGGGTGCTGCTTCCGCCGCCCATCTTCACCCGGCGCCAGCAGGCCGCGGCCAGGGACGGCCCCAAGGAGACTCGTCGGCCCCGCTGCCAGCGCGCCCCGCAACAACGCCGCCTTTCATTGGCCCGCCGCTAGCCCCACCCCGCCCCTCCCGCGTAGAACTCTCCTCCCTATTGGCTGCGGGGCCGTAGCCATGGGAACGGCGCACCCCCGCTGAGGAGCGGCGAGGTACCCGGAAAGGGTGCGGAAACTTTTTCGTTTGAAACTTCACCGGGGCGCAGACTACAAGTCCCAGGATGCTCAGCGCCAGGAGGCGGGGGGGCCGGGAGGCGGGCCCTTGCGCGGTGCCCGCTGGGTAGTGTAGTTCTCTCCAGCCCCGGGGTGTGCTGGGGCTGGGGGCAGGGAAGTGTCGCCGCTCACGGCTTGTTGGGGTCTCCCGGGGCACGGGCCTGAGGGGACTTCCGGCATCCCCCTCAGCTCTGCTTGTCCCGGTGGGGCTCAGTGTGCACCTGTTTCCCTCAGCCAATGTGTGGGGTGAGTGCCCCAGGCTTCTGCTGGGGCTCTGGGCCTGAGCTGATGCCTCAGCCCATTTCGCCAAATCATAACGGCATAAAATTGCCATTAACATAGCCCCTCTGGGCGTGTAATTTTCTTTCCAAGAGATGAATAGTGTTAATAACGCATCATACGTTTTCATTTTAGCCTACAATATAAACTGCATCTGGATGTGGCTGTCCTGCAAGTAAGATTTCCCCCCCCGTAGATCCAATGGCCCACCTGGACTGCCAGAATCACAAAGGTGTCAACTGGGGAGATGCCTGAAGGGAGAATATTTTATAATCATCATAGAATCACAGACTGGTTTGGGTTGGAAGGGACCTTAAAGATCATCTAGTTCCAAGCCCCCTGCCATGGGCAGAGACACCTCCCTTGAGACCAGGTTGCTCCAAGCCCCATCCAACCTCCCCTTGAACACCTCCAGGGATGAGGCAGCCACAGCTTCTCATTCTGGATGCCATTGGAGTCAGACACATCTTGGAGTTTGTCTTACCTAATTATGAGTCAAGAAGTACCTTTATGTAGCTGGAATTTATTAATATATCTTGTTTTGTCTCTCCCACCATCTGGCCTCTTCACTTGTATTACCCCATGAAGGCCCAATCTCCTGCTGGAGCTTCCCGACAGTAGCAACAGACAAGCAACAATAATATAATATTTAGGAAACTTCCTCTTTTCTTTCTGCCCCTTTCTGCTCCTTCTCCTGTTTGGTGCAAGGAAGGACAGCCTGTTGGGACCAAAGTGACCCTGAATCCTTCCACCCCCCTCGCAAGGAATTAGTCCCAAAGTGTTTACACATTTACACAAAGCTCCCCCGGGATCACTGCAGCCTCTGGGAACTCACACATTTCATTTCTCTGAATCGATGCAAACATCATGTTGGTTGCATCGACAGAACTGCTCACATGTCCTTGGTATATTTTCAAGCTATTTTTATTTGGATGTAAAGTGTCTGTCAGCCAACATTTCAGCACTATCTGCCTTCCTTGGGGCTTAAGGTATTGCTGAAGCATTGGCTGATAACCACTTTACTACTAAATAAAAATTGCTTGGAAGTGTATCAAGGACACACGAGCTGTTCTCTTGAGGTATGTGACGTGATGTTTATGCCTGTTTTTATAGATGTTAAACCAGTTTCTATGAGGGGGCACTGAGAGGAATTCAGCACTCTGGTAACTGGATGTTTTTTAAGGCAATAAATGGATGGTGCAACTATCTGTCTTGATACAGCGTGAGCACCAACAAACTGAGGGTTAATGATCTATTTTTTTTCTGCACCCAGACTGTTTTTAGGGGGCCAAATTGTGTTTATTTAGGTAGTGCTGTAACTGCTGTGGAAATGCCCATCTCCAAATCAGAAGTAGCTCTTCTAAAATATTTGTCCTCTTTTGGGAGAGTGCTGAGAAACAACGGTTGCCTTCCCGAGAAGAAAGCATTTTATTTGAAAATTAAGGTTTTAACAACAGCTTTATCTTCTACCAGGGGGTGTTATGATTGTGTTGTATGACTTGAAATTACAGAATGCTGTAACATATGCACAGATTTCAGGAGGGAGAAAAAGAACAAATGGGCAAAATTACATCTCAGAATTGCTTTGGGTCATTTTGATGTGTCTGTAAGGTTCAGTCACTGTAGGAAGAGCAGGACTGAGGTACCCCAGAATTTATGGCTCCCTTATCATGGGTGGAAGTGAAATACTGTTTGCTGCTGGCCAGAGCTATCTAGATGTCAGAATCTTTTCTCTGTGGACTGTAAAACATTTTTGAGAGCTCTTTCAAGGACGTTGCTAAATGAAAAAAAAAAAAGTATTAGAAATTCATGTCAGAAAAGGCTACAACAAAAATAATTTGTTAATGACTGGCAAATAAACTCATGTTCACAACTCTCACAAGCGATTTGGAAATAGAAAAAGAAGTTGTTCTATGTACAACTTCAAACAACTTCTATATTCTTATAAGTAAGATGCTTTGCCAGTGGGGTACACAGATTTGGCTGCTGCATGGCATGGAAAAACACAACCTAGTTTAAACTAACCAGTGCAGGCAACAATCAAAACATCAAAACAGAGCTCAGCATAGAATAATTTGTTCCTACTCAGTAGTGTCAATCACTCTACAGTTTTGTGTGGCCAAGCCAGGCACTTTTGACATGTGTGTTACCTCAAATGCCTGTGTCCCACTCCACAAAAACCCCTTCATGCAGGCAATGAAGTGACAAGCCCAAGGGCATTCAGTGCCCAAGCAGCAGGACATTGGTCTCCTCCACCAGTTCTCCTCAGTGGTTGCTAGAGTACATTTCTACCAAGCAAAAAGATAATGCAAGAGCAGAATCACAAATAAAAGTGTAGCAATCAATACAAACCCATTAACTGCTTCTGATTCTTGATTGATCTCAACCCATTTCTGAATTGTGCAGGCAGAAAATCCGTCTCAAACCAGTAAAATTAAGGTTTCTCTGACAGTCAAGCAGTATCTCCTTGGGTTAAAAACATTCACTTCTTGTGCTGTGTGCTTTTCCACGGACCTTGCATGGTTTTCTGGCCAGATTATAAGTGTCTGAGTCTTTGTTAAAAAGCAGGGCTGTTGTCCAGCTTTGGTTTGCCCTGGTCTGGACATATTCCTTTGTGGCAGAAACATTTCTTGTAGCACTTCCTACTCAAATTGTTCACTGTAAAGTGTAGCTGAAGAGCAGTGAAGAGCAGCATTGCCAGGAAGTCACACACAAATAAATCCTTATGAGCCCAGGAACGAGTTACTATTAAATTTCAGGCTCTTGTCTCAAGACTTAAAAAATGCCATGAAACCACCTGATAGGTGAGGTGACATAAAAAGGCTCATTTCACACCTACTGTGAGGTTTGATTCTGGGGAGGATCATTTTGCTCGGTCACTGCCACGGTGAGACTGTTGGACCATATGACTTTCCCTGGTTATCCCTTGATGGTCAGCTGTTCCTCAGAAATGTTCAGCATAGAATCATAGAATCATAGAATGGTTAGAGTTGGAAGGGACCTTCAAGATCATCGAGTTCCAACCCCCCTGCATGGGCAGGGACACCTCCCACCAGACCAAGTGGCTCCAAGCCCCATCCAACCTGGGCTTCAACGCCCTCAGCGTTGGAGCCTCCACAACTTCTCTGGGCAACCTGTTCTAGTGTCTCACTACCCTCACACTAAAGGATTTCCTTCTGAAGCATGTAAGGACATTGATAATTCCTCCTTACCAGCAATGACCATTATAACAAACTAAATCTGGAATTGACTCCTTCCTGTTGGATGCAACAGTCTGCAGTGCCTTCTGCAGAGGGGAGGTTTCATGAGTATAGAATCATAGAGTCATAGGATCATAGAATTATGGAATCCTAGAATGCCAGGTTGGAAGGGACCTCAAGGATCATCTGGTCCAAGCTCTCTAGGTACTGCTCTAGTTGATAGGAAGTGGCTCAGCACCCTGTCAAGCTGAGACTTCAAACTGTCCCATGTGGGGGAATCCACCACTTCCCTTGGGAGACTATTCCAATGTTGGACTGTCCTCATGGGGAACAATGGACCTCTGGTGTCCAATGGGAATCTCCCCAGGAGCAACTTGTGCCCATCACCCCTTGTCTTTCCCATGTGACTCCTTGTCAATAGGGAGTCTCCATCTTCTTGCAGCCACCCTTGAAGTACTGGAACATGGTAATGTGTCCCCAAAGCCTTCTCTTCTCCAGGCTGAACAAACTCAGCTCTCTCAGCCTCTCCTCATATGGCAGGTCCTCCAGTCCTCGGATCATCCTTGTGCCCTTCTCTGGACCCTCTCCAGCCTGTCCCATCCTTTTTGTAGAACAGGGACCAAAACTGAGCACAATACTCCAGGTGTGGTCTGACAAGCACCCAGCAGAGTGGGATGATGACTTCATGATCTCTGCTGGTGATGCCCTTGTTGATGCAGCCCAGCACCCTGTTGGTTTCTTTGCCCCTGCAGCACACTGTGCACTCATGTTGAGCCTGTTATCCACCAAGACCCCCAGGTCCCAGTGTATCTTGGGTACATTCCTGGTGTGCCAAATCCTGCTTCTGGTGGTGCTATTGGCACAAGTTTCAGAACCTGTTATAACTGCAGGGCAAATTAAGCTAAACCATCAAATTCCTCTAAATGAGTTTTTCAAACATATTTGAAGCCCTGATTATAGAAGACCTTTAAGATCAAGTCCAACCCTTAACCCAGCACTGCCAAGGCCACCACTAAACCATGTGTGAGAGACAGACTCTATAATGTCCCTCAGCACCACATCTACATGTCTTTTAAATATCTCCAAGGCAGAAAACCTTCCCTTTCAGTCCCAGTTCAGCTCCTACAGAGGCTGAAGGTTCATGGCTCATCTCAGAATTGATGCTTCAATCCTTGCTTCCCTTTTCACAGTCTGTCTTTATTCTCATTAGCTCAAGCCAAGAGCATGCTTGAATTTTGCCACATAGAATCACAGAATGGTTTGGATGGGAAGGTACCTTAAAGATCACCTAGATCCAACCCCCTGCATGGGCAGGGACACCTCCCACCAGACCAGGCTGCTCCAAGCCCCATCCAACCTGCCCTTCAACACTGCCAGGGATGGGGCAGCCACAGCTTCTCTGGGCAACCTGTTCCAGTGTCTCACCACCCTCACATTCAAGAATTTTTCCCTCAGATCTCACCTAAATCTCCCCTCTTCCAGTTTAAAACCATTCCCCCTTGTTCTATCAGTCCACGCCCTTGTCCAAAGTCCCTCCCCAGCTTGCTCAGTAGCACCTCAGCATCAGCAGTTACCAGTTGATATCGCACGAAAACTCGTATCTGCATGGTTTGGTTTCCTGAGTCATCAAGGTTAACAACCTGATCAATTCATAAGAATGAATTATTCTTCTTTTTCTGAGGGATAACTCATCATATTCATTGCAGGAGTGAGGCTGGATTTCTGGTGGTGTCTGAGTCAGCTCCATGTGATGGGCGCTCTCTGTGGACCACCACCTCCAGAGCAGTTTTAGAATAGCTAGGAAACCTTTTTATTCTTTATTTCTTTATTGCCTGCCATGCACTGTGTATTGGTACTGTGTCCAGCTCTGGAGCCCTCAACACCAGAAGGACATGGAGCTGTTGGAGAGAGTCCAGAGGAGGCCACGGAGATGATGGGAGGGCTGGAGCAGCTCTGCTCTGGAGACAGGCTGGGAGAGTTGGGGGGTGTTGAGCCTGGAGAAGAGAAGGCTCCAGGGAGACCTTGGAGCACCTTCCAGTGCCTGAAGGGGCTCCAGGAAAGCTATGGTTTTAAGTAATGGTTTTAAGCTGGAAGAGGGGAGACTTAGGTTAGACAAATTTCTTCTTAGGAAGAAATTCTTTAGTGTCAGGGTTGGAACTAGAGGACCTTTAAGGTCCCTTTCAACCCAAACCATTCTATGATTGTATGATCACCCTGGATATCCCTGCACTTCCCACAGAGGACAGCCAGGATTCCATGCCTTGCAGCACTAGCCACTGGAAGCTGTCACAAATCTTATTTAGTTAATGCAGTTCAGGACCCTCAGATTTGCCTGTGGAGTTCAAAACATAATGTATTAACATTATGTCACATTAGTAAGTCATTATTTATGTAGAGATACTTTCATCTGACTGTTGTGGTTCCCATCAGCAGCAAGCGAGCTGCAGAATTTGTAGTCAGCCTGTCTGTCATCTCCAAGACCAGATTTGATTCATGGGCTCATTTCCTGGTTTTCCTCTCACCACTCACAGCCCTGTTTTGGTTTTTTTTTTCCCCTTCTCCATGGTCCATTTATTAAATGCAGAGTTAGAAACACAGCTAAAATTTACTCGAGTCTATAATGTCTGGATCCTAAATCTTTGGAACAATTAAATTCTTTACCAAACCTTTCTTATCATGGCTGCCTGTTCAGCTGATGAACTTGGCCTTCCTCGCTGCCTGAAGGAATCAAAAAGAAGCACCTGATTTGATCAATTCCAAGCAATGACTGCAAATAATTCTGGAATTCCCAAGCACCTCAGAAAGCCCTGCAAGCACAAAGGCACAGCAAAAAATATGTTCTTGGCATTCTGTATATGCAGAATATATGAGACACCAAAAGAAAAAGGTAAAGACCCAAACTGAGGAGTGGACACAGTCTCCTGAGGACCACGGAAAGGGTCTTGCATCCCTTCTGGGAAGAGTTGTTCCAGTAGGGATTCTACCTTGCAAACATTTATGCATGTAAAGACTAGTGCTGAATATTGACAAGAATTCAGGCTTGGTTTTCAAAAGTGCCAGATGTGTGCCACGTGCAACCCTTGCCCTGTGCCACCTCAGGAGCTTCAGAGCTGGAGTTTACCTAAGGAGGGTAATTAGCACTGGAACAGGCTGCCCAGGGAGGTGGTTGAGTCTCCATCCCTGGAAGTGTTTAAGAGACGTGTAGATGTGGTGCTTGGGAACATGGTTTAAGCAGTAGAATAGGTAGAGTTAGGTTAGTGGTTGGTAGAGTTAGGTTATGGTTGCACTCAGTGATCTTGGAGGTCTTTGCCAACCAGAATGATTCTGTGATTTTTGTGCAAGAGCAAGAGGAGGAGCCAGCAGAGAGATGAGCTGAGAATATCTCCCTGTCTTCCCTCACTCTCTAGCACATCACAGGGAACCACAGTGGTGCCTAAAAAAAAAAAAAAAAAACCAAATTATCACTTGTAGAACTGATTAGTAGAACATAGATTATGGGGGAACATCTGCAAGCCAGACACAGCTGGGTTATCATAGAGGGAGTTGAACTCACACTCGGACAGTACAGTTGTTGGGCCATGGTTTCCTTTGGGGCTGCTCTGCCTCCATCTTTCCTCTGAGGATGGACAGATTGCTCACGTGGAAGGGTTTCTACACCTAGGTTATGTTCTCAGTGTTATAGGCCATGTAAGTATCTTTTCCCATTGGAGAGCATCAGGAAACATTTCAGTGTCTGGGATGTCTTGTACAAGTGTTTCTTTCAATTTCTTTCAACACAAGGACACAGTACAAAGCCAGTGGTCACTCCTAAGTGGTTCATCCAGTTTATGACAACAACCTGCTACTGCTTTTAGCTAACAGAATTACCCTGCTAGATAAGCACGAGGTGTCTGTGGTACAGCCCAGAAGATGGCTGGTGTTCAGTCTTTGCAGGAGATTGATGTAAAAAAAACATTCCAAAAGTCAGACTGTATAACCAGCTGCAGGCTCCGTGTTCAGAGTGATGTTTTGTTCCACAGAAATCAGGAGTCATGGTCCAAACACAGCCCACATCTCCCTCTAGAGGATAGTCCTCTAGTCTTAAACTAGGCTTTATTTGGTCACCCAAAACCTGAGCGACCTTTAGAGATGACTCTTCATCGATTACAGAGGAACCCAGGGCAGCTGCAGTGCTACAGAGGACATCTCACTTATGTTCCTAAAATTACGTGGACTAACAGCTTCACACTGCTATCGTGGTTGACCAGCCAAATGTCTGTGCTGAAGAAATCAAGCTCAGTTCCTCCTGACAGCTCAGGTATAGAATCATAGAATGTGTGGGGCTGGAAGGGACCTTTAAAGGTCATCTAGTCCAGCCCCCCCTCCAGTGAGCAGGGACCTTTTTAACTAAATCAGGTTGCTCAGAGCCTGATTGAGCCTGACCTTGAATGTCTTCAGGGATGGGGCCTCCACCACCTCTCTGGGCAACCTGTTCCAGTGATCCACCACCCTCATTGTAAAGAACTTCTTCCTAATGTCTAATCTAAATCTGCCCTGCTCCAGTTTAAGGCTCTTGCAGCAATGCCCAGCAGGGCTGCATTCATGATACTTGCTCTGAAGAAAACTATGAGGAAAAACCCAACCAGCTGGCAGTGGTAACAACAGGCTCAGGCCACTGTTACACTGGGCAGTATTAGAGCTCACCTCATGGGCAGAGCTAAGAATTTATTGTTAGTTCAGATGAATTGTAACTACTCTAAAGAGTAGTACAAACTGATTGATATTTTTAAAGTCTCATCAATAGTGCCATCTACTTTTTTATACAAAGAGCCCTTCCTAGACTCTCCCCTTTGTCTCTGATGATGCTCACCCTTCCAGTGTCCCTCTGCATCCCAGGGGGTGACAGGATCAGCCTCCCTCAAGCACAATCAGGGAGAAGGTTTCAAGTTGGCTCCATCTGGAGATCTTCCCTGGCAGGATGTGATGTCCATGGTGGGGTTTCTTCCTTCTCACTCTTGAATGTCCCCCAGGGTATCTTCATCCCTCTCCTCCCCATCACCTGCTCCCTCCTCCCTGGTCCCCAGCACCAGTGGCAGAGCTGCCCAGCTCCAGCCTGGGCACACAAAGGGCTGGTGCTTACTGGGCAGTGCCTGCCTGGGGCAACAGCCCTTGGCCATGTGGGGTGTCCCCAGAGCTGAGCTCAGGCAGGGTGGGCATGAGGCCCTTGGCCATGGGACCCTTGTGATCACAGGGACACCCAGTTCAGGGCACAGCAAGCCCAGAGACATCCTGAGACTCTGCAGTGTCAGGTCAGTGCAGTGCCTGTGGTCTTCTGCTAGAGATGGCAAAAATCATGTTTACTGGGCTCCAAGTATAAATGTGACAAGGTCACAGGATTAACAAGTAGACTAGCAAAGCTACTTGGAAGAAACAAACATGTTTGGACATACAGAGCAGTCTTCAAATCTGGCACAGCACAGGGCAGAACCTCCCCTCACTTGGATTTCTACAAGTCTGTGGAAAACAAGGAATGAAAGTTTAGTTTTATCGGGTTTTAACAACTGAAGATACTTCTGGTAATACGGATCAAACAAGGAAGTTTTTTGCTTCCACTTTGTGTATTTTTTTTTTACCAGAACTTGTCTCTTTTATGCACAGAAAGGCCTAAGGGACAGCAGAAATGGAACGCTTAGCAGAGGTTTACAGCAGAGTTTCAGACAGAGTGTACTGGACTCCACAAAGAGCTCCATGGATTCAGGTGATTATCAAAGACAGGGGTTGCCTGTCAGAGTTGGTCTGTGCCTGGCTCCGTTGCAGTCGCCTCCGTAAACACCCGAGCGGCAGGGACTGCAGCACCTCGCTGGGCTCCAGCTGCTTCAGAACAAAAGCCAAAGGATTTCATATTTAACATCAGTGTCAGCAGAAATGCTTCATGACCTTCAACAGGCCTCTGCCCCCTATGGAGTTATTCATCAGGAAACTTGGCCGGGCTGTAGCATCATCTTGGACACGTTCAAGTGCCTCCTGCAGAGAGCAGCAAGGACTCGGGGACTCCCCGGCCTCGCTCCACTGGTGCCTGAGTCACAAGGGCTGGGAGCTGCATTTTCAGAGGCAGTTGTTTGATCATTACCCTTTCTGCTCTGTCTGAAGAGAGGGAGACATTTGAAGTAATCTCAATTAATATTCACCTCTTCTTCCACCCATCATTAGACACCTCCCTCCTTCCCTCTACATTTGTGGGTTTTTTTGGCTGAAATGTACAATTTCTCTCTGGAAAACTGTTATCTGCTACTTCTGTTTATTATCTGTGCTTCCTCTTCACCTAGGAAGACCAGTCACAGTCTGCACGGTGTTCACAGTGGGAAACTAGGAAACAGCAGGCTGAGGGAGTTGGGGTTGTTCAGCCTGAAGAAGAGAAGACTCTGGAGGCACCTCACAGCGACCTTCCAGTGCCTGAAAGGAGCCAATGAGAAGGCTGGGGAAGAGCTGTTCTCAAGGGCATGGAACAACAGGTAAAAGTTTCAAGCTAGAGAAGGGCAGATTTAGGTTGGACATTAGGAAAAAGTTCTTAATATGAGGGTGGTGGATCACTGGAACAGGTTGCCTAGAGACCTGGTGGGGGCCCCATCCCTGGAGACATTCAAGGTCAGGCTTGATGGGGCTCTGAGAAACCTGATCTAGTGTGAGATGTCCCTGCTTATTGTAGGAGGGTTGGACTAGATGACCTTTAGAGGTCCCTTCCAACCCAAGACATTCTATGATTCTATGATACTTTTCCACTATGCAAACTGGGACCTTGAGGGAGCATGTAGAGAAAAACAGAGGTCACAGAAGTTGGAGCAGCCTTTAACTAACCCTCAGCAAGATAGCAAAGGGGGTCAGGAAAAATTCAGAGTGCTTGGGTGCAAATGCTAACAATCTTCACCCTTCTGTAAGGAAAGTTTCACTGTGCTCCACCTCTTTATGTATTAGTAAGATGGGGAGATCCTTCTACTTCCACATTGCTGTTGTCCTGAATCCCATTCCCAACCCCACCAGCAGACATGGAAGGAGTCATCATGCGTTGGGACATCACCTCCACTGTTACTAGAAGGGACTTTTTTCCTTACTATAATACAGCTTGTCCAGCATGTCCAACATGTTGTCCAACAAAGTATGAAACAGCATTCTCATAAGTAGGAAACTTCAAAATGCTGTAGGATGCAACTTAAAAATGGTGCAGGATGTGTGCAGAACTCTTCAGAGTTGGAAGGTCATTATCAGTAGTTATTCAAAAGAAAAAGTAATACTTTGCAGCCCTGGTTCTTCACTTCACTGAAACCTTCCCTACAGTCACTTCCACAGGGAAATTCATGCCAAGTGAACTAGTCTCCATATTACAGTTGATCTTTGGGAGACAGTAAACCTTTGCTTACATCCAACAGCCTAAGCTTTATTGGAGGAAAAAGGATCAACATCACTTTTCTGGGAATTACCTAAAACAAGAGATATTTTATTCCTCAAGACAGCTTAATTTCACATATCCAAAACCAAAATGGAGTAACAGTCAGATTGTTTCTTTACACAATTTTCTTGAAGGGTTTTACCCAGGGAGATCATGCTTCTTTAATTGCAGTGTGCCTATGTATCTTTCATCTCATTATAGTAGCTTTAAACATGACATAGTCTGTGGGAATCAATGAGGAAAACTTCTCTATTTGCCATCCAGACTATTCCATTGGCACTATTTGCTTTTCCAACAGTAAATTTTCAAAGAGGCTGTCAGCTAAATTGCTGAAGTGCCACTGTGGAGTCCCAGAAAGAATAATAGTCTCAAAACAGCCTCCTGGACAAACTGGACGTTGTGCTGGGGTGGGGACCTCATTCAATAACCACCTGGACCCTGTTCTCACCAGGAGAGCCCCTCGTTCAGTAACCACCCCGATAGGCAGGACACTGTCCTTATCTGATAAGGAAGAGTGGCCAGCAAGAGGAGCCCCATGCAGGCACAGTGCCACCTTGGAAAGACCACTGTCCTGTGTAAGGACGGAGCGCGTGCGTGGCAATAAAGGGCATTGCTCGGTCAACCCAGATAGGGGGGCCAAGTGATCACCTGGACCCCGGTGCCCCACTAACTCATTTCCAGAACATTCCCAAATCCAACACTGAGTCTGCACAAAGCAGGCTGAACCTCACCAGGAGAGGTGGGGCCGGGTGCCAGCAAAGAGGCAGCCTTGAAATGCTCGGGGTGCACCCACCATCCAAGGACCACAACATCATGCTGAGATCGTCACTGGATCCAAGGGTGCTGACATCTTTCCTATCCCCTCTTTCTTCATCTCTCTCTCTCTCTCCCCTAATCTCTGTCTCTCTGTTTCTTACCTTACTCTCAGCACATAAGGGTAACATCATTTACAATTTTGCTGAGTTTTTCCTGTTCTAACCTGTTGTTTTGAGAGCACCATTTTGCTAAGTTCTGCTAGTTGTAATCTGTTGCTTTGAGAGTGATCTTGCTGTGTGTCTTCCTTTTGACAAGCTTTATAATCTTGCTCAATTTTAAGTAATGTTTTTTATAAGCCTCCTGGGTCTTACTCTTTGAATACTGCACAGAGAATTCCAGAGGTTAATCTTGCTGAATGGGTTGGTAAAAGAGATTAATTAAGAGAGGAGGGTTGGATCCAAATCTCCCTGGGTCAACCCTGACCTCTGGGGAATTCTACCTGTGCCCACAGGTATCATGTGGGACATGATATTTAATTTGGGTCCCCACCTCTGGGGAGCCACGCCCACTTTGTGGGATGTGACACCCATAATAATTAAACAGGAGAGTAAACAATTCAGAAGAACAGAAATGAACTTAAGGAAGTTAATTCAACACTGTCCCACATGACGTCCAGGTCTCAAATTGGAAGGATATGGATTTGATGGATGGACCACTGGGTGGATAAGGAATTGGCTGGATGGTCACACTCAGAGAAGTAGTGATCAACAGCTCCATGTCCAGATGGAGACCAGTGACGAGTGGTGTTCCTCAGGGGTCGATACTGGGACCGATGGTGTTTAACATCATTGTCAGCAACATGGACACTGGGATTGAGTGCACCCTCAGCAAGTTTGCTCATGACACTTAAGTGTGTGGTGTGGCTGACACGCTGGAGTGAAGGGATGCCATCCAGAGGGACCTTCACAGGCTTGAGAATTGGGCCTGTGCCAATCTCATGAAGTTCAACAAGGCCAAGTGCAAGGTCCTGAACCTGGGTAGGAGCAATCCCAAGCACAAATACAGGTTGGGTGGAGAATGGATTGAGAACAGCCTTGAGGAGAAGGACCTGGGTGTGTTGGTCAATGAAAAGCTCAACATGAGCTGGCAATGTACATTTGTAGCCCAGAAAGCCAACTGTGCCCTGGGCCGCATCAAAAGAAGTGTGGCCAGTAGGTCAAGGGAGGTGATTCTGCCCTTCTATTCTGCACTCATGAGACTCCATCTGCAGTGCTGCAGCCAGTTCTGGAGCCCTCAACACACGAGGGACATAAAGCACTTGGAGCATGTCCAGAGGAGGCCACAAAGATGACCAAAGGGCTGGAGCAGCTCTGTTCTGGAAACAGGCTAAGAGTGTTGGGGGTGTTCAGCCTGGAGAAGAGAAGGCTCCAGGGAGACCTTAGAGCATCTTCCAGTGCCTGAAGGAGCTCCAGGAAAGCTGGGGAAGGACTTTTTACCAGGATGTGTAGTGATAGGATGAGGGGTAATCGTTTTAAGCTGAAAGAGGGGAAACTTAGGTTAGACATCAGGAAGAAATTCTTTAGTGTAAGAGTGGTGAGACACTGGAGCAGGTTGCCCAGAGAAGCTGTGGCTGCCCCATCCCTGGCAGTGTTGAAGGGCAGGTTGGATGGGGCTTGGAGCAACCTGGTCTGGTGGGAGGTGTCCCTGCCCATGGCAGGGGGGTTGGAACTAGATGATCTTGAAGGTCCCTTCCAACCCAAACCAGTCTGTGATTCTAAGAGTTTATCTCTGAATACAGCAGGAGTGTCACCAGTAACAGCATTCTGCCCCAAAAACGTAACAGTAACCTGGAGGTAGATGCAGTGCAGATCAGAGCCCAGAAAACAATTTAGGCATTAAAATAAAGCTTGACAGTGAGTCAGAGAGCTCAGTATTTCTGTCTTGACAAAAATATGACTGAAGTGTTATTTAATTATAGTGCTTAAGCACTTCCACAAAGGGGAAGCTTTCCAACTTAAGAGAAGAAGGCATAACAGAGGATGGGTGGGAAAAGAAGAGAAATTCAGTTTACAGGAGAGATGAGCAAGGCACCAGGACAAACCCAAAGGAACTGGTGAAGTCTCTGTCTCCTGCCTGGGTGCAGGGTCTCCTTCAGACAGGTGGAAGCTATTGGCAGGTGAATGAAATGTCATGGCAGAAGGTTGAAGCAGATTATTAGTAGATTATTATTATTAAAATAAAACAAAACAAAACAAACAAACAAACAAACCAACCAACAAAAAACCAACCAGCCAAACAAAACCTATACCTGTAGCTGCCTAGGACTTCACAATCATCAACTAATTTGCATATCATGGATACATGGAAGACCAAGACAAGGAACAGACTCTCATATAGAGTCACAGAGTGGTTGGGGTGGGAAGGGACCTCTGGAGATCATCTAGTCCAACCCCCCTGTCAGAGAAGGATCCCCTAGAACAGATCACACAGGAACATATCCAGACAGGTTTGGAATGTCTCCAGAGAAGGAAACTCCACAACCTCTCTGGGCAGCTTTTTCCAGGGCTCTGTTACCCTCAGAGTAAAGAAGTATTTTCTCATATTCAAGTTAAACCTCCTGTGTACCAGTTTGTGACCATTGCCCCTTGTTCTGTTACTGGAAACCACTGAGAAGAGTCTGGTCCCATCCTCCTGACACCCCCTGTAGATACTGATCAGCACTGATGAGATCCCACCTCAGCCTCCTTTTCTCCAGGCTGAACAGCCCCAGCTCCCTCAGCCTTTCCTCACAGGGCAGATGCTCCATTCCTTTAATCACTTTTGTGGCCCTGCCCTGGACCCTTTCCAGTAGTTCCTTATCCTTTATGAACTGGGCAGCCCAGGACTGGATGCAATATTCCAGAGGTGGCCTCACCAGGACACAGCAGAGGGGGAGGAGAACCTCCCTTGACCTACTGGCTACACTCTTCTTGACACACCCATGTGCTCCTCTGAAAAATCAGGTATCTGCTCAGAAATGCCTGGGGACATCCTATGGAAAATATGGTGTAATTAGAGGAACTGTTCTGTTTCATTGCTTGCATTAAACACCTCAGCTAGTCTATGCTGAAATTGTGATTTCCAGGAATACAAGCTGGCTGAATCCGGAAGCCTCAAAACAACTTGTCACACCAATTTCTGTCACAGATTTTTCCTCCCACCAGAGGCCAGAGCATTCAGCATGAGCAGTTGCCAGGACAATATCCCTGGTCCATTGCTGAGTCTAACTCAACGCAACAGGGAGGGGAGAGTGGTCACATACTGGCCCTTCCATGATGAACTCAAAATAAGAAAAGAGCATAAAAAAAGATTAAGGGAATGAAAAGTGGAAAAGAACTTTGATAGTCCTTTCCTTTGGGACCTTGAATAGGACCACTTGAATTTGCTGGTCATGCTATTTCCTCCATCAGCAGATCTAGCCCCATGCTTGAAGCTCAGCATTTGCCTGAATTATTTTCCCAGTCAAGTTCTTATTAGGATACAATAAACCAACTTAAAATTAATATTTCTGTACATAGAAGCTGTTGTGACCCTTTCCTGGGGAGTGCTTGATCACACCATGTTTCTGCAGATGTTTGATCCCCTTTGGGAAATGTTTTTCTCTCTGATGTACCACTCACCCACCACAGTGGTCTCCAGTTTGTACAGTGAGATCTTCAGCTTCTCCAGAGAGTCATGCTGTTCAATTTGCTCTTTTCCTTTCTGGAAGAAAGCATTCAGTCATCTGCTTGCATCTGCAACAGAGAAAATCACAGCAAAATGCTGAGTACTGTTATTTGCCAGGGTGGACAAGAATGGCTGAGTCCTCTGTGAAACAGAATGATTAATTATACATGACCCAAGCAGATTATTTACTCAGTGAGAGACTAACACAGGATCTTTTGTCTTGCTTTAATTCTCACTTTCTAATCTGTTTGATTTGGCAGTTTGTAAATAACTGGTTAATAAAATTTGGGAGTGTTAAACCTGAGGGGTGAGTAGAGGGCAGCCAATGCTCACATCAAAGGGCAGTGGAAGACCAAGATCTTTTTTAGTCCATTGAAACAGGGAAAAGGTAACAAAGCAGGGAGAAAGAAACAAAGATGGCCATCCAAAATGCCAGCTATATTTTGAAAAAGCTTTAATTTACATTGAAAAATGCATCCATATAACATACTGAGCTGAAATATCCTTCTGCTCACTGCTCACAAAGACATTTGAAAAGTTAAGCACTATTGTCTCTGTTTTACAGATGGAAAAAGTGAGGCACAGAGCAGGAGACTGTCTTGCTGAAGCTCACACAACACACTGATGGCAGAGCTGTGAGGTCCTTGGCCTTTATACTGTGGTGAGATGGGCTCTGTGGAGCATCCTGAACATCTAGTCTGATGCACACTCTCATCCTGCCCTACTCCATGCTGTTGTTTCCAGCTCCTACCCTAAAGGAGACCACAACTGGGGGACCATGACAGAGCTCACCTGCCTGTTCACCTCCCCCTATACTCTACCCTGGTGAGGCCACATCTGGAATCCAGTTCTGGGCTGCCCAGTTCAAGAGAGATGGGGAACTACTAGAGAGAGTCCAGGGAGGGCAACAAAGATGGTTGGGGGGTTGGAGCATCTCCCTGATGAGGAAAGGCTGAGAGAGCTGGGGCTGATCAGCCTGGAGAGGAGAAGGCTGAGGGGAGACCTTCTGAATGCCTCCAAGGATCTCAGGGTGGGTGCAGGGAGGATGGAGCCAGACTCTGCTCAGTAGTGCCCAGGGACAGGACCAGGGGCAACGGGCACAAGCTGGAACATGGGAAGTGCCACTGAAATCTGAGGAGAAACTTCTTTGCTGTGAGGGTGACAGAGCCCTGGGACAGGCTGCCCAGGGAGGTGGTGGAGTCCCCTTCTCTGGAGACATTCCAGACCCCCCTGGATGCAGCCCTGGGTGATGTGCTCTAGGGGATCCTGCTTTAGTGGGGGAGCTGGACTAGATGATCTCTAGTGGTCCCTTCCAACTCTGACAGTTCTGTGATTCTGCCCAACAGTGAAGCCATCGCTGGCAAGATCCCAGGCTCATGAAGCTCTGTTCTGTGGTCTGAGCCTTGTCCTCCTTCTGCTGTAAATGAGGACCCTGGGGCTGAACTGAAGCAGTAGGAGTTATGACCTGTCTTCTGTCAATTCACTTCTTTTCTAGGAACAACAAATGCAATGTTTACATTCAAACACAGTAGCATGAAAGAAGGATATTACATAGTCAAGCAAGTTCAGACGTGTTGGCAAGGTCCCAGGTCATTGGCTGTGCATATGCATGATGATGGAATGTTAATGACATGATCCCGTAGTGTTTCTTCCTGCAGGACATCTACCTTCAGTGCCTGTTCAGTGAATGAGCAGCTCTGTGATGTTTTGTTTTCCCATTGTGGTTCCTCATGTGGCCCCGTGCTTTATCTTCTGCTCACTCTTCCAACCCAGCTCTCAAGGCAGTGATTAATGCTCTCAAGGACTTCTCCATGGCAACAATCAATCTGACATTCCCTAATTCTCAAGTGCTTCACTTGGCAACATTAACAGTGTTTTCTGTTAAAAAGGTATGTTTTGTGTCCTATATTTTTAATGTCCTGGCTGGAGAGCTTAAATTTATGTATCTCCTTTTATTTCAAAGATCGCTGAGGTAGAAGTAACAGGGCACTTGCCACTCCATATGATGTGGTTGTCCATGATAACTGGGAACATTTTTGTCCTATTTTTCTATTTAGGGTTAGTAAATAAATGATTACATGCTACAGAGATGCAGTAGCTGACAGGAGAATTGGAGGCTGTAGGACACTGTAGAAGAAGCCAGGACATGCATACAGAAATGAATGGGAAGAGTAGGGAGCAATTCCCTTTTCAATGCTGAAGTCTGTGCCCAGCAGTGTGCCCTCAGCCAGAGTCCTGGAGGTGCTCCACAGCCAACCAGTATGTAAATGTGGTTTCTATTTTCATTGCTTAGAGGTAACCATCAACAGATGGTGTTTGGAAACACTCATAATTTTGGCTAATAGAGTTACTGTTTCCAACTATCCTGTCCTCCAAGTAGTGATTAAATATATTATTATTAATAAATAATACCTAATAATAATGCAAACAGTCCAAGCCCTGAAGTCCTTAGTCCCAAGCAACTCCCACACTCTTCAATACTTTGTGCTCATATCTTTGGATGACTTGGTGTTTTATTGCACCCAGCCAAGTCCTTCTTTCTGATCTGCATTACCAGTCACCATTTTTTAAAATCCAGACCCTATTGGCATCCTCCAGATGAGCTCTCACCAATGGGAATTTGCTCATGCAGGATTCAGCCACAGAAACTTTAATCAAAACTTCCATTAAATTCCCAGAGCAGAGGAGCCAAAATCTCTCTCCCACTTTACAGACTTGTATCCAGATGGCCCTTTCCAATTCCACAGAATCCAAGAGTTCATTTGAAAGATAAAGAGAAATCTTATCTGTTATGGTTATGTGATAACCTTCTGGACGTGGCTGGAAGGTGAGCCAATGACTTCTACCTGAGCAAATATGTGCAAACTGCTCACAACAAATTTATTTCTTGTGCTACTGACTGTTTGGCAACAGCACACAATACACTGGGAAAGAAGCAGAAGGTGGGAGAATCCACCTTAAGGTCAGTCTTCAAAAGAAGGAGGATAACCCTGAAACTCACTATTCTTTAAAAGCAACTCCCACACTCGATGAAATTAAGGGGAAAAATAATGTATTTAAAAAAAAAAGCACTCGGTGTTACCCTGGAGGATCAGGGAACAGCCACGTGAAGGGGAGATGAATCAGCCTGGAGTGACAGGTGCAGTACGAGAGTATAATTAAGCAAATTATGCTTCAGGACTAAGTATTGTATTATTCCAAGTGGAGAGACTGAGTTAAAGCAAGGTGCAAATGACTGGCAAGGCTGTGAGGTTCGTAACAGCTCGTGAAGCTCCTCACAATCAACCACATGGTGCAGCTGGGAAATGTTGTCCCTCTGTCAATGAAAGCAGCATCATTGCATTTCTAGCAGATTTTGCACATGCAACTGCTTAAATATGTAACTGCTGTTTGTTAAATTCCTGGATTAGTGACCAGGAGGGATGTTCTGCCATTTCCTATAGTAGGACTTGTACTTGTATTCAGACTTTGATCACACAGACCAATTTCATTGGCAGTTTTGCCAGAGAAAGAACTGAGGAGTTAAAAACTTGGCCTGGAACTTCAGAGCAGAAGTGGCAGTAAACATTAGTCACTGTAGCAAACTAATTTGTTTTCCATATGGCATTTTCAGTGGAGTGTGGAAGATTCACAAGTGAAATAATAATTACAAATGAGGAATACTTTGGAAAAAAAAAAAAAAGTGTTTTTCTCCCTATGCATCACTTAAAAGGTTTTCTAATTAAGTCAATACTTGATTATGCTGGAGATGACATTGGCAGCCAAATTATAGTTTGTGGGGCTTTGTTCTCAGGGAAAGATTGTTCCCAGGGGCAGGAAAATTCCTGCATCTGTTCAGCCTGGGATGCTGCTTAGGTGTAAAAAGGGAGAGAGGTGCTTCATTCCCTTTGGAAAATCAGGTGGTGAACATTTTCTTAATAACATGGTTCATTCTAGAAAATTTTGCTCAGCAAGATGAGGGACTAATAAGCCAAGTGAATGACAGATGCTTTAAGATATCCTTGGATCTGTACCTGGCTAAAATCAAAGCCAACTCAGAGGTGAAAATTATGCTCTCAGGAAGAATGGAAGTAGCTTCATGAGACCTCAGCCCTAAGATAACAAAAACCTAGAATATCTAATTCTCCTTCCAAACTACTGTTATGGGGGGAAGAAATATGAAGAAATATAGAATATAAATAGAGTAAATAGAGCCAAGAAGTTGTTAGTCAAATTAAAATTTTGAAGTCTAATATTCCAGAATTCCCAATTAATGTTTTAAAGTCTCATCAATAGTGCCATCTACTTTTTTATACAAAGAGCCCTTCCTAGACTCTCCCCTTTGTCTCTGATGATGCTCACCCTTCCAGTGTCCCTCTGCATCCCAGGGGGTGACAGGATCAGCCTCCCCCAAGCACAATCAGGGAGAAGGTTTCAAGTTGGCTCCATCTGGAGATCTTCCCTGGCAGGATGTGATGTCCATGGTGGGGTTTCTTCCTCCTCACTCTTCAATGTCCCCCAGGGTATCTTCATCCCCTCTCCTCCCCATCACCTGCTCCCTTCTCCCTGGTCCCCAGCACCAGTGGCAGAGCTGCCCAGCTCCAGCCTGGGCACACAAAGGGCTGGTGCTTACTGGGCAATGCCTGCCTGGGGCAACAGCCCTTGGCCATGTGGGGTGTCCCCAGAGCTGAGCTCAGGCAGGGTGGGCATGAGGCCCTTGGCCATGGGACCCTTGTGATCACAGGGACACCCAGTTCAGGGCACAGCAAGCCCAGAGACATCCTGAGACTCTGCAGTGTTGGGTGAGCACAAAGCCTGAGGCCTTCTGCTCATGATGGCCAGAATCATATTTATCAGGTTACAGTTTGAGCCCAGGCTCAAGAGCACTGGGAGATTTGGATCTGGAGACTCAGTTTTAAAATATAAAATGTAAAATCTGAAAAAGACCTAAGATCTGTCTCAGGTCTCAGCTAATTTTTCAGACCAGTCTTGTAAGGATATTTTTTTCTGCAGTGAGTCATGCAGAGATTTTCTACATGTAAATAAGAAGAAATATGAGACCAGTTTGTTCATACTCCCCTGTAACCAAGAGTTTTGACAACTTGTACTCAAACGTTCATTTTCCACCTCACAAAGCAGTCTGAGGACAGTCCTCCTTTCTGATTTTCACTGCCACTCAATCACAGGGCACTTGGAGAAGTGAATGGTGCTACACCCACAAATGACTCAGCTTGAGGAAAGGTTTAGACCCCATAACTGCATTTGGGTTGGTAGGACAAATGCTAACTGTACTTGTATTTCTTTCATGCAATTTGAACCCTATCTGTTCAGATCTTTATACCAATTTGGATTGCAGTTCTTATCTTCTAATACTTGTCTGGCATATGCATAGAGCAGCCCTGTCAGAGCCCTGTTCTAAGCACAGAACATCCTGATGGCAGCAGAACAGGGTTGAATTGACCCTGGCTGGAAGACAGCTAAGGCCTGAAGCATCAGATCCTGTGGGGAAATGTCCACTTCTCTCACATTTTTCTTTCCCTCATTCAACTCCTTTTGGAAGCCTCAAGGATGGTGAAGGGTCTGGAAGGGATGACTTGTGAGGAGCAGCTGAGGTCACTTGGACTATTCAGCTTGGAGAAGAGGAGGCTGAGGGGTGACCTCATTGCAGTCTGTGGCTTCCTCACCAGGGGAAGAGATGGGGCAGGTCCTGATCTCTTCACTCCTGTGACCAGTGACAGGACTCAGGGAAATGGCAGGAAGCTGAATCAGAGGAGGTTTAGGTTGGCTATCAGGGAAAGGTTTTTCACCCAGAGGGTGGTTGAGCACTGGAACAAGCTCCCCAGGGAAGTGGTCACAGCACCAAGCCTGCCTGAGTTCAAGAAGTGTTTGGATGATGCTCTCAGGCACATGGTGTGATTCTTGGGGTGCCCTACACAGGGACAGGACTCGGACTCGATGATCCTGATGGGTCCTTCCAACTCAGGATATGCTACGGTTCTATGATTCTGTGATTCTATGATTCTATGATTCTATGATTCTGTGATTCTATGATTCTATGATTCTATGATTCTGTGATTCTATGATTCTATGATTCTATGATTCTGTGATTCTATGATTCTATGATTCTATGATTCTATGTTTCTATGATTCTGTGATTCTATGATTCTATGATTCAAATTGCACAAAAAAACAGACACAGGCTTTTATCCCAGAATAGGCCCCAGGCCACAGTTAGCTACAGTTGAATATGGAGGAACATTTTCTTTTTGTCCACTCTGTAGGAGGTACCACTGGAAGGCATGGTTAGGTCTTTTCCAAGATTTCCTGATTTCATTTCTATATTTGATCCTCTGCCTGGATAGGATAAATTTACACTACTCATATGTGTTGACTGATGTGCAGAGACCTAAGAAGGACACCGAGAAGATATGATACTGCTTCAGCCTTGAAATACTCTCACTGTGATGCAGGTGGCTGGTAATAGGCTACTCAGAGGTGTTTGAGATCTGAACAGGCACATCAGACCCATAGCTGACCTCCCAGAAGTTCACCTCACAAATAGGGATTCACATCTGAATCACTGGGAGCCACCAGGAATGTAACTAAGACAATTTTTAGCACCAGGCTGGTGAAGACTGATCCTTTTCATGATGACATGCTCTGAGGATGAAGATGAAAGCAGTCTTTAGTCTCAACCAGTTTGCCAAACAGCATCACAAAGTGGTTCCTTTCGATGCTTCACATAATGTCTCTAATCTAATCTCAAATATTTAGTTGTTCCTGGAAGGATGATGAGATTCTTTCATTTCTTCCTCGGGACTGTTAATACTGACCATTGATAGCTCCAAGTTAACATGGCTTCTGATACTCCTAATTCCACCTATTCTGGTGTTGCTCCTCAGGGTGCTGTGAGGTCCAGCACAGATCAGCTACACCAACATCTTTCTCTGAAGCCAGTGAAGCTGGCTGCTCTGAAAATGCCATAAATCAGTCACAGTCAAACAGTCACCAGCACCAAGACATAACTTCAGAGAAGTGTCCTAACAGAAGTTTTAAGGGAAAAGGCTGAAGAAGATCATGGGGCTTTCTACACAATTGTGGCCAATAAAGCTAAGGCAAGAATCATAGAATCATAGAATGGTTTAGGGTGGAAGGGACCTTAAATGACTGACTCCTAATGATTTTGTCTGGCTCATAGAGTCATGCAGCAGTGACAGAGCTTGGCAGTTGGCAGAGGCTCCATTCTGAAACAGAAGACAGATGGGTCATCTTTGCTCAGATAATGAAAAAGACATGCAGAAATGGATTGAGCTCCACATCTCCATACTCCACCTCAAAGAGAACAGAGGAAATAGATGCCTGCACAGAGGGCCTTATCTAGCCTGTTGTAGACACCTGTTTTTAATCTGTGATACATTGTCCTCTGAATGGGCCCATTGCTTTCCACAATCATAAGAGGAACCTGCAGTGCCTGGCTTAGATGTAGACAGGTATCTAACATTTGGGTTCCTAAGTCCAGGCAGATAAATTCCACCACAGGGCACTCAGTTTGGCCACCTTCTATCACATGTTAGCACCACAGCAGAACACAGCAACACACGGGGCATTGTACAGGCCTGAGATGCTGGGGCACTTCCCTTATTTCACCATCTGCCCATTTGTATTTTGGGATGCTCCATCAATTCCTTGTGTCCATGGGGTAGCTGGCATGCTCAAGCCTTGGTCTCTTACAGCAATTTTAAATGCTCAGGGGATGTAAATAGTAACCATGGGCAGAGCAGGTGCCAGGTGGTGCTAGCTCACAGGAGGGGTGCTGAATGCATTTTGCCTTGATTGAAGAGACCGTGTGTGGTGCAGGACACTGGAGATGTAAGCACACCATGACCTTCTTCTGCAAGGAGCTCTGATAATCACGCACAGAGCTTCCTCTCTCTGTGCAATTCAGTTCGTGGCCCAAGCATCTAAGCCAGAACAACTCAATATGAAAGTGATAAATTATAACCATGAAATATTTAACGATGGGAGGAAAAAAAGCTGCTAAAACCATACAATATCTACAGGGTAAATCAATTGTCTCAAGCAGAAATGTTACATTAAGCAGAGATGATTCTGAGTTTTAATATCTTATTTGAGGCTATTTAATTTTTGACAACATGCAGTGCTATTGCTGTATTCACTTATGAACAAACTCCTGAGGCCACATTTGTTTTCTACTTACTGTTTTTCCTTGACTTTCATGACACTGGGATTGCCATTGCTGGAGGAGAAGTGATTTTGATTTTTACCTTCCAGTGTTCAATCCTTGCCAGATCCCACCTGGGTTGTTTTGGTTTTTTTTCTGGCTGATAGGATTCCAAGGCTTCATGAAACTTGTGAAACTCACAGCGTAGATCTCCAATGTGACTATAAGAGATATTGTCAAGGTTTCAATCTGCCCTCTCCCCATTCTCCCTCACCAGAATTATGCTGCACGTGACAGATATGGTACAGAAAAGCCTGAAGTGCAAGGAGAAGGACAAGAGATGATTAGGCCACATCAGAGTACATGACTGTGAGCAGAGGAGAAAAAAAACCTTGCCCTCAGGACCCCTCGAGACACAGGCATAATAAAATTAATTTACATGGCAAGATCCTCACTTAAAGCACAAAAAGACTCCCATCAGATTTAAAAGATGCCATAAGAGGATTCAACTGGATCATTGGGCAATTGAAGACCTTAAAGAACTTTGCCAATACTGTTAAGACTCTCTACATCCTTGAATGCTAATTCAATGAGATAATACAGGCAGCGTTATGGAAATAGTTAGGTTATAGCTTTTGGAACGGTCCCTGTCAGCTGCTGATGACTATTCCTAAACATTGCTTCAGGCATGAAATTTTTCACAGAATCCCATGTGGAACTACCTTGGTTGGAAAAGACCTTAAACATCACCAAGTCCAACCATCAACCAAACACACTGACAAGCTCCCCAGGGAAGTGGTCACAGCACCAACCCTGCCTGAGTTCCAGAAGCGTTTGGATGATGCTCTCAGGCACCTGGTGTGATTCTTGGGGTGCCCTACACAGGGACAGGAGTTGGACTTGATGATCCTGATGGGTCCCTTCCAACTCAGCATATTCTATGATTCTATGATTCTAAGTTCTTAACTAAACCATATCCCTCAGTACTATGTCTATATGACTCTTAAATCCCTCCAGGGATGGTGACTCCACCAGTGCCCTGGGCAGCCTGTTCCATTGCCTGACAATTATTCCTAACATCACGAGGTGTATCTTCAGATTAGGGACAACATACTGGGGTTGGAAAAAGCTGCCATCATATTATTTTTGGGTGCATGCAGAAGGACAGAATTGTTTACAGGATTGTCAGAGTTGGACGTGACCTCTAGAGATCATTTAGTCCAACTCCCTTTCTAAAGCAGGATCACCTAGAGCATATTACACGGGGCTGCATCCAGGAGGGCTTGGAATATCTCCAGAGAAGGGGACTCCACAGCCTCCCTGGGCAGCCTGTCCCAGGGCTCTGTCACCCTCACAGGAAAGAAGTTCCTTCTCATATTTCAGTGGCACTTTCCATGTTCCAGCTTGTGCCCACTGCCCCTTGTCGTGTCAGTGGGCACTACTGAGCAGAGTCTGGCTCCATCCTCCTTGCACCCACCCTTTAGGTACTTGTAGGCATTCATAAGGTCTCCCCTCACCTTCTCTTCTCCAGGCTAGGGTCCTAGCTGTCTCAGGCTTTCCTCATAAGCAAGATGCTCCAAACCCACCAAACGCTGTAACCTTCAAGCCGAGTGGCCGTTTAACTCTTTGCATCAATGGTTCCCAATAATGACAGAGTGTGGGAAGGGAAGGAGATTAAGTCAGGTAGAAGACTGCAGGTGGGAGAGGCTGAGACAGAGATTACTTGAGCTGGATCCTGGCCAGGTCATTGGGGTGAACCCCCTCACTGTTAAAAAATGCCGTGGGATCTTTAATGGACCGAAGTGCTGAGGAGCTTGTCTTTCACATCTCATCTGATGGCAGGAGAGCAGGGAATGAGTTTACTGTCTTTAACACTGGCCTTCTGTACTGCAAGTGTCACAAAGGATATTTCTTTGCAGGCAGATGTCGGCTGCCAGTGGGAAGCTGAGAAATGCCAGTTTTAATTAAAAGCTTTATTTTCAAATACAATTCAGAGATTATAAGCGGTAAGAAGGACTTCTCCGCTGGGAGGCTTCAGTGTGCGGCCCTGAGCAAAACAGCAGTAATTGAAAGACAAGGCCTAATTCCCCTTCTCCCAGCTGGGTCTAACCACGAGGCAGGGACATCAATCCAGCCCTTGAAGAAGGGCTGGCAGCATTTCGGATTTGTCATTGCCTCTGTTGTTGGAGGGAAGGAAGCCAAAATGCAGCTTTTAGATCTTCCGATCCCTTTTCTCCCAAGTTGGCTTATGGAGGGAAAACAAATGAAAGGGACAAAGCTGTGAGAGGAGAAGGCTGAAAGGCACCTGAGACACCTTCATTGCAGATTCCCATCATAAAATTGTGTTTTCATGCCATTTGGGTGTATAGTAGCCCAATCCCAGGCACTCACACCCATCTTAATTCACCCCAGCACGGTTCTGCAGCACAGGAAGGCTGTTCTGGATCCAGCTTGCTATGGCAGACTCTCCATTTTCCATCTCAAGTAGAACAGCAACAGACATGAGCCTGTCTGTGCTGCACTGACTTCAGTGGCTAGTCTCCAAGGCTTTTATTGAACTTTTTTAAGGAGTTCACAGCTTTTAAACAGAAAATCCATCTCCTCTACAAATCAGCCTCTCTGTACCCACCCTCTGTCTTTAGAGAATTTTTTGTGTTGCCTGCACATCAACATCAAATCTCTTGATGGGTCTGTTTTATTAATAACATAATGACTATAGAATTAATTTTCTCCCTTTTGGATATAATGTAATTCCTACTTTCAGCTATCCACACCTGACACTTTTGAACAGGGACTGGAACAGGCTGCCCAGAGAGGTTGTGGAGTCTCCACCTTTGGAGATATTCAAAACCCACCTGGAGGCAGTTGTGATTAATGTGCTCTAGGTTATCCTGCTTCAGTGGGAGAGTTGGACTAGATGATCTTTAGAGGTCCCTTCCAATTCTAACAATTCTGTGATTCTGTGATTCTGTGGGACAAGTTTACCTGCAATGACCAAAGAAAATTGCCGTTGCTTTGCCTGCTCACACATCTGTAAGTTTTGGTTGCCACCTTGTGACTCCCATCTCCATTCCTCAAGTCAGAGCAGAGTGTTGCTCACATTTGCTGTGTCTATCAAGCAGAAATGGAGCTTTTGCCATCCTCTTAATGGCATCGACTCTGTCTTAGATGCTTCTATGATGTATAGAGTTCCTGATTCACAGAACGATTAAGGTTGGAAGGGGCCTCAGGAGATCTGTTCTCCAAACTCCTGCTCAAGGCAGGGTCATCCTTGGGATTGGACCAGGTTGCTGAGGGGTTTACCCATCCACACCTTGAAAACCTCCAAGGATGGAGACTGCACAGCCTTGCCAGGAAACTTCTTCCAATGCCTGACGGATCTCATCGTGACAATTTTTTCCTTCTTTCCAGTGTGAACCTCTGCAGCTTCAGTGTCCACTGTCTCCTGTCCACCTACAATACATCACCACGAAGAACCTGGTTAAATTGGTCAGGCATGATTTATGCTTGGTAAATCCATGCTAACCCTTCCTGATTACTTTATTCTGCTTCCTTTCCCCAAACATATGTTACAAGAACCATCACACACCAGTTCCCAGGGACTAAAGTGAGCCTGGCCAGCTTGTACATCCTTAGATGACCCTTTTGTCCTTTTATAATTTTTGTCAGCTTAATCACTGTAGAAGTTCAGGTCACCTTATCTATCAAGTTCTATTTAAATACAAAAACAGCTCTTAGTAACAACAAAAGCAGAGTAATGGTGCAGTTTTGATTGGGCTGATAAGGAAATATGGATTTGCTTTTTAAGCCATTGTATTTTGGCCCAAACAGCAGGGGCATCAAGAGTTAAAATGTGAACTGCAAGAACTTGTGTAAGAATTAAGGATCCTTAGATCTGGGTACATACATCCTTAGGTTGTGCTTGCACCACTTTGTATGTGAGATGATCATAGAATCATAGAATGGTTAGAGTTGGAAGGGACTTTCAAGATCATCTAGTTCCCACCCCCCTGCCATGGGCAGGGACACTTCCCACTTGACCAGCTTGCTTCAAGCCTCATCCAACCTGCCCTGGAACACTTCCAGGGATGGGGCTTCCACAAGTTCCCTAGGCAACCTGGGACAGTGTCTCACCACCCTCACACTAAAGAATTTCTTCCTAATGTCCTGACCTAACCTAATGTTCCTAAGTTATATCTCCCCTCCTCCAGTTTCACTCCATTGCCCCTTGTCCTCTCACTACAAGCCCTTCTCAGAAGTCCCTCCCCAGATTTTCTGTAGCTCCTTCAGATACTTGAAGGCCACTGTGAGGTCTCCCCAGATCCTTCTCTTCAGGCTGAACAACCCCAACTCCATATGACCCTTTTGCCTAAGACCTTGTTCTTAGTTTGTAACGCTGTGAATTTGTAAAAAATAAATCAGGGCAGATCTGCAGGGCTTACCCCAGTGTATCAACGTGTTATCATCTGCTTTTCCTCCTTTTTCTCCTCCTTCCTGGATGTCTTTCCTTACCTCTTTCAAGCCCCACTGCTGTTGTACTGTATCAAGTTCTGTACATATCTTTAAATGTAATAAGATAGATTACAAGAATTGATTTTCCCCAGGGTCAGGTCGATAAGACTGGATAAGCAGGGAATATACAATGGTTCAGAAAGAGGTAGGTGGAGTCGATTAATTAATGATATGCAATATGGAAACATCCAAGTAACTGTAGCTCTTCTCAGCTCACCTGAGCTATTAGCTGAATCTCTTGTGGAACTGAAGGGCTTGCTGCCAACCTAACAATATACAAATTTCTCTCAGAGCAATCACAGCAGTTCCAGAGCCTTTGAAGATCCAAGGGTTACTTTGCCCTCAGTCTTTCAAGGAGAAATCACAGTGGGAAATAAATAAACTTTTGAACAGCACAGCACTGACCTACCTTATTTTTATTTCAATCTAACTGGGAAAATACAAAACCTGCTGTAAATTCTTGCTCACTTTTTATTTCCCATAGATATTCAGCTTTAGGAAACAACAGGGGGAAAAAATTTAAAAAGAGTTGCTGCTTTCTGGCAGTATTGGGAAAAAAAAAAGGATCATCTACATGAACTAATATATTTTTATGAAAGTGGTCTGCTGGTTAGAAGAGGATAAGGAGATGTGAGTCCTCCCCAGCTCTAGGAGACCCATGATTTACAGCTAGAATCTAGAGGAGGGAGGAGAGGAAGGTGGGGTATGTGCTGCATCTCCCTTACTAAATTAGTAACCAAAACTGAATGTTGTGCACCCCAATCTTGGTGAACACACTAAGGTGTCTCAATGGGTTTGTGGATCTCACTCAGAACTTACAATCACAGGTTCAGTGAAACAGCCTCAACATATTTATTGTTGAGCCTTCAAAAATGTTTAGGATAGACTGCTTCTGTTGGAAAATGTTTTCTAGAACTTGATTATTTTGTCCTAATGGTGCACATTTTTTAAATATAAAATGAAAATAAAAAGAAGTTTAAACATTTACAATAAAACTTGAAATAAAATATGTAAATTGGAGCAATAAAACTGAGAAATAGTTTCCCAGTTTTAGTGTGCAGGCAACTTTTCAATCTTTTGCCTTTAGTTCTGTTTGTAAACACACAGAGGAAGATTTTTAAGAATTGGGGTTCAGCTTCTGATTTTCTTTAAACCAGTTCAAAACCAAACATCTTAAAACACTTCTGCAAGATCTAACAAATATCATCTATCAGAAAACCTCATCCAAGAGTGAATCGCCCTGGGACAAAGACTTGGGGACATCATTATGACAATAGCTACAGCAAAAGTGTGAGATTTGATGTGAAAGAGGAATGAGGAGATAAATGGTGATGAGAGGTGGTTGTAAACACCAAGAACGCACAAGTGCTGAGGGTGGTTGTGTGGGAGCCAAACTGTGACAACCACAGAACTCCTGAAAAAATCTCTGACTTTGGGGATCCCACGTAGCTCCTACAAGCTTGGCTCCTAAATCTGTAACTTTTAAACTGTCTTTGTTAAAACAGACTTAAAACAAAGTCTTAAAATGAACAAAATCTAGTCTTTCCTTTTTAAATTTTAAGCCAACATTTTCCCAAAGGGTTTAATTTTATTAAATTTTACTAATTTTATTAATTTTATTATTTTACCCTGCCAGAGAGTAGGAAGAAGCTGCAGGGGGACCTGGGCAGGCTGGATCATCGGGCCAAGGCCAACGGCATGAAATTCAACAAGACCAAGTGCAGGGTCCTGCACTTTGGCCACAATAACCCCCTGTAGCACCACAGGCTGGGGGAAGAGTGGCTGGAGAGCAGCCCAGCAGAGAGGGACCTGGGAGTGCTGGTGGACAGCTGGTTGAACATGAGCCAGCAGTGTGCTCAGGTGGCCCGGAAGGCCAATGGCATCCTGGCTTGGATCAGGAATAGTGTGGCCAGCAGGAGCAGGGATGTGATTCTCCCCCTGTGCTCAGCACTGGTGAGGCCTCACCTCGAGTCCTGTGTGCAGCTCTGGGCCCCTCACTTCAAGAAGGACATTGAGGTGCTGGAGCAGGTCCAGAGGAGAGCAACGAGGTGGTGAAAGGACTAGAGGGAAAGTCTTATAGGGAGAGGCTGAGGGAGCTGGGGTTGTTTAGCCTGGAGAAGAGGAGACTCAGGGAGGACCTCATCACTCTCTTCAACTACCTGAAGGGAGGTTGTAGTCAGGTGGGGGCTGGGCTCTTTTTCCAGGCAACCAGTGACAGGACAAGAGGGCACAGCCTGAAGCTGCTCCAAGGGAGGTTTAGGTTGGATATTAGGAAGCACTTCCTCATGGAGAGGGTGATTAGACATTGGAATAGACTTCCCAGGGAAGTGGTGGAGGCACCATCCCTGGATGTGTTGAAGGCAAGGCTGGATGTGGCACTTAGTGCCATGGTCTAGATGGTGTGGTGGTGTTGGTCATAGGCTGGACTTGATGATCTTAAAGGTCTTTTCCAGCCTTGGTAGTTCTGTGATTCTGGGATTCTTATCAATGACATTGCTCACCCAATGAGTAAAAGTGGTTGAAAAGTTTTGCCTAACCCAACTCTGGTGCATTGTGCAGTCACTGGAGTTTCAAGATCATTTCAGATTTCAGCAAGGACAGGGTTTAGCAGCATGAGTTGGGGTGGGCTGGATACAAATGAACCAGACCTCCAATACTGGAGTTTCTTACTTGCTGTGGTTCAGCAAGATCATTCACTGAGCAGTAAGATTTCCCTAACAGGCTGCTTGACCTTTTCATTACTATTATTCATGGGCTTGTAATGTGCAGCATCTTTTAAACTCTTAAATGAGCACTGCTGGGTGAAAGGTTGGTATTTTCAGGCAACTTTCTTCTGCTTCAAGTTTATTATCTCTGAATGTAATGCTGTTGACATCTGACATTTATAGAGTGGGCTTAACCTCCAGTAATCCCTGAACACTTTGCAAATGAACGAGCCTGATTCTCAGCTGCTAAAAGTTTTCCTACCTTTGCCAAGATCATCAGAGAAATCCTAATTTACACCAAGGCGAGGCATGTGGCAAAGCCAGGCCCCCGTAATCAGATCAACTGATTCATCTGTAGGAAACAAACTTTTGGATATTTAATTGCTTCTTTATGACTTTACATGATCTCCAGGAGAGCTGGGGACAAACTTTGTCAGTTTTCCTAATAAATTTATCACCATTCCCTCTCCCTTGACCACCCTTATAACCTTAGACAGTCACAGCAGCTCAACACATCTAAGATGAATCTTTGAAGCTTCTGCTTGCAGGAGGTTTGTGCTTTAGTAGTGGAGGCTGCTCTAGGATTAAAGTGTTTGTTCATGTTTGGTGACTGGTTCAAACCAAGAAATAAATATCCTCAGATTTTGGGAAGTGTTGGATATGAATCTGCAGTGCAGCTTGCTGTCTGAAGACCATGTAATTCATAAATATCAGAATATTTTTTCCACTGTTGATGTGAAAACAACTCTAACCCTTTATGATAAAGGTTGGGAGAGTGCTTAAACAGTCAAGTCATTTGCATCTTTGGGAAGACCATTAACTATTCTGGAGTGAGGTCTGCAAGTCTATTTGCTACCTAGGGGAAAATAACACCAGCTCCATACATAGGAAAAAATACAGAAGGAAAACACTAAGATCCACCACCATGCAGCTCCTTCATGAATCCTGTCTTTGGAAGAGGTCCCACCTTACAGCTTCTGGTTTCGACTCTCTCTTTGCCCACTAGAGAAAAGGTAAGCCACCTGCAAACTGTGATCAAGTCTTCTTCACCTTCTGGCAGTCTGGCCCAGCTCACCTTCTGAAAGAAGCTGTTGACTCTGATATGGTTGCCCTATATCCTGTGCCCTCTGGCTCTCAGTCAAGACTTGACAGTGTTCTTCTCTGTTGGGTTAGCAAACACAGGCCTGGTCCTGCAGCTTTGTCTGATGCCTTTCTTGGCCAGTGTTTGGTCCTAATTCTCCCCATGTTTTCTGCACCCACCTGAAGCAGCTGTTCTTCTGAGTTCACCCTTTGTGAACAAGTGAGTAAAGAAACAAAAATCAGCCACAGCAGAAGAGTTTCTTACTCAGACATACTTCAAATGTATGAAGCCAAGAGCCAACAGGGGAATAATTCTGCTGTCACTACTTTCCAGACACAGATTATCACCAATCCAGTAAAACACAGCATCTTGGAGATACGTACAAGCTAGCTATAGGCTTTGCAGGTCAAGCACCAGAAGAAGTGTAGCTTTTCAGAGCTGCACTTCACAAGCATATGTTGGGCTCTCCATTGTGACCTCTTCACTAAGCCAATTTAAAAGCATCAAGCTCCTAAAAGCATTTGACGGCTCACAACCAAGTAACAGAATCATAGAATCATAGAATCACAAAATCATAGAATCATAGAATCACAAAATCATAGAATCATAGAATCATAGAATCATAGAATCATAGAATCATAGAATCACAGAATCATAGACTCACAATCACAGAATCATAGCATATGCTGAGTTGGAAGGGACCCATCAGGATCATTGAGTCCAACTCCTGTCCCTGTGTAGGGCACCCCAAGAATCACACCACATGCCTGAGAGCATCATCCAAACACTTCTTGAACTCAGGCAGGCTTGGTGCTGTGACCACTTCCCTGGGGAGCTTGTTCCAGTGCTCAACCACCCTCTGGGTGAAAAACCTTTCCCTGATAGCCAACCTAAACCTCCTCTGATTCAGCTTCCTGCCATTTCCCTGAGTCCTGTCACTGGTCACAGGAGTGAAGAGATCAGGACCTGCCCCATCTCTTCCCCTGGTGAGGAAGCCACAGACCACAATGAGGTCACCCCTCAGCCTCCTCTTCTCCAAGCTGAATAATCCAAGTGACCTCAGCTGCTCCTCACAAGTCATCCCTTCCAGACCCTTCACCATCCTCGAGGCTCTCCTTTGGACACTCTCCAATAGCTTGATGTCCTTTTGATATTGTGGTGCCCAGAACTGCAGGCAGTACTGAAGATGAGGCCGCAACCATGCAGAGTAGAGCAGGACAATCACCCGCCCTGACCAGCTGGCAACGCTCTGCTTGATGCACCCCAGGACACAGTTGGCCATGTCCAAGTCAATATTCAAAAAGGAGCACAGAAATAGGGATGGGGAAAGTCTGCTGACTTTTTGGGACCCATCTCTTGAAAACAAATGATAATGGAACATTTACAACACTAACAGGGAGTTCATACGTACACTGAAGGATGACAGCACCAGTCACTTGCCTTCATCAGCTCTGCTCTGGGACAATAACCTTTGCAGAGAGGTGGGAAATTGGCATCTGAGAAGAGCCAGGTCCTACATAGTCACAGGAAGGTTCTCCAGGGCTTCTCTATCAGAGCTTTGCATTAGATCTCTTACTCCAATAGAGTCATCTTTCACAACCAAACTTGTAGACCAGTAAAAATGTTAAGTGTGTTTGATGGGATCTATTCTCCACTCAGGTCCATTGGCCACCATAATTATCCTACCTCCCTAAACCCCTATACTGATTGCAATCCATATCAACCTTTCTCCAATTTTAACCCCTGCTGAAGTCAGACTGAGCAGGAGGTTTTGAGGCCACCCCCTTTATCCTGTAACGTACTGACAACATGAAATCTTACCAGTCCACTAGAACCTTCCTAGAACCTTTGAAAAATCAACATCTACTGGATTAGAGAGCTTTTCATCCACTTTTTAAACACTCTTAGGAGCTACTTATCTGGTCAATGTAACTATGTCTGAGCAACCTGATCTAGTTGAAGATGTCCCTGCTCACCACAGGAAGGTTGAACTAAATGACCTTTAAAGGTCCCTTCCAACCCAAACCATTCTATGATTCCATTATTCTAAGGATGACAAGCAATAGGATGGCTTCCACAGCAGGAATGATCACATGGGCTACATGATACCTGTATATGGGGAAATGGGGAAAAAATGAGGGCAGAGGGAGAAATGTAACAGACATCTGTGAAAAGATGAAGGTCCCAGAGAAAGTGAATAGGAAACAGTTGCTCACTGGCTCTTTTAAGCCAAGAACTAGGGGACATGAGGACAAGAACTAATGAAAAGAGGAGATGGCTGGTTCAGAGCAGAGAGGGATATGATTCACATGGGGCACAGTTCAACTGCAGAGCTCATTGCTACAAGATGTAGGTGCTGAAATTTTCCAGAAAAGCATGAGTGGAGAAAACCCACCAAAGGTTATTAAACACTAGAATGTCAATTAACATGCACAAAATTCATTCTGTGCAGATTTCTGGAGGCTGGGAGAGCATACCAAGGAAGCCTGTTCAGGTGCTTACTCTCAGAAGCAGGATATTGAACAAGATGCACCTTTAGTTTGAGTTGGGATAGTTGTTCTCTTGTTCCTGTCTATGCATGTGCAAACTTGGGGTGTTTAAATGAGTAGGAAGAGGTGAAGCCCAACCAAACAGAGACCTGGCAAATGAGATACATTCCATATTGAAGCAAAAGTCACAATTTGCAGCATCAGTTGGAGCAACAGGACCACTGGGATGTCTTCTGAATGGGGATTGTCATAGCACATTTCATGCAGACCTCAGGTTCTTGATATAATGTGTTGCTCCATCTAGGAAATGCTTCATTTGTCTTTTCCTCCCAACAGTGATTTTACTTTGTGTCTTCATTGGGGTTTTGGAAGCAAATGGTGGCAGTGTGCCATGAAATACAGCAGCTGTGCATCCATTCTGGGGATGTCCACTTCATTCTGACTTAATTAGTTACTCCCCAATTAAAACTGCAAACAAAAAAAAAGAAATAGCTGCTAAGAGAAGAGCTCCACTTTATTTTATTTCTTTAACACCTTGCCTGACTAAGTGCCCTGAAATACTGCCACGTTCCCAGCATGGAACATTAGAGTAACACACTCTGTTAAGTTGGATCATACCAGCCTAGGTCATAATGATGTCTAACATGACATGTTATGACACAGAGCACTTCATTAGACACTGGAGGGCTTAACTTTGCAGACAGTCACATCTCTGTTGAGGTCAGACCATGCTTACAGTGGTTGTGCTAGCAACAGGTACTCCTCACAGGGTATCTGCATCTCCACATTTAACCAGGCAAGCTGGGAATCACAGAAGCACAGAATCAACCAGGTTGGAGAAGACCTTGAAGATCATCAAGTCCAACCATAACCTAGATCCACCCAGCATAACCTTCATCTACCCGTTAATGCTCAAATCCTATCCCTAAGCACCACATCTATATTTCTTTTAAACACTTCCAGGGATGGTGACTCCACCACCTCCCTGGGCAGCCTGTTCCACTGTCCAACCACTCTTTCAGTAAAGAAATTCTTTCTCATATCCAGCCTAAACCTCCCCTGGTGCAACTTCAGGCCATTTCCTCTCATCCTGTCATTATTCACTGGAGAGAAGAGACCAACTCCCACCTCCCTACAACCTCCTTTCAGGTAGTTGTAGAGAGCAATGAGGTCACCCCTCAGCCTCCCCTTCTTCAAACTAAACAACCCCAGGTCCCTCAGCCTCTCCTCATAGGACTTGTCCTCCAGGCCTTTCACCAGCCTGGTAGCTCTTCTCTGGACACACTCCAGCAACTCGACATCCTTCTGTAGTGAGGGGCCCAGAACTGCACACAGTACTCAAGGTGTGCCCTCACCAGTGCTGAGTACAGAGGCACAATCACCTCCCTGGTCCTACCTGCCACACTATTCCTGATGCAGGCCAGGATGCCATTGGCCTTCTTGGCCTCCTGGGCACACTGCTGGCTCATGTTAAGTTGGCTGTCAACCAGCACCCCCAGGTCCTTCTCCACCCTGGAGCTTTCCAACCACTCCTCCCCAAGCCTGTAGCTTTGCATGGAGTTGTTGTGACCCAAGTGGAGGACCTGGCACTTGGCCTTGTTAAACCTCATCCAATTGGCCTTGGCCCGCCCATCCATCCAGCCTGTCCAGGTCTCTCTGCAGAGCCTTCCTATCCTCAAGCAAATCAATACTTCCACCCAGTTTAGTGTCATCTGCAAGTTAGTTTAGTGTCATCTGGGCAGTTAATCTTTGGTTGCTTCTGTTAAGGAGAAGTTTCTCCAGCGCATGACTCAAAGCACCTCACTTCAGCTTCTGCTCAGCAATGCCTTTGGAGAAACCAGTCTTTCTCCACTGCCCATAGAGACAAGTCAGCCAATATAAATATTCACATGGGGGTGGGGGTTAGTATTTGGATATAAATTGCAAAATAGTGTTCTCAAAATGACACCTAAACCAGTATCACCCTGGCTCAGTATCAGTGCAACAAACAGGAACGTTGTTGGTCTTCCTCCTCCCTCTCCTCATTCCATCTGATTTATTATACCAGTGTTATTCTGGGGATCTTAACAGCTTGGTTGCTGCTAAAATTAAAGCTACGTTCATGTATGGTGCACCTGCTGTTTTGCTGAATATATCAAGCATGTCCATGTTGAGTACACCTGCTGTGCTGGCCTAATGGCAACAGGATCCCACTGACACTCTTGATCCACTCCAGCTGCTCTTGGCATGCCTCCGAGAAAGACGGCTTTGATGGCTAGACATGTTAGAGAAGTTGGACCAAAAAAAAGGGAAAAAAAAGCAGAAACACAGACTAAAATGGTGGGAAGGCAGATTGGCTAAGTGACATCATTATTACTTAAATTACCCACTTGTGGAAGCAGCAAATACAGTTCTGGGGACAAAGTGGTCCAGGTGGAATTAAGTATGAAACACCTCCTACACTCAGATAAACTGACTGTGTCTGGATTGAGTGCATGTAGGAGCTACTGCTTTCTGCCAGTTGACATTTGATATTATTACTACTATTTGTCACTCTCCCAGTCATAAAACAAGTTACTGAGTGTTTTGCAGGAAAGAGATGTGCCTTGTTCAAAGTAGATGCACCTGGGACACTTCCAATGAAATCAGCAATCCATTACAGGGTTGCTTTTCCCTGGCTGGGAATACAGAGCAGAACCAGAAAATTAAGAATGTTGTACCATGTTCTCTAGCTTTTGACCTCCTCAGAAGTTATGACAGGCAAGTAAAGCATCTCAGCATGTCCAGAGGGTCTGGGCAGTATGGGACACAGATCAGGATGTTTAAAAGAGATGAGTCGCTCAGCTTCGGTTGTGTATGTCACAGAATGGTGGGGGTTGGAAAAGACCTCTGAAGATTATCTCATCCAACCCTCCTGCCAGAGCAGGATCCCCTAGAGCAGATCACACAGGAACATGTCAAAGCGGGTTTTGAATGTCTCCAGGGATGGAGACTCCACAACCTCCCTGGGCAGTTTGTTCCAGTGCTCTGTTACCTTCAGAGTAAAGAAGTATTTTCTCATATTCACCTTGAACCTCCTGTGCTCCAGTTCACGCCCATTGCCCCTTGTCCTGTCACTGGACACCACTGAGGAGAGTCTATATCCATCCTCCTGACACCCCCTGTAGATATTTATAAGCATTGATGAGATCCTCCCTCAGCCTCCTTTTCTCTCAGCTGAACAGCCCCAGCTCCCTCAGCCTTTCCTCACAGGGCAGATGCTCCAGTCCCTTAATCATCTTAGTGGCCTGTGCTGGACTCACCCCAGTAGTTCCTTGTCCTTCTCAACCTAGGGAGCCCAGAGCTGCACACAGTGCTCCAGGTGAGGCCTCACTAGGGCAGAGTAGAAGGGGAGGAGAACCTCACTCGGATCTGCTGGCCACACTCTTCTTGATGCACTCCAGGAGTCCATCAGCCTTCTTGGCTGTGAGGGCACACTGCTGGCTCATGGGCAGCCTGTTGTCCACCATGACTCCCCGGTCTTTTTCTCCAGAGCTGCTTTCCACCAAGTCAGCTCCTAACTTGTAGTGGTGAGTGGTTTTGTTCCTCCCCAGATGGAGTACTCTACACTCACCCTTGTTGAACCTCATTAGGTTTCTCCCTGCCCAACTGTCCAGCCTGTCCAGGTCACACTGGATGGCAGCACAGCCTTCTGTATCATCATCAGATTTGCTGAGGGTAAATTCTGTCCCCTCGTTTAGGTCATCAATGAATGTATTGAACAGGACTGGACCCAGGATGGACCCCTGGGGGACACCACTAGTCACAGGCCCCCAGCTGGACTCAGCCGACCTGACCACAACTCTCTGAGCTCTGTGTATCTCAACATACTTTGTTCCAGGAATATCATGTGCCTTGTCATCAGTGCTGAGACAGCAACATTTTAGGGATTGATGAAGCAAAGATAGACGGTGGCATATTGATTTAGGAAAGGTGGGAAGGTAATTTAGCTGTCAGGACAAATAAGGGAGGGGTGTATTTTTGCAGCATTAAGTGGAGTAAAGGAGAAAAGGGAAGTCAAACATGATCTTCAGTTTAATCAGCCACAACGCAAGAAAAAGAATGGTGTTATTAAGTGATTAGTTAACAGAGGTAATAAAAAGAGTTTAGAGGAAAGTGAGTCCTTTGGGAAGCTCCATCTGAATTCTACGGCTTCTGAAGTGTCCCAGTGGAAATTCAAATAAAGTTGTAAACAACTGCAGATGAGTGAAAGGTGAAAATGAATGATGGAATAAACATGGCCCTGACTATGAAATGAGGTCTGCCAAAGTAGATAAATGTCACCTAATTTGAGCTCCCCAAATGAAATGATATGCAAATTGAGACCTCAGAAAGATGGTGGAAGATGCAAGTCAGATTTGGACTGGAGAACAGAAGACAGATCCCTGCAAGCCATTGATGTACAGTGTAAACAAACCTGCCTTTCACTGAAACTACCAGTTGATGGGTAAAAAAAACCCAGAGAAGGATTCCAAAAGATAGGAAAAAGTGGGAAGAAGAAGCTGCAAAGAGATAAATATTTGGAGCACCCAGAGAGGTGACAGTGACACCAAGTTCCAGAAGCAAAGAGAAAGCAAGAAGTCAAAGGGAAAGCTCATGACAGGGGATGAAAATGAAGCAAAGTTTTGGCCACTTGTTCAGATAGGAATAATTCCAAAGTGGTTTCCATGGAGGCAGAGGATACTGGATGGAAGTGGTTAAATGGGGAGGGAAAAAATGAATGCAGGAGAGGTATCATAGATAAAAGGAAGTGAAGAGAGATGGGACAATAGCTTGAAAGGCAGATGAATCTAGGAGAGTGTTTTTATGGAGGCAAGAGTGTTTTTATAGGTGGAATTAAAGTAGCCAAGGGAGAAGAAAATGTTTGTAGAGCGGACTAGATAGTTGTAGATGAGACTAGAGAGAGCCAGGGAAGTTGGAGCTGATTTTAATGTTTGAAGTAGAGATTCCTGCCAAACCAATTCAAACCAACATGAGAACTGCACAGCTTAGGAGAGAGCAGGTCCCATTTGTGCACGTCCTATTTGAAAAATTAGGAAAAGCCCCATTTGCACACAGATGAGATAATAGACCAAACTGTTTTCAGCTTTATTCTTGTCTGATGTCCGTTCTCTAGTAAGCCGGTGGCAGTGGCGTCTGCTTGCTGGCAGCTACGGGTCTTTCTGAGTCCCTCTCTGCTTAAGCCACAGTCCAAATTTCATTTAGAGAGCCTACATGACCATACATTGTACCCAGACACAAAAATTAGCTCTCCTCTTCTGCGTGCATCAAAAAGCAGCAGTGGTTCAACAGCCAGGGAAAAGCAATATCACCAGGGCCTTGAGAAGTAGGGTATGGCTTTGAGGTGGGATGGAGACCAGAGTTTAATGAGGTCTTCTCAGACAACAGTCAAGGTGCTTTCCAGGGACAGGAAAAAACCCAACTGAGTGGCCACCAGCTCTTTTCTCTTGCAACTCATAGGAGCAGATTGCCTGAGATGTGAGCCCTGACCCTGCAACTGCTCTACATGGACAATGACAAGCTCTCTACCTTCTCCAACCAGGATTTTTATTATTTGTTTCAGAAGGACTCAGTACAGCAGCCAGCATGGACAATATTAATTTTACTCTGTCCTTTCAAAAACCTAACATATTGGTAGTAACTTGCAGGCAGAGAAGTGCCACTTGGTGGTTTCCAGCTGGATCAGTCTGGGCTGGGACATGGCCAGGATGAAGATGTAAAAGGAAGATGCCCCTGTACTTGGCACTGGTGAGGCCACACCTCGAGTACTGTGTCCAGTTTTGGGCCCCTCACTACAGAAAGGACATTGAGCTACTAGAGCATGTCCAAAGAAAGGTAACAAAGCTGGGGAAAGGTCTGGAGCATCTGTCTTACAGGGAGCAGCTGAGGTTTTAAAGAGGTGGGGATTAGCCTGTTCAATGAAATCACAAGTGATAGGACAAGAGAAAATGCCCTCAAGTTGTTCCAGGGAAGGTTTAGATTGGATGTTAGGAAGAATTTCTTCACCTAAGGTTTGTCAGGCCCTGGCCCAGGCTGCCCAGGGCAGTGGTGGAGTCCCCATCCCTGGAGGCTCCTCAAAGCCGTGTAGATGTGGTGCTGAGGGACATGGTTTAGTGGTGGTCTTGGCAGTGCTGGGTTAATGGTTGGACTGTATGACCTCAAAGGTCTTTTCCAACCAAGGTAATTCTGTGTGATCCTGTGTGAAGAGCAATCAATCCCATTATGCACTCTGTGATTAAGCCCAAGTGCCAACAATCTGTAGCGTGAACGGCCACGCTAACGCTGCCGTGACCAAAGCAAGGTGCTAAACTGCTCTGATTTAGCTGAAACCACTAGCATATCCAACTAAAAAATACACGATGATAACTGCTCCTCTGTGAGTCTTTCCATGTTCATTTGAAAGAAGTATGGCAGATCATAAAACACGGCAACATCCCCCAAGCCCAGAGGGCTTAATGAAGAATTAAGGAGATTGTAACTGCATAGCTGAAATAATAGGGAGGAAATTGAATGATTCCACCCATATTAAATGCATATATTCTTGAGCATTTCTGCCAAAATTACTTTGCTAACCCATGGTGTGAAATACAGTCTGTTTTCACATGGGTGCATTAAACAAAGATGCCTGCTACAGTACAACAGCTTTGAAGAGAATGGAAAAGCATCAGGATGAAAAAGTGCTCCCGACGTATGGTTATATCAGCTCTAAATTGTCTCACAGCTGTTTCTAGCTCCATTAGATGGAAGACTGGGTAATTTATAGAAGTCATTTTTAACAATTTGATTGTTGGTATATATCTGCTGAATTGATTGGCTGGGGAGACAGATCTTTATTTTTATAATAGCAATAACATCCTTTGCAGATTATAGCTCAATTTATCCCTGATGTTAACGGTGCTAGCCAGCAACTCCCCATTTATATTATGCTGTTACTTCTTAATTATCAGTCTAATTGTAGAGAAGAGCAGAGCCCCGGATGCATGAGATTGGCTGGGATGGACAAGAAACCAGAGAAGCTGGAGGTCCAGCTCTTTCTCTTTTGATACACTCACAGCTCTGGCAGAGATCAGTGGGATTTAAATTCTCCAGCTTACGCCTTTCTTATTTTTGAAGTTTGCTAATCCTGTGTGGGCTAGAGTGATATTTCCCACTGAAGTCAACGGGAGTTTGGTTACAGATGAGAATGACTTCTACAATGTACCAGCTTTTGCATCTAATGGTGCTGGAGGTGATCATCCTGAAAAAGCATGAGCTTCCTATCCAAATCAGAAGTCCTGGATAGGCACATGGGGATGTTTCTAGATGACCAGACCAGTAGGCTGTGTAATTCCTGCTTTGAGTCTTTGAGGGCAGCCAGTGCCACTTGATTCCCAGGTGGCTCAACTGTGAACTGTTGTAAGTCTTGGGAGGAGTTTGTTCCCAGCCTTTGAGAGTCAGGATGTGGTTTTTACCTTGAGGCTTGAGGATATATTGTCTTCTCTGGGCTCTTTTGGAAACGTGCATTTATTGCAATTGCCTCTTTTAATTTGACAAAATAGTATCCACACATTTGGTTTGATTCTTCCAATTCTCCAGGCCTCAGCACTATCCTGTGGCTGGAAGATTTGCAGGTTAACTAAGAAATCTTTGATAAAATACTTTTTTAGCTCAGCTTTGAATTTGTCACCTCTCAGTTGTGTGCCCCTGCTCTCATGGGATAGGAAACAACTGGAAGTCTCACTCTGCTCTCCATAGGCTTTTTGGTTTTCTGCATATTTCTGTCATCATTACATAGATTCTAAGTCAGAGGTACAGTTGTATTCTGCATTTTTAGTCCCTTAAGAGGAGACATCAGATAAAAAGCTCAAGACTTCCCTAAATACCAGACTAATGTCCTATGTTTTGTGCTGTTCAAACTCTAGTCCTCAGTAGATGAAATTCTTCTCGTAGGTGTTGATTTCAAAAGCCAAATCCCAGGAATCATATTCAGTGTTTTCCTGACCTCAGTGAGTGTTTTCTTTAAGCAAGAATATGGTGAGAAGGGGTACAGCCCTTCATCTGGTAACCAAGGGAGTCTCTGAAGTACTCTGTTTTTATTGGAATTAAAGGATGGAGGAAAGGAGGGAGATGGTCTGCTGCAGGTAGATGGCAAATTTGCTGAAAATTAATGTAATGAACATTTTTTTTCTCATTTTGAGATTTGGAAATTTTGAAGTAAGAAAAAAAAGCTACTAAAACAGTGGCTACTCTTGCTCAAAGTAGTGAGTTTATAGTATTGAAAAAATAATGGAGTTAATCTTAAAAATAATGGAGTCATTTACCTTCAGTGCTATTTCTGAAGCAGTCTTATCCCTCCCTTTTCATGTCACACTCAAGTTTTTTCCACTCAGACAGCCAGTGACACCACTAATTTATGTCATACTCTCTTCATTCCCTTTCATCCGTTCCTCAAGGGGTGAACTGTTACGTGTTGGGAAGCATTTCTTCTCAGAGGTTATTATTAACCCTTGGATTGTCTGGGGATAGTTGGGAGCAGGATCAGAGACTTGGGTGTTGTGTTGGCTTTTTTTATAAGCCTGTATTCTGTAGGTATTAAAAAGAATAGTGTCCACATCATTTAAATGTCACCAAGCCCAGCAGGCTTAAGGGTGACATCAATGGCTTGAATATATGGCAAGCTCCCCTGGAGTTTAGCAGTGCAAATCAAAACAGTCTCCACTCAGCTGGTAATCCATGGCTTGTAAGTGATACTCAAATCCAATTTATTAAAAACGCATTTGTTTTTCAAGCACACCAGATTCCTGATTAATTTCCAGCACTGTGGGTTATTTAATGCTGTAGGTTCCTTTGTCATTTTTGATTTTCCACCGAGTGCTTGATTGATAGAAGCTTTTGTGAGCCTGTTCTTTGAGCACATTGTTCTTGTCAAATAACAATGCACATCTTATTGATGAAAAGTCAGTGTGCCTTTTATATATGGCAAAACCATCATGCAAGCTTTGGGACCATGTGCCGAGCATATGCACAAATGAATGAAGGAGTGGGAAATTAGGCCAGGAAAGTTTAATATTGTAGAGGAGTTATGGTGCCAGTTGAATAGCTAAATTCAGCTGGCGTAACATATCCCAGCGATCCGTGACTCAGATGTTAATCAGTGTGAGATGCTCTTTTTATTTTTATGCTACTGCTAAACACTACAAAATCAAGTCTCTTGTACCAAGAGTGCAAATCAATTTTCAATTAAATTAGCCTTTTGTTTGGAGGGCACCTGGGATTTGTTTGGGTTTTGATAGCTGCCCCCAGCAATGGCTTTGTAAATTGCAGGTGGTAGGGGTGAAAAGAAGACTCTGCCTGGTCTTTTGGTTCATCCTTCTCTCACCCTTAGGATTGCATCCTGTACAAAACCACCCCCTGTGCTCCTTGGAGAGCCAAATCCTCCCCTGTGCTCTCTCTGCTGCTCGAAGTGCTGCAAGTGAAGGGAGTGCAAATTGCATCTTACACCAGCAGCGAGATCCTCAAGCATGAAAACCAGAACTGACAGTGTCTCTGTGCTTCTGTCACTGTAACCTTGCAACTCCATGTGCTGTGACACTGATTTAACTCATCAAGCTGCAGATATAAAGGTCAGGCAAGTTGGAAGTGGAGCTGTGGTCCAGGGGAAGAGGTTTCTCACAAACAGAATAGTGGTGATTTTAATAGGAGAGGAAGTAACCTGTGAATATCAATAGGCACCTTCACAGGTCTTCCAGCTAATTATATTCAATGAGCTACAAAAGTAAATGTTTTCCTTTTCTCCTCCTGTTAAGGATAAACACAGATATGCTTTTGAAAAGTTGGTTGTAAACTTTACATCTGGAAAAATGGAAGGTGTGTCAGTCCTAACCAATGACACTGCCAGGTCCCAGAACAGGGTCCATTTACTTCTCCCTCAGTAGCTCTCTTGGCCTAGTGTAAAAATCCATAAAAAGGATTATTTCTGTTTCCAGATCAAACTCTGGAGACACTCATCCAGCACTCAATATTCTTGTCAAGAACAATGGATTCACGCAGGAAAAGAGCTTTCCATCTCAGGAAAGGCTCACCTTCACCTCCTGCCTTTGCTCATGCACCTTATAAAGGTGTTCAGCAAAGCAAAACTTGAGAGTCTGAAAACCAAATTCTACTCTAGTTATTTTATACAAGCCTAATCTAAATCAATCTTATCCTTTTACCACCCTATCTCTCTGGCAAGCAGACTGTCTTCTCTGGAGGCAATGCCAGAAAGAGCACCCTGTGCAGAAGGAGCTTCTGGGCGCACTTAGGACCTGGAAATCCTCTTCAGTACTGAGCAGTGTCAGCTTAGTGCACAGTGAACTGCAATCATGAGCCCCAGACCATTTCCAGAAGCATCTGTATGGATTTTCCCCTGTCCCAGGGGAAAATGTGATGTAGCTGAGGACAAGGAAGCTCAGAGATCTACTAACACCAATTTAACAAAACAACTGGGAACTAAAGGAGAGGGACATGAAGGAATCCTTCCTTAAAAGTGGTATACTTTAGCCCTAAGCATTGTGTTAGTGGGGTTTACTACATGCCATGTCCTCTCTGTGCTTCTCTGTCTCAAGTTCTAGCCTTTTCATGGCAGAGACAACATTGTTTGCTAAGTTTGGAGAGAATACTCAGAACCTGTTATTGGCAAGTAAATAGTAACGGTCTCATGGGGTGGTGTTGCCAAAGTCTCCTTAGTTATATCATCAGGTAACAACAGAGATGAACAATGTGTAGACAGATGCTAATAAATGTAGTGAAGACATCTATGCAATCTTCATCTTCTAAGGGTCTAAAAGCTCTCCTCCCTCTAATCCCACGTGATCAAATATAGGTTGGACAACACATTACAAAGTGGAGGACAGGAATTAAATTCTTTATATTAGAATCTGAGAAGCTGCAGAAACCACAATGTTAACTTTTTCTGTCTTTTTCTGCACTTCCATCAGGATGCCTCTGGACCAGGGACTTCTCAAGACCAAAGACCCTGCATTGAGAGACAGCAAAAAGGACAAGAGCAAAGGTGCAAGGACCAGTCCACCATGTACTTCAACAGAGCCAAATCATCCCAATGGATTCGCAGTTGTGTGCCTGGGAGAGGGGTAGGATAGGCTGTTCTGGAATGAAAGCAGATGAAAACACCCAGAGTGAGTTGTGATTGCAAGTGAGATGGAGCAAGTATTGTATCCCAGGACAGCCTGGCTGAGTAAGAACTTTGTGATTAAAATCTTTTTTCTTAGGCAAATTGTTTTACTTAACAAACTATTTCCTGTGTGTTTGGGGCAGGTGGGGATATCTTGTTTATCTTCAATCTAAATCCTCATTCTTATGCCCCAGCAAGTCCACTTCATAGGGACTTTTGAACACTTTGTTTCATTTCCATAAGTGGATCTATTTCAGCTTCACTTTTGGCAGTTCGTACTTTCTGACCTCATGGTCTACTTCCTTGGCTGATCAAGCTGTCCAGAGAGATGACAAAAAATCTATGACTTCCACTGCTGTCAGCCAGGGGAGGCATGTGTTTTTGGAGCTGAAAAGCAGGGTTTGCTTCCCTACTATTTGGGTATGTGAGGGATTTACTGCATCTATTTGCCAAACGTGGGGTTTTTAGCAGGATGTCTGAGTCAGAATAAAAAAAAATGGCTGGAACAACTCACTACCTATGGAAGGAAATGGCCCAAACTTCAGCTACAACTCAGCATCCTTGACTCAGGGCTCAGCTCCTGCGTGCAGATTCTGAACTTTCCCTTATGAATCACCCCATTTCCACAGCTGCTTGAAGCTTTGACATAAAGTTGTATAAATCTCCTGCTAAAGTCCATGATTTTCCCAGTGCTGGTAAAGGAAGAACATTAATTACCTGAAATTGTCTCTGCTCCACTGAGGCACAGCATTTGCCTACAGCATAGCTGACTTTCCAGTATGAAAGTGATTCCAGCAGATGCCTTCCTTTCCTCTTACTGTTACCCACGCTTCTTAAAAAATCCCCCTGCACCCCTCAGCATAAAGCCCTCAAACTTTTAGATTAATCAAGATATAAATTGCACTCCTGGGAGAGAAAACATCTCTCCTCATTGCAAAAAAAAAGCCCCCCTTGCTGCTGTGCTGCAGTCCAGCTCCTGGGCTTCAACAGGCATGCAGTGAACTAAGACCCAACAGATTGCCTGCTTTTAAACTCAGACACAGCAATGCATCAAACATGCAAATCTGGGCTGGTGCTGCAGCTCCTCTCCAGGATATTTGCCCAAGGGAGCTGAGCAGCTGCCTGCCAGAGCCTTTGATAGTTTTAGCACAGTAAATCTATTATTCATACACACACACACACACACTGAACCAAGGATTAATTTAACTTCAAAGTTGTGCAAGGGTATTTCAGTACTATTCTAAAGAACAGAGGAATCACCAGCTGAAGTAATTGGGTATGATTTGGGTCAGCTTTTGAGAGGAGCAAAGTGTCATGTCTAGCAGGTGCCACCTCCCACAGGATGACCATCTTTCTGAGAAGCCATTGATGACAGCACACTGACTGTGCTCCAGTCTCCCTGCAATGGAGTGAGATGGTGAGCTGCCCTCTCCTTCCAGCCCTCCATTTGTACTTCTCCTCCTGAGATCCCTAAACATTTTGCATGTTTTCTCACCTACAGCACCTTCAGGCCTACCTCAGTCCCTTAGAAGATAACACATCTTCCCACCAACACAACTGCAGTGTGTCCTTCCAGACAAGGCTCAAGTGCAGAGTTTGTATCTGTAGATAATGGGGAGTTTTTCACACTCCATGGCTGGTCTTCTCTATGTGAGTGTCTCAATATTTTAGCCATCTGTTCGTGCTAGTCCTTTGTATTATTACCTCCACTTTACAAACAGACACCAGCAAAACAGAAGAAATTACAGAATCAGAGAATGGTTGAAGTTGAAAGGGACTTCTGGAAGTCATCTGGTCCCACCCCAGTATCTGAAGTGATGAACTATTATTTGAAGTCTTTGTCTGAGGAGATGATTACATCCCTGTATCCTTAGTCATGCTAATATGAGGGCCCTAGAGGGTTGCATAACACTCAATATTATAATAAGTATCTTCTTAGCTATGAATTTTGAGTACAAAACGAAGGTTGTTCCCATCATCCTGTGCCACAGCTCCCCAAGAAGTGCCCTTACTTTCTGATGCCCCAAAACTCTTGTTCTCCATCCTTTTTCCTCCAGCAAGTGCAAGGTCCTGCACCTGGGTTGGTGCAACCCCAGGCACAAATACAGGCTGGGGGTAGAATGGGTAGAGAGCAGCCCTGAGGAAAAGGACTTGGGGGTGGTACTAGATGAGAAGCTGGACATGAGCCACCAGTGTGTGCTGGAGCTCAGAAGGCCAATTGTGTCCTGGGCTGCATCAGAAGAAGTGTGGCCAGCAGGGCCAGGGAGGGGATTCTGCCCCTCTGCTCTGCTCTGGTGAGACCCCACCTGGAGTGCTGTGTCCAGCTCTGGAGCCCTCAGCACAGGAGAGACATGGAGCTGTTGGACAGGGTCCAGAGAAGGGCCACAAAGATGATCAAAGGGCTGGAGCAGCTCTTCTGTGAAGACAGGCTGAGGGAGTTGGGGGTGTTCAGCCTGGAGAAGAGAAGGCTCTGGGAAGATCTTAGAGCACCTTCTAGTACCTGAAGGGGCTCCACGAAAGCTGGGGAGGGGCTTTTCACCAGAGAGGGCAGTGATGGACAAGGGGTCATGGTTTTAAATTGAAAGAGGGGAGATTTAGGTCAGACATCAGGAAGAAATTCTTCTCCATGAGGGCAGTAAGGCACTGAAATGGGTTGCCCAGGGAGGTTGTGGCTGCCCCCTCCCTGGAGGTGTTCAAGGCCAGGTTGGATGAGGCTTGTGCAGCCTGGTCTGGTGGGAGGTGTCCCTGCTCATAGCAGGGAGGTTGGAACCTGGTGATCTTTAAGGTCCCTTCCAACCTTCACCATTCTATGATTCTAATACTCTTATTTAGTGTGCTTCCCATCATGCAGCTTCCCATATGCTCCCTTGCTGTCTTACCCTGCTCAGGTGGTGTATAGAGGGGGAAAAATGTGAGCTGAGTTGTGAGAAAAGGCTGTGTGAGAGACTCGTAGGACCATCTGAAAGGGCTCTTTCTTGGAGCTGGGAAGGTGAAAGAGAAGGATGGTGGAGCAGAGCTCCCTTTTGGAAAGAACAATGCTCCATCTGAGCACTCTGACCTGTTCAGCTGGTAAGAGAGCAGCAAACAGGACAGAGCAATGAGATCAAAGAGCTCACACTGTGTCGTGCTGATCTAATCAAATATTTCTCTCAGATGATCAATGTTCACAACATGCTTCAGGGCTCAAGAAGTCACTTGTGTGCAGCACCTGAGGAGATTATGGGACCCTCACAGCAAAATGAGAATAAATGAAGAAAAAGCCCATGCAGGGTCCTCTAGCCTTAGGTCCTTCCTAAACAGGACAGATGAGGCTCACATCTTTCTGTAAAAGCTTTTTGACATTCTGATGCATCCTTTTTAATTCATCAATAAAACCCTATTTATTTGATCATCTGAATTTCCCTGAAATCCTGATTTCCCCAGAGCTTCTTCCTAAGAATGCAAAACTAAAGGGAAAAAAAGAAAGGATAAATCACAAGTTCTTTTCTCTTTAATGAGTTCATTTGCTGGTGTTCAACTCACAGATTTGCTATTAATGTTAAATTATCTGGTTAAATTAGCTAATTACATAAAATGTGTAGAATACACTGCATTTGGGACAACTGGCAAAGAAGGGCTACTCAGCTAAACTGGGGAAGAAACTACTTTTTAGACCAAATGAATTAGAGACACTGGAAACATTCAAATGAATTGGACAGTGGCCTCTGTTCAATATCCTAATGAATGAAAAACCCACTGTATTTTCAAGGGGAGTGGATTAATATGCTCTATATTTTTACATTTTTAACATGCATAGCTAAAGACTGTGTATATGTTTGCACTTAATTTATACATGGAAGTAAACAGAAGAGTCCCTGTAAGTCTGGTGTCATGGGGCACTCAGGAATTCTGGATTTTCTCCCTGGCTCTGCCACCAGGCTCTTCCTGTGGCTCAAACTTGGGAAATTCATTGTGGTGTTTTGCCCTTCTGCTGCTCCAGGAGTATTAGCTTTAGTATTATTAAGTATTAGTATTATAATTTAGTATTATAAGGAGTATTTAGCTTATCAGCTGCTCTGTTCAGGGGACAGCAGCACAGCATGGCACAGGGAGACAAAGATGCTGAACGGGGTTCTTGTGAAACCAGAAACCAGTGCAAGGAGAGCTACACCAGTTCAGCAACTGCTAACCCTGATTGGCTTTGCAGAGAAAGGTTATTCAGAGCTAAGTGATGCTTCCCTGCCTGCACAATGTCACTGAGATAGCTTCATCTTACCCAGCAGCATTGATATCTGTATCTTACCCAAATGCACTGCTATTGTACTAACAATTGTATATTGAGCAGATATATTGAATACTGTGTCCAGTTCTGGAGCCCTCAACATAGGAAGGACATGGGGCTGTTGGAGTGAGTCCAGAGGAGGCCACGGAGGTGACCAGAGGGCTGGAGCAGCTCTGCTCTGGAGACAGGCTGAGAGAGTTGGGGGTGTTCAGCCTGAAGAAGAGAAGGCTCCAGGGAGACCTTGGAGCACCTTCCAGTGTCTGAAGGGGCTCCAGGACAGATGGGGAGGGACTTTGGACAAGGGCTTGGACTGATAGGACAAGGGGAATAGATTAAAGTTGGAAGAGGGAAGATTTAGGTGAGACATTAGGAAGAAATAATTTAGTGTGAGGGTGGTGAGACACTGGCCCAGGTTGCCCAGGGAAGCTGTGGCTGCCCCATCCCTGGAAGTGTTCAAGGGCAGGTTGGATGGGGCTTGGAGCAACCTGGGCTGGTGGGAGGTGTCCCTGCCCATGGCAGGGGGGTTGGAACTAGATGATCTTTATGATCCCTCCCAACCCAAACCATTCCATGATTCTATGATTCTATTGTATTCTGGGCACCCACATATTTCACTGATGTCTTGCAGATTTTGAGAGGTTCACTTGAAGCTCATATCTTCAAAAAATGTGGACATAAATATGATTGTATAGGGGAGAAATTAGTCTCCTAAAGCTAGAACAGTTCCCTTTGAAGTGGGTAAAAGGTATTGACAGAAAAGCAGAAAGGAGATTTTAGCTTAGACAAGTGTAGCCAAATGCAATTCAGTGTAATTCTTGGAGTTAACAGGCTGATGAAAATGACTCACTGTGTCCCTCTGTGTCTTTTGCATTCAGGCATGATACAGAACTTTCTTTGACTGGCATTTGTTGACATTTTAGCATAAATTTACACTTTTTCAAATCTGTGAAAGCCAGCAGATCTCATTAAAAAACGATATTGATACACCGTTGTGCCACCTTGCTCAGGATGCAAATTCAATTTCTCCTTGTTGCTGTACCCTGTTGAGCAAACATATGTCATGGCCTTTGAATATGAAACTGGCAGATGTCTAATTGACCTGCATAAATTTCCAACATATACCAGAATGGGTCAATAGAAGGTCTTAGAATCCCCCACCAAATTTTAATCAAAACTAATGAGATTACCTAGTGAATGCAGAGATGAGTTATATGATGCAGAAAATTCTGGGAAGCTCTGCATCTAGATCCACAGGTGATTAATTCACAAATAATTTTATCTTCCTGGAGCTCCAGAGAACTGTTCTGGCAGTGTGGCAGGGAATAGGTTGAAGCAGAGCCATTTAAGAAGTAGTCCAGGTGGACCCCATCCTAGCAAAGAGCATGGAAGATTTCTCTCTCTGGAGGGAACGTTCCTAGTTAGGAAGAAGGTACTGGAGATACAGGTGTCATGAAACAAAGTGTCATCAAAGATCTGAGCCAGAAAGCCACTAAACACTGCAGGACAGAAGTCCTTTAGCTGTCTGCACTTGGAGGAGAGCCAGAACAAGACATAACTCAAATGATGCCATCAGACTTCAGCTTCCTTTTGCAGCTACCTCCCAGCATGATGGACTGTGCCCTTCCAGCCCAGGATGTTTGAATGCAGATGTACCTGAAATGTATATTAAAATAGCATAGAATCATAGAATGGGTTGGGTTGGAAGGGACCCTAAAGATCACCTAGTTTGAACTCCCCCTGCATGGGCAGGGACACCTCCCACCAGACCAGGTTGCTCCAAGCCCCATCCAACCTGCCCTTCAACACTGTCAGGGAGGGAGGAAGCAGAGTACTGTGGAGTTTCAATATCAGAAGTGACAGAAAAACTTCTGATGCCACCATGCAAGGGAGGAATTTAATCCTCTGTATGAGATGGGAGGATGGGTGAAGGCCATATTTTCACTTGCATCCTCAGGAATCAGAGAAGGGAGTGCTGCCCAGTGCCTGCCCAGTGCATTTAGTTTTCACACCCTTAGATGCACCAACAGCCCCCATAGCAATCCTGGGGGAGTGCTGAGAGCCACACCCCACATCTTGGCAACTTGTGTGAGGCAGTAGAACTTTGTGGGTGCCACAAGCCACTTGTATAAGTGCTCATCAAAGGTGGATAGTGTGATTGTCATTAATGCAATCATCAGCTCTTCTAGAAAATGTTTGGAGCAACAGCCTAACTCAGGAGTATAACAAATGATGAGCTTGAGTGTGTGGGCCTGGGGCATCACAGCAGCTTTTCACCACCTCCCCCTACTTACACCCATCAGCTGTAGATAATTCAGCCAAGACCAACACTTCTCCTTGTTACAACAGCACCCAGTTGTGCCAGCACCATTGTGCAAACCACTCTACAACTCCAAACACGTTTACTACTTGCCATGAAGAGTTTATGGTCTCCATCAGCAGTTCAAGAGACAATCCCAGACTTTTTGAAGGTACTATTAAGGGCAATGCTTCTCTTGTCTCACCCCATCCCTGACACCTTGGGTCTGACCTTTGCTGTAGCTGATGGGGTTTATAGGAAGCAGTAACTGAGTCCAGCACATTCTGCATAGCTTTTATCTCATGAAAATATGAGTTTCCTCTCAACATTTCTTGCCACCAACAGTGTTTTTTGTTTTTGAAATCAGGCTGAAGATCTAAAGGAGTAGTTATTATTTTTTTACTTTCAGAGCAGACAACAGTTATGGATGAAGATCTGCTCATGCTACATCTTAAGGACTGTGTAAATACACAACAAATGCATCAAGCTGGTCGTAACTAAGGAACTTGAACCGCTGAAGCATTTATTGTTTGGGTAGATACTCTGAAAATGGAAGGTTTCAGTTTGATATTTCTATCATGTTTAAAAACGTCCTGCTTTTGGACCTTCACCTTTCACAGAATTCATCCAAGCCATCATATTTTACTAGATAGGATGATTTTAGAGTGGATATTGGGCAATGTTGCAGAGAGACATCACGAGAGACAGGAGCAAACATTAATTTCACTTGGGTGTACATTCATGTCACCATGATGGCCCTCAAGCATATCCACCTGTCTGTTTGACTGGACCTCATCAGTGGAATATGAGGTTTTCCCCACAGAAAGTTACAAACTGCTTGTGGTGAGGGGAGCCAGGTTGTTTTCTTTGCTCTTTCAACAGTGACATAGAGGAAAAATTCATCAATCCAAGCCACTTATGGACCAGTGCAGGCAGCCCAGGTTCACAGCAAGAGATGTGTCCAGTCCCAAAGAAGTAAATAATTCAGACAAAAGTTAAGGGTGAAGAAACAACTACATGAGGCAATCAATGTAGGTTCTTGCTTCAGACTCCATAAGGCACTACTACCCACGAAAGGAAGAGGACCCAGGTGTCCTGCACTTGAGGTAATGTGGGATGGATCCTGAAGATGTCCCAGGAAGCAGGGGATGACTGGGCCAGCACCTCGGCTGAACTCAGGGCACTCTGCATAAAGGGGGAACTTTTGCCAAATTTCACCAGGTTTAAGTGAAGATAAAGTTGCCATTTCATCAGTTTTTCTTTCTGTTCCAGGGTCTTGTGATCTAAGCAAGCAAACACAACAAGATGAAATGCCCTTTGAACCTGCTGGAAAAATTTGCATCAATTTTTGACCACAAAGCCTAAAAGCTGCTACGTGAGTTGAATGTGCCTTTGGGGAATTTAATCAGATCCTTTTTTGTCATGGTTTCCAAAGCAGAGAAAAAAAATGTTGGGTGACTGACAGAAATCTGCCAGGTTTGAACAGGGAAGCCAGGAGCTGGGAGAAGGCAAAGCATATAAATGTGGGTGTTTACTGTTTCCTGCCTTAGTGCTGCATTAGATGTGTCAATCTGACACAGTAACTCAGAATGCAGAGACAGTGTATTCAGATTTAGCAAAGCCCATTATATTTACAAAGGCTCAGGAGAGATGTCCCAGCAAGACAATGATGTAATAACTACAAGAAAATGTATTTTCAAAAAGATAGGCCCTTAGCTAAACTGTATGCACCAGAGGATCTCTCTGCAGAAAGCTTCAGTTATTACTTTCTTAAAATCCTTATTACATTTCCAGCTCTATAAAAACTGAGTAATTACTGTCTTCAATTACCTCTTGGCGCCAACTCGATTAATGTCCTTTACGCCGATTGCTTTTTGAACTGTTGCAGAGAAAAGATGATCTGGGTCAACTCCATAAATGGTCTTTTTAACATCTTGCTAAGTTAAAAAAGAGACTGGTGTTTTCAGGGAGGGGTCATCACTTGATTGCTCTGTGAAGGTGCAATGGATGGGCTGTAGGGAGCCAGACTTTCAATATTGGAGTCCAAAATTTAGTTGATGCCAGTGGATCAGCCATTTGAAGTGGTTTGTTCTCTCTCTTTCCTTGCAAATATCCATGCTCTAAGCTCCTGGGATCTAGGCTAGGGAGATGGCACTAAGCAGGAGGATCAATGGGTGTCTATACTGGCTTTAATAATTAAAGTTATTGAGCCATTATGTCTTGGATCAACAAACAGGGCTAACAGGTCAGTCATCCTTGCCTTGTAAATTGATTCTTTTTCTACAGACAATATTAGGGTCAGGGGGCTTGACTGACCTGCTCTCCCAGGTCCTGGTGTAAACAACTGCTGATTGAGACCATCTGGCCACACTTTGGCTCAGGCCATTCATTATTTTCAGCAGGAAAATACTTCTCTCCTCTAGCAGAAGTGAGTTGTGTGTCAGTACTGAGCTTTCCTCTCCCTTGAGCAGGACCCCTCACCATGGAACGGGACAACATGTAGGATTTGCTGTTGGTAGAGTTGTCCTCTACCTCAGGATCTGATGTTTCATTATAATTTTTTAATTCTGTCTTCTGGCCCAAGTCATTTTGGGACTTCTGTGCTGTGAATAGCTGGACAAATATTCTGGGGAACTTTGTCAGCCACTTGTCTTCTGCTTCAGCATCCAATGCTGATACTCATTCACTGAGGCAAACAGAAGAATTTCCTGAACTGTTGGGGGATGATCTGGAAGAGGATGGAAGGCAAGCAGGAGAGGACCACAGCCACTCGACCAGCATGAAGGTTGCTTCTAAATCAAGCTCTGATGTGAAATGCCACTCTGCAACTCAGCCTCCTGCCCCACAGGGCCCCTTTCCTGGCCCTGTTGGCATTTGTCCACTTGCTGGGAGGAAAGCTGAGTCAGTTTCCTAAAACAGCAAAGCCCTCCTGGCAGGCTGCTGGCTCCTTCCCTCAGCACAGCAGGGGAAGTGGTTGAATCACCATCTCTGGAGATGTCATTCAAAAGATGTCTAGATGCGGCACTGAAGGACATGGTTTAGGGGTGGACTTTGTAGTGTTAGGTTTGCGGTTGGACTTCATGATCTTAAAGGTCTTTTCCAACCACGATGGTTCTATGATTCTATGATCCATGGATCACTTCCAGAATTCAGGCTGAGACTTTTCCCAGCATCACAATCTACCTTCTTCCTTGTAAAATCAGCCAAGCAATTATCTTAACATTCCTGATCCAGGCTTTTGTGGGGGCCCATCTCTTGTCCAAAAGTTTCCACACTGCTGGCTGCATGCTGCAGCTCCAAGGCCCTGTGTGGGCTAGTTCATCCTCCATGGCACAGCTACACATGGGTGCCTCCAGCTAAGGACCCCACTGTTTTCTGCCAGCTGGTTGTTGGAGTCACCTGGGTCAAGATCTTCAAAGAAACCAAGCTGCCAGGCTTTTGTTTTAACCTATAGTGCCAACCCTCAGTGGCACTAATTGGAGGGGTACTGTGTGCTGAGCATTCCAGCATGCCTGCTGTGTCTCAGGCAGGGTTTGCAGCTGGCACTGAGCATCCCATTCTGGATGCTGCCCTACTCTCTGTCCCCCCAGACAGATACTTAAAGCTCTCACAGACATATCTACATGGTCTACAGCCACTCTCTGATTGCAACATAAAGGTTTCCATTATAATACAAGCCTTGGAGACATATTCCAAAAAACTTTGTCTCCTCCACCTGCCTGTTTCCATGTGGCAGGAGGTTAGCCTAAAAAAGAGTTGTTCAATCCCTGAGGATTAAAGTTTTGTAATGCCCCATCCAGATACGAGGTGCCAAAGGTCTTCTTTGTGTAAAGGATTTTCAGGCAGAGACGATCTGAAATCAGCTCCTCGCGGCACAGTAAAACAATCCCCAGCAGAATATTATTCCGTGCTTGGGTTTCATCCTATTATAATTTCACCTGTCTATATTTTGATAGTCAGGTCTTGGTGTTTAACTCAAAGCTCTCCTGTGCACTGGCAATGTTTTCATTCCTTCCTCAGGCCCCCAGTGCCAGTTTCCTCATCAAAGCTTTCTGCATCCCTTGTTCTCACCTCGAATTTTCTCTCTTTTCCTTTGATACCTGCATGAGTTTGGAGCACTGTAATTTTAGCTGCCAGATCTTGATTTTTTTTCTGTTATTTTGCTTTCCTCATTTTGACACGGGACCCTGGTGAAAGTATATGTTACTGTCTTTCTGCTCTCCCAGTTAACACAGGCAGAGAAGGATCTTCACTACCAGGGATGTCAACCTGGCATGTTTCACTGCAGAGAAAAAAAATGTGTTGGTTTGTTTGTTTTCAAAAAAATAGCAAATATAAATATTAGGGAGCTATTTTAAAGGAAAAGCTCAGATGCGTAACAAGGCATGCTCATGTCCTTTTCCTGTTGTTCCTTAATAATGTGGGTGGTATTAGTCCCTCCCTGAAGCCCAACATCTCACTTCACAGAATCACAGAATCGTCATGGTTGGAAAGGACCTCAAAGATCACCAAGTTCAACTATCAACACAAAAAAAAGCAACCTTGGCCACTAGAGCATGTCCTGAAGTACCAAATCTACATGGCTTTTGAACACCTCCAGGGATGGTAACTCCACCACCTCCCTGGGCAGCCTGTGCCAGGGCCTGACAACCCTTTAGCAAAGAAATTGTTCTCAATATCCAATCTAAACCTCCCCTGGTGCAACTTGAGGCCATTTCCTCCAGTCCTGTCGTTATTTACTTGGGAGAGGCCAACACCCACCTCACTCCAACCTCCTTTCAAGTAGTTGTAAGGTGGTGATGAGGTCTCCCCTCAGCCTCCTTGTCTTCAGACTAAACATCCCCAGTTCCCTCAGCTGCTTCTCCTAGGACTTGTTCTCCAGACCCTTCACTACCTTGGTGGCTCTCCTCTGGACACGCTCCAGCACCTCAATGTCCTTCCTGTAGTGAGGGGCCCAGAACTGAACACAAAATTCAAGCTGCTGTTGCTGCTGTGTGTGCAGCCCAGGTAGACACTGCTGAATTAGCTCGCAGTGACTTATCTCAGCTGCTGGCAGCAGCTCAGCCCAAAGTATCTCAGTGTAAGTTCCTGCCCTGAGCATTAAATCAGCTTCTTGGGTGGATTTTGCAGTTCGAAGAAGAACTTCAGCCTGGGACTGAAGAAAACATCTTCCCCTCTCCTGAACCCTTACAGATTTCAGTGTGGGGCTGGATGTCCCCCAGGAGGTAAAGGCAGGGATGAGTGCTCTAAGCCCTCTGCTACCAAGGGAGGTCACTTCTTCCTTTGACAAGGGTTCAAACAGTGATCAGACATCACATTCGTACAGGTGTGCATTGGATGGGTAGAATCATAGAATGGTTAGAGTTGGAAGGGACCTTAAAGATCATCTAGATCCAACCCACCTGCATGGGCAGGGACACCTCCCACTAGATCAAGTTGCTCCAAGCCCCATCCCATCTGTCCTTGAACACTTCCAGGGATGGGGCAGCCACAGCTTCTCTGGGCAGCCCATTGCAGTGTCTCACCGCTGGTACAGGGTAAGAACACCAGAATTTTTTAGGTCAGAGACAGAAAATTGTTTCATTCTGGGTGAGAACAAGGGCAGTGAAGAGCTGTCCTGGGGTAAAGATGCTTCTGAGTTGTAAAATGAAAACTTTATGTATCAAGGGATAGTTACTGGTGAAAATGTAGGCACTTACAAAGCCTGCAGGGATTTTGAAGAAGAGAATTTTGCTGCATCCACAAGCTTCATCCTCGTGCCTGAAGTCACACGGGAAGACCATGTAGAGGAGAGAGCCTGTCCTGTATTATCAGAGGTTTCAGGTGTGTGCCAGCTTCCCTGCCCCATTTATTGTGCTGCTAGACTAGTGATCCTGGGTGGCTCCAGACTGCTTTTCTGTATTCACTGCTCTTTTTCAGCTCAGGGAGAGCTCAGCACCTGAGAGCAGCATAGAAACATAAAGAAAGAGTGAAGCCAAACAAAGGAAAAACCCTCTGGATATTGTTTTCATTCTGCAGCATGTTGATTTATATTTCAAGCTGTGGTGGGTATAAGATGCTCATAGATATTCCAGCCTCTTCTTGCCTCCATGGCAGAAGGGGAGTGTTGTCATAAGGACTGAAGGCAGAAGTACACTGAGGAATACATCTACCCCCATGGCTTTTCCTGCCATCACATCCCAGTGACTTCTGGACCCACTGAACTAAAACCACTTCATACAGATTGTTTCTTACTGAAAAGGCAGCAGCAGTTTTCCACAGGTTCCAAAATTTACTGAGCTTGTAATGACTGCAGCCAGTCACTGGGACTGTGATTGAGTGATCAAGATGTCCATAACCCAAGGCTACACACTTATTGCTTTTTCCCTTGGAAAAATGAAAGTGAGGATGTGTTATATCTTCTCTGGTGCCTTTTTACCTAGGTGAGAAAAGCACACAACAAAGGCTGTTCACTGTTCTGTGCTTTTTGACTCTTTTCTTATCATCTGCCTGAATCTATAGTCTATGGCTGGCTTGTTTGAACCCTTGCATGCCCACGTGCAGGGTTGTGGTGGGGCCAGCCTGCTCCCTGGAACAGTGTCCTGTGGTGACCCATGGGGCCATCTTGCTACTAATAAGGAGAAATTCAGAAAATCACATATCTAGCATGAATAGTTGTTATCATCATGCTTCTCAGAGAGACATGCAGGTTCTGGACATGTGGATAAAGCTCAGAGAGATTCATAGCCAGATTTGTCAAGTGACATGCATTGGTTATGAGATGCAGAGAGTCTCCCTCCTTCATCCTGCTTCTCCAAAGCCAGGTCTATATTTGCAGTTGTAGCACAAACCCCTGTTTTCTGTGAATGTCTAGGGCACCAGGAAAGGTTGCTGCACGCTGGGGAAGTGGCATACATAACAGGAAGGCCCTGTAATGGATTAACTATTAATTTAGCCTGCAATGTTCTTCACATCACATAGCCTCAGATTATAGAGTTCCATGAAGGAATTGCCAACACAGGGACAGATGAAGTTTGAGAGACCTGTTGACCTTCTGACATAGTAAGATCAAGCAGCTGAAGGCTTGGGCAAGACAAATTAAAGTAGAACACATAGGGCATAGTTCTAGTGCAAAGGACAAACTTCTGTTGGAAGAGGTTCTGATGGGACTGGGAGAGTAGCCCATCAGCAGGTCTTTCTGAGTGTAGGTTTCTGCAGGGCTCCAGTTCATTAAGTCCTCTGGTCTAAGTTATGCAAGAAGTTTGACAAAGGCATCACAGTGTTCACCTCTCACCTTAAGAGCAATGAAACCAATGTATATTCCACAACTTACATTTCAACCTTGACTGAGGTGTATTTTATTATCCTGCTTAATTATGCTACATGAATCTCCACTACTCTAAGGTTAAAATGTGACCTCTGCCCTGATGAGTTTATAATTTAAATAGATGAGATCCATGAGTTTAAGAAGGAAAAGGATATAACACAGAAACCAGCAGCACAATGACACAATTTAAGTTGTGTCATTATAATCTTTAAAATATCACTGATGTTTAGTGGATTAGTAAAATGTAAAGGAGGAGGAAGAGAGGCCACGATGGAAAGAATGGAAATTGAGTCAGTGTAGCAGCAGCAGCAGCAGCAGTGGTGGCGACAACTGAAGTAAGCATGAGGTGGGGGTTCAATCGTGTGGTACAGGGGGGTTTCTGAGCTCAGGGACCCCATTGCCCACCCGAGCTTCCCAGTGGGACCAGGAAGTCTGTGGCAGGCAAGCAGGTGTAGAACAGGCGTGGCCAGGAGCAGCACGGGTGGTTTCAATGCCCCTGGGGAGTGAGGCGCGGCGCGTCAGTTTTCATGGGCAGGGTGCTGAGGGGCAGGGTGCTGAGGGGCAGGGTGCTGAGGAGCAGGGTGCTGAGGAGCTGCGAACTAGGCAGGGGGCAGGGTGCTGAGGTGTGGCAGTGAGAATCAATCCAGCAGTTAGCAATCAGGAGCCGTGTGTATAAATATATCATGGTGACCACACGGTCAAAAGCTGTCGCTAGGAAGACAGTGGGGACCCAAACGGCACTCCCCCTCAGACATGCCGCTGTCCAAGTGTCCACCTGCAGGGAATGCCTGACCTGGCACTGGAGCCAGAGGACAGCAGGGAGGAGGCTTGTGTGTGGTGTGAGCAGGTGAATGATCTGCTCAGTCGAGTGGCAGAACTGGAAGAGAAATTGGAAAGGTGGAGGAGCATCAGGGAGCGTGAGAGAGAGAGAGACTTGTGGAGCCACACTCTGGAACAAAGGCAGCAGACAGAGGCTCCTCAGGAAACTGAGGATCCCCTCCTGCCACCAGGCAGTGGGAGGAGAGCTGAGAGACAGGGGGGAGTGGAAGCAGGTCCCTGCTAGGGGAGGCAGGCGAACTCCCTCCTGGTCTCCCTCACCCTACCAGTTGCCCTTGAACAACAGGTATGAAGCTCTGGAACTGGAGGGCCAGGCAAAGGAGGAAATAGATGAAGGTCCACCCAGGGAGTTGCCTGGGGTGACTCAGCCAGTCTCACACATTAAGACTACTAGTGTCAGGAAAAAAAAGGAGAGTGATTGTTGTAGGTGATTCCCTTTTGAAGGGAACAGAAGGCCCCATATGCCGACCAGATCCATCCCACAGGGAGGTCTGCTGCCTCCCTGGGGCCTGGGCCAGAGATATCACCAAGAAACTTCTCGGTCTGGTACAGCCCTCTGATCACTATCCATTATTGGTCATACAGGCTGGAAGCGATGAGGTTGAGGACAGAAATACCAAAACCATTAAAAAGGACTTCAAGGCACTGGGGCAATTGGTTAAAGGATCAGGAGCACAGACAGTGTTTTCCTCAACCCCTTCAGTGGCAGGGAAAACTGCACTGCTCACTGAGAGGAACAGGAAAACACAGTTGCTTAACATGTGGCTCAGGGGCTGGTGCCACAAGCAGAACTTTGGCTCCTTTGATCATGGGAACATTGATGTGGCACCAGGCCTACCAGGGACAGACAGAGTTCAGCTGTCTCAAAAGAAAAGAAGGATTCTTGCAAGGGGGTTGGCGGGGCTCATTAATAGGGCTTTAAACTAGGTTGGAAGGGGAAGACGGGGAAGGGTGATAAAACCAAGCTCACTAGAGATGAGCCTAAGGGTGGTGTGATCCCGTCAGGGATGAAATTGATAACCCAGCTCAAGTGCATGTACACCAATGCACACAGCATGGGAAACAAACAGGAGGAGATGGAAGCCCTTATGTGGCAAGATAACTGTGACCTAGTTGCCATAACGGAAAGATGGTGGGATGGGACTCAGGACTGGAATGCTTCAGTAGATGGCTACAAGCTCTTTAGAAGGGATAGGCAAGAAAAGAGAGGAGGTGGGGTGGCTCTATACATTAAGGAGTGCTTTGATTGTATAGAGCTCAATGACAGAGATGATAATGTGGAGTGTTTATGGGTGAGGATGGGAGGGAAGGCAAATAAGGCAGCTATCCTGTTGGGAGTCTGCTACAGGCCACCCAACCAGGAAGAGGAAACAGATGAAACATGTTTCAGGCGGTTGGTAGAAGTCTCAAAATCACCAGCCCTAGTTCTGGTGAGGGACTTCAACCTACCAGACATCTGCTGGAACAACAACTCTGCTGCAAGCAGGCAGGCTAGGAGGTTACTTGAGTGTATGAAAGATAACTTCCTAACACAGCTGGTAAGTGAGCCTACCAGGGGAGGTGCCTTGCTGGACTTGCTGTTCACTTACAGGGAAGAAGTGGGAGATGTGGAGGTCGGAGGCCGTCTTGGGCTTAGCGACCATGAAATGGTTAAATTCTCGATTCTTAGGGAAAAAATAAGGAGAGGGGTCACCAAAACCTCCACTATGGACTTCCGGAGGGCAGACTTTGGCCTGTTTAGATCACTGGTGAAGAGAGTCCCTTGGGAGTCAGTTCTGAGGGGCAAAGGGGTCCAGGAAGGCTGGATGGTCTTCAAGAAGGAAGTCTTAAAGGCACAGGAGCAGCTGTCCCTGTGTGTTGTAAAACGAAATGTCAGGGAAGGCAACTGGCCTGGCTGAACAGGGAGCTTTTGGTGGGACTCGGGGAGAAAAAGAGAGTTTATTGCCTTTGGAAGGAAGGGCTGGCAACTCGAGAGGAGTACAGGGAGCTTGTGAAGACATACAGGGAGAAAATTAGAAGGGCAAATGCCCAGCTGGAGCTCAATCTGGCCACTGGTATAAAGGACAATAAAAAAGGTTTTACTAATACCTTAACAGCAAAAAGAGAAACAGGGAGAATGTCCATCCCTTATTGGATGAGGGGGGGAACATGGCAACCAAGGATGAAGAAAAGGCTGAAAAACTTAATGCCTTCTTCACCTCTGTCTTTAACAGTCAGACTGGCTGCCCTCAGGATACTTGGCCTCCTAAGCCAAAATATAAGGATGCAGAGCAGAACAACCCCCCATAACAACCCCTGACCTGCTGCAGCACCTAGACACTCAAAAGTCTATGGGGCCAGATGGGATTCACCCGAGGGTACTGAGGGAGCTGGCAGAGGAGACCTCCAAGCCTCTTTCCATCATCTACCAACAGTCCTGGATAACTGGGGAGGTCCCAGATGACTGGAGGCTTGCCAACGTGATGCCTATTTAAAAGGAGGGCCTGAAGGTGGATCCTGGGAACTACAGGCCTTTCAGCCTGACCTCAGTACCAGGGAAAATCATGGAGGGGCTCTCTTGAGTGCGCTTATGTGGCAAGTGCAGAACAGCCAAGGGATCAGGCCCAGCCAGAATGGGTTCAGGAAAGGTATGTCCTGCTTGACTAACCTGATATCCTTCTATGATCAGGTGACCCACATGGTGGATGAGGGTAGAGCTGTTGACATTGTCTATCTAGACTTTAGTAAAGCCTTTGACACCGTCTCCCACAGCATTCTCCTGGAGAAGCTGGAGGCACATGGAGCAGACAGGTGCACTCTCTGCTGGGTAAAAAACTGGCTGGCTGAGCCCAGAGAGTTGTAGTGAACAGGGTTGGATCCAGTTGGTGGCCGGTCACCAGTGTTGTCCCCCAGGGCTCAGTTTTGGGTCCAGTCCTGTTCAAGATCTCTCTTAATGGTCTGGATGAGGGAATTGAGTCCTTCCCAAGTAAGCTTGCAGATGACACTAAGCTGGGTGGAAGTGTTGATTTGCTTGAGGGTAGGAAGGCTCTGCAGAGACCTGGACAGGCTGGATCGATGGGCCCAGGCCAATTGGATGAGGTTTAACAAGGCCAAGTGCCAGGTCCTGCACTTGGGTCACAACAACCCCATGCAAAGCTACAGGCTTGGGGAGGAGTGGTTGGAAAGCTCCAGGGCAGAGAAGGACCTGGGGGTGCTGGTGGACAGCAGCTTAACATGAGCCAGCAGTGTGCCCCCATCATAAAGGTCTCCAAGAGACCCATTGTCCTGGTGTTTCAAAGGCCACCTGGACCCCATTTTGAAAGGTTATTTCAATGAACTGGCTCTACATCACTGACATCTGTTAATTCCCTGTCAGGTCTTCTGATGGCTGCAAGATCATAGATGAGACAGTACAAAATGCAGTGATCTTCCACCCTAACGTGTCAGTCTCAAACCCTGCACTAGTGGTGCTGGAGTTGTGGGGATCATCTGCAAGTATCTGTCTTTCTGATTTTGTCCTTCTTGCTGACAACAAAAGAAAAAATTAAAGACATCCATCTTCAGCCTTATTCAGTGCCCACACAATGCAGCTGTACAATGAAGTTGATTTAAGGCTGTTCCTTTGGATTTGGTGCTTCAGTTAGCTCTTTATCACCATGTTTTGAAAGCTGCAGTGCCTGTAGCAATCTGAGCATCCTCACTCTTTGACTACCCACAAACATTTCACACCATCGAACACGTGGGAGTTACCATCACTGCCATCTTGCAGATTGGTTACTATGGAACAGTTTCCAATCTGAACTTTGAGCCTGCTTGATGGGTATGTCCAGAGATTTTAGATTTGTCCAGCCTGAGGGTCAAGCCATTGACCACTTCTTCAGGACTCATCTTGCCCACCCAACTGGAATAAATCCTAGGTGATAGGGTGGTTATGTTTCTGAGTGAGGGGAAAGTCAACCCTTCTCCATCGCTTAAGCCATGGTCTTGAGTCTGCACATCACACTGTCCCAGGGCAGGGGAAGGGACAACAACAGCAGTCAGGGCAGTAACACCAAAGGAGTTGGCTGGCACCAGCACAGGCAACATGGAGCAAACACTGCCAAAAAACAGAGCAGCAACAACTCATATATGTAGCACCGTTGGTATCACACACATTTCAAGCATGGAGCTGCCTTGATGTTGTGCCACTACGTTGCAGGAAGCCTGAGAGTGGTTTTTTAATAAAGAAACTCCCCAAAAGAAACTCTTCTTCTCACTGATGTTTTGCCTTAGTGAAAATGCAGGACAAGAAGGTGTTGGTCAAAGAGTGGGGAGGCTCTGATGTCTAACACTCGGGAGAGCATTGTGGAAACCCCTTTCATAGAATCATAGAATCATAGAATCATAGAATCATAGAATCCTAGGGGTTGGAAGGGACCTCGAAAGATCATCTAGTCCAACCCCCCCTGCCAGAGCAGGGTCACCTAGAGCACATCACACAGGAACGCATCCAGGTGGGTTTTGAATGTCTCCAGTGAAGGAGACTCCACAACCTCTCTGGGCAGCCTGTTCCAGTGCTCTGTCACTCTTACAGTAAAAAAATTTTTTCGGATATTCACCTTGAACCTCCTATGCTCCAATTTACACCCATTACCCCTTGTCCTATCACTGGTCATCACTGAGAAGAGCCTAACTCCATCTTCCTGACACTCACCCCTTACATATTTGTAAACATTGATGAGGTCACCCCTCAGCCTCCTTTTTTCCAAGCTAAAGAGACCCAGCTCCCTCATCCTTTCCTCATAAGGGAGATGTTCCACTCCCTTAATCATCTTTGTGGCTCTGTGCCGGACTCTTTCAAGCAGTTGAAAGCACTGAAAGCAGTTCAGAGGTGCCACTTCACAGAATCACAGAATCAATCACAGAATCACAGAATCACAGAACTACCAAGGCTGGAAAAGACCTTTAAGATCATCAAGTCCAGCCTATGACCAACACCACCACACCATCTAGACCATGGCACTAAGTGCCACATCCAGCCTTGCCTAGAATTTACACTTGTAATGTCCTTCAGCGTGGCTGTCCTTCCAATGCACTGATCTGTAGACCAAGTATAGATCATTCCAGTTTCTTCTCCTTCTTGGCAGCAAAACTTGGAGATTGTAAGGTAAGTAGGATTTGTTGTTGCATGCTTGATTTTAGTATCACTGGGTCACAGTTTCTCCTGTAAAATGGGGGTTATGATGTTTGCCAGTGATATCTTTACTTTGTCAAAAATGTTCCAGAAGTAGAACAACTGTCATATTAATCCCTCTCTTATATGACTTGGTAGTAAATTAAATTTGAGGCCAAAAGGACTGTTCAGCTGCTGAAACTTATGCCCCATTTTCTACAAGTGAAGTCTTGAAATTGGATGTCTGATGTCTCATTTCAGAAGGATTGAGACCCCTGCTGCTTTTCTTGAAAATACAAGAGTGCATTGCTGCTACTGGGAGTTTCACTGACTTCAAGTTTTTGTTGTTTCTCTTGCCTGAAGCTGCTAGTTACACAAACCAGAAAATATCCAAAGCTGTATTCAGCAGGATGAAACCCTTCTGTGAGCATCAGAATTTATGAAGTGTTATCTCCAACACATGTCTTGCTTGCTCTCTGTGGTTTTCATAAGGTAGAGCTCCAATCTAGGGGTTTTTCCTGGGCTTGAGGCATCCATTACCTCTCCTTTCCATGTGGAGCTGCTGGAACAGGTGATCCAAGTGCCTCCACCCCACCCTCCTCCAGTGCCAGCAGGAATCTGAGACTTTACTATCCAGCCACCCCCTTTCCCCCAAACTTTAGGAACTTACTTGCTTGGAAATCACCTGTAGCAAGTATTGATGCCCAACAAACCCACAAGTTATTACATGGAGGCTGATGGTCAGCTAGATCTGGAGAACTTAGTGAGAAGCTTGTGCATGGGCTCTAAGAACTCCTTACAGAGGGGCTGGGGGGGGAAAGCATAATTAAACATGAGAGATCCAGGATGTGAGTGTTGATTTTTATGTCTCTTACACACCTTGGGTTTTCCATGATTCAAAATGATGATAAGGCTTAAAGATTTTTATTTCAACTAGCTAACATGCAGCTTGCAGCTGTTCACCTGGACATGATGAGGAGAGACAGGCTGAGGATTTGGAAGATATCTGAGGACAACCGAATGCCAGACATCCAATGGGAGCTTTGTTTTAGCCATGGGATGGAGGGCACCATTGCTAAGTCACATTTAGCTTTCTAAGCCCAAGGTTTGGTGCACCTACAGTACCAAATAATGGTGAAAAATCTTTTACATTCCTCCTATATGTGTTGTCACTGCCAGAAAATTCTCTGTGTGAATAAAGTCCTCAAGTAAAAATATAGTCAGGCTTTGCTAAGAAGGGTATGGAGTGTATTCCAGCTCCTGGAAGGTGAATGAAGGTTCTGAGGTTCAAGCTGCACATGACTCAGTCACTGTGTTAAGCTGTAACTACATTAGAAGGCCCTTCTACCACCTTGCAATTTACTCTTTCCCAAGGAATGAGATCAATAAACAAAACAAGCCATGATAAAACATTATGCCATGGGATCAGTTATGGGGTTTCTCTGGAGCCCTCAACATAAGAAGGACATGAAGCTGGAGACAGTCCAGACCAGGGCCATGAAGATGATCTGAGGGCTGGAGCAGCTCTGCCCTGGAGACCGGCTGGGAGGGTTGGGGGTGTTGAGCCTGGAGAAGAGAAGGCTCCAGGGAGACCTTGGAGCACCTTCCAGTGCCTGAAGGGGCTCCAGGAAAGCTGGGGAGGGACTTTGGACAATGGCAGGGAGGGATGGGATGAGGGGGAATGGCTTTAAACTGGAAGAGGGGAGATTTAGATTAGACATTGGGAGGAAATTCTTAGTGTGAGGATGGTGAGACACTGGCCCAGGTTGCCCAGAGAAGCTGTGGCTGCCCCATCCCTGGAAGTGTTCAAGGCCAGGTTGGATGGGGCTTGGAGAAACCTGGTCTGGTGGAAGGTGTCCCTGCCCATACAAGGGGGTTGGGACTAGATGATCCTTTAGGTCCCTTCCAACCCAAACCATTCTGTGATGCTATGATTCTATCCCTTTTTCTGACATGCATCATTCTGGCCAGGTCTGAATCAGGTCACCAAGTGCATGAATAGACTGCCTGGTTCAGTCTCACCTCTTGGTATTGTTGCAGATTCCACAACTGTACAAACTGCATTCCCTTCATGAAGAGAAGTAAAATAAAGGGGAAAAAATAATCCCCGATTATCTGTTTTTTTTATGGTTTACAGAAGGACAGTGTTTTACCTGCCTTTGAAGAGAAACACCTCACACTTCTGCCCTGATTTCCTTCAGGGATTGCATTTCCAGAGATCCTGTGGCTTTGACATTGGAAAAGCAGCCCTACTTTTCCACTCAGCTGAATCTTGGTTACCAGTTTGTCCGCAGCCGCAGTACAGAGTGACTGGGAAATGTCAGGAGGCAAAAAACAATAAGAAGGCACTTGAATCATAGCTCTTCCTTGATTCCCAGCATTAAGCCAGGCAACTTCTCCTGCCCCGTGGGTTGCTTGCTAATTATTCACAAGCTAAGGCAAAAAGAATTGATGGCAGCTACATGCTGGGAAGAGATAGTGGTTGTTGTCACACAGGAAATCCAATAAAACAACCTTATAGCCTGAGCTAGTGGTGAATAGGAATAACAAGGTCATCCAGATGAGGGACTTAACCATCGGGCCAAATCCTGATCCTCCTCTATAAATTGGGGAGATATGGATTTGATGGGTGGACTGTTTGGTAGATAAGGAATTGGCTGGATGGTCTTATCCAGAGAGTAGTGGTCAATGGCTTGATGTCCAGGTGGAGAGCAGTGATGACTGGTGTCCCTCAGCGGTCTGTACTGGGACCATCTACATCAATGATATAGACAGTGGGATCAAGGGCACCCTCAGCAAGTTTGCAGACATGGAGCTGCTGGAGGAAGTCCAGAGAAGGGACACAAAAATGATCAGAGGGCTGGAGCAGCACTCCTACAAAGATAGGCTGAGAGAGTTGGGGGTGTTCAGCCTGGAGAGGAGGCCAGGGAGACCTTAGAGCACCTTCCAGTACCTGAAGGGGCTCCAGGAAAGCTGGGGAGGGACTTTTTACAAGGGCATGTAGCAACAGGACCAGGGGCAATGGCCTTCAGCTGGAGTAGATTAAACATTAAGAAGAAGTTCTTTACAATGAGGGTGGTGAAGCACTGACCCAGGTTGCCCAGAGAGGTGATGGAGGCCACATCCCTGGAGGCATTCAAGGTCAGGTTGGATGGGGCTCTGAGCAACCTGGTCTAGTTGAAAAGGTCCCTGTGCACTGCAGGGGGGGGCTGGACGAGATGACCTTTAGAGGTCCCTTCCAACCCCATACATTCTATGACTCTGATGTTTCAGCAAACTTTCATTCTGTTCCTATTCAGGCAGATTGATGAAACTTGATAAAGCTCCATAAGAAAACCAGAATTAAGTCTATTGCAAGAAGTGGGGGCCTGGGACCTGATTCTTTGGCCATGGACCAAATTCAATGTAATGCAGTTGATGTCAGGGTGACAGGGTCTGTAAAAAGAGGTAATATATTTTATTCAACTGACTGAGAGATGCCAGCTGGATTCTGCTCACTTTGTACAAGCAGAATTGCTCCTACAGTCTTAAATGGACACTCTGGCCTTCCCTTTGCTTCCATTGACACTGCTGCAAGTCAAAGGTAATTTCATTATAATATAAACACATCACAGACAAGGCAATTACACCTCTAAGATATTGGTGTGAGCTGAACCCTTTTCTCTGACATTTCTACTAATGTTTGAAATGAAATAACCAAGTAAAATGTGGTATTTCTTAAAATGTTAAACCTGTGGGTGAGGGACCTGTGTGTAAGACAGCACTAAGCATTGATAAATCTGTTAGATTTCAGAATTCACAAGTAACACTTAGAAAATACCATGGGATACATTGTGGATAGGGATTGCAGGTAAAACTCTCTCAGGAAAAGGGGAAAGCAATCCCCAAATCATGTGGGGAAAGGAGCATTTTTGCCAGTGGAGGTTGTAAAGGCTTCCCAAAGAGAATAAACCATATTTGCAAAAGAATTGCTCTGTTTGTGCCTCTTGAGGCTTCTTTTTGGCATAGCCCTGCTACTGCCTGGTCCCTCAGGCAACTGGTGCAGTGGATGAGAAACATGAGAGTATGTGCTCACCTCCAGAGAGTCACAGCATCACAGAGTTATTGAGGCTGGAACAGACCTCTGAGATCATCAAGTCCAGCCTATGACCAACACCACCACACCATCTAGACCAGGGCACTCAGTGCCACATCCAGCCTTGCCTTGAACACATCCAGGGATGGTGACTCCACCACTTCCCTGGGCAGCCCATTCCAGTGTCTAATCACCCTGTCCATGAGGAAGTGCTTCCTGATATCCATCCTAAACTTCCCCTGATGCAGCTTCAGGCCAGGCCCTCTTTCCTTTTCCTACCAAGGATGGAGAGGTGGAGCAAAACCATCTGTGCTTCCCAGTCCCTTCTGGTTAAGGGGAATCCTTGACTCATCCCCTCTAATATTTACAGACAAATTGTGACAGTGATTAATTAATTATCAAGAAAATTTTTTTGTCAGTTTGGACTTTATTTTGTTTCATTACTTAAGGAACCACCCATTTTACTAGATACACCTCATAGTACTAAAATGCTATGTGAAAGAAGTGTGAAAGGGAAAAGTACATTTCAGTCCCCTCATTTCCAATCCATCATTTTTCAGACTGAGAACTTTTCTTGCAAGCTTTGTAAGGAGAAAATGCTGTTCTCATAACCCTTTATCCTCCTCGTATCATATATTATTAATGAAGAAAGACCTCAGTATTCATGTGCTGCATCAGCCTGCACAATGTTGATTTTTAAAAAATTTTGTTTAAAGAAAACATGAATTCACACCTATAGCTCTGCTTGGGTTGAGACTGAGGGGAAAGGGCTTGTGAATGAAACAAGGCAGTGGTTTAGCAATTAGAGCCCAGGATTGAAAGCCAGCAAGGTTACAGTTCTGGAGGAGATTTGCTGTTGTTTGTCCTGAAGAAGTTCCTCGTAAATGAGGTGATTATTGTAGCTGTCAGGAATGAAAAGGTAGGACACATTGATTCCATCCTCACTGCAATCTCCAGGACGTGCTGGTACAGAGCAGTTGATGTGAATTGCCAATTAACAAAAAACCAATATTGGCAAGTTGGCAGTTTGAGAAAAAATCCCTCCAGCCAGTGCATAAAGTTCCTGCCATTCAAATCATCATCCTTGAGCAAAGGCATTAGCAAAACTGCCCAGAAAATAAACAAAGATGAACTTTTTTGATGTAGCTGAATGGCAAATTGTAGAGCTGAGAGCCTGTGTGCAGAGGGGAAATGGAGCAGAACAGCTATAAGGAACACACTTCAAGTGCACACCCTACCTGGAGATAAAAATCACTTTACTTTGGAGTAATTATTCTGTTCTGAAAACACATTGGTTATTCAGGAACAAAGTGTCTTTTATTTCAGAATTAAAGTGCCCGTGTTCTTCTGCCATTCTGCTAATGATAATAGATACAGTCACAGATAATAAATAGAGATTCTTCCACAGTAGCTACTGTGGAAATCTTCCACTTGTAAATAAGCCCTAGGAATACCATCCTTCCAATTACCTTGTATTTCAAGTACACTACATATAAATGGATGTTGTTGACTTACCTACAGATTCCAGCAATTTTCATGCAATTAAAATTGCTAACGTGCCGCTTTGGGCTGAAGAAACAACTCCAGAATAGCAGCCAGGAGCAGTGTCTTTGACATGATGGAGTGAACCCGGTTTAGAAAACACAAAGCAGCTATTAGTAACTGATTTTTACTGCATTGCTAAGGGATTCCTGCCTCTGCAATAGGAAACCTGGGTCTTGAGTGGGGCTTTTAAGCTCTCATAGGACTTGACTGTAGAGGTATCGCTGTCCCTCAATCTGCAAATGGAGAAAGCAAGACTGTGGTTGAAAGATGACTTATTCTACATTGCCCAGCAAGCCAGTGAAGAGCAACCTTTTGTTTTCTAACCCTGAACACAGTCACGTACACCTTTCCTTTTCTAAAAATGATGCCGTGGTATGAGTTGATGGTGACGCTTCAGCAACCTCCTGTAACTTGAAATTCTTGTAACTTAGACTACTTGCAACCAGAATCCGCTCCAGGCTGTGGCATGCAGCTGATCTTTAGCATAAGCTAGTTCATAGGACGTGTCACTGTAAGTAGCTGGCGCATTTTTCATTTAAAACCCCATAAACATTTAAATCCACCACACTGTTCAGTCCAGTGAAGGCCCGGGAGGACTCGAGGTGCCGTGAGGCGGCACAGCCAGGGTCTGCTCCCACTACATTTTCTGCAGCTTCCAGAACGAATGATGACTCTTGAGCAAAGTCCGGTCGGTAATTTCTTAGCCTGTTAATCAGTTTCAACCGCATTTCGAAGAGGGGATGGCACCGTCGACCTTCTTCTGTCAATTCCAGGCTCAGACAGGAGGAGGCCGGAGGCTCCGCGAGGAAAACTACAACTCCCAGAGAGCCCCGCGGCTCCGCCGCACGCTGCACAGCAGCTGGATGCCTCACGCCCCGCCCTCTCCGCCTTCTATTGGTTCGCAGACCCGCAGTTGCCCGCCCCCTCTCTTCTTATTGGCTGCTCTGCCGCAGCAGGTTGGCTGTCCTGTGTTGGAAGGGGGTGCAAGATGGCGGCCGGCGAGGCGGCGGGGCGCTACCGGAGCACCATGAGCAAGAGCAAGGACCCCTCGGGGCTGCTGATCTCTGTGATCAGGTAGGGGCGGCGCGGCCTCGTCCCGCAGCCTCCCGTCCCGCCCGTAGGGCCGCTCCTGGGCGCTGCGTTGGCCCCTGGGGGTGAGCCAGGGCTGTGTGTGGGCCCTGCCGTGCTGCGGGGGTCTCCCTGGGCCGGGCTTTGAGAGCCAGGGGTCTGTCTGACAACGGTGGGGAGGCCTCAGTGTTGGAGCAGGCCTTCCGAGGGGTGTCCTGCCGTCCTCCTGTCCTGCCTGGCTCACCCCCTTCTGTTCCCCTCACTTTGCTATATCCTGGGGTCAGTAAGTCCTGCAGTTAGTCCTACCTTAGTGCCGTACAGGGAGGGTCAAGGCTCCATCTTCTTGTTGTTGTGGAGTCCATAGTTGACCCTCATCTACAAACACACAGCAGTACCGAGTAAAATATGGCTGGTTGGAAAAGCTGTAGGACTAGGAAGTCCCCTGTGCAGGCTCCATCCTATTTTAGGATCTAGTAGTGGGAAAAGTACTGCTTCTTGTGGGTCTGTCTTACTGGGGGTAACAAGAAGGCAGTTGCATCTAGTCATGCTCACACTATAGATTTTTGTCTGCCCTTATTCCTGAAATCTCCTTTCTTCTGCTGGAGGATGATTCTGTGATATATTTAGAGCCAAGCAAGGACTTGAGTTCATTTTACTGGTTTCCCTCTGTGCCTTTCTTTACTGCTTGTGAATTTCTTCTACACTGCTTATAACCAGTGGGTTGGCAGCTGATTTCTCACACTGAAGCTTTTAAATGTTGGCCTTCTGCACACCCTCTAAAGTGGGTGTGGGCAACAAGCAGTCATAGGAGTATGGTATTCTGAGTTGTAATGAACATTGAAACTTTGGTTCCTACTTCAATGTCTTTGCCAGGAGCTATAGTCATTCTGTTACTTTGGAGATGTTATTATAGCAATAGTTCTATATCTAGGGCATGTTATGATTTAAAAATCCACTATGAATGGTAATGTTTGGGACAGAATTCTCCTCTTTTTTATTACTCTGAAAACTGGTCTTTCAGATCTTGCAGAATTTGAGTTAGATGGTGGCTCTGAGAAAAGCAGGTGGTTCACAGCACAGCTCAGCCTTTCCTGGGTCGTGACTGCAGCCTCCGAGTTGTGTGGTGATAATCACACTGAACAATGAATGAAAGGGGATGCTTAGCACAGACTGTGGTGCTTGGCTCTTCCATTTCAAGTGTATGTGGCTCATTAGTTTTGTAAGAAAAACTGTTACAAACCCAGACTTGTTTAGGTTGGAGTTACATGTTTATTTGTGTGCAGGTGGAGAAAAGTACACACTGGAATGAGATCACATAAACAGGATGTGTGGCAGTGGTAGTAGTGTACTTTGCTGACTTTTTATTTTGTATGTAACAAATATTGAAAGGAAAAGGGGTGGGAAGCTAATACCTGAATATCTGACTATTAAAATGAGTGGTGTTCCTACAAATTTAATATCCAGGTGTGCACACACTCCTGGGTGCAGTTGTACATGGGTTCACACAGTCCATTTGCATAACAAATACATGATTAGTTGTAAAAGCCTGAAAAAAAAAATTAGGCTTCTCACCTGGATCTTGAGGCTTTTGCTGGGTACTTAAGCCTTGTATTTGGGACAAGGAGGAAAAGAGTGGATTGCAAGTGTTTTGTGCTTAGTGTTTCTTGATCTGCCTCAAGTTAGAATAAGTTGAAGAGGCAAAAATGGTTAAGTTGTAGCTAGATAACCTTAATTTAGAGAAAACAGAGCAACAGTAGAGAGTGGAAGAATAAATAATAGAGTGCATTGATTGCTGCAGCATTTCCTGTAGTAATTTTCCTTTCTTCTATAATTTCCAAGAGTATTTAAGAGCCTCCTTTTGTGTCTCTGATTTAAGAAATTTGGACTTAATTTATAGTGCAACACGAGAGTGATCTCATGTTACTGTGTTCTCCAAATAAGAACTCATGTTTGTCTAACAACACTTGGCTTACAGGCACTGGTACCTTAGCTGGTTTAGGACCAGTGTTTAGACACAGCAGTGAGGGTATCAATTTGATGAAATCAAAATTAATCAGTACAACAGCCTGATCATTAAACCTCCAGAATGGAATTAGGAGTTGGTTTGTAGAGATTCTTTGCAGAGCTTGAAGTGTCGTGTTGAGCCAGACCATGAAAACCTGAAAGTATAGAAGAGCTTGCAAAGGAAAGGCAAGGCAGTGTGGTAATAATATTCCTGTTTTCTTGGGTTAGTCAGGTACAGTAGCTGAGGTGAGAATGAACTTGCCAAGTGACAGGTAAAATTTTTTTGCTGTTTTCTGTGCTCATAAAACACCATCACAAAGAAATTTAGACCTGGGTGAGTTAAATGTATCTTTCTTTATAACTTAACTTGAGGAAACGATTATAAATCTTAGCAGGAGGTTATTGGTTTGAAATGCAGCAGAGTTTCTTTTCTTGATAGCTTTATTTCCAAAACATTCCTGTTTAGAGTCATCTGCCAATCCTTGTGGTTTTACACTTGCATTTCCCTGTTTATTTAGAGGCTGTTTATTTCTCTCTTGTTGCTGTGTGAATGGCCCATAAAAGGAGACAGTGTATGAGAAGTAGCTAAATTTGACTTCATTCTTGTGCTGTAAACAAAACCAGAGGAGCTTCTTCAAATGTTATGATATTTAACTTGGTTGTAGCAAAGACGGTTATGTCTGCCAAAAAAAGTAACTTTGTTTAGCTCAGCAAAATCTGTTTAGTGTGTCTATAAAGAGCTTTGAAATGTGAAGCTGAAGGACCTTTTAGAAATGATTTTATTAATAAAGGGATAATTTCTGATATTTACTCAAGCTCAGTAGCTCTCTTGTTGCAAGAGGCTGAACAATTTACTCTTGTCTGATGCTACATTTAGGGATTATTTCACTTGACATTCCAGGAGAAAATGTCTCTCAGGGAGAGTGTTTTGGGGCTAGATCCTTGACAAAGTTTTATGTGTTAGAGCAGCCCTGAAATAAAGTAAGAAATGGGATTTTATGGAACCTGGGCCTCTGGTCTAAAATCAGGGTGCTGCTGCTTCAGGGAAGTTAATGGCATAAATGCCAGTGTAGGTTTCATGGGTGTTCATTGCAATCTTGATATAGTTTGGAATTTTTTGGTGGTCTCTAGTGTCTACAGTGTTCCTTTTCAGCAGCTCTGGGTGCAGAAAACTGGGATGAAGGAAGACCCAATAGGAAAGACTGTCCCAACTTTGATCTCCTTTCTGTCCCTGCAAAGTATCAGTTTTTCCAGGTCTGTCAGAGAACACGTTTGTTCTTGGGAGTTGTTTCCTGTAGGAGGATTTGAGTATTCAGTGATTTCATCTTGATTTTCCAGATGTTGCCAAGAATAAAGGCAGCCTCAAGGATGGATTTATTTGGAAGAAGTTGTTTCCTGAGCAGGAGACATGGTGTTCAGTAGAGTACAAAACTGGAAATCCTGGTGTTTGAGCTGAAGCAGGATCTGCTGGGTGATGATGACCCAGCTGGAGCTGCCTGGCTCAGAGGGGTGATGTCTGGCTCCCAAGGCACATGGTGCTGGTGGGTGGTGTCTGTGCTGCCCTAAATCTCGAGCAGACTGGCCATGTCCACATCACAAACTACCCAACACAGGTCTCCTCTTGGGTGGTATCATCTTGGTTCCAAAAGGTGTCAGTACCTGTGAACTGCAGTTCAGATTGTTGACCATTGTAAAACCAGTCTTGCAGCCCACAGGTAGGATGTTTGATGGTGTGAAGCTGCCGTTGAGGTTCCTGCCCAGGGTCACAGGAGTGTGAGGGCACCAGCACTCCTGGGATATTCAACAGAATCACACAGAATCACAGAATCACCAAGGCTGGAAAAGACCTTTAAGATCATCAAGTCCAGCCTATGACCAACACCACCACACCATCTAGACCATGGCACTAAGTGCCACATCCAGCCTTGCCTTGAACACATCCAGGGATGGTGCCTCCACCACTTCCCTGGGAAGTCTATTCCAATGTCTAATCACCCTCTCCATGAGGAAGTGCTTCCTAATATCCAACCTAAACCTCCCCTGGAGCAGCTTCAGGCTGTGCCCTCTTGTCCTGTCACTGGTTGCCTGGGAGAAGAGCCCAGCCCCCACCTGACTGCAACCTCCCTTCAGGTAGTTGAAGAGAGTGATGAGGTCCCCCCTGAGTCTCCTCTTCTCCAGGCTAAACAACCCCAACATCCTCAACCTCTCCCTATAAGACTTTCCCTCTAGTCCTTTCACCAGCCTTGTTGCTCTCCTCTGGACCTGCTCCAGCACCTCAATGTCCTTCTTGAAGTGAGGGGCCCAGAACTGCACACAGGACTCGAGGTGAGGCCTCACCAGTGCTGAGCACAGGGGGAGAATCACATCCCTGCTCCTGCTGGCCACACTATTCCTGATCCAAGCCAGGATGCCATTGGCCTTCCGGGCCACCTGGGCACACTGCTGGCTCATGTTCAACCAGCTGTCCACCAGCACTCCCAGGTCCCTCTCTGCTGGGCTGCTCTCCAGCCACTCTTCCCCCAGCCTGTGGTGCTACAGGGGGTTATTGTGGCTAAAGTGCAGGACCTGGTACTTGGTCTTGTTGAATTTGATGCCGTTGGCATGAAACACAGCTGTGTTTGGTGGGTGGTGCCTTGTCTGTCCTGCCTGCAGGAACGCTCTCAGGAGTAAACCACGTGCAGCACTGCCCCAGGACAGGGTTGATCACTCCAAAAAGAGCCAGGAGCTACCCGGGGAGCTGATTGAGAGGTAGTTTAGTCGTACCCTCGGGCAGTGCTGCTGGGTTACACTGAGTTCCTGGGCACAGCTTCCCCTGGTGTTTGTCCTAAAGGAGAAATAAAGGTTTGTAGGTAGGAAGGTTCATAACAATACATCTTCTAGAAGCAAAGTGTGTTTGGTTAAGCTTAATTAATGTTTGCAAAGTCTGCTCTTAAAATGCTTAGCTTTGTTGTGGCTCAGGGGAGCCCTTCTTCTCCCTCTGCCTTTAGGGGATATGAGAGTATATTCAAATTTACCCCTGTCTTCACATGGAGAAGAAATGGCCATTATTTGCTACATGAAGACATAGCTCCTGTGACTTCCAGAGTAGAGTATTGGAGATCAGGGCTTTGCAGCTTCTGTCCCCATCCTTCTGCTGGCCACTCCAAAGTGCAGTGCTTGCACTCATGCCTCAGCACACCCACTGTAAAAACATGCAATTTCCTTCACATATGAGAAGGATCCTTCAAGCTCCCTAGATAAAAGGCACCTTGTAGGGTCAAAATGTTGTCACTGGAGGCCAGGAGCTTTTGATGAAGTCTGATGCTGATCACGTGGGCTTTGGCAATGTCTTTTTAAAAAATAATGCAGAGAATGGAGAAAATGTTGCTTATCTGCTGGGGCATCTTTATGTTTCAGAGGACAAACACATGCATGTATATTGATTTTTCTTAACCTTTTGTTTTGTTGGTAGCTGCTTGAAGCAGCTTTTGTACCCTGAAACAAGCAAGCTGGCATTTAGCAAATGCTTTTTTTGAGATCTTGTCAGATTTTTAATTGGTGAATGTATTTGCCGTTTATTTATTGTTTATTTATTTCCGATTAAAGGTTGCTTTTTTTTTAAATGGCCTTTAACAGCTGATTTAATTGGGAGAAAACAAACTAGCAGTGGCTCCTTAAGACCTTATTGGAATCTTTGTGCTAAGCTTTCACACAGGCAAACTCATACAACAGATGTCAAGGGGAACTAAAAGTGAAACAAGACATCGTGCATTTCCCACTTGCATGTCTGCAGAAATTGAGCTTACAGGCAAAAAGCCTTGACCATATTTTATTTTTCACAAGTGGCATTATTCTTAATGCTTTTTTGGCCATTATTTTCATTACATTTATGGGGAACTTTGTTAAATGGATTCTTACTAATGACCTGGCATTTGGTCTTCCCTTTCTGTCTAAAGCAAGAGAGCTGATAGCCCAGCTTGTGATGTGGAGTGAGAAAGACAGATGTGTAACTGTTGCCCTTGGTGTTACATTTGGGAAATAGCTGCTATAAGAAATAAAATTATTCTGAGTTATTCTGATCTGTATGTACTGGAATGGTCTCTTCAGCCCACTGTTATTGCTAATGATGTTCTCCAGTGTTATAAAACTAGCAGTTCTTCAAGACAAGCAGGTCAAAAATTGATTGAGAATAAATTGTATATGGCAGGTTATAGTTTGAAACTAAATTTTCCTGAAAATGATCTTGAGGCATATTGTATGCATGCTGGGGAGGTGTTGGGTTGTAGCTTGATAGAGGTACTTGGTTACATGTAATAGCAACAGTAGGTGAGGGGGTGTGTGTGAATATACAACCGGAGGTGAAAGGACATGGGTGATCATGCCTTGATAAAACCTCAAGGTACTTTTATTTTTCAGCTCTTATTTTACCTTTAGACAAAGCAGGGTGCAGTGCTGGAGTTTAGCTTGCCCTTAAAAAACTAGGAAATGGAAATAGTTGGTTTTGTTAATAACATATTACAAGTGCTGGGGTTTCAACTCTTTTGAAGGCATTCCTCTCGAATCCTGGGGTCAGTTGTGGGCCCCTCATGACAGGAAGGACATTGAGGGCCTGAAGCGTGTCCAGAGAAGGGCAACAGAGATGGGGAAGGGGCTGGAGCACAGTCTGCTGAGGAGCAGATGAGGGACCTGAGGGTGTTCAGCCTGGGGAAAAGGGAACTGAGGGGAGGACCTTCTCACTTTCTACATCTCCCTGAAAGGAGATGGGAGCCAGGAGGGGTCGATCTCTTCTCCCAAGGAACAAGCAATAGAACAAGAGGAAACAGCCTCAAGTTGTTCCAGGGGAGGTTTAGAATCCATCTTGGGAACAGTTTCTTACCTGAAAGGGTTGTCAGGCCTTGGAACAGGCTGCCCAGTGCAGTCAGTGGAGTCACCATCCCTGGAGGGTTTTAGAAGCTGTGTAGATGTGGTGCTGAGGGACATGGGTGGCCTTGGTAGTGCTGGGTTAACAGTAGGACTTGATCTTAAAGGTCTTTTTCAACCAGAACAATTTTGATTTTATGACATTGCCTCCAACAGCCCTTCATTCCAGTCCATTTCTGAAACCTTTAGGTTAACAATGACATTTCTGAAGCTTCCTGCTAATTCATACAGGGCTGCTCTTCTGATGTGGTGTGATATCAAGGTTGGGTTCATAGCACAGGGTGACCAGTGGCTCCTTAAGTACTCTTCATCATTTACTCATCCAGGTGGCAGGTCAGAGTAGCATTGTCCAGCCTCTGCTCTTGCAGATTTGAAAATAGTAATCCTTAGGACTTCTCAGTTCTCCTGGGAATGTGGTAATTTATGTGATAGCTATGTTGACTTCTTGGATCTGAAGCTAATTACACAACGAAGAACAGACTAGGTAGCTGTAGTCTCCTGGATAGGTTGTCACACAGTCAAGTGGTAGCTGAGTCCCTCAGCTTGTGCCTGGTGGTGTGACTTGTGGGTCTGTCTGCATCCCTTGTCCAAGATGGAAGGTGCTGTGGAGCTGTTGTTTGTCTCTGTGCAGGTTTTTCTTTTCCTCTTAATGTACTGGTGTTGGAGGTATCTGAAGGAGTGTGACTTCTGTTGAACTCATCATCTTAAAGGAGTGCAGTCTGGTCTTTGCTTCAGAAGACAGCTGGTCACGAGCTGTACCTGCATCATTTGTTTCCGTGTGGTGAATATTGATTAAGGGTTGGTTAATGGAGCAAAATAAAGAATTCCCTGTTAATTTAGATGGCTGTAGGCTGCTCAGCCTCTTCACTGCAGCTATTATGGGTACTTCTGCAAGTCCTCAATGATAAAAAGATCATCAACTTGTGTTGAAAGTGCTCTACCCAACTGTGTAAGTGACATGAAAGATTAATGGAATGTAAGTAGAGGAGTGAAATGTTTTATAACACTCTGTTTACTCTGTGTGTTTAACAGCTTTTTGAAGAGACTTGGTTCTGCTGTTCCATGTAGTGAAGGAGTTATTTCTTTGTTTGCACAATGGAGATCTAGTTGCCTGGAGGCTGGGTACCCTCTATTCCCCTTGATGAAGGTGGACTGTGCTGGCCTCAGGATTTAATTTCTTTTTTAATAGGAAGAGCCTTTAATTTTGTAGTCAGTTCACAGTGATAGCCCACTTCCCATCCCTGTTGACTTGTACTGTGCAATTTTTGACCACCTTCTTTTAAGCACATCATTGTCTCCATGAAGGGAGTAGTTTGTCTACTGGGCATTTTGATTCATTTCCTCAACTCCAGAATTTCATAGGAACTACCAAGTAACCTGGGAAATTAATAAGGAAACATTCAACCTGTTGCAACTGAGCTGAATTGTTAAATAGCTGTTGTATTTTTTTCCTCCTTGCTGACTTTGTTTCATAAGGAACCAGCTTTGTGCAGTGGTTTCAAAGAGACTGCAGAGGTTTCCAAACTTGTATTATCAGAGTTTAAGCTTTGAGGTTAAACAGTGCTGGAAGCTGTAGATCGCCCCACTTGGGACTTCTCTTTAAGAGAAGAGTTTTCAATTATAAAATTCAAATAAGTCCATTTAGTTAATGAATGTCTGGAAATATGTAGAGCAGTGCAGGCACTGGGCTGAAATACAGTTGTTCTTGTCCCAAGGTGCTTTACAAAACTTTTTTGGGCCCTGTTGAAATGCAACTGTTGGTAAGGTCTCATAGGCTGGCACAGTAATCAGGAGGAAAACCTGCTGAGCTGCTCTAGCCAGGCACTTTTCCCATACAGGATGTTTTTACACCCATAAAAATAAGGCTTAGGAAAATAAAAACCCAAAACCCTGATTTTCAGAAAGGACCAGATTTTATTGTTTCTTTACTTCTGCTTTGTAGTTTGATTAACTCAGAAGCTTAAATTCTAGTACGGTGTCTGGGGTAAATGTTTTCAAAATGTGTGTTTTGTCTAAGGTGTTGCTTGGTATTTTCAGTACAAGGCCCAGTCCTTGATGTTACCAGGACCAGACCCATTTGGAAACATTCTATTTCCATCCACAGCTTTTTGAGGAGGAAAAGGTACTAACAAATGAGTCCATTTTATCATAGTGTTTCTTTTTGCAGAACACTTATATGCATCTTCATATCATAGAATCATATAATAGAATGGTTTGGATGGGAAGGAACCTTAAAAATCGTTTAGCTCCAACACCTCCCACTAGACCAGGTTGCTCCAAGCCCCATCCAACCTGCCCTTCAACACTTCCAGGGATGGGGCAGCCACAGCTTCTCTGGGCAACCTGGGCCAGGGTCTCACCACCCTCACAGGAAAGGATTTCTCATGTCTAACCTAAATCTCCCCTCTTCCAGTTTAAAACTGTTACCCTTGTCCTGTCACACCCTGTCCTTGTCAAAAGTCCCTCCCCAGATTTCCTGCAGGGATCTTCCATGCATCTGAGAAGTCAACACTTGATTTTTCCCAAAACTTGCACTTCAAACTCATTGCTGCACTTCCTGTTGTAACTTGCAACCTGGTGGTGTCTGAGTCACTGGTGACTGTTGCTCCTGCTGGACAGCTGAGATGGGGACTAATGCTCTCTGGTCTCATTTTGTTCCCTTTTCCTTGCATCCTGACCTCTCATCTTCTACCCACCTGTTGCTGGTTCTTGTCTATTAGATTTCCTGCCACAAAGAGCTTGTCTGTGTCTGAGCAGTGTCTCAGTGGGGCAGTGTGTGGTTGGCCTGGGGGTGTTAGTGCACTATCAATGTCTAGTAATGACCACAAGGGTTTGAACTGAAATGAGAAAGCAAATACTGGAATTGGTGTGTGGCCACAGTCATCAGCAAGAAGTGCCTTGAAAAGTAACTGAATTCTAATGGATTTCTTTTTACTCTCCTTTTTTTGGTCTTTTTAATACTGAAATCTCAGCACATTGTAGCTATTTCCTGCAGAGGGGAGACTGGTCTTTCTAGACACTCAGTGTTTTGCTTTAATGGTTATTTGTTGCTTCTAACAGCTGCTTTTTTGACTCTTCAAATCCTTTGTTGGTTAAAAATCATCCTGTGTTGGCAGAGGCCTTGCTTTTATTTCTTTTTCTCTATCTTACAGAGGCTTGTTGTATTCTGGTTTGTGTTTCAGTCCTTGGTTTGGTGTAAAACTGAGAATAAATAAATTCATTTTTATAATCTTGCATCTTAATCTCGACTATTAATTTTTATGTCCAGTGATGCAAGTGTATCTATGATACATTGGGAAATGTATTCAGGAGTTTTTGTAATATTGCTGTGCAGTGCCTACCCAGCACTCCTTATCTGCAGACTCTGAAGATGAACAGTAAGAATTATTGTTGAACTCTTATCCAAACTGTAAATCATGGAAAACATCACCCCATTTCTTCAAAAGTGGTGGATCATAGTGTAAGGCTTAAACTTGGGGTTTTGCTCAAAGCTGCAGCTTGTGCTTGAGAAGCTGCTTCTGTTGAGCAGATTTCTGGTGCTGTTTTTTACTGGAGAAAAAAAAAATTACAACAGAAGTGAGTCCTGTAAGTTGGCCCCATTTGTAAACGTGGCCTCAACGTTCACCAAGAGTAGCTTCAATCTGGGCTGTGTTGTGTGCAGTTGATATCACAAGGTGTCTGAATTGTTGTAGTTTGAAAGGTGTTTTAAAGCAGGGAACTGAGAGGCTCATAAAGTGATGTGGTGCAAAGCAGTGTACAAACAAGTGGTAGAAAGTTTACTCTTAAAATTGGAGCTTTAATTCCCCCAGTGATTCAGCACTTGGCTCAATTACTCTTCACTAAAATATTCATTTTCCTGATCACATTCGAAATATTTAAATTTGATCAGCTTGCCTTTTTTTGTTGGTGTTTCCCACTTTTTTAATGAATGTTTTCATTTGAATAAGTGACACTGAGTGAAGTGAATTGCATGCTTAAAGAAACCTGATCCAGAAGTCAGAGCAGATTCTTCCTGCATTTCCAAGCTGCACCTGTGCATCATGCAGTGCCCTCTCCTGCCTTTATCACCAATACTTGCACATGTCTGCTGTGACATGGTGGAGCAGAGAAAGGCTCTCTACAGGGACATGCAGATGCTGACCACCTACATGGGTGGTCAAAAGCAGCAGGGACTGAATGGTCTTCACCTGCTCAACGAGCCCTTACCTCCTGGCAAGAATTGTCTAGTGTGTTGCAGGTGGTAACTTAGCTTTTAATTTTCTAAACTGCGCATTTGCATTTTGCACATGGGATCTGTTCTTTTGGTTAATAAAACCTCCACAGAAGCATAATGCCCACATACTGTTACTACAGTGTTCTCCCTGTGAAACAAATTCTCTAGCCAAGAAATTGATAATTAAGACTTGGTTTAGTATCCATAGCTTAGCAGTAATCACACTTAACAGGGCTGGCTGTGAGGTAGGTAAAATGGACAGGCAGTTATCCACCCAACCTAGCTGGAGGCATCAGATAAAGCAAATTTGCAGAAATGAAACATTTATTATTCATTAACAGTTTTCTCTTAAAATTGACACTTAATCTAATTTACTTGGCATTTTATTGGGCAGGTAGGAAGCTAGCAGTGGGCTGGCAGAAGAAATTACTCAGCAGCTCTGGAAAACAGACTCAAGCCCTTGATAATAGAAGTTGTGTGGGGAAATATGAGACTCCTCAGTTTAAACAAATCCTGGTTGAGTCTCTAATCTGATTGCCACTGGAGCTGTGATTTGAGGTTGGTGCCTGTAAATGCAGAGTCTTAAATGGTGTTGCTAACTTTCTTTTGCCACAGTGCGAAGTGTGGCGAGGGTGGGGAGCAACTAAAGGCAGGATTTGGTGGAAAAAAAACCACTCTAGTGAAGGAAATGAAGTGGCAGGACACTAGAAGGAGCAGGAGTGGTGTGAATCACACCCTGAATTCAGGTCCAGAGGACCAACAACTTGTGTGGGGGATAATGGCATTGCAAAACCAAGAGGTGTTGGACTGGGCATTTGGAGCTGAGAAATCCATGGGTTTTTCTCTGACTGACCTGTTTGTTATTGGCCCTTGTAGAACATAAGAGGAAAATAAAGCAGAGTGGTTTCCCTGATGCTTCAGGCTGAGGTAGGGTAGTAGGATGGCCTATGCTCAACTGTCAAGCAGGAAAATTGAAAATGCAGATGGAGGAGGTTCCTCCGTTCATGCATCCCTTGGAGAGGAAGATGAACAGATTTCTTTAGGCACCCAAATATTTCCACATATGCAGTACATGTCTCTGCATGTAAACAAAATTCTTAGTCCCCTTGAGTTTTGTGCTTCAGCAGCACGTCTGGCCAGCCTGCAGTGCTGCCTGTTGCTGGCATTGCAAGGGCTTTTGCTGCTGAGTGCTGCAGGGTGCTCCCCCAAAAAAACATTTCTTAGGAGGTCATTCTCCCCCTTTATTCAGATCTCGTGAGACCCCACCTGGAGTATTGTGTCCAGTTCTGGAGCCCCCAACATAAGAAGGACAGGGAGTTCATGGAGAAACTCCAGAGAAGGGCCAGGAAGATGATCTGAGGGATGGAGTACCTCACCTGTGAGGACTGGCTAAGAGAGTTGGGGGTGTTCAGCCTGGAGAATAGAAGGCTCCAAGGAGACCTTATAGCGGCCTTCCAGTGCCTGAAGGGACTCCAGGAAAGCTGGGGAGGGGCCATGGACAAGGGCTTGTAGTGAGAGGACAAGGAGGAATGGATCAAAACTGGAAGAGGGGAGATTTAGGTTAGACATTAGGAGGAAATTCTTTAGTGTGAGGGTGGTGAGACACTAGAACAGCTTGCTCAGAGAAGTTGTGGAAGCCCCATCCCTGGAAGCATTCAGGACCAGGTTGGATGGGGCTTGGAGCAACCTGGTCTGGTGGGAGGTGTCCCTGCCAATGGCAGGGGGGCTGGAACTAGTTGATCTTTAAGGTCCCTTCCAACCCAAACCATTCTGTGATAGCTGCCCTTATGGCTAGTCTCAGTTTGCATTAAGCTTGTTGATATGGGAACCCAGCAAAGAAGTCTGTCGTGTGTTTCATTCACATCAAATCTTATTTTGTAGTAGCTTGTAGGTGCAGATAAGCTGTGCACATTTGTGGGAACATGTGTTGCACAGAATAAAGATGAACCTGTGAGTGCTTTCTGTGGTGCTGGGAGCTGTTAAATCCTGTCTTGGGGCTGGAGTGCATTTGAAGCTCAAAAATAGGATGTTAGGAAGGGAGGTGAATTACTTTATACTTTTGCAACTGATCATCTCTGAAGAGCATTTCTGTACTCCTGTAGTAATGTCTGTTATGCCACATGATGGGTAGTACAATGCTGTTTGTTTTCTGCTGCTGTTGAACAGCTTAGTAACATCATATTCTTTCAGTTCCCAACAATGAAATATAAATTTATTAGCTTGTGAGGAAATCATGGCTTGTCTTCTGTCCTTTTACATCATCTGCCTGTCGTTTTTCCTGTGTTTGAGTGCTGGAGAGTTTGCCCCCCTTTTTCCTTCCTTTCCTTCCCGAATTAATGCATCATAATATAGAAGGAAAGTTAACAGGGGTGATGATGTTCTGGTAGTTCTGCAGTTCTTAGGTCTTGGATAGGACTGTGGAAAACATCAGTTTGTCAAAACACGCAGGAATGGCTGACACTAAATCTGTAGGGGGAGAATATCTTGTGTAGTGGATGGAGCCTGGTGGTGTTGCTGAGCCCAGATTATTTACATTGACTCTAGGGAGAAAGTTTCTTTTATTCCTACTTCATGTGTTGCATTTTCCAAGCACCGTCTGTATTTGCTGTGTTACGTAGTAGCTAAAGTCTGTAACATTTTCTGCATTATAAAAATGAGACGTTGTGTGACTTTCTCAAAGCTACTTAGTGATTTAGTGAGAGAAGCGTTTCAATTTGCAGCTCACAGGAAAATGCTGAGACTGAGGGCACTCAAGCGAGTTTTGCAACTGCTTCAGAGTACTGTGCTGAGTATCATAGTCATTTAAGTTGGAAAAGACCTTTCAGGTCATGGAGTCCAACTGTTCCCCCAGCCCTGCCAAGGCCACCACTGAGCCATGTCCCTCAGCACCACATCTCCAGGGCTTGGAAACCCCTCCAGGGATGGGGACTCCAGCCCTGCCCTGGGCAGCCTGGGCCAGGGCCTGACAACCCTTGCCAGCAAGAAATTGTTCCCCAGATCCAATCTCAACCTCCCCTGGCACAACTTGAGGCCGTTCCCTCTTGTCCTGTCGCTTGTTCCTGGGGAGCAGAGACCGACCCCCCCCTGGCTCCAACCTCCTCTCAGGCACTTGCAGAGCCAGAAGGTCTCCCCTCAGCCTCCTTTGCTCCAGCCTCAACACCCCCAGCTCCCTCAGCTACTCCTCAGCAGACTTGTTCTCCAGCCCCTTCCCCAGCTCTGTGGCCCTTCTCTGGACACGACTTCTTGTCGTGAAGGGCCCAGAATTGACCCCAGGATTTGAGGTGTCCCCTCACCAGTGCCCACCACAGAGGGACAATCCCTGCACTGGTCCTGCTGGCCACACTAGTGCTGACACAAGCCAGGATGCTATTGGCCTTCTTGGCCACCTGGGCACACACTGGCTCATATTGAGCTGGCTGTTGACCAACACCTCCAGGTGTTGGTCCTCTGGACCAACTTTCCAGCCACTCTGCCCTGAGCATGGAGCATTGCCTGGGGTTGTTGTGACCCAGGTGCAGGACCTAGCACTTGGTCTTGTTGAACCTCATACTACTGGCCTTGGCCCATTGATCCAGCCTGTCCAGGTAAGCATCCATAAGTCAGAAATCTTGTCTCCCAATGTTTTGAATTATTCTTTAGGTTTTGATGGCTAGTCTGTTGAACTGATGTAAGGCTATAGGTGAGGGTAGATTCAAACATACCTTTTGAGCCCTGGTTGTGCCACCATGTCTGAGACACTTTTCCTTCATCTGCAGTGCTGAGGAAGGAGGACTCTTCTGGAGCTGTTGTTCATTCAGTGTTTTGTAAAGTACAGCCTCTTACAGAAATGCTAAAGTTGACAATTATATTTGATAAATGTGAATACTTTTTCTTAGGTATTTACCTCTGAAAATGAGAGATTCCTGTCTTTGTGCACTGTACCAGCAGGCAGTTGAAGACTTTAGGCATCTTGCAGAATGACAGTGCTGTGGGACTCACTGTGATAGTTATGTGAGTTGGATGCCTGAAAGCAGAGGATAAATGCTTGTGATCTACAGATGAAATTCTACTTAAACGAATAGTTCCAATGGACTTTTCTTATTAATCTAATTCCAGTGTAAATTTGCAGCCCTCAGGGGAAATAGCAAGGTTTGTGTTTTTCTTGTGTGAAATATGTTATGCATCCTGTGACAAAAACATGTCAGGATTGTGTGTGTTAATTTTCTTGTGTCCTGCCTTCTGTATGTGGAAGTGACTCCAGTGAGTTAAGTATTTTGCATTTGTTTAATCTGGGTTTTTAACAATGTAAAATCAAAACTCAATGAGATTTGACTCAATGAATTTCCATTTTACTGTAGCATAAAAATGTCTCTTAATAGACTAACATTCAGTTGAAATTTATTCTAGTCCTGTTGAGCTCCTGCTAATGAGACAGACATCTGCAGCCATCCAGCTGCCAAGTAGAAATGACAGGTACCTTACAGGGGAGGTGGGTTCTTGTTTAGGAAAATGAAAATGAAAAAACAAGTGAGCTGATCAGGGAATCCTCCAGGAGATCCCCACAGAGTTCAGAATTTGCATGTACTCTGTCTCTAAATTGACGTTTCTTCTGTTTGGGATAGTTGTGTTTTTCAGGGAGTTCTAGAAAGCTGATGTGTATTTATTGTTTCATAATGCTGTCCTGTTCTGTAATTGCTCCTTCCAAGTTCTTTCTGCAAAGTTCCTTTCCCAGACAATTTTGATTTATTTGGCAAACACTGTGTTGACTTTTGCTCTTCCTTGACACACATTTTAATACAACTGAAACAAGCAGAGATGCCTTTGGGTTACTTTTCTGCAGTCTTAGCATGAACATATATAATCTCAAGAATATTAAGTATTCCTTGCTTTGCTGCTTTTCTGTGCAGGGCAAGAAAAAGAGAGGGCTCGTGTACCAAGGGGCTCAGGTAGGAAATTCACATGTACAAGGTAATATTTAGGATTCAGTGACATGGCTCCATTTTGTAGTTCCAGATACTGCTACACTTCAAGGATTTTATGTGGTTTTGAAGGAGGAAATACATGGTAATGAATTACTGGACTAAAGAGAAGGTGGTGAGTTTTGGTTTAAGTGGGTAGAGTTAGGGCTTGGCTGATTGAGGGGAACATGAGCAGAAGGGTCTTACTGGTGGCTGTAAGGAATTCTCAGTACTCATACTGCTTTTGAGTAGCTTGTAGAAATGTACACATTATATCAACAGGGGACAGAAATGTAAATTATTATGTGAGAAAATATTTAATACTGCTTTTTAAAAAAAATCCAGAAGATCTTTTCAGTTTTGTAGCACATTTTTCTGAGATTTTGGCTTGAAACAGCTGCAGTTCCTCTTATTTAGATATTGCTATTTACATCCTTTGAAGAATGGGTTTGCTTCTCTTGAGGTGCTTTTTGATTCTTCATTAACTGATTGAAGAGTTGATCACACACCTACTCCTTTTCTGTTTTCCAGCCATTAATCCAGACTCCAGTTATGACTGGAAATAAATTGTGAAACCACAGCCTTATACCTCTGAAACTTGCTGGTCTTTCAGTAAAATAAAATAAAAAGCAGTCTCTGATGCTGCTGTTCTCCATTTGAATCTTGGGTTGTGATTTAAACGTATCCATAAAGAAATAATTGCATGTATTTAAGGTAAACTTGTGAGTGGAGGGGCAAAAAACCACCTGTTAGGCTTAAATTCCATTTGTTGTTGTGTAGAATTATTTATCCTTTTTGGTATAGTAAGAGGTCCCTTTAATGTTTTAAACTAGAACAGACTAAAGAGCTGTAAATACAGGTTAATTTTCTGATAAAAATGAGTGTGATATTTTGTGTTTCACAATGTTTTCCCCAAACAGGTAATTAAAGTGAGAGTTTCCCAATACAGGTGTAAGTTCTGGGAAGATTTCCCAGCTTGTGCATCAGACTGAGCCAGCTGGAAATCTTGCAAGATGGCAGGTAACTGAGCCTGAAACTTTGAGTTTGAGCCTTGCAGGTTATGACCCCAGGCTGGAAAGACATGTAACAGGGTGTCCTTGGTGAGACTGTTCCTGGGATGCATAAAACAGTGTTTCAACCAAGTCCTTAACTTCCCTTCTCCCCACTTGGGCTGCCTGACAGCTCAGTGGTTTTGCCTGGAACAGTGCAAGAATGGATCATGCTGGTTGTGTCATCTTGCAGGTTTGGATGCTGAAATAGTCTGGCAGGGTGAAAGGAAGGCCTCAGGTTACTGTATGTACCTGTGCAGGAGTCAAGTAACATCACCTCAAAAACATCAATCAGCTGTAGAGAATGTCAGTTACTGAAGCTTTTCAGAGGATAAACCCAAAAATGCTGCATTGAGGCTGTTTGAGTTGCTCTTCCAAGGGCAATGGCAGGGAGAACAGGCCAGCACTGCAGGCATCACTCCAGGTATGGGCACAGTAAGGTTTTATACAGCAACAGAGTCATGCCTTTGTCTTGCTCTCAGTGTGCTGCATTCTGGGCTACTGCTGAATATTAAGCTCATTTTTCAGAGAGCTCTAAGGGTAGAGAGAGGCTACATTGGCAACTGCATTCCTAGTGTGTGCTGCTGAGGGTCCTGAAGTCAAGCTGGACCAACTGGAGCTTCAAGACATCTGTGTTCCTGTTGCCCTTCTTTTTACCATAACTTGGCAGTATTTTCATGCCACTACTGACTGTGTCATGTGTTTAAATGCTGAAATCTTTGGAGCTCAGACCAGATGAGGTATATATTGCTCAGCCAGATGGGCTGTGTTTTCCACACCTAAAGCTGCTTGATTTTGCTGAAGGTGGCAGCAAACGTGTATTGTATAACTTAGCAGACAAATAGCAGAATCACAACTAAAATGGGTACTGTTAATTAGAGACTAATTATCATTTCAGTAGGAATAAGCTTGTAGTATCTCAGTCTTCTGAGATACTTCCAGCTATAATAGCTTTGTCCTCCTTTAGACTTGTGTTGTATTTTCTAAGATACAGGTCCAGTTGTGACCTCTCAGGCTTCATGAACGTGTGTTTTGGCTTGTGAATCCTTTGCAGGTTCTAGTTAGACATTTTGCTTGTAGAGGTGAAGTTAAACTTGATTACAAGAACACAACCAACTGGACAGCAGAATATGAATCTGCTTAAAAAAATATGGGTGTGACTGGAGGTTGTTAGAAATCTAAGTTGGACAGGAACTTGCTGGAGCACTAGAAAAGGCATGTGACATCCTTTGAGATAAGTGATGTAGCTTGAATGGTGGAGAAAGACCTTTAGCCTTTATAACAAACTACTGGCATTGCAGATGGATTCAAGGGAGAGCTTAAACAGCTTCAGCAAATGAAGAATTTTGAAGTTGATTTTTGTTTGATTAAAACTAAACTTGCCTTGTCTGTGATACAGGCCAATTTTGTTCTGCTTCTACACTGTCTCTAGCAATCCAGGATTCTTGTGCAATCCATAAGGCAGGTTAGAGAGAATCAATGTTTTCATTAACTACTGAGACAAGCAATATCGTTCAGCTTGAAACTCAAACAATATGTCAATTCCTAAAAAGGGTATACATTCCTGTCTGGTGTGACCAGGCTGAAGAACATTCTTCTAGCAAAAAATAAGTTCTTCACAAAGGAGGTGTATTAATCTGCAAGAGCTCTTAATGGAGGAATATTTACTGCAAGCACATTATTTCAAGTGGTTTCTATTCATCTGTTATAGCATGAACCTCAACTTCACTGCATCTCCCAAGTACTGTATATTAAATACATTAACTGGGTGCCTAGCTTTGTTTTCTAGCACACCTCCATATATATTGTAGCAGGGGTTGTGTAAGTACTGCAAGCCAGGAGTGTTTCAGCAGTACTTGGTCCCTGTAATGGCAGCTTGCTTGTTGGAGGAACCAGTGCTGTGTAATTCTCCAGGTGAGAGAGAGAAAAACTGGGCCACAAGGACATGGATCTGCCTGCTCAGCCCATTCCACTGAAATGCAGGTATTTACATCAGGAGTCTGTAGTAGCTCCGAGCTGTGTGTAGCTCATGCTGTAGTGTCAAGACTCAGTCTGCAATGGGAGGGTGCTGCGACCATGATATCAGAGGCTGTAACACAGGTTGCGTAATTCCAGGCTAACTTTTCTAGCCATTGGTCTTACTTTTCAGGTCCTTTTTGCATGATATTAAAGTGCTTTGCATAGAGTACCAATTAAGAACAATATCTCTTTTGTGAAAACATGATTTAAGCCACAACCAAGAATGTTTACAAATATGTAAGGGGTGAGTGTCAGGGAGATGGAGTTAAGCTTTTCTCAGTGATGACCAGTGATAGGACAAGGGGTAATGGGTGCAAATTGGAGCATAGGAGGTTCAAGGTAAATATCAGAAAAAAATTTTTTACTGTAAGAGTGACAGAGCACTGGAACAGGCTGCCCAGAGAGGTTGTGGAGTCTCCTTCACTGGAGACATTCAAAACCCACCTGGACAAGTTCCTATGTGATGTGCTCTAGGTGACCCTGCTCTGGCAGGGGGGGTTGGACTAGATGATCTTTCGAGGTCCCTTCCAACCCCTAGGATTCTAGGATTCTAGGATTCTAGGATTCTAGGATTCTAGGATTCTAGGATTCTAGGATTCTAGGATTCTAGGATTCTAGGATTCTAGGATTCTAGGATTCTAGGATTCTAGGATTCTAGGATTCTAGGATTCTAGGATTCTAGGATTCTAGGATTCTAGGATTCTAGGATTCTAGGATTCTAGGATTCTAGGATTCTAGGATTCTATGTTTGGGAGTAAAATATTTATGTAACAACATTGGAAAGCATTCCTGTAGCTGCCTACCATGAGGGATGGAACTTGAAATTCTACAAATACACTTGATGCATCAGAAGAAGCTGTGTTGGCAGTGGAATGTGGAGGGAGGTCCTCATCTCAAGGTGTTCTTTGTGCTAGGGGAGGAGAGGTGCACACTCATCCCTGGAAATTGTGTGGCTCTTGGTATTTAGGAGCAAGGAGGAGGGTGTGAGGCACCCACTCTGGTAGTCTGAGCCATAACAAAAGGAGGAGGATCTTTCCTCATTTCCATGTGGAAATCTATCCTCATCTGTCACGGCCATCTGAAAGTGAAAAGGAGTGTTAAAGCTGTGTAAAATAAAATGCATCACTTGGGAACATTGTCTTCTCTCAGGGTGATGTAGGATATATTTTGTCTTGAATTCCTCAGTCCTCGGTGGTTGAGTAGGAGAAGTGTGTGTGCTCCTGTTCCCCTCATGCCATGTTCCATATGGTGGTGGATTTGCTTGCTCACTTAAGTTGTCTTTGCTGTTCATTCAGGTATCATGATCCTCTATGAAATGGCTTTGTTGTTTTCTATTTCAAGATGGAGTCCTTGAGTAGGTGGTACAGCCTGTTTTGCTTCGAAGGGAAGAGAGAGTAGTGAACTGGAAGTTTTGGGTATGTTTCTGTTGACTTCTTGAGAGAGAGGGAGCATCTCTTGTATGGTTAAGTTCTTTGTTTTTATTGATTTGAGAAGAGCTTCTGCACTTGAGTTCCTACTGTTGTCCAAATAGTGTTGAAGAATTCAAAAAAGCCCTGTGAAGTACTAACACTTCTCATGCCCTGCTTGTCCTCACAGCAAATATTCTTCAATAAACAATAAGGAAATAAGTTTCTCTCCTTTGTTATTTTTCAGTGATGTGCAAGCAGTTCTCACCTAACTCTGACTGTAGAGAACAAGTGAGTTATTGCAATAAAATCTGATATTTTCTTTCTTATTTGACAGCAGGAGATAAGGTGGAGCTACTGGTTTTAGTTTGACTTGTACAAATCAAAAATGAAGCCTTAATGGTAGCAGAGAGGGGCAGCACCATTCAGAAATGGGGTTTTTTTATCTCTTTACAGCTACTGGACCTTTACCACACCAGTAGCCTAAGAAGTCCAGCAACAACTCAGAACTTCTCTCTCACTCCTGGCGTTGTAGTTTTTCAGTCTTCTAGGTTGGAAACAATGGCTGTTCTAGTCTTCTGCAATTTTTATACGCTTTCAGTGCCTCAGTTCAAAAGCCTAAACTTCTGTGATATAAATGGAATTATCTCCATGTGTTCAAGCTCTACTGGTTGTATTTTTAAAGGCATCTCACTTTCACCAAGTATATGGTTCAGATTTCTTTGGAAGTTGTGATTATTTCATGATGTTCAAGCATATGATCCAAAACAGTTTGTATGCGGTGATTTTTAGAAAAAAACCCCTTGTTTTTGCTTTTTTCCCATCTTAAGTTCCTTAATGTGGTTCAGAAATGATCAGTAGAGGTACATAAACCATTCCTGCTGCTTCTTAAGGTTGTGATGTACCAGTGCTTAGGTCTTACCTACTATAGCTGATCTCTTGGTGTAGTTTTCAATGTCTATATTGCTGATTTAAAACAAACCTGTACAGACCAGAGCTACCTTTCCAAGGATAAAGAAAGATGGAAAATCAAGATGATTTTTATGCAGAAATTAACTTTCAGTCCTACCTACTGTAGGAGATAAGAATGTCTTCTGGCTGTTGCTGTCTCTTGGGTCTTTTCAGTCATCCCAGGTCTGGACTTGTGGCTAAGGTGGCAGGATGGCTCTCAAGAGGGGGTGAGGGTGGTGGAGAGAGGGAGAAAGAGGGGATTGTATGGATTCTTGAGTACATTTCAGATTTGCAGAAACACCAAGAAACTTTGGTCTCCTGTGCCAGTTTTGTTAAATTTTCAATTGTTTTGTTGAAGACAGGCTGAGAGAGTTGGGGGTGTTCAGCCTGGAGAAGAGAAGGCTCCAGGGAGACCTTAGAGCACCTTCCAGTCCCTGAAGGGGCTATGGGAAAGCTGGGGAGGGGCTTTTCACCAGAGAGGGCAGTGATAGGACAAGGGGTCATGGTTTTAAACTGAAAGAGGGGAGATTTAGGTCAGACATCAGGAAGAAATTCTTCTCCATGAGGGTGGTGAGACACTGGAACAGGTTGCCCAGGAAAGCTGTGGCTACCCCATCTCTAGAAGTGTTCAAGAGCAGGTTGGATGTGGCTTGGAGCAACCTGGTCTAGTGGGAGATGTCCCTGCCCATGGCAGGGGGCTTAGAACCTGATGGTCCTTGAGATCCCTTCCAACCCAAACCAGTCTATGATCGTGATTCTATTTCTGTCGTGTTGTTGTCCTTAGGACCTTATCTACCAGTGATGATGTTGAGGACCGAGAGACTGAGAAGGGCCGCCTGGAAGAAGCTTATGAGAAATGTGACCGGGACTTGGACCAGCTGATTGTGCAGCACTACACGGAGCTCACCACGGCCATCCGCACCTACCAGAGCATCACCGAGCGCATCACCAACTCGCGCAATAAGATCAAACAGGTCCAGTTACCTACAGGAAGGCTGGGGAGGGACTGTTTACAAGGGCATCTAGGGAGGGGATGTGGGGCAATGGTCTAGAGCAGGGTAGATCTAGGTTGGGTGTTAGGAAGGGGTTCCTTACGGTGAGGGTTGTGAGACAATGGCCCAGGTTGCCCAGAGAGGTGGTGGAGGTCCGTCCCTGGAGACAGTCAAGGTGAGGCCTGATGGGGCTCTGAGCAACCTGATATAGTTAAAAAGGTCCCTGTGCATTGCAGGTTGAGTTGGACTAGATGACCTTTAGAGGCCCCTTCCAACCCCACACATTCCATGATTCTCTTCTGTTAAGTTGAGCTTTTCATGTGTTGGTGTTTGCATCTGCTCCGTAGCATCTACTCTTGAGTACAAACCTGTGCAACCCCTCTTTTAGTTGTCCTTTTATTGGTGTTGTGGTGTTGTAAGCTCCCATTTTATCCTTTTATTTTTCTCCTGTCCCAGCTACTTATTCTTCTGATCTGAACTAAAAATTGAATTGGGAAAGCATCTTCCCCACTAATTCTGAACTGATTTTCAAGTCACTCTGGCGTAACTAGGAACAGTTCTAATATAGTGCTTGCAGGCTGTGTTTTACTAGCAACACGTTTTCCATAGGATCTCCTGGTTGGTTAATAGCATAAGTAGTTGAAAAGCAAAATGAGAGGTGGATCTGAAGCTCAAAGCTTTGCAGTGCCCTCTGTTCATTTAGTGTCTGGGCATATTGCTGTCAGGGTTTTCAAGCCTTAAGGGCTGCTAAGCTAACACCTTTCCATCTAATCTGTTCATGTTTTGATATGTTGGCCTCCAACCACCTCCTAGATAGTCTGGGTGATTCATCAGCTTGCTTTTCACTCAGAGAACATGAATACTGGTGCTATATCCAAACTCTGTTGTGTGAATGTACATGAACTCTGTGCCCCCCTGTCTCTTTCTGTGTTTTGAGTGCTCGCACTTGGGCAGTGTGCCAGTAAATAACTCTGGTGTTCTTTGTTGTGGACTTGTTCCATCTGCTCTCTCCCTGCAATGATAGATGAGTTCTTTGGGCTCCTGTCCCCTCTCTTACTTTCTGTGTAGTTTGCTATACCAAAACTTGGCAAACTAGGTACCAAATTTATTCTGTTTGGTTTTTTTCCCCCCTGTGGAGGTTTGTGGCTAAAACCTGTCCCAGCAGTGCTTTAGGAGCAGTAGGCTTTTACCCTTTTGGGCCCGTGTGCTGACCCTTCTGACTCTTCAAATTCATTTAGCTTTTTCAAAGAAAAAAAAGACCATTCCAATGCTTTCCAAGGGTAAGGGTTCATTCTAGGATTTATGTACAAAGCTCAGCATTTTGAAAGCAAAGATCAATTGCACTAAATTTGAAATAAACTGCAGCCAGTGGCCTATTTTCACACAGTATACTATGTTTTGCAGAGGGCAAAACAAACATATAGGGGTGTGACCTTTTGGTCCTGCCTAGAAGAATGCCTGTAAAGGTGAAGGACCTTTTGATATTTAAGTTTTCTTATTAGCTTTGGTCAATATGTATTGGAGTAGCTTTGACCTAATCTCATGGGAGGTCCCAGATCTGGTTTGCCATCAATCTGCATTACATTTGCAGACTTTGTTTTGATGTTACCCTGTTGTGGAAGGTGAATGATCACACAGGCCTTTACTTGGGTTGCAAATTGTGGAAGTGATAAGTAGTCCAATTCTCTCTGTGTATTTACCATTTGTACTCAATTCTTATAGGAGTTCTTCTTGGGAAAGGCTTAGGTTTGATTCTAGCTTTAGAGGTGTTTACTACTGTAGAACTGAATTTTAAAGTAGAAATAATTTGGCATTCTGAGGGGATGTTCTTTCTCAAGGACTCGCTGTTCGTTCCTTCCCCTGCTCCCGAATGTAGGTACGGTTGATCTTCCTTGAAGGGCAGGAGTAGAATGTCTTGTGAGATTTCCTTCTAGCCCCTCAGTTGTTTTGCTGACCTAGTTTGGCTCTGTGAAACAGCAGTCCACTGGTGATGCTGTGCTGGGTCAGTGAAACATTTTAAATTAAAGTATTGAACAGGGATTAAGTCTGAAATTAGCTGTGTGCATTTTAGTTTGCCTCTGCTTTTGCAGCAAGTTCTGGCAATCTAAGATTAGCTCTTCTATTGGATGAGGTTTTTTCTGTTACTCTTCTCAAAAGGATGTTTTGGAGTGATATTTTGGAGTCTTGGTCTCTTCTGACTCAGGATGGATTCTTATGTCACTCTTGTTTTCACTTATTGTGTCTTTGGTCCATGTACCTATGTCCCATGGTTTGGTTTTTTAAACTGCCTTTAGATGGACAAGGTAGGAGAATGAGCAGCTAAAGTGGGATTTCTGGAGTGCTTTGAAGGCTCATTATTTAAAAATAACTTGAAGGGCCTACTTCTGAGAGTCTCCTTCATCTGTAATTCAGTGAGAGTTCAGCCTGAGAAAAGGTTGGAGCCTAAGTATTCATAACTTATCACAAAAACAAGAGCAGTGTGAAAGGAATGTGTGAATCTGTGTTGTTAATTGCTTCCACATTTTAATATGTATTATTGAAATGCATTATGCAGGAAAAGTGAGGTTACACTGTCCTTACTAGAGGATATTAGGAGAACCTGAAAGCAGGGAAAGCAGGCTGCTTGTTTTAGCAGAAAGAATGGAGAAGAAAAACCTCTTTATATGTCCTGAATGGGGTAGAATAGTAGAGACTTTGGCACTTAGAGGTTGGCATGAGGCTCAGAAACAAACTAAATGGCAAGCACTGAGGTGTTCCTCAAGGTGAAAACTGCCTCGATAAATAATGGAAGTGCTGAATTGAACTGTATCTTTACTGCTGTTTGTTCCAACAGAACCTCATCTCTTCTCAAAAAGAATTGGTATTGTTTGAGGTATTAGGAAAACGATTCTACTCTTAGTCAGGTTTCAAGAAATGGACACCAAACTTGAGGGAAGGAGGAGACGTGCCAAAAGATTCAATAGGCAGATGGAAAATGTTTACAGCGGAAAAATTAGTAGTGGCTTATTTGCTTTCACTGAAAATTGGATTCTTGCTGGATGCCAAAAACACTGAATTGGGTTTTGGAAAATGTGCAAATAAGCCTTCAGTCATGGCTAATAGGATCCTGCTGTTGTTCATGTAATGATACCTCAGTTAAATTTTCACTAGTGGCACAAAACTGGTGCTAAAACCAGTTTGACTGTGAAAGCAGTTCCAGTTTGTATGTGATGTTTCCTTCAGCCAAAGGAATAATCAGAATTTTGAATAACTTGTATTTAGTTATAGCCTTGCTATATTTTTTGAATTCCTAAAAGTCAATGTGGGAGAGGGCTGATCTGATAGAAGTGCCAGTTACAGGCTTTAATTAAAAAGGTTTAATTAATCTTTTGACCTGTTGCTTGTAGGTGAAGGAGAATCTGCTGTCGTGCAAGATGCTGCTGCATTGCAAGCGGGACGAGTTGCGCAAGCTGTGGATTGAAGGGATCGAGCACAAACACGTCCTGAACTTGCTGGATGAGATCGAGAACATCAAGCAGGTGCCTCAGAAGCTGGAGCAGTGCATGGCCAGCAAGCACTACCTCAATGCCACGGACATGCTGGTAAGATGTGGTCCATCCTGCTGGGCCAGTGTTGACCAGAAACACACTGATCAGCTGTCTTGTCATTTGTAGACTCATCTGTTCTATGCTCTTAATTTTTTTTTCCTGCTTAATTTCTTCTTTCCTCCTTTGCTGCTTTCTTGTACTGTAATTTCCATTTGCTTTGCTTTTCATCCTTCCTGACTGGACTGAGGGTCTCAGTCTCCCATCCTGTTTGAGCTCTTGTCTTTCAGAGTTGTCTTCACCTGTTGATTCTACTGCTTTCTGTAACCATCTAGTTCTCTACCCATTTGATCTGGTCCTAGGATTTCCTTCTGCTTTTGCAGCCTGGTGCTTTGTTTTAAAATTAATTTCCCAGACACCTGCCTGTATAATTTTTTTACTTTTTTTATGTAAGAACTATTCTGTTTCTTTCCTGTTTCATCTCTCAGAACACACAACTTGGGTCATGATTCCAAGGGAAGATTCTCCTTCACTATTTAGGTGTTTGCCTCTCACTGTCTTCCTCTAGGTCTCTTACCAGGACCCCTAATCCTTTCTTCTTATTTTCAGCTCTTAATATTTTTTCTCCCTCCCTTATAGAATCACAGAATGGTGAAGGTTGGAAGGGACCTTAAAGATCATCAGGTTCCAACCTCCCTGCTATGAGCAGGGACACCTCCCACCAGCCCAGGCTGCACAAGCCTCATCCAACCTGGCCTTGAACACCTCCAGGGAGGGGGCAGCCACAGCCTTCCTGGGCAACCTGTTCCAGTGCCTTCCTACCCTCATGGGGAAGAATTCCTACGGTGCTGTTTTTGTGATACTTGATCAAGTGTTCTGTAAAAGCTATTAGAGTTCCTGAAGACAGATCAGCAATGTGATGACTTGAGGCAGCACGTGTGAGAAGAGTGCAGTCAGGTTTTGCCAATAGTGTTGTTAGATTTCTGATGTAGGAAATGGGAGTGTGGTGTTAGTTGGGTATTTTCAATGATGGGAGATGAAGTAGATAGAAATAAAGGGGCATTTGAACTAGGGGGGGAAAAACAGTGTTCAGAGTTGACATCAGTATGAATTGAAATGTTAATCAGTTGGTGCTTTCTATTATTAATGGACTTGCCAGTTTGCTTGCTTTTTGTTTTTGCTTGTTTTTAAACTAAAAATATTTCAGAAGGAAATGAGAGAAAAGTAATTAATCTCTTGTCTGGAATATAAGCTAGAAAGTGTAAGAAGAAAAATAAGAATGCTTAGGATGTATCACAAAGTGCTTTAGAAGTGGTTTGCAATATATTTGTGATCCCCCTGCAGGTTTTTATCTGAACACTTCTATCCATGCACACAGACCTGTGGGTGTAGGTAAGGTTGCCCAAGGCTGAGACACAACTAACATTAGACTTCACTCAAGTCTGGACTTGGGTAGGATGCCATGCTATTTATTTGTTTGCTTGTTTTCCAGAATCTGGTATCTTTTCTAAGGAATGAAATGACAATGCCATAAAAAGCAGCTGTTAGATTTTATTTCTCTTAATATCAGGAATGCAGAGAAACCTCAAGTGAAAATTGAGCACACGATTTTATCAATTCGTGGGCACTTCCAATTATCATTTGGAGAGAAGTGTACCTGTAATAAAGAAATCTGGAGCTTTTTTGTAGACAAAAATTGCTGTAGGCTCAATGGCTTTTGCCATCTTCTCTTAAGACTGCCTCTGCAAGACTGTTGTAATCACTCACTGGCTGCAGGATAATTCCCTTCTCCTTTGGTATGATATGAGTATTATGTAAAATAATGCCTAAACTGTCAGGGATGCAGAGTGTACATAGATCTCTGTCCTTTTGTTTCATTCCTCAAGGTAAACAGATGCTCACGGCTTGGAAAAAACACAGTGATCTGACAAGGAGCTTGTATCCCTCACATGGAATTGGAGCACTGATTATCATTGTTGCCTGTAGCCTTGTGACATGGGCAGTTGACATCAGACCTTTGCAGTCACGGTGTTGGGTTGATGCTAACCCTTTAATGGCATAATTTCTGGTTGCTGCATCACATTCCTGCAGCCTTTTCTTTGTATTCCTCTCACATTAATTGTAGTAATTTTGCCACTGAAGCATGTTTCAGACCTCTGCATTTAAATTGAAATTTTAATTCCCTTATTGTTTGGGAAAGACAGCTGAAGATGGCTGGTTACAGGTTTCATTATCACTCAAAACTCTCCAGCTGCTGGTTCTAATGTGCAATGACTGAGTAAATCTGGGAGGATTTGTTAATAAAAGAATGGCAGCTTTTCCCAGCAGGATGAAGACAGTGCAAAGGTATTTTGTGAAAGCTTACATTTGGATGCAGTTAAAAATTTTCAGTGGCAGTTGTTTTGTTTCTGATTCTATATCCATCTGAAGTAGCACAGACGAGCTTCAAATATCATGTGTTCATGTTCTATGTTCCTCCAGCACCTTGATAATACACAGTCTGGTGAGCAGAGCTGATAGGATCAGGTTTGCTCTTCTGTAGTTGCACCTCACACAGTTTGTGTTGAAAGAACCTAGTTCCATCCTCCTTTGAATTGTGGAGCTTTGGAGAAATCAGGAGGGTCCAGAACAGACAGAACTCCAGTTTCAGATCAAATATGTTTCAGTTTCAATTTCTGTATGTTTTCTTAAAGTATGAGTTGGTAAAGTATATAGCATTTTTAGAAAAATATTTTCATTCCAATAGACCATGAAATGTTTACTCTGCTTTATTGGTGTGGGAGTACAGTTCCTTTTGGGGTGGGATTGTTTCAGGTAAGAAAACACCATGAAACTGCAGAAATATATCCATAGGAGAGCACTGAGGCCAACTGCTGTTTCCAGTCATATTTTTTTTGTTAGGATGGCAAGATGGCAAAATCAAGGTAGAAAGAAGGACATACAGAGCCCTGAGTAATCTTCACTTTTAAACTTCACATTTCCTTGTGTTGCAGAGCTAGGAACTGAGGTAATGTGTTTTACTCATGAGCACATCCTTTTCCTTCAGCAGGTGTCTTTGTCCAAAGGAAGAGGAAGCTGAAGTGGCAGTAGTTTTGTTTCTCAAGAAACAGACCAGGGAATGCTCCAACACCTTCTCTTTTTCAATGTTAACCATTTCTGTTTCAGTTTCCTTATGTCAGGGAAACTATAATATAATTCTGCTCTGGAGTGAGTAACAGCATCAGGCTTTTCTCAGGTGCCTTTTTCAATTCTAATTTGCATTGTTGCCAGTTTGGGGGTCTAGTGTGAAGCTGGTGGCTGTTGTTGCTTCGTTCAATAAACATACTTGGTGTGGCACCCAGCTGCACAGGAGAGGAGATCAGCTTGCAGGTGAATTAGGTCATGTTCAATTGTGCTGATGTAGCATAGTTAAAGCAAGTTCAGAGCTGACAACCTTATGATGCATTCAATTTATTTTTGCTCAGCTCTGTAGACTAAGATCTGTATGTAGTTAAGTTTTTGAAGAATGAAATCTAACCTTTATGACAGGAGCAAAAGCTCCACGTGAGCCAGCAATATGCACTCACAGCCCAAAAACCACCTGTGTCCTGGGCTGTGCCAAAAGAAGCTTGGCCAGCAGGTGAAGGGAGGTTATTCTCCCTCTTTACTCAGCTTTTGTGAGACCACCCTGAAGTGTTGTGTCCAGTTCTGGACCCCCAATGTTAGAAGGGCATGGAGCTCCTGGGGAGAGTCCAGAGGAGGCCACAAAGATGATCCAAGGGCTGGAGCAGCTCTGCTCTGGGGACAGGCTGGGAGAGTTGGGGGTGTTGAGCCTGGAGAAGAGAAGGCTCCAGAGAGACCTTGGAGCACCTTCCAGTGCCTGAAGGGGCTCCAGGAAAGCTTGGGAGGGACTTTGGACAAGGGCAGGGAGTTAGAGGACAAGGGGGAATGGATTAAAACTTGAAGAAAGGAGAAATAGATTAGACATTAGGAAGGAATTCTTTACAGTGAGGGTGGTGAGACACTGGCCCAGGCTGGCCAGAGAAGCTGTGGCTGCCCCATCCCTGGCAGTGTTGAAGGGCAGGTTGGATGGGGCTTGGAGCAACCTGGTCTGGTGGGAGGTGTCCCTGCCCATGGCAGGGGGGTTGGAACTAGATGATCGTTAAGGTCCCTTCCAACCCAAACCATTCCATGATTCCATGACCATATCAGTCTGACACAGATGCTGAGCAGCTCCACTGTCTGCATGCCAAAGCAATTTCACAGAAAACTGTTTAACTACAGAGCTTTCCAACAGAACTGGGCTACTTGGTGGGTGAGGACATGGGCGTAAGTTGAAGATGTTTTAATAAATAGAAATGCTGTGCAAAAATGCTCATAAAGCTACTGAGGCAGCCACAAGAGAGGTGGTAGGAGAAGGAAATAGAGGAAACACTAACCATGGGTAAGATAGTTTGGAATATATTGTATGAGGATAAGCAACCTAGGCTGCTATGGGAGGTGGGAGTCAAACAAGGAGCTTCAAATATTTCAGTACCTTCTCAGGAGCAAAGAGAGGATATTCCTTTGTGTGTGTACATGTGTGGATTTGGCATCTTCTTGCTCATCCCATAGCAGATGTGTCCTACTCAGTAACAGTGTCCTGCCTTTGTAGGCACTTGGTGTTAATTCCCCAGAAGGCTTTTGGGGTGATTAACATCTTCCCAGAAAACATGGGATGGCTGTAGCCTCGGACACAGTTGCTGAGGAGTGTTTTAACTTGTGTTGCTTGAATGTAGCTGCTACCTGTGGCTTTCCCTCAGTGTAATGAGGAGAGTCTTTTAATTAAAAGTACCATGTACTGAGAGGACTTGTTAGACTCTAAGTAGTCTGGAATAATGAAATAAACTAAAAAATTGCAATGCAGTTCTTGGCATGTATTTTATTTACTGTCTGCCTCTCAGCTGGAACAAGGAAAATCAATATATAAACAGTCTTTCATTTTGTTTCTGCATTTCTGAGTGCAGAGCTGGGGCTCAGGGACTGCTATGGAACAGTTGGATATTTTGGAATTAATGCCACAGGTGACCTGTGTTGGTTTGGGATTCTCTAGAAGTGCTTCTATTACAAAATGGAAACTTTGGCCCTGCCTGATTCTTTCTTCTGAATTGCAAAAAGAGTAATATTTTCCCAAGACTTCATGGCTTGAAGTCTTTCCCCAGCTACCATTGTCTGGTCATCGTTGACCTCACTGATTACAGGGAATTCTTTTAGAAAACAGAATTGGGAAGCTGGGATCTGAAGGATTGTCTCTCATTTCACGTTACCTACTGAGGGGTGTTTGTGCTTCAAGGGACTGCTTTGTGTTAGCTCTTAATGATTGTCAAGCCTTATGATTTCTGTTAGCTGTATGACTGAGGTATGGATGAGAGAGAAGGCAGCTTTGTTTTTAAGTTGATGTGTGCATTGGTAAATGGGGTCAAATCTAGTTGGCTCCAGGTCACCAGGGGTGTCCCTCAGGCCTCAGTTTTGGGGCCAGTCTTGTTCAACGTCTTTATCAATTATCTGGATGAGGGGATTGAGTGCACCCTCAGTAAGTTTGCAGATGACACTAAAATGGGTGGGAGTGTTGATTTGCTGGAGGGTAGGAAGGCTCTGCAGAGGGACCTGAACTGACTGGATCAATGGGCCAAGGCCAGTTGTAGGAGGTTTAACAAGGCCAAGTGCCAGGTCCTGTACTTGGGTCACAACAACCCCAGGCAATGCTACAGGCTTGGGGAAGAGTGGTTGGAAAGCTGCAGGGCAGAAAAGGACCTGGAGGTGCTGGATGGCAGCCAAATGAACAGCAGTGTGCCCAGGTGGCTAAGAAGGACAATAACATCCTGACCTGTATCAGGAATAGTGTGGCCAACAGGAGTAGGGAGGTGATCATGCCCCTGTACTGGGCACTGATGAGGCCTCACCTCGAGTGCTGTGTTCAGTTCTGGGCCCCTCACTACAGGAAGGACATTGAGGTGCTGAAGCATGTCCAGAGGAGAGCTACCAAGCTGGTGAAGGGTCTGGAGAACAAGTCATATGATGAGTGGCTGAGGGAACTGGGGTTGTTTAGTCTGAAGAAAAGGAGGCTGAAGGGAGACCTCATTGCCTTCTGCAACTTCCTGAAAGGAGGTTGTAGGAAGGCAGGTGTTGGCTTCTTCTGCCAAGCAAATGACAGGACGAGAGGAAATGGCCTCCAATTGCACCAGTGGAGATCTAGATTGGATATTAGGAAGAATTTCTGTGCTGAAAGAGTGGTCAGGCCCTGGCACAGGCTGCCCAGGGAGGTGGTGGAGTCACCATCCCTGGAGGTATGCAAGAGCTGTGTAGATTTGGTACTTCAGGATATGCTCTAGTGGCCTTTTTTGGTTGGTGGTTGGACTTGGTGGTCTTTGTGGTCCTTTCCAACCACGGTGATTCTGTGATTCACACACAAGCATGGAAATAAAGAGATTTCTTCTGTCTGCTGCTCGTTCATTTAAAACACTGTTGCCTTTATTCAGTTGCTTGGATTTATTAGTATTTTTCTGCCCTCAAGGAGCATTGTAAAGCATTAAGTTTGGTCCAATACTTAAGTTCCTTACATGTGAAGCATTTGGTGCTGTGCAATGTTAGAATATTCTTCAACTCCTCTTTCTTTTTTCTTCTCTAAATGCTGATTTCTGACCTCTATTTTTTTACAAAATCTTGCTAGGCTGGGTTTAAAGACAAGAACATGAGTTGGTTTCCCTTTGAAACATTTGTGGTTTTTTTTCCCCTCAGTGTGCTTATCAGTAACTTTCTCCTTCTTTTTATCCTGTAGTTTCCAATATCTGGGTCAGTTTATTGCATCAAGCTGGTAGTGCCTGATGCTGCTTCATTTGCATTGGCACGTGCTTGACCTCAGCCCCTCTGCTCTTGGTGAATGCACTGAGCACTGATACCTCTGGAGTGTTATTGTGTGCCTGTTAGCTCTGCTAATAACCATTCATTTAAGCTGATGAGAGTTTATTAAATGAGAAAACAGGCAGTAATGAAGGTGGAGTAGAGGTGTCTAGCATCTTTTCTGTGGTGAAAGTGAGCTGCAGCAACACAAGACACCGTTCTTAATAAAAGAGAGGCATCTGTCATGTTCTGATACATGCTTTTGGAAGTGGGCACTTCTGAACATTCCATTTAATCCTTCCTGATGATGATGTAGATGCAGTGATGAGAAGTTATTTGCTCAAGCCAGTTGCTTCTGCCATTTAATGATGCATCCTTTCTTGGGAGTGCTCTCCTAACAGCTCGAGAGTTTTGTGGTTCAGTTTAGATTTGTTTCCTTTTTAACTCAGGAACCTGACAGTATTTCATACCTTCAGGTGAATATTTATCTTGTCACTGATGTTCTTTGTAGTTGTTATTATTAAGGCATTCAGTTCTGGGCCCCTCACTTCAAGAAGGATGTTGAGGTGCTGGAGCAGGTCCAGAGGAGAGCAGCGAGGTGGTGAAGGGACTGGAGGGGAAGTCTTATAGGGAGAGGTTGAGGGAGCTGGGGTTGTTTAGCCTGGAGAAGAGGAGACTCAGGGGGGACCTCATCACTCTCTTCAACTACCTGAAGGGAGGTTGTAGGCAGGTGGGGGCTGGGCTCTTCTCCCAGGCAACCAGTGACAGGACAAGAGGGCACAGCCTGAAGCTGCTCCAAGGGAGGTTTAGGTTGGATATCAGGAAGCACTTCCTCACAGAGAGGGTGATTAGACATTGGAATGGACTTCCCAGGGAAGTGGTGGAGGCACCATCCCTGGATGTGTTCAAGGCAAGGCTGGATGTGGCACTTAGTGCCATGGTCTAGATGGTGTGGTGGTGTTGGTCATAGGCTGGACTTGATGATCTTAAAGGTCTTTTCCAGCCTTGGTGATTGTGTGATTCTATGGACTTTATTCTGTGAGCCATTTACTTTTGTATCACTTGATCTTTGAAAACAGTTGATGTTTTCCCAGTAATCACTGATCTTTCAATGAATTCTTTTTTCAATTCTGGATTGTATGGATATAAATCTATCCATAGTAAAATATTGGAGCAAACATCTAGAGGAGTTGTTCAAATTAGGGTTATGGGACAAAAAATATTAGGGTTACCAGACAAAAATAACCTAGATTAATTGGATTGCATTTTTAAAAATGCTAGTGAATGCTGGTGGGTGAGAGGCTGTGATTAAATTTAGGTTGTAGGTTTTAACCCCCAAGTTTTCCCCTGAAACAAACTGATTTAGGTCTGGTAAAGATGGCACAATGCTGCCAAGTAACCTTCAAAATGGGGTGGCACGAGAACCTTTGTCATGTAGACCTAGAGGAAGAGTTATGCTGAGCAGCTCAGAAGTGCAGATGTATGGACAGTGTCTGAGGAGGCAATGGTTGCTTTACACTGCAGTTTAATATCACCTTCTGTGAATTTATGAATTCTCTAATAAAAATTAATAGAGAAGGAGCTAATTGAAAGGAGTTCAAGATCCCTTTAAGAAGAGTGTAAGAATTCTGTAATGTCATCTTGCAGACAGCAAGAGAATCAATTTGGGAAACTGCAGGCTTGCATTGAAAGGAAAATCCTGGTGTTTTACTCTCATGCATTAGGAGGTAATTGTTCTATACATCTTTCATATGGAGAGAAGACTTTTTGGGCACAAAACACACTTTTTGTAATGGCAGTTAAGAATAAATGAAGATGCATTCAATCCAGAGACACAAGGATGGGAAAAAAAGGTGGAAAGAGAAGCCTTTTTTATTTTGCTGCTTCCACAATCCCTACAACTGTCTCTCCAGTCCAGGGCAGTATGGGATGTAATACCAATGTCTGTTCAGGGTCAGAGCAGAGGTGGTCTTGGGGCCAGTACTGTCTGGTTCAGAGGATGCTTAGAAGGGAGGGTGAGGGCAGAGCAATAGCAATCCCTTCCCAAAGCACTCTGAGCTCCCAGCAGTTGGCAGTCTGCCACTTTTGATGGAAATGCTGGTATCTTTTGTTCTGAGCAGCACTCAATAGGTGTTTCTTCCTTGAATTTGTCCCCGTTACTTTCTGCACCAGGGTCAACTTTTGGCTTCAACCCTGCCCTTTGTCAGTGAGTTCTGTAGCTGAACTGTCTGATATGCTTTCTGTAGATGATACTGAATCTTTGATCTGCTAATTTCATCTGATTGCCCAGGAGCTACTGAGACTTAGAGGCACAAAATTCTATTAAACAAGCTTCCATTTTCATTCTAATGGGAAAAATCTTGGGCAATTTTGTGATGCCAATCCATATTCTGATTTTCCCATTTTGGGCAAGACATTTGAGTAGACCATTGTTGAAATTAATGTTTTGTGTGAAAGTCCAAGTGAGCAGCTGGATAATCCTTTTGCATGGTTTTTTAGCCACTCTCTTCCTTGAGCACTGCTTTTGGTTTCAGCATGTTATTACTAGAAAGACATTGATGAATTGCAGCGGGTGGAGGAGGAAGTGGAATGATTGATGGGTGACAGGCCTAAGGCAAATTCAAAATAATTAAATTTATGGAGCTGGAGTAAAGGACAGCAAGTGAGGAACACTATTTTATAAATATTTAATAGTTCGTAGAGGAAACAGTGAGTTAGGCTGGGTTATTGCCATTTGAACACTTAAGAAAAAAGGCTTTTGCACTTTGTGTTAGGCTGTTTATAACAGGCTGATTTTGACTTTTTTGTAAGGTAGGGGCAGTGGTCTTACCAGCAAGAGGTACAAAATTAACTTCTGTCAAATAGAACATAATTAAGTCAGTACTACAGTGTTAGGGAAATAGCTGTGCCATCTAATAGACTTCCTCCATACCCATAACTGGTAACATGGACTTGTTTTAGGAGGGGCAAAAAGAAAGGCAAGACTAGATGGGATGATTGATTTAGGAAGCAAAATTGTGGAGTTCAGCTTGCTGGAATTTGGTTCTCTGGAAAACACTTTCCTGCTCTATTGAGGCATTAAAAAGAATTGTGTTACTCCTTGGCCATCACACCCACTTGGTTACTGTGGGGCACGGGGCCATGTGCCAGCTGCTTGTTGCCTCCTTGTGTAGAAGGGTCATGTTGGTGACTCTGCTGGTGGGAGTCCTGATGGAAGGTGCTGTGTCTAAGAGCACAAACCCCACAACCAAGAAGTAACCCTTTGACCCTGTTCTCATATGCACATTTGCCTTCTCCTTCCCCCACCAAATAAGCTTCCACTGAGTCATTATCCTGGAATGAGCTGTTTTCTTGCCACCTGAGTGCTTGTTTTGGGGTGTGTAGCTCAGTCTTTCAAATGTCTCCCCCTTCTGCATCAGTTTCCCCCTTTCTGCATTATTTGGTCAGCGTATCCTTTTGTGTGAAGAAGGGGAGTGACCAAAATACTGCAAAAATAATCATCTTCAGTTTCATTCCTTTCTAGCTCTGTTTGCTTTTAGCTTGTTAATTATTACAAGATTGTTTAAAGGTGAACAAAATTGGTAGCAATTTCTTCCATAATCTGAATATCCAGTATGTTAATCAATACTACTGTTAATTAGCAGTATTATACAGCTACTCATTAATCCTCACATCCTGTGTACCTTTTCTCCTTTTCCTGTTTTTAAGGGGAAGGAGGCAGTGACAGGATTAGCTACCTCTGGTCTGTGTGCTTTTCATATTTTCCATCCCTTTTAGCAAATGGCTCCCTGCTTTGGGACCATCTGGGTGTTCTTTAAGTTGAGTCATCTCAGCTCAGAATCACACAATCACAGAATCACCAAGACTGGAAAAGACCTTTAAGATCATCAAGTCCAGCCTATGACCAACACCACCACACCATCTAGACCGTGGCACTAAGTGCCACATCCAGCCTTGCCTTGAACACATCCAGGGATGGTGCCTCCACCACTTCCCTGGCAAGTCCATTCCAATGTCTAATCACCCTCTCCATGAGGAAGTGCTTCCTAATATCCAACCTAAACCTCCCTTGGAGCAGCTTCAGGCTGTGACCTCTTGTCCTGTCACTGGTTGCCTGGGAGAAGAGCCCGACCCCACCTGACTACAACCTCCCTTCAGGGAGTTGAAGAGAGTGATGAGGTCCCCCCTGAGTCTCCTCTTCTCCAGGCTAAACAACCCCAGCTCCCTCAGCCTCTCCCTATAAGACTTTCCCTCCAGTCCCTTCACCAGCCTCGTTGCTCTCCTCTGGACCTGCTCCAGCACCTCAATGTCCTTCTTGAAGTGAGGGGCCCAAAACTGCACACAGGACTCAAGGTGAGGCCTCACCAGTGCTGAGCACAGGGGGAGAATCACATCCCTGCTCCTGCTGGCCACACTATTCCTGATCCAAGCCAGGATGCCATTGGCCTTCCGGGCCACCTGGGCACACTGCTGGCTCATGTTCAACCAGCTGTCCACCAGCACTCCCAGGTCCCTCTCTGCTGGGCTGCTCTCCAGCCACTCTTCCCCCAGCCTGTGGTGCTACAGGGGGTTATTGTGGCCAAAGTGCAGGACCCTGCACTTGGTCTTGTTGAATTTCATGCCATTGGCCTTGGCCCATTGATCCGGTCTGCTCATGTTCTCTGGTTTGTTTGGATACCAGTTCACACTGGGCTGTGGCAGTTTGGTAGCAAACAATTCCCCATCTTCAGATTTCTGAAGTGCAGCTTGGATGCAAGTTTTCCATGGATCCCATTATTTGGATATTGTGCTCTCAAAGGTCTCCACTTCATCTTGGTTCACCTTGCAACCAAAATAGTGAGCAAATGTCAAATTCCCAGATGAAATACAGGCTTACTTGACAAGACTATTTCAAGCTTCTAATTAAAAAATAGAAATGCAGTTTAAAAGCAGCCTTCATCTGTCACTCATTGTTTCCAGCAGTGGAGGTGCAAAATACTCAACATTCTTCTGCTTTCTGGATGTTGACCCCTTCCACAAGGGTGATGAAGGGACTGGACCATCTGTCCTGTGAGGGACTGGAACATCGATCGTATGATGAAGGGCTGATGAAAGGCTGCTTAGTCTAGAGAAGACTGAGAGGGGATCTTATTAATGTTTACAAATACCTGCAGGGTGGGTGTCAGGAAGGAGGGGCTGGTCTCTTTTCAGTCATGCCCTGTGACAGGTGCAAACTAGAGTGCAGGAACTTCCTCCTCAGCATGAGGAGAAACTTCTTTACTGTGAGGGTTATGGAGCACTGGAGCAGGCTGCCCAGAGAGGTTGTGGAGTCTCCTTCTCTGGAGACTTTCAAGACCTGGACGTGTTTCTGTGTGACCTGCCCTAGATTGTGTGGTGGCCCTGCTCTGGCAGGGGGTTGGACTCAATGATCTCCAGAGGACCCTGCCAACCCTCACCATTCTATGAAAGCTGAGAGAGGTGGGACTGCTGAGCCTCGACATGAGAAGTCTTAAGAGGGATCTTCACAGTGTGTATGAATACCTGAAAGGAGGGTGCAAAGAAGATGGAGCCAGGCTGTGTCCAGTGGTGCCCAGCAATGGGACTAGAGGCAATGGGCACAAACTGTCCAGGCTCCCTCTGGACACCAGTAAATGCTTTTTTACTGCAAGGGTGCCTGAGCACTGGGACAGGTTGCCTGGGGAGATTGTGGCATCTTCATCCTTGGAGATACTCAGAAGACATCTGGACGTGATCCTGAGCTGCTGGCTCTGGGTGGCCCTGCTTGGACAGGGAGGTTGGACGTGGTGACTTCCAGAGATCCCTGCCAAGCTGAACCATTTTGTAATACTGTGCTTCTCTCCATCATCCATGGAAAATATGGGAACTTTGCAGGCCAAACAGTCTGGGCTTTTGGTACTCATGCTTAATTTATTGCTCGGTGACACAAATGTCTGATCAGTGATTTGGGTTTTGAAGTGGGGAAAAAGAGAACACAACAAAAAAGTGAACATGCGTTCTCACTCTTCTCCAGGTGCAGTTTAAGTCCAACACCTTTACTGCCCTCCCTTTTCTCAACTAATTTTCTCCATGGCTTATGCTCAATCTGTCTGAGTTCTTCTGATGAAGTGATGGGTGGCACAAGGTCAGTGTCATGTGTAAGGATTTCTGTCTGCTGTTCTGCTTCTTACTGGTTTTCTCTGTAGCACTTTAGTTCTTCAGATTTTCTTCTGCTATAGTATTCCTTAGAGGGCCTGCTCCAACAGGAGTCACCCACAAACTGCAGTCCTTTTGAGGGGTGTCCCAGCTCCACAAAATCACAGAATGGTTGGGCTTGGAAGAGACCTCCGGAGGTCATCTAGTCCAACCCCTCTGCTAGAGCAGGATCCCCTAGAGCAGATCACACAGGAACATGTCCAGGTGGGTTTTGAATGTCCCCAGATAAGGAGACTCCACAACCTCTCTGGGCAGCCTGTCCCAGGGCTCTGTTACCCTCACAGTAAAGTTTTTCTTGATGTTTAGCTTGAACCTCCTGTGCTCCACCTTGTGCCTATTGCCCCTGTCTTGTCAGTGGACACCACTGAGAAGAGTCTGGCCCCATCCTCCTGACACCCCCTGTAGATATTTATAAGCATTGATGAGATCCTCCCTCAGCCTCCTTTTCTCTCAGCTGAACAGCCCCAGCTCCCTCAGCCTTTCCTCACAGGGCAGATGCTCCAGTCCCTTAATCATCTTAGTGGCCTGTGCTGGACTCACCCCAGTAGTTCCTTGTCCTTCTTGACCTGGGGAGCCCAGAGCTGCACACAGTGCTCCAGGTGAGGCCTCACCAGGGCAGAGTAGAGGGAGAAGAGAACCTCCCTCGACCTGCTGGCCACACTCTTCTTGATGCAGTCCAGGATGGCATTGGCCCTCTTGGCTGTGAGGGCACACTGCTGGCTCCAGCGTGGTCACCACAATGCCACAGTCCCTCAGCAGGGTCCCTCTCCAAGAGTGTGTTTCCAGCCACTTGCAGCTGCTGGTTTCTTGCAGTATGTTGGAACAGGGGTGCCACATGCCACTCCAAACCAAAATGGGCCCCTGGAAAATTCCTTGCCATGTGTAATTCAGCATCCCTTAGATGCATTTCTGTTAGAAGGTTGGAGGATCACTTCTCTAATGTATCATCTGCTCTTAAATGTATTAGAGTTTAATTTCATGAGTAAAGATGATAATTTTGTGGTATTCTGCCTTTTTGCCAAGTGTGAAGTCCCAACAGTTGGAGCACGAGCACCTTCCTGTTTCCTAAGCACACATTTCAGGCTAGATCCTGATCTCATGCAAGTCAGGTGCAAATTGAATTCAGTGAACTGCTTGTTTTCATCTGGCTACACATATTTAAGCCCTTTTTTAGTCATTTTCCTTTCCTGTACCTTTTGAAAGCAAGTTCCTTGTAAAAGCAGTAGATCAATTCTCTCTTTAAATGTCAGCATTGTCTTTATTCATCCAGCAAGGCAGCTGAAACCTCCTGGGTTGCTGCTATTTATTTGCTGTTTTATTCTGAGGGTTCAGCTTTTTCCCTTTTGTCATCCTGAGTTTATGTATTACTTGGCTTTTGTTCTTCAAGTTGGGACCTACCACAATGTTTTCTTTTAACCTTTCTCAGTAGTTTGCTCATGTTTTCATATCTATTGTCTGAAATCAGGCTGGTATCCTAGATGGGAATAATTTGGTTTTCTAGTTTGAACAACTGTAATTGTGGGTTGTTTTGGTTTCTTTTTTCCCCCTGGAAAAGCCCCTAGTTGAAGGCTTTATAGACTTCCAGGACTGTGGAGGTCTAGAATAAAAAAAAAATATATCTTCTCTTCATCTATTTCACAATACTTTTTGGAAAATCAAAACAGTATTGAAAAACTTCTGAAGAAAACATGTAGGTTTAACTGCGAGCAGATTGGAAAACTTTGGCCAAAGTCAGGAGAAAAAAAAAAAGAACTTGAACAAATATCCTGCTAGTTTGTTGCAAAACACTGAATTCAAAGCTTCCAAATTGGATTTTATGGTAGGCAACTGTTGAGCTGCTCATTCTTTTTCAGGCAATTAAGTCCTACTACAAACTGACTGTGACCTTTAAAAAAAGCTGCGTAATGGTTCTGGTGCCATGGTTATTTGCTATAAACTGGTGATTTTTGGCTCATAGAAAGCAGAGCTCTTTTTTTCAGGCTTATTTCATTGATCTTTTTTTGTCTAAAGGGCCACTACTTATTATTGTAGGTAGTAAGTAGAAACAGTTATTTTTCATGTTAAAATCTACTTAGCTGATTATCGAAGCCAAATTCTATTGCAACCCAGGCCAATATTTTAATTATTTGACTAAATACTTTATACAAATTCTACACTAATAAATGTATTGAAGTGAGTCTTTCAGTGGGAGAGACAGATGTGTTTAAAAGTTTTTAAAAAAGTGTTGGTGGGGATTAGCTACCTTTTTTCAATTTGCTTATGGTAAATTGGCTTTTTAAAGAGTGACAAGATGTTTGTTTCAACTCACCTTCCAGCTCTTTTGCTGCTTTTCCTCTCTGCACCCCAACCCCTGCCAAAAGAAGTGTTGAGGAGCTCTCTTACTTGTAATAATCTTTGTGTCCAGGTAGTCAAACACCATGCTATTATCTACTCCAACCTTCCACCCTTAGAAAAAAAAAATAATCCCTTATTTCCATTTAGCTAATCCAGGTGGGTGTGAGAGGCTTGAAGGACCCTCAGGTGCTTCTTCTGGACCCTTGAACCACTCAGTTCTCTGCTATTTCCTTATTAGTCTTAACCAGAGTCTTGTAGTGAGAACTCTTCCCCTCTATGGTCCTGCTCTGGCCAGGGTGGTTGGACTTGATCTTTGTAAGAAGATGCTGCAGTAACTGGGTTATTTCAGCCTGCAGAAAAGTCTCTTGTTTTTTCCTGTCTGACCATCAGAGTTCAAGGAGAAATGGAACCACACTGCTCCCCAAAGCACACAAACGAGAGACAAGCATTACTAATTTCTGTGGGAGAAACCAGCTGGACATAAGGAGAAAATTCTTCCCTGTGAGAGGGGTTAAACACCAGGAACAAGAGATCAGAGAGACTGTGAATCTCCAGCCTTCCAGTTTCTCATACCTTGACTGGAGGCCCCAAACAGCCTGATGTAACACTGAAGGTTGTTCTGCTTTGAGCAGGGAGCAGGACTCTAAAGCTCCAGAGGTCCCTTCCAAGCTGGATCAGTGCATTATTCTAGCAATGCTACAAATGCTGACAACTACTTTCCAGAATTCTTTGACCTGCTCTAACAGAGAATGTTGAAGTCTGTGCTTGCTGCTGTTGCAGGTCAGTGTTTACTCAGGGACTGCAGCATGCTTCTGAGCTTTAACAATTAATTCTTGTCCTAGTGTGTGGGGATTGGGCTGTTTGAGATCACTCTTTGGTAGGTGTGGATAGCCTTTGGCCTTGTCATAGAATGAATCATGGAATGGTTTGGGTTGGAAGGAACCTTCAAGATCATCTAGTTCCAACCCCCTGCCATGAGCAGGGACACCTCCCACCAGACCAGGTTGCTCCAAGCCCCATCCAGCCTGACCCTGAACACTTCCAGGGATGGAGCAGCCACACCTCCCTGGGTAATGTGGGCCAGTGTCTCACCACCCTCACACTGAAGAATTTCCTCCTAATGTCTAACCTAAATCTCCCCTCTTTTCATTTTAACCAGTTTTAATCAGTTTTAACCCCTTGTCCTTTCACTACAAGCCCTTGTCCGAAGTCCCTGCCCAGCTTTCCTGGAGCCCCTTCAGGCACTGGAAGGGGCTCCAAGGTCTCCCTGGAGCCTTCTCTTCTCCAGGCTCAACACCCCCAACTCTCCCAGCCTGTCTCCAGAGCAGAGCTGCTCCAGCCCTCTGTGTTTAATGGCAGTTGCCATGGAAGGTGGCTCAAATGCCTTGAAATTTTCATGTACAACAAGCTGTGTAAGGCAGAGATGCATGTGGTACAAGACAGTAACCAGAGAAGTTGAGTTCCTCTAGCAGTGGGCAAGAGGACTATTTATACTACTTCCCTAAATGTATAGTTTTAGATTCCTACCACTGCTTCTTTTGAAGCAAGTGTTTAAAGCACTGCTGGTGGAAAAAAAAACAACCCAGACCTTGCTCTAATGTACTCAAAATATGAAAACCGATGTGGAGATGTTGCAGCCTGGAAGGTTTTTCTATTCTTAATTGTTCAAAGTAGTAAAATTAAAATCCTAATAAGTGATACAAATAATGAGAAGTGAAGGGCTTCTGTCTGTCTGAGGATTCCAGGTAACTTTGCAATAAATGAATGGGAAAATAATAGGCACCATTTAAGTATAAAATCCACATGTTTTTTTAAAGAGGAAGAGACAGTTGCCATTTAAAATGTGAAAAGCTTTTTATTGTTTTAGGATTGATGCTAACAATATGAACATTCAAACCCCAATGCTTAGGTTTCATTATAGGTTGCACCTTTAGCTTGATTTGTTCTTTATTTTTTTGGATTTGTAGAAATAAAAAAATAAGAAGTTTTCTCCTAAATGAAGGCCCTCCAACTGGAGGGATCACTGACTTGAACTGCAGTGCTTTTTTGCAGAGCAGTATTTGTTGTCCTCTGACCTGTTACTGCTTCCTGTGGCGTGTCTCCCACTCACCCAGCTCCTTTTGCCTGTCAGGGTTTGGAATGAGACAAGGTTAAGAACTGGTAGAAATGATATGCATGAGTGGAGTGAGTTGATGACACAACAGTAAAAACATCTTTCATCTTAAAAGTTGAAAATACTTTTATCATACATTTGGGTCTCTTGCATGATGCAAGTGATGGTCTGTTACTAGATGAGTGGGAGCTTAAGATTCTGGTCTTGGTGTAAACTTTACCAATGCTAGACATAGTCCCTGTCATGAATTCAGTTTCAAGAGTCTTATTGCTAGTCTTGTTGTCTGTGCTTAACTTATTTTCCTTGGCTGCACGTGGCTGTGGCTGTGCTCTTGGCTGATGCCTCATGTGGGTTTCCCAAGCCCCTTTGTAATCTTTACTGTTCCTCAGGAGACTTGACCATCTTGCTCACATGGCCCAGTTGGATACTTGGACTTTAAATAATGCCAGTTGTAAATTACTTCTGCTTGTGTTTCCTAGCAGGCCACAGAGCTGCTGTCATTTTTCCTGCTCTTACTGTTAACTTTCTGCTTCCCTTTCTGTTCATCCCTCTCTGTAACTCTCCATCTCCCTGCTTCTGGAGAGCAAAGCCTTTGTGATGACAGCATGTTTATTTGCTGAAAATTACTTGCAAGAACTGATCTTTCCCAGGATGGTAGGATTAAACACAAGCTTGTCAAGATGTTTTTCCTAACAGTTCCATTGTTAGATCCATCTGTAGTGTGTTTTAGATGTTCTGTGTTCTCTGTAGGTTGGGCATCATTTTAGCTGCTTGTATTGTCATTCTGTGGTCAGTTACCCAGCACACCAATTAGACAAAAGTTTTAAGCTCATATTTTGCATTCTGTAATTTAATCTGGGGCATGCTGCTTTCTAGTTTGCATGTTGCCAGGACTTAAAGAAACTTTCTGTAAGTGAAATTACAGAAGGGAAAAATGTTTGCTTTCTTTTCTTCATGTAGTGTTTATACTTGTTGCCACCTAAACCAGTTGGAGACCTTACCCTGACTTCTGTGAACTTGGATTGAACCCTTGCTGCTTTCCAAGCTGTTCTGAACATGAAAGCTTCTCTCTTGTGCTTTATCTTGAATATAGGTGGTAATGGGATATGAAATTGTGGAAAAGAAATCAGTGGTTGAGTGAGGCTCAACTGGAGTGGGGCTGCCTTAAGTTAAAAGTGGAGAGTGCATAACGTTGAAACTTGCCTGTGTTATTTACCTGTGGAGTTCAATCACTGGGAAAGTGGCATTTATCAAGGACAAACTTCCAGCTTGTCTGACTGAAAATACAAGATGTCAGAAAGGCCACCAAAAAAACCACCTGACAAAACCCCACCAGGAAAAAAGGCAGCGTTTTCCAGAAGAATAAAGTTCAGTGCATGACAATGTAGGGGTTTTAGTATTGTTTTTTAAATACAATTCGTGGATTGTTCCATTTGTTTCTTAAGATGTATTTGAGAGCTGTATATTAGTCTTAATTAATTTTGAGAATAACTTTTTAAGAACTTGGAAGATAAAAATAGAGCCCAATTATCTGAGTAGAAAGCTTTAAATTTTTGTTGCTTGTGTTTTAGATAATAGTGTTCCTGAGTTTTTTGGAACCTTTTTTATGTGATTTTCCTGCTTGCTCTCAGTTCTACTCTCACTACATTTTCATCTCTCAGCTTCTCAGTTTGACAAATGTTGTTCCTGATCTTGTTCTTGCTTTGGTGAAATTGCTGACAGCTTTTGGGGCAGGGATGAATGCCTGCAACTACCCTGGAGTGACGGGGGGGTTCAAGTGCCTTTGGAGTTGGGAAATTCAGGGTATGTCTCTACCTGCCAAAGGAAGAAGATAAAAATTAGCACCTTCACTTCTGCCAAAGGTTTCCAAGCTGTGTCTGCATGCCTGCTGAGCCTTCTCTAATTGTATGTTCTCTGCCCTGCCAGCTTTTTGGGTAGCAGGAAATGTGTTTTTTTTCTTCATCTGTGGTGTGGTTTTGGGATGTGTTATGGCCAGACTTCCATAATAGTTCACAAATAGATACTGGGAAGAAAAAGGATGGATAGTGCTTTGTGTCAAGTGATATGAACCCTGTAAGTGCTGTTGAAGTTGGAGCATTATTTGGCTTAGGAGGAGCCTGTTTTATCCTGGGTGATAAATAGTGTAACACAGATTCTTTCTCAAGACAGCTCTGTGCTAAAGACTGGCAGTGGGTGTGTGCTCATCATCCATGCAGAGAAAAGGATTTCATAGTTAGGAACTTGTTGTCAAAATTTTTTAGGAGGAAGAAAAAAGTGCAGCTTCCCCTTAAACTGCTCTTAATTTAAAAGGCCTGACGGCCCTGAAGCTATTTCAGGGCAATTGCTTACTTGGAGGCAAGCAAAGTAATATTTCCTTGATAGATATTGTTTCAGTATATTTAATGCTTACTGGTATTAAGGGACCAGACCTTAGCTTGGCTGTCTGCTTTCTGTGTCTCTTTGCTTTTCATTTTTAATGTTTAGCTGACAGGTTTGCTATCAACTGAAATCCTGAAGTGCAAGCAAATGTCTTATTTCACTACTAGTGTCTTCAATTATTAGGGAATGATTTTTTCCCCCAAATTGGAAATCTGTGCTTCCCTCTATGCAAACATGCTTTGCTACTAGTTTCTTAGAACAGCAGCAATGACATTTTGGAGATGGCAGATTGATGCCTTTAGTCTTGGTGGTTGTTTTTTCTACTAATTATGAGAGTCCTCTGTTAAATAGTTATAAAAATAAGTAAACCAGGAGAGATGCAATTTGATAGTGTTGCTTTTATGCACCGATTTGTCATCCCTGGTGGGTTTTGTCCATGTTTTGTTTTGGTTTTTTTGGCCATGTTTGCAGGAAGTTCAACAAAGCTAAGTACAATGTCCTGCCCCTGGGTTGGGGCAGTCCCAGGCACAAATACAGATTGGGTGGAGAATGGATGAAAATGGTGGTGGTAGATGAGAAGCTCAACATGAGTTGGCAGTGTGCTCTGGCAGCCCAGGAACCATGTCCTGGATGATGTCAAAAGAAGCATGGCCAGCAGGTCAAGGGAGGGAATTCTCTGCCTCTGCTCTTGGGAGACCCTGCCTGGAATACTGTGTCCAGTTCTGGAGCCCCCAACATAAGAGCCTCCAACATAAGAAGGACATGGAGCTGTTGGAGTGAGTCCAAAGGAGGCATTGAATATGATCCCAAGGCTCTTGAGCAGCTCTGCTCTGGAGACAGGCTGGGAGAGTTCGGGTTGTCCAGCCTGGGGAAGAGAAGGCTCCAGGGAGACCTTCAAGCACCTTCCGGTGTCTGAAGGGGCTCCAGGAAAGCTGGGCAGGGACTTTGGACAAGGGAGGGATGGGATGGGGTGAGGGGGAATGGATTAAAACTGGAAGAGGATGGTGAAGGGTCTGGAAGGGATGACTTATGAAGAGGGGCTGAGGTCACTTGGACTATTCAGCTTGGAGAAGAGCAGGCTGAGGGGTGACCTCATTGCAGTCTGTGGCTTCCTCACCAGGGGAAGAGATGGGGCAGGTCCTGATCTCTTCACTCCTGTGACCAGTGACAGGACTCAGGGAAATGGCAGGAAGCTGAATCAGAGGAGGTTTAGGTTGGATATCAGGGAAAGGTTTTTCACCCAGAGGGTGGTTGAGCACTGGAACAAGCTCCCCAGGGAAGTGGTCACAGCACCAAGCCTGCCTGAGTTCAAGAAGTGTTTGGATGATGCTCTCAGGCACATGGTGTGATTCTTGAGGTGCCCTACACAGGGACAGGAGTTGGACTCAATCCTGATGGGTCCCTTCCAACTCAGGATATGCTATGATTCTAGGCAAGATTTAGGTTAGACATCAGGAGTAAATTTTTTCTTGTGAGGGTGGTGAGACCCTGACCCAGGTTGCCCAGAGAAGCTGTGGCTGCCCCATCCCTGGAAGTGTTGAAGCCAGGTTGGATGGGGCTTGAAGCAACCTGGTCTGGTGGGAGGTGTCCCTGCTCATGCAGGAGGGTTGGAACTAAATGATCTTTAAGGTCCCTTCCAACCTAAACCATTCTATGATTATGTATTGTCAGAATATAAATGGGTAGACTGGTTCCTCAGTCTAGGGACCATGGGATGGCAGATGGTCACTGTTGAAGTGCATCAGCCATGTTACCTATGGCCTGTTTGTTACTGCATGTATAGATCACTGTCTGATACTCCTTTGCTTCTATAAAGTTATTTTCGTTAATTTGAGCCTTAATAATCAAACATTAAAAAAACCCCACACCCTTTAGAGGTCAGAATTACCTTGGTACTAGCAATAGCTTTCATGATTACTTTGTTTACATAGTGTAGTTATGACATAGCAACTAGACAGGCTAGAAGATGAGGCCTCCTAAGCTTTTTCAGCTATGCCAGGACATCACCTTAGGCCAACACAATTTAAGCCAGTTTCTTTCTGTTTCTAGAGTTTGGAATAATATTTTGTTGGTGTTCCTGTAATGAGAAGAATCAAGACAATCAAACATCATTGTCAGTATCTTTTTCTAGCAGTTTTCTATTTGATAGTCATCTTATTTGTGGTAACTTCTGCTTTGATTTTTATTTAACTAGACGTTTTAACTAAGGTGTTTTATACATATGCTCAAAATATTTGAAGATGGCTCATTAAATCTGAGGTGTTTGGATGTTGGACACTTAGATATTGAGGGGTTTTTTAGGAATGGAAATACAGAAATACTGCTTCAATGTTTTCTGCTTCAAAAGGGGGGTTTATGGATAGAATTGTCATGGTGTTGAGATGTTCCCCTCATCAAAGAGAGAAGCCCTGACAGATGACAACTACTCAAAGTCAATTAATTCACACGTGTTCTCCTTCCAGGTGTCAGCGGTGGACTCCTTGGAGGGTCCCCTTCTTCAGGTGGAGGGACTGAGTGATCTGAGGCTGGAGCTCCACAGTAAGAAGATGAACATGCACTTAGTCCTGATAGATGAATTACACCGTCATCTTTACATCAGATCTACTAACCGAGTAGGACAACGCAACAAGGAGAAAGGCAGAATAAGGTGGGTTTTGGGTGATGCTGAGGGCAGCAGGCCTGGGAGAAAGAGGACAACAGTCTCCCTTTCGTACATAGAAATTTTCTTGGGACAGTGCCATCAACTTACACCTCAACTTTTCATTTTTGGCAAGCAAATTTCTCATGCTTATGGCTGCAGAGAGCAGAAAAACTCCAAATATGTTGATGCACCTTCAAGCCTGTGAACAGTCTGTTCTTGTTCTGTCACTTTTGGTTAGTGATTCTCTTGTTTTTTTGCTGCTTCCCACAGAATTATGATGAGGTCAATTCATCAAATCACAGAATGGTGAAGGCTGGAAGGGACCTTAAAGATCATCAGGTTCCAACCCCCCTGCTGTGAGCAGGGACACCTCCCACCAGACCAGGCTGAACAAGCCTCATCCAACCTGGCCTTGAACACCTCCAGGGAGGGGGCAGCCACAACCTCCCTGGGCAACCTGTTCCAGTGCCTTCCTACCCTCATGGAGAAGAATTTCTTCCTGATGTCTAATCTAGATCTCCCCTCTTTCAGTTTAAAACTATTACCCCTTTGTCCTATCACTGCCCTCTCTGGTGAAAAGCCCCTCCCCAGCTTTCCTGGAGCCCCTTCAGGCACAGGAAGGTGCTCTAAGGTCTCCCTGGAGCCTTCTCTTCTCCAGGCTGAACACCCCCAACTCTCTCAGCCTGTCTTCATAGCAGAGCTGCTCCAGCCCTTTGATCATCTTTGTGGCCCTTCTCTGGACCCTGTCCAACAGCTCCATGTCTCTCCTGTGCTGAGGGCTCCAGAGCTGGACACAGCACTCCAGGTGGGGTCTCACCAGAGCAGAGCAGAGGGGCAGAATCCCCTCCCTGGCCCTGCTGGCCACACTTCTTTTGATGCAGCACATCAAATTCCTTTTAGCATTGTTTTCACTGTCTGATGCATGTACCTTTCCTGCAAAAGTCATGATCATGAGGCTCAGGTCAGGCAAAGGGAAGAACACAGGGAAAAATTACTTATCTTTTCTAGCAAACATCCAAGGTTTAAAAGACATCCAGATAACCATAAGGTTAGTAGCTGGAGGCCACAATATGAACTAAGTGCCTGAGTGGTGTCTTGGCTGTGTTGTGTTTCTAAGGTGCTTTCAAGATGTTGAAACTTCTTAACTCATTGGTGCCTCTGATCAGTGGAAACTCAGCTGAAGGATAGGTGCCTGGCAATTTTTTTCCTAATTTTCTGAGTTGTAAGTTTGAGGGTCATACAGTTGGCAGGGAAGGAAGGAGGATAGTGGCTGGAGAAGAGAGTTTTGGAAGATAATTTTTGTAGAGTAGAAGAGGTAATAAACAGGGGAGAGGAGCCAGCGTATGATAAAGATGCAGAGAAAAGATAAATTATTATTATGAGAAGGAATAGAAAATGCATACCAGAAATAAGAGGAGAGATAGTAAGTTCCATTAAATGCCTTTATGAAAGAAAGGATTGATTGAAGCAGAAGTTTCTAGGAAGGATGGTTGCTACCAAATCATCAGTGTGTTCCTTACTCATCTTGTTAATTAAAAACAGACACAAAGCTTTGGTGTACCCAGACTATGCTAATTAACTGCAGCTTGGTATCACTACTACAGGGACCCTTATCTTTTTTTTTTTCCACAGTCCCTGTTGCACATCACTGATATTTAATAACTTGAACTCTTGCATCAAGGGCAGTTTGTTTGCTTTGTTCTAGTGTGCTGCCCTAGACTGGCTGTTGACCAGGATGCAATAATGTTTATAGTTATTTTTTGGATTGGTTTTAAGTGTGTCCTGTCTGACCTTGCTAAGCTGGAATGCACAGCTAATCCCTTAGGCACGCTATAGTAGGTGTGAAGGGATTAAAGGTGGTTCTTATGAAGGATGTAAGCTCAGCCCTTGTATTTGAGGGTTCTTTAAGCATTTGGACCCTAATGGAACATAGTAGCCTCCATTATAGGAGCCTTCTCCTCTTCTTTCTCTTAAAAATGACTTCTTGTTTGCATTCTCCTGCCACATGCAGCTTCATGCCTTTGGTAGTGCAGCTGGGGCAGCATGGCACACTTCTGGCAAATAATACCCTGAGAATTTATTATGTGAATGACCAAGTAGAAAATCTTGCCTTTCTGAGGAAGAAGGTTGATTTGGAGAGGGATGCATGGAGGTGTACACACAACAGGAGTTTGAAGGAGAGGGAGGAGTGTGAAGATTTTTGGTGGGAACTAGAAAAGCTTGAGGGATTAAGTAGTTGGCAAAAGCCCTGAAAATGGGAGCATCTCTTGTCCTCAATGTGTACTTTTCCAGAAGGATCTGAATGGTTCCCTGTTGATTTATCATAATGCTTTCAGTAGTGAATTGTGCTGGAGGTGAATGTCTGGGCAATAAATGTGTTCTGGCAGGCTCCAGTGTGCCTGTGTCCTGATCATCGTGCTGGGACCAGTCAGACAAGTAGCTATTCAATTCAGAGAAGCCTCGGGGTAGCAAATTTTGTCTTTGACATGACAGTGTCCCCTCACAATTGCTTTTTTGGCTTTTTCCCTTGTCACTCAAATGTGTATATGTGCACACCCACTTGTGTTCATCTGTGGACTTTGGTAAACTTCTTGTATCAAAACTTGTGTTGCATAGACTTATGATTTATTAAATTTGTTTCTTGGAAACTAAGATTGCAAATAATAAACTGCTCTCTGCTCCTACACAGTTCACATGTGAAAGATGCCTCTCCTGTACCTCTGATGGATGTTACTAACTTGTCTACACCTCGAAAGTTCCTTGAAACTTCCCAGTTTGGAACTCCTGGAACTGCCAGCAGTGAGTATTTAAGTCACATTCATTTCTTTCAAAAATAACTTGTAGATCTCCAGCTGATCCTCTAGGACTAGTAGTAGGCATATCATCCCCTTCAGATGGCTGCTAAAGGGAGATCCTGAGACAAGAAGTTAAGGAGAGATTTGTGCCATGTCATTAAATGAGTGGTATGTCCAGGGGACAATTGGACTTGTCTGTATTTTTCTTTTGGCAATTCATCCTTGCCTCTTCCTCTCCCCTATCAGCTTCAATTAAATACACTTAGTTTTATGTGCATGTTCTGATCTTGATCATGTTCTTGTTATCTTGGGCAGAAGAGATGCTTGGCAGTCAGCTCAGTTTGCTCAGAGGTCTCTTGCATTATTTAAATGTAGGGAGGTAGGTATGTGGAGATGTTGCAGAGGTTTAGTTTTTTTGCTGTGTTGGAGCTGAAAGGTCAAAGTTTTTTCTCGTGGGAACTTTGTAACTTTGACTAAAGGTCTGACTATACATGGGAATGACCTGGTGGTGATCTTTTTATGCCTGTTACTAGAACAAACACTGAGCAAAACTGTTTCATTGGTGCTTTTGTATGAGTCCTTGGAAGTGCTGCACAGATGGGAATTAATCCTGCAGTTTTTTCAGTAGATTAAGTGGGGTTGTCCCTTTTTAACGAATAATACAGAAGTGACCTACATCTCTTCCCCCCCTTTCAGAAACAGAGTTTCAGTCTTCCTCAAATGCAGAGAATCTTTCCTTCTCTTCTTATCCCTTTTAATTGTCTTGTCCTTTCTTGTGTCTATTTCTGGTTTGTCTTGTTGTGTTTGTCTCCTAGACTCTTTAGTTGGATCATTCTTCCCTTTCTTTTTCTTGTAGGGGTTCTTATTTATCCCTGGTTCTGTAGGGTTGGGTGGTCCCAGGGCCTGAGTCTGTATTTCTGGAGGTTTGTCAGGAGTCATTTGTGACACTCCAGTGCAAACTTCTAAGGCTGGAAACTGCAGCTTGTTGTGGAAACCTGGAAAAAAGAACCATGTGAAAATTCTGGGGAAAAAAACCCAAACCTTAAGACTTCCTGTTCTTTTCCCCAGTGGTTAGTGAGTAGTTCAGTTTCTTGCTAAAGATAACGAGTTTGGGGAGTGACAAACTACAATAAATGAACCTCAGTCTCACTAGTGTAAATGGTAACCTCTTCAGGGAATTAGTTGTGTGGTGCTAGCCATTATTTTCCACCTAACATACTAGTCCTGTGTGTGGTGAGGAAAAAACAAGTGAGGTTATGGAGCTGATAGAGATCTTCCATCAGACCTTATAGTGGGGAGTAGACAGCAGGAGATGATGAAGCTACTGAAGAATTGAAATCTGTCTTTCAGTACCTTTAGTGTCTTCCTTAAATAGCTTTTTATATTGCTATTGTAATATGGAACATAAATATGCTCTGAAATTAATTTTGTTGACGCTCTTTTCACCTTTGAAGACTTGGAGTCTAGCCAGCCATTGCTGTTTTGCTGAGATTGGCAAGAGGTTTATTATTATCCAAAGCTGGCCAAGAGTTTTTTTTTCCTCAGCTGTGAAGTTTTTTATAAAGATGGATGCATTTTTAGTGTCTGTGCCTGGCTATTACAATTCTGTCTGGAAAGGCAAGTCCCAAGGCATCCTGCTTCTTCAGTTTCATGAGCACTGACCCTGGTGTTCCCATCTGTGTATTGTCCTTTTCTTTGAGCAGAGCCCAGTTCAAGTTTACTGCTCTGATTTTCAGTGTGTAATTTTTGTACTGAACTGACTGTGGTCATTCATTAGGGACTGGAAGACCTGTCTTATGGGGAAAGGCTGGGACCTGGGGCTTTTCAGTCTAGAGAGGAGAAGACTGAGGGGGGATCTAATTCATGTCTATAAATACATGAGGGCTGGGACTGAAGAAGGCAGGGACAACCTCTCTTCACTTGTGCCCAGTGACAGGACGAGGGGCAATGGGTTCAAACTCGAACACGGGAAGTTCCACCTCAACATGAGGAAGAACTTCTTTGCTGTGAGGGTTACAGAGCACTGGAACAGGCTCCCCAGAGAATTTGTGGAGTCTCTGTCGCGGACTGATAGCAATGGCTATGGGATGTCAGGATGCTTCCACGACTATTCCCCCTTCCCCTCGACAGGAAGCAGAGAGGTCCGTGGATGGGACCCCACCCCAGAGGGTGGAGTGGAACGCCCCCCCTCCCCCACGCTCACAAAGACCAGTATGTTGCTCACACAACGGGAGGTTTATTGAAGGACCAAGGCTCGGGGAAGGTTATCTAGGTGTACATCAGGGGTCTATGGAGTTAGTAGGTGCACTCCCCGCGGAAGAGGTGAGGGAAGGGTAGGACGTGAAGCCTGAGTACCAAGTATGGTGTGTAGGTGTACCCGTGTTACTCCTTCTGTAGTGAAGATGTAACCAACGTCCGGGGAGCCAGCAGCGGCGGTGATGGGTCGAGCGGGGCGTGCCCGGCGGCGAGTTCTCTGACAGGCGCAGCCCTGTGGACACCACGGCACGACAGTCTTCCCCGGCACCGGCGAGCAGCAGCAGGCAGCGATCCAGACTCCGCTTCGAGCGGCGAGCAGGGAGGCAGCGAGTCCCCGGCTCCGCTTCGGGGGGCAGGGCGAGGGGGGAAACGATTCCCCCGCGGGCGAGCACCGGCCCCCCCGGGCACAGCCGCATCCGACAGGCGGCTCGGTGGGCCCAGCGGCTCCACCGGCACAGCCCGCCTCCCTTCAGATAACGTTCTCCTTTGGGATGTGGCCGGGTGCCCAGTCTCTCAGGGGGAGTCTGCTATCTGTCTTTCTGCCACGGCTGTTTCAGTCTGTCCTTGGTTACAAGAGGCACCTCGCTGGCTTGAAAGGCATTCCGTTGTGTGGGGGCAGAACGAGTCCGTTCCCCACAGTCTCCTTCTCTGGAGACTTTCAAGACCTGTCTGGATGCCTTTCTGAGTGATCTGCCCTAGTTTTCAGTCCTGCTTTGGCAGGGGGGTTGGACTCAATCTTCAGAGATCCCTTCCAACCCCTGACATTCTGTGATTCTGTGATTTCACCTCAACCTTTCCCCTTGATAGGATAACAAGGTTATGTAGGAATAAGCAGCATCATCCTGTACATAGACTCTCAGTTGTTGGTACACAAGTTGTCTGTGGAGCAGATTCAAAAATAACCACAATCTAAAGTCCAAATTTTAGTAAAACTTCTCCAGAATGAATTGAAAGTAAGCCTGGGTTAGCCATCTGACAGGGAAGTTTATAAATGTTCCTAAGATACCTTTTCCAAAGCATGAGTGATGTGCATTAAATAAGATTGGAAAGTAAACCAGCATGTGAATGATGTCCCTTCTATAAGGAAAAGAATTAGTTTGCTTCCATTTTGGCAGAGATGAGGCCAAGAGTCTCTTCCACCATCTTTTAATTCAAACAGGACGTGGGACCCTGAATTAATGTACTAGCTGCAGTTTGAATAGGGAGGTTTGGGATTTGCTTACCTGGGCATTTCTTCTTATCCAAGTAGTGAGATTGTGAAATCAAATAAGTTATTCAATTACTCCTTTTTTTTCAGTGCTTCCCCCACAGTATTCCAGGCCACGTTTGCAAGTGTCAGAAGATAATAAGGTGTTATTAATTCTCTGTGATAACAGAACAAGATGTAATGCTAGCTCTCCTAGAGCATAGTTAGGTAATTGTTTTCTGGCTCATCTGAGACTTCTCAAAATCAGGGAGTTCTAATTTCATTTTTTCTATGCAATGTTAATGGTGTTTAAATCACTTGTCCTAACATGCCTTCATAACCAGTTACTTCATACTGTGTTTGAATGAAGGTTCTAGGGTACAAACCAACAGGTAAGAACCACAACAGTGGTCTCTAAGAACTAAATTGTGTGTGAACATAAAAGAGCATTGTTCTGTTCACTCCAAAAGCCTGAAATCAAAGGCTCTGATGGCTTCATCCTCAACTCTAGTAAACTGGTATTGGTCAGTTGAAAATCTGCCTTAAAAACTCTCATTTGTACAGGTCTTGTTCTGGCTTTTCAAGCCCAAGGCATCAGGAAATCTTACCTGCTCCTCATTTCACTCTGTACCATTCAGTGAAGTGCTGGGCAAGTGTTTCTCAGACAAATGTAGGTTATAATAGAAAAAACATTTGATCAGCATAAAGTATGCATATGGCTTTGCTTCAAGTGCACAATGTACTTGGGTCTATTTTTTCCACATAATTTTATTTCAAAGTAGCCTTTTCCAGGACTGCAGAACTACCAGAGACTTCAACACTTCTGGCTATGCATGTTCTGCCTTGAGTCATTTAAGTTCTTTGGCTTTTTATTGATGAAACAAAGTGGTTGTGCATAATAATGCATGTCATCATGAAGCACTGCCTCATTCAACCCATCTCGGCAAAGGTGCCCAAATTTTGAGTCCTTTCTGCATTCACCTCCCAAAGGAGATGTTACCTTGTCCTGTCGAACCTTTATAAGGAATGAAAGCTGTTCCTACTGAAGGTTTTGTTTATTTTAAGCACAGTAATGTTCACCTGGGGATTGTAGATAAGGCAGTTCACCAGGAACGTTTTCCCTTCTTGCCACTTCAGAGAAATAAATTCACTTCCAAATTATATTTCTCTGCTTTGAACCTTCTGTGCTCTCAAAAGTGTTTATGAAGGTTCCTGCATTGCCAAGTTCTTCCTGGAACTATGACATGTGCTCACCCAGTTCATAGCAAACCCACGAGCACCTTTTCCTGGGAATGCTTTCTAGAAATCTGACAAAGATGTCTTGAGGTGGTGTCAATTAATATTGTTATTGATGACATATTTAAATTTTACACTGAACAGATGCACAGAATTGTGGAGCATACTTCTAAGCTCTAAGAGAAAAATGTGGCTTCTAGATCCAACCAGTGTGGTGGCTTCTAAAGTCAAGTTCAGTTACTGATCCTATTTTTTCAAGTACTTCTGTGGAGGTGAAAACATAAAATTGTAGAATGGTTTGGGTTGGAAGGGACCTTAAAGACCATCTGGTTCCATCCTGTGAACTTTATCCTGCAATGTACCTGCAGGAGTCAGAGCTTTAGGGTCCTGTTTTAAAGGTGGCTCTAAAAATGCCATTGTGATGTTTTCAGATTGTTCTCATGGTTGCTTCCACTTCAAACAGGCTCAAGAAAGACAAGGTTTTTTTCCTTTTAAGCTCACCTGAGGATCTGACACCAGCTGGGTGATTTTGCTCTACCATTGATACTAGAATTTCAATGATCCCTTCACTGAACCAGTTTGCCTGTTTTGGCTGTTCTGCATTTGCACAAATACAACTGAGGACTTAATTGGAAAGTGATGGGAATTCATAGAATCACAGAATGGTTCGAGTTGGAAGGGACCTTCAAGATCATCCAGTTCTAACCCCCCTGCATGGGCAGGGACACCTCCCACCAGACCATATTGCTCCAAGCCCCATCCAACCTGCCCTTCAACACTTGCAGGGATGGGGCAGCCACAGGTTCTCTGGGCAACCTGGGCTAGTGAGTCCTGCTGTCACTGCAGTGCTACACAAAAAGTAGACTTTGTTCTTACTTCAGGGTAATTTTTTCATACATTTTTAGAATGATTTGGGTTGGAAGGAACCTCTCAAGGTTATCTAGTGCAACCCCAATGCAATGAGCAGGGACACCTTACACTAGAGCAGGTTGCTCAGAGCCCCATCCAACCTGACCTTGGATGTTTCTGGAGATGGGGCATCTACCACCTCTCTGGGCAACCTGTGCCAGTGTTTCACCACCCTCACTGTGAGAAATTTCTTCCTAATATCTAGTCTAAACCTCCCCCTTTTAACTTAAAACCATTCCCTTTTTCTTATGGCTACAGGTCATGCTAAAAAATTTGTCCCCATCTTACAAGTTCTGAATCAATAAGTACTGAAAGGTTGCAATAAGGTCTCCCCAGGAACCTTCTTTTCTCCAGGCTGAACAGCCTAATTTTTGCACCTCGGATGTTTAGAAGGAAGTCTGTTCTTGCAGTTTAAGAAGGTTTTGCAACTAGACAATAAACATGAAGGCCCGTGAAGTAACTTTTTGTGTTGGTTTTTGCAGGACCATGATGTCTCTCTGATCCCAACTCAAGGTTCATGTTTTGCCTTGATGCTAAGCATCGATGTCTCGTGTGTGTGTGTTTGGGGAAGGAAAATGGAGGAAATTGTAGAGCCTTGTGGTGAAAGCCCCAAGGATAACAGTCACTCTGCCTCTATAATTTCATTAGTTGTTCTTCTAAACAGTCCCAATGTAAGATATTTGACTGCCATGCACTTAGTTTCTTTTGTTTGGAGACTCAGTTTTGGTGCTTGTGTGTTTTAGGAGGATTCTGAACATAGCTTAGAGTTGCTTTGTACAGTTTTCTTGGAATGAAGTGTTACAATGGATTTGTGTCAGCTTAAAATACCTCTGTTGTTGACGTGGTCATATCCTTAAGCTGTAGATGGAACTCTGAACAACCATTTCAGAGGACATTTGCCTTGAGGCTTTGAGGTCAATGCATCTCAGAGACCCATTTTCTTCTGGGCTTGGTAATAAGGCAGAGAAGAAAATTACTATTTTTTAAAGAACCCATTTCTGAACTGTCCATTTGTTGCTCATTGTCTCTATGCATGGATCCAGAACAATGATTCAGCACCAGAAATCAGCAGGTGATGTTTCTTCAAATCTTAACTCAGGCCTTTGGGGCACTGTGAGCTTGCATCCTTTTCTCTGAAAGGTTTGAAGGCAAAAAGGATGTAATTGGAAAGGGCATAAATAATGGAAAATAAGACATTAAATTTTATTAGCTGCCCATAAAAGCACATCATTAATTACATCTTGTGTAGTGAGGAGCAGCAAATCTTGACCATTCATTGGGATAAGAAACAAGACCCAAGAGTCTTTTCTTTAGCTCATTTTCTTAAATGAGTTACCAACATTGGCTTTTCCAGGGATCAGACTGGAGCTATTAAAATACTTCTTGCAGCAGGTTTCTTTCTTGTGAAATGGCAGAACTGTACAAATGAGGGTGTCACCAGGTGGAACTGAGGCTTTTATAGGGCATCATCAAACCAGGGAGCCATCAATCAGTGATGTGTGTGATTCAACTTTTGAGTGACTAGTTGAAAAGGGTCCAGAGAAGGGTCAGGAAGATCATCAGAGGGCTGGAGCACCTCTCTACAAAGACAGGCTGCAGGAGTTGGGGCTGTTCAGCCTCGAGAAGAGAAGGCTTTGGGGGAACCTTAGTAACATAGAATCATAGCATATGCTGAGTTGGAAGGGACCCATCAGGATCATCGAGTCCAACTCCTGTCCCTGTGTAGGGCACCCCAAGAATCACACCATATGCCTGAGAGCATCATCCAAACACTTCTTGAACTCAGGCAGGCTTGGTGCTGTGACCACTTCCCTGGGGAGCTTGTTCCAGTGCTCAACCACCCTCTGGGTGAAAAACCTTTCCCTGATATCCAACCTAAACCTCCCCTGATTCAGCTTCCTGCCATTTCCCTGAGTCCTGTCACTGGTCACAGGAGTGAAGAGGTGGTAGCATTATAGTGTCTTTGTAATACATGAAGGGGCTCCAGGAAAGCTGGGGAGGGGCTTTTCACCAGAGAGGGCAGTGATAGGACAAGGGGGAATGGTTTTAAACTGAAAGAGGGGAGATTTAGGTCAGACATCAGGAAGAAATTCTTCCCCATGAGGGTAGGAAGGCACTGGAACAGGTTGCCCAGGAAGGCTGTGGCTGCCCCCTCCCTGGAGGTGTTCAAGGCCAGGTTGGATGAGGCTTGTGCAGCCTGGTCTGGTGGGAGGTGTCCCTGCTCATAGCAGGGGGGTTGGAACCTGATGATCTTTAAGGTCCCTTCCAACCTTCACCATTCTATGACTTAAACTCAGGGCAGATGTTTGCTGGAACACGGGGTTGTGCGTTTTCAGATGCGCTGCAGCAGTGATCAAAATTCTTGAAAGTGGCTGCAGATTTCATTACACAATGTGGCAAAATCATCACTCCTTCAGGTTGCTGTCTTGGGAGGCTTTTGAGAAACCCTCTTTAAAAGTTTAGCTTCATAAGCAGTTTTCAGAGATCATTAAAACAAGAAAATCATCAGGAGTAGTCAGCGTGGCTTCACCCAGGGGAATTCATGCTTGCCCAACTTGCTAAAACTTTTGCTATGAAATGACTGACCTGGTAGACAAGAGGAGAGCAGGGATTATGAAGGTGATGTAGAAAGTGAGGTGGTTAAAAAACTGCCTGAATGGCTGGACACTCATGAAGTTCAACCAAAGGAAATCAATCATAGAATCATAGAATCATAGAATCATAGAATCATAGAATCATAGAATCATAGAATCATAGAATCATAGAATCATAGAATCATAGAATCATAGAATCATAGAATCATAAGGGTTGGAAGGGACCTCAAAAGATCATCTAGTCCAACCCCCCCTGCCAGAGCAGGGTCACCTAGAGCACATCACACAGGAACTTGTCCAGGTGGGTTTTGAATGTCTCCAGCGAAGGAGACTCCACAACCTCTCTGGGCAGCCTGTTCCAGTGCTTCCAATTGTGAAAAGCAGCCTCTGGAGAAGGACAGCTTCAGGTACTGGGACATGGTGGGGATCACTGAGCTGGAAAGCAACGTGGCAGGAAAAGATCTGCGAGTCCTGGTGGACACAAAGTTCAACACGAGCAGCCTACACAGTACCCTTATGACAAAGAAAGCTGAAGGTATCTTGGGCTGCATTAGGCCAAGTATTGCCAGCAGGTCAAGGGAGGTGATCCTTCCCCTCTACTGGTGAGGCCACAGCTGGAGTGCTGGCTCTACTGCTGGGCTCCCAGTGCAAGAGAGATATTGGACATACTGGAGTGAGTCTGTCAAAGGTTGATCAAGATGATTAAGGTCTATCTGTCCTAGGAAGGAAGGCAGGCAGAAGAGCTGGGACTGCTCAGCCTGGAGAAGAGAAGGCTCAAGAGGGATCCTAACAGTGTGTATAGATACCTGAAGGGAGGGCACAGGACAGAAGCAGGCTCTGCTCAGTGGTGCCCAACACCAGGACCAGAGGCAATGGGAACAAACTGAAACAGAGGCTCTCTCTCAATATCAGGAAACATTTGGGTTTTTTAATGTGAGGGTGACTGAGCACTGGCATAGGTTGCCCAGGTGGCATCTCCATCCTTGGATATACTCAAATGCCATCTTGTCATGGTCCTGTGCCACTGGCTCTGAGTGGCCCTGCCTGGGCAGGGAGGTTGGATCTGATGACTGCCACAGGTCCCTTGCCAACCTCAACCATTTCGTGTCATTCTGTGATTTGGTGTCATCTTTGAATGAAATTAAACCATGAAAACCCCCTGAAATCATTAAGCAATACTGAAATTTAGGTTTCCAAAGAGGTTAGTTTAGTTGAAAATATAGAATCTCAGAATTGTTCTGGTTGGGAAAGACCTTTGAAGATCGAGTCCAACCATTAACCTACTAACCATTTCAAACTGATTTGGAAAAGCCTCAACCAGGCTTTGTCAATCTAGCATTTCTGTTGTTGCCATGATACTGTGTATGTTGAAGCTGTTCGGTTTTTTTAGCATAAGATTTCAAATTGAAGTTTTAAGGCTTTATTGTGTTGGAGAAGGGCAACCATAATAAAAATTCTCAAATGTTTATTTGCTGACATCGCATTTCTCTTGTTACACTCCAGGAGAGTAGAAAAATTTACTGCTTGCTATTACTGAAGAGATCCTATGGAGGAGTTCTTCTGTGTTTTCTACCTGTATTATGTTGAATGTATTGCAGTTCTTAATTAAAATAACTTGTTTGCTTATATTCACTTTGGTGCATCAGTAAAGAGAAGAGGTTAATCAAATCTAAATAGCAGACCCACAATTTAGAACCATTTTATAAAAATAATTGTTGCAAATATCCATCGGATAACTTAATATTTCATGCTATTTCTACTTAAAACAAGTGCTTATGGTGTGGTTGCTGATCCCTCTTTGAAGGGCAGTGTCCTCTACTGATGTGTTGCAGGTAGAATCTGGTGAGTGTAGAAGGCGAGGAACAGGTTCTGACAGTCTTGTGCTTTTGTCTTGATACAAACGAACAACCAAGTCATTCGTATTTTCAGTTTAAGAGTAAATACAGATGAAGGTTTTGGTTCTGAAAGCAGATCTGTAGGGACATCTTCCTTCCCCTGTGGAGCTCCTCTGCATGTGGGATTGTAATTTTAAAGGTGAACTTCTTTACAAATATCTGTCGACTTTGATGTCTTTTTTGAAGAGGGAGGGGACAGGAGGGGCTGATTCCTGGGCCAAGGCTTTGTGGTCAAATAACCCCTTGATGACATTAAAGGGCAGAAGGGGATGTTTGAAGTGGGGAAGATGTAGGAAAAGAGGAACATCTTCAGTTGCCAGGGTTGGAATCCTGTCAGATCTGACAGATAAATGGGCCCCCAAAGCTACCCAGGATACCTGTTTAATAGGCAGAATGTGCAGGAAACATGGTCCCTACTGTTTTATCAAAAGACCAGATCTAACAAAACTTGTTGGTGCTCGATATTGAACTTCTCTCTTTGCTGTTGTTTGTAAGAGATGTAAATCAATGTCCTGACGATTTGAGGGTGTTCAAAATTGGTTTGCTCTTTTGAAAATGGAAGAGTGTTCATCTCAGCGTGCTGGCTGAGCTCTCTGCAAGATTGCAGCCTTTAGTCCCCATAAATGCTGTCCTCACATTTGGATACAGCAGAATTTCCTCCCTCTTGGGTTTTTATTGTGTGATATTAAGAAAAATGTACAGCCTGCTCACAAAGAGGCTGCAGTGTGGGGACCTGTCCTGTAAGAGGTTATTTAGGCTGCAAAATCTTTGCATTAAACTTGGAACAATAAGGTACTTGTTTTTTTTTTTTTTTAAAACTAAGCTAAAACTTGTTTCTCTAGCATTTCTAGTGCTGTCTTTTCCACAGAGCTCGTTCTGTGTTTTTGCCTGGCACTCTGTGGTTTTTTGGAGAATAACAAGTAGCATTAACGAAGTGGGTAGACCAGGTAAGCAGGTCAGAAAATGCTTTGCAGCCTCGTGGTTTGAAAGGTGTGTGATAGATGAGTGTTGAGCATAAATTCATGAACATCCAGTTGTTAACTTCTAATTGTTATTTATGGACATCGGGTTGAAGGAGCTGATTCCTCCTCTCTACTCTGCTCTCATGAGACCCCATTTGCAGAACTGTGTCCAGTTTTGGAGGCTGCAGTATAAGAAGGACATGGAGCTCCTGGGGCGAGTCCAGAGGAGGCCACGAAGATGATCTGAGGGCTGGAGCAGCTCTGCCCTGGAGACAGGCTGGGAGAGTTGGGGTTGTCCAGCCTGGAGGAGAGAAGGCTCCAGGGGAAACCTTAGAGCACCTTCCAGTGCCTGAAGGGGCTCCAGGAAATCTGGGGAGGGACTTTGGACAAGGCCATGGAGTGATATAACAAGGGGGAATGGATTAAAACTGGAAGAGGGGAGATTTAGGTTAGACATTAGGAAGAAGTTCTTCAGTGTGAGGGTGGTGAGACCCTGGAACAGGTTAATCAGAGAAGCTGTGGCTGCCCCATCCCTGGAGGTGTTGAAGGCCAGGTTGGATGGGGCTTGGAGCAGCCTGGTCTAGTGGGAGGTGTCCTTGCCCATGCAGGGGGTTGGAACTAGATGATGTTTAAGGTCCCTTCCAACCCAAACTATTCTATCAATCTATGATTACTTACCTGTGTTTGAAATACCTGCTTATATCATCTTTGCTTTATTTTTATTAGCATATTCTGGTTATTTCTAGTTGCTTGCTCCATAACTTGCTTATTTTAATAGAAAGAAGTGTGAGAGAGGAAAAAAGCAGTATTTGATCTCTCTGATGTTGATGACTTAAAACCTGATGTCATTCTCCCTTGTGATGGATTATGATGTCATGGGGCCCACTGTGACCTCACACTTACTGGTGCTCTGGGTTGAAATGCAAGAGTGTGAGCCATGAGTTTGGTTTCATACTGGTGGAAAGAAACCCTCTCTGCTGTGGAGGCTGGTGTTAGCTGACACTGAAATAAGTGTTATCTGTTTATCGTGGTGCTATTTATAAAGTGGCACCATATGGGCTCTTGGGGACACTGTTTTCTTGATCTTGTGCTAACTTACACAGTTCTGCTGCTCTTCTGTTCAGCATGTCAAAGCCTGAGACAGCTACAGGGCTCATGCTGCTCGTGACGTGCCATTTTTCCTTCCTGCCATGTCATTTAAATCCTTCTGGTGTATCTTTTGACATTCATTCCAGTTCTTGGATACGTTTGGATTTAAATGTGAAAAAAGAAATATATGTGGAGCAGTAGAAACCAGAGGAGTCATCTAACAGCCCTTTTCAGAGTTCAGCAGCAATAGGGTGAAACAGCTGTTAGGGTTTTAACTTCTGTGCAAGGATGTGGTGGGCTGGGTGGCACGGCTGTAGCTGTGTGCTTCAGGGCTGGTGGTCCATGTTCTGCTGCCCTGGCTGGTGATGAGCCACCTGACTGTCCATCTCCCAGGGTGCTCTAGTTTAGTTGAGTTTGCCTTGAAGACCCTGACTTTGAATATTTGTTTCACCCAGTCTTTAACAGAGACGTGCTTTTGTTGTTGCTGGGTGTTATCTGTAAATTAAGAAATGTTGATTAATGAGCATAGTTAAGCACAGTTCCTCTTGCCTTTCTCTTCCTTGTCGCTTAGCAACAGAGTTTCCCCCTGTGCAATCCCTGTTACTTCAAGAGGCCTGTAACCACAATATCCTCTCTGATTCTTCAAGTTCTTCCTTTCTAGAAACCCTGCTAAAAGATTTCAGTAACTTCATCAACCCCTTGACAGATCTAATAAAGCAGAATAGGATAACATCAAACCATCTTTCACTTTGGCAGTGTAAACTTTGCAAATTCATCAGAAGTCTGTTAAGCCTGAGAGTGTTTATAAGGAAAACTCCTCTCTTGTGAAGAATATAGTGAAGAAAAACAACTGGGTTAGCAATGTAGCACTTTTATCTCCTTGAAACACATTCAGGGGATTTGTAGGGGTATAATATCTTCTGATTTATGGGTATCTTAATTGCACCAAACTTCCTCTGTTTCCTAACTAGTCTGTAACTTAACACAATGATCTCGGGTGTTTAGGCTGGTGTCTGTATAGGGAGCTCCCTAAGCAAACAAATACCCACTGAGGCTGACAAAACTGGGTTTGTTCAGCCTTGAGAAGAAAAGGCTTTGGGGAGACCTTATCACCATGTTCCAGTACTCAAAGGGTGGCTGCCAAGAAGATGGAGACTCCCTATTGACAGGGAGTCAGATGGAAAAGACAAGGGGTGATGGGCACAAGTTGCTCTTGGTGAGATTCCCATTGGACACCAGAGGTCCATTTTTCCCCATGAGGACAGTCAAGTATTGGAATAGTCTCCCAAGGGAAGTGGTGGATTCCCCCACATGGGACAGTTTGAAGTCTCAGTTTGGCAGGGTGCTGAGCCACCTCCTATCAACTAGAGTAGTACCTAGAGAGCTTGGACCAGATGATCCTTGAGGTCCCTTCCAGCCTGGCATTCTAGGATTCTATATCCAATGCTTTCCCTTCAAATCTGAGTGGTGCTGGTTTCCTTGTTTATTTCTTGGTTACTCCAAGTGGTGGGAGTTCTGTGAAGGCAACGGAGTTCATATGCTGCTTCTGCATGGTTCTCAGTTGTGTTTTTAATAGTTCAAATCATGGATGATGTCTTAATAAATCTATTCCAGTGCGAGAAACAAACCTCCTGGAAATCAAAGAAGATACGGAACTGGATCCAGAGGAGAACAGCACTGCCTTCATGGGCATACTCATCAAAGGGCTGGCCAAGCTGAAAAAAATCCCTGAAACAGTGAAAGCCATCCAGGATCGCTTGGAACAAGAGCTCAAGCAGATTGTGAAGCGCTCCACAACCCAGGTGGCAGACAATGGTTACCAGAGAGGGGAGAATATTTCCCAGGACAATCAACCTAGGTAAGGATATTTCAACCACTGAAACTTAATTGCTGCAAGAAGTCTGGAGAAGGGTGTTACATCTGTTAGTTGACGTTTGAAGGAATGACAATGTTCCTTGCAGTAGCAGACATGTGAAATGGTGAAGTTATCAGAAATGCCTGTGTCTGACTTTTGAAGGCTGATGTGCCTTCAGCACCTGAAAGGTTTAGGAATTTAACAAATGTATTCAGAAAGGGAAGGCATTCTTGCTTCTCAGCTGAGCATCTGGGAAAGGGAGATGCTGCCTTCTGTGCTCACTAGAAGATAATCTTTTGGCTGAACAAATGTTTGAAATGCAGATTTGAGGGTGGAAGCACAGTGGAAGCCAGCATTATTTAACTAGCAAGAAGGGCATGATGTTAAGTACTTGATTTTTCTTACGTTTTTTAACCTAACCTTTCATTTTAAGCAACTTGACAACAGATTGAGTTGTAATGTTGTTGGAATGCTGGTATGTATGGTGTGAAGAACATTTGATGCCAAAACAAATACTATCCTCTTGTGTTGCACTGAGTCATGGCTTTGCACTTGTGCTGATGCCAAAGAGATTGAAGTTCCTACGTAATAGGAGTTGAGAAGAGAAGATTCAGCTCAGTTATTTCAAGTGTAGCAGAGTCCAATTAAGCTGACGCAGGTGGAAAGCTTTGAAATCATATATTGAACTAATTATATCAGTAAATATATGGCCAAGTTTTTAATTGGTTTGCAGCCCAATTTACATTAATAGCAAGGTGTGGGAGCCAATGGAGAACTATGTTCCTGCTCTTCTTCATGTTACACTAGAACTGGTCTTTGCAAAAGAGGACTTCATAAGGGCTAACTATAACTTCTGGCTGAAATATTAATTTGTTATTGCACATGGTAATGATCACTGTCCAGAGGGAATTACTAGTGTAAAACAAAATTGAAAACACAAATGTATCTTCCTTCTATGTAATATTGGCAGTGGAAAATGGCTCCCAAGGAAAGCTTTAGCTTGATAAAGACTTTTCTTTCTAATTCCTACCATTATCACTGTGGAAACAATTATGTTTTGAATTTGTAGAGTTATGGTGCTGCTAACTGGGTGAAATGACAACAAGCTTTTTGGGTGGGTCAGATGGCAGAGTTTTGGCTTCTGATTCCAAGAGGGAGCCCAGCATGTGCTTGATGATTGCTTTATGAATCAGTCTTGAGAGGTTGTATGGCCATTTGTTGTCCACTAAATTTGATAAATTGGATCAGATCATATTATAATTACATTGACCTGCCCAGGGTGTTGGGAAAGGTGCAAAAAAGTTGCATGTGTTTTGGCATGTTTTTAATAGTAGTTTGTGAGCCTTTAAGATGCTTCTATTCTAGAGCTATGGAAAGTGTCTTGAGTTTTTGTTGAAAAAGGAGATAATTAGAACTAATTCTAAACCTGAATTCCATGTGAAGTTTACAGCAAGCAGGCAAATTGATCGATATTGAAAAGAATAAATTATAATAGGGAAGGGTATACTGCCCCTTGAATTAGTTACTGTTTTAATTAAAAACTAAGTGACTTTTTTGTAGTCAAGAGAAACTAAATCTGAGCAACAAGGTCCTACTCTTTCAGGAGAGCTCTGTAAGATCCCAAATTTGTGTGATGCAGCACCTGAAATGCTTAACTATTCATTAGGCTGTCAGCCAGAAGGCCTGCTTGACCTCAGGATTCGGAGTAAAATGTTTTTCAGTTCACCTTAAAAGTAGTCACGCTTGGACACCTCCTAGTTTCTAGCACTGAGCTCAGTGCCCTTATTCAGTTACTGTGTGTTAAATATTAGCCATAAAAATTCTCACTTCTGGCAAATGACTAGTAAGATGACAGAGGCCTGCAGGGTCTGAGGCCATCGATTGAACCTGCTGCATGACAGGTTCCCTGCAGCTCGTTCAGTATGAGCAGAACAAGTTACCTGCATGGCTTCATCACTGTGTGGTGGTTCTTAAAGGTTGCCTCTTATTTTTTCCATACAAAAAGGTTGATGTTTCCCTCCACTTGAGGGTGAGGCTGATCATCTGCTTGTTCTGCTGTAATTCCTTTTGGGACCCTGTATAGCAATTATGAAGAGACCTCTCATTGTACAAGAGAGAAATAATTCCTAGAAGATGACCAGGAAAGTTACAGATCTTATAGTCATTTGAGTCTGAACAGGTCAGGCAATGATCCTGCATTCTTTTTTGTTCTTTTTTTTTAATTTGCCTTTAACTTCCTTACCTACCTAGTAAGCTTTTCCATATTGATGTGTGGCTACCTTTTACCTTTGTGTATAAAAGCATTATTAATTGCTCCCAAATTTTTAAGATCAAGATTTCTTTTTTTTGTAATGACTCTAAGCAGGTAGCTGCCACAGTCATGATGTATCTCATGCAACTCGGGGTGCTCTCTTGGTGGAGCCAACAGGCAGTGGGCTCTTAAGGGGTCACCTCTTCAGAGCTTCATGATGTCTGCTTTCTCACATGGAAGTCCTGTAGCCCCTCTAAGCTTTCTAGGAGCAAGTCTTGTCTGTGCTATATAATCTGTTGTTTTGGGCTTGTTAATTAACATATATAAGACATTCAGCAGTGATTACCATGTTGATAGTGGGTGGGCCCATTCTGTCATGGGTGTGTTGTCCTTTGATTTGAGCACTGGGCAGTCCAGCTGAAAAGAGTTGGTATGGAATTGGAGGGGCCCATTTACTGCAGATGACAGTGGCCTGGCTCAGGACCTCCATATAACCCCAGGAGGATGTTTTTCACTGGTAGGGTCACAAAGACTTGCATGGCTCTGTAGTACAACTGAGTTTTAGGTTTCCTAAAACATTCAGCGTGGTTGCAGTCATGTGAGATACTGGACTTAGAACAGGCCTCACTAGATGGTACATGTTTGGCTTATAGATACTTTACTGTGAAAATAAAACCCTCTTTTCTAATGTGTGCTTAATGGAAATGATATGAAGATAGTAAAACGTGGTAAAGGGCAGTAGTAGGTTTGTAGTTCCCTGTCACTGGTGGAAGACAAGTTTGGAAACTATGCATGAATGTCACCTAGTTGTAGATAAACTTCACTTTAAGTTACCTTTTCTGTTGTAAGTTTTTCTAAAATTTTTAGGTATGTGTTTGGAACAAATTTATGAAAAAGGGCTTAAATGTAGGAATTGCCACTGACTTATCCTTACATGTTTAGAAATATGTAGTGGCCATCCAGTACCTGAAGGAGGCCTACAGGAAAGCTGGGGAGGGACTTTTTACAAGGGCGTGTAGTTATAGGATGAGGGGTAATGGTTTTAAGCTCAAAGGGGGTAGATTTTAGGTTAGACATTAGGAAGGAATTCTTGGCTGTGTGGGTGGTGAGACCCTGGCCCAGGCTGCCCAGAGAAGCTGTGGCTGCCTCATCCCTGGCAGTGTTGAAGGGCAGGTTGGATGGGGCTTGGAGCAACCTGGTGTGGTGGGAGGTGTCCCTGCCCATGGCAGGGGGCTTGGAACTGGATGTTCTTTTAAGGTCCCTTCCAACCCAAACCATTCTATAGGTCTAAGTATCTTGGGGTCAAGAGGACAAGGTGTTGTAGAAGAGGCTGTGTTGATTAGTTTGGAGTACTGCTGTACCTTAACAAGTGGGTCTCTTGAATTTTGGAAAGTTGTTAAATTTAGAAGACTAATAATCTGGATATCTGTCTACTTGAGGGCCAGATTTATGGGACAAGATTTTGGTAGGAATACATTGCCATAGCTTTACTTTCAGTTGAAAATTTAGCTGTGTTGGCAATTTTGTATCAAACCTATTGATTGGATTCAATGTACTTTACCCTCCACGTTCATAATACACTTCTGCTTTTAAATAAATGCAGAAATTATATCCACACCAACACTCTGACCAGACGAAAGACATGATTGCTGCTAAAATGCATGAGTTGTCATGAGTGACCTCGTTCAGGTGTCAGCAGTCACTCTGCATCAATTCATCCTCTCTTCTTGCCCAGACAAGAGGAGTTGCTTCCGGGTGCGTGTCACTGTCTCTCAACATATTTACCATATTTCTCTGAAGGGGTAATGAGATGGCTTTGACAAATTGCCTGAGCCAGTCTCCTGTCATCCTCTGTATGTGTTCTGGGTAGGTCACTTGGTGCTGCAACCCCATATGCATAAAATCTAGGCCAGATTATTTTATGCTGTTTTGTCTTGGCTGTCTGACACAGACTGTGTCTTTGTCTCTTTTGGGTCACCTTGTTTTAAAAATGGCCTGACAGATGTAGAAGACTTTTCTCTAAAAGAAAGTTAAGAGATGCAGGCTAATTTGAAAACAGGGAGATGTGGGAATATGATGTGGTTGAGGATGGGAAATGTAATGGGGTGGCAGCTGGCACCACTGAAGAACATGAATGGGGCAGGTTTCATGTCTGTTGGTCTGTAACATGAGGATGGGAAGATGCTGGAATATAAAACCAAATAATTCTTTCCAGTGTAATATTGTTTTAGTAATGGCTCCATAAACAAGTTGATAATGTGATGCCAGGCTCAGCTGGGGACAATAAAAATGAATTTGTCAAACTATCCAGCTAGTTTGGTTCTGCCAAATTGTACTTCCCTGGTGCAAGAAGGAGATAAATAGAGAACTAACTTTTCATTTGTAATGGGACATTAGTAGAAGTTGGGCTTGCACTGATAAATTTTCTCACTGTCTCCAATTGATTTGCTCCCATAATCTTATTTTTTTGTTCCTTTCAACCAAGGGTGGGTTTAAGTTCCTCCAACATAAAATTGCTCATCAATACAAATTATTCTACATCTGTTTTCCCTCCTATTTTTGTCTGGCTTCTGGCTGACCAGCCCATTGTCCCAGCTGCCTCTCTGTCACTTTCTATGAGTAGTTCTGTGTATCTTAGGGGATGTTGAAGGAACAGTTGCTTCTCCCATATCCTAGAAGGGGTTGGGGTAGTTACTAAGTTTTACACAAAGCCCAAATGGAGGAGCATGGTTTTCTTCCACATGAGACTTTCCCTTATTGAAAATACTGCTAATGTTTATAACAGCTGTCTTTCTGGTGCTGTCTTGACCATCATGTCCTGTGTATTTCTGTTTATCCCCTGACAGGGTCTGATTTAAATTTGTAAAGACCTGTGGAAAAAGTGTTTTCTCTCATAGTACCAACAGTGCTTTTCTTCAGGCATTCGTTGGTGTCCTTCAATATGAAGACAGTTGATGTACATATCAGATTCTTTTGGGTTGCTTAAATGTCTTAGTTCCATAGTTACTTAGGATGTGGCAATCAATATTCATGTCCCTGTGGTTCTTATGAATGCTGTGACTCCTAAACACATTTTTACTCTGATGTACATCTGGCCACTTGGCCTTTTCTGCCATGCCTGACAGTACCCTCCTAGATTGGGGATCATGGAAACATGGAATGGTTAAGGTTGGAAGGGACCTTAAAGATCACCAGGTTCCAACCCCCCTGCTATGAGCAGGAACAACTCCCACCAGACCAGGCTGCACAAGCCTCATCCAACCTGGCCTTGAACACCTCCAGGGAGGGGGCAGCCACAGCCTCCCTGGGCAACCTATTCCACTGCCTTCCTACCCTCATGGAGAAGTATTTCTTCCTGATGTCTGACCTAAATCTCCCCTCTTTCAGTTTAAAACCATTACCCCTTTGTCCTGTCACTGCCCTCTCTGGTGAAAAGCCCTTCCCCAGCTTTTCTGGAGGCCCTTCAGGCACTGGAAGGTGCTCCAAGGTCTCCCCAGAGCCTTCTTTTCTCCAGGCTGAACACCTCCAACTCCCTCAGCTTGTCTCCAGAGCAGAGCTGCTCCAGCCCTCCCATCATCTCCGTGGCCCTTCTCTGGACCCTGTCCAACAGCTCCATGTCTCTCCTGTGCTGAGGGCTCCAGAGCTGGACACAGCACTCCAGGTGGGGTCTCACCAGAGCAGAGTAGAGGGGCAGAATCCCCTCCCTGGCCCTGCTGGCCACACTTCTTTTGATGCAGCCCAGGACACAACTGGCTTTCTGGGCTCCAGCACACACTGGTGGCTCATGTCCAGCTTCTCATCTACTCCCACCCTCAGCCCCTTAGCCAATGGCTCTTTCTGTTGAATGGAGGTGCTCTTCTACTTAACCATCTGAGCTGTGCAGTTGACATAATTGGTGGGTGAATGGCTGGTGTGACATCCTTGAGAGCTTGCTGTAGAATAATGCTGTGCAGGTGTATCTGTGAAGGAAAAATTGGGTGTATGAATGAGCCACAGATGATAGTATTTTTTCTTTTTAAACAGTAGCCACCTTCTCTCCTTTGCAGACCAGAGGTTCAGTCTAGGCTTGCTGTAGGCTAATGTAGGTGGCTTTAGCTACAGGCTCATGCCAGGCCACTCTGTCTGGTGGTAACAGCAGCCAATGTGTAACAGTTTCCTAATTACTCCAGTTAACTCTTGAGCTGATGAAAGTGGAGATCTTCAGCACTGAAATGAAGTGGCCAAGGCATGAACACACACCTTTGTTGTTGATTAACTAACACAGAAGACTCAAGTGTGGTGGTTAAGGAGTGGGTGCAACTCTGTTTCTGCTGCAGATCTTCTGTCCAGCTCAACAGCTTCTGATGGGAAAACATAGCAAGGCTGTGGTAACTCAGCTGCAGCAGCTAAATGTGATGGAGCCTGTCTGTCAGAGCTAGAAGTGTCTGACATATGGATTTGGGAAGTGTTATCTTCACATTTTGTTGGGGTTACATGTGTACTTGAGTTGCTCATTAAACGGCACTGAACTTCATCAGAATTTTTCTTAAAAAGAGTCATTGCCTTATCACAGAATATCCAGGACTTTGCAAATGCACATTAATCACAGTCATTGGGCAGTAAGGATGCCCTAGGAACAGGCAAAGTGTAGGACACTTTAATGAGGTTATAGCTGTAGCACCTTCCATATAGTGGGAGAATCTTGATGATTGAGACAGTTGATCAGGCTCGATGTTCTAGGTTTCTGATCTTTCCTGTTTAAAACCTTCCATAGTACCCATTTCATAAATAAAAATTAATATCTTGTGTTCTGTTTATATGGATAAGTTAATTTTTAATTATTTGAGACCTATTTTCTTCTTGGGGGAAAGCAGGTGGTCTCCTTCCCTGTATGCAGCTCTGCCTGGGAACTGAAAATGGTTTCCAATATCATGGTACTGAAGTGTAGTTACTGATGTATTTGTCTTGCCTTTACCCCCAAGCAGAACATAGCAAAAATGAGCAACTCTGATATAGATAAGGGAGTGAGAAGGAAGATCCTCAGAAGTATTTAGATACCAAACCTGAGCTGCTAACAGCTGAAGTTAGCCACCTGAAGCTCAGAGGGTTTGAAGCTAGGTGACCTCCCAGCTTGCACCTAACTTTTGTTGCAAAACAGGATTTGAAGTCAGTCTTCTGACCCCTGGCCAGCTGCTCTGATGTGCTTTTATGACTGTCTACCTATGGTGTCTTCTGGAAAGTGAGTGAAGGTTGTCTTGATGGTTTACAGATTACTCCTGGAGCTGCTAGAGCTTCTCTTTGACAAGTTCAATGCTGTGGCTGCTGCACACTCTGTCGTCCTTGGACACCTTCAGCAAACAGTGGCCTCTCCTTGCAGCCAGTATGATGGTGATATCAAGCTCTATGACATGGTTGATGTGTGGGTGAAGATCCAGGATGTCTTGCAGGTAAGAGCCCTTCAGGTGAGCACATTTTCAGCTTGGAACAGCTTTTATAACCAGAATACCAGAGCATACCTGTCATACTCAAGAGACAGGTGTGCTGGAACTTGTCTTAATTTGTGGTAAGTGGCCACATAATAGACTGTTCAACTCCAGAGAGCTTAAATATCAGCAAAAAAAAAATCTGTGCATTCATCCTTGTGGTGTATGGAAGAGTTGATTTCTTTTGCCTACCAAGTGATTTATCAGAAGCTTGCAAACAGTGACATTTTGGTTCTGTGTTACCATGTCATGCCTGTCTCAGGAAGTGTCACAGCTCTAATCACTTGTCTTCTCTTGTCATGATGGCTTGTTTATAGTCAGTTGAGGCACTTGCTTCTGGCATGTTTTCAGGGAGTTCTTATTTGATACTTATTCTTAACTGTAGCTTACTAAAGCTGTACCTTGCTTAGGCTTTATTCTGGTACCATGGCTATCACCTTAGTGTCTGAGACTCACAAGCAGCAGAGCTGTCATCTGTCACATGTCTGTTCTCTCCTCCTTGCTGTGAGGCTAACACATGCACATTGGAGTTTATTTATTTTGGAATTGCCTTTATATTTAGCACACTGGGGTACATCTCACCCAGTATTTGATTGAGGAGGTCAAAGAAATGAGCCTGGCAATATTTACCAGAGGTGACTTGATTTATGATGGTCATTCCACCTCTGGCCTGTTGATGAAAAATGCTCTCTGCCTCCTACTCTAATACAGTTCTTCACTGTAGGGCACAAGTCTATTTAGCTGTAGCTCTAAAGGCTTGTTTGACTGTGCAGTGATACACACAGGTTTTTTTGTTTACACAAATACAGTCAGCTTTGTGCATGGGGTGAGTTTAGATACCTCCTGGACATGGTACATGTAAGGTATGGACCTTTGAACACATCCCCTGTCTCCTTACCTGCTTATTCATCTTTCTAGAGGAGTTAGTATTTCTATTAAAGACATCTTGATCAGTTTTTGTCCATGGTACAGATTTTCACCTTCCTTCAATGTTGTACTTGCAAATATTTGATTGGGAATGTCCAGTCAGAGATTAATGGTGGATTCTGTAAACAAAAGAATGTCAGAATTGAAGCTGTCTGGTCCTGTTAAAGGGAAGGATGAAACTTAAGGACGTGAGGAAAGGACTTGACAAGAGGTACCTCCAGCCATCTTACTGTCATTGTGTGGTCTAGAAAAACGTTAAGAGCTTTGAGTTCTGCAGACTTGGCTTCAGGAGGACAAAGCCTTGAGAGTTAGGGTACTGCAAGATTTGATCTTCAGCAAAGCGGAAAGACGAGGCTGGTAATTCCACTTTGTCAGTGACTGTTTGTGATAGTGCCCAGGAAGGTTGGGGCTGCCCCATCCCTGGAAGTGATCAAGGGCAGGTTGGATGGGGCTTGGAGCACCCTGGTCTGGTGGGAGGTGTCCCTGCCCATGCAGGGGGTTGGAACTGGATGATCTTTAGGGTCCCTTCCTACCCAAACCATTCTGTGATTCTATTCCTTGTGAGTGGTGAAATTGGGAGTGACTTATACTGGCTATTCCCAACCAACTGGTGGAACTTCTATACAGAAGCATGTGTAGATGTGCACATAGTGAATGTGTTTTCCATGTTTGGGAGAAAATATTTGACCAAGCTTACTATAAAGTGAGTGTGAAGAAAAATGTAATGATCCACTTGTAAATGGTTTGTTGCTAATGGTCTGACAGCCCAGGTGTCAGAGCAAGTCAAAAAAGCTTCCAAAAGAGCTTTTCACAGAATCACAGAATGGTTTGAACAGGAAGGTGATCTCAGAGGTCCTTTCCAACCATGATGATTCTGGGGTTCTGTAAAGATCACCTAGTTCCAACCCCCCTGCATGGGCAGGGACACCTCCCACCAGACCAGGCTGCTCCAAGCCCCATCCAACCTGCCCTTCAACACTTCCAGGGATGGGGCAGCCACAGATTCTCTGGGCAACCAGTTTCAGTGTCTCACCAACCTCATACTAAAGAATTTCTTCCTGATGTCTAACCTAAATCCCCCCTTTTCCAGTTTTAATGCATTTTATAATGCATAAACGTAGCACTTCAAGATCCATAAACTCTTGCTGGTTTAGGGTAGGAGATGAGCATTGATTGACAGGGAAGGGATGAACTCTTCCATTTCCTTGTTTAAAACTTTGTGGGATTTTTGTACGCTAGTTTCAAAAGAGTAAATTTTTTTAACTTTACCATTGAGCTCAAAACTAAATTATAGCTATCCTGTTTTGCTAAATAAGGATAATTGTTTGAGAGGAGATCTCACATTTGCAGCATGGGGAGCAGAATAATCAGTTTTAAGTGTGCATTTAAAAGTGCCTGTTGCTGAAGGAGGATGGAAATTTGGAGGGAATGGCTTTGTGGTGGGGTGCATCAGGGAAATGGTGGAATTCTAGCAGATCATGATGAATGAAACTAATTCAGGCTAGAACAATATCATGTCACTCTGCGATTCATGTGGATAATCTTCTGCACATGTGCAGTGTGCATCTCTGCGTGTGGAACATGTTATAGCAAGGTTATCTCTTTAGAGTTCTTTAGAGAAGTCATAATGTGCTCTCATGGTGTGCTGAAAATTGTCCTTTGAGGGAAATGAGTTGTTTTCAGCAGCTTGTTTTTGTTGCTGGATTTTTGAATGCTTCCTAATAACTGCACCGAGCACTGCGCTGCAGTATTAAATTGGTGACACGGAGTTGTGCAATGTTAAGATACTGAACATGCAGATGTTGTATATTTTGACCTTCTCTGAGAATGGGAGAATAATACCGAACTCATCAGGAGGAAGACACAGTGACCTTTTAGAGTTGGGTACAATAGTGCTAGAGAGCAAACCAACCAAAAAATCAGTTTGTCGAAATATTAGAGCAGCCTTGTTCAGGAAAACACAGTTTGATGTTGTTTACTTGTACCAGAGCCAGCTTGTAGTCATGTGGCTGTACCAACAGGAGAGATCTGCAACTTGTTTAAATGTTAACTTGGCATTTAGTGCACGCAGCTAATTTAGCTCTTCAGTGTAGGAGTGGGTGGAATATCCTTCTGAAAATCCCAATTACTGTAGGACCAAGTACTGGGCTGGAGAGAACTGGGAGCTGGGTTGCAATGGCAGTTGACAATGTACCCACATGAATAACTTGGCTTTTTCAGTCTGGGCCAAATCTTAGCCCAGATAAGGGCTTTTCTGTCCTGTTATGTTAGTGTCAGGGGACTGACAGCTGGCAGACTTACTATAGCATTCACTGATACTTGGTGTGATGGTTCTTCCTTGCTGTTATCTATAGCACAGAACTTTTAACAGTTCATTCACCTTTTTTTAGCACTGTCTTTTGATACTACAATGAGAGATCTGTCCCTGCTGAATATCAGTGTTCATTCAGCTGCTTCAGGAATGTCACCATTCTAGTGAGAGGATGATCACCCTGTCAGCTATTTTGTCTCAGTTTAGTACCCCACTGCTGGAGGAAATGCCAAAGACATTTCCATGTGTGCTCAGTATCCTGTTAGCAGCTTAGGCTGGTGTTATTTGCCTCCAAGGAAGGAATCTTCTCTCCTTTTGTAGTGGTAGTATTTGTAGTTGATGGATCTCAATTTTTTGAGTAGTCTATATCCATTTTCTTGCTGCTACAGAAGAGAGGGAAAAATCACATATATGCTCTGGGGCATAGATGGTATCTTTAGCAGGCTGTCTGGTGGTCTGTCTACTGAGAAGACACTAACAATTATGATTTTCCTTCTTTGGGGTTTTCTGTCTAATGCTTTCAAATGTTTTCCAAAAATGGTGTGATTTAGCAGCCTAAACATTGATGAAACACCATAAGGAAACAAGAGCAGGAGAATTTAAAGCCTCCAGTCTGCCCACGCTCTACTGTTCTACTGCAGAGCTGGAGATACCAGAAACTGTTGATTGAGAGAGCCTGTCTCTTTGCATGTGATGCTTCTCCATCCCGAGGCTGTATGACACACCTGCCCTTCTGAAGAGAAATGGCACTTGAGTGCAGGATTTGAGGAGGAAGATCAAGTAGCTTTGGAGTATACAGCTAGGTCTGGTGGCCAGAAATGTGAGCCATCTCTCTGAAAAGCTGCACTTAAATTGTCTTTGCTATGGCATACTTCTCTGGGAGTCCTGCTAGAGATTTGATGGCTATGCTGCTGTAAGCTGAGCCACTCTGTGAATTTGTAAGTGAATAAATGGAAAAAATTGTTCGTTGTCTTAGGCAGGCAGGTGAGCAGGGGAAAGACAGTGGAGTTCAGCAGTCTTAGTATTGTATTTACCCCACTACATCCTCATGGAGAAGGAGCAGAGGGTTCAGCCCCATGTCAGTCTCTGCAGATCTCAGTCAGCTGTGCTGTGATCCTATTTCTTCTGGAGGTGTTGCTCATTTTCCCCACAGTAATCTCCTTTGAGGGAGTTAGAATTGGCTGCATTTTCTGCTTGCCCAGGTCCTTGAACTGTGTTAGTCTTGGCACAGGAGCGAGCAAGAGGGAATGCACCACGAAGAGGGAAAGTGAAGGATTTATCCTGGCAACTGCAGCTTTCATCAGCCTAAGCTGCTGTGTGAAGTGGCACCTCAAGGTACCTGCTCATGGAAAAAAGAGATGGTTTTTGCTCTTAGGCTCAGCACGGGTCTGGCAGCTGTGCAAAACACTTACTAAAATGGCTTGTGATGTTAAGAGCAGGAGCTTGGGAATGATGATCTGTTGTGAGCTCTGAATCTCTCTGCAGTTGGGATGCTGACTCTTCAGTTAAGTGTGTCCTGGAATAGGGAACCAAATCTCTTTGCACCTTTGCATTTAAAGGATGAATCAACTATTTGTGACACACTTAATACTTGGAAAGTAAAATACGATTCTTGGATGGGTGAGAGGTGTTAGTGTTAATATACCATAAGTACTGGTTGAAATGTCACAGCAATATATGAAATTGCTGCTGCATTTGAGAAGTTCACCAGGCAGTATTTTGAACCCAAGGTAGTGTTATTTTTCAGAAAGTCTCTTTACGGAAATGTAATGATTTTGTTGTTGTCCTCAAAATGTGCCTGACGGTATTTCTGATTTCCTTATAATTGGGCTTAAACTTGTGGAACTGATGCCCTTGGCCTCCTTATAGGTTTGTCTCCTTAATGCTTGTGCCTCATTTAGCTGAGAGGACAATGGTCATGAAAGTGATTTTTCTGCAGCTTTTGAAAAATAGACTTTCAATCAATCTTGGGTGCATAAAGGAGAAAGAGAGAACATTCTACTTCTCGGGATGCTTGTATTTAACAATGGAATTTGGATAATTAGACTAAGTCACTTGGCATTTTTTCTCTTTTCTTTTCTGAACTGATCTTGGAGCATGGATTAACAATGCCAGCACAGTGAATGTCACATCTTCTTTTCTGCAAATATGTACTACTAAGAGCATGACAATTTCTGTGAAAGTTATTTGTCCAGGAAGTGTCATCTTTCTGAATATAAGAGAGGATGAGATTATTTTGCAGGCAGGTATTTCTTTAAATTTTGGCCTTGCTAAGAAGGTATATTATGTCCTGCTTCTCCTTGCTGTTAAAATGTTTTATAGATTTGATTCAATTTATCTAATAATTCAAGTTGTCTCTACATTTTGAAACCAAGTAATTTGGTACCTTTCATAAGCATTTAATAAGATGCACTTGAAGATGGTGGATATTGTCTTGATTAAGGTGTAGTCAGCAAGTGCTAAGACATTTCATAGCATTAGGATGGATTATGCAGCTAGAAGGGCAAGGAACTACATATCAATGGCATAATGTCCTTTCAAAAACAAAGAATACTAAGTAGAAATGCACAAAATAGATCTGTTTTGTCCTTAACTGGATGATTCTGGCTGAAGTGAAGTGTTTAAAACTGAATTGCTCTGGTAACGTGTACCTGGAAGAGGTGCAGAGCAGAGCTGGCTACAAACATCCAATTATTGTCTGTCTTGGGAATGGTCCTTGGTACCTGTGTCATGTTAGCATGGTGACACAGCAGAAGTTGGTGTGAATAAAACTGCATTGGCAGCTTTTGAGTCATTTGTATCCCAGAGCTGTTGATCCAAAATGTTGCATAAACATGTTTACTCTAAAGTTCAAAGAGATAAAGCCCTGCATAAAAATGAATTGTTTGAACAGTGTACAGTCACTTGTGCAGCTTATTGCAGAACAGGTCACCCAGCTTATGGTTTGGGAGATTTTAGAAAAAGATTAGGTTGTTTGGTGAAATGTTTGCAGTTATGGGAGCAAAGAAAACACTCACCCTTTTCTGTCCATGTGGTAGAGCAGCATCGAGCTGCCCTGTACTTAAAGGGCTCTTCATTTCACATGGATTTTCCTTTTAGTAGTTCAGCATCGTTAAAGTTACACTTCCAAAGAGTATTTGGAGCTTATGCCTAAATATGTAGGTAGCTAAATCCACATGAGTGAAAAGCATGTACTTAGGCTGCCTTCTGAAGGAGGAAGGTGCACAAAGTCTTGTAAAGCATCCCATCAGTAAATAATTCCAAAAAAACCTGTTTAGCCTAGTTGTGAAAGTAGAAGTCAGCTCTGCAAGGTGTTAGGCTGAGAGAAAGTCTGTGTCATACAGAACGGGGGGATAACATGTTCCCTACTTCAGTATTTGGCAGTTGGAATGAAAACTGTGCCTTTTGAATCCTGGGCCATTGTCAAATGCTTTCTAATTTATGCAACTTGATAGCACAGAATTCTTTGCAGCTCTTGTGTCAGTGATGTGACCTGGAAGCCTGTCTTTTACAAGCTGCAAGTTTTCTGAGAAGGGCTGAGAAGGTTGTGAAGTGGCCGTCACACCTGAAGTGAAGTCTGTGTTGCAACTTGCCAACAGGAATAGCGGTATTCTAAATAAAGTATGCAAAATTTTCAGCTTCATGGCTCCCTAGGTCAAGAAGGACAAGGAACTACTGGGAAGAGTCAAACACAGGATCACTAAGATGATTAAGGGACTGGAACATCTGCCCTGTGAGGAAAGGCTGAGAGAGCTGGGGCTGTTCAGCCTGGAGAAAAGGAGGCTGAGGGAGGATCTCATCAATGCTGATCAATATCTACAGGGGGTGTCAGGAGGATGGGACCAGGCTCTTCAGCAGTGTCTGACAGGGCAAGGGGCAAGGGACACAAGATGGAGCACAGGAGGTTCAAGTTAAATGTAAGGAAAAGCTGCTTTACTGTGAGAGTAACGGAGCACTGGAACAGGCTGCCCAGGGAGGTTTTGGAGTCTCCATCTCTGCAGACATTCCAAACCCACCTGGACATGTTCCTGTGTTAAAAGTTGGACCAGATGATCCTTGAGGTCCCTTCCAATCTCACATTCTATGTTTCTGTGTGATCTCCTCTAGGGGATCCTGCTCTAGCAGGGGGGTTGGACTAGATGACCTCCAGAGGTCCTTTCCAACCCTGACCATTCTGTGATTGTGATCTTTGAACTGTTAATGGCATGACTTACAAGACAGAGAAACTTTGCTGCAGGTATGCACAGTACCTGTCATTTTAACCATTTCCCTGGATTCCTGAACAATTTTGTTAGGTCTGATGTGCTTTTTTTTCCCTGGTTACTATCAGTGTCCGCTGCACTTCATTCTTGCTGCCAGTTAGAATTAGGAGAGGCTACAAGTAGTTCATCAGCATTTGTAGACATGTTTTATAGGACTAGAAAACCACATCTTGTTTGATCTGAGCTTATTCACACTTAGTCCCTGCGTGACTGGCTTTAAAGGCAGCAAGTTGTGCTCTTAGTAGCATCATAAAAACCCTGAACGGGAAAAGGCCGAAGGCTCGTCACGTCCTCACGGCACGTGAGGATCATCTGACATCATCTGACAGCAGTGCAGGAGGGCTTCATGCAGGCAGATCCCTCCCCATGTTGGACAGTGGCTGATACCTGAGGGAAATGTTTGGAAAATGTTCTGCCTAAAAGCCTTTCCACTCCCACATTGTGTGCTCCCTGTGTTTACCGTGTGTGACATTTCAAAAATGTAGCAGAATCTTTTTTTCTTTAAATTTAGAAGCTCTTGCTGTTTCTTTCTTGATAGAGGATCTCATCTTTGTTTTGGGGGGGCTGCATGCTTTTTTCAGTCATTATTTATGATGTAGCAAACTATAGAATTGTATTAAAATAGAATAGACTTGTGTAGTGGGAGGTGTCCTGGCCCATACAGGGGAGTTGCAACTAGGTGATCTTTAAGGTCCCTTCCAACCCAAACCATTCTATGACTCTGAGACTATTTCAGTTGGAGAAGACCTGCAATTTCATCTAGTCCAACTGCCTGACCAATTCAGGGCTGACCAAAGGTTAAAGCATGTTGTTAAACCATGCCTCATCTCCTTCTATGACTGGGTCACCCACCTAGTGGATGAGGGGAAGGCTGTGGATGTGGTCTACCTTGACTTCAGCAAGGCCTTTGACACAGTCTCCCACAGCATCCTCCTGGAGAAGCTGGCAATGCATGGCTTGGACAGGTGCACCTTTCGCTGGGTCAAAAACTGGTTGGATGACCAGGCCCAGAGAGTGATGGTGAATGGAGCTGCATCCAGCTGGCATCCAGTGACCAGTGGTGTCCCCCAGGGATCAGTACTGGGCCCAGTCCTATTCAACATCTTTATTGATGACCTGGATGTGGGGATTGAGTCCACCCTCAGTAAATTTGCAGGTGACACCAAGTTGGGGGGGGGAGTGTTGATCTGCCAGAGGGTAGGAAGAAGCTGCAGGAGGACCTGGACAGGCTGGATCATCAGGCCAAGGCCAATGGCATGAAGTTCAACAAGACCAAGTGCAGGGTCCTGCACTTTGGCCACAATAACCCCCTGTAGCACCACAGGCTGGGGGAAGAGTGGCTGGAGAGCAGCCCAGCAGAGAGGGACCTGGGAGTGCTGGTGGACAGCTGGTTGAACATGAGCCAGCAGTGTGCCCAGGTGGCCCGGAAGGCCAATGGCATCCTGGCTTGGATCAGGAATAGTGTGGCCAGCAGGAGCAGGGATGTGATTCTCCCCCTGTGCTCAGCACTGCTGAGGCCTCACCTTGAGTCCTGTGTGCAGCTCTGGGCCCCTCACTTCAAGAAGGACATTGAGGTGCTGGAGCAGGTCCAGAGGAGAGCAACGAGGTGGTGAAAGGACTGGAGGGAAAGTCTTATAGGGAGAGGCTGAGGGAGCTGGGGTTGTTTAGCCTGGAGAAGAGGAGACTCAGGGGGGACCTCATCACTCTCTTCAACTACCTGAAGGGAGGTTGTAGTCAGGTGGGGGCTGGGCTCTTTTTCCAGGCAACCAGTGACAGGACAAGAGGGCACAGCCTGAAGCTGCTCCAAGGGAGGCTTAGGTTGGATATCAGGAAGCACTTCCTCACGGAGAGGGTGATTAGACATTGGAATGGACTTCCCAGGGAAGTGGTGGAGGCACCGTCCCTGGATGTGTTCAAGGCAAGGCTGGATGTGGCACTTAGTGCCATGGTCTAGATGGTGTGGTGGTGTTGGTCATAGGCTGGACTTGATGATCTTAAAGGTCTTTTCCAGCCTTGGTGATTCGGTGATTCTGTTCTGTTAAGACCATGGTCCAAATGCTTCTTGAACACTGGGAGGCTTAGGGCATCAACCACATCTCCAGGAAGCCTGTTCCAGTGTTATGCCACCCTGTCAATAAAGAAACACTTCCTTATGTCCAGTCTAAACCTCCCCTAATGCAGTTTCGAGCCATTCCCAAATGTCTTATTACTATCTTGGGACAAGAGCTCAGCACCACTGCTCTTAACCTCCTCAAAGTTGTGGAGGTTAATGGGGGTTGCCCCTCAGCCTCTTTTTCTGCAAACTAGACAAACCCAGAGTCCTCAGCCACTCCTCATAGGATGTTCCTTCCAGCCCTTTCACCTGCTTTGTTGCCCTCTGGATGAATTGAAGGACCTTCACACCCTTCTGAAATGGTGGGGCCCAGAACTGCACACAGTATTCCAGGTGAGGCTGCACTGATGTTGAGTGCAGCAGAACAGTCACCTCTCTTGACTGGCTGGTTATGCTGTGTTTGCACCCCATGATGCAGTTTGCCCCCTTGGCTGCCAGGCCACCCAGCTGACTTAGATGAAGTCTGCTGTTGCAAAAATCCTTTCTAAAATTTCCTTTTCCATTAACTTCTTTTCCTTGGTTTTTGCTCATGAACAGGCGTGTTTTGTTTGCAGGTGACCCCCTTAGGACTGAGGCCACGTGCATCAAGAAGCTCAGCTCTGCTCAGATAAAAACTGTCAAGGTTATATCTGTTACATTCAGAAGGGACTGCAAGGATATGAATTTATTTTCTGATTCCTTCTGCAGACTGTGCTGCTCTCTTCCTGCTGCTCTGTTCACACGCATGTCCCCCTTATACCTCCTTCCTTGTCTTTGTTCCTTTCTTCATCAACATCCCACCCTCTGTCTTGCTCCAGGGTCCAAGTTAGAAGAGAAGGTGCAGTATTTATGAAGATGTGTGTCATAGAATCATTGAATGGTCTGAGTTGGAAGGGACCTTTAAGGGTCATCTAGTCCAAACCCTCTGCAGTGAGCTGGCACATCTTCAACTAGAGCAGGTTGCTCAGAGCCATGTCCAACCTAGTCTGGGATATTTCCAGGGATGGGGCATTTACCACTTCTTTGGGCAACCTGTGCCAGTGTCTCACCACCCTCATTGTAAAAAATATCTTCCTTATATTTCATCTAATGTCCCTCTTTCAGTTTAAAACCATCACCCCTTGTGCTATCACTACAGGTCCTATGTGAGCACCAAGGCTGTAGGTGGGCCAACAGCAGCTCCTTGTCACTTACAAAGGCCAACTGCAAGTCTGTGCACATACACTTGGAAGCTGTTGCTGCTGGAGCTCTGGACACAGGCACCACTTGGCAATGTGTTGAATATCACTAACTACACAAAATATTTTAGGAACATCTAGTTCACAGCATGCTTCTCCTCATCAAAGTGACTTAGTCAACTAATCTCACCAGGCTGATGTCACTCTGTATTTTACACATGGAGGAGCTGATGTTTGAATGAGTGAAACAAACCGAAAGGTTTGGAAGTATTTCTATTCTTTCTGGTGTGTCTGGTTTAAGGAGGGAGTATCTTGTGTGAGGTTTTTGTTTTTCTACAAGTAGCTGAGACTTTTTGTTTCTCTTGACATTGTGGATGCTCTGCACCACTGAGAATCAAGACATGATTCAACAAAAATTGGAGATGACTGTTGTGCTGATGATTTGCAGGCTTCAATATTTTTGGTCATTTTGTACTTTCATTATGGGTGCTCTGACCAGTTGCCATTTGAAGTGGTTTTGTTTAGGAAGACTGCAAATAGCTTTCAGTGATTTTTGAGGAATATGCCATCAGGTTGATACATGCACAAGTGTTTCAGTGGATGGAGCAAACTCTGATTGTAGATAATGAAGATGAATCTGAAGTGGTTGGACTGTGATGTTTGGGGGTATGTACATGACTGGCAGGGCATGGTGAGAAAGTATTTAGGCACAGAATCAGCCTTGATGTTATTTCTTAATTACTTAGTTCACATGTCTTCTTCAGCAGTTCTGCTGTAGCAGGCTTTCACCAAGTTCTAGCCCAAGAACTCAGCTGCAAGAGAGTATAGACTGTGCTTCTATATGTATTGTGTGAATCCTGGAATGGTTTGGGTTTGAAGGACCTTCAAGATCACCTAGTTCCAATCCCCCTGCATGGGCAGGGACACCTCCCACCAGACCAGGTTGCTCCAAGCCCCATCCAACCTGCCCTTCAACACTGCCAGGGATGGGGCAGCCACAGATTCTCTGAGCAACTTGTTCCAGTGTCTCACCACCTTCACACTAAATTTCTTCCTAATGTCTCACCTAAATCCACCTTCTTCCAGCTTGACGTGTATATACAAACCAGCAGCAAGTGGCTGATGATTCACTGGTGATCTCTGGGCTGAGAGAGGCTGAAGAGCTTGAAGCCTGAGTGTTTTGCAAGAAGTAACAAACTTCCAACTTAGATTGGGAAAAACCACCCCCCCCGTCTGCCCCCAAATCCTTCTGTTACATTCAGTAGTGTTCTGGTAATGGCATTCTAAGCCAGCTTTTTTTTTTTAACATCTAAACATGAATTTAAAAAAAAATGCCATTGACTTGTCAGAAATCAACTTGGGGGAAGCTGCTTTTTCTCTGTTTTGGTGACTGAAATGGAAAATCTGAATAGCACTTCATACCTCTGTCCTGTCTTGCTGCTTTGTGGGAAGTGCTGCTGTCATGTGCTTCGAGAGGGCCACTATGACACAAACTTGGAAATGAGCTGGGTTTTATTTCTCTGTTATAAATGTTCTGATTTCATTTTTTTTTAAATTAACCAAGAAGACTATTTCAAAAATCTAAGCTTAAATAAGTTCATTTTGTTTCATGTAGTTAACAATCCAGTTTGATTTATTTTTGTTGTGTTTAGTTGATTTTGGACTCCTTGAAGAAGATTTACTAATCAGTAACTGGTTTTAGCTCAGTATGTAAAGTAGGATGAGCTTGCTAATTGGATCCTTCTATCATATCCAACACCAAAAATCAAGTTTTTAGCATGAAATATGCACTTCTCTTCCTTATCAAGTGGGATACTGATTTCAATATTAATTTAACGGGTATTTTTCTAACAGGTACATCTAGGTGCTTTGACTGGCCAAGAGCCACCAGTAGGTAATGGAACTTCATGTAGAGATTTACATAAATTCTAAATGACTGTACAGTGTGATTCTGTGAATTGCTTTTCCCTGACAAGCTGCACCCTGTGGAACTCCCAAACCATATGCCTTCCCCAAACAGGGCCATCAAAACAGGATCTAGAGAGAACAGGAGAAAATGAGCTTGATGATAACAAAAGAACCAAAATCTTAACCTTGTAGAAGCAGGAAAAGGGAATTGATGTAGTCAATACTGCTTTGTTTCAAGGTATATGATTATTTTAATTCCAAACTTTCCCCAGGATGAACAATCTGGTACATTGGAGCCAATGGGGAGTGGGAAAAGTATGCCTGATATCCTGATGTCAATGGATCCACAGTTTTGATAGGCCAAGGACCTAGATCTGCATTTCCTGCTTGTAGTCTTTACCTTTCCTCTTTTCTCAGTGTTCCTCCTGATGTGCAAACTCCAGAGAGATGGTGATTCTCACCTTGATTTCATGGGCAGATTTGTTCTGCTGCCATCATCCAGCTTGAGTTTCTAGGCTGGACCAGAATCGTCTTCACTTCCGTGGTACAAAATTAACTTGCCATATTTATGGTTGATCACTCAATGGTCAAAGTTGGTGGGACTGAATGTTGAATATTCCTATTTCATCCAACAGATACCACTGGTGGGAGCCTACCATAAGGCTCCTGGTAGCTGGTGGTCTGTAGACAAGCCATTTTTTCCCCTCTCTTCCCTGTTCTTCAGATATGGTCCTTCAGTACAGCCCTAGATGTTGCTTCAAGTACTGCAATGTTGAAGACCCACTTGAAGAGGGAAGACCCATATCTATCAAAATACAGAACAAAAAAACCCAACAGCTTCATTCTAGAATCAACATGTTCATTGTTGCTTGAAGCAAGTCTCTTGGAAAGGCAGCAATGATGTCCATGCTAGGAACCATGGAAACCCATCTTCATCTGAGAAAAGGGGGAGATGAGGGAATTAAGTTCATTAAATGTGGCCTGTATACAGGCATTCGACTCTTAGTGTGTAATTAAATGTCTTGTAAAGTTCTTTGGGGTCCTTATTTATTGGAAAAGTCCTAAAGTGTGTGATTGGTGTACTCTTTGTGAAGCTGGGAGCTGGAAACTGGTTAAAATAAGAAAAAAAAAGTGTTGCATTGTTAATTGATTCTTTCCAGTAATAAAAGCTGGGCTCCCTCTGCTTTGCATTTCCTTGACAAAACTTCAAAGAGTAGCACTAGGAGAAGAGAATGGAAAATGTGTGCCTAGCTCAGATGCTGGGCTTTTGAGTGATGTGGTTCTGGTACTTTTATTTACCCTTTATTTTTAATATTGCAGCACGACTGATCACTTCTTACCATGATGTCTATGGGTGAAGTGTTGTTTCCCAAAGCGTTTTTTGGTGGCAAACTTGGTGATGGTGCCTCATTTTCCCAGTGCAGTAGTGGCTGAGGGGCCCTGTCAAGTGCTATAAAAGTAACTGTGGTCAACTCAGTATTTTTTTTTTTCCTCTGTAGTTTTTACTCAGCCATCCAGTGAATTTCTGTGATGGATGAGGTGTTCCAACAGAGCCAAAGGCATATAGGATCTAACTCCCTTGGCAGTCCAGTAGGACTTGGGCAACTAATTACTTCAGATTCTTCTGAAAATCCCAGATCTAATTTTGCATTATAATAACATGATTTTAGAGGAGGGTAAACCTCCAAGAAAAATAATGCTTTCTGTAACTTTCTATTCTTTTTTAATAGACAGGGGAGCTGTTTGCCTGGCCTCACTGATGGTTGAGTCTCTTTGTTGAACCTCCTTTGGAAAAGGTTTGGAGCAGGAGGTCAAACAAAAGGTTGGAGGACAAGGGGCTGGTTGCTGCCTTTTCCAAGGGCTGACCTATGGCCTTGTGCAATACCCGTGATGAAAGTGCAAACAGGACTCTTGTCTGCCATGTGCTAAATTCATTCTGATTGAAGAAAGGTTAATTGTGTCATTAATTTTCTCTCCTAGGCTTAAGCAGTTGGAAGTTGTTGCATATGAGAGGGAGAATCATCTGAATCAGTTACACCTCCCAGTGGGTTGGTAAATAGATAAATCAGAGTGGTCCCTTAAGCATAGTATAAAAAATCTTTCCCTTTTTTACTCACAAAGGGCAGTGAAATAAACCAGCAGATTTACACATGATTAGCCAGGACACAATAAAAGGATGATCTCACTTTAATACAATGATTTGGTGCTATATTCCCTTGGTGTTGAATCAGTGTCATGTGCCTGGTGCCTTGTTGGAAAAACTGGTTCCCAGCCACGTTACCTGTCAGAGGGATAAATGATGGTGTCTTTGAACTGTTCTCTCATGCTAACCTCTCTTGGTAATTTGCCTTAATTCACAATGGTATCTTTCCTTTAGAGCCAGTCTTGGTCCTCATGTGGAAAAATCAAGATGTTACAAAGATCTGTCAACATGACAACTGTAGTGGAGGGTGTTCTGAAAACACTTCATAGAATCATAGGATGGTTTGGGTTGGAAGGGACCTTAAAGATCATTTAGTTCCAACCACCCCTGCATGGGCAGGGACACCTCCCACCAGACCAGGGTGCTCCAAGCCCCATCCAACCTGGCCTCAAATGCTTCCAGGGATGGGGGATCCACAATCTACTTGTAATCTTTCCATAGCAGTGCTGCAGTATCTCTGTTATGTACAGATCCTTGCATTTGACTAGAGATTGAGCTAGTGATGTCCTGCAGTTTGCCTGCAGTGGGGTATTGGACACACAGGTCAACTCTTGCAGTTGCATCCATGGAAAGCAGAAGCTTGAGTGTCTGAGTTGGTTTTCTTCCCAAGACTGTGTTGTCTGTAGCTCCTCGCTATTCTGTGGGACCAGGAGCTGTACATTTTTCTAGTTGTCACTCTAGAATCTTTAGTTTCCCTCTGTGTTGCAAGGTGAATGCAGTTGCAGAACCTTTTGTGAAGGAAACTTTCTTTTCCAGTTGGACATGTGGAATTGTAAGATACTGTGTTTTTGAATCACAATCATTTTGGTTAGAAAAGACCTTTAAGTTCATTGAGTCCAAACTTAATTCCATGATTCTACCAACCATTAAGCTAACTCTACCAAGTCCAATGCTTAAACCATCATTCCCAAGCACCCCATCTAAGCATTCATCTCACCAACACATTGATTTTTCAGTGTCCTGCATGCATTGCAGTTCTTCAGGGCTGTATGTCCATTGCTTGGGCAGTTAGAGGATGGATTCATAAGTATCTTTCAGATAATCTGCACGTTTGCCTTCACACTCAGAGGAACATTGAGCATGTTGAGGATCCCAGGGGATGGGACACGTGTATCAATAATGAAAATAACTTTTGGTGTCTGGTTAGGTTTTGATTCTCCTTTTGGTATGAGAATGGGCTGAGGCCCTGGAAAATACCACATGGCAGTCTAAACTTGAACATCCTTCTGATTTAGCTTTGTAATAGGAAGTAGCACTGAAGGAGAGGGAATTCTGCCACTGACTTCAGGTGTGGTGTGGTTCAAGGCAGACTTGTCATACCAGGAACCTAGTTAGTGCTTTGCTTAAAGTAGAACTGTGATTCTCTTTATGCTTCTGTTAATTATGAATTTGTATTTTTCAAATCTTAATCTCAGATATTTGAAAGGATAAATCACGCCTCTGCATCTCTGGGTAACAGGTACTTGAATGTATCTGAATATCTGTAGATCAGATGATGTGATCTGTGGGAATTTATACAGCAGCTTAAAGTCATTCACCCCTTAATGGCAAACTGTGTGACTCCTTTAAATTCTCTGAGGTTGCAGATTGTATATAGCAGGGTAGAATTAGCTCCTCGTATTCCCAAATCCCACTTTCCTTTCTTAGCATAATGTTCTTCAGTATCATTGTCTTCAGTGACTGAGTTGGAGAAGTGTTCTTTGTTACTTATGCTTCATATCTATTGTTATGCCTATATTCCCTTATATATGTTGTGTTTTCTGAAAATGAGCTAGATTTTAATCTGACTTTTTACACTGACTTAAATTACTTAAACTTTTTACACAGGCTTAAATGTGTTCTGTGGTCAAACACCAGCAGAAGCAAAATGATTTCCTAGTTCTTACAGTTCACCTAAACTTGTATTGACATTCTCTGCAAAGTCATTTGAACAAAAATCCAAACATCAAATACCCAAGTGAAGGGATTCTGCAGGTGCAGACGAGAATGAGATTATGAGACTTATCTCCAAGGTCACAAAAATGCTTTCTGCCTTTTGAGAAGCCTTAATTGTCATGTTGAGTGGGTCGTTCATTGTGTGCTTTAACTGGTGCTACACATTCCCATCAGTTCAGCCTCCTGTGATCAGCAAGAAGTGCTAGCCTTGTATTTTGTTAGTGCCTTTTTTAAGGCCAAGGGTTCAGGTTGAAGGTTTTGTTAAACATTCTTCTCTTTTGCACTTAGTTTTGCTGTGAGCTATATAATTAACAATTTCCTTAAAGATGGAGTTAAAGGTTCACATATTAATTGATGGTATAGAAACAGTCTCCTGTGCAGGTTGTAATAGCTCTTCATGGTCTGTGTAGGATTATTGCGTGATCTATTAGGGACTTGTTCTTGTGGATGCACAATATTGTGCAGTAGTAATGAACCTGAGGGTGTCTGGCTTCATTCTAAGAGGTTGTGCAGAAGGAACATGAGTCCCTTTAACATCTCTGAGCTGCAGCCCCCTGAGAACTGGAACTTGCTGTCTGCTCAAGGGGTAAGTTCTGGAAAACAAGAGAAGTGCAGTGAGCAAATACATTCAAGGTAGAGCAATATAGTTAACTTGAGGGTTTTTTTTTTTTTTCCTGGCTGGGAACAGAAATTAGCGTGTTGACTTTTCTACCCTAAACTGAAGAAAAAACACTACCTTTAATGCGAAATAGCCCAGAAGGTGAGACTTGGTGGTGATGGTGGATGAGCAGCTCAACATGAGCCAGCACTGTGTGCTGGAGCCCAGAAATCAACCATGTCCTGGGCCACATCAAAAGAAGTGTGACCAGCAGGGCCAGGGAGGGGGTTCTCCCCCTCTACTCTGCTCTCGTGAGACCCCACTTGGAGACCTGTCCAGTTCTGGAGGCTGCAACGTAAGAAGGACATGGAGCTCCTGGAGAGAGTCCAGAGAAGGGACATGAAGATGATCAGAGGGCTGAAGCACCTCTACTGTGAAGACAGGCTGAGAGATTTGGGATTGTTCAGCCTGGAGAAGAGAAGGCACCAGGGAGACCTCATAGTGGCCTTCCAGCATTTGAGAGGGCTACAGGAAAGTTAGGGAGGGACTTTGGGCAAGAGCTTGTAGTGAGAGAACAAGGGGTAATGGAGTAAAACTGTAAGAGGGGAGATTTAGGTTAGGTGTTAGGAAGGAATTCTTTAGTGTGAGGGTGGTGAGACCCTGGCCCAGGTTGCCCAGGGAAGCTGTGGCTGCCCCATCCCTGAAAGTGTTCAAGGGCAGGTTGGATGGGGCTTGGATCACCCTGGTCTGGTGGGAGGTGTCCCTGCCCATGCAGGGCGGTTGGAACTAGATCATCTTGAAGGTCCCTTCCAACCCAAACCATTCAATGGTTCTATGAAAAATCAGCCATGCTCAGTTTTAAGAGTCTAGAAGAAAAGAATGGCCCCTACGACACCAGCTGCTTTGAAAGACAGGTGTTCCAGAGCCAGCTTGAGATGAGCAGTTTCAGATACTGGTCATTTTATTTCCTCAATATAGTCCTGATTTATCAGTACCCAAATAATTCCTCTATCTGCACACCAGTCTGCTGCACTGACTGCTAAAGTTATATGCAACCATGTGTGTGCTTGGCAAGGGAAGAACAAGGGAGTGGGTGGCATTGGAGTGGGATTTTTTTGTGCTTTTACTCTGAGAATAACCTCTTCAGGGCTGAATGGTGTAACCAGACATCCATGGTACTGTTGGCAACTCTTCCAGCTCAATGCAGACACCATTCAGTAGTAGTATGTTGATAATCATCATAATGGGAAACTCTCCCTAGTAAAATAGGAGTGGAGAAGCAAACTTTGCCAAAAAAATATGTCAAGTCCTTTACTTCTCAGCTTTTCAATTCCTTTCTCTAGTGAACAGGGCTCTTCCCCACCCCTAGCTTCCCTTTCATCATGCATCCATGCCTTCCACCTGCTGGAAACATCTTTATCTTTCCACTGTTGTCTTGGTTAAGATACTGGAAAGGTAAAACTTCTTGGAGGTGTGCAGAGTAATTGAAATACTTCAGGGGTACAGAATCAAACCTTGGAGCTCTGGTTATTGGGTGCCATTATCTACTTGAAAGGTCTCTACATGGTATGAAAGGAGGTGCAGTAACCCAGTGAATGTTTATGTTGAGCTGACAATTGTTGCAGGGATTGTTGTTCCTTTTGCACTTCAGAGTGTCAAATTTCATGGTTTTTTGGGGTGTTGTCTGGTAAAGGAGGAAAAAAAAGCAATGGCTAGTCCATCCAAGGGGAAAACGGATAATTTTGGGGTGAATTTGACCTTTTTTAGATGTGCTGGGCTGTAATTGAGTTTGTAATTGTCTTTTTTTGCCTTAGTAAAGAGTCTGATGGTGATGTTAAAATAATATCAGTCCCAGCACCTCAGTAAGATCCTGATGATGCTGGCATTTATGCACCTGCTTAATTTGGTTTTGCAAGTGAAGTCGGCAAGCCTGCCTGGGAGACTTCACTTAAATTATGTGCTGGCTTAGCGGAATGAAGCTGACTTTGTGTACTTAATGAATCTGAAATGGTTTCCAAGAAGTTTTTGCTGAACCTCAGCTTATTTTTGCAATTGTGAAAATGGCTCATTAATTGATGGGAGACTGACCATCCCTTTGGACAAAATAAGTTAGGTCCAAATTACAGTTTCTCTTCAACAGAGCTGACTCTCATTTTAATCATCAGTAGAGTGGCCCCAGGCAGTTTCATTTGTGTTAAAGGAGCTTTTGGGTTTAAGATGGGTGTTTTTTTTTTCCTCATCTGCCTTATTCTGTCTCTGCCTTTTCACAGATTCATAGAATGGTTGAGGTTGGCAGGAACCTCTGGAGGTTATCTGGTCCAACCAGAGTTCTAGCCTGGAGAAGAGAAGGCTGAGGGGAGACCTTATTAATGCTTACAGTATCTAAAGGATGGGTGCAAGGAGGATGGAGCCAGACTCTCCAGTAGCTCCCAGTGACAGGATATGGGGCAACAGGCACAAGCTGGAACATGAGGAGAAACTTCTTTGCTGTGAGGGTGACAGAGCCCTGGGACAGGCTGCCCAGGGAGGTGGTGGAGTCCCCTTCTCTGGAGATATTCCAAACCCTCCTGGATGCAGACTTGTGGGATGTGCTCTAGGGGATCCTGCTTTAGAAAGGGAGTTGGACTAAATAAACTCTAGAGGTCATGTCCAACTCTGACAATTGTGTGAATTCTGTAACCTCCCTCCTCAGGCAGGGCCACCCAGAGCCACTTATCCAAGATCATGTCCAGACAGACTTTGGATGTCGCTAATGCTGGAGACTTGGCAACCTCCCTGTGCAACCTGTGCTAGTGCTCAGTCATCCTCACAGTAAAAAGTGGTTCTTGATATTCAGAAGGAACCTCCCATGTTTCAGTTTGTGCCCATTTCCTCCTGTCCTGCCACTGGGCACCACTGAGCAAAGCCAGGCTCTGTCCTCTTTGCACCCTCCCTTCAGGTATTGACACACGTTGATGAAATCTCCTTTGAATCTTCTCTGCTGAACAGTCCCACCTCTGTTTTCCTCATATGTGAGGCACCAGCCCCTTCAACATCATGGTCCTTTACTGGACTCACTCTTTTGGGCTCCTGAGGAGCCCAAAACTGAACACATCACTTCAGTTGTCCTCTCCACCCACTGACAGTTTCTTTGCTAGACTTAAACTTCAGGTTGCTTCTCCCTCAGCTTCTGAAACTGCCCATCCTTGGTTTATTATCACTGTTAGGTTCCTCTGGTCATGCTTTTAGTGATTTTATTATCTATTCTGTGCTGTACATTGAACATGACTGTAGGGTCAGGTCATGCTGTAACTGTACAGTGACAAGCAACTTGCTGTTGTTGCTTTCCTGCACGGAATGAGAGAACCTTATGTTTAAATCTTAAGGGTAAATCCTCTAAATTGCCCATTTTTCCAAGGCTTTAATTGGTGTTTTTGGACTCTACTGTCTCAAAAGGGAGTCGCTGTAACACATAGAGTATCAGGGTGGAGAATAGCCCAAGCTGGTCCTGAATCTGCATATGGTTTTCTGTACAACCTTGGACAAGTTGCTCAAGTGAAATAAGGTAGATGGTTTCATATCATAGAGTGGTTTGGATTGGATTGGCAGGGAACTCCAGTTCTCTCACTACCTGCCCTTGTCCACAGTCCCTCCCCAGCTTTCCTGGAGCCCCTTCAGGCACTGGAAGGTGCTCCAAGGTCTCCCTGGAGCCTTCTCTTCTCCAGGCTGAACACCTCCAACTCTCTCAGCCTGTCTCCAGAGCAGAGCTGCTCCAGCTCTTTGTTCATTTTTGTGGCCTCCTCTGGACTTGCTCCAGGAGCTCCATGTTCTTCTTTTGGTGGGGGCTCCAGAATTGGACACTGTACTCCAGATCATGTCTCATAAGAGTGAAGTACAAGGGCAGAAGGACCTTCCTTGACCTGCTGGTCATGCTGCTGGTGATGCAGCCCAGGACACGGTTGGTTTCTCAGCTCTAGCGCACAGCGCCGGCTCATGTTGAGCTTTTTATCACCCATCACCCCAAGTCCTTTTCCTCAGGGCTGCTCTCAATCTATTTTCCTCCCAACCTGTATTTGTGCTTGGGACTGATAAATCTGAGATGTTGAAGCAAGTTAGCAAGTGTGTATTGAGGGGGAAAACAGTTTATTTGTTGAGCTTCCTTGGTTCTAAGTTACCCAAAGACTGGAAAGTGGGAATGCTTAGTAGCAGCTTACTGTGCACTCTCTTCCAATTTTAATCTATTCCCCCTTGTCCCATCCCTCCCTGCCCTTGTCCAAAGTCCCTCCCCAGCTTTCCTGGAGCCCCTTCAGGCACTGGAAGGTGCTCTAAGGTCTCCCTGGAGCCTTCTCTTCTCCAGGCTGGACAGCCCTTACTCTCTCAGCCTGCCTCCACGGCAGAGCTGCTCCAGCCCTCAGATCATCTTCGTGGCCTCCTCTGGACTCTCCAGGAGCTTTGTCTTCCTTGTATTGGGGGCTTCAGAACTTGTTTTTTTGCCTTATTCTAATGTGTGCTAAACCCAAGGGTATGAAAGGCTGAATAAAGGCTCTTATGGTTTAACGTTTGACATTACTGGTACATAATTTATATAAAACCTTTGTCTTCTTTTGTGGATTTATTCCTGTAATATCATTTCAGATCTTTATTCTTCTATGGTCTGGTTGAGGGGGAAAAAGTGGCCATGTTATTTTTGAGAGTCAGGTGGATGCAGATGCTGTTCAGTAGCTATCTTGTTGTTTAGCTCACTTGTTTTCTTCATTCTCCAAACTCCTATATTCCCCAAATTGACTGTTCTGGTCCTTCCTGCTGCATTACTGTCTGGAACACTTGCTATTGATTTTCTGTGTTGGTGATGATTTCCTCTTCTGAACACAGTTGTGAGGAACTGAAACTAATTTGGCCAGAGAAGGTTTTGTGCTTCCTAAGATCTAGGGGACCATTTCAAGTCTTTTCTGTAACCTGATTTGAAGAGGTTTGAGTTCCTTGTTTGTTGAGTTGTCATTTTCTTAAGGTCACTTCCTGTCTGTTTGGTACGTTTTGTTTTCAGCATAGCATGAAAACCTGTCTTGTTTTTTATTTTGTTTAGACAAAATCTTGTGAATTACATTCAATATTCCACTTTGGGGTTCCTCTACAAACCATATACTTGAAGTAGAAGAGCAAAAAATTCCATTTAGTCGTCTGCTCAGTGAAAACCTTCTTGTGCCCTCTTGAAGGAAACAGGAGCATTGAGGTAGAGAGAGATTTATTTGTGAATATCGACCTGCAAGTTCTGAGTTGCAGAGATAAGTGATTAATCCATGTGCCATAATCTATTAGAACTTGAATGGGTTCTTGTTAAACATTTCATTCCTAGGTTGGAACTAATAGTTTAGAAATTATCTGGTATTATCTGGTGTTTGGACTGATAGATCAGCAGCTGGGAAGGGGCTTCAAGGATGCTGTTGGCTTTTTGTGTCTGAGATTTGCATGTATGAGGGTATCAGTGTTGTCAGGGAGGTCTTGATCTACAATGTGTTGAGTACTTTGGCCCTAATCCAGGAAAGCAATTAGATGTATGGCGTGATTGGGACTGTTCACATGTTCTAAGTTGTGTCTGTGCCTTAAGTGCTTTGCTGGCTGATGGCCAGGCTGCCCAGCACCTTACAGGATGGAGACAATATTTTTGTAATAACCAAAGGTAAAAACCCTTTTCCAGAAGGTGACTGAAGCTGATTTCCATATCTTCACTGGGAAATAGCCCGGCCTGAATCTCCAAGGTTCAGAGTAGCTCGAGGGAGTTTTGTGTGTTTATTGAATCCGTCACTTCTGGACCATGAGGATAATGAATAAAGTTGTCATTTATATTCTGCTGTTTGTCAACTTGCAAATGGGGTGATCTGTGGATAGCAGTTCATTATCTGTTTAACAAAATCTGTCATGTTGGGGATTAAATATGTCATTCCTCAAAAAGTGAGGGGTTGGGTGTACTAATGGAGCCAGGCACCTGTGTCAGTGCTTTATTGTTTCCATATGTGGATGGATAACAACATTTTCTCCTGTGCTTCCAGCCCTACCCATATTAGTATGCAGTGAAAATGAGGAATTGATTTCTAAGACATGGGCATCTAATTGCTCTGAGAATTTGAGTGTTCTGTGTTCTTGCATTCTCCTCACCAACAGCCAGGCTGTCTGCACAGATGTGTTGGGAAGCTCCCACTGAAATGGAATTCCTGTCCTGCAGGAAATGGCAGTCCTACCCAAAACCTGAATAGACAAGAGGAAGAATAGGAAGAGAAGCACCCAGAGTGATGTACAGCAGGAGCTCAAATGGAAGAACATTGTGGAAAAAATAGAAGATTTTGGTGTTGTTTTTTTTTTGCATTGCCTTTTTTTTTTTCAGTCTGATTCTCCAAACTGGTCGACTCTCCCCTCATAGTGAAGACCTCCTGAACCCAAAGGTTATTCAGCTCCTATGACATCTCATGTTTAAGGCACTTCAGAAGTGCTCAGTTCAAAAAGCTGACTTGGAGCATGGTATGGGTTGAGGCAATTGGATTGAAATGCAAGGTTTTGCAGAAAACTTGCTGCAGAATGTAAGTAGCAATTAAAGAAGGCATGAGATACCTTCTTTCTAATAAAATCTAAGACAAGACTGCTCAGTGAGCTAGCAGATTAATGGCACAGAGTAAAGGGTATTTCTGGCTTCTTATGTTTTAGAGAAAGCAAGTGCTTTTCTTTTTAAAGAGGAAAAAATGAATAAGAGTCCCTCTCAGCAAGTGGAAGTTAAATATTTGATCTTCAAGTTAGGGCACTAACAAAGAAAAGAGTGAATTCAAGCATTTTCTTTGGTTCTTTACAAATAAAGTGTCTAAAATATGTGATGGGTCCTCAGTCAGAGGTGGATGAATGGGGTATGAAGCCCCCACTGCAAGAAGAACATGGAGGTGTTGCAGTGAGTTGAGAGGAGGCCACAAAACTGATCTGAGAGCTGGAGCAGCTCTGCTCTGGGGACAGTCTGGGAGAGTTGGGGGTGTTCAGCCTGGAGAAGAGAAGGCTCCAGGGAGACCTTGGAGCACCTTCCAGTGCCTGAAGGGGCTCCAGGAAAGCTGGGGAGGGATTTGGGACAAGGGCAGGGAGGGATGGGATGAGGAGAGAGAGTTTTAAGCTGAAAGAGGGGAGAGTTAGGTTAGACCTAAGAAATCCTTTCCTGTGAGGTTGGTGAGACCCTGGCCCAGGTTGCCAAGAGAAGCTGTGGCTGCCCCGTCCCTGGCAGTGTTGAAGGGCAGGTTGGGTGGGGCTTGGAGCAACCTGGTCTAGTGGGAGGTGTCCCTGCCCATGCAGGGGGGTTGGAACTAGATGATCTTTAAGGTCCCTTCCAACCCAAACCATTCTGTGATTTTATATTATGTGAATGCATCTAGTTGTCATGATAATTGAAGAGGGACTATTTTCTTATCCTCAAGAAAACTGGGTGCTGATAGATATCAACTACTTGTCTTCAGTGGTAAATATTTGCTGTCTAACTGTCCCCATCAGTCAACAAATCTCTTGCAAACAACAACACATTGCAAGAAGGTGCGTGAAATTACATAATTAAAGGTGAAGCAACTGAATTAAAAATAAATATGAAATGAAATTAAAAACCAACTTAAAAATTAGGTGATTGGATTCCCTTGTGATAGAGAGAACCAAATTATTGAGTGTGTTATGCAAAGGTGGGGAAATGACAAATGTCAGTGGGAATCTGTAAAGCTGTTTGCAGACGATGCATGGAAGACAGACTGTTTGTAGGAGGTGGAGGAACATGCCTTTATTTAAAGAATTCCTCTGTCTAGTGAGATAAAAATTCAGAGTAGAAAGGACCACATACAGGGACAAAAATACTATGCTGTAAAAACTGAGGCTTATTAGCAGGTTTTATTAGTCTGAGGGTTGAGGAGTGGAAATGGAGTGTAATTATTTTTATTTAAAAAGATCAGAGACCAGCACTTATTAAGAAAATTGGGGTGGCTGCCATCCTCTGTTCCTGATGTTTAAGTTGAAGAAGTGGAAGGTTCAGAACTTGTTGATGGAGACCTTGTCTTTGACTGATTCTTCTAATGGTTGGTTCAAGAGTTCCCAGGAGGACAGAAGTGGTTTTGGGGTTAAATCTCAGGTTGCTGCCTGACACACTGTGCCAGAGCTGGTTCAAAATGAGGAGTTTGAGCTGCCTGGTAGTAGTTTCTAGAGGGTAATTATATTAAGCATCCAGAAGAGCAGATTGAGTATTGAATAATAAAATGGACAGACCAGCAGGTAAAGTAAAAGGCTAAATTACAAAGTTCTAAATAGGCAAAGAAATTGAAACACTTGGTCAGCTGCTATTTTTCACTTGTCCTGTCTTTGAATTATGTTCCTTTGGACAGGAGGAGAAATACCAACTACATGAACAATGTTTGCCAAGGTTGGAGATGTGTTCATGTGGTGTAGTAACTTAAAATTTAGAAATCAAGCCCTGGGAAAGCTAATAAACTGAAATATTTCTATTAGAGGAGGCAGTAGGAAGGCAGTGAAGATGACCACTCTGGGTTTTAGGAATCAAGTGTGTTTCATGTCTTCCAGCTGCCTGCAGAAGTCATAGTGGTTTCGTTAAGTTGTACAAGATGATTTGCTAAAAAAGAAAAGACATTATGGGAAAGTTCAGTGATTTCTCTGAAACCAGTCTTTAGTTTTGAGAGTGTAGACAAGGAAGCTACCTGGGAACTCCAGCTCTGCCTGTACATCTTTATCATCAGGAGAGAAGAGGCTTTAGAAGGAACTTTGGTATTCATTTAGGCTCAGAGGCAGTATGTCAGGAGACTTTCTAGGAAGGAGAGGTATGAAGTCACAGATGCCAGAACAGATAAGCAGCTGCTCCTTAAAGCCTCCAGCTGAGGAATGAGGTTAAGCAGAAATACTTTATTTACATGTACAAAAGCTTCTGCAAATTATTTCTGTTGGGGAAAATTAGCTCTGAGGTTTTTTCAGTTTGTTGTTTGTTTAATTGTTTAAAAACCTGGCCTGGAGATGTAAAGTAACAATCAGGGAAAAAATTTTCATAATGCAAAGAAGAGAGGTTAACTCTGATTTTCTGGTGGCTTTTGTGGTGGTTATCAGGCTTAGCAGGGGTCTTCAAAAAAGTCTGTGCAGAAGGACAGCAAATTTTGACACCTGCCTCAATCTTTGGTGTTGTTTGGGACAAGAATCATCAAAGAATCATAGAACAGTTTGGGGTGGAAGGGACCTTAAAGATCATCTAGTTCCAACCCCCCTGCCATGGGCAGGGACACCTCCCACTAGACCAGGTTGCTCCAAGCCCCATCCAACCTGCCCTTGAACACTTCCAGGAATGGGGCAGCCACAGCTTCTCTGGGCAACCTGGGCCAGGCTCTCACCACCTTCACAGCCCAGAATTTCTCCCTCGCATCTCATCTCCATCTCCCCTCTTCCACTTGTAAACCCTTCCCCCTCATCCCATCTCTCCCTGCTCTTGTCCAAAGTCCCAGCTTTCCTGGAGCCCCTTCAGGCACTGGTTGAGTCAAAAGTAATTCTGCCAAGGTCCATGATCTTAATGATTTATTACCTCTTTACAGGTTTAAAATTTATAAGCAGAAATGGGCCACAGAATGCAGGCTCTTGGGTAGATCTTTGGCCATGAAGTGTGTTCCAACACTTGGTGTTTCCCCACAAGTTTGTTATGGGCAGATTTACACATGAAGGAAATGAATGAAACTCCTTGTCTGATCTACCTGACAAATGTCAAATTAAGATGCAATCATTGTGGTTTAGATGCTTCTCAGTGGGTTCCATTTTCTGCTTGCAGAGATTTCCATCCAACCTTGTCCTAGCTCTTGTCCTACCATCCTTCTTTCTGCAGTACCGTAAATGACTTCAATTCTGAGGAAATCAACACTTGACTGAAAAGATCTGAAGAAAAATCTGAAGAAAATACTATAAAATCCAGTGGTGCAAGACCTGTGTAACTTAACAAAACATTTTGAATGTTTGCTTTGCATACACCTTCTTTAATGCCACTTGAAAGCCCCAAATTGAGTAAAGAAAGATTGATGGGAGTGAGGGGGAATATAGTTGTCTTTATATTCTTAATTTTGGCAGGTTAGTACTGAATAAAATGTTAGAGAAGTGGCCACAAAATACAGTCCATCCACAGAAAATCAAGATTACATCTTAATGACAAGAAGTCCTAAATGCAGGAAACACGTTGAGAATAGGAAAAGTAGCAGTTTAGGTTTAGTGTCATTTTTAGCCTCGTTGCCCATGAGTGTTGCTTCTGTGTTGTGTTTTCTGAGTTTTCCTTTAAAACCCCTTAATGATTCACATGTGACTGACAAAAGTTTTGCTTTGGGCATTTCTACAGGTTTGGTGTAGATATGGGCCCTGGTTAGTGCTGCTTCTGAGCAAAAGCTTGTGGGACAATAAATGTATAGGGACTTAGAGAGGAGAGTGGTTGTGGGAATGACTGTGGGAGATGCTTCTGCCAGAGCTTATGTTTTGTGATACTTGTGGGATGAGTCAGCTGTGAGAACCAGTGCCACAGAAAACCAGGCTTCTTGCATGCCATCTGCTGAGCAGCTGAGCAAGAAATTAATTGTGTATTGTCAGAGAAGTGTAAGAATAGGCCGTGCTGTTAACAAATGACTGCATGAGGAGAATCATAGAACCATAGAATGTGTGGGTTTGGAAGGCACCTTTAAAGGTCACCTAGTCCAGCCCCCCCTGCAGTGCACAGGGACCTTTTTATCTAGATCAGGTTGCTCAGAGCCTGGTCAGGCCTGACCTTGAATGTCTCCAGGGATGGGGCCTCCACCACCTCTCTGGGCAACCTGTTCCAGTGCTTCACCACCCTCACACTAAAGAACTTCTTCCTAATGTCTAAATCTACCCTGCTCCAGGTTATGGCCATTGCTCCTTGTCCTATGGCTACATGCCCCTGTAAATGGTCCCTCCTCAGCTTTCCTGGAGCCCCTTCAGGCACTGAAGAGCCTGAAGACCCACAGGTCCCCCCAGAGCCTTCACCTTTCCAGGCTGAACAACCCCAGCTCTGTCATCCTGTCTTTGTAAGAGAGCTGCTCCAGCCCTCTGATCATTTCTGTGGCCCTTCTCTGTTGTTCCAACAGCTCCATGTCCCTCTTGTGTTGAGGGCTCCAAAGGAGCCTCAGATACAAATCCCAGGCAAAACATGGAGCAATTACGAGAACTTTTTCTTGCAGTCCAGTAGTTTAAAGGTTAATTATGTGAAAAGATACAGTGCTTTCAGAATTCACTGGTTTATTTTCTCAGTACGTGCCTATATTCTTCCCTTCCCCCTTTTTTGTTACGTACTGAGTCCAGACTCTGCTTGTACGAGGGCCAACCAAGGATTGAGTTGCAGCAGGACTTCACTGGGCTTTCTCACTGGGTCTTGTCCAGTCTTCTCTTCCCTTCAAGATCCTTGCTGAACTTAGATACAGGGGTTAGAGGACTTTGTGGCATTTTATTTTTATCCCTTTTTTCTCCACACACCCTCTCTGTCTCACAACCTGCCCTTGGTCATAATCATTATTCTCCCTTCTGCTCCATCATGGCATAAGCAAGACCTTCATCCAAGGAGGATATAACATCTTTCAGAAATCTCAGGAGATGCAGGAAGACCATAAAGGAAAAGCTAGACACAGCCTTGTAAAAAGGGAGTCATGGAAGCAGGGGGAGAAGCCAGGGATTTCTAAAGCAGTTGTTTTAACTCTGACTTCTCAAAAAATGTAGAAACCTATAAACTGTTTTAAGTAACACATAAAATCAGAGGAAGAATTACTGTTGCTGTACGTCAAGCATAAGCTGTCAACTGATTTAATTTCCTTCTGAGAGGGATTGTGGAGGAGAAAGGAGCAGTGGGTGGCCTATGTCCTGGCGACAGAAGGCCTCTTGCTCGTGTTTCATGTGTTTTTTCATAACTGACTTGGTGAACTATGCTACAGAAAAAATTGTAATGAGGTAGAGTAAACAACTGGCTGGAAAAGTAGAAGTTGTGAAGGGTTTGTTATTAAGGGATTTATCTAATGGCTCTTTTGAGTGCTCTGTCTGGGGCTTGATACTATTCAGTGTTTTGGTTAATGTCTTGAATAATGCAGCAGAGGATTGTAAAATGTTCAAATACCATCCTGGAAGGTGGGGCTTTAAAGCATAATTGAGAATACAAGTAGGGTTTGGAAAATCTTAAACTGATTTTGAAGGGAGAGGTAAACATTTGGCTATTTCCATGTGTGGATTTGAACTGCATTGTTGGGTGTGTCTCATCTTCGGCCAAGGCCTTGTGTGGTACATGGGGTCATAAATGGGATGTGAATTAAGCTGGAAGAGGAGAGATTTAGGTTAGACATTAGGGAGAAATTCTGTAGTGTGAGGGTGGTGAGACACTGAAACAGGTTGCCCAGGGCAGTTGTGGCTGCCCCCTCCCTGGAAGTGTTGAAGGGCAGGTTGGATGGGGCTTGGAACAGCCTGGTCTAATGGAAGGTGTTCCTGCCTATGGTGAGGGTCGAGACTGGATGATCTTTAAGGTCCTTCTCAACCCAAACCATTCCATGATTCTATGAATCACTATTTCACACAAAGTCTAGTATTGCCCTGCTGAGTATCAGAGGAGCATGGTCTGCAGGACATCTGGAAATAATCCTGTTCTAGTAGTTGTTGAAAAGACTTCAGGTGTGGTCCTAAGTCCTCTTTGACCATGGTATCAAGGAAGAAGCCAAAGAATAGACAGGGTATTCAAAGGAGATCAACCAGCATGATCAGAGATTTAGGAAAAAATGACTTGAGTTAAAAAAGAACAATCCAAGACTGAGGGAGGCCTTTACTTTCAAATATATAAAGGCAGTTGAAAAATGGGAGGGAATCATGTTTCCCAGGATATGGTTGGATAGGAAGTACTGAGCTTAAAGACTGGCAAGGGACACATGAGCATTTCTTGTCTTGATGTCTGACCTAAAGGCTGGTGTGTATAAGGAGTGAATGATTTAGGGATGTTATATTGTTGTTGTGTAGCATCCTTAAAAGCTTCCAAGCATCTGTCAGGCATGAGAACATAACTGGCTCTTTGGAACATGGGGATGGACTTGGTGGTCTCTCGAGGTCTCTTCCAATTTTCTGTGATTCCTGGAAAATCACTGGGATTATACAGTCCTGCCATCCACTATGATGGATGAAACGCTAGAAAGCCAATCCACCAGATATCAAAGCTTTGAAACTTGGTCTGTTTGATTTAGTTCTCCATACTGCCTTGCAAGTTGGGATTTGGAAGAAGAAGGCACTGCGATTAAATGTAGAATTAACGGAAGGGGGGAGGCTACGCGTTGCATTTAACTTCACACTTGTGGTTTAAGTGCCAGAATTAAAATCATCAGCTCCCTGTGTGGTCTCCTTATTTGTAAGAATTCAAGTGACATTAAAATTGGATTAGTAACGAGCTTTTGGTTGAAGGACCAGTATTAAAATCAAGGGAATCTGAAGGAGGAGGGAGGGGGAGTGGTGGTTTCCCTGTGAAGGCTCCGTTGGCAGCGGGGAGCTGTGCGTGTTTGGATGCGCACACATCTTCCTCCTCTTAAAAGCTTTATCCTCATCTCAGCCATGTACCAGACTCTTACTTGCCCTGATTTATAAATTATTTACACTTGGACTGTGATGCATTTAAACTTTTTGAAAATAAAGGTATATCTTAGGCCTCTGTTTATGACTGATAGGATCAGGGGGAAAAGCAGCAGACTAATGGAAGGGAATAAGGAGGAAGCACTTGGGAGCTGCTGGCTCATACTTGACAGTGATTTGTATGTCTGCAGGTTTTAAAGTGCACAGTGTGTTTTTAAACGTGCCTGTTGCCTTTTCTTTGTTTGACTGTGACCTGCTCTCACCTACCATCTTACCTTGGAAGGGATTGCATTTCAAGGGATAACTGTGATCCCAGATTTTTTTGCCCTTCCTTGGAGCCACCTTACAGATGCATCTTTTCTCAATGCCATTGTTGTCTGCATCTCCTTAAAGCTAAGAGGCTCCAGCAAAGACCAGACCCCTAGTATACCTGACACTGAACAGATACTCAGCAAAAATGCTGTGTTAAATGTTGCTTGAGACAAAGAATATTACTTGAGAAAGAGAAGAAACAAAGGTTGTGCTGCAAACTGATAGAGGAACTGAAAATGCTCTGAATCTGTGATTCCTGGTCCACTGGCTTTGTTCCATCCTGTGTGGTCTCTTTTCAGCCTCCCTGTTTTATCAGTTGTAAAGAAAAGTGACAAATCTCCCTGCCATGTTAGCCAGCTGAGTAACATAAATTCCTCTCTGCTCCCTCTTTTTTCTTTCAACTTCTGTGGATTGTTTTTAAATTTTATTTCATTTTGTGTTCTGTGGTTTTTTTCATTTGAAGAAATTCTTATTCAAATGATGCTGAGCACATTAAAAGTATGAGGGAGAACTCTAAGTAACAACTCTTACCCACTGAAGATAAACTTGTGTCACATCAATAAATAGGTAACTCATCACTGCCAACATTATTAGATTGCAGAAAACAAATTTACAGACTCCCTTGGGAGTCACAAATGTCTTAAATAAACCCCTCACAAATATCTGAAATGGAGGTAAGTCAATGCAGGTTTTGTCTATGTGTTTCTTCTAACTCTTGTTCATGATTAAAATCATGTAGTTGTTTTTCTTAGTTATGTTAAATGTATGAAGGCATAACTGGACACATACTTATCTACGATGGCATTAGTGAGCCAGGTTTGCATGTCTGGCTGCAGTCTTGTGCTATGGAGGATGGGCTTTGCAGATGACAATTTACTAGTTTTAAAATGAATGCTTAGAAGCTTGAAATGGTACCGTAGAATCACGGAATGGTTTGGGTTGGAAGGGACCTTTACAATCATCCAGTCCCACCCCCTGCCATGGGCAGGGACACCTCCCACTAGACCAGGCTGCTCCAAGCCCCATCCAACCTGGCCTGGAACGCTTCCAGGGATGGGGCAGCCACAGCTTCTCTGGACAACTTGAGCCAGTGTCTCACCACCCTCACAGGAAAGAATTTCTTCCTAATGTCTAACGTAAATCTCCCCTCTTCCGGTCCTCTGGCTACAAGCCCTCATCCAAAGTCCCTCCCCAGCTTTCCTGGAGCCCCTTCAGGCCCTGGAAGGTGCTCCAAGGTCTCCCTGGAGCCTTCTCTTCTCCAGCCTTGAACACCTCCAACTCTCCCAGCCTGTCTCCAGAACAGAGCTGCTCCAGCCCTCCCATCATCTCCGGGGCCTCCTCTGGACTTTCTCCAGGAGCTCTATGTCCTTGTGTTGACAGCTCCAGAACTGGACTCAGTACTCCAGGTGGGATTTCACAAGTGTTGAGCAGAGGAGCAGAATCACCTCCCTCGACCCTGCTGGCCATGCTTAAATTGTAGGTAGTCTCTTTATCAGCTGAGTCGAATTTGACAGTCCTCTGTTTTTTCATGGTGGTACAGGAAATGCAAGAAGATTGTTTTAATTATTACAGTAGCATGAAGCAATGGCCAGTGCCTGTGCAGTGTTCTGAGTGAACACTTGTTATCTCTGAAATTTAGGAGCAGGAGGGAATTGGTGCAGGGGGGTTGATTGAATCTCAAAGGACAGAATTTGCCATGGCAGCAGCAGCTTTTTCTTTTTTTCTTTTGAGAAAGCCAGCACTTAAATGGTAGCAAAATTGGCAGAGCACTGAAAGGGGTGGCAGCCATCTGCTTTATCCTGGCTCCACCCAGTGGCATTACCCTGCCAGTTTCACAGACATTGCAAGGACTTCTACATGCATCTAGGGTTTGTTCTTGGCACAGGATTTAGTCTTGGCTTTTTTAAGGGCTAAGGTGTTGTACAAATGCACTCTGCCTTCTTCCTCCTGTCCTAGACACTGCAGTTGTTGTTTGGACTTACCTGTCCCAGTCTTTGATGCTGTTCAGTACCAGGTACCAGTAAAATGAATATTCAGGGAGATTGGAGCCAGAGCAGGAACCTGAATTCAAATATCCAGCCCTCTGGACTGGATTGCTTACTGACCTGATACATTGTTCTAGTTTTCTTTCATTTTCTTAAACAGAACAAATCCCCACCTTTATCATGCAATTGCAGCAACTGAATAATATTATCATTAAAAATTGACTGTGTGACAGTAGCCTGAGGATATATTCATGTGAGCTAAAATTTGAGTAGAAAGGACCAGACTCTGGGATTCCTGATGGGGGAAAATACAGATTAATTCATATTCTTTATCTCAAATAATGAAATAGAGGTGTTTTGTAGTAGGGGAGTGAAAGGCTGGACAGAAGTCACAGTGCTGTTCAGGAGGGGCTCCTTTCTGAGCAACACTACCTGTATATTGTTTGCTTTAGATCCTATAAAAAAATAAAGTGATGGTTTTTGTATGGCTCTTAGCTTTAAAATGGATTCCTGTTGCTATTGCATTTACACTTCCTTTTGGCAATCTAAGGAAATGTTTTTACTGAAGGAAACAATGACATGCATGATTGGTTTGGATATTGGAAGCCACATGGTGATTCCAGAAGCACTTACGCTTTTTTGAGTAAACAAAAGCAATAGTTGCAGGCCTGGCTGGAGAAATTTTATCTAAAATAATTTGAACACTTGTCAAATCGAATGTGTTCTAACAGAGCATAGAGTATTGGCAGTGCAGTGAAGTACTTTGGAAGTTCAGCACTTCCCAACCAGAGGTCTCAGGTGGGATCGCAGGCGCGTTGTCCCGATGCGCGGCTCTCGGCGGAGTCCGTATTGAGGAGTGGAACAGCACTCTCCATCAGGACTGCAGGGAAAGCAGAGCTGAGCTGCCGTTGCTGTTGGTGTGCTCACAGTCCCCATGCCAAGTCCCTTTGGTGCTTTGAGTGGTGCCACTCGCCAGTCCAGCTTGGGGGTCAGCTAAATGGGTGCCAGAGCATGACAGGTAAGACACCGTGGTGCCAAACTGGCCTTTGCACATGCTGCTTTGAAGCTTGATGTGTGGCTAAAAACAGCCTTTGTTGACCCAAGACCTTTTCAGGCTGGCTTTAGGAAGAGTGTCTTTTCCTTCTCTCTTCCAGGTTTCATTCTGGTAATCAACTTGCTTTTTTTACCTGCATTTAATGTGGGAGGGAAGACACTATTTACCTGGGAATTGAAAGCCCCACGCTTCTCCCTGCCCATTCCTCATCCCTATCTAGGAATTAATTTCTTTGTTCCAACTGTATCCCTTTAAAGCATGGAGTAAGAAATGTCTTCAAGGTCACATTCCTCCTTGAAACTAATGATGGTGTTTTTCCTAATCCCATTACAAGGTCCCCAGTATCATTAGATGCAAGTGTTACTGTTTAGCTTCACTTGAGAAGCTGATGAAAGGGGGAGGAAAAGGCTCCCTGATGCAGAAAGGCATTCAAGTATCTACTGTAATGCAACATGTTCAGAAATGTTATAATCTGCTTAACATTGGCATTTTGGTGGCCCAGTGCTGCACCTTTTGTAGAGCAGCATAAAAGGCAGAAGGGATAGTGATCCTGACAGGTACTTTAAAAGGCAGGAATGGCTTATGCACAAGAGCTCTGAAAAATTTGAATATTTTTTTTTTTTTCCCCCAAGCCTGAAAATGGGAATCTTGTCTATGCTGTGAGCTCCCCCCTCTGGCATCAGGATATTTTTATATTAATGTTGAAGACCCTGAAACGTTACAGGAAGATGTATTTCTGGGATAAGGTCAGGGGCAATTTTTCCTACAGTGTGATATTAAGCCTCCAAAACCAGACTGCTGCCAGCACTGCTACACACTTCCACCCATTTGGGAATGGGAGGAATATAAAACCATACTTATTGTGAGTTGGACAAAGAGGGTGTCTAGTTCTGAAGTAATTTCAAAGATGTCAGTGGCCTTAAAAGCTGGGCTTGAAATGGTGGCTGCTGGGTTGATGTCAAAGGGGAACATGCCCTTTTATCAACATCTTGGAGTCACTGGACTTGTTCATACAGAAGCCTACGTTTGCTGCCCGAGTGTTTAGCTGTTCTTTTGTATAAACCCTTCACCCAACTCATCTTAGGGGCTGTTTCTCTCTGTTAGGTGCTTTGCCTCTGGGCCGCAGTTGTAGATTCAGATGCAGTTGGATCTTCAAGGACTTGGTCAATTAGAAAGTGCCAACATGTGTTTAAAGAGTCAGGGAAACATCTTTTGTGGGCCTGGTGGCTGTTCACCAGGGCTGTTTGGTGCTGTCTTATTATTAAGGCAGTAGGGAAGGCGCAAGATCTGAAAGTTTTCAAGTTAATTTTGACAAATGGGCTTTTTCAAATGCGACGTCATAGCTGTTCTTGCAGGATCTGTTTAAAAGCCTTTTATATATAATGAAGCAACAATGCTGGGTTTAACTATAGTAGACTTCCCTTTTTTTTTTTAAATCTACTTTTAGTCCTTCACATGCCTGACACCAGTTGGTAAATGGCTTTTGTGGGTAATGCCTCCTGTTACAGCAGCATATTACAAAGAGGTGGGTGGAAGTTTCCTTGCTCATCCTCCTTTTTTTAGGTCATTGAGATGAAGTTTTTAATTGATCTGAAAGAAGATGAAGCAACTGGTGGCTATACAGTTCTCTTACTTTAATTAACTTCCATTGTTTCTTACACCACTTCTTTCCCACTGGTTGATATTGTTTAGAGGCTGAGTCAGTCTCTGCAGCTTCCACTGTGAAATTTGTTCTGTGCTCTGGGTTGGGAGTATAAGTCACTTCTGCTGTACATGTGTTTTCTTGGCTGATTTTTCTCTCCCGTGCAGCACTGCTGCAGTGGGCTAGCAGTTACTGTAGCTGCTACAAAGCTTACTGGGAAAATATATTCTCCTAGGATCAGGTGTGGTTTGTCATTAAAAAAAACTCAGACATAAAATCCAGGTTTAAGTATTATTTTTTTAAGAAATGAGGGCAATTTTCTACTAGTTATACAAATATTCAGGTACTTCCAGTTTGGTTTTTTTTAGTTAACATGTATGATGGTCTATGAAGGTGTGTGCTGATTTGTTTGCTATATAATCAAATTACCATGTATGTAAAATAGGTGAGTCAGTCTCTCTGGCAGCTGATCCCAGTGTCTGTATCACCCAAGGCAAAGGTCTCTGCTCCTCAAGCCCCTGTTTAGTCTCTGAGCTAATCTCAGGTGCATTTGCTGTTCACTCAGATTAGGATTTGAACCTTGTGTTGCATGAAATGTTTCATGGTTTGTAATGTTTTGCCACAAAGTGTCCTGTTGTGGATCCAACTTAGGTCTGGTTGTCATTACAGCCCTGTAGGGAAGTGAAGAATGCAAACACCAATAAAGAAATTCATGTATCCCTACAAGTCAATGGAAATTGGAGACTGGAATCCTAGTTAATTGGAATAAATCTTAAAGCAAGTTTCCAATGGGGCTTGGACTTCTGTCTGACTGACATATGCAGGTTTTTTATAATGAGTCTGTAGGTTACCAATGTGCAGGTTAGATTAATTACCAGCAGCAGCACGAGGGAGGGAGCACAGAGCTTGAACTGCTCAGTCAGTGTGAATGGCCTGGGTAACTCAGGGCTCAAGTTCAGGAGCAGAAAGCAGCATGCCTGGATGCCCTTGGTAGTATTCAGCACCACAGCACAAACTGCTCACAGAGCACTGTACAGACATACTAAATTTACTCCTGGTGAAGTTTTTATACTTTTGACTGGTGATAACTGATGGGCTGTACCCTCAAGGGAAATAAATCTCTGCAAGTCAGATTTATGAGGACCCTTATGTTTGTTTGGCAGCATGATACTTGTTACAGGGATCAACTGAGTGAGCAGGAGGAAAGCTGACACGTTGAAAAATGTTGTATCCTATTTCTCAACTGGACTCCTGCAGTTCTGGAGACATAAAACTTTCCTTCTTGATTTTTTGGGACAAGTAGCTTGGAAAACTTGAGTTTGTTGGGGAGCTGAGGGCTGGGAGGTGTACAGGTGTTTTCTTAGGAAAGAATCCCAAGGCATTTTTGTTCTTCTGTGCTTAGGGATATTACACATTTTTGTCAAGTGCCTGATTAAGTTTGACATTTGAAAATAGAACTTCACACAGAAATAAGTACTGTACTTCTGAGTATTTAATTAAGATGTTTAGTTCCTGTCAAGGCTGGTAGTTTCTCTTTCCTGTTAAGGGCAATACATCTTCAACTGCTGAAATTTCAGAAACCTGTACTTAACCTTTAATCGGCATTCCATTTACGTTGAAATCTGATTAGCAACTCTGAAAGTTCAGGAGCTGCAAGTAAATGCAATTAAAGCCCTTTTGGAGTCTGTTATTAAGAGCTGGCATTTAATGAAGACCGAGGGCACACTACTGTTACCGTCTACACTATAGCAGAATGTCTTAAGCAATTAGTTGAAGGCATGAAATACATGAAGTGTGCTGTATTATCTGTGAGTTAACATGGCTGGTATTTAAACAGCATGTTGCCTTCTCCTCCCTCTGCTGCTGCTGGATTGTATGTGCCAGTTTGAGTAGCAGAAGCTCAGATCAGTTGGTTCAGTGGAGCAGTTTCTCCTGTGCATGAGAATTGCACATTTCTTCCCCGAGACAGAGGGTGCTCTGAAAGGTGGGTGTATATGTAGTCACTAAATGTGAGCAAATAGAACCTCTTTGTGGTTCAAAACTGTTTAGCTTCACCTCAGTTAAACAGAAGTTTCTAACTGTGTCCTCCCCACCTCCAAAAATGTGCAGAACCAGTGAAGCTTACCTAAATTATAACTGCAGAGCAGAAACCTGCAATTACCTGTTCAACTCTTACACTCCTTGACCTTTTTATATGCTACATGAACAAAAGGAAGTCCAGTCAAACTGAAAGACAGCATGTTTTAATCTTGCAGGAAAATACGTCGGGGTGTGCTGTCTATGAAGCAGGTGGTAATTATGTCTTTCTGGTGAAGTTTGCTGCTTCTTGGTCCATTTTAGAATACAGCTGGCTAGTTATCCATTCTCTGCATTGTACTGGACTATATGTATTTTACAAGTGCTCATCAATCATACCAGCAGAACCATTTGCTAAAATGTGTATATTATTATATATATAAAAATACACACAATATTTATACACATAAATATGTTTCTGTGTAGTCATCAGTCGTAGCTATTACAAGTTTCTGCCCAGAGGCCAATTGAGTTATTTGTCAAAAATTGCAAATGGTTTTCTTTCTTTCCCCTGAGGCATTGTGCAATATTCAATCAAACCCCTCCAAGCTGTGTAAATGTGTAGGTCTCACTGATTCCAGTTGTCGTGCAGATGAAACGTCTGCTTTACTCGGCATCAGAATGTGGATTTTATTTGGAGCAAATGAATAATCCCCACTGGCTCCCTGTGCCTCCCACCTTCGTTCTGTTTTGTGTTGGTGGAAAGGGCCTGATAGTGAAACGAGAAAGTGGCCTTGTTACTTGGATCATTTCTGCTGGCACGATCTGTGTTTGCAGAGAAGATGCCTGGAGAAAATGTTGTGTTTTTGTTTTATGACACAGTTATTCAAATTGAACCTTGGAAGCTTAAATTTGTCATCAGTATTTCTTCCTCTTTTATTAAAATAAATAAACCAGCAGAACTACTGTGCAAATGGTAAAAAAGGCAGCCCAGCTCCCATCCTGTTTTATGAAGGCCAGATGACTAAATTTCAGTGAAAATGTCTTAACACTTCATGCATCGCTAAGCTGGAGATGACTTTCATCATACACCTTTGTATGAGCCAATACTGGATTGTTGGTTCTATGGATGTTAAAGTCACTAAAGTTAAAAAGCAATTGCAGATCCCCCCTTGAGGACTTGGAGAAGAGGCAGCCCTCTTCCAGCATCCCATGCATCACATCTTGCAGAAGATAAGGTCCCCTGCTCTCGTCTCTCAGTAGCTTTTTCTTTTAGCTACTTATTTTCGGCGCCACAAGTATCAGTTAAGATGAAATGTATAGTATTGATGTGACACAGGGGAGTGGGGTAACGTTAGTAATGTAAGAGGCCTTTTATCAGCTGTGTTTGTCAGCAGTGAGACATGATCCCTCACGCTCTCAGCAGCTGAGAAAGTCAGTGAATACAAACCTTGCCCTGCACAAGGCAGCGTTTGTCTCAGTGCTTGTAGAAGGACCAGGGTTTCACTTTATATCTGTTCAATCAGATAATGAGATGTCCAGTGTCAGAGGGTTAATTAGGGAACACTTGCAGAAAACACAGCTATTTAAATCCTTACACTGGGCATTTGTTACTCAACCAAAGTCCCTTTCTCTATAGATGTTGTGGCAGCTTGAGTAAAGGTGGGAAAATGAAATTAATGCTGTTCTGTACTGGCTCGTTGGAGCAACCTACAGTTTGATGTTGGCAGCTGTGACAGCACGTAACAGTGTCTCTCTGTGCTGTGCTAGCAGCTATGAAACCCAGTATATTAGTATATATGTCTCAGGTGACTTCAGCTCATCCATACCATAAGAGCCAGAGCCTGTGGTGCTGAGGTTATCAAGTCCACACGTGTTATCAAAAGCTTGTGAAATGAAAAGGTTTGGGTTTTCAACTCTCCAAAGCAATCCGAGCAGGTGTGGGATTCCTAGCCAATTAAAACTGCTTTTCAGAAGTTGTGTTGTTAAAGTAGTTTTGAGGTTTGTTCTCTCCCTGCTTTCCTTCCTGGAGGTAGATGCACATTTACAGGTCTACAGTAATGGCTGTGTTAATTGACAATTAGCCTTGATAATGAATGTAGTAGCACTGGCAATGATAGTATTATCTAAATAGTTCTGGGGTTATTTTTTACTTCTTCCCAAAAATGAAAAACAAAAGGAGTTCTTGCTGCTTGTACAGTAATGGAAATGGGTGATGCCTTGAGAGAATTAATTCTGGAAGGCTTTTTATTATTACGTTTCAGTTAAATTAATTTCATGGGCAACAAAGGGATTAGATAAAGCAGGTTGTGCAGCATTAAAGGACAAAAATAATTTTTAGGTGCTGTGAATTAATACCTTATTGGTAGAATCATAGAATGGTTGAGGTTGGAAGGGACCTTAAAGATCACCAGGTTCCAACCTCCCTGCTATGAGCAGGGACACCTCCCACCAGACCAGGCTGCACAAGCCTCATCCAACCTGGCCTTGAACACCTCCAGGGATGGGGCAGCCACAACCTCCCTGGGCAACCTGTTCCAGTGCCTCACTGCCCTCATGGGGAAGAATTTCTTCCTGATGTCTGACCTAAATCTCCCTTCTTTCAATTTGAAACCATTACCCCTCATCCCATCCCTCCCTGCCCTTGTCCAAAGCCCCTCCCCAGCTTTCCTGGAGCCCCTTCAGGCACTGGAAGGTGCTCTAAGGTCTCCCTGGAGCCTTCTCTTCTCCAGGCTCAACACCCCCAACTCTCTCAACTTGTCTTCATAGCAGAGCTGCTCCAGCCCTTGGATCATCTCTGTGGCCCTTCTCTGGACCCTGTCCAACAGCTCCATGTCTCTCCTGTGCTGAGGGCTCCAGAGCTGGACACAGCACTCCAGGTGGGGTCTCACCAGAGCAGAGGGGTAGGTGCTTTGTCCATTGTTTGCTGTGTGTGTACTTAGCCCCTCTTTTCTATGTGGTGCAACTTAGAAAGCTCAGTGCTCTCAGATTGCAATTAACTGTTACTTTCTTTGTTTTAATTTCACAATTAGTACAGCATTTTAAACATTATTACTTTTGGTACAGCAAATTACTGCATAATTAGCTATAGATTACTGTCTTGCATAGATTGCCTCTGCTTTCCTTGCCTTATTCTGGCACTTTGGTAGGATTTACCTGCTGTCTCCAGAGCTTCAGTGGTGATACCTCTTTTCATATGTTTACAAAGAAGTAAGTGCACGTTGCACTAGTGCATCCTACTTGAACTCCCAGCTTTTTTCTTTCTAGATGCATTTGGAGTTGTTTTCATTGCCCCTGAAATGATCTGTGGCTGGGTATCATCATCTCTCAGGAATGTTGTGCCTCTCCTCCATACATACCCTGTGTGCCATCACCAGGCATCTCTGTGCATCCCCAGGGGATGTAGGGTAATTTGAAACTGCTCTTCTGTTTTTAACCAACTTTCTTCATTGAAACCTCCTTAGGAAATCTCTCTTCTGCTTTGTAATCTTGGCATCTGGTTCCTCCTGCTAGGTTTTCAAAGCCTTCCAAGGAGGCTGATGCAAGCTCAGGAGGAGTCCACAGTGCGTCAGTACAGCTGAAATTTGGTCTCTTTGCAACAGGCAACAGGACGAGAGGAACTGGTCTTAAGTTGCTCCAGGGGAGGTTTAGATTAGAAATTAGAAGAAACTTTTTCACTGAAAGGTTTATTAAATACTGGAACAACCACGGGGAGGTGGTTGAATCACCATCCTTGGAGGTGTTTAAAAGCCACGTCAATGTGGTGCTTAGGAATATGGTTTAGCACGGGACTCAGTAGAGTTGGGTTAATGGTTGGACTCAATGATCTCCAAGGTCTTCTCCAACCAGAACAGTTCTGTGAAATGCCAGCATGTCTGCAGCTGCCCAGTGTGTCACAGCAATGAGCTGAAAATGAAAATATCTTCCTTTTGATTGCTGCATAGAAATTCTAGAGATTCTCAGATGCAGTGTTGTTTCTGGGGTTTTTTGTGTGTCTTAGTTTCCTCAAAATTCAAGTGAGGTGTCCTGAGCCTAGGTGAGAAGTCTCCTCTAGCACAAACCTGTTAATTAAATGCAGACATTACCAGGACCTGTTTTTATTTCCTTTATTACCTCGAAATGGTAACTGAAGGTGCTGTGCAGCAGCTGTACTTGGAACACTACTGGTTCTTTCCTGCAGGAACCTGAGAGCTGACTCTGAGTGGTGTGTTGGCTTTACTGAGTTCCCCAGATAAAGTGCTGTTGTGATCTTCTCATCTGACCTCTGCATAACACAAGCCATGCTACTTTCTTGAATTAATTCCTGTTTGGAAGAGATGCTTTAGGAAGGCATCCAGTCCTGATTGGAGCAAAAAAAGTCAGTGACAGACAGTACAGTGTCACTTTTGATGTAAGTGGTTAGTTATGCTTTGCAAATTACGCCTAACCATTCATCAAAGCTTTTCCAGCTTCAGCTTTCCAGCCTTTGGATTGTTTAAAAAAAAAAAATCATGAATTAAGATGTTTTCAGCAGTTTTGTGCCCTCTGCTGCATTTTTGTAGACTGATCCAGTAACCTCGTAGCCTTCTCTTTGCTAAGCTAAGATGGAGCTCATGGCTTCTTGTTTTTCTTGCTGGAAGTTGTGCCTTCCAGCCTTTTAATAACTTTGAGGCTTCCTTTGTGCATCCTTCCACTCCCTTTTCCCTGATCTTTTTGTGTATGAGTGCCAGGGTTTCAATTGGCATTCCAGAGGTGAGACCCATGCAGAGTGATGCTGTAAACTTTTACTTCTGAGAAAGCTCTTGGCTTTACATAACCAGTTCCAATCAGGTAATGAATACCCATTGTCACAGTGGGACTGTCTCTGCTATTGGTTATCTTCAGTATTCCCAAATTTGGTAGAGTTACAGCTTTGCAACAATCCTAAATATCAGGACTTTCATATTATTTTTTCCCTGGATGTAGAAATTTACCTCTGCTGACATTGAGATGCTTACAGTAGATTGATTATATTATAAATAGTAAGAATAATAATAAAAAAGGAAAAAATCTATTATTCTGTTAATCCTGTATTCACTTTATTGTTTACCATTTGCCCCCCAAAATGTTATAATTTACAAACCTTTTGTAGTCATTTTATCCATAGGAATTTGAGACAGGAGAAGTTCTGGTCCATTCAGCCCAGAAGGGGGTTGCTGCAGCCACATGCATGTGTGTTAATTGTCTGATTAAGCTTTTTCCAATTGCTATTGTTTTAAAAATGAAGGTGGACTAAACTTAGGCTGAAAATATGAAGGTTTCTGTCCAACAAAAGAGAAGGGTTCTGGAATAGTCTAGTATTTTGGCTGGACTACAGAGGACAAAAAGAAAAGAGGAATTAAGATTTCTGGGACCTTGGAAAATCCAGTATCAGTCGCTTCCTCACTTCCAGATGTACGTGAAGGATCTTGACATATGCCTGCCCATTTTTTCTTTCTATAGATGCTGTGTTGGCTTTTAGTGTTTTGGCTTTGTCAGATCCTTTGAAGAATTATAACTTTATTTCTCCCTGTTTATTTAAAGCTAAATTTGTCATCATAAGAATACCGATTAGCCAAGATCTGTGTTCTGTAAATCCATGTTGCTGGACACGAATTCTATTATTCTCCCTTAATTCTTTTTTAATAGAGTCTTCTATCATCTGTTCTGTGATTTTTGTCCCTGATCAATATGAGGTGGAGAGGCCAGTAATTACTTAGTCATCCCATTTACCCTTGCAAAATTCAGAGTATGGTGTTAATTTTAATCTGATTTTTCTCAACACCCCTCCACCCCAAATATATGGAGGCATAATAAAAATCAGTGTTGATGGTGTAGAGTTTGAAACTGTCATGATTTTCTGATGGAACAAACTGTTCACACCGCAGCATCCATCTTAATTCCGAGTATATGAGGATGTGAAATATCTTTTACAGCTTTTAATTTATGGAATGGGGCTTATTCAGAGCTCTGTTGTACAAATAATGAATGAATTCAGCTGTCACCTTGTGGCCAGGTGTGTTTTATTGCCCATGCGTTGTTCATAGGTCAATTTTGAGCATGGTAAGACATAACTTACACAACTTCTCGTGGGGCTCAGCCAGTGATTAAAAATGTGGATCTGGAGAGTTGTAGGAAGTGCAAGCAGCAGTCAGACACAGAAGCAAATCTGTTCTTGCCTCGTTGCAGTTCAAATAGTGTAGTACAGGCTGTGATCAGATCAACATGATAGACAGGCTGCACATACCAATATGACCTTTTGGAATTTTGAGAATTTAATTAAGCCTCCAAATCCATAAATATTGCTTTTTTAATAAAACATTTTATATTAATTTTCCTTTCCAAAGGGCAGTTGGAGAAGGGGTGCTTTGTTCTCTTGCTTTCTGTACAGGTTTGTTTGTCTGACGTTGATGTAAATCCACTGCATGGATGGCGGAATCGAACCGTTGAGCAGAAAGTCAAAAGTCCTTGTTAGAGATGAATGGGATGTTGCAAACTTCACAGTCACTCATAAATCTTGCTCTGTCTATGTGATTAATGTCTAACAAGGTTTTTGATTGATGGCTTAGCATCTACTAATCAGGTGTTATGGGACCAAATCATGAAATCCCTTGGTTGGTTGGTTAAGGCAAGCTCCTCTTCGCTTTGATAGGCAGGAAAATGTCTGGGTTTTCATTTCTTTTAAGTGGATTTTCAAGTTCTAGCTTGCTGTGGCTTTTAATAAGTTCACAGCCAGGCCACAACTTCTAACATTGAAATATGATACTTATTAAAATCCTCCACTAGGACTATGAGAGCAGAACCACTGGATAACTTGGACTGGCCAGACGCAGGGGATAAATTGAGGCCGATGACATTGGGTGAAGGCCATGAATTGCACACCACAATGAGAAGTGAAAACTTCAGGCTGGTTTTTGAGGCATGTAGCTGGCGTGGTTTTCAGGCTGGCCCCCATGTTAATCATATTGCTTAAAAATTATAAGAGTTTTCCTCTTCATGCTGCAGTTATAAGCCAAATGTGCTGTGCATTGAAGATCTCTGCTATCTTAACTTCTCTCCTGCTTGGCTGTGTATTGTGACTGCTCAGCCATGCTTACACTTAATTACTTCCTTCTGAAGAGTTTGTGTAACTGTTGAAGACAGGGCACTGGAGCAGAAAGAGCTTTGATCTGCCTAGCACAGTTTTTGCTATGCTTCAATTTTATAACTTAAAGATGAACTTAGAGAACTGTTATCAAAACCAGCTCGTTTGGCTGTTTTCACAGCTTTTGACTTTTTTAGAGCCTTGCCTCTTACCAGCCCGCCCTGCCCATCCACTAATACTATAAATTAATAATTTTATCTTCTTTTTTCTAATTTGCAGTGTTTTCAAAACTGTTCTGAATATCTAACCACGAACTTATCTTCTATTTCTCTACTTGGCTTTTTAACCAACAGGGAGAATTCATTACGTTCCTACCTCAAACCTCTGGCTTATTGTAATCTTGGAGCCAAGTACTGTATTACACCCTTTACATTTCCTACTCCTGGATATAAAGTGACACCAGAGTCACAGAATCCATTATAAATAGGCTTCATCTATAAAGGGAGAACAAATTGCTAAGTCTTTTTCTTTTTTTCAAAAAAAAAAACAGCTCGATTAAGTTTGAGGGTTTAATTACATTTTTTGTGGCGATTTTAGGGCTGTTAATTCAAGTAGAGAAGATGAAATGCAAATACAGGGATACAAATGCATTTGGTAAATTACTGTTAAAATTAACACAGTGATTATTTCTACTCTTAACAAAAAGCATGCATTTTAAAAGCTTGTGCTCAGGTAAAGTTTTAATTGAAATGTTTGAGGAGTTTCTTCATGTTTGTATTTTTTCTCCTAAGCTATCCTGAATTGTTTCCAATTAGGGGCATGATACCATTTGCCTAGATATTTATTGGTATGTAATTTGTTTAAACTCAGACAGCAGAGTAGTGATGAATTCCTTTCATTACAGACAACTCTCTTTGGGCTTTGACTAGCTCATTATTAAAATGGAACACATTACTAATAGCCTCCAAGTAGGCAGATTTTTCGGAAAATAAATAGTGAGTTTTGCATGCACTGACAAAAGTTTGTTTTTAAGGGGTTTCTTTCCATCTTTCAGACACAAGGAAATTAAAAGTGAATGACTTGGGGCTTCTGTGGTGCTTCTGCACCACAGAGTTGCTTGAAGAGCATCAAATATCAAGCTACTGCTCAGGACTGCAAGGGTTTCACAGGGGGGACCCTCACCTCACAAAGGGACCCACCCCCCAATCCCTTACTGAGTACATTGGGCTAGAGGGAAATCAATCCTAAACTGTGTTGGCAGAACTAGCAGCTGTGGGAATTAATATTTTCAATGGTAAAAGCAGGATGTCTGGTTTGGGAGCCATTAAAGGGCAATTTTTGCAGTTTTATCAGGATTTCTTTCCAGCATATGTGACCTGCAGCACATGCACTGGAACAGTCATGGGTGTTTTATATTTCTGCATATAAACATATAGAAAATATATAGGCTTACATAGACATATATAAAATAAGCTTTTATAGCTGAACAGATCCATATTGCTAACCTGAATGTTTTTAAGAGCTATAGTATGTAATTGGTCTGTAAAGGGCAGCCAACAACCCACCCACCCATTTCCCTGCTGCTGATAGAATCAGTTTTGGGAGGAGTGGGGACTTGTTGCAAGTCTCCTTTGGTACCATCAGGATTTTGTAGCAGCTTGAGTTGATTAAGTAATGTAAAACAAGCTTTTACCAAATTAAAGACAGTGGCATAGGAGTCACTTAAATACATGAGGGCTGGGCATCAAGAAGGCAGGGACAACCTCTTTTCATTTGTGCCCAGTGATAGGACAAGGGGCAATGGATTCAAACGCGAGCACAGGAAGTTCCACCTCAATGTGAGGAAGAACTTCTTTACTGTGAGGGTTACAGAGCACTGGAACAGGCTCCCAAGAGAGGCTGTGGAGTCTCCTTCTCTGAAGACTTGTTCAAGACCTGTCTGGATTCCTTTCTGAGTGACCTGTCCTAGTTTTTTGGCCCTGCTCTGGCATGGGGGTTGGACTTGGTGATCTTCAGAGGTCCCTTCCGACCGCTGACACCCTGTGATTCTGATTCTGTTTCTGTTAATTTGAAATGTTGAGATTTTTATAAATTTTCTAGTTGTACAGAATACCTAAACATCCTAGGCATTCAAGTTACATGATAATGCTGTTTCATTTCAAGTGTTGAGTTCCTCTCCCTTCTGTTGGCAGATGCTGCTGACTGAGTATCTGGACATGAAGAACACCCGCGCTGCCTCAGAGCCGTCTGCCCAGCTCAGCTACGCCAGCTCTGGGAGGGAATTTGCTGCATTCTTTGCAAAGAAGAAACCACAAAGACCCAAAAACCCCTTGTTCAAGTAAGTGCTGGGATGGTGTTAAAGCTGTGCCTAAGCTGTCTTTGCTCCCTCAAGTACTGCACAACACTGGCTGCTAATCACAATTTCATAGTGTGAGCGGAGTGTAAGTTTTGAGATGGGGATTTAATGCCCAAAGCTGAAGCCTGGGTAAGGTCTCTGCTATGGATTCCTTGATGGTTTTTAGAGCCTGGCTCTTTCCAGGGCTCCTCTTGGAGCTGGGAGCCTGTTATACAAACTGCTGGAAAGTATGCAGTGATACATTACGCCTGTCTTTGTCCACGGAGAATTCAGGACCTCTTAAAGAGAGTGATAAAGGAGACTGGACAAAGAGAATTAAGATAACTGTATAATTACTAGATAGGCTAAGTGGTTAATCCTATCACTAACTCCTTTAATTCAGAATTCAGAGTACAAAGAATTAAGTGGTTGGGAGGAGAGTGTAAGAGAGAGGATGAGAGGCTGCGTGGCCAAGGGAAGGATTTGAGGGAATGAATTTGATGTGCAAGAAAAAGAAATGAGGAGCTAGTTGTTGGTGAGCAGCATTGTTAGGAGAGATGGTGTGTTTGAACATGAGCCAGCAGTGTGCCCAGGTGGCCCGGAAGGCCAATGGCATCCTGGCTTGGATCAGGAATAGTGTGGCCAGCAGGAGCAGGGATGTGATTCTCCCCCTGTGCTCAGCACTGGTGAGGCCTCACCTTGAGTCCTGTGTGCAGCTCTGGGCCCCTCACTGCAAGAAGGACATTGAGGTGCTGGAGCAGGTCCAGAGGAGAGCAACGAGGTGGTGAAGGGACTGGAGGGAAAGTCTTATAGGGAGAGGTTGAGGGAGCTGGGGTTGTTTAGCCTGGAGAAGAGGAGACTCAGGGGGGACCTCATCACTCTCTTCATCTACCTGAAGGGAGGTTGTAGGCAGGTGGGGGCTGGGCTCTTTTTCCAGGCAACCAGTGACAGGACAAGAGGGCACAGCCTGAAGCTGCTCCAAGGGAGGTTTAGGTTGGATATCAGGAAGCACTTCCTCATGGAGAGGGTGATTAGACATTGGAATAGACTTCCCAGGGAAGTGGTGGAGGCACCATCCCTGGATGTGTTCAAGGCAAGGCTGGATGTGGCACTTAGTGCCATGGTCTAGATGGTGTGGTGGTGTTGGTCATAGGCTGGACTTGATGATCTTAAAGGTCTTTTCCAGCCTTGGTGATTCTGTGATTATTACACCTAGATGCAGGGAAGCTGTGTTGAATTTTCATCTCTTCCCATGACTAAATGTGCTGGTCATTCTCTTTGGCCTCTTGGGGATTTTGGGGGATACCAAAATGTGCTGTTTTGCCAGTGGGTGCTCCAAGTTCAAAGATTGTAAGTTCACTTTCCTCAGCTCTGACAGTGTTGCTGTATGTGTGGCTGCTCCCTGCCTCTGTACTGCCAAAATAATCTTTTAAATTATTTTTTTATATATATATAATGAGATTGTTTGAGAAGCATTTTTGGGAAATGAGCCAGTTTTGTGGTAGATTCCACGGAAAGGCAGAGTGGAGCACTGGTGGGGAGTACCAGCAGCTTGAGGCATTAACCTTTCAACCATGCTCAGCTGGAGCCAGAGAAGTGGATCTGAGGGGTCCTCAGCACCTCTCTGGTCTGAGCTGCTGCAGGGCTTGGCCTGTCCTTCACTGCCCATCCGAGTGGTGCTGAGCCTTATGAGGCTCTGCTCTCCTGAGGCAAGAGTCCAAGGTTAAAAAAATATAGTGGAATATTTGCTGGAGGGGGAGCAATTGGAAGTGAGCTGCAGTTTTATAGAATCATAGAACTGTTCTGGTTGGAAAAGACCTTTAAGATCGTCAGTTCCAACCATTAACCCAGCACTGCCAAGGCCACCACTAAACCATGTCCCTCAGCACCACATCTACATGGCTTTGAGATCCCTCTGGGGATGGTGAATCCACCACTGCTCTGGGTAGCCTGTCCCAGGGCCTAAACCCTTTCCATGAAGAAATTGTTCCAAATATCCAAGCTAAACTTCTCCTGGCACAACTAGGGGCTGTTTCCTCTTGTCCTATTGCTTGTTACTTGGGAGAGGAGGATAACACCCACCTTGCTCCAACCTCCTTTCAGGCAGTGCAGAGAGTGAGAAGGTCTCCCCTCAGCCTCCTTTTCTCCCAGTAGAATGCCCCCAGTTCCCTCAGCTGCTCCTTGTAAAATGTGATGCTTATCCCTTATTTTCTGGACGTGGGGATCTGTGAAGTTTGGGTGTTCTGTTTAAAAAAGAACCCCTCACTTGTGATCTCACTTGTCATTTGAGACAGACCATGATGTGTTGGGGTGATAATGCAGGAACTACAGTAATGGCAAAGACTGAAGAGTAATCAGCTCTTGCAAGTGGGAGGGGAGCTTTGTGTTCTGCATCTTCTTTGCCAACTGTTGCTGGGCTTTTTTTCAGCTAAAACTTATTTCTTGGTTATCTGGAGCTCTCTGTGCTGTAACCTATGCACATGGTACCTGTTGGCTGTATTCTCATGGTACCCAAGGCCCCAGTTAGAAATCAAAATCTTCTGCACTGGCCTCTCTCCCTTTCACAGGACGAGCTGTGTATGTAATCTGTTACTAGAAGGTTAACTGATGCCTGAAGAATTTCAGAGGTGTCTCCTGCCCCTGTCCCACCCATGGGTATTTCCCTCCACCTTTGATTTTTTTTTTTTGTGACACTCATGGCTGTTTGGGATGAGAATTACACTCTTTGAATTTACTCTGACTTGCAGATACATATTAGAGCAAAATAGGAGCGCTCACCTTTTCGTGTTGTCTCTTCTTGGGTGTACTTGGACCATTTAAGTTTGAGGAATAAGGATGCTCTGTTTCACCTTCAGCATTTTCAGGCTGTATATTAGTTTGTCAGCAGAGAGTGAAGGTGGGTATAATTGATTAAAGTGGAGGTGCATAACCTCAGAGGAGCAGGATGTCTCTTCCCACTCATGGCCTTGTCACAGTGTCATTGCCGGCACCGCGGTGACAGCAGCACTTATTGGGGTCTCTTATTTGGTTATCTGTTTTCTGTCAGCTGTCACTGTATCGATGGAAATCTCCACTGAAATGGAATTTCTCAGTCCACTGAGGGATGTACATGTTTGATGGAGTGTTATTCTTGTCTCCTTTCCCATCTTCAGTGCTTTTCATGCCAGGCTGCATGGCTCCTTTTCTTGCCTTTCCATTAGCTCCGTCCAAATCAGAGGAAGCTTCCACTTGTCATCAGAATGTCTGCATTTAATTTCTCACTTCAGAAGTCTCTTAGGGCAGGGCTCCACCTTGTGTTTTGCTCCCAGCTGGATGCAGGTGTTTGTGCAGTGTCCTCTGGTAGCTGGCTGAGAGTTAATTTTATAAATACTGAGCACTTTTGCTGATAGTGTGTTCCAGCAATAGAGGGAAGAATGAGAACTCCTCCATTGCATCCTGCTGTCTGGAAATCAGTAGCTAGAATTAGGAAGAGACTTTGAATCATTGCTTCCCTGTCTTTAAAATGGATGTAATTCTCTAGAAATAATAATTGAAAAAGAAGTCGTGATGTATTTGGTTGTTTGATGTTGGCTTTAAAAAAGGAAAATTCAGGTAGTCCATTCCATTCATAAACCTGGCTTGCTTCTCTTCCAGAAGGTTGCCAAGTGCACATTCAGGTTGCCATCTCTCTACAGATCAGATTTGCAAGATGGAAATTGGGCATTGGTGGGAAAGGAGTGGATTGGACAGGCAGCTGTTAAACACCCAATACCTTAGTTTGAGGCTTGGCTGTAATTGTGTAATTCTATGTAAAACAAACATACTTGGAAAGCTTTGCTGGGGAAGGGTCAGCACGGAGAAGAGTTAAAAGAATTACAGGAATTGGAGAAATGTAGGAGGAGAGCAGATGAAGGAAATGGCAGAGTAGGGAAAATGGGGGAGAAACTGGATGGCTGTAGGAAAGAAGTGAATGTAGTAGGTCCAGTTTTGTTCAATATCTTCATCAACGACCTGGATGAGCAGATAGTGTACCCTCAGCAAGGTCACTGATGATATGGAACTGGGAGGGGTGGCTGGCACACCAGGAGGCTGTGCTGCCATCCAACGAGATCTAGACAGGCTAGAGGTGAACCTTGTGAAGTTCAATAAGGACAAGTGTAGAGTCCAGCATCTGGGGAGGAATAACAACATGCACCAGTACAGATTAGGAGCTGACCTGCTAGAAAGCAGCTCTGTGGAGAAGGACCTTGGAGTTGTGGTGGACAACAAGTTATCCATGGGGCAGCAATGTGACCTTGTGGACAAAAAGGCCAGTGGTATCCTGGGGTGCATTAAGAAGAGTGTGTCCAGCAGGTCGAGGAAGTTTCTCCTTCCCCTCTTCTCTGCCCTGGTGAGACCACACCTTGTGTATTGTGTCCAGTTCTGGACTCCCCAGTTCAAAAGAGACAGGGATCTACTGGAGAGCATCCAATAGAGAGCTACGAGGATGATTAACGGATTGGAACATCTCTCCTATGAAGACAGGCTGAGAGACCTGGGGCTGTTTAGTCTTGAGAAAAGAAGACTAAGAGGGGACCTTATTAATGTCTATTAATATCTGACAGGTGGATGTCAAGAGGAAGAGGCCAGTCTCTTTTTGGTGGTTCCCAGTAATAGGACAAGGAACAATGGGTATAAGCTAAAACACAGGAGGTTCCACCTCAACGTGAGGAGAAACTTCTTTATTGTGAGGGTGATGGAGCCCTGGGACAGGCTGCCCAGAGAGGTTGTGGAGTCTCCTTCTCTGGAAACTTTTGAGGCCCATCTGGATGTGTTCCTGTGTGACCTGCCCTAGATGATCCTTCTCTGGCAGGAGAATTGGACTCAATCTCTAGAGGTCCCTTCCAACCCCAACTATTCTATGATTCTCTGAGATCCTGCAGCAAAAGCCAGTGCAGGGCTCTGAGGAATAATCTGAGTCACCATCTCAAGGAGAAGACTGAGGTTTATTGCTATCCCTTGCCTTGACCTGAAGCTTGTGGTTTTGATGCCTGGAGAAGACATCCGGGCCATAGTGATAACATACGTTTAATATCTCACTAGAGGCAGAAGGGAGTATATCATAAATATGAGCCAAGAATTTTCTGTTGATTTAATAAAGTCTTCAGTGTTTGTTGTGTTGTGATAGTTTCTTATGAGTTGCAATAATACCAACACTTGCAGTCCAAAATAGGGCAGAAAAGCCTCAGGAGTAGTAACAACCTGAAGACTGTTGCATAGGGTTTACAAAAGCTTGCTTCTCTTTCTCTGGGCTGACATTTGTGTTCCCAGTGACCCTGAGGGCAGCATTAAGGCTGATTCAGTTTTCATTAGCAGAAGGGGGAGAGGGCAACAGGTGTTACAGCAAGTCATGGTCTTGAAGTCTTCCCTTTGAGAAGTTTGATGTTCATGGAGGATGCTTTCTCTCTGAGGCTTGTGTACACTTTGGCTGTTCTTCAGTTCCAGTGGCTGAGCTGCCCAGCACCCAGGACACACAAAGGGCTAGTTTTGCTGGGCAGATCCTGCACTGGGTGACTGCCCTTGGCCTTGCAGGGTGATGCCAGCAATGAGTTCAGACAGTTCAAGCATGAGCCCCTGGCCATGGGACACTTGTGATCACAGAGACACCCAGCTCCAGCCATGGCAAGCCCAGAGCGGTCCTGAGTCTTTGCAGCATCAGGTTGGTGCCCAGTCTGTGGCCTTTTACTCTCAATGGCAAAAATCATGTTTACGGGGCTTCAATAGTTGGAAAATGTTTGTCTCCACCTCTCAGATGGGTCATTGTGGAACATATCATAATGATTGATTACTCCCTACTTTCCAGGAGAATATCTTTTTTAGTTGGCATGTATACGCCACTTAGCCATTTAGATTGGGTTAGCTTAAGGCTTTGGCTTGGATTTTACCAGGTTTTGGGGCCATTCCTACTTAAATGCCTGGGTGCTTCCAGCTGATGAAGCTGAGGATCATCTCTGTGCTTCGTGGGCAGGTCTGTGTCCCAGGTGTTGTTGGCAGAGCTGTGCTGATCAGAGGTTGCAGAACGAGGTGCATCAGTGATGGACCTTCAAGAGAAAAATGTGCTTTTGTCTGCCTTGATAACTTTGCTCCAACATGCAGGGAAGCTCTTTTTGTGTAGAGCTGACTGGTGCTTACAAGAAGGATGCTTCTTGTGGATGGCTAACTGGCTGTATTATGATTTGTTTTAATTGCAGGTTTGAGTCCTCGTCCCACGCGATTAGCATGAGTGCCTACCTGCGTGAGCAGAGAAGGGAACTCTACAGCAGAAGTGGAGAACTTCAAGGTGGGGAAACAGATAATGTGCTGCTTTGGATAATTTTCTTTTGCAGAAGCTTGAATATCCCACCTCTGCTATGTCAGGGTATTTATACCTCTCTACTTTGCCACACAAGCTGTCTAAATCTTTCCAGTTTAAGCTGTTTTTATTTTTACTACGTTGTGGAGCAGCAGGATTTCTATTTAGTCCCTCTGCACTTTCAGCTAGAAGTCCAGATTTTTAAAAATACTGGTAAAACAATGGGAGGAATGCAGACAATGTCACCATGAGCACTGCTTTTGGATACTTGGAGCTAGTGTCTGCTTCCTTATCTGCAGTTTATTTCCTTGCATCATACCTTGAGTATGATACACACTCTGGATTGCTTTGGGAGCTAAGCTCAGTCCTCTCATATTTGAAGCTGCAAGTTTCTGTTGTGTGGACTAAAGTGGACTTTGTCTTTTGTACAACACTTTGTCTTCAAGTGTTGCAGTGTGTTTGAAAATGGTGATTTTGAGAAGCTGAACTACTCTTGCTGGTTTGTATTGCTTGTGAGGAGTGCTGTATTTCCACAGAAGTGTTGTCTCCCCTGAGCATGGCATCATTCCATTCCATGGTTTGTTTCTTTTTCTGAATGGTCTAATTCACAAGTGTTGGTTTTGGGAGCAAAATCAAGGCAAGATCTTAAGGCTGTCATGATAATGTAAAGCAGAACTAAATTGTTTTATTTCATCTATTCTAGTTTCTTACTGAGCCAATCATAAGATAATGTGTACTCTTCAAATATTAGTGATGGACGAGGGTAGCATTTCTCCTTGAAATCTTATGTTAATTTTCAGTTGGCTTTTAATTAAGGATGTTTTATAATCTACAAGAAAATTCTCAGATTACACTGTTCCCTTCCTCCTTTTATAACTTATTTGTCCTCAGCAACTTGAGTTAAACCACAACAGTGTGTAAAGAAGTGGTGAGATACACGGTGTTCTTGTGGACAAACTGTGCCACTTCAGTGAGTCTACAAAGATGATCTTAGTATTGATGATTAAGGATATAATAATGCACTCTATGGTGAATACTCAAATACTTCTGGATGGACTGTGAAGGAAGAATCTGAGATAAAGATGTGCTGAATTTAACAGTTGCCCATGTTATGATCTGACAGCATATGGGATTAGAAGACAGATACATGTCTTTTAAATTACGGTGTCACTGTTTACACACACTTGGAAGGTGTTCAGCTTAGAGCTCTTCACCTTTTCAGACTCAGGTTCTCACCTTCAAAATCTGTCACTTGCTCTTGTGCTCAGGATGAAAGAAGTTACAGGCTTCAGGAGGATGTGAAGTGCAAGCTGTTGCATTGCACTGTTGTTTTCATAGAATTATTGAATGTGTTTGGTTGAAGGGACCTTTCAAGGTCATCTAGCCCAACCTCCCTGCAGTGCATAGGGGCCTCTTTAACTAGATCAGGTTGCCCAGGGCCCCATCAAGCCTGACCTTGAATGTCTCCAGGGATGGGGTCTCCACCACCTATCTGGGCAACCTGTGCCAGTGTTTCATCACACTCATAGTGAAGAACTTCTTCCAAATGTCTAATCTAAATCTTCCCTGCTCTAGTTCAAGACCATTGCCCCTCGTCCTATCACTACATGCCCTTGTAAATGGTCCCTCCCCAGCTTTCCTGTAGGCCCTACTGGAAGGTGCTCTGAGGTCTCCCTGGAGCCACCTGCTCTCCAGACTGAACACCCCAACTCTCTCAGCCTTTCTTCATAGGAGAGGTGCTCCTATTTTGTTATACAAGTGGGCAGTAGGATTTAAAGAACAACTTTTCCACGGTTAAAAACTCTCTGCTACAAATTGCACGGAACAAATGTTTGCTCAAAGCCAAGAATTTTGGAGCTGTTGAGAGCACTAGGTTTGGAGCAGTGGTGAGGCCATCAGAGCCTGTAACACTTGCCTTAGGATTTTCAGGTCTCTTTGGGCATAGTCTTTTTGCTCTCTGTCATTTGAAGTTGCCTCCACACCCTGACCTGAGCAGTTGTCCCTGTTACTTTAAAACCACTGTAGAGAACAGTATTGGCTCACTCCATGTCTGTGTCCTGTTCCAGGTCCCTTGTGGCTGAGATCTGACTATTTTTGTGGTCACCTTTGCTGTTAGACTGAACTGGGGATTTGTTTTTAAATAGCTCCTTTCCTGTGTTCAGAACTTGGTACTGATGGGCACAACCAGACTGTGTGAAAAAGTGACTCCTCACTGATACCAGACAAATCTTGAAGCAACATTTGTCCAGAGTGGGAGATTGAGCGTTTCCAAGAGAGGAGGATGCACAAGAGCTGTGCAGACTTCCAGCTGCCAAGCTAGTGCAGGGCTGCAAGGAACAAAGCCTACAAGCTGACAAAGAAGCAAAGGACAAATATAGGAATTAGGATGGATAAGAACAAGATTATATTCCCCTTTCTGGCTTGAATGTGATGCAATAGGTGACGAAAAGTCAGTGGAGGGAGTCAGTAGGGACAATAGACAAGATGACTCTTCTGAGAAATCTTTGCAGTTTAACCATCAAGACAAGTTTCCCTTTGAACTTTATGTTAAAAATGTACTATCCTCTCATTCTATTATAAGCTGCTGTTCCTTTTAGGTACCTCATTAATCTTTCCGAATCCCAGACCACAGCAAGATCTGCATTTTGATATATATATATATATATATATATATATATATATATATATATATATATATATATATATATATATATATATATATATAAACCCCTTTTAAAGAGAAATACAATTTAATTGTTCAATCAGGTTGCTGGAAGGCAGGCATGTGATTCTCTTCTGTGAATGCCAGTTTCTCTCCCTGACAGCCTTAGCCACAGGGATGGTTTTTCACTGGCAGCAGGAGGAGGGTGTCTTGTTAGGAAATCTTCCTGAAAAGATCTTCAAAGAAACATATGTATTGGAAAAAAAAAAAAAAAGAACTTATAGAAGTTTGGCTCATGCCAACTTTTTGAAATAAGAATATATTTTAAATAGCCTTAAAATGTGTGAAGATCAGAGTGATGCTTTGTCATTAACCTCTTTCATTTGGACTGAAATAGTGCAGTGCACAAGGCACACATTATCCCTCAGTGGGAGAAAGGGACCTGCTGTAAATTATTTAGGCATGGAAGGATTAATTCTGGTCTCTTATTCCACTGAAATCTGAAGAGGAAGACTTAGGCCAAGTTTTTTTTCCCTTGAAGTTGGACACACAGGTTGATATTTGTCCTTAAAAAGAGGGGGGGGGGGGGAAAGCAAGTACACAACTGAAATACCTGTCTCCTTCTAGACTAACATAATGTGGTGTTACAGGATGTTTCTGAAAGTACAATGTTGGAGGTGGTTTCTTCTGGTCAAAAGAAGTAATGATCATCATTAAGCTTCTTGGTTTTATTTCTTTCCTAAGAGCATGTCTTGGCCATGTGCTGGCTGGGGAATTTACATTTTCCTTGGTGGAGCCCTCCTGCCACTTGTCCAATAGGATGTTCTATTTATAGACTGCCTTAAATAATGGGGATATATATTAAAAGCAAGAAAGTTTATTCCATGAGCAGCTGAATAACTGAAGCCTTGTTCATCTCCAATGTGTTTCCTTCTCTCCCTTAACACCTTTCCTTCCTTAGCCACATGTCTCACCATGTATCTAAACCTGCTTTATCCTCCTCACTTTCTTTCTTGCACCCACCCTTGCCTGTGTCTTCAAGCCACCCACTAAGCAAAAAGCAGCGTGTACCGTGACTGGATCAAGTGAAATACCAAGCAAGCAGATCCATGCCATGGAAGCAAATAATAGAATAGAATCATAGAATCCTTTAGGTTGGAAAAGACCTCTAAGATGACCAAGTTCAACTGTAAACCCAACACTACCATGCCCACTAAACCATGTCCTCAGGTGCCATGTCTACAAATTCCTTGAACAGCTCCAGGGATGCTGATTCCACCATTGCCCTGAGCAGCCTCTTCTAGTGCTTGGCCACTCTTTCAGTAAATAAATTGTTCCTAATATCCAATATAAACCTCCTCTGGCACAACTTGAGGTAATTTCCTCTCATCCTCTTAGGGATTACTTGGGAGAAGAGACCAACATCCCACTTGCTCCAACCTCCTCTCAGGCAGTTGTAGAGAGCAGTGAGGTCTTCCCTCAGCCTCCTTTTCTCCAGGCTGAACACCCCCAGTTCTCTCAGCTACTCCTCATAAGACTTCTGCTCCAGCCCCTTCCCCAGCTCCGTTGCCCTTCTCTGGACACGCTGCAGCCCCTCAATGTCCTTCTTGTCATGAGGGGCCCAAAACTGACCTCAGGGTTTAAGGTGTCCCTTCACCGGTGCCCAGCACAAAGGGATGATCTCTGCCCTGGCCCTGCTGGCCACACTAGTGCTGATACAGCCCAGGATGTTGTTGGCCTTCTTGAGCAACTGACAAATGTGCTGGTTGCTACATAGCTGGTAGGTCCAACAGCATGGAGACCAACATGTCTTCACCGCAGCTTTTCCTTCCATGGATTCCATGCATTAATCCGAATTTCTTCTGCAACTTGATCTAGTGGAAAGTGTCCATGTCTGTGGCAGGGGGTTTGGAACTAGATGGTCTTTAAGGTCCCTTCCAACCCAAACTATTCCATGATACTATGATAAAAAAGAAATCCAAGTCAACAACAGAAGCAAAAGGACCCATAACTGAAAATGGAAAGCTCACTGGACAGTTATCTTTAATTCAGGAGCCTAATCTGAGCTAGTTATCTTCCTTACTTGTGGATAGCCTCCTGTCTGCAGGATTCAGAAGATCCAGGATAGGAGACCTCTGGAGGCACAAGATGTCTCTCCAGCAGCTGTGCTCTGTGCTACTTGCTGATAATTTCTAGCATGGGATTATTTTGTCAAAGGTGCTGTTGGCTCTGGGCTCCTCCTAGATACACGGGGTGTTGTTCCAGGGTCCTGCAGCCATAGGGAGTTCCTGTAGCTGCATCTTGTGCTCCTGATAACCATGGCCTCAGTTTAGTTTCAGTAGAAATGGGAAAAGATGTTTTTATACACTGTGAAAAATCTGAAGAGCCTCAGGAGTGCTGATGAGCATGGAAAATGGCACCTGGCTGCTGCCTTATCTGCGTGCAGGCAGGGCCTGGTAGTTCACATCAAGGTCAGCATTGCTGGGGTTGAACATCTGGGCCATTTTTAAGAATGAAATGCTAAGTGCTCAGGACCAGCTGTTGCTCCTGTGGATGTTAATGGACTCCACAGCTGTTCAGCACCTCTTCAAATTTGGGCTTGTTACTTCTTTCACCCTGGAAGGTCAGTGCACTTCAGTGTTAATTAAACTTCTCAGTGTCTTTGCAGAGTGGGATTTGATTTGGATTGTAGCTGTGCAAGCTGCGGTGTGTGACGCATCATCCTGGGAATTACAGTCAGAATTACAGTCAGAATTACAGTCAGAATTACAGTCAGAATCCCAGAGTCACCTTTCAGTCTTCTGTTAGATCCCACTGACTGGAGTCAGAATACTTTATGGTATTAATGTGTACACACATGGGGACTTGGGCACAATGTGCAGTGTCCCTTCAGGAGTCACTGTCTACAAGTACTTGTGTGCTATTTAAGAGGATTGAAAATCTTCTTGTGTTGACATTGTGCTGGTGTGGTTTTCCTTTTCATTTGCCTTGGGGTTTTTTGTTGGTTTTTTTTGTTTGTATTTTGTGGGGTTTTTTTGGTTTTGTTTGTTTTTTTAGAAATGGTGTCCTCTCTGATCCTGCTACTTGGGCATCTTGCAGAGAAGTTTGTGCTCTTCTGGTCACTAGAAGGTAGGACAGTGCTGCTTGTACAATCAATGCAGGGAGAAGTTAAGTTCCTTCACAAAGAAAGTTCTTAATAGAGCAAAGAGTGAAATCCATGCCCCAAAGCAGTGTTCCCCCAAGACATTTTGTGTGCTGAACTGAAACAGCAAAAATTCTGTGTTTATCTATGAAGTTATTTAAGCAGTTTCAGTGCAGAACATCCCTGTGATGCAGTACACTTTTTACTTTTTAAAAAAACTGTGAAGTTTCTTTTGCTTCATTGTTCTTAAGGTTTAATTTTAGAGGTGACTTTAAATACCCAGGACTCAGTTTCTCTTGGCAGGAGCAGCAGAGCATTATATAAATTTAATTTTTAAACTCCAAAATTAAAATCTAATGCAGGAATCTCTTGTGGATTCTGAATATGCAGCACTCAAATATCTCAAACTTGGCCAGTAGTTCAGCAATATATATCATGTGCAAGATCTTTTTTTGCCAGCAACCCTGTGCAACATTATCTTATCTGAATGTCTGTTAATATTGGCTGTGTGTTTGTCTCCTGGGTTGCAGTGAGTGTCACTGGAAGTTGGGACCTTGGCTGAATGGCTCACATGTAACTGCTGGTGCTTGGAATTAACCAATTTCTGCATGTTTCAAGGATCAAGTATGGTCCTAGGGAGACTGGAGGAGGCCTAAAAACTAAAGGCATATCATGTCCAGCTCTGGCAAAGGATGGCAAAACCTCACTGTGAAGCAAAGGTCTGTTGGAATGAGAAAATAGATACTGGATATTTTTATCCTTATTTCCTAGAAGTAGAACCTCTGAGGAATTTTTTTCTTGTTGGCCATAAATAAAAAGCACCAGACATCCCTAGGATACAGATTTAATGTTGGAGAGTGGGCTTGGATTCCTCATTGGTATGTTGTTCATCTATTCTCAGTCCAAGCCTGAAAATTTTGTGCCATAAGGTTTTAAGTAATTAAGGAAATCAAAGAGAAACTCTGCTAATTAAGATTTTGACGCCAAGAAATAGCGGCGGAGGCAAATGGTTTCTGATATGACAAGGGCACAATGTAAGGCCAGGTCTGGGGAAAATGCAGTTATTTGTAGGTGCCTTGTTCCATTTGGATTCACCAAAGAGCAGCCGGAGGGAGCCAGCCGTGTTCACCGGTGACAAAAACGCATCTTGACATTTTGGATAATGAAAACTCGGTTCAGCACCTTTTAGAGATGTGTAAGATAATATGTTGTCAGTCAGAGGCAAGGAGGATGGGGGGGAAAGCAATATAATTCTTGTCTGGTTAAAGGTGCCATTGTGACAAGTGGACAGTCCTGGTTAAAAAAAAACCCTTTAGGAAAGGATGGGGAATAAACCAGTTGAAGAATCAGCAGGTTGGTTGTGCTAAGGAGGGGGAGATGATTTGATGTTATGAACCTCCTGTCACCCAGCTGCTTTGGTCTCCCAGTGATGCACAGGATCACAGTTTGCTTTGAGCTTTGGGGGGAGGGGTAGGAGACAGAGGGAATCTCTTTTTTGTGGTTTGACAGTATTAATGCAATCATCTAGTTCAGACCTTGTAAGCCCACTTATTATTTCCTCTGCGTGTGTTCTTTCTGGTTTAGCGGATTAGCTGCACTGGCTCTTCAAAGGCTATCCAATCAAGAAGGGGTTATTAAAACCAGGGTGCTTTATGACTGAGAATTAATTAGAGCAGCATTTTCATGCAAAACATCCAATTTTTTGATTAGCAATGAAGCAAGGCTGCAATTAACACTCGAGGAAGCTTCAATTTCCAGCATTTTGATTCTCAGGAAATGAGATTATCAAACTGGGGTCAGGCACTTGACAGCAAAAAAAGGGATTACGTGTAAGAAAATAATGCAGTTCTTGATTTTGCCACTGAGATTGTTATTCAAGTTATGGTGAATTCAGATGGAGGCAAAAAGAGGAGGGAGATACCTAAAAATGGAAAAAGAAGAGAGCCCTTTGTTTGGTTAGTGTCCTCCTGGCTGTGTGAAGAGCTTTCCTCACCCTGGCGTAAGTGAGAGCACGCTTTGCCTTTGACTCACAACAACAGGTCTTCATGGCTTTTGTGGGGCTACTCTGCTTTTTCCAATCCGTGTGTTTTGAGATTCCTGCAGTGGTTTAGGTTTGGTTTTTTTGAATATTCAAGATTGTTGGGATTTATGGAAAATTAATATGGGATTTATGGAAAATTAATATGCCTGAATTAAAACAGCAGTGTTGCAGGTGCTGCTGACCAAATTGTCAGGCACCCTGAAGCAGACTGTGGGATCAGTAAACAAGCTGGTGTCTCACAGCCTGGTACCCCACGGGACCAGCAAGCAGCAGGTGTCCTATCTCACGGTTGTTATCTCATGAAGTAGTGAGAAAAGAATGTTGTAGCAAGAACTGAGAGGCACCATCTCGGAAGCGAAAACCCTTGGGTCATCATGACACGGGCAGCAAGTGACAAGACACGTAGCCAATCATATATGAACTGTGTATGTATGTAACCAATGGGGTTTGTACTGGGGTGGAACATCTGGAGTCAGGGGGGTATAAATTGCTGCCATTTTTAACAATAAAGGTCTTCAGTTATAACTCTTACAGAGTTGTGTGAAGTCCATACGCCGCCTCCGACACAAGGTATTTGTATCCAGTGGAAGGAGGCAAATGCAGTAATTTTAATAGACACATTATTTTGTCTCAGTTCCTTTAAGTGACTATGTGGTGGATGTGTTATTTTCAGCTATTTTTTTGATCCATTGGTGGTATCTTGGACCCCCCCACTACAAGAAAGACATGGAGGGGCTGGGGCGTGTCCAGAGAAAGGCAAACAGAGCTGGGGAAGGGGCTGGAGCCACAAGTCTTATGGGGACCAGCTGAGGGAGCTGGGGGGTGTTCAGCCTGGAGAAAAGGAGGCTGAGGGGAGATGTTCTCACTCTGCAACTGCTTGAGAGGAGGTTGGAGCCGGGGGGTTGGTCTCTTCTCCCATGGAACAAGTGATGTGATAAGAGAAAATAGCCTCAAATTGTTCTAGGGGAGGTTGACATTAGATATTAGAAGAAACTTCTTCTCTGAAAGAGTGGTCAGGCCCTGGCACAGGCTGCCCAGGGCAGTGGTTGAACCACCATCCCTGGAGAGATTCAGAAGATGTGTAGATGGGGTGCTGAGGGACATGGTTTAGCACTGGACTCTGTAGAGTTAGGTTAATGGTTGGACTTGATGTTCTTTAGTCATTTTCAACCAGAATGGTTCTGTGGGTCTGTCTGAGGATGTATATTACTGCTTATTAAAGGCTGGCCTTGGCCAACTGTTGAGGTCTTGACTTTGAGCTTCTCTTGCTTTAGTCTTTGGCCCCATACACTGTTCTCATCACTACAGAGCCCAAGGACCTCTAGTAATCTACACAGATTGTCAGATGCTCCATGGTCTTTTTTTAATATAACAAACCAAAAATACAAGGGCCTCAAGGTGTTGTATCAGTAGAGGAGCTTCTCAAACAATGAAAGTCAAAGATGATGGAAGCAGTGATGAATTTTTATCAGCTTGGATTATCCATCTTCATGACTTTGTGCTAAGCTTTGCTCCCTTCTTGATATGAGGAAGCATACTGAAAATCATAGAATCATAGAGTGGTTTGGGTTGGAAGGGCCTTAAAGATCATGTAGACCCAACCCCCCTGCATGGGCAGGGTCACCTCCTGCTAGATCAAGTTGCTCAAAGCATGCAAAAAGTAGTCATTTTGTAAAATCCCCTCACAGATGGGTGCTTCAGTCTTATTAATGTTGCTGGGAGGCTGCTCTGGCCAGGTCTGGTTTGTGCTGTTACAGTTCTGAGCAGAGACCCCTCAGGTTTTCTGAGACTCACTGTGCCACAGTCCCTTTTTTTGGGAAGCAATCAGTAAGTTTCAAGGTACTTATTTCCAGCTTCTTTTCAGCTTTGATTTTCGGATTACTAAAGAGTTGGAGGGTTTTGTGGTGAATTTACAAAGATGATGAGGAATTATCTCCTATTACACATTAAAACGGAATAAGTAGGAAATGTTTGTGCCTGTGAACTATAGTATCCTGTTTTTTATGAATTCTGGAGGGTTTTTTTCAGGAGGACTTGGCTTTTGGAGGTACTGAGCCATATCAGCTTGATTCAGTGAGATATTCAAGTCCTTATATCTATTAAAAATCAGTCTGTTTTCATCTGTTTAATTTCTAATTGGGTGTAAGTTAACCTAAGTTCCCACTGAGTAATCCGAATTCAGGGGTGAACAAAAGTAGCATCTCTTTCTAAAGCGACCTATCTGAATTGAAGAGTATTTTCTTTCCTTTTTCCCTTGAATCATCCAGTGCAAAGCTTTCTGGGCTGGTTTCCCCAGGCAGCAGACCATGCTATGTCAGTGAGTAAGATGTGTCCCAGGCTGGCACAGATAAATCACACTTTGCTTTTCTGAAGGATGGTGGAAACGTTTGCTCAGTCCAGCCAACAATAGAATAACTATGACACAGTTGAACAGGTACTCTCCTTACTGTGATCTGAAATAACATGCTCTTCCTTTCTGTCCATAGGAGAGCTTCACACTCCTGGAATTGGTGCTTTTGTGTAAAGTTCAGTGATAAACCATTTATTGAAAACCATTTTCTCTTGCTGTTTAGGATCAGGATTCTCTCAGCTTGGTATGAGCAGATCTCTGGTTTCTGACAATCTGCTCTGCTTTGAGGAATATTCGTTGCTGCACTGGTGGAAGTGGGATGGAACAACCTGAAAGAATGAGAAAGGGTTCGTAGGTTGTTAAGTGGATGATGCTGACGTTGTCTCTTCTAATATTTTAATCATCTGAAGCCAAAATCCTATTTTTGAGCTCTGCCTTTCCTGAGGACATGACTTACTGCAGAGCCATCCCCTTGACTCAGTCAAGGAATAATTTCAGGTTGCTCCCGTGTTGGGTTTTTGTTTGCTACCAGGACATCTTTGGATTCCCTGGGTTTAGATTCCTACACCTCTCTTATTGTTAATGACAATAGTTTACAGCACTTTGAATCAGGGTTTGGCAGTTGCAAAGTGCTGAGCTACACCATAGAGTCAGGCTGTAAAATAAAGAAGAAAAAAAAAATCCAGTGGGAATGCGGATTAGCTGAATACAATTAACTAGCTGAGAATTCAACCCGGTGAATTTAGCCAGTTAATCCTTTTCTTTTGGGACTTTAAGTTACCAGGTTAGCCAAAATTGCAGTATGTATCCTTCAAGAGGTACAGACTTTTTGAAAGAGATTTATGCAAGTTGTATACTTACTGGAATGATTACTTTACTTTGTTATTGCTGTGGTAGCTTTTTTTGTAATAAATATATATTTATAATTTAACACCTGACATGATAAACATTGTAGAGTTCTAAGATGCTCTTAGGTGCTTACATTTTATGTTGAAATCTTGCTGACATCTGCATTTTTCAGTAAGTTCTTACTTCTCATGTAGACATTTGTGCAGATCAGTTTCTTTAACACGGGTCACATTCTAGTTACCTTGTCTGTTATTTCTTTGTGTTCATCAACTTAATTAGCAAGACCATAAATACATTGCTGAAACATTGCTTTTATTTCTCCTGCTTTATAGAGTAGCTAATCCTAATTAAAAAAAAAAAAGAATCAAACAGAATTTTGGATGTAGGCTGAGCTGCCTTCTTGCCTCTTTTGCAAATTTGATACCCTTCAAGCTGAGACATCTGCAGAAAGCACTTAGGTATCACAGGGTATAGCAAATTACAACACATAGCTTAAGGGTTGAGTGTGAAAGCAGGAGCTGTTGCTCTTGCCTTGTACCTGTTCAGTGGGTAAAGAAGTGTTTAATCTCTGGCCCTGTCATTCTCTTGCCTCTGATCTGTATTTGAAGTCCCTTGAAAATGGGAATCCATTGTTTTTCAAGTAGCATAAAAAAAAAATGCACCAGGGACAGCCTATATTAGCATTTGGGTTTTCTCCTTTGACTTTGACTGATGGATATATGCTTTTTTTTTTTTTTGCACTGAAGAGTTTCTTTGTCTTGATAATGTTGAAATGAAACTTTACAGTGACAGAGTAGTGGGCAGCTTTAGAAAGCCCTGCCTTCAAGTAGGGTTAAAGCCATTTAGGTGAGCATGAATTAACATTTCCCTTGGCTTGTAAAGGTCACCCTTTAATTGAGATTCACCAGGTTTGGTCCAAAGCTCGGGTTTGAGGAGACCTCTCCTGGCAAAGGAGGCACAAATTGGCAGCATAATCTCATCAGAGGCTTAGGTGATATGGTAATAAATCATTCAATTCAAAGCTAACAAAACTGCCACGGAGCATGAAACACGCCAGATGCTTGGAAGACTTCCGTGGCTTAGAGTTTGAATAACAGTTGGAGGATCTGTGGATGTCTTGAGTTTTCCCTAATAAGGAAGAACTGTTGGGAAGAAAGTAGTTCTTACCTAATTAAAGGATGAAAATATTACACATTTGGTTTTATGTTAGCTGATACTTGTTTTGTCTGACGTGTGAATTGAATGTGTGGTGGCTCTGTCCAGTGTATCTGATATTTCAGAAATTACTGCAAAAAATTAACAGCTTTTGTATGTCCATTATACCCTGCCTTTTCTAGAGGGATAAATGTGTGTTGAGAAGGTGATTCCCTTCTGTAGAATAAAGGTGTAACTTTAATCAATAAAGTGATGTGATTTAGAGTTCTGGAGATACAAAGGGTAACAGTTTCTGAAGGGCTCCTTGGGCTAAGTGCAGAAATTGCTCTTGACGTGTTTTCTTAGTATATCATGGGTGGTATTAGAATGTTTTATTACCAGAAGACAGGAATTTGGGTATTTTTCAGGTGAGGAGAGTATCATAGAAGAAGGTTTTACATCCATTTTATGAGTAGATGGATAGGGAGAAGTGTATTTTTATGGAGGATGGAGGTGGAGAAAGAATGAGGAGCACCAGAGCTTTGAAGCCTCCTGTCAATGAGCTTTTAAATTTATAATCCCCTGGTTTTTTTCTTGTTGTTTTTGGAGCTTGAATGGAATTGTTCATCAGGAGTGGGTGACTGCCTGTGTGTATCACAGCACAGGGTTTGGGATAGCAGGTTGACTGCTGCTTCTAGACATGTTACAGTTCAGACACCTGCCACCTAGAAATGTCCGATTCAAGATCTGCCTCTTGTACCTTCCCAATTTCACTTCTTCTTGTTTGGTCTTCATCTTTTCATAGCAGCTCACTAGATCAAGGCCAGTATCACTTGTAAGGACCTGGCCAGTGCACCAAATACAAATGAACCTCTTTGGTTTTGGATCAGAGTGGAGAAATTCTGCCTTCTGTTTTCCCTCTTTTCCCTGTTGTGCTCATGGTCTTTCAGGTCTCTGGAGAAATGAAGTGGTGGCATTTCTGGAGCACAGGAGAGAAGCATCATTGTTATAATTGCTTTATGAGGTCCATCAGATGAAGTCATAGAAGGACATGGTGTGCATGTTGGATACATCTCTGTTAGGAGCTTGTTTTGGTGGTTAGTCCAATTTAATTGACCTGAAAGGTCTAAACTGGGGTCCATTAATGAAAAAATAATTGAATGGACAACCTAGTGCTGAGAAAACTGTACCTTCCTCTCAGACTGCACCTGAGTATCTCTCTGGTTGTTTAATAACAGTGTGATATGCACAGTCTCCATGCATGACCCCTGTGGTCAGCTGTGCCAGCTCTTCCTTTGGGTCATACCATTTTCTTATAAAAAAGTGAAGGCTGGGCTGTGGGTTCCCAGGCATCAAAGGTTATTTCTGAACCCTCCAAATGCGCTAGTAGCTTTGCCTGTCCTTTTGTTGGAGTTGTAGATACCAGAGAAATCAGGAATAGTGTGGCCAGCAGGAGTAGGGAAGTGATTGTGCCCCTGTACTGGGGAGGCCTCACCTCGAGTCCTGTGTTCAGCTCTGGGCCCCTCACTACAGGAAGGACATTGAGGTGCTGGAGCAGGTCCAGAGGAGAGCAACGAGGTGGTGAAGGGACTGGAGAACAAGTCATATGAGGAGCAGCTGAGGGAACTGGGGATGTTTAGTTTGGAGACAAAGAGGCTGAGGGGAGACCTCATTGCTCTCTACAACTACCTGAAAGGAGGTTGTAGGGAGGTGGGTGTTGGTCTCTTCTCCTAAGTGAATAATAACAGGACTAGAGGAAATGGTCTAAAGTCGTACCAGGGAAGGTTCAGATTGGATATTAGGAAGAATTTCTTTACTGAAGAAGTGGTCAGGCCCTGGAACAGGCTGCCCAGGGAGGTGGTGGAGTCACCATCCCTGGAGGTATTAAAAAGCTGTATAGATTTGGACCTTCAGGACATGCTCTAGTGGCTGAGGTGGTGGGGTTTTTGTGGCTGTTTTTTGGTGGAGTGTGTGTGGTTGTCTGTGTTTGTCTGGGTTTTTTTGGGTTGATGGGTGGACTTGGTGATCTCAGAAGTCCTTTCCAACCACGACCATTCTGTGAGTTTGCAAGCTCCTTTCTTAATGATATGGTTTAGTTGAAGCAGGAGGAAAGGTGCCTCAGAAGGGTTCAAAGTCTATTCTTTCCAAGTTAGTTGTCACCCAGAAAGGCACTTTTAGGCAAAATGAGAGACATTTCTTTGCCTAGTTCCCTGGAGCATATTGGAGTGTTAGGACTTTTCAGGAGTCCCAGGACTACTGTCATGATGTGGCTTCTCTTCTGTCGATACTTTCTCTCTCCAGTTCCTACCTAGTCTGTACATAAAATTGTGAGACCTTTTGGCTTATGACAACCAGTCCCTTTTAATCAGTGGGTTCACATCAGTGGAGCTGTTGGAGCAAGTCCAAAGGAGGCCATGGAGAGGATGGGAGGGCTGGAGCAGCTCTGCTCTGGAGACAGGCTGGGAGAGTTGGGGGTGTTGAGCTGTTGAGCCTGGAGGAGAGAAGGCTCCAGGGAGACCTTGGAGCACCTTCCAGTGCCTGAAGGGGCCCAGGCAAGATGGGGAGGGACTTTGGACAAGGCCATGGAGTGATAGGATGAGGGGGAATGGTTTTAAGCTGAAAGAGGGGAGATTTAGATGAGACAGTGGGAAGAAATTCTTTAGTATGGGGATGGTGAGACAGTGGCCCAGGTTGCCTAGGGAAGCTGTGGCTGCCCTGGGAAGCTGTGGCTGCCCCATCCCTGGAAGTGTTCAAGGCCAGGTTGGATGGGGCTTTTGGAGCAACCTGGTCTAGTGGGAGGTGTCCCTGCCCATGCAGGGGGGTTGGAACTGCATGATTTTTTATATCCCTTCCAACCTAAACCATTCTATGATTCACAGTTTCAGCAGAAGCCTAATACTGTCACAGATCCTTGGGTTCTGCTTCTCTACTGGTCAACAGAACTGGGTTAATTGGCTTGTTTTGGGAGAGGAGTGCACATGTGAAATTTTCTTTCCAGAAATTCATAATTTGATTATACACCAAACAAAGACTGGTCACTCTGTGTAGTTACTAATATGCCACATTTGTATCTAATTTCATAAAGAGGACATGGAGGGTAACCAAGCTCCACGTTCAAGTGGCATTTGCAGTTCCTTACACGTGTGCACCAGGATCTGAATCGAAATTCATGCTCTTTGTAGATTTCCCAAATTTTCACATCTCTGTTGCCAGTCTTTCAAGCCACGCAGTCACCACAGAGGTGGAGAAGTTGTTGGAACCAGGTTTTTTTGTGTGTTTACTCCATATGAAACTTCTGCAGCTGCTTGAAGGAGGTGGTTCCAAGTTTGCTGGAGAAAGCCAGACTGATTCTTTTTCCTCTAAATACTCGCTGAAGATCTCATTAGTGTTTTCATATTTCATTGTAATTACTTAATAGTATAATAGCAAAGACTTGATGCTCAGTAGCTGGATTCTTTTACATAATATCAAAAATATTCTAAGTGATTGGGGGCTTGGAGTACATCTGTGCTCCTCTTTGGGAATTTTAATTGCACTGATCATGTGGTTGTGTTTGACTTAATTGTCATCAGTAGTTATTGGATGAGATCCCTTGCATAAGCACTGTATTCACTGCACCTCAATGGCATCTAGAAATGTGTGCACAAATGGAACAAATGGCACTTTCTTTGCCTGCTTAATGAATATGTAAGTGATTCCAAATGGCCTCTTCCCTCGACTCTAACTGTGTGTTCCTTTCTTAATGGGAGATATGTTGATACTCTGTGGAAAAGCTGTAATTCCAGTAAGAATTGGTTTAAAGAGCACTCGGTGCTTTTCCCCCAGCAAGGTAAGATGCCAGTTTGGCATGACCCCAGGTTAAGTAAGGAAGAATCACGTGCCCAGCGTGTGGTTGCAGGAGCTCGTGGTGCTTGAGGTCATTTGCCAGCCATGGGAAATGAGTGCTGGTACCCTCGGAGCTCCTGAGGGAATGTGAGAGTTTATCTATAGTTGGCTAAAAGTTATTTGCACCATCAAAAGGAAAAAGGTGCCTACAGGAAAGCTGGGGAAGGACTTTGGACAAGGGCTTGTAGTGAGAGGATGAGGAGGAATGGCTTTAAACTGGAAGAGGGAAGATTTAGGTTAGACATGAGGAACAAATTCTTTAGTGTGAAGGTGGTGAGAGCCTGGAACAGGTTGCCCAGGGAAGCTGTGGCTGCCCCATCCCTGGCAGTGTTGAAGGGCAGGTCGGATGGGGCTTGGAGCAACCTGGTCTGGTGGGAGGTGTCCCTGCCCATGGCAGGGGGGTTGGAACTTGATGGTCTTGTTGGTCTCTTTCAACCCAAACCATTCCATGATTCTATGAAAAATCTGAAGCATTTAGGAGGTCAGGGGCCTTGATGGTCAATAGTTTTTGTGGTGCACATACCCAGAAGGGCATTACTACTTTTGAAAGATAATTACTATGCAAAAAGCAATCAAAACCCACTTCATCTGGAAATTTTCCTATTTTGTGTGTGTGTTTATGTGCATTCAGTATTTGACCCCAAGAGGCCCAGACAGTTTTTCGGAGACCTTGCAGAATCCTAAAATAGGGATGAAACAGAGTGAAAGTAACATCTCTAAAATCTATACTGTTAAAATATTGGGTAAATGGGGAATTTTGCAGTTGGAAAAACGAGTATGTAAGAATCAGTTAGAAGAGACAGCGCTCAGTCTTGTAATCTAGATGTCTCAGCCAAGAAACACACCGTGCCCTTGGGTCATTTGGGTGTCCCCTCATTGGACACAAGGTCGTGTTAACATGTGAAAGCTGGACATAGCATCTGTGGAACATGCTTCTTCTGAAACATCTTCCAGAAGGCTTTAGGTGTGCTGAAACTGTGCTTATAATAGAGTGTGTGTTGAGAAACCTAATCAGGAGTCTCTATATTGAATATGAAATTGTGCCTGAAGCTTGATTTTGATGTCTGTGTTCTTCATATGAGAGGACCTAAGAGAGGCTTTTTGGAGGACCAGGGTTTATAAGCAAAAGAGAAATTTCTTAATTGTGAGATTTATTGGAGTTGAGGAGGGGAGGGGGAAAGAGGAAAAATCCTCTGACACTTAAATTAGCCTGCAACATAAACATATAGGAAGCAACCTTCTGTCACTGAAATAAGACTGCATCATTCTGTGCCTTCTTTCTGTCCTTATTTTCACCTTTTTAATTAATTTGTTCATGGAGTATTGTGACACAGAAAGCAAAAGTTAAATCATGCACTAACAGTGACTTCCTAAAGTCTTCTTGCTGACTTAAATCAACCATTAGCTATTTTTAAATGCAGCCTTCACCTCAGAACTCTGGATACCAATGTATTTCTTGCAACCTTTTGCTTTCTAATTAGTTCCCTGGAAGAGAGGTGCTTAGGGCTCTATTAGTGGTAATAACTGGCACGTGTATATAAAGAGGAGATGATGTGTTGCAAGATATGTTTCCATGTAAATATCTGACAAATCTGGTGGTGTTAACACATGTCCCTTATCCCTAATTGATGAGTTCAGTGCTGTGTTGGGTATTTCACATTTCTTGGGGGGGGGAAACCTTGACAAAAGCCCTTTCCTCACTTTGTCAGCTTACTCGGTAGCTGAAGGAATTCAAATGTTTATTTAGAGGTGAGATAAGGAGGTGTGCTGTGTCTGAATACCCAGCTGCATTACTCTTACAAACACAGATGTCAGGCTGTAATTTTTAGTTTCAATAAATGAGTTTGGCATTATTACATTAACCATACCAGATTGAGCACTTATCTCTACTGTTATGTTGTGTCTGTAATTATATAGTGCCTCAGTACCGGTGTGTTCTCTTTGAGCCTGTCTGGAATGTAGAATAGTGTATTAAAGATAAAAGCCAGGGGTGGTTTTTGCTGAAAATATTTCTAGCTTTTTTCCTTCTTGTTGTTTTAGGAACTAATTTCATTTATAAAAGTCCATATAATTGCTTTAGGCCTTATCTTGGTTTGTGTTATAGTTGATGCTCCATATTCATTCTTCATAATCATCAGTTGTTTGATCCTTTTTCCAAACCTACATTTTTTCCATCTGGTTCATACATTTGTGTGTCTGAACTATTCAGCTTCAGCCCAAGGAGGCTTTGTGTGTGCACTGACACGTGGAGTTTGGGGCAGGAATAACCTGACATAGTGGGCTATGTGTAAATGGCACTGTGCCATCTGTGCACCTGAATTTCATTTGGTATCCTGCAGGTAAGAATCATTTGTCTAGCTAAAGGCTTTATTTTTAAGACCATTTTTGTAACTAGAGGATCCAATTTAGGAATGTAACAAAAAGTCGCCCACTATAGCTTGGCCTTTAGCTTTGTATGACAAAAGATGCTGATCCTATTTCAGGTGCTACAGCTGCAAAGAAAAAAAGGGGAGAATAAAATTATTTTTTCCTGTTGAGTGGGGATAGAGATCTGAAATACAGAGATACATCTGCCTGAGGCTGGAAAAAAATACAGCATCTCTTGTCTGGGAGGCAGAAGAGCAGATGCCCTATTCCTAGTCAAAAGGTGCTACAAAAAATAGATAAATGATTGCCAGACCTCTGAGTTGTGTCCTCCTCTGTCACTGCTTGTACTCCTTTGAAAACCTAGAGTCCTTGCACAGAAACCTTGGTGTTACGTTGAAAAATGATTTTAAGTAGTCTAAACATCTAAGAGGCATTGCAGGGTAGGTAGCCTCTGCTAATATATGTAGTTGTAGCATAGTTAATGACTGACTGTTCCTGTTTAAAATTAGATCTGCTGTCCTGGATGGAGTTTGGTCTGTATATGCAGCAAGGCATTAATGTGAAGGATTTTGTAATGTATAGAGACAATCCTGCCCGGTCTGCTCCAGGAGATTGAAGCAGTTGGGGACAGTGGTAGGTACAGCATTCAAAAATCTTTCCCAAGGCACCATTTCTGGTACCTCTGCTTTTAGTTTAGCACAGAGTTTATACACATTCTCCTCAGTCGGAAGGGATTGGAAAAAAGTTAATTGGAATATTGTGTTTTCCTGGTTTAATAGTTTATCTTCCATTCGGGTTAGTAGCCTTGGTATCTATGTAAGAACCCGTCCTTTACATCCAGTTTCCATGTTGCTGTACTTCAGGCCAAACTCTCATAAATATCTGCTACTTAGGTTGGCACAGCAGCTCTTCCATTTACTTGTTATTTATCCTACAAGTTTGTTTCTTTTCTTTTGTGTTTCCACTGAACAAAGCTCTCCTTGAAGTACCTCTAAGGTGTGTGCTGTTCCCAAGATCATAAAATCACAGAATGGTTTGGGCTGGAAGGGACCTTAAAAATCATCTAGTTCCAACCCCCCTGCCATGGGCAGGGACACCTCCCACTAGACCAGGTTGCTCCAAGCCCCATCCAACCTGCCCTTCAGCACTGCCAGGGATGGGGCAGCCACAGCTTCTCTGGGCCAGGGTGTCACCACCATCACACTAAGAATTTCTCCCTAATATCTAACCTAAATCTCCCCTCTTCCAGTTTTAATCCATTCCCCCTCGTCCCATCACTCCCTGCCCTTGTCCAAAGTCCCTCCCCAGCTCTTCCTGGAGCCCCTTCAGGCACTGGAAGGTGCTCCAAGGTCTCCCTGGAGCCTTCTCTTCTCCAGGCTCAACACCCCCAACTCTCCCAGCCTGTCTCCAGAGCAGAGCTGCCTCACCCATCGGATCATCTCCGTGGACTCTCTCCAGGAGCTCTATGTCCTTCTTGTGTTGACAGTACTCCAGGTGGGGTCTCACAAGAGCCGGGTAGAGAGGGCAAATCACCTCCCTTGGCCTGCTGCCTTTTACAGAAATAGATCTATTTTGATCCCTTTTGGATATAGCAATGGTTCCCTACTTTGTCAACAAAGCTTTATAATTTCACAGAGTAGAGGAAGTACTGCTTTTACACCATCCTGGAAAACCTAGGGCATGGTAAGAGAACTGCTTTTTATTGTCTTACACGTGGAGTCTGGATTAATTTACACATTTTAAAAGGAAGAAACACAAGCAGAAGTTGCTGTCACTGCGACATGGGCTCGGTCGAGTCTCAGGCTTGCATGGAAGCAAGAACTGCTTGTGGCCAGTTGGGAACATTTGATCTTGTTTTGTGCACATCATCTTTAGTGATGTTGTCACAGTCAGAGTGGTCAGGGTTGGTAGGGATCATCTAGTCCAACCCCCCCTGCTAGAGCAGGGTGACCTACAGTTGATCACACAGGAACATGTCCAGAGCTGTCCTGAGGCAGGGCTCTGTGGAACAGTGCTTACGTAGCCACACCACTGCTATGTTTTAATACATTGAAGGTTTTTAACTCAATCCTTCTCAGCCTTTGCTTGCTAACAGTACCCAAGTGCTGCATTTCATGATTTGAAGTGTCTGCTCTTGATGGCCATGGCTAACATCATACAGAGGCAGTTAGTAAATTCAGTGAACCTCATTTCCATATTGAATGATCACCTTTCAGAGTGCCAGCTAATTCCTGCCAGAGGACCAGGTGAAAGAAGTGGTGAGGAGCCCATGTTAAAGATTTGTGTGACATTTTGTGTCCAGCTTGGCTATGATCTTGATGGGGTTTTAGAGTTTTAGGTTACCCTGGTGCAGATGTGGTTCTCTGTAGTCTTCTGAGTAGAGAAGCAGAGCACAAATCTAGAAAAACCTGAACTACACACCTTGCTTTGTTAGATATTTAGATTAGATAGAGCTATTCTGAGGGAGTAGTGAATGCTCTGGTAGAAGACCAGAGCAAAGAGAAGTTGGAGATTTTGGTTGAAAATTTCTTTTAGGTTTTTTTGTTCCTTGATTGTATGCTATAATATCACAATTCCTGTCGCCTTAGAAGAGATCTTAAAGTTTAATTAGTCTAATTTATCCAGGAAACACTTGGTTTACTACCTTTTCATTACTAGAAAACAATACCAGGCTTTCTTTGTTAGCTGGTTTAGTAAGATGAAGCTGATCTCTGAGGGCTACACAGGACCAGCTTTAGGCCAAAACCACAAATTATTTGATGTGTTGGTTTTTTTTGTTGTCTGTTGACTATGTATTTAATAAACCCAGGAAAACACATTTTAAATCCCTGAAGGAATGTGTGAGTGAATTTCCTTCACTCAGTTGACTAGTCTCAGCTAATACCATTTTTCCACTCTTGTGGTAGGTCGTGTTGGACACGTTCTGAGCAAAGAGAGATTGGGTTTGTGTTGGACCATGCAGCTGGCAGGTATTTCTCAGACTGCAGGAAATCGATTGCCAGTTGGGGGTACAACCACAGAGACCTTATTCCCACGACAGAAAATGCTGGTTTTTTTTCTTTTTCAGTCTTTTTTTTTCTTAGTGGGTGTTGGAGCTTCCGAATTAGTCTAAACCAACCATAACCCATGTCTTACATGCCAAGAAGAGTCATTAAAGCTGAGTAATGCCACACAATTGAATTAAATGCAGGGAGAGAAGATTGAAACCTCTTGCTCTCCGTTTTAATAGGAAGTTGATGCAAATGGCAGTGGATAAGCAGATCATAATACCTTTTGATGAAGAAGTGGCGAGTTGGAGTGATGGGTTGGATTGTCTATAGAGGAAGTTAATGATGCAGTTAAGAAGCAGAACAAGGGGATGGATGTGGTGGAGGCAATATCAGTGAAATTAAGCAGGTTAATTCCAGGCCTTGATGCAAGACTCCATTACTCTGCACTATGAGTGCAGATTATTACACTTATCTAATGTGTTTAACCCACTTAACGCTTTCTGATCATGCTTATGCAGAAAACAAAAGAATGGAAGTGTTTTAACTTGATTTTTTTCCCCTTTCTTCTTAGAACCATGGTATTTTTTTTCATGGAAAAATAACCATATACAGGGCACTCAGTGTCCAGCTGCTGGTGCTCCCATGGAGAGCACAGCAGGGCTTTAATCTGAAAGATTTACCTGGAGAAAATTTCTGTGCCTGACTTCCAAACTGTTTGCTGGCATGGTATAGCTTATTGCTTTTTATAAGCTTTTATTTTCTTTCTTTCTGTTTTTCTAACTATCAATATTTTGGAGGACCATGTATGAGCATAATATAAAGCCAGCTGAGAGACTGCCCCAGTAAAACAGACTGGGAGTTAATAGGTGGTTGTGTTGGTGTTGAGAAGGAAAAGAAACAGTCTTATCTTTTAGTTGAAGTGGTTCAGCATGGCTGAGTGACAAAACCAGTGACCAGTACGTCTGTATTTGTAGGGAACATCAGTAAGAAGCAGAGTTTACCAAAGCACAGGACTGTTAAAGCTTTGCCAAGTTTTGCATAAATATTTCACACAGAATCACAGAACTACCAAGGCTGGAAAAGACCTTTAAAATCATCAAGTCCAGCCTATGACCAACACCACCACACCATCTAGACCATGGCACTAAGTGCCACATCCAGCCTTTCTCAACGTAGACTTTGATATTGAAAATATATAGCACTGAATGGAGACAGAAAACATCACTTCTAGAAAGGTTTCCTTTTCCCTTTAATGGAAGTTAAATAAGCAGATGGGAGTAAAACACAATTATGGTGCCATACAGACTAGACCTTTTTTAGTGACTCCCTGCAAAGATGTTCCTTGAAAAGGGTATAAATACCTATTTTAATAACAAGACAAGGTGCTGGGTGTCAAGGATTAAATATACCAAATAGTAATGTTTGTTTCAACTGGATGTGGAGTTGTATTTTTCCTCTTACTCTGCTGTCAGGTGGAGAAGTCTTTTTGACAAAGGCTGTTGTCTAGAATATGGGTGGTGGGTTTGGGGGAAGGGAGATGGGGATGTAGCCTCTCTAATGTTTAATTTAGTCCTCTGAGTTTTCAATTCACCTGATGCCAACAAGAAGCAGTGCTGGAGCCACGTGTTCTCATTATGACCACTTAGCCCCAGTTAGCTCCTTGGCTGGGTGGCTTGTGCCCTTGCTGGTTTTGGGAGACCAGCCAGGGAAGTTGGTCTCTTGAGGTTGATCCACAGAACAGATGGATGGACATGGGACAAAATGTGAAGTGACATAACAGGTAACATGTTGAGAGCAAAGGAAAATGTCTCACAAGAGCATTGGGCATTAGGACAAAATGCAACTTTCATTTAATGGTTATTCTGCCACAGAGATATTGTCAGTCACCTTTTTTCCCTTCCTTTTTTGGTTGGCCAGTGTCCAGTTAAGAACTTCTTTTCAAGGCTGTGAAAGTCATGACTTGTGGAAAGTGAATGAATCCTGAAAATTTGTGTGCTTACTTCTTGTCTTTTTTTTGTTTTTGACCAGAACTTGACTTTCAAAGTCTCCTAACTGACCTGTTTTACTTGAAAATACTTCCATGTTCCCTCAGTGTATCAGAAATGGCTCAGCACCCTGAGCCATCTCATATAAACTACAGTATTGCCTGGAAAGGTTGGACCACATGATCCTTGAGGTCCCTTCCAACCTGGCATTCTATGATTCTATGAAATGTCACAAGACACCTCTTATACTGTCTTGGCTGTTCTCAGGTTAGGCTGAGTTCTCAGTTGCTGTGAAAATGAAGGGAAAATGGCTTTTCTCCTGCTGTAGTGCCTGATCTTTTAAGAAATACAAGTACAATCTCTGAATTTCACTGAGGGAATTCACTGAGTGGTAAAGCAGAAGTAGAGGGTTGAATACTCATCTCTCTCAAGAGCCCACCTGGAGTAATGTGTTCAGCTTTGAGGCCTCCAACACAGGAAGGACATGGAGCTGTTGGAGTGACTCCACAGGAGGCCACGAAGATGATCCGAGGGCTGGAGCAGCTCTGCTCTGGAGACAAGCTGAGAGAGTTGGGTCTGTTCAACCTAGAGAAAAGAAGGATCCAGGGAGACCTTGGAGCATCTTCCAGTGTCTGAAGGGGCTACAGGCAAGCTGGGGAGGGACTTGAGGGATAATGGCCTCAAACCAAAAGATGGTAGAATTAGATGAGATATTGGGAAGAAACTCTTCACTATGAGGGTGGTGAGACACTGACCCAGGTTGCTCAGAGAAGCTGTGGCTGCCCCATCCCTGGAAGTGTTCAAGGCCAGGCTGGATGGGGCTTTTGGAGCAACCTGGTCTAGTGGGAAGTGTCCCTGCCCATGGCAGAGGGCTTGGAACTAGGTGACCTTTAAGGTCCCTTCCAACCCAAACCATTCTATGATTCCATGATAATTTTCACCTGAATTTCTAATGTATGCACTTCAAATACATGAAAGTGATGGTTTCAGAGGGTAACAGGGTGTACTCTCCCAAGATACTGACAGGAGGTATCTTCTTAGGTGATGTACAGGGTGCAACTAAGAGTTCCTGAGTTAACTGAAAGATGTATCATGCTGTAGCTGATGGAACTACTCATCATCACCAACATGGGAACACCAGCTTTGAGCAAGGGTCCATAATTCTGCCTGTAGCAGTGGTCAACAGAAATGCCCTACTATGCCCCTTGGGAAGAAGAAGGGGTTGAGTTTTTCCTTCAGCTGAGAGGTCCATCAGAGGTCTCTTGCCTTCCCCTTCCAGTCTTTTATGAAACTCTGAGCTATTTCATATTCTGGACATCTCTCCATCTCTGGTAAATTTTTTAAGGGCCCAAAACTCATTGTGGATTGGGGGATACTAATAGGAATTAGGAGATGGGGTGCCTCAACAAACAGAATTGCATCAGCCTTGCTTACCTAAGAAATTAAACTGAAAATGTAGGATAATGTTATGGTTCTCTCAATTAACAAATTTTATATCAAATAACTAATTATATATTTACTTAATTTTTGTTAGCATTTACAGGAGAAGTGAAGGCAAAAAAGAAATGTGTATTTTAGGTCGAGGGAGGAGAAGAGGTGGCTGCTGGGATGTGATTCTCCCCCTGTGCTCAGCACTGGTGAGGCCTCACCTCGAGTCCTGTGTGCAGCTCTGGGCCCCTCACTGCAAGAAGGACATTGAGGTGCTGGAGCAGGTCCAGAGGAGAGCAACGAGGTGGTGAAGGGACTAGAGGGAAAGTCTTATAGGGAGAGGCTGAGGGAGCTGGGGTTGTTGAGCCTGGAGAAGAGGAGACTCAGGGGGGACCTCATCACTCTCTTCAACTCCCTGAAGGGAGGTTGTAGGCAGGTGGGGGCTGGGCTCTTCTCCCAGGCAACCAGTGACAGGACAAGAGGGCACAGCCTGAAGCTGCTCCAGGGGAGGTTTAGGTTGGATATGAGGAAGTACTTCCTCACAGAGAGGGTGATTAGACATTGGAATAGACTTCCCAGGGAAGTGGTGGAGGCACCATCCCTGGATGTGTTCAAGGCAAGGCTGGATGTGGCACTTAGTGCCATGGTCTAGATGGTGTGGTGGTGTTGGTCATAGGCTGGACTTGATGATCTTAAAGGTCTTTTCCAGCCTTGGTGATTGATTCTGTGATTCTGTGATTCTGTGATTCTGTGATTCTGTGATTCTGTGATTCTGTGATTCTGTGATTCTGTGATTCTGTGATTCTGTGATTCTGTGATTCTGTGATTCTGGGACTGAGTAGGTGCTGAGTCAGGTTGTCTGCAGAGCTGGTTGGTCATGAAGCAGGAATGTGGTCAAGCCTTTCCCATCTCCTGGGGTCTCTTCTCAAGGAAGTGACCTTACACACAGGCAGAACCAGGTTTCTTCCAACAACGTGGTTTTGAACTAAATTGATGGATATTGCTGATAGGGTTAATTTGGGACAACATACCAGGGAAACAAATATTCTCAAACTAAGCCAGAAGGCAGAGATGGTTTAGAAAGCAGCAATGCAGGCTCCAGCCTTTGCCTGTGATTATTTCAGCTAGTGCTGCACCCTGAACAGAGTTGTTGGGATCACCTTAACTGAATAATAACATTTAAAAAGAACCTAACCCATGTAGGTGGTGGGGAGGAAGCTGTGTGTGTTTTGACTGGGCTATTTTCTGCTCCCAGTAGATACTCCAGAATTGACACTTTGATTCACTGGTTGACCATGTTCTTTGCTTTTCTCCACACATCAAATTAACAGTCGTTTGGGTTTTGTTGGCTTTCAAACAGATCTTGCCTGCAAGACAGTGCTGTGTGATTTCAGAGAAGTCCTTTGCTGTTTGAGCACAGCTGCTGCTGGTAGGTTAATATTTTCACAGATCAAATCAGCTGTGGAAAATTATTTCCCTGGTGAGACCAAGACACCTCAGTGTTCTCAGCTCTGCTTGGAAATTTCAGAGTATTGGAGAGGAAAAAAAATTAAAATCTGTCTTTTGACAGGACTAGCAAATGTTCCTGGTTTCTGAGGAGCAATGGCTGTGTGTGTTTGCTTGGACCTTTTCTATTTGATGCCTGGATCTGACATTCTGGACGTTTATGGATGCTTTTGCTTTGTCTGGCTTGTGAAGGAGACAGCCATCTGGTACTGTCAGTGGTATTGGATCACCCTTCCCAAAAGAAAGGAAGACTTTGCTTTTCATCTTCCACTGGAAATAGCTCAGTAATGAAAATAAAATAGAGAAACACAATAGGTGTGCAGTATAGCTTGGGTCATATAGGGGAGGGCAGGGCTTCTGTAGATGTGAATGAGAAGTTCAAACCTTGCTTGGCAGAAAAGTGAGACTGTAAAGTCCTGTCAAACACTTCACATAAATAGTACTGGGGACAGAAGAAAGGAGAGGTGAAGCTTTCCCAACAAGTCTCTTCACTTACAATAATCTCTACTTTAACTTGAGCAGTGCATCATTCCTAACTGAAGGGCAAAAACCCCAAACCTCTTCATCTTCTGTTTCTCAGACTTTCTTGATGGCCCATCTTACTCAGCTGATTGCCCTGACAGCTCCTCATCCAGCTGATAAATGAGGGTTGCATTGTTTTTATTATACTCCAATATGTTGTCTACTGTGCTGATAATGCTTAGTGGCAGGATAAATTCCTGCTGTATCTAATGTAGGGAATCATTGAAGTGTCCAAGAGGCCCCAGAAGCAGATGTGAGGTATCTGATTTTCTCTGCTTGTTAACTTATATACAAAAGATAAAAATGAATCTTTTTGCTTCAGAAATTCTTGAGGTTAAAGCAGTGTATTCATTCTGACAGCTGGCAGAGAGGCTCTGCAAATCATTAATGAAATTGGGAGCCAGGCTCCTCCAGCATCCCTCCTCTTATGCCTTCAGGGGAACTAAGCATGAAAGGTGGTTCCTTTTATCCTCATCTATGAAAAGGCCACTCCTTCAGACAGGAGATACAGGAGATGTTTTATACTTCTTTTCCAATATTTAGATGAGTACAGGACACATTTTCGTGGCAAGTCCTGTCACATACTTCTCTATCACTTGTGTTCTTGCCCCTTTAGGAATTACCTTGTTCTGGTAACCTGAGAGCTTAGCCCAGTTCCAACAGACTAGATCTTCTCACAATTGTCTTTACTTTTGCTCTTGATACTCGATTATCCATCCTATTCATTAGGATAGGTAATAATTTTCAGGAAAGGGCATCACAAAGGTTTGCAAAGCCAGGACAACATTATCCCTGTTTTACAGATAGAAAAAAATATGGGTGAGTGTAGTCAATGAGACCATTCTAGCAGTGCTACTATTCCTGAAATTAAGGCTCTGGTAGTCCTCAGGCACTGCTAGTACAGACCTCAGCACAGACTCAACTATTTCCAGGTATTTTTTTGCAGCCTGTAGAACTTCTCAACTTCCAGCTGATCTTCCATTGCTGGTTGGTTAGAAGTGGGGTTTCTAAATCCCTGCACTGAAAATCTTGTTCCATCCCCTTTTGAATGTTTGTCTTTTGGTTCAGTCTCTGCATAATTTTGACTTGGGTTGCAGGATAAAACTGTTAGATGTTGACCTTCCAGTGGAGTTCTTCTCCACCTGCTTTGCTGTTTAAGCACCTGCATCTATTTTATTCCTATGTCAACTGCTGTGACAAGTACAAAGATGTTACTTAGTTCAACTTCAGTTGAAGGACTCAAAAAGGACTCATAGAATCCAGTGTTGGAGTCAAATTGGTATTAAAAAAACATTGTTTACATAGCTTGATGCTTATTAAAAGGTTTGCTTAGAAGTATACACACTTATAGCAATGAATACATGAGGGACCTTGCTGGAAAGCTTTGTTGTTTGGTTTAGTGTTTTTTTCCACTGACAGTATTCAGTGGAGAGAAACAACTCTGTTGTATGTGCCACAGATGGTGAAAGAGATTCATTCCTGCCCCAGGTAGGTCAGATGAAGTGGGACCATAAATATGTATGTCACTAATTGCCATTTTGACTCTGCTCACCTCGCATCCATTGTGGCCTGCTTTTAGTAACAGCTATTGCAGGAAGGGCTAGAGTTTGGGATTGGTGATTTATATCACCTGAAAGCAGCTGGGAAACCCTGTTTTCATATATTATAAAGCATTAGCCTCTGACCCTACAGGTTCATGATGTATGAGCTGCTAAAAGGATGCCAGAGCTGGCATGTGTAGGGGAAGGAATGTAGGAAAAAATTAAAATGATAGAGCGATCCCTTTTCATAGTTGGGGTGCCAACTGATTTTCAAACAGCAAAGTTCAGGGGCTTATTGAGGGGTTTTCAAAGCTAATAATAGTGGGGGAAAAAACAGAGAGGGGTGGGTGACACCCATTTGATGTGTTACTTTGTGTTCAGGTTCGCTTGGCATTCCCTGGTTTTGGAAAGATCCAGAGGATGCAGGAGTCCTGAAAGCATGAAGCCTTGTAAAAACATCCAAATCCATAGGGAATTATCTTCTTTGTACATAATATTTTTGTATCTACGTGGCCAAAGATCTGAGAACCAAACAAAACTTTTGTTGGGGTGGGAAAGCTGGTTGCTCAGGTAAAACATTGGACTTGAGGACTGATTCTGTTTCCAGCTGATGCTGGCTGCACGTTGGACTTACTTCAGGGCAGCTCCTGTACCCCTTGTGCCTCTGCTCAACGTTCAGCATGGCCAAGGCAGTTGGATAGTAGAACTTGGAGCTTCACCAACACCCAGGCAGGCAGATGGTATGTTCAATAGCTTGATTTAACAAGGTCCCATGAGCTTAAGATCTAATTCTGGTTTTGTAAAGGATATTTTAGCAAGGGAAAGCAGCAGTGGTATCTCATGGGGGTGCAAAGCCTGGAAATAGCCACCTTGTACTAAAACATGTGTGTTGATACTGTGGTGAAACAGATACTTAAAGACTTGCTGACAATACCAGCCAAGAAGGTATCAGGCTATTGGAGGAAACTTTTAAATGTTATTCTGTGTTCTCTATTATAAATATAGTTTAAAATCTAGTGCACTACAAATCAATCCTGTCACCAACCTGTAGGAGATGTTTCCTGTCGTCAGGCAGCACGTTGCATTGGTGGTAACACAGGATGGGAAAGGAGAGAGAAGGTTTCTGACTCTGGCTGTGGAGAAACAAATTCATTAGGTTCTTTGCTGCTCTCAGTCCTGACTGATGAGTAGAGTTTAAATTCCTGATTTTGCATGCAGTGTATCAATGTATATATACAAAAAAATTAATGTATTCGTCTGGTAAACAACATTGAGGAGAAAGAAGCTGTTCCATTTACTTGTTCTATGTGCACAAATGTTTGTATCCTTTGCTCTATGTACTCCTGTGTTCTGGGACTGTGATTACACTGGGACTGCTGAAGAAGATCTTGAATGTCGTGAGCACAAGTCTAATTATTTTGTTCACTAGAGGCAATAATTGGCTTGTTCAGAAGTAATGAGATAATTCAGATGTAAATTCATTTTTGAGAGGGGAATTTTAATAATGGGTAATCTAGGAAATTATATCATGAATGAAAGAATATTTTGTTTATTAAAGAAACAAGCAGTGTAACTGCAGAAGGTTAAGGCCATTTCAACTAATCCACAGCTGGAAACAGAACCTGGGAGATTGCTTTTGAGTGCTGTATAACTGCTGTATGTTCTGAGATGTTAGCACTGGGTTTTTACCAACACTGTTATCCAGGGAATAAGTTGCTGCAGCACTCACAGAACTCTGTGGACCTGGTTGGTGTTTGTGGAAAGGAACTTTGATGAGAGTACCTGAGTGGCCATTAATGTAAATATAAACTTTTGGGAAATGTTTTAGTGAACAGAATCTAGCCTTAAGCTATGGTGTGTGTTGATATTTTTCCTTAAGTTTTTCTTTAGCATTCTGATGAATGGCCTTCAGGCAGTGTTCATGAACCAGTATATTATGATGTTATTACTGTGTACCAGTACATAAAGGGTGGCTACCAAGAAGATGGAGACTCCCTTTTTCAAGGAGTCACATGGAAAAGACAAGGGGTAATGGGCACAAGTTGCTCTTGAGGAAATTCCAGTTGGACTCCAGAAGAAAATTTTCCACCATGAGAACAGTCCAACATTGGAATAGTCTCCCAAGGGAAGTGGTGGATTCCCCCACATTGGACAGTTTTAGGTCTCAGCTTGACAGGGTGCTGGGCCATCTCACTGTTATTACTTAGAAGGGTTGGACCAAATGATCCTTGAGGTGCCTTCCAACCTGGCCTTCTAGGATCCTATGATATGTTTCCCTTCAGAAACAGTTTTTACTGTTAGAAATCTGATTTTGAAGGGGTGGGGTTGGCTTATTTAACTTCATCATTTTATTTTTCTAGTTTTCAGGCAGAACTACTCAGTCCTGTTTCAAGATCTAGTGCTGGCTTGCTTTGGAGCTTCTCATAAGTCTTCATGCCTTGTACTGTGGGTCCTAAAGCTAAGTGCTGATGCCTAGTGAAGTCGCAGCAGCTATAAATCGGAGCGTGACGCGGTGTGTGTGGGTACCCACCTTCTGTCTTTGACATTAACATTTTGACTTAGACTCTTTTTCTGTTAATTTAGGAATTTGCACAAATAGACACATGAGGTGAGAGACCTTCTAGAGGATAGAAGGCAATATGTCACTTCATGAACACGTCCCATTCCATCTAGGTGGCATGCCAGCTCTGTGGAATGTGGGCAGGAGAATGGGTAGAGAGCAGAGAGGGCAGCAGCGTCTGGGGGAACAATGTGGGACCAAGCTGGGGGGAATTTCCTTGTGCTTCTGGAAAGCAGATTTAAAGAGAATATGTAGAATGGTTTACTTCTTGTAGGAGCATGCAGACAAATCAAAAATAGATTAACTGAGCAGTGGGAGGAAGATTTCAGGTGATGAGCCTTCTTGAAGGACTCTGGATTTAATCAGAGAACACCCTTTGCTGGCTTTTTTTAGCTGCCTTCCGCTGCTCTCCCCCCCCTTCACGTTGTCCTTTGCCTCACCCTCTTCTTTCTTTTGCTTCAAAAGTATCTGAACTGGGAGTTGTGTCAAGCCCTTCTGGTTTGTCCTGTGCTGAGGAGCTGTGGCTAATTGTAATCAAGCCCAAACTGTCATTCTGGTTCGTCAATGTCACATTAGCGTCGTTCCTGTTCACCAATGTCACATTAACAGTAAATCCAATCTCCCTGATTATTACAGTGGATGGAAATCACAGCTCTGTGTGTGGCCAAATAGCTACTTTTTGATGGGGCCTGATAGTTTAGTGCAGGCTCTAATCAAGGGCTTGTAACTCTTTGCTGGTTTTTATCCTCATGCTACTGAATCGCATCAGCACGTGCACAGACTCCCTGTTTTGGCTTAACACACACTCTGTCGGGACTGGAATGGAAACCTGGTTTTAGGCTGAGGTATTTCTCATGTGAACAGCTTAGGCCCTTGATCCTAATGAGGCAAAGTGTTTAAAAAAATGGTATTTAACACTGTGAAGATTGGGAAGGTGGGAAATGATTAAGGAGGGAGGGAGTATGAACTGTACTTAGTGCAGGGAACCGTGTGACAGAACACTGCCTGTTTTATCCCTGGGATAAATCTTTGCTGCATCATTAGCCTGGATTTTACTCAACTATTGCTTCTCTTTCTTCCCTTTTGCCTGTGCTCTCTACCTGCATCTCTACCTCATTTACTTCCACCAAATCTTGCACTAGTTTTAACCCAAACAAGCACCCTGGTTACATGTGAAAAAGTGTGGGTTATACCTGAATTGGTTTAATACTTTGTTCTGAAGGTCCCAACTAAAGCTTTTAGGTGTCTAGTCCAGCCTTCCCATTGTTACTTCTGTGGGCTCAGAGGACAGACAAAACCTTCCACAATTCAGCAGAAAGGCAATTTTGACAGCAGCAAAGATATGTGATTTTTTGGAAGCACAAAGTGATGCTCAGAGGGGTGCAGAACTGGTGGGAGGACCCTGGCTCTGGAACCCAACACTGATGCCTCCAACCATGCAAGTGCTTGCAGAAGCACAGACTGTGCCTTGCATTTCTTGGTCATAAGTTGTGTGTGGCTCTTGGCACGTACAGATCCAGTGTTCCCCCTTAGCTTTGAAGCCAATTAATATTATTGTACATAACATTATATAGAATAAAAAAACCTGATATTTTTCTTTAGGTTACAAGTGTCAGTGCCAAGTATTATCACAAAATCTTGTGACTGCTGCTATTCATCACACCATTCAGTGCCCTGTTAAATGTAGAGGAGGCAGTTGCTCATCACCCTTTAAAGAATAATTTGCTTTTAGTCAACTGGCACAAGAAGTTCCAGTTCAGTGTAAACAGCATTTTGGTAATTAATAAGTAATTAGCTGAAAGTGCAAGTTAACCAGCAGTGGTGCCCAGTAGCATAACAGGAGCCAGAAGTGACCAAATGAAGCTAGGCAGGCACCAAATTTATTGTCTATGTAAACCCCTCATTTTTTTCACACTGAGAAAAGTGTATTTATGCTAGAATTATATACAAATATACATGGATGTGCATGTGTTTAAGGCTCAGTGATGGAATAAGCATCAGGCAAAGGGGTTTGTAACATTTTCTGCTTTAAAGAGAGGCTCGTTTTAGCTGAAGCCAGTTGAGCAATGCTTTGTGGAGTTGCAGAGGCATATTCCTCAGCTTCTGCACGCTGTGCTTTCTCAAGACTTTTTCTCCAACTTTTTGTGATATAATTCACAGAACCATAGAATCATGGAATGGTTTGGGCTGGAAGGGACCCTAAAGATCATCCAGATCCAACCCCCGGAATCATTAAGGTTGGAAAAGACCTCTAAGATCATCAAGTCCACCTGTCAACCCTACACCACCATGCCCACTAAACCATGTCCCCAAGTGCCACAACTACACGTTTTTGGAACACCACCAGGACTGGTGACTGCACCACTGCCTCGGGCAGCCTGTGCCAGTGCTTGACCACTCTTTCAGTAAAGAAATTGTTCCTAATATCCAGTCTAAACCTCCCCTGGCACAACTTGAGGCCATTTCCTCTCATAGAATCATTAAGGTTGGAAAAATCAGTAATGAATCAGTACTGGCATTAGACTTAATTAATGGCAGCCCATGCAAGCCTCGTTAAAGGGAAGAAAAAAGACTGTCATGTGGTATTTGTCAGTGGCAGATCTGCTCTGTCGAGGAGAGTCATGTTTAACCTTTAACCAGTTATGATGGCAGCTAAAAGGTGCTTCCATCCTCTTTAGCTGTCATCAGACCCAGTTAAAGGTTAACATCTTGCTTCTGGCACCAGTGTTTGGCCAGGGCACTGTTGTCCTCCCAAGAGCCCTCCTGACCTGTGGTCTGATTTCTTAGCTCTGCTCTCAGAAGACAATGTGAAAATAATTAAAAAAAAAAAATAAAAATCAGGCTCCATCTTAACAGAAACAAAGTACAAAAGTGCACATGTTGGAAACAACTGATTCCTGCATGCAGTCTTTATTAGTGAGTCCTGAATTTAATTGGACTCCTTAAACCAGAAAACCCCGGTGGCTTCTGTACCCTGGTGTCTTGCTTCCAGTGCTGACGTAGTCACTTGTCAAAGAAACCAGGGACGTTGTGGAGTCCCCTTCTCTGGTGATATTCAAGACCCCCCTGGATGCAGTCCTGTGGAATGTGCTCCAGGCAATCCTGCTTTAGCAGGGAGTTGGGCTAGATGATCTCTAGAGGTCCCTTCCAACTCTGACAAGTCTGTGATTCTGTGAAACGGCTCTTGAGGAATGAGCTCAGTTCCTTGTTTCCTCCTGTGCTCTTCTCTTTTTTGGTCTGTTTGTAGAATAGGTTCAAAATCACATTCCAATAGTGTCCAATAGATGGGATTTGCCAGCGTTCAGCATTTCCTGCCTCAGAATTCTTCCATCTGAAGAAGCAGATAAATTTAAGCTCTGACTTAGCAGCATTTGGCAGCTGGAAGAAAATGAGAAATGGGATGATGGAGGGAGACCTCGGGTTTGAAAACTCATGGTGCTTAACATGGAGATGGGCTACATGGAATACAAAGTAGACAAGGGTGGCAGAGCCTTCTTTGTCTTTTGAAGTCCCTGGTGGCATGGAAAACCTTTGGTCTCAAGATCCTCAGTGAAGATGAATCACAGAAGCTACTTGCAAAACCGAATGGACTTTAATTCAGGAGTGTCTTCCAAATGGCCATAGGAGCATCTGCAGGTGTCAACTTCATACTGGACCTCAGCAGGTATAAAGGCAGGTTATAGCTACACAGCTCATGTCTGGTTCTAAAGCCACCTTAGGTTTGGTTTTACCAGTTGTAGACCAGCAGTTTCAGGGCTGTAGTGGAGTCTGGGAAGCCTAAAATGAGTGTAACTGAGCACAGAGGGATCACCTAAGGACAGATGTAGTGTGTTTTCTTTTCTCACCATGTGTTTTCTATCTGCATGTTGTGAGGATTTATGGAGTTGTGGTTGTGTGGAAATCACTGCTCCCAAAGGAAGATTATTCTTTGAGGATAGATGTGTTGGTACCTGTTTGTCTGAGCCTTAATTGAAGCCAGAATCTGTATATAGGTTTTCTGGCTTATAAGTCATAAGGAAATGGCCTTCCTTTTTGTAAGATGTATCATGGTTATAGACAAAAAACCCAAACAAAACCACCATTACCTTTTCCTTATTATATCCACCTGTGCTGGAAAAAAAATCAGGTTTGGGCACTATTATTTATCAATGAATTCCTGAGATTTTCCTAGAACTGACACACAGGGGAAATGAAAAGCAATGACACAATTTACAACCAAGAGTAATTTCAGCTGTTTATACACAATTACATCTCAGCTCCCTAAGGAAACTGTTGAAGGAACATGGTAAATTTAAGAACAGCTTTATTTTTATAAACATTTTTTTTTAATTGCTGAGTTGAAGTTGTTTATTACCAAAAATTCCCAAGGCTTTTTGCAAACAGTACAATCTTCTTAACACAGGCACAATTTAGTTACGTGTCCTCATCCTCCCAGTTTTGCTCTGTTTTTCTCATCTCTTCTTAAACTCATTTAGTCTCAGAGTTCCCATATATTATGCTAACTATCCCTGTTTTCTCTAGATAATTTCCAGCTTTATAAGTTAAGAAAACTGAAAGTTAACACCTTCCTTTTCAATACTATCCTCATATAAGGGCTTTTGAAGTATTATGGAAATATTCCCCATTAGTCAGAATAAGCTTTGTGTAAAGTGTCTTAATGTTAAGTCAGTTTTACAGAACAAGAAAAGAAGGAGCAGAGAGGGATTTTCTTTCATTTATTTGCACTACTAAAGGTTGTATTGTGTAGCCTGACTCTTTTAGCTTCCATGGATATGTCCTGGTCCACATTATCTCATGTCTTGTCTAGAATTCATGGTTGGTCCTGCAAAACCCAGAGCATCTCTGCATGTGTTAAGCTGCTTTTTGGGTGCAAAATGCTTCATTTTAGGGTGTGTTACTGTGCATTTGTAGACAGTTCCTGCTTGCTTTTTCTGACTCTTATTTATTCAGTTTTAATTTGCTGAGGTTCTTGCCTTTTCTGTCTTCTTCTGTAGGCTCTTTACCCAAACAGTGGAAGAGGATTGAACTGAAGGGAAACTTTTCTCTCTACTTTACGCCTTGCAGCATTCCCCTCTCTTCCCCCAACATTTTTGCCATTCATCTAGGATCTGAGTTTCATAGAATCATAGAATGGTGAAGGTTGGAAGGGACCTTAAAGATCATCAGGCTCCAACCTCCCTGCTATGAGCAGGGACACCTCCCACCAGACCAGGCTGCACAAGCCTCATCCAACCTGGCCTTGAACACCTCCAGGGATGGGGCAGCCACAACCTCCCTGGGCAACCTGTTCCAGTGCCTCACTGCCCTCATGGGGAAGAATTTCTTCCTGATGTCTAACCTAACTCTCCCCTCTTTCAGTTTGAAACCATTACCCCTTGTCCTGTCACTACTTTCTCTTGTGAAAAGCCCCTCCCCAGCTTTCCCAAACAAGGATTAATCTATACTCCAGGTTAGCAGCAGAGGGAACAGGAGTAGGATAATCCAGTGCCACCTTGGAATGCAGCCTGCACTGCTGGAGGAAGATCCCTGGATATATCTGATCCAACAGGCACTGAATGGATGCAAAAAGATGGACAGAGGTTTTTTTTAATTCCCTTTTAAACCTTTCCTAAAGGATTCAGTAGGATTGTGACCTATTTTTGGTATTGCTGTCTTGAAAGAATCAAACGATACTACCCATCAGTAATCCGGGAGATATTTTATACAGAGCTACTAAAAGCAGCCGTGTAGGAAACATCACCAGCTATGATCAGCTTTTCTTCCTCATTTCTCTCCTGTTGCCTCAAATATGGTACTTGGGGAGAAACTGAGTGCAAACTCATGTCTCTGGTCAGGTAAGAATACAGGGTGTTACCAGAAAATCAATTCATTTCAGGACCTGTGGCAATTTCTTAAATCTCGAGTGACCTAAAAACCCACCTTGTCTCTTTGTTTTCTCTTCTTTCACCTCAGTCTCTGGAATCCTTTGAACATGCTCATGGTTGGATTTCTTACAAAATGCTTTATGGCACGATGACCTATCTTAGTGATTTCCACCAAACACTCATTACCCCTTTGTGTGAAAGCCATTTCCCTAAATTCTCTCATTCCAACATCTTGATTTCTGAGTGCCTATTTCATTTTTCTTCTTTTCTTTGCCAGTAGCAGGAATTTCTGAATACATCTCCCTGCAACAAATCAAATGAGGTTACAGCTCAGTGTCCCATCTGTACAAGAGCTTCAGCTCTCCTTTGTGTCTTGAATCTTTGAACTTTGGCTTTGTCCTTTTGGTTGTTGTTCTCTGAGTCCTTTGGCACGAGGACGAAATTAAAAAGCACTTTAGCTGTTGCAGAATGGTAGGTGATGTTGAACCCCGTTCTTGAAATGGAAATTAAAACCTCGCCTTTTTTACATTCCTTTTCTTAAGCAACAGGATATTGATCCACTGGGTTGAAGTCTTAAAAAAAAAAAAAAAAAAAAAAAAGCTCTGTTATCTTCCCAGTTTATATTTCTGGAGGAGCATGTTTTAGTTAGCTTTGCGTTTGGTGTGAAAGAACACAGAGATCAGATTTAGGTTATTAGGGGGATAAATCTTGTGCTTCATTCAGTGCTTTCTTATTCTGCCTTGTACCAGTGATAAAAGCAAGGGGATCTGAAGCCAAGCTTTGTCTCAAAGTTTTTTAGCTGTGAAAAAGGTTCCTGTTAAATGCCCATTTGAGATGAAAGTGAGATGCATGAAAACCGTTGATGTGTTAAGCCCAAGCAAGGGAGTTGAGTTCCTATTTTGAGTTTCAATGTGGGGTATCACAGTTAGGCACACCTCTTTGTGCAGGATCTTTGTCCAAGCACTGTGCCAACTCTTCTGCACAGTCATGTTCTTCTGTTAGCTGGGACAGGAGTGAGGTGGGAGCTTGCAAAGTTGGACCTGTTTCATGAGTTGTGGTGACAGCCCAGAAAGTCAACTGTGTCCTGGGCTGCATCAAAAGAAGTGTGGCCAGTAGGTCAAGGGAAGTGATTCTCCCCCTTTACTCAGCTCTTGTGAGACCCCATCTGGAGTGCTGTGTCCAGTTCTAGAGCTCCCAACATAAGAAGGACACAGAGCTCATGGAGAAAGTCCGGAGAAGGACCATGAAGATGATCCAAGGGCTGGAGCCCCTCTCCTACGAGGACAGGCTGAAAGTGTTGGGGTTGTTCAGCCTGGGGAAGAGAAGGCTCTGGGGAGGCCTGATAGTGGTCTTCCAGTACCTGAAGGGGCTACAGGAAAGTGGGGAGGGACATTTTACAAGGGCTTGTAGTGAGAGGACAAGGGGTAATGGATTTAAACTGGAAGAGGGAAGATTTAGGTGAAACATTAGGAGGAAATTCTTCATTGTGAGGGTGGTGAGACACTGGAACAGGTTGCCCAGGAAGGTTGTAGCTGCCTCATCTCTGGAAGTGTTCAAGGGCAGGTTGGATGGGGCTTGGAGCAACCTGGTCTGCCCATGCAGGGGGGTTGGAACAGGTTGATCTTTAAGGTCCCTTCCAACCCAAACCATTCCATGATTCTATGATATGACTTCATAGAGGCAGGTCATAGCAGCAAGCCCGAGGTCTGGGAGCTGGTATCTGTGTAGTATTGTTGCAAAGAGACTGTGGAAATGCTTCCTGCATATTAAAATCCTCCATGACTTGGCTCTGTCACTCTCTGCCTAGCTCTGGACCTTTCACATTAGTGAAAGGAGAAAAATTGGCTCCACTACACTTGATGTCTCGTACAGTATTTTGAACGTCTTCTGTAGCATGGGATTAAAATTTAAATACTTGAGGTCAGTTGGAGAAAGAAGGAAGGCCAGGTCCCTTGGTTGTTCTGCAGCCTTCTCCCAGTGTTCTGTCACATGCTGATCCAGTGCCAAAGCATATGGGTCTCCATATGGTGACTTTCTGGTTTTCTACCACCTGTAGTCAAGCTGATTTTCAGTCACTGAATTTGCCCAAGAGATAAAGCAAAATGAGTACAGCAGCAAAATAAGATTGCAGTGGTGAAGACTGAAGTTTAATGTGACTTACTGTTGCTGCAGTCATCACTGGAAGAAGAAAAAAAATAAACAAATGGATTCAATGGGCATGTCAGTAATCCAGGAAGAAGTGTTTTCAACAGCTCATTAGTGGGGGTGACGTGGGCTCCACACACTTGCTTGTCTTTGGAAAGACAAAGTAATTTTTATTTTGATGGAGCTTCTGTGAGACAATAGAATTAAAGCAGATTTTTTGACTTTAAAAGCAATACTGCTAATTGGTTTACATGTTTCCTCATGGTTCAGAGATAATGATGTGATGAGCCACATGTACATGAAAAATAACAAGGAAAACACATCCTAGGAATGATTTGGGATAGCTTTATGCTGGTGAGTTTCTTTAAGTTACAAATAGTTAAAATGGAGTGCCTACGTGTGTATTTAACATCTGTTTTTGATCTTGTTTTCAAGCAGTTGTGTTTCTGCTTTGAATGATGTGAAGACATGTAGCTGCATCACAGTTAATTGGTTAATACTCAACCAATAGCAGGGTGGTGGCATTATGTTTAACTGGGCTTGCCAATAATTCTTCTCAGAAGAGCATTAATTAAAGAAGGAGTAATGTTAAAGCACTTCTGTCCCAGTCGTGCCTCCCCAGATGGCAATAAGCAAAAACATGAGGCTGGTGCTGGTTCATCACATCTTTGAATGGTTTTGGCCAATTTGTAGTGGAGTAAAATGTTCTGCAGTGCCTGTAGGATGGATTCCTTCTAGGTTTGGGGCCTTCATCACTGCCATGGGCTCAGAGCTAGCTTATACATAAACTATCCAGTGGTGTGAAAAGCAGATGCAGTGTGTGATTTTAGCTAGTGTGACCCCTCATCTTTAAAGACCAAAGTTAAAGGATACAAGGTTGGGCTACTTATCTTCAGTCAACTCTGTTTTCTAGTGCTCATAGCTCTGCTCTAGGTAGGAGGATCTATAGATGCCTCCTCTCCTTTTTATTCAGTTACCAACACCCTGCTCTGTGTCCTGCTGCTTTCCAGAGGTTACTTTTCTCATGCATATAGATCTTTCTTGGGATGTTATGGGGATGGCATAGCTGTGTCATGTTGTTAGACCTGTCTTTTTAAATTATTCCACTGATAACTGGTGATAGTGGTACCATCCAGCTTTGCAAAAACCCCTTCCATGTTCATCACTCACGTTTTAACTGCACATCTACCCATTTGATGTTGAGGTCTTGTGCAGCATTGCTTGCAGTTTTGCCCATGCCTCAGGGATATGCAGCAGGTTGCCTTGATTTTAGGTGGCTTTAGGCAATCTTGCCACGTTTACCTTTCCATGCTCATAGAACCAGAAGGAAATTAATTAGCTTCTTCTAAAAGAATTGTGCAGTTGGGTGATACTGATTGAGTAATCCTCCAAGGGGGACTGTATGGTAGGGAGCAGGATTTTCTAAAGTTCTGGCAGAGACAGCTGTGAGAACCAGAAATCTTTGGCTGACATTTTGGTAGGGAGTTTTGAATGGGAACTTCCCATGATCCATGTTGCTGTGGGCTCCTGTAGGTAAGAACAAGTTACCCCTTTCAGCAGGGTAGATGGAAAGCACTGCATTAACCAGCTGCAATTCTCATGTCTTCCCAGTGTCTCTTAATCTGTGAAGCTATTGGTACCTTCCACCCAGAAAAGAGTTTGATATTTCTGAATTAAATTTGTCTTGGGAGAACTTCCTGCCACCGTGGCATGATGCCAACTTTGTTTCTCACTTAAAGTGAGTATTTGGGCTCTAAGAGAGCTTGTGGTTGCAGGATCTTGCATTTCCAGCCCATTACTAGATCCAGCAACGTGTTTAGATGCCCCAGAGAAAGAGACTGACCTTCTGAGTGGGATACAAGCTTTTGTTTCATCTTTTCTGTTGGAGAGTTCCTCCATCTTCATCATCACAACCATTTATGCTCAACTAAAAATCTCTTCCAGTGATCACCCACAGTCTTCTGTGGGGCTTCTTTTGTTATCTTTTATATTTTTTTATTTCTTATCTTTCCTCAATAGCAGATATTTATTTTGTGAGGCAGCTTAAATGCAGAAGCTGTGAGAAACTGTTTCTTTTGTTTGTTTCTTTGGTTGGTTTTTGTGTTCAATGAAGTGTAATATGTAGAGTGAAGCTAAGCCTGTCCTGCCAATAACTGGAAAATACGGTCGAGGTGCATTTCTGTCATCTGCTACTGAGATGAGTGACATCAAACCTCAAATATTTTAATACCAATTCTTCTCCAGACCTGTTTTGTTTTTTGTCCAAGTGGATTCTGCTTTGAGGAACCAGGTTCAGAATTGGGATGAACAAGGTACATGACTAGACCAAGAACCCACGCAAGTCCTTAACCTTGGACCCAAAGGAAGCTTGACCTTCAAAGCCCTTGAAACAAGCAGAGCTAAAATACAGGCCAGTTTCTGCCAACACTTGTGTTCTCAGTGCTGGTGCTGTAGTACTGGGATATGATCTGATTCCTGTCTTAGGGTGTTTTTTTTAATATAACCCAAATCTCATTTTTAACATCCTGTTGTTGTGATTTTCTAAGTAACATCATGCATGACTTTTGCAATTATCTGTAGTTTTGGCACTGTACTCTGTTTCTTAGGTTTTGCTCTGGTGTCTGAATTGCAATGGGAGAGAGGTGTGCAATATTTTATAACCCAAGAGAAGAAGGGCTGGAGAGCTGAAGTTCTGGTTACTTATGATTTCCAGAATTGCTAGTGGCTGGTGTTTGAATCTTGCAACAGATGCTAAGTGCATGTGGCAGATACTCATCTGTGTAAGACAGTTCTGATGTATATTGGGAGGTGATTCTCCCCCTTTACTCTCATGAGACCCCCACTTGGAGTACTGTGTCCAGTTCTGGAGCCCCCTACAAAAGAAGGACATGGAGCTCCTGGAGAGAGTCCAGAGGGGTCGAAGAAGATGATCCAAGGGCTGGAGCAGCTCTGCTCTGGAGACAGGCTGGGAGAGTTGGGGGTGTTCAGCCTGGAGAAGAGAAGGCTCCAGGGAGACCTTGGAGCACCTTCCAGTGCCTGAAGGGGCTACAGGAAAGCTGGGGAGGGACTTTGTACAGGGGCTTGTAGCAAGGGGACAAGCGGTAATGGATTAAAACTGAAAGAGGGGAGATGTAGGTTAGACATTAGGAGGAAATTCTTGGCTGTGAGGGTGGTGAGACACTGGTCCAGGTTACCCAGAGAAGCTGTGGCTGCCCCATCCCTGGAATTTTTCCAAGCCAGGCTGGATGAGGCTTGGAGCAACCTGGTATAGATGTCCCTGCCCATGGCAGGGGGGTTGGATCTAGATGATCTTTAAGGTCCCTTCCAACCCAAACCATTCCATGATATTGGATGGTGTTCAGGCTCTAAATGATGAAGGCAGTTTAAGAAATTTGATGTAATAGGTAACAACTTCAGGACAAACCAGAAGAGATTTGCTGTTGTGATGTCTACACAACTATTTTGCAAAGGCCTTTCTTCCCAAGTTAACTATATGGGGAATGGAAAATGCAGTGGAAAAAATGCAAACGTGGCATTTACTGTGTTACCTCCTTATTTCATTTAACCCCCCCAGCTTTTCTGCTCAGTTCCAGCTAGAAGGACAGTTTCAGTTACAGACAAAATACGGTATTTTTGGCGAAGAGAAGAATTTTTTACTACTGAGTGTACTCAAGGTCTTGGGGATCTGTATTAAATTTTCTGTCTGCTGGAAAAAAGAAGTCCCATAAAATTCACTACTTTTGTTCTCTTTCCAACCAGTGCACCAAATATGCACCTGAGCCACCTTTTTAATGTGGCCCTTGCCCTGCAGTTCGGTATCCTCGCTGTGTGTTGAGGACAGGTTCTAATGCACTAATTCAGCTTTCACAGACCAGGACACGTAGCTCTACTGCAGAAACAGAACAAATTGTTGAATTTCCCAGGATGAATTTACTGAATGTTTAAGCTGCTCGTGATGAAAACGAGCACCGTGTCTCCCAGGAAGGTACAGGCTGGGGTGATTCTGTAAATGCTGCTCTGTGTGTGTGTGCAGCAGCACCCAGTGAAGTCATTAAAACACAGGCAGTTACCTGCACTCCTCAGCTTGCCACCAGAGATGTTCTTAATGGATTGTTGTAGCTTTAATGAAATCCAGTCTCTCTGAATCACTAAACTTGCTTTCTCCAGAAAGGCTCTTTACAGGGACTGACAGATCACCTCTCCGGCGCTTCCAGACGTCCTGGCTCTCTTAATTCTTCTCCATAACGAGTTTTGTGCTGCATGATAAAATATTCATGTTAAAATAGGTTCTAAACTAATTATCTGCAGCCAGCAGTTGCCTGTACAGTCATTTGCTGTTAGCTTGGCTCAAGTTAATGGCCTGTATTTCAGTACAAATAATCCCTCCTGGCTGTTTCCTGTCACTGATTCTTATCCTAAATGGAATTTCCATGTGTGTCTGGAGTTAATTCTTCTGACGGTCCAAAGGAGCTTTCTCCTTCTACTTCTGCACCTTGTTTCTCAAGAGGAGGATGTGTTATGTATTATGCAGTTGCTGCAACTGCACTTGCCTTAGAAGCAATCATCTAGTAGGTCTTTTCTCTGCCCGTGGTTTGCTTATACTCTGAGCTTCCTTTCACCCTGAGCAATTTTAACAACAATAAAAAAAAAAATAGATGTTCTACATTGCAGAACTTTCCTGTTGGAGTATTGGAATCACATGGGGGGGGGAAGGGAAGAGAGCTAGTGCTACATCATGGGAAGATCTCAACTTTTCCCTGGGTGTATCACATTACAGTGGCATCATGAAATAATCCTGACTGTTGATTTTGAGCTTAAAGTGCCCTGAGAAAGGAACATGATAGAGGGAGGCTGAAAAAAAAAATGGTGCTGGGTTTCAAAAGGGCTAATGACTTTTAATTTTCAGAATTAGCTGTATGTGGTAATCAAAACCTTCAAGGTTTTTTTTCTGCCTCCTTTTCTCACAGACATGTTTGTATTAAAAATATTGACAGATTTTCATCTCTTAATATTGCCATATGTCCACATACTATAAAAATGTCACTAAATGTATGAGAGTAATTTTGACTAATCAGATGTCTGTCTGTTTAATTGTTGGTGGGATCAAGGCCTGTGGGCACTAACATAAAAATAATTTAGTTTGTTTTTTTTAAAATCATCCTGTTTATAGCAAGGAGTTTAAACAGCTTGCAGGGAAAAAAAAAGTCAGCTCTAGTCTATATTAATTTTTTCCCACATTAGTTCTAAGGGGAGTCTTGTAATCTGACATGTCTAAGAAATTAACTTAGACATTTACATTTACTATGTATTTGCAAGTGTGTATTAGAGATGAAGACAGATTGTTGCTACAGATGTAGAAAGCTATTTAATACCTGAAAAGATTATTTCATTTCCAATTAAACTTCTTCAGATTTACACAGACTTCATGCAATCCAGTTGATCTTCAGCTTCCATATACCCCAAGAGTCCAGCCTTGGTGGAGGAGATGGGGTTCACCTGAAAGGAATTGGGAAGTAAACTGCAAAATCATGGCAGTTGCAGCAAGTGCAGAACCTCTCCACAGTCTGCACGGGTCACTCCACCTCATGCAAGATCTGGTTGTTTTCCCATTACGTTGTGTTATTTATTGTGGCATTTCACCGTTAAAGCAAGATGACAAGCTTGGTGAGGCAGGGCACTGTATTTAGCTTTGTACATCTTTAAGAGCCCCTTTGGTCTCTCATTTGTGGACTTTGAGCTTTAGTTCCATCTAAGTTTGCAGACAGTGCCAAACTGGACAGGAGTGTCGAGCTGCCTGAGGGTAGGAAGCATCTACAGAGGGACCTGGACAGCCTGGATTGATGGTCCAAGGCCAGTTGTATCAGATTCAACAAGGCCAAGCACCAGGTCCTGCACTTGGGTCACAACAACCCCAGGCAATGCTCCAGGCCTGGGGAAGAGTGTCTAGAAAGTGCCCAAAGGGAAAGGACTTGGAGGTGTTGGTCAACAAGCCAGCTCAATGTGAGCCAGCATGTGCCCAGATGGCTGAGAAAGCCAGAGGCATCCTGGCTTGTGTCAGCACTGGTGTGGCCAGCAGGAGCAGGGCAGGGATCATCCCCCTGGGCTGGGCACTGGGGAGGGGGCACCTTGAATCCTGGGGTCAGTTCTGGGTCTCTTATGACAAGAAGGACATTGAGGGGGCTGGAACATGTCCAGAGAAGGGCAGCGAATCTGGGGAAGGGGCTGGAGTGACTGAAGGACCTGGGGGTGTTGAGCTTGGAGCAAAGGAGGCTGAGGGGAGACCTTCTGGCTCTGCAACTGCCTGAGAGGAGGTTGGAGCCAGGGGGGGTTGGTCTCTTCTCCCAAGGAAGAAGCAACAGGACAAGAAGAAACAGCCTCAAGTTGTGCCAGGGGAGGTTTAGATTGGATATTAGGAACAATTTCTTCATTGAAAGGACTGTCAGGTCCTGGCACAGGTGGAGTCCCCATCCCTGGAGGGATTTCAAAGCCATGTAGATGTGCTGCTGAGGGACATGATTGAGTGGTAGCCTCAGCAGTGCTGGGTTAAGGGTTGAACTTGATGATCTTAAAGGTCTTTTCCAACCTAAATTATTCTATGATTCTATGAAAAATGAGGAGGGAGGAAGAAATTGAAGTGTTCAAGGCCAGGTTGGATGGGGCTTAGAGCAACCTGGTCTAGTAGGAGGTGTCTCTGCCCATGGCACGGTTGGAACCAGATGATCTTGAAGGTCCCTTCCAACCCAAACCATTCTGTGATTTTTTGAGATGGAGAATAAAAAAGCAGAGTGAAACAGTGAAGCAACTGAGAGACTTCATTTACCAACAGGATAATGTAACTGAGACTTTTTTTTAATGGATTTTTATCATTTTATGACCCTTAGTCATCAAAAGAGACGTAGAATGACAGGAGCTTCCTCCTCACCCTCAATTTGACATAAAAGAGTTGGGGAAGGTCCACTGAGGTTTTATGGGTGACTTATGCACCTGATCTTAATCACTACAGATTTGGGAGGAGGTTACTAAAACCAAGCACATTTTAAGTTTATATGTTTCTCATGGTGTGCAGTGGGGCTTTGGTGCCCAGCCATAGTGATTCTACACACTTAACAGGGCTCTGAAAAGAGGGGAGAAAATACTCTTTGATATACTATAGTGCTGTGAAATTTTAATGAATTTTTCCACTGTGTAAATTTTAACATGAGGAATTTTATACCGCTGTTAATCTGCTTTGTATCGATGCTGAGTTTTGCACATCTTCAATATTTATGGAATTAAGGAGTAGTTAAAGGGAAACCATTCTCCTGACAATGCAGATTAGTGTATGTGATTTGTTTCCTTTTCTCCTTGACTCTTATTTTCCAAGTAATCTCTGCAGAGTGTGAATATCCAGAAAAGCATCAAGTGATGTGGCTTGAATCCCTCATGCAAGGAGCCAGAGGAATGTTCCTTTATACTGGGGCTTGAAGGAATACAAGTTTGGTTTTTTTCCTTTATTTTGTATTCTTGAATGCTCTTGCTGCATAAATGCATAGTTTGCTGTCTGCTCTTTCTGCAAGGCTCATCCCTCTGCCAGTGTTTCTGAAGTGATGATTTTCTGCTACATGAAAGATGACTGATAGAAGGTAGAACTTGATATCTTGATCGTCGCTGTGCTTTCAGTTATTTGATCACATCTATATCAATGATAATGTCTTCAATATCCTCTTGATTTGGGAAAAAATAACCCTGTCTTTTTTAGAAGTGAGTGGAATAAATGTTATCTCACCGAGAGATGAATGTAGATTTGAAATTCAGTTGATAGCAGCTATATTATGGTTTTAGCTTGATTTTCTAGGAAATGAGTCCTATCATAAAGGAAATGAGTCCTTTATGATTGCTCTGTCTGTCCCTCCCCACTTAATGTGGTTGATATCAGCCAAATCTGAAAGACGTGGAAGATACAAAGACATGTGCAATACCTGGGGTTGGGTGGGGGGGGAGAAAAAAGTGAATATCAGCAATGGTACAGAGGAGAACAACAGCAAAGGGAAAGCAGGTAAAACTTGGCCACTCTGGTTGGTAGAAGCCACTGGCCAGGGATGAGAGATGGAGCTTCAAATTCCCCATGGTTGATGGTGTCTCCTGGACAAATGCTGTAGGGAATGTATGGAGATTGATGGAGATTTCAGTGTGGGAATCTGAAGGGACAAAGGAAACACATCTGTTCTCTGAGTGTCGATCCTTAAACAGTGTGTAGTTGCTACAGGGCAGCTTTATTATAGGGTTTGGGCTGGATTTTTCCTATGTTCAGTATCCCCCCCTGTAGCCAAAGTAAACTCAAGGCAAGCAGTGGAAGTGTTCAGCCTGAGAATGGTGGACCTTTATTTTTCTAGAGTCAGAATCAAGTCCCTCATACGCACTTTTCTCCCACCCCAGATCCATGATTTCTCACTAGCCTCTATATGCAGCTCAAAATTAATCCTTGCTTCCTGAGAATCAGATCTTTTGTTTTCAAGATATCCCAAACATCCCTGAGGTTGCTGAGGCTGCACAACATGTCCTTACAGGGACTGGGGCATCCTGGGGACTTCTGGCACTGCTACTGTGCCCTTAAATGTACATCAGTGGAGTATTTGGTTGGCAGTTCTGAGATTATCTTTGTGCTTTCAGCAGAGCTTGACATGGAGTCTGGGTAAGACAAAAGTTGTGTGAATTAGCACAGTGTGGAACTGAGGTTAATTAGCTCCAGTGAGAGGCATTAAACTACATTTTGTGTCTTGCTGGTTGTGTAAATGTGAGTAATGGGTACTTGTTAAATATGGTTTAGGTTTTAGGTCCTCCCAGGAATACTTCCACCTCCACATTATCTCTGTGTGTAGGTATTTAGCTCGTCTGGCCCCTTTCCATTTGCAATCACTGAGAGGTCTTGCAGGAATATCACTCATAGAATCATGGAATGGTTTGGGTTGGGAGGGACCTTAAAGATCATCTAGTTCCAACCCCCCTGCATGGGCAGGGACACCTCCCACCAGACCAGGTTGCTCCAAGCCCCATCCAACCTGCCCTTCAACACTTCCAGGGAGAGGGCAGCCACAGCTTCCCTGGGCAACCTGGGCCAGGGTCTCACCAATCTCACAGTGAAGAATTTTTCTAGTATCTAACCTAAATTTCCCCTCTTCCAGTTTAAAGCCATTCCCCCATCCCTCCCTGCCCTTGTCCAAAGCCCCTCCCCAGCTTTCCTGGAGCCCCTTCAGGCACTGGAAGGTGCTCCAAGGTCTCCCTGGAGCCTTCTCTTCTCCAGGCTCAACACCCCCAACTCTCCCAGCCTGTCTCCAGAGCAGAGCTGCTCCAGCAGCTCCTTGGGTCATCTCCATGGCCTCCTCTGGACTCTCTCCAACAGCTCCATGTCCAGTAGCTGTGCTGTTCTCTCGAAGGTGAGAGCATCAGTGCAGTGCTGCATTGGACACTCACTGGTCTGATATTTGTTCAGCTGGAGGAGGACAAGCCTTTCACAAAACTTACATGGATTTATCAGGGCAGCAAGAAAGCTTTGGCTACATTGAACATCAGGCAAACAAAAACTGCAGCATGAGGAATATTCTGAGATTTTAAAGAGCATCAGCTTTGACTTGACACCCCTCCTTAGACAGTATGACTGAGAGCAAGTTGAATGTAGACTGCTTTGGTGTTTGAATCCTAATGTCATCTGCTGGAGCACACATGGACTTGGCAGTTGCTGACCTTTCTGACTGCCTTGTCTAACTGTCCTTTGAGAGAAACCACTCAAATATCCTGACCCATTATTTCCTTCTCTGTGAAGGAGAAATAATGACACTAATGACTTATAAGACCTCACCGATTGTGAAGACTGATTAGTTAATACCTAAGAATCATGGAAAATGCTTCATACTGTAATATTTATTAATGGCTCCTTCTTACATGAATAAAAATGTTGGCCTCACTTGTAGCATTTCTGTAACAGTCTTTAGAGGGAGAAAAAAAAATATTAAACCCAAGTTCTGGGTTAAACTGAGATAATCCTGGGTAAGTCAGTCTAAAGCAGGAGAAATCCCTAGAAAAGAATAGCTGTATTTATACAAAGTAGTTCTGATAATGCAATTTATGGTGCATCTCCCTTCTCATACTGATCGGACTGCTTAAGGAGTCCAGGAAAAAAGAGAAGCTTAGCATGTCATTAGTAATTGTTCCAGCTCTTAATAGGAGTTTTTAACTTTAATTCCTTGACTCATCCCTCTCTTTCTTTTTTCTTCTTCATTCCTGGCCCCCTGTGGCCTAACCAAATACCTTCCTTATTAAATTTAATAATAGAAATAATCATTAGTGAGGTGTGTTGTTCTGCTGGGAGAGGGGATGGTTGAGACAGATGTGAAGGAAAGAGAAATGATTTCTGGAGTTTTGGCTGAACCTCTCAAAACTCTGACCTGCAACAGTGGGAGAGGAGTCACAGAGGTGCTGGCAGGGAAGGGTTAAATGTGAAATTCCATCTTCTCTCTTCCAGGGAGTGTTTCCTGGCATACATTAGAGTAAAAGGGGCTATAAACTTTGAGAGCCCTAAAGAAAAGTCAGCTTTGTGTACCAAGTCCCAAGAGTTTTTAAGAAAGTGCATCAATTTAGTTAAATTGTGAATGAGTATTCTCCTGTGAACATCTGTAAACTGTTGAGTTTAATTGGCCTACAGCTGCCTCTGATTGTAGCTCTGATGGGTTTTTTTTCCCTTTTACTTAGTATCTCATTTCCTTTTCCCTATGGTTTCCTTGTGTCATTTGTTCTTTCTTTTGTTGTTGTTGTTGGCATGTTAAAAAGTAAATAATAATACACACATCCCCTTCAGAGAGCCCTAAAGAGAAGTGGGCTTAGCTGGTAGAGCATCCTTTTGTAGGCATCTCTTACTGCCTGAGCATCAATGGGTTCCAGCTGCCTGTGGGGATGGAGGCTGGGTGGGAAAGGTGTTTGGCAACTTGGTCTAGTGGATGTGTTTGCTTTACATTGTGCTTCCCTCATTTTTAGGTTCTTTTCAGTTTTGTTTCGTTGGTTTTTTAACAAGTGAACAGGCAGTGTTGGGTGGTTCATGTAGTGGAACTCAGCTTTGAATAGTGAGAAGGGAAAGGGCAAACTCTCTTCAGCTGTCTTGTCTTTTGTCTGGCTGAGAAGTGAATATAACAGTAGGTTTTTAGTATTACTTCTCTCCTCATAGTCCAGTACAAATAATATAAAGAATGAGTTTTACTATCATTTTCTCATGGCCTCAGTATTATCCCTTGGCAGAGGGAGCACAATTAGATGACAACAGGATGGTGCAACATGTGACTGTGGCCCAAGATTCAAGAGCTCAAACACAAAACCCACTGAATGGCCCAACTTGATTTTCTTTATTATTATTATTAGTTTCCCCCTAAAGCCACTGGTGATTTTTCCAGGTGACTGACTAACCATTTATTTTTACCATTTGCTGAACTTAGAACATTAAAACTGTCTCTGCAGATTTAGATATTTTTACTTTTTTCAAGGTAAAGATGCATTTTAGATTAGAAAAGAGCTAGATGAGTTAACTTGTATTAACATTGTTAAAACCATATAATCCAGCCTGGATTTTTGCAAAACCTCAGTTAGGAAAATTTAGCCCCTATAATTATGAGAAATAATATTTTTAGAGAGGGTGGGTGGGGAGAAAAAGCTGAGGGAAAAGCTGTGCAGAGAGCAAGCCAAACATATGTTTACATATAATAATATTCTAAAAAAAAAAAAAGCCTAGTAAACTTAATAATATTTGGTGGAACATCTGGCAAAGTGTGGGGCATTTTCTTGCCAAAATATTTGTTGTACCAAAATGAAAACAAACTTCTGTGCATTTCAGTGGTTGGAATATAATTTCATGACAGAATATGTTATTTTATGAAATACTGTTAACTGGCTTCTCTCCTAGAGATTGATAATTCCAATTAAGATTACAGGCTTTGGAGGGCTGCCTGCATCACCAAATCCAGCTCCTGCATGTTTCTTAGGTGACAAAAATCTTCCAATTCTGCTCGTAAACGTGTCAAACTCCATGGTGGTGGCTGGGCTGTTTGTCCTCCCCATCCAATTGGAAGGGTAATGTGAATCCTTGCTGCTCCCAATGGGGAGAAGCTGTTTTCTAATTTCCAGCTGCAACTTGTTAATGACCAGTTTTACTACCAGCTTGTTCTTCTGCCAGGAAGGATTAAGCTGTTTGTGGGAGGGATGAAGAACAGCTGGTGCTTTTTCTTTGCAACCGGCGGGTGATGATACGGGCTGGAGTAGATAAACCTCAACCGAGGGGATGCTGGCCGTACTTCAGTGGAGGAAGCAGTTTGAAGACATCAGATTAGTAAGTCCAACGTGCTGAAAGACCACTGGTCTGAATGGTAGATGTTCACTGAGGTGGGGCTGAAGTGACCTCTCTAGCAGCTGGGTCACTGTGGTTGCTGGTTACTGTGATCTCCTAAGAAATTCCCCCCGTGCGATGGAAGCTTATGCTTAATTTTGGGGCACCTGGGTTATTCTCAGCCACTGTTGGTAGGAGAGTGACTGGTGTAGCATCTAATTAGGAGCCCAGAATGGTCTGGCAGGTGTTTACATCTTTGGAGCATGGCAGGCTAATTGGGTGGAAACAAAAGAAAATTAAAAAACAATGCAGGGGAAAATGGAAGAAGTTGAAATTTTATTAAACTTTGGCCTTTTTATGGGCCATGCATTTATTTTAAGGAGAAAACAGAGCAAGGAGAAGACAATGTGAAATGGCTGTTGCAAAAGCAGTCAGTGGTGAGGCATGGGTTCTGATGGGACACAAGATTTTTCCCCATGAGGACAGTTAGACATTGGAATAGTCTCCCAAGGGAAGTGGTGGATTCCCCCACATGGGACAGTTTGAAGTCTCAGCTTGACAGGGTGCTGAGCCACCTCCTATCAACTAGAGTAGTACCTAGAGAGCTTGGACCAGATGATCCTTGAGGTCCCTTCCAGCCTGGCATTCTAGGATTGTATGAAATAATTTGAAAGGAAAGAGAGGAATGACTAGGGGATGAAGTCAAGGGAATAAAAAGGATGCAGAAGAGCAGCCTGGAGAAGAGAGGCTCTCAATGTATTTTAATGTGTACAGATGTTTTTCGAGCACCGTCCCTGAGTGCTCCCAACATCAGGAGAAGATGGATAGTTTTGGGAAGGAAGGTAAAAAAATATCAGTGAGGTTTATATTTAGCAAATCATCATATGAGTGATTTGGCTTAACATTATTAAAGGGAGGTGGTGGAACAGATTTCAGGGGGGGGGGAAAGATTCTTAAGGGAGGAAGAAGAAATTACAGCAAAGGAAGGATAGATCAGGTGATCAGATGTTGCAGATTTCTGAGATCTGGCTGAACTCCAAAAAGACCAAATTGAGAAGTGTGAAATGTGGGATGGGAGCTGAGCCAGCCTGTGAGAAACAGAAACCAGCTTAATCCTTTTCTAATAATTAGATTTCCTTGAATTTGGCTTGGAAAAAGCAAAAATGGTAACTTTTGAATGTGCGAATGGTGTGAGAAAGAAAAAAAACACCACAAAACACCAAAAAATGAAGGAATTCTTTTAACTGATGTGTTCTGTGGTAGTATCTGTTTTTGCTGTATTTTATTTGAACATTTTTTAAAAATACTGTTTGACTGTGAGGTGCACAGGGTGGGAGTGTAGCAGCAAATCCATGTTAGGTGACTGGTGATGTGAAGGATTCCTGTTCAGTGTTGATCCTCAGTGGGGAGAACATCATTATCTGTGCTGTGGCAAAACAAATGTGTTAAGCAAAAAATCAGTTATAAAATGTTTCTAAAATATGTGGGGAAGCTTCAGCTAAAATAAGTATGAATATTTGGAATTCATTACAAACTTCAAATTGTGTGTAAATATTTATGAGGAGGAATGATGCTAGTGAGGAAGCAAAGCCACCTCAGAAGGCTTCATGTCAATCAAAACACCCAGATTTGTTCAACATAATTTAAATTCATAAAAAGGTGGGTCATTCAGAATGAATCTTCTATTTGGAGCAAGTGGGGGCAGGGAGAAAGTGTCAAGGTTTGGTAGAGGGCTTTTTTTAATGATTACTTGTGATTAATGTGTAATTAATGCTTCATATCAACTAAGTGTGGTAGTGTCACTTCTGTGAGGGTGGCATACGGTGTGAGCTGCTCCAACATGCAGAGCATCAGCTCAGGGCTTTCTTCAATGGAGAGAAAATAAAAAATACTGGAAATGCAACATGGTGGGTTAGAAATTGATCAGACTGGTTTGTTGCATAGTGCTGTGCCTTACAAAAAAAAAAAAAAAAAAAAAAAGATACTTTTTGTTGGTGCCTGAGTGTTCAAGGCCAGAAGGGATGGGGCTTTGGGCAACCTGGTCTGCCCTGCTCCCTGGGCAGGGGGGTTGGAACTAGATGATTGTGAAGTTCCCTTCTGACCCAAACCATTCTGTGATTCTACAAAAGGGAATTCGAGGACATGAACACAAGACCTTTCACAGTGCCTGGAACAGGTACTCAAAGGATGCCCCAAAGATACTGCAAGGACTCTGCTCTGCCCTGTGGTACCAGGGTACTACTACCTGGGCAACTGGCTTTTGATCTTGGCTAGTGGTTTGTGTTGAAGTCCATTTCTGTCCTCTATTTCCCAAATTTAGCTGTTTTGGCCATTAGGTCTAGGCACAGAGGAAACATGGTTTTCCCAACTACAGCAGGGATAAGGCTTTGAGCTCTTGGGATGCTGCTGAAGTTCTGCAGGCTTTTTTAAAACCTAAGACCACATCAGAGTATTTGGAGGTAGTTGATGACACAAATCACTTTAACCATAGATTTGGGGGTGTTCAAGGGCAGGTTGGATGGGGCTTGGAGCAACCTGGTCTAGTGGAAGGTGTCCCTGCCCATGCAGAGGGGTTGGAACTAAATGATCTTGAAGGTCCCTTCCAACCCAAACCATTCTATGATTCTCTGATTCTTTGAGCTTGTTTTCATTGATGAGAAACCAGCAAAAGCATTGTCACAACTTCCACAAACCTCTAGATTTCTATTTATGTGGATGAGAATGGCTCAGCCCTTAGTGTGTCCCAGCTGCTCCTGTGTGTTTGACAACACAGGTTTTACTGGAGTAAGCTATGGAACTGCAGATCAATTTGCACCAAGATTTTAGGAAAAAACCCACAATTAATGTTGAGCTCTTATCCCTTGTACCTTGAAATGGTTGAGGAGTCAGAATTGTGGAAAAAAAAAAGGTGAGCTCATGGCAATAAGAAAAGTCTGGGGAGTTTGGCTGGTGGGAATGGTGCTGGGTGAGGCAGGTCTCCAGCCAGGGAAGATTAGAGAACTTTTTTTCTTTTAAGAAGCAAGATCTGCTTGGCCAGTTATTAGCTAATGTGCCTCTGGTCTGCTGAGGGCAGCAGTAACAGCAGCTCGAGTGGTTTGAAAAGAGAAGCTAAACAAACGCCGGGTACTGGCAGGGATGGGAAATGTTGCAAATCACGGTTGTGTTAACTCAAAGGAAGAGACAGATTTCTTGATGAGCCAGCTTTTGTCCTAAACTTTTCTCTGTTCCAGTTGAATAAAGCAATGATCCTCGTAGTCCTAACGACCACAGCTTTCTGGAAATGTAAAATTACCAGATCTCATTAATGCTGGGCTATATCATTCATCAAAGCACTTCTTATGCCTCATGCTGGCTCCTTTTCTCTCCCCCTCTTAATCTTTCTCTCATTATAACGATGTGTCTGCCCTTTGGACCTATCTGCTTCCAAGGAGTTGACACCTGCAGAGATATTATTTGGTGAAGACTTGTTAACTCTTTAGTAGTTGGAAGGCTGAGCCTGTGGCAGGAGAAACACAACCTGGTGGAAGCTGCTTTGCAGAATGATCGTGGTTGTAAATACCCTGGTAACAAAGCCCTTGCAGATGATTGCACACTATGGAGAGGGAATTATTTCTGTCCCTGTGCACTGCTTTTTTCTGATAAACTATTAGTCTCCTTGTCAACAGGTCCATACAAATGCAGTTAACAGCTTTTCCATTGCAAAGATTTTCTCTTTGGAGACTTGCTCCCAGCCTAATGTGTTTTTCACGTGTGCTTTGTGTACCTGGATAACTGAAGAATAAAGGTTTCAAAATAAGCCCAAATGCCATGAAATTAGACCTCACTGGGGACAAATGCCTTTGACATGTACATAGGAACTAGTTTCCAGATGATACTAATCGTTCTGTAGCACCTTTTATCCAAAGAACTAAAGCACTTTGCAAACTCTCATATTACAGAAGTGCTGCACTGATCATGTGTGTGAGCCAAATAAATACTGTTTATAAAGGAATTTTCAAAAGAGCTTTCAGAAATACCTGTCACTATTTCAGCATCTTCATTTAGTGACTGAAGCTCTTATCTCTCTCAGTAGGGGATGCCAATTTACTGATGTACTTTTCAGTTAAAATCCGAGTTCCATAAGGCAGATTAGCAGTGAGGAAATGCAGGTCTCTTTGGAAAAAAAATAAAAACGGTTTGAAAGTTGTTTTAAAGTCGATTCTGTAATAAATGAGCCAATTTAGAAGACGTATCAGGTGCCCAAAAAAAAAGTCTTTGGAAATTGCTCGATCTGTGTTGTTCTGAGACCCCCACCTATCATGCTCAGCAGTTGAGAGTTGCCATGTTCATCCTTTCTACTCTGTATCCATCTGTTCTTGCCTGAAATTACATTTCCTTTTTAAACTCCAGGGGCATCACGTGTGGTTTTTGTCATTATGCAGTGTCACAAGCACACTAATGTTCTGATCAACATCTAGACTCCTAGATATTGATGCTACAGTTTTTAATCACTTAATTAAAAAGCATTCTTTCTCGTTTAGTATTTGCCAAGCTCCTGACAATATTTTGATAGCTGCTATTCATTGCTGACCTATCATAATACTTGCTAAAGAATATTAGCTTGGAGAGATGTAGCAGAGTTCTTCAGGAATGAGGTTGAGTAGGGACTAATTAGTATTTCCATTAATCAGCTCTAAATAGAAGGCAGGATTGGAGAGGCTATGTGAGTTACCCAGTCCTCTTCCAGTCACTGCAGTCAATGAACCACACAAGTAGAGTAACTCATTTATCAAGACTTGGTGTTTCTTTGTCCTCCTGCTGAGAGACAGTCCAGAACTTCACTGCTTTGGTATTTATAGACATTACTTTGATATCCAATTACATTTCCTGTTTTAACACCATCTTTCAATAGTTTCTCTTCTTCCCTTTCGTTTAGTTCCCCAATCTCTTTATTTGGTTAACAAAACTATCAGTTGTTTCTTGTGCTGATCATTCTCCTGGCAACTGAATGGCCTTTCTGCCTCTGTTCTGGTTTCTCCTCAGTTTGGATTGATATTCCAGATGGTGTTTCACTAGTTTCTTAAATATTCACAGTATTCCCCTCCTGACTTTACAGGGAATAGTAGACCTGCCGTATCATGGATCATATTTGCTTTTATGGCTGCATTCTCTGGGTGGCCCCAGGTCCTTCTGTGATTGATGGATATGCTTGAATTTCTCCTCTAAAATTTCCAGCCATGCAGTCTCTTCCTCATGGCAAAAATTATTAGTACCTGAATGCATTGAAATCTGCAGTATCCAATTATTTTCCATTCCTCCAGTGGTCAAGGAACAGGGTATCCAGTTCTCCTGTGTGTTGGTAACAACTTCCATCTCTGTTTTCATCAGCATCTGTCTTTTGCTCATTAGCTCCCATGCAGTTGTGATTAAAGAACAAATATTACCTAAACTGGTCCTTCAGGATTTTCATTGGTAACTGTTTTGCAGTCCAGAAGTTTTTGTTTAAGCATAAGGAATTATTTTTTCTCCTTTAATCTATTAACCACTGCACAGTTGTATTACCAGTTTCCACCTTCACCACCTCAGTGGTTTCCTTAATCACTGGATACTTTTAGGTCCATTGAATGAAATTTTTTTTAAGAAAATTGGGTCAAATGTATTTGTTAAGAAACTTAATCACTGAATTCTTTCAGGTTTGGATCCATTGTTCCCCAAAACTTGACTTCAGAGACTTCTCAGTACCATCAGCTCCTTGCAGTGCTTCTTCAGGCCCTTGGTATCAGTGCTGGTAGTTCCTTCAGAGCTGGGTGAAGTTACACCAAATAATGACTGAGGACATAGATCTTTGGCAAGTTCTTTTTCAGGAATTGGTGGAGGATGTAGTTGATCATGGTGTGTGTTTTGTGCCCAGTGTTAAAGTAACTTTTTGTAGGGAGAGGACAAGGAGTAATGGATTAAAACTGGAAGAGGGGAGATTTAGTTTGGATATTAGGAGGAAATTCTTTAGTGTGCGGGTGGTGAGACACTGGAACAGGTTGCCCAGGAAGGCTGTAGCTGCCCCATCCCTAGAAGTGTTGAAGGGCAGGTTGGATGGGGCTTGGAGCAACCTGGTCTGGTGGGAGGTGTCCCTGCCTGTGGCAGGGGGGTTGGAACTGGATGATCTTTAAGGTCCTTTCCAACTCAAACCATTCTGTGATTCTAGGATTATTAATTTATTAACTGAAGCTTCCAAATAGCCAGTCTAATAACCTTGCCAACAGAGGCCTTCAGAAAGAGCTGGATGTCCTTGGTGTCCTGCTCATGGTTTGTAGAGTGGGGAAATCCCCACCTTTCCCCCTTTTAGCATGTTTTTTTCTATTGTTACTACATCATATTTGGTCACTGCTGGTCAGAGTCAGGCAGCAGTGCCTGTTTCTGCAGTTGCTGCAGGGAACTCTGAGCCAAGTAAAAGTATCTGGAGCACAGTTACCTGCCAGGGTTTAGGGTTAGTCTAATTTGACACCTTTATCATAGAATTTACTTTTTAAAATCCTTTTTCTGGGGTGTTTTCATATGGATGGTCAGCACAGAGATGCTGCTCCATCAGGTGACTGCTTACAAATAAATGAGGTAAAAGATAGTGATAGCCATGTTAGCTGTGATGTCCCCAGCATCCTGGGCACCACGTGGACCTCTGGCAGTCTTCGTTCAGTATAGCTGTTCTGAGGAGTGTGCTCAGCTCTTCTCTTATAGTTTTTTAGGTCAGAGGGGCCTTCCAGACTTCTTTGGTCCTGCACCCTGCTCAACATAGGGTCAACGTTTCCAGTTGAGTCAGGTTGCTCTGACTTTGTCCAGCTGAGTTTTTTAACATCTCCAAGGATGGAGATTCCAGTGCTTCAACCCTCTCTGTTACCCTGACATTCAATCAGAATTTCCCTTGCTGCAACTCATGACTTTGCCTCTCATCCTTTCACCTGAGAAGAGTCATATGTAAGGGGAGCACCCATTTGAAGTTCTTCTCTTTCTAGCTAAGTTTATGCAGTGTGTAGGAGGAGGAGCACCTTGTGTCTCAAGATCCTTGATGATATCTTCCACAAAAGCTAGGAATAGATTCAAGTAGTCACCAGGGAAAGCTTTTTTAGGATGTGTGGATAGTTTGTGCTAGCCTAAGCCACTAGGTTTTCTGATAGGAGTTTTAGCCTGACTTCCTGAGGAACCAGAACCTTTAGATAACTACTCAAGGATGAATAGGTTTGCTTTGGCAATCTTCTGTTCACATCTGTGTGAAGTAAAATGTGGGCTACTGAGAAAAACTTGTTGCAGGTATGAAGATTTACAGCGTGGAAAGTGGCTGCACCATTAGGGAGAATGATCTGGCTCCTTTATGAACTGTCATCTGTTCTGGCAGGTTTTATCCAGCCAGTATCAAAACTTTACTGAGTGTGATCCACTCTTTCTTGAAAGCTGCAACTCTGAGGAAGACTTTTACATGATCATACCCATCCTATGCCCATGGTTGTACCCGTCCTGTGCAGTGTTGTCTGCACTCTTTAAATGATGGTGAAGGATTGGACAGGTACAGAGGGGAGATAGTTACAGTCAAATAATACAGAAGATTCAGTCTGCTGTCTCCAGGGGAAAAAATAATAATGAAAACATGATGAAATACCTTCAAAGGGAGAAAATACTGAATACTGAAGGGCTGTTTATTTCTTTGGTGCACAGAGGTGTAAGAAAAAACAGTAGCTTGAAGCTAAAGTGAGGTATATTCAAACTCAGTGCAGTCTCTGGACAAGGACAGGGAGTGATAGGACAAGGGGGAATTAAACTAAAAGAGGGGAGATTTAGGTCAGACATCAGGAAGAAATTCTTCACCATGAGGGTAGGAAGGCACTGGAACAGGTTGCCCAGGGAGGTTGTGGAAGCCTCCTTCCCTGGAGGTGTTCAAGGCCAGGTTGGATGAGGCTTGTGCAGCCTGGTCTGGTGGGAGGTGTCCCTGCTCATAGCAGGGGGGTTGGAACCTGATGATCTTTAAGGTCCCTTCCAACCTTCACCATTCAATGATTCTATGAACAGTTATAATGGTAGAAACAGGTTCTCTATCTCTGGCAGGTGGAATCATCTCTAGATGCTACATAGATATCTAGTTAGAAACAAGCTGTTGAGTAAAACTGCATGGATTCTTATCTGGAAGAGGCCAATCTAAATGGTAATTCCAGCCCTAAGCTCCATTAATACATGTGGCTTCATTGATTTCTATTAGGAAATGTTTGGGATTTTTGTTGTGTAGATGTTCAGGAGTTGTTAAAAGGGTTATTCTCTAGTCTGCTTCCTTTTTTTTTTCTCCAGTCATGGTGCAGCTTGGGCTGGTGAGACAAATTAAAAGCAATTAGGAATATCATTCTCCTTATTAGAAGATTCCACAGTTCTCTGCAGTTACAACACTTCCTTGAGCCTAGCTGTGCTGAAGGTGAAGAAGAGGAGTCTATTTGGATCTTAATGTCTCCTGGGAGACATTATAGCAGCTTTCCACTACCTGAAGGGGCTACAGGAAAACTGGAGAGGGACTTTTTACAAGGGGGTGTAGAGATAGGACAAGGGGGAATGGTTTAAAGATGAAGGAGAGGGGATTTAGGTTAGATCTTAAGAGGAAATTATTTCTTGTGAGGTTGGTGAGACACTGGCCCAGGTTGCCCAGAGAAGCTGTGGCTGCCCCATCCCTGGAAGTGTTCAAGGCCAGGCTGGACAGGGCTTTGAGCCACCTGGTCTAGTGGGGCGTGTCCTTGGTCATGGCAGGAGGGTTAGATCTAGATCATCTTTAGGTCCCTTCCAACCCAAACCATTCTATGACTATTCCACTGTGTCAAATTCTTGAAGTCCTTCAGACGAGTTCAACTGTAAACCTCTGAGCCGCTTTGGCTGCTTCTGGGTGACCTTTGTAGACTCTGACCAAGTGCTCATTGTCACCATCCTTAAAATGGCCTTTGCCTTTAGTTTCTGTGTGCTTTGCTTCTCCTCTCTGTCTCTGAGCAGAACTGGGGACAGAGCATGAGAAACCAGGAAGTTTAAAAACATGGCGTGCAACCTGGTGAGCACCAGGGGACTGCTGCAAGATTTTTGGATGCCAGTTGATTCCCAGCTACTGCTCACCTTCTCAGGTGGAGCAGACCCATCTCCCATAAGGGCAATCTGCTTTCATAGTCCTCAACTTGATTTCTTTTGGCAGCCAAACTGGATGTGGTTGACAGATTATGTCTGAGCAGAGCTTCAGTAATTGCTCGTTCTGCTCAGTGACTGTGTCAATGACAGATGGTCACACTGAATGTTTAAAATGTTCAGGACCCCTGGATGATCCCTAAGCTTATGAACAACAAACTTTGCCAACATTTCTGTTGTCTATTAGCAGAAGAATTTAAAATGTTTTCTTGAATTACTGGTTTTCCCCCCTGTGTCTTAGGCATGTTTTTGCTGGGTTTGTGCTTTCCTGAAACATTCTTTTTATTTTTTCCTTGCTAAAGAAAGTCTCAAGATGTTAGTACAGACTGGCATAAGTAAGTGCCAACTGCTCTTGCAGACTTGTTAACAAATTTATTTTTGCCTGAGAATGGCACATATGGCCCAGAGCGGAAATATTAGGGTCTGTAGTCTTTGTGAGGGCTGGCAGATACTGTCTTTGAAGAAACAGCATTTGGGTCAGTCATAAATTTAATTTTTATTTTTATTGCTGGAGGGTCTTCTCAGGTTGTGGTTTGGTTTTTTTTTCCCCCCGAAGTCATGGTCTTCAATCATTTAGCAGTCCTGTGACAGCTCTGGAGTTGCAAACAAGAGGCAGTGGGGAAGTAGCCAGTTTATTTGTGGCATCCCTGTATTGCAGTTTAGGAGCTGCAAACAGGGTGTGTAGGCTTATGTGACCTATCTGAATTTCATGGACCACAAATTGCCACCAAACCTTGGTTTAGGATGTGCTGGCTGACCTGCAGGGTGCAAGTTTGACACTTTTTCTACTGTATGTGGCATCATCTTTTACAGGACTTGTAAAACCAGCTTCTGAGGGAGGTGGACTCACTCTTACACAGTTCTACTTTTTCCCTGCTTTGTAGTGTTTGACATGGTTGTCTTCTCTAGGTAGCCTTTTGACCCCCCAAGTTTTGAAAGCAAAATAGCTTATTCTTGAATTAATAGAATCATAGAACCATAGAATGCCAAATTGGAAGGGACCTCAAGGATCATCTGACCCAACCTTTCTAGGTAATACTATAGTTTAAATGAGATGGCTCAGCACCCTGTCAAGCTGAGACTTCAAACTGTCCCATGTAGGGGCATCCACCACTTCCCTTGGGAGATTTTTCCAATGTCTAACTGTTCTCATGGAGAGTGATTTTCTACTGGAATCCAACTGAAATCTCCCCAGGAGTAACTTGTACCTGTTACCCCTAGTCTTGTACATGTGGGGGATTGGACTAGATGATCTTTCCAGGTCCCTTCCAACCCCTAACGTTCTGTGTATGTGTGTGACTTCTTGTAAATACAGAGTCTCCATCTTCTTGGCAGCCACCCTTGAAGTATTGAAACATGTTAATGTGGTGTCCCTGAAGTCTTCTTCTCTCAAGGCTGAACAAACCTAGCTCTCTCAGCCTCTCCTCATATGGCAGGTCCTCCAGTCCTCGGATCATCCTTGTGCCCTTCTCTGGACCCTCTCCAGCCTGTCCCATCCTTTTTGTAGAACAGGGACCAAAACTGAGCACAATACTCCAGGTGTGGTCTGACAAGCACCCAGCAGAGTGGGATGATGACTTCATGATCTCTGCTGGAGATGCCCTTGTTGATGCAGCCCAGCACCCTGTTGGTTTCTTTGCCCCTGCAGCACACTGCTCACTCATGTTGAGCCTGTTATCCACCAAGACCCCCAGGTCCCTTTCCACAGGGCTGCTCTCCAGCCAGGTGGATCCCAGTCTGAACTGTGCCCCTGGGTTGTGTTCCCAGGTGCAAGACCTTACTCTTCTCCCTATTGAACTTCCTAAGTTTTCTGCTAGCCCACTCCTCCAGCCTGTCTAGATCATCCTGGAGGGTGGTCCTCTCTTCTGGAGTGTCAACCTCCTCACTTATTTTGGTGTGGCCAATTCTAGTGGCCCACTCAATTTTAGTGGCCTTTTAAAGATTCCTTTTGTGGTGATGAGACAAATAATACGATTTTTATGGCACATTTCTGTCCATGTAGACCTGGATTCTTGAACCATTCCTACATGTCCATAATATAATGTGCTTTATGTTTGGTAAAAGCTTCTGATAGTCTATCAAAACACATCCAGGTTCTGGCAAAGCCTCTGCAGCCAATAAGTATGGACAAGGATGGACAAATCTTTTTGCTGCAATCTCAGATTTTGTTTTTCTTGCTCTGCTGAGCGCTGAGTTGAGGGCTGTAATGATCTTCAGCAAGTCTATCCCAGTGCATCAGATTTGTGCATTCAGGTGCTGTATGAAGCAAACTGGCTTAAAAATTAGTTTCTTGCTGTTGCAAACCATTCTGATGGATGTCTGGATAATTGTCCTATCTGCATATATGCAAAAAGGAGAAGGAAATGATTACATCCCTGGCCTTATTTAAAGGAGTTGAAGGTTGTTCTGAAGATCTAGAGGGAGGAGATTGACGCAGCTAGGATGCATTTAAATCAAATCAGTAAATTAATCAACATCTTGTTATGGTTGCATAGTGGGCTAGATTTAACTGGGGAAAAAAATGCAACTGATATATATATGTATAGTAAGTATTTGGAGGAATTATTCATATGACTGGACTATGTGAGATACATGAGGGAAACGGACCAGAGAATGGGTGAGTTTTTGCCACCATCTACATCAGTATGAGATGCAGGTGGTTCAGAGGCAGAGATGTCTCTGACCAGAGCACATCAGCAGCTCTCACTGCTTTCTCTCTGTGTGTATGTTTGGGGATTTTGCTGTTTTTAACAGACCTATGGCTCCGTTTCTCTCTCACTCAATTTCATTGATTAATTCCACCGTGCTGCTGCTCTTTGCCCTTGGCTTGGCATTTGCAGTCCCTGTGTTTTTCTTAATCTAGTCAGAAAATATTGAGGCAGGTGGAAGTAATCTTTGGTGCCTCTCTCAGCTGCTTTTGTGTTTTTATTTGAAGCTAATTTTTGGAAGTTGAGGACTTAGATTTCAAAGTGGCTCCTAAAGGAATGCCTCAGTCCAGCAGTGGATACTTTAATCAGCAACAATTGCATCACCTGAAGGAAATCTTGCTGATGCCAACCTGGAATTAAACACACTAAAACATGTCTCCAGCTGGGAGATGAAGAATCTTTTTTTTTTTTTTCCTGGTGTTTTACAGCTGCTTTTTTGATCAGAACAGTTAGAAGTATGAAGGCTTTCCCACTTCACTCCCTGAAGTGGGACAGTCCTTGGTAGACCAGCACATTGGCAGAGCACAGTTGGGCAGACACCCTCACTGAGCTCATGGGCAGATCTGGACAATCGTGTGGACTGGATGTGACCATCCTGCTTCTTCCCTTCAGATCCAGCTGGTCCAGTACCTTTTTGGGCATCTCCTATACCCAGCTGACTTCAGTAGTGCAAACACACTCTTGCACAAGCTTTGCTGAAAGGCAGAGTAACTCAGAAGACTATTTTTGTTGCTTCCTCCAAGACTCCTATTTGTGCTGGGATTATCAAATATGATATTCACCTTCAGGGAAAGAAGTGATGTATAAAAATGATCATTTTGAATAAACCCTGTGCAGGTGTTGGAGCCGATGCTCATTTGATACGCTCTGGGAAGGATCTGTTGTTGTTGTTCCACCTGGGAAAGCCAAACCAGAGACAATGAAGCTCACCAGGAAATGGTTGAGTGTGCCAGCTTCAGCAGCCATCCCAGGCATTGACAAGGCAGCACAATACACAGCAGCTGTTGGCCTCTTTCCATGGTATCCGTGTTAAGCATCTTGGTATTGGAGGAGACTTGAAAGTTCTCTGAACACCGCTGGGAAAACCTTCTGTGGTTTGATTGCCTCAAATGCTTGTGATGCTCTTTTCCTCCCCAGCTCCAGAGTATTTGATCTACTCTTGGGGATAGTCAGTTGTGGGGTTGATGGCTCTGCAGTCAAGTCAGACTTCCAGCAAAGACTGCTCTGTTTCAGCATGCTGCTCTTCGTTTTCTAATATAATTGGAGAGATTAAATGATTTTGAAAATTACTTTTTTTCCCTTTCTATGGAAATGGATCAAATAAAGCTAAGAAAGAAAGAATGTACACATCTGGTTTACCTAGCAGGACATCAACATTGTCAAAGCCTGCCATGCTCAACCCATGTCAGGAAAAATGCAATACCACCAGACCAGAGTTCAAAGGGCTTCAGATATGTAGCAACCACCAAGACCACTTGCATCTCAGTGGCTAGGTGGTTTTACATAGAAAATACTTCATGTAGGAAGGTCACGTTCAGGTGAGCCAAGGGCAACGTGAGGCTTTTAAGCATCTGCTTTTCTCTGAGTGGAATTTGGAGCTATCTGCTGGGATATGGAGTAGATGCATTTTTTGCAGCAGTTCTGGGTTTTACTGCAGGATTTGTTGTTACCAAACTTAATTGATTTTCAAACCAGATGTACTTTGCAGCTGTTGCTTGAATTTTTTGCAGTGATCATGTATTTTGGGGAATGGTTTCCTTCTCTCACCAGCTGCCCACTCCTCTCTGAGGTGCCCAATTGTCCTTCCCTTGCTGTGTTGTTTGGAGTCTCCAGTAAGAAGGTGGCCTTATGCAAAATTAGTAGAAGTTGGGTCATATATTGTTCTCAATGGATGGTGGTATTTAATTGGCAGTCTGTTACCTGATGTCTTTCACTGGCCTCCAGGACTTTGCTTTCTCATTATGTAGCTTTAGGAAATATTTTAATGACTCTCATTCCTTAGAGCAGTGGCCACTGTGGTGGCAATGATGAAATAACCTACAGAAGCTGGATGACCTTAGGAACTGGAGGAAAAGAAAGGGGATGAAATTCAGTAGCACGAAGTGCAGGGTCGTGCACCTGGGGATTGAAAACAAGTTTCTGCTCTAAACTAGGAGCTAATCAATTGGAAATGATGGAGGATAAGAAGTGGTACTAGTTGATTACAAAATGACTGTGAGCTGCTGAAGCAACACTGCTCAGAAAAAGGCAAATGCCACCCAGACAGGGTATTTCCAGCAGAGACTGGAAGGTATTAATGTTACTTTCCAAGTCTCTGATTAGAAGCCATCTGAAATATTGGATGTGGTTTCTGGCTGCTTATATCAGGGGAAAAAAAAGACTATTTCATGCTGGAATAAAGTGGTCTGAAAGGTGACACAATTGCTTACAAAAAGGTATCAGGCACCTTGAAGGGCTGATAAAGAGCTGTTGGCTGAAAATTGATGTTGCCACAGATAGGAATAAACTGGCCAAAAAGAAATTTAACCAGGAAACTGGGAAAAAGTTTCGTAACAAGTAGAGAAGTGAGGTCTGAACAGTGAAGGCAAGAAACTCACTTTGAACTTGAGATAGGTATGAAGGGGGAGATGCAGGAGGTTGTAGAAGCTGAAGGGTGAACTTAATGACCCTGAAAACCCTTCCCACTTTTTTTTCCTCATTTGACACGCTTCAGGTTTTTAGTTCAGTTTATATTTAAATGGAGGGATTTCAAAGCAGTTACAGGGAAGACTTGCTGGAATCATCCAGAGTTTTCTGTCGTTGGTTATAGCTGCAAATGAAAGAAACCTTGTATTTATTTTGGAAAACAAGCTACTGCTGTTGTCTCTAGTGGAAACCAATACATTTTTGTTGCAACTGAAGCGTTTTTGAAGTCTGAGAAATGATGAAATCTTTAATAACTTTGTGCTTGCCTGCGTTCTCCTGGGCTTGTGGCAAATATCAGGTGTTTGCTGTTGAAATTAGCTTGGAAACAGAAGATGTATCCTACCAAAACAGCCCCCACATAAAAATCTTCTGAATCTACCGAAGTCAAGAGAGGCAGATGACTTTGAAATAGTCCATAATTACTGAGCCTGTAACTGAGAAAGTGCTGTCTGTGTTCAAGAGCTCTAGTTAATCTGGAAGGGGGGGCGGGGGGAAGCCAAAAGAACCAGAATTACATAAATAATCAAAGAGCTAAAAATGCCTTGGTTTTGTAATGTAGATGAAGACAAGGTGTCATGACAGAAACACATTTACATATTAGAATTATTTAATTATCGTATCTTGTCCTCTAAAGAAGCAAAATGGTCATGAATATTCATGTCTTCAATTAAAATATTAATGGCAGACTGAGTCTTCAGTTTTTAGGTCTCCAAACACCCATAAACAGTTTTATTTTAAACGCAGTGAGGAATGGAGGTCGAAAAGCAATTGCTTTTTTGTCTGCAGGTTGCAGAGAGGCTGGTGGTCTCCTTGAAGACGGAAGGATGGGGTTTGCTCCTCCTTTACTCTGTGCTAGTTTTTGGAAGGAGTCTTGTTGGGTACCCCTGCCGTACCCCAGCGTCTGGGTGTATCTCCTTGCTGCTCCAACAGCATCCCATAGCCTTGCTGAGGATTTGGGGAGATGAATTTACCCTTAAATGCCACCCTGAAGCCACCACCAAACACATTGCAGGGATGTTTTGTTTGCATTTTCTGTAGTATCTTCACCTGTACCCATTTCACGTCTCCGGTGTCATTGCAATGAGCACACTTTGGTGTCATCAAATTATATTAAACTGTCCTGCTGGCTTTAACTTAAGGAAGATGAAAAGCTCAACATGAGCTGACAGTGTGCACTAGCAGCCCAGAAACCAACCGTGTCCCGGGCTGCATCAAAAGAACTGTGACCAGCAGGTGTAGGAAGGGGATTCTCCCCCTCTATTTTGCTCTCGTGAGACCCCAGCTGGAGAACTGTGTCCAGTTCTGGAGCCCTCAACACAGGAGGGACATAGAGCTCTTGGAGCAAGTTCAGAGGAGGCCACAGAGATGATGGGAGAGCTGGAGCAGCTCTGCTCTAGAGACAGGCTGGGAGAGTTGGGGGTGTTCAGCCTGGAGAAGAGAGACCTCCAGGGGGGAGACCTTAAAGCCCTTCTAGTATCTGAAGGGGCTCCAGGAAAGCTGCGGAAGGACTTTTTAGCAGGGTATGTAGTGATAGGACAAGGGGTCATGGTTTTAAGCTGGAAGAGGGGGGATTTAGGTTAGAGATTAGAAAGACATTCTTCAGTGTGAGCATCGTGAAACAGTGACCCAGGTTGCCCAGGTAAGTTGTGGCTGCCCCATCCCTTGAAGTGTTCAAGGGCAGGTTGGATGGGGCTCTGAGCAACCTGGTCTGGTGGGAGGTGTCCCTGCCCATGGCAGGGGGGTTAGAACTAGGTGATCTTTAAGGTCCCTTCCAACCCAAACCATTCCATGGTTCTATGGTAAGTTGAAGGATTCATTGGTAACTTAACGTACCCGACCACAGGCAGCTGGTAAATATTTCCATCTTGTAAATAGTTTTAAAGTGCCTGAAAATCTTAAAATAGGAACATGTAATGAAAGGTTGCTCCGAAATTATTCTCCTAACCCTTAGAAGTGGTTTTGATAATAAAGAACAATTCCTTAAGAATAACCAGGCAGAAGAGATCCAGCATTTTTTTATCTATCAGCAGGGAAGGACATAAGTTGCATTTATTTCAACAAATATAATTAAGTTGTTCAGGGTAAACAATTAACTGGTTGGCTCTAAGTCTTCTGGCTTTTTTTTGTGTGTCACTAAGCATATACTGTAGAACTACCTGAAAATGTGCTCTTTTATGTGCAAGTTAGATGCTGAGGCTTTCAGATAAGAGCAGACATTTCAGGGGCTGGATTGCAAAGAAGGAGATGGTCACTAGGTCCCAGGGGGAATGGATTTGGGGCCTGATGCATGCATAGGGGGTCTGTTTGGAGTTATCCCAGGGGCTCACTGGTGACCTCAATGTCTTAAAGGAAAGGGTGATGGAGAAGATTGGACACAGCGTGGCGTGTGTTTGGGTTTGGAAATGTGTTGAGCAGCAGCTTCACTCTTTGTTGACTCCTCATCTCATTCCCTCTTGCAAAACCCTGGGTTCTAGGAGGACTGATGCACTAGGAATACTTATGTTACTCATCAAATGTTCTTGCTTATATAAGGGGAAGCAAATTCTTACACCTACTTGATTTAGAAATTATTTTTTTTATTTTTTGTGGTCAGTGCTTTTATTTGCAAAAGAAAAACTTGAATTCTTTATTGCCTTGTGCATTATCTGTTCCACAGACAAGTACCTCTGACAAAACTGCTGAAAGAAAAGTTGTATTACTTGAGTTTGAATCATACAATCCTAGAATGCCAGGTTGGAAGGGACCTCAAGGATCATCTGGTCCAAGCTCTCTAGGTACTACTCTAGTTGATAGGAGGTGGCTCAGCACCCTGCCAAACTGAGACTTCAAACTGTCCCATGTGGGGGAATCCACCACTTCCCTTGGGAGACTATTCCAATGTTGGACTGTCCTCATGGGGAAAAATGGACCTCTGGTGTCCAATGGGAATCTCCCCAGGAGCAACTTGTGCCCATCACCCCTTGTCTTTCCCACCTGACTCTGTGTCAACAGGGAGTCTCCATCTTCTTGGCAGCCACCCTTGAAGTACTGGAACATGGTAATGTGTCCCCAAAGCCTTTTCTTCTCAAGGCTGAACAAACCTAGCTCTCTCAGCCTCTCCTCATATGGCAGGTCCTCCAGTCCTCGGATCATCCTTGTGCCCTTCTCTGGACCCTCTCCAGCCTGTCCCATCCTTTTTGTAGAACAGGGACCAAAACTCATGTTGAGCCTGTTATCCACCCAGACCCCCAGGTCCCTTTCCACAGGGCTGCTCTCCAGCCAGGTGGATCCCAGTCTGAACTGTGCTCCTGGGTTATGTGTTCCCAGGTGCAAGACCTTACTCTTCTCCCTATTGAACTTCCTAAGTTTTCTGCTAGCCCACTCCTCCAGCCTGTCTAGATCTTCCTGGATGGTGGCTCTCTCTTCCAGAGTGTCAACCTCTCCACTCATCTTGCTGTTGTCAGTGGACTTCATCAGGGTGTTCTTGATCCCAACATCCAGGTCACTTACGCAGATGTTAAACAGCATTGACTCCAATATTGGTCACTGGGGGGACCCCACTTGTGACTGGTTGCCAGTTTGACTGTGGTTAGATAAGCATGGGGTTTTGTTTTTTATTTAAAAAAAAAAACAAAACAACACAAAACCAAACCAACAAAAAGTAGCAGAAGCATGAGCTGGCTCTGCCAAGGATGTGAGGAACAAGGTCCTCACAACAAATGGTGCCCTGCAAAGGCTTTTGAAGGGTTCAGGAGAGCATTTGATTTGCTAACTCTTGGGGAGATTTTGAGGAATGATTTCAAGGCCAGGTTGGATGGGGCTTTGAACAACCTGGTCAGGGAGGTGTCCCTGCCCATGGCAGAGGGGTTGGAACTAGGTGATCTTTAAGTTTCCTTCCAACCCAAACTGTTCCTGTGATTTAAAAATAGAGGAAAGATGCTGTAAGTGGCAAGCATCGAGGCCTGAGATGACAAGTTCAGCACTATTGGCTCAAATTTCCATTTGGAGCCATTTTCCAGGTTTGGTGGCAAGATTCAGCCCTTTTTGCTTGCAAAGAGTTAAACGCAGTTCTTGACAGCTAGGGCAGGAATGCTGCATAGACATTCTTGCATTTGTTTTGAACTTTAAAAAAAACAACAGTCTGATTAGTTGGAGCAGGTTTTGCCTGAGGGAACACTATAGACTGTAATTTCATTAGAAAATATAGTGCTTGGAGATGAACTGGAGTAGGAATTTTTATTATTTTTTTTTTCCACCCTGAGGGATTTGACATTTCTATTTCTTGACATTTCTCTCATTGTTAGACTAGTTTCTTTGTGCTGCTTTCCCCCCCCCCCCCCTCCTTCCTCCCCTCATGAAACTGTAGCTGTCTCCTTAAAGCTCGGACTCTCTTTTCTTGTAGGGAAAACTGGTAATAGTTTGAATTAGTTCAACAAGCAGATGGTTGGCAAAGGAGGCTACGCTGTAGTGTGTAAGCGTGGAGCACTGGGACGTGATTTATTGCCAAAAAAAAAACACCTATGAAGCAGTAGTCCTTTGAACGTGGGTATGTTTAAAACTGTCATTAGCAAAGGATGTTATGTGGGAAAAAGAGAGATGTAAAAATAGTAACGGGTTACTCAGAGGTCTGGCTTGAGGTATGTTAAGTACGTCAAAAGCAGCACCTGAGACATTTTGTTCCTGGAGCCCATTATTTTAAGAATAATGGATGTTTGTAGGATGTTTTTCTGGTTTCAGCTGCTTCTCTTCACTGTTCTTTTTTGCAGCCTTTGAGTTAAGTGGCAGCAGAGCGAGCCAGCTCATCTCACGCGTTGGGAGGCTTTGTCATTTATTCCCTGGGGAACAGAGTAGATCTTTTTCCACCTTCATCTGTGATGATCCCACAAAAGCCATGTCACGTTGTGGTCTGGTAATGGGTAACAGTCTTTTGGCAGAGCTTTCTGCCAGCTCTGCCATGTGGGTGAGGGATGTTAGGGAGCCTTATCCCCTACAAGGAAAGTCCCTGCTGTAGTCACAGCTCTACGGGCAAAGCTGGAGTTTTAATCAGTTGTTGCACTTGCTTACAGAGTACAGCTTTAGTGATACAAACCTATTTTATATTAGAGGTCATCATCTGAGACCAAGTAGTTTCCAGTTTTGTTTTGATTCCTCCCAATATTTCATCAGGTTAACCACGATGGAGTTTTATTTGCAAATGTGTTGGGGAAGTATCTTCACTCCAGCAGCTGGCTGGTGGCAAGAGGCACCTCATCATCTTCCATGCCTAAACCCTTTGATTTTCACTGCTCTGAAAAAAAAGCCTGGAAAACTGAACAAAGCATTAGCCCTACAAAAAAAAAATCCCATTATTAAGAAATTCTTCCTTAAGAAAGAGCAAACATTTTGCTGATACTGTTGCTTTAATTCATATCATAGAATGGTTTGGGTTTGGAGGGACCTTTCAAGGTCCAGTGCCCCTGCAGTGAGCAGGGACATCTCCAACTAGACCAGGTTGCTCAGAGCCCCATCCAACCTGACGTTGAATGTTTCCAGGGATGGGGCTTCTACCACCTCTCTGGGCAACCTGTGCCCATGTCTCACCATCCTCATTATTAAAAATGTCCTTATATTTAATTTTGTAGGTTGAAGGATGGTCATCATGATTGCCAGGCACATGCTTGTTGGGCTCCTTCACTTGTGGGTGGCTCTTGTGGAGCAGCATGCACTGAGCATTGGTGCCAGCCCATGACTTCATAGAATCACAAACTGGTTTGGGTTGGAAGGGACCTTAAAGATCATCCAGTCCCAACCCCCCTGCATGAGCAGGGACACCTCCCACTAGACCAAGTTGCTCCAAGCCCCATCCAACCTGCCTTTGAACACTTCCAGGGATGGGGCAGCCACAGCTTCTCTGGGCAACCTGTTCCAGTGTCTCACCACCCTCACACTAAAGAATTTCTTTCTTGATGCCCTGCAACACAGCACCTTACTTTAGGAGTACAACACAGATCTTAAAATTCGGTGGGAGGTGGGAAACCTTTTAGATCTGCTACTTCTCCTGTGTTGTGGGACTCTTTGTAGTACTGAGTGTCACTCCCAATAACACAACTCGTTTCCTGTGTTACACTTTGGCTGCTTCCCTCAGTTTCAAGTACCTCTTGTAGGGGAAAAATGGAGCAGGGGAAGTGCTCTCTGGATACTCCCTGCATCAGATAAGGCTTCCTCTGCTTCTGATTTTTCTTGATGAACAGTAGTTTTCAAAGTAAGTTTTGTGGCTGTTTGAAGCTGAAAGGTTAGGACCACAGCAGAGGGGGAACCTCTGAACTCAGTTCTCCTTTCAGATGCAGAATGGCTCACATCTATTTTTAAAGAGAGAATTATGGGTTTGCAGACTGCAGTTGTAGGTGGTTGGAGATACTGTTGTCCAGACTTTTCAGTGTTGAAAGAAGTAGCTTCCATGCTTAGGGAATATACTCGGAGGCATAGGAATAACATTTTTACCTGTTCCTTTGCAGTCTTTTAAAGCATGCACTTGATGCCAAGTTCATACCTTCCTTTTGCAGTTTCTAGATGCTCTGTACTAGTGTCTCCATTCTGCTTCTTGCAGTTGGAAAGAGCATGTATTTCTTTTAATTGTGAAATTATAATACAGGGTATTCAAAAATGTAGGTAAGACTGTAAATAGTTGCCCTTGATAGAGCCTGCTGAATCAGCAGAAACTGCAAATTCTTTTTTTATCTTATGAAGTTGAAATGTTCAAATCTTGGCTCCTTTAGCCTATGACTGTGAAGTGCTTTTAAAGGAAATTTAAAGTAAGAAAATTGCTAGTGCTTGAATTGTTTTTTTGACAGGTACCTTTTTGAGCTTGTCTTATCCTTGGTGCCTGCCCAGCAGGAGCAACAAGTAAAAAGAGAAAATAAAGAACTCTCTTCAACAAATTTGTGTAGCACAGGGCTTGTAGTTCCTGGTCATTGCTTTGGAGAAATCCTGGTTCTAGAGATGTACAGAAACACATATGGAAAGAACTGGTCATTCTTCTTTCAAGAGTTTATTACATGAGAGCCAGTGTGATTCTGACAGATTTACTCCTATGAAATGATGTTGTTCTGAAGTCACCAGGTTGTTCCTGTCCTCGCAGTGGCTTTGATGAAGCACTTTATTAGGGTCATATCCTACAATAACAGCGTATCTAAATCCCTGGCTGCATTTGAAAGAATTGTGGTTAAAGTTTTGGCTGTTTTCCTGCAGTTGCTGATGTCTGCTCAGGGTTGAGTTACCCTCCTTTTTATTGGCATGTGAGTGCTGTTACAGCCCCGTGTGATTTCATGCCAGTATCAGGGACAGTCTCCAGGGAAATGCAGCTTTGCATTAAAATGCAAGAAATAAAAGCTGGAGCAAAATTAACACAGGGCTCCAGAATTTCCAGTGCAACTTAATAGCCCTGGTGTTGGTGGTTTGCTAAAGTCTTAATTCATCTTTGATTGAATTTCGGGCAAAACAAAGCAAGGAGGATAAGGAGGTGGGGAAACCCATCTAAAAGAGATTATGGATGAACAGGCTGAAAAATGCTGCCTGACAGGTCATACTTGGAGCAATCTGATAATTTCTGCTGGCGCAGGGACTTGTTTTGTGCATTTTGTGCACTGGCATGGACAATCCATTTTGGTTCCCTTGGGGAAAGGCCATGTTATTAGTAGGGATCATTCTGCATGTTGCTGGAAAATGAATTAATTCACACTGGTGTATGCACAGATGAGGATGCACACAGATGAGAAGGGACATTCTTTTGTCATTATAAATTTATAGAGGCATCACAGTTTCAAGTAACCAAGTAGGATGTCTTTTGCCCTGTTTTACAAGCCAGATTTGTAACATTTTCAAGACTTGTCAAAAGATTGGCAAATTTGTCTTTGTTAGAACTGATGAATTCATTAATATGTGGAAAATAAGTCTCTGACAGCTTTCTTGGGCAGCACAATGGTTACAGTAGTCCCATTTTCTTTGCTGTTGTACTCATGTTAAAAACTCTAAGGATTTGTGTAGATGTTTGCTTCTTCTAGAAGACTGTGTAATATTTTACATTGTTTATTTCATTATTTCTCATAGCAGGCCCAGTAAGGGAGGTTATAGCAAATCTGCCCCATCTCAAAAGTGAGTAGAGATGCAGCCTTGTCCAGTATCATGCCATGAGCCCATGGCCTCACCATGGATCTTGCTGTAACTACTAATTCCTCTGTCTAAAGTGGCCTTGAGTTTCTGAGTATCAAAAAGCAAGGTGAAATATTGGGAGGTTTTAGAGTGAAACAGTTTATAAGAATATAAAACAATATATGATAATCAATTACTGTATGTCAAGAAATATCTTTGGTTTATTTCACTTACTTTCTCTGTTTGCTCACTGTTCTTTTATTTCTTTTGACATTAAAACTGAATAGAAAACATGTCAGGAATATAAATATTCAGGTAGGAGCCGTTTGGTGTTACAGGAGATAAGATAAAGCAAGCTTGGAGGAGAAAAGAGTTGCAAAGTGAATACAGTGTGTAAGTAATCACAGTTCATTAGTTCTAGCATGTTTTCTGGCTTCAGAGAAGGATTATGCCTTGGCCATGCTTTGGAAGAGCTTACATCTGTACCCAGGAGTTTCAGGGAAACCAACAAAATAGTAAATACACAAGCTGACAAATCCATTAATCAAAGTGCCTGCTGCTGAGTCACGTGGCCTGGAAAAAAAAAAAAAGAAAAAAGTGGAGAAAGAAAAGTATGCATTTTAAACCAATTCTGTAGCTGAAAGGAGACTTTACATACGTGGCTGACACACTGATGGAATGATAAAGTAGAGTCAAATTGAACCTCGATCTTTTGTACAGGCTGTGAAAGTGAAGGCATGCTGCAGTTTTTCAAGGCAGATGGAGTGTGAGCAACTAATAAATCAGGTTTTGAAACATTAAAGAGCAACTTATTTAAATGCATATGGTGTTGGATCTCAGACAAGACAGTATAGGGGAGCGTAAAAGGATTGGGCATGGGAACATCAGCAGAACAATATGTCTGTGAACCAGCGATGTGACTGCATCCAAATCAGCTACTTGTACTGAAGTCCTGCTGTGGGGGAAATGAAAGGCAGTGACAGTTGGTCAAAAACAAGCAGGAGAAGCTGTTTCAGGGAGAAATTTCAGGCAATGATTGGAATATGTGGTGCAGTCAAGTCAGTGGGTCGGAGCCATATTCTGTGTTAAATGGAAAGCTGAAGTCCAAGCATCAGTTTAGGAGCAGTGAATAAAACCTTTGTTCCTCTTTGTCTACAGCAGTTCTCAAAACAGCTTTATGAGGGGAAGGTTGGAGGCACTATTTCAATTCCCCTTTAGGGAAACTGAAACACAGAAACCTGATCAAGGTCAGGGAGGCCATATTAGACCCATGACTTCAATCCAAACCTGCAGCTGAGCACTAGGAAAAGCTTTGACATGAAGTCTGAGTTGCATGATCCCCATCAGCTGCCTCTTGGTTTCTGGATTTAAGGTTCTGATAGCAAGGTGTATTCCCATGGCTGGAAACTCTGTACCTCTACAGAACAGAAGACCATGGTGCTGTCATCATGGTGCTTGTGCTCCCTTTGATCAGAGAGGCAAATTGTGGCAATATTGTCTCTCCTGCTTTTGGAAATTATTTTTCCTTCAGTATGGCCATTGATCTAAACAGGCTGGATTGGTGGACCCGAGGCCACTTGTATGAGGTTCAAAAAGGCCAAGCACCAGGTCCTGCACGTGGGTCACAACAAGCCCAGGTAATGCTCCAGGCTTGGGGCAGAGTGGCTGGAAAGCACACAGGGGAAAAGGATCTGGAGGTGTTGGTCAACAGCCAGTTCAATATGAGCCAGTGTGTGCCCAGGTGGCCAAGATGACCAGCAGCATCCTGGCTTGTGTCAGCACTGGTGTGGCCAGCAGGAGCAGGGCAGGGATCATCCCCCTGTGCTGGGCACTGGGGAGGGGGCACCTCGAATCCTGGGGTCAGTTCACAGAAACACAGAATGGTGAAGGTTGGAAGGGACCTTAAAGATCATCAGGTTCCAACCTCCCTGCTATGAGCAGGGACACCTCCCACCAGACCAGGCTGCACAAGCCTCATCCAACCTGCCCTTGAACGCCTCCAGGGATGGGGCTTCCACAACCTCCCTGGGCAACCTATTCCAGTGCCTCACTGTCCTCATGGGGAAGAATTTCTTCCTGATGTCTGACCTAAATCTCCCCTCTTTCAGCTTAAAATCATTCCCCCTCATCCCACCCCTCCCTGCCCTTGTCCAAAGTCCCTGCCTAGCTTTCCTGGAGCCCCTTCAGGCACTGGAAGGTGCTCTAGGATCTTCCCAGAGCCTTCTCTACTCCAGGCTGAATCCCCAACTCTCCCAGCCTGTGTTCATAGCAGAGCTGCTCCAGCCCTTTGATCATCTCTGTGGCCCTTCTCTGGACCCTCTCCAACAGCTCCATGTCTTTCTGTGCTGAGGGCTCCAGAGCTGGACACAGCACTCCAGGGGAGGTCTCACCAGAGCAGAGTAGAGGGGCAGAATCCCCTCCCTGGCCCTGTTGGCCACACTTCCTTTGATGCAAAAGTTCTGGGCCCCTCATGACAGGTAGGACATTGAGGGGCTGGAGCGTGTCCAGAGAAGGGCAGTGAAACTGAGGAAGGGCCTGGAGCACAAGTCTTCTGAGGGACAGCTGAGGGAACTGGGGATGTTCAGCCTGGAGAAAAGGAGGCTGAGGGGAGACCTCCTCACTCCCTGCAACTCCATGAAAGGAGGTTGGAGCAAGGGGGGGCCATCTCTGCTCCCAAATAACAAGTGATAAGACAAGAGGAAGTGGCCTCAAGTTGTACCAGGAGAGGTTTAGATGGGGTATTAGGAACTATTGATTCATGGAAGGGACTGTCAGGCCCTGGCCCAGGCTGCCCAGGGCAGTGGTGGAGTCCCCATTCCTAGAGGGATTTCAAAGCTCTGTAGATGTGGTGCTGAAGGACATGGTTAAGTGGTGGCCTTGGCAGTGCTGGGTTAAGGGTTGGGCTTGTTGATTTTAAGGGTCTTTTCCAACCAAATGTGCCTGTGATTCTATGGTTTGAAGCTGAGTTTGAGCTCTATAAACTTGAACCCAAGCTGCTCTCTTCCCTTCTTTCCAGTTTCATACCTGGAAGCAATTTGTGATGGTGCAGCCATCAGACTTGACTTCTGCTGGGGTTTTTAGGTCATTATGATGACTGACATGGTCCCAACACAAACTGAACAGTGCCAGTGCATATTTTGCAAGCTCTGGACTCCTGTGTCATTACCAGTCCCTCAACACAACATCCCCATTGCTCCATGAAGCAAACTGAGAACCAGTGAGGAGTCCTGGCTGGATTTCCACACAATTGTGTTTTTCTAGGGAAAGCTTCTTGGGCTGGGCAGCCACTCTGCAACCCCTGTTCAGGAGCATCGATCCAAACGCTGCTTCTGGGAGAATTACTGAGATTTTTTTCACTTAAGGAAATATTACAGAAATGAAATGCGATGTACGAAGTAACTTTCAAGGTCAGCTTCCCCTTTACATCTTTTTTGTCTCAATTCCCACCCTACTTCTCTGTCAAAGAAGAAAAATATTTACAAACTCACTGAAGAGGTCAAAGCGTGTAAGCCATGTGGATTTGGAGTGTACCTGTACTTTACTACAGCAGTGTTGGTATCTCCTGTGCAGATTTGAGTGCCAGTGACAAGTGATGGACAGACTAGAAGCTGGGAAGAGTCTACTGCTCTTTGAGACAGTTAATCATCTCAGAGCTCCCTTCATACCACTGCAGAGCCTTTGTCCCAAGAACTGACAGCCAGTATTTTACAAGTAGTCAGCCACCTAATTCTCATTGATTTTGGGTCTCTTGTAGTGCCTACGTCATCATCTCTCTGATCTCTGTTGATGTTGGTTGAAGGTAGAGGTGCCTGTGTGTTTTTAAACATCAATCCCTACTCCTGATGGTCTGGTCTGTAAGTTCAAAGCTGCCATGATTAAAAAAAGAGCTTGTAATTGAGAAGCAAACAAGAAATGTAATCTTTCCTCTGTCAGAAACCTTTGCTAAATTGCTTCTCCCCTCCAGCAAGGAAGTAATCAAGTTATTCGCCAGAGCTTTTTCTTGTCTATCTTGACAACATGTGGATTTTATATTTTTGTTTGGGGCAATATCACACCTCTCCCTCACTTTGAGAGAGAAGGAATATGAGCCCCACATGCTGTGTCAGCAGGAGATGCGTCCTTTCCCTACTATAGTTTGTAGATGAAATTCTTTCCTGTGAGGGTGGTGAGATACTGGAACAAGTAGTCCATGTAGGTCGTGGCTGCCCCATCCCTGGAAGTGTGCAAGGCCAGGTTGGATGGGGCTTGGAGCAACCTGGTCTAGTGGGAGGTGTCCCTGCCTGTGCAGAGGGGTTGGATCTAGATGATCTTTAAGGACCCTTCCTTCCAACCCAAAGCAAGCTGTGATTCTGTGAAGATCCTTGCTATATAGCAATGGACAGAATGGTCTGCTGAAACTAATCATAGAATCATAGAATCATAGAATCCTAGGGGTTGGAAGGGACCTCGAAAGATCATCTAGTCCAACCCCCCTGCCAGAGCAGGGTCACCTAGAGCACATCACATAGGAACGCATCCAGGTGGGTTTTGAATGTCTCCAGTGAAGGAGACTCCACAACCTCCCTGGGCAGCCTGTTCCAGTGCTCTGTCACTCTCACAGTAAAGAAGTTTTTTCTGATATTCACCTTGAACCACTCGATGCCACTAGAAGATGAGATCTTTCTTGTCTAGACTGTGAAATCCTCAAGTGGTTGGTGTCTGAAGGGCTTTCATGAAGAATTTTCTGTCATTCCCTTATTTGCTTTACTTGGAGTGCTGCGTTTCAGTTCCACTTGCATTGACAAACCCATAATAGCTCCCACACATAGATTGTAGGAGTCCAGCAAGAAGGGAAGAGAACATGACTCAGAAACAGAAGAGCATTCACCCACAGTTGACCTACACCAGCAGGAAAGTGCAAAGTTACAAGGCTGGCTGCCAAACAGCATTCTTAATTAAAAAATAAGTCTTCAAAGATGGTGTTTGTTCAAAAGGAGGGGTCTGTGGACGTGGAAGTTTAATGATTGTTTTCTCTGGATCTGGTCTGCAGACACAGGCTGGCTGGAACATGGGGCTGGACACTTACGGGGTTTCTGTTGTATTTTTTAACTTGTATAAACCTACTCGGCTTCAGGGTGGACCTGCACAGATTCTTACATGGCTCATAGGGCTGCCTGATCAAGGGTCAAGGTGCTTAAAGCAATCACAAAAGCTAATTTTAGGTGCAGGATGGTGGATTCCCCATGTGCTTTGTTCCCCTTTGGTCTGGAGAGTCGACCAGATCCTTCCCCATCCCTTCCCTCTTCCCTGCTGAAGTCCAGTGGTGTAGGAAAGCAAGGGCCAGGACAGCTGGATGCTGAGCCCTTAATTCAAGCATGTGCTGCATCATGTGGGCTCTGCTAAAGCAAGTATCCTAGAGCAATTTGAAAAATGGCCTAAATGCAGTTAAGTTTGATGATTCCAGGCATACAAAATAATTCTAGAGAAGGTCAGTTATGTCTGTTTCCCATGAAAAAGAACTTAAATGTACATTTCAATACATTCAATCACTGCTGCGGATCAGTACACTAAGAACAGGGCTTGATGGCTGTTGTGTGGCCTTGCTGAAGTGGGTGCTGGTGTAAGACAGTAGTCCTAATGTACAGAAACAGGAAAAAGCAGGAGAATTCCATTATAAAACTTCATCATTATTGTTCTGTCATAGCACAGATCAAATGCTCTTTTCTGTTGAGCTCTGTTTGGTAATAACCTGCCTTGAGCAGCTGTTGCTTTCTTCCCTTTCACGCTAAATGAAAATTTGTATTTCCATACCTTGAGGGTGGTAAACACACAATAACTGTGGTGTTGAGCTCCATGTAATCAAGAACTTTTGGGAAGGACTGTCACATTTAAACATTAAACGTTTAAACATTCTCCTAAAAGTTTGCTCTGATGCTCGGAGTGGAGAAGGTGGCATTGATTTACAAGCTGTCTTGATTGCTTGATTGTTGCGGCTTCAAAGCCTGTTTCTTCATTCTTTATTATGGTTGCAGAGAGTAACATGAAGTGGGTCTCTAGGAATCATGCTTTAATCCCAGAGAGCTGCCCAAGAATTGTTCATCACATGCCTGGAACCTGTTTTGGCTGAAAAATTTGTTGTCACAAAGAGATTAATTAAGTTGTCCTGTGCTAACCCAGGGGTTAGGAGGGGAAGGGAGCAAGCAGAGGTTTACCTGTGGCCCTCCTGGTTTTCGGGTGCTTGCTGTTTCTGTTTAGGCCAAATTAATATTTTCTGGGTGTTTTGGAAAGGGGTTTACTTCTTAGCCAAGTATCTTTGTGTCTGAAAAATTATTGTGTCAATAGGATTTGAAGTGTATCTGGGCTGAGGGTGAAATGCATTAAGACAGCTAGAGCTCCGAAACAATCAGGTATAATGTGTTCTGGTGCTCTGAAGTGACAGTGTAAGAAAGCTCACCTTTTAAAAGTACTCTTGTTAGAAACAGAGAGAGCTTTTCTTACACTGTTATTAAAAAAAAAAAAAAAAAGGAAATTACTTTCTTTCTTACTAGGATTTTAAAAGGTGCCAGAAGCTTCTGACAAGATGCTGAGCTGCCTCCTCTCTGGTATCTTCACGTCCTTCAAGGAACAGATCAAGAGAGGGAGTCGTGTGAGATTCCTCTTCAACCATGATGCTGAAGAGTAAAAACTTCCATATGAATCTTGGACCTTTATGGAGAAAATAGTTTTAATTCAAAAACAAACACAAACCCCTAACGGAGCCCCAAACCAAACAAAAATCCCCAGGAAAAGGAAATGTGAACAGTAATATTGTCTCTGGTTTTTTAATAGGTTTGTCTCTGTGATTTTGTTTTGGTTTTATTAATTTAGTGGTGGAGAAGTTGTCTTGACAAATGAGGAAATAGCAGGATAAGTCTCAGTGTGATTTTTTTCTTTTTCTTACAAACTAAGATCAAGCTTTTTTCTGTAGATGCATCAGTCCTGGGTTGCAGGAGGTAACCACCTTTACATTAATTGCAAAATGATGGGTCAGGAAACTATCTGCACTGTGTTCCAGGGTTTTGTCTTTAAATGAAGAGCCATGATGGGGTGTATCTAACTTAAAGTTTGTCTTCATTAGTGTGCCAGGACACAAAATAGGTATAGGAATACCAAGAAGTTTAATTAATTTGCAAAGCACCCTGAGACTCTTTCTGAATGCTCCTAATCCTTAGCATTTCTATCATGTTCTTCAGTATTTTCTGGGCTCCCCAGTTCAAGAGAGACAGGGATGTACTGGAAAGAGTCCAACGAAGAGCTACAAGGATGATGAAGGGACTGGCAAATCTGTCATATGAGGAAAGGCTGAGAGACCTGGGCTGTTTAGTCTTGAGAAGAGAAGACTAAGAGGGGACCTTAGTAATGTCTATAAATATCTGCAGGGTGGATGTCAAGAATGGGCCAGTCTCTTTTCAGTGGTGCCCTCTGATAGGACGAGGGGGAATGGCACCAAGTTACAACACAGGAAGTTCCACCTCAACATGAGGAGAAACTTCTTTACTGTGAGGGCGACAGAGCCCTGGGACAGGCTGCCCAGAGAGGTTGTTGGGTCTCCTTCTCTGGAGACTTTCAAGACCCATCTGGATGTGTTCCTGTGTGATCTGCCCTGGTGTTCCTGCTGCAGCAGGGGGGTTGGACTTGATCTTCAGAGGTCCCTTCCAACCCCTATGATTCTATGTTTTCCATACAGTGTAAATCAGCTACATCCAGGTATACCTCAGATTGTGGTGGACAACTTTGAACTCAAGAAGAAACTCTTAGTTTTTCTTTGAGGCCCTTTCTGGTACAACAAATCTTGCCATCATCCTTCCAAGACCTGCTCTGTGTGTAGATAACAGGGCATTAGCAGTAAACCTGGGATATCTGTGGTGAATATTTAAATTTTTAAAATCCTGAGCAAAATGGAAAACTTGCAGCACTCTTTAATATTTGTTCTGACTTAAAATGCAAGCAGAGATTCTGGCTTCCTTGGTAAGCTGATGCTTTTTCATATTGAAGCATGACATTTTAGGCTCCATTTCAGAGACATTCAGCTGCGTTACTAATGGCCCCGTCTCCGACTCCCACTCGCAGAGATATTCAGGTGGGCACACTTGAGTGCTAGCACAGCGTGAGGGTATCATTAACTGTGTGACAAATTTCACTTCACCTCATAGGTTTTCTTCTTTTTTTTGTTGTTTTTTTTTTTTTTTTGTCTCGTAATTTATTATTAGATCAAATCAGCAAGCTGGTGCTCTTAAGAAGGAGCTGCTACAACAATCACAGAATCACCAAGGCTGGAAAAGACCTTTAAGATCATCAAGTCCAGCCTATGACCAACACCACCACACCATCTAGACCATGGCACTAAGTGCCACATCCAGCCTTGCCTTGAACACATCCAGGGATGGTGCCTCCACCACTTCCCTGGGCAGTCCATTCCAATGTCTAATCACCCTCTCCGTGAGGAAGTGCTTCCTGATATCCAACCTAAACCTCCCCTGGAGCAGCTTCAGGCTGTGCCCTCTTGTCCTGTCACCAGTTGCCTGGGAGAAGAGCCCAGCCCCCACCTGACTACAACCTCCCTTCAGGTAGTTGAAGAGAGTGATGAGGTCCCCCCTGAGTCTCCTCTTCTCCAGGCTCAACAACCCCAGCTCCCTCAGCCTCTCCCTATAAGACTTTCCCTCTAGTCCCTTCACCACCTCGTTGCTCTCCTCTGGACCTGCTCCAGCACCTCAATGTCCTTCTTGAAGTGAGGGGCCCAGAGCTGCACACAGGACTCAAGGTGAGGCCTCACCAGTGCTGAGCACAGGGGGAGAATCACATCCCTGCTCCTGCTGGCCACACTATTCCTGATCCAAGCCAGGATGCCATTGGCCTTCCGGGCCACCTGGGCACACTGCTGGCTCATGTTCAATGCTGCTCCCTGACAGCTGTGGAAGTTTGCATTTGTTTTATTCGTAGTGCCTATGTTAGAGTTTTTTGCCTTACACTAATAAAAAAAACAAACACAAAGCAAAAAAACTCCCCCATCAACCCAAATGAAAGATTTCTGTAGCGTGGCACTGCTGAAGCAACGCTGGCTACTTGGTCCAGATGGTTGTTGGAGTGCTGGGTACGTTGTGAGGTACATCACTGAGCATGGCTGGTTAGTCCTGAAGTCAATTCTTATCATGAGCTGTCACAGCAGTAAAGTTGAGTACTTACATACAGCTGAAACTCTGCAGTGCTCACTGGGAATTAGGCTTTACTGCTCCTTTTACCTAATGAGGTGGATAGTTTTCTTCTCTTGGAGTCTGCTCATGCATATGAGGCATCCGTTTGGGACAGCCCAGCAGGATTTGCATGCTTAGCTCTTGCTTGAGAGACTTTGCAAACTGCCTCTCTGATAATCGTCTTGATCAGGAGAAAAAAAAAAAAACCCACATAAAACAAACAGGAATTTTTCTAGTCTTCCCTCATCTCCTGTTTTCTGTCAACCTGTCTGGTATTGGTTTCTTCATTGAATGATCATTCACCTCCATGCAAGAGATGCTCTTGCTAAGTATCACTGAGTTGTTTTAGTTGGAAAAGACCCTTAAGAACGTCAAGTCCAACCATTAGCCCAGCACTGCCAAGGCCACCACTAAAGCATGGCCCTCAGCATCACATCTACATGGCTGTGAAATCCCTCCAGGGATGGGGACTCCACCACTGCCCTGGGCAGCCTGTTCCAATAGGTGCCTGACAAGCATTTTGATGAAGAAATTTTTCCCAATATCCAGTCCTAACCTGTCCTGGCACAGCTGGAAGCCATTACCATTTGTCCCTGAATCAGTAAGGATGAAGGGATATTTATGGTGCATTTCTATGAAGATGCCTGGTGGGTCTCTAGCACAGGGCATCTGGACCTTCACTGCAGTGGAGTTACCATGCTTCCCGGTCAATGTAAATGCGCATTTCACAGAATTGTCATGATTGGAGAAGACCTCTAAGGTCATAGAGTCCAACTGTCAACCCAGAAAAAAACACCATATGCCCAATAGAGCATGTCCTGAAGTGCCACATCTACACGTTTTTTTCACTACCTCCAGGGATGTTGACTCCACCACCTCCCTGGGCAGCCTGTTCCACTGTCCAACCACTCTTTCAGTAAAGAAATTCTTCTTAATACTCAGTCTAAACCTCCCCTGGTGCAACTTCAGGCCATTTCCTCTCGTCCTGTCATTATTCACTTGGAGAAGAGGCCAACACCCACCTCCCTGCAACCTCCTTTCAGGTAGTTGTAGAGGAAATAAGGTCTCCCCTCAGCTTCCTCTTCTCCAAACTAAATAATCCCAGTTCCCTCAGCCTCTCCTCCTAGCACTTGTTCTCTAGCCCCTTCACCAGGTTTGTTGCCCTTCTCTGGACACACTCCAGCCCCTCAATGTCCTTCTTGTCATGAGGGGCTCAGAACTGAACACAATACTCAAGGTTTCAGACCTTCATGTAGTCAGGCCTAGTCCCCACCAGAGATTTCCAATGGAATACCCAGGCAAAAGCATCGTAAGCTCTCTTTTGCTCCAGTTTGGGCTTTTCTTCACCATCTGTCATAACAAAACTGCTGCCTTGTGCATTCTGGTCAATGGCAGCGTTGGCTTTTCTGTTCTGTGGCCGTGCAGGACTGGAGCTGTGCTGGGGTTGGGCTGTGGTGACTTAAATCAGGGTCCCTAGAGCTACGATGGCAGCATCAAGAGAGGCAAAGGCAAGAGGTGCAGTGCAGGCTGTGGGCGTTAGCAAGAACTGTTGCAATGCTGGGTGGTGGTTGTTGGGTATGAGGCACCATCAGGAGTAACATTTCCATCTTTGTGTATTTTTTAAGGTAAAATATTTAAATACAAACAAAATTACTTTTTCTCATAGCTTACAGCCACATGCAGAGCATTCATTATTATTAATTGAAAGCTAAGAGCCAGAAGGTGTAAGAACATCTTTTCCTCTCTCTTCCTCTCTTCTGGTGTTCTGTTCTTCTCAGCTCTCACATAACATGGCCCAGCAGATAAGACATTTTATTCCTTGCTATGGAGTTTCATCCCAGTCAATAATATTGATTAGTGCAGGGTGACTTGGTGTAACAAGAATAACACCCCTTTCTTAATTCGAGCCTGTATTTCCCAGTTCATGCCTCAGTAGTTCATGCTTGGATGAATTCTTCAATAAGTCAGTTAAGACACAGACCCCACTGGAAATTGCAGGGTCTGATTAATAGGGGAAATGAATAATTTTCTTTTCCTAGAAGTTACACCTCTTTTTTTCCACCATTGAATTGTTACATAGTGCAAGTTACCTTTTTAAAACATGAAATTGAATTCCTGGACGTTATTTTAACAACTCTCTCTTTCTAATTACAGTCAGGGAAGTTTTAGAAACTCTGTTCTCAGCTGCTTCTCTCTGCTTTGTGACTCCTTATCTTAGTGTAGGGTTTAGCAAGGAGCTTCGTGTCCTAATGGTGCATTTGGGGAGCTGAGCCCACTCATGAAAATCCTGCAACTGCAGAAATCCAGAGGATAGATGCATTGATATTCCAGTCCACAGGGAATTTATTTTAAATTAACATTACATTTTAAAATTAATATTATCCCTTTTACTGTGGCTCTCAGACAGCATCTTTGAATCTACACCAGTGCTGTGAATTCTTGTCCAGAACACTCCTGACCTGGAGTGACCCTTTAGGGTATGGAAGAGCTGGTGTCTGTGGCCTGCTTGGTCCTTGGATGTTGCTGTGAAGCTGCTAATAGGAGGGTCAATTAAATCAATCATCAAAGAGCTGTTTGGGTTTTTTTTGTGTAGATTGGTTGCAGAGAACAGTCTAAAGATCATAAACTTTACTTTGAGAAGAAGATCCCAATCACTCACTGGTGGTGTTCCTCCTCTTGCACTTTTCAATTTGGAGACCTTTTTTTCCTCTTCCTGAGGCAGACAGATGTCAGGGTCAAAAAATGCAATAAGCTGCTGGTGTTGTTTTGATTTCAAGTACTTTGTAATTTTCCTGCCTATAAAGCTGTCATCATAATGTGATTAGGTTCTGCATTTATTAGTATTCAATCATTGAGGAGAGTTCACATGCAAATTGAACAGGACTTGATAGTATTTGGGATACACAAACCTCGTCCTAGTTCATATTTTTGGTTATTTGAGGTTTTTAGCCCCAAACCACACTTGATAAGGTTTTTTGTCAGATGATACCAGCAAGGTGATGGTCTGTGCTTTGTGACAAAGGAGTGTGACCAAAAGGCAGGGGATTATGTCCTAAATTGCTGATAGTTTCAGAATGAGTATCTTTCTGATGCTGTCATTTGCTTGTGTGTGGGGCATCAGGCCCGTTCTCCTAACAATGTTTTCTCCTGGAAGGGTGGCAAGTGCATTTTTTTACCATGAGGAAAGTGAAACTTTCCCTCCTCTCTTTTCTCTGTCTCAATATCCTAGTTTAAAGTCTTCTGGTTAGGAGCTGCTTATGGAAGTGACATTGGTTTGGAAGTAATGACATGTAGGTGGGTGTTTCATGCCTCTTGAAGTCCTGCAGTCTGGGCATGAGGTGTATAAATGATCTTTCTCTGAGCTTGTGTTGTACTACCAATGAGTAACTCAGAGTGGTCAGGGTTGGAAGGGACCTCTGAAGATCATCTAGTCCAACCCCCTGCAAGAGCAGGATCCCTACAGTAGATCACACAGGAATGTGTTGAGATGGGTTTGGAATGTCTCCAGGGACGGAGACTCCACAACCTCCCTGGGCAGCCTGTTCCAGTGCTCTGTTGCCCTCACAGTAAAGAAGTTACTCAACAAGCTTCTTTTTCCCATCCCTGAGAGCCTGTTTGTACACAACTGAAAGTTCTGCTGTGGAATTAACAGGACGTGGTGTAGGACATGGACTCCTGAGAGATCTAGTAGTGTTAAATGTAATAAATAAGTTAAAATGTCATGTCACTGGCAGTCTAAACAAAGCTACCTTCAAAGGGATGAAACGGTGGCATCATCAGTCAGAGGTGCAGGAGCCTTCCATACAGCAATATGGAAGCAGCAAAACCCAGTGAAGTGCTCCTCCTCTTAAAACCCTTTCCAAGCATTGTGTGCTTCAAAATACATCTTGGCCACTTGGACAAGAGCTTGGGAGTTCAATACAAAAGGTGAAGGCCCTTGTGATCTTGAGAGAGGATGATTTAGGTGCGTGCTTGTGTTTGGTTTTTGGGCTGTTCCAATAGCTGCAAAAATCACTGAAGCTTTGGTCTGGAGATCCCCATCTTGCAGTGGGGTGATGCTTTGAAGAACCATGAGGCTCAAGTCTCTTAATGGTGTCTGGGCATCTCTTGTGTGTGTGATGGGTGCCATGTTAGCATCTCCAGCATATTGGACTTCAGCCTGGGTCCTGCTTTTTGGTCACAACAACCCCAGGCAACTCTCCAGGCTGGGGACAGAGTGACTGGAAAGCTGCCCAGCGGAAAAGGTGCTGGTTGACAGCTGGCTTAACATCAGCCAGCAGTGTGCCCAGGTGGCCAAAAAGGACAACAACATCCTGGCCTGCATCAGGAATAGTGTGGCCAGCAGGAGTAGGGAGGTGATCATGCCCCTGTACTGGGCACTGGTGAGGCCACACCTTGAGTACTGTGTTCAGTTCTGGGCCTCTCACTGCAAGAGGGATGTTGAGGGGCTGGAGAATGTCCAGAGGAGAGCTACCAAGCTGGTGAAGGAACTAGAGAAAAAGTCCTACAAGGAGAGGCTGGGGGGAGACCTCATTGCCCTCTACAACTACCTGAAAGGAGGTTGTAGGGAGGTGTGTGTTGGCCTGTCCTCCCAAGCGAATAATGACAGGATGAGAGGAAATGGCCTGAAGTTGCACCTGGGGAGGTTTAGACTGGGTTTGAGGAAGAATTTCTTTTCTGAAAGAATGGTGAGGCCCTGGAACAGGCTGCCCAGGGAGGTGGTAGAGTCACCATCCCTGAAGGAATTCAAGAAATGTGTAGATGCAGCACTTCAGGACATGCTTTATTGGGCATGGTGGGGTTTTTTTGTGGGTTGTGTGTTGTTGGTTTTATGGGGTAGGTGGTTGTGGTTTGTGTTGTTTGGGTTTTGGGTGGTTTTTGCTGTTTTTTTTTGTTGTTGTTGGTTGGGTTTTTGGGTGGGTTGGGTTGTTGTCATCCCCAAAGGAGGCTTGCACTTACCAGTTGCTCTGCAATACAAGTTAACCGTGGAGAGAAGAGCCCAAAGTGACGTATAAATGCTGTCTTCTTCCTCTTGTACTTTCTCTGAGCAGAAAGAGGCTAGAAAGAGTGGATCTTCACACTAATTACTGATCTTTCACCAGGAATCAAGCATTTACAGACAGACCTAGATATTTAATTATCACTTACTATCTAAAAATCAAGGGATGTTCAGATCTGTTAGACAACTTGTTTTCCTGTTATTTTCCAGGAGGACCAGACGATAACTTAATTGAAGGTGGTGGATCAAAATTTGTCTGCAAACCAGGAGCCAGGAACATTACCATCATCTTTCACCCCCTCCTCAGGTAAAGATGACTTTTCAACATGTTTTTGAAGGTGCAAATAATGAAAATGAGTAGAATTAACCTGCTTTCTCTATGGGTACGCTGCCATTTCTAAGACAACATCCCACAGCACTGGGCTTGCTGTCAAGTTGTTGATGTGCACACATAGAAAAAGTAATCAGTCATTGAGGTTGTTGCTGGTGCTCTTTAATCTTTTTCCAAATTAACTGGCATACCAAATGGGATTGCTTGCCTGGGTGACTGACCCCTTGTCATTGAACGGTGTAATTTATTATTGACCCAAGTTGGGAAAAGTTTAGTTGCAGCCTGTCACAAGTTGTTTATCGCTGACTTATTAAAAAGGCAGAAGGATACTTTATGAACTGCAAGGTAAGTTCATTCTTTGATAAACCCAGCCTATGGACTGCAAATTAAATGCCTGATCTGAAGTGCTGTGCCACTTACTAAGATCTTAGAAATTCATGGCTCATCAAGGACTGCTGGAACTTGAAAACAGAACAAGTCTGTAATAAGCCTCTTCTCCCCAAGTCACTCACTTCCTGATACTTTAATTTTGTTCTTTTTGCTTCACAGTCTAACAGTTCATCTTCTTAGTTGTGCCAGAATTAAATAATATGTTGGTTTTCCTGGTTCATGTCAACCTTCCGCCCCTACTTTTTCCTTGCATGGTTTTCTTTTATTGTCAGGCACATCCCTTCCTACTCAGTGCTAGAACCTTTAGAGAGCATATCCCTCCTTGGCTTTGTTGGTATTACTCTCTCATGAGTCACTTAGGCAACAGGGCATGTTTCTTTGGGGCTAAAAACAAGCAATAATAAAATACTAATAACAAGTAATTGGAATCTGATCCCCAGATGAAGGAATATTCTGACTGCTGGAGGAGTATTCTCTGTACCTGAGAACTGTGGTCAGTTGTGACTTCTCAGGACTTCAAAATGCAAAGGGAGAGTGCATGAATTCCTCCAAAATTTGTATTTCTGATGATCTGACACTAGATATTGGCATAATCTTGAGAACAGTGCCTGTCGTGAGGCCATATTGAAATTTGTTGTGGTTTTTACAGCTCTTGCCTTGAAAAAAGGGTTGCATACATTGTACACTCTTCATTTATTGCTAGATGCCCATAACGAAAAGGATAACTTCACAACCACATTTTTTTTTTCAACCTCTCTCTCTTTTAAAATGAAAGAAATGTTCTAAAAATAAATTTGCTAGAGCATAATTTATAATGTTCAGCCATTGGATTGTGAGAAAAAATGGACAATGGTTAAGAAGCTATATGCTGTTCAAGATATGAGCAGGATGATATGGACTTCCAGGCTTCTTCCAAGCACAGAGGGAAGTGGTGATGCTCTTACTTTTATTGATGAGCTGCTTCACATTGATTTAGAAACTGGTGCAAATACTTCTTTTTCTATTTGCCTTCCTGCTTCATTTTTCCCCCTTTTTTTGCCATGTGAGTCAAACGTGAGTGCTCTGCTTTAAAGAGCACTTCTCACAAACACTTCACTTTCATTACCAGCTTGCAAGATAGGCAGTAGAAACAATTTGCCTCATAAAAAATAATTGCATCAAGATTAAGGTATCTGCGTACAATGTATTTTTTCAAGCCAACCATCTGCAGCATCTTAACTTCCTTGCATTGAGTAGTTCATCAATAACTGCATGAAGAGAAGGAAAACACACCGTGACCCAGCTTCACCCTTTTCTCACTGCAGAATGGGGTGAATTTGGGTGTAGGTGAAGACTGTAGAAACTTCTAAAATGTGATTTTTACCTACTTTAATGATTGACACAGTGGAAGTGTGAGTCCTTGTTTAGTTTGAATTCGCATCATGAAGATGATCAAAGGGCTGGAGCAGCTCTGCTATGAAGACAGGCTGGGAGAGTTGGGGGTGTTGAGCCTGGAGAAGAGAAGGCTCCAGGGAGACCTTGGAGCACCTTCCAGTGCCTGAAGGGGCTCCAGGAAAGCTGGGGAGGGGCTTTTCACCAGAGAGGGCAGTGATAGGACAAGGGATAATAGTTTTAAACTGAAAGAGGGGAGATTTAGGTGAGACATCAGGAAGAAATTCGTCACCCTGAGGGTAGGAAGGCACTGGAACAGGTTGCCCAGGGAGTTTGTGGAAGCCCCCTCCCTGGAGGTGTTCAAGGCCAGGTTGGATGAAGTTTTGTCCAGCCTGGTCTGGTGGGAGGTGTCCCTGCTCACAGCAGGGAGGTTGGAACCTGATGATATTTAAGGTCCCTTCCAACCTTCACCATTCTATGAGGAGAGTCTGATTGGACACAAGAGATAAATTTTTCACCATGAGGACAGTCCAACATTGAATAGTCTCCCAAAGGAAGTGGTAGGTGCCCCACATTGGATAGTTTTAAGTCTCAGCTTGACAGAGTGCTGAGCCATCTCATATAAACTATAGTAGTACCTGGAGAGGTTGGCCCAAATAATCCTTGAGGTCCCTTCCAACCTGGCATTCTAGGATTTTATGATTCTATTATTCTATGCGTGTGATGCCTTGGATGCAGCATGAGATGATCACAGGACTGGTTTTCTTTTGCTGATATTAATTTCCTAAAGGAAGTAGAGTTCCTGATAGGAGTTGATAGCAACGATCCTGTCCTACCAGCAAACTGGCTTTACTCACTGACTCCAGTTAAAATTGCCTGTATGATCCTGCGTGTGGTTGTAAAATGCTGAATATGGTGGATTTGCTAAAATATTGACATTTGCAGTAAGTTCTGGCACTTCATCTTAGGTGTGCATTCCTTGATGATAAGATCTTAGTCGCCCTTTTCTGGATGTTATTGTATTAAGTGTCAAGCTCTCAAGGAGGTGATTGCTGCAGAGGTGTGAAGTTTTCGCTATCTTTATTTTCCATTTGTTGTCGAGGTTCTTAATTCCCCGCCTCAATCATCTTTCATCTATGTCACTTGCCCAGACTTAAAATAAACTTCTTTTGAATTCAAAATGATCAATATTTTATTTAGAAGGTTGTGGGGTTTTTTCTTATTTTAATCAAATCCACATAAATATGTTGACGGAATTTTTAGCATGCGATGGGCCAGCTGATTTTATTAGGAAGCTGGGTGCTTCTAAAAGTATTAAGCTAACTGGATCACTGGGAAACCAGGCACTGGAGGGATGATTTAAAGCATTAAGTGATGGCTTTGGAATGTAATTCAGCACAGTAATGTTAGGTGGAGAGTTGTAACCAGGACATTCATGTTTATCAGTCTGAATTTGTCTGTTTTGTACGAGTGATATGAAAAGTGTCGCTACCTATCGCGTCAGGGAGTTGCACAATGACAGTGTTAGGTTTCCTGGTTATGATAGCCTTTTCTTGATGCTTTTTTAATTTACAAAGCAAGTTTGAGCTTGGATCCAGATCCATTTGAAGAAGACAGTCAGGCTTTCAGGGGGCTGTAAATTAACCCCCGTCTCTCCAGTAACGATAACTAAATAACCTTATTTAGAGAAACTCTTAACTTACAACCATGGAGAGTGTAAAGGGCAAATACACACAAATGGTTTGCAAAGTCTTCCTTGCCTCAAATTCATTTTGAGACAGAGTTGGGAGGTGGGGTGTTATGCCATTTGGGATGTAGGTCCCTAATTTCCACCAGGGCAATTGAGACGCACCAAACCCCAGATTAATTACCAGGACTTAATGACACCACCACACATGTGATAAATGAATAGTGTGGGTTTGGGAAGACAAGTGGGTATTCTAGCAGAGATGATTCCTGGGAATAGATTTTACTGAGTACATATGAAAAACTAATTGCACTTAGAAATTGAAGAGGAATACACATCTGATTTTCCTTAATTACATATTGCGGGCGGTGTCAAAAGTATAAAAGTTACCAAAAGAATCCAGTTGCTTTCTTCATCCTTTGCTGCTCACCAGCATCTGCTTGGATCATGAGAGCACTAGTGGTACTGGTCTGTGGACTAACATCTCCTATTGGAGGAAGGAAACGTGTGGGACCAATTCTGAAGCCTTTAACGTTGTGGAATATTGAACAGCCTGAGCGATGTCTGTTGTAACATTTGTTTGGTGGGGATTTTGTTGTTGTTGTTGTTGATTTGTTTCAGCTGGCATTTGAAAGGCACTTGGCTCTTCAGGGTAATAATCGTTTTACATATGCTTTATAGAGTATGTTTATTACCAGACAATTGAAGAACAGATGTCTGCAGTCTTGAGGCTGCAGGGGGAGGGACAGGAGGAGATGATGGCATTTGGAATCGTGAAAGCACCTCTGATACTAACTCAGTTGAACGTTGTTTGGATATTGGCTATTAAGGCCGCAAGGGTTTCCATTTGTTAATATCAGCCACACTTCATTAAGATCAAGCAGCAATTAAAAGGGTTGTAGGATGGAAGAGAAAGTGAAGTGTTCATTGATTTGGAAGAAGCAGTTGCTTCCAAGCAAGGTTATATCCTTGTGAAGAAGTGGAGTGGAGAGGCTTGGCACCCTGCCCCTCGCTGTGGAATGGGCTGTGTCTGCCTTAGGGGATCTCCCTCTTCTAATCACTGCCTTTGATTTCAAAGCCTGGGGAGTAAGACCGTGGAAAACTAAGCCTTGATTTATTAGAGTACCAAAAAAAAAAAACAGGGAGGGAAGGAAGGAAAGGCAAAATTACTGCTTTGACTCTGCAGGTGTGGTTTGAGGTGCAGAGACTAAAGCCGCACTCTTGGGGGGGTGTGTGGTCTGAGGCACTGCAAAGTTTGCTGGTTCTTGGCATTTCACATTGGTCAGAGTTGGGGAGGGTGAAGAGCAGGTAACAATTTGACATTTAAATGTAACACTTGAATTATTACATTAATTTAGTCTGGTTCCTATGACTTCAAGAAGTAGCTTTTTACCTGATAGCATTTTTGGCATTTCCTGTTTCTTCCAGTTGCGTTAATGCTAATACAAGAATGATTGCTCTTTTAATAAAGAAAATAAATACTTTAGGGGATAATCAAGGAGGATGGTAATTTACTTTTGCTGCTTGTTGATATCAGCAAGTTCCTCACAAGCTAGTGGCAATTGGCTCTGAACTGCTGAAGGTCAGATTTCAGACTCCACTGGGAGGGAGGTGCACAACCTACAGAATATGTACATGCACACAGGTGCAGATGTATTACAATCATATTTTAGCTTTCCATGCTTTGAGAATAATAGTGTGAAGCTTCAGTTTAACTCAGGTTATGTCAGGATAAAAGCTATTGTATGTAGAATTTTAATCCTCTGCTTATTTGGAAAATGTTGGGAAGGGATGGCAAAGTTGTCATGGGTTCCTGTGGGGCATTGAAGTCTCTTTGGTCTTTGTGAGCATCAAAAGCTGCTGCAGCTGAGCAGTTCATAACTGGAACTGATACAAAACTATGTATATACCTAAGAAACCTTGTGTACCTTGCTGATAATCCCTTTTATTAATATAGTTGTACAGCGATAATAATAAACTAATTTGGTTTTCAAATATGCTGTAATATCTTGTAGTTGTGTGCTATAAAATTAATATTTGATAATATGGAGGAATTTGTTATTTGGGAAGCAAAGGGAGTGTGAAAATTAAAGTAGTTTGTTAGTTACTTTCAGTATATTTAGACTACGTTAAATGATACCAAGAATGTTAAGAAACACGTGGTATTTTATCAGTCTAGGGGGGTATAGAGTATTATTGAAGTAGATGGAAAATGTCAAATAATCAGAGCACAGGTAGTGCTAAATAGTGAGGGCTGATGTCTTTAGCTTTTTAAAATCAAACCTAAAATACTTGATTTTAGAGAAATCAATAAAACCAACTCAAGCTGGAAGAGGAAACTTAAAATATTGACTGCTTAAAGTTTGTATTTCAGATTTAATCATGTTCAGAGGATAAGAGGCTGGGTAAAAAAAAAAAAAAGGTCTGAGATGCTGTTATGTACACAGGAAAACATTGTTTGCAAACTTTTAAAGACCCCTTCAAAATACAACCATCCAGATTTCATTAATACTGGGGTTTTTTAAGCCTTACATTCAGGCATATCCCTTATTTTCAAAAAGGGGAAAAATCTCAACCTAAATTTTTGCTTCTGCAAGGTAGGCAATCCCTTCCCTCTTGAGGGGGAGGCTGTAGAGGCAGGGAGATGGTGCCTCTCCACAGGGGCTCAAACCTGGAGATCTCAACTCCTGTTATGGTACCAATAGTCCCTGTGATGCTTAATATTCCCATCTTTATTTTGGAATTGTCAATACTCATCCTTGAGTGTGACAGATGCTTGATGCAACTTTTCGTACGCTTGCTGTTTAGTTCACTTGACCTGAATCAGAATCTTAAGGGAGCAATTTGACACCCACCTACTAAATTTTTCTTTCTTTCTCCCCCTGCTTTAATGAGTGTTTAGAAGACATTTAGATGACGAGTTCCTTGCTGTTGACATTTAGTACTTTATATCTGTCAGCAGCAGGATTGAATGTTTCTTGCAGGCGAATCCCAACTCTTTTCCCTTTGACAAGCTCTCATAAAATCCACGTCGCTGAATTATAAAGACACATTTCAGAGGAGCTTGTTGTTGTGACACTGCAAAGAAAAGGTTTAGTTTTACTGAGGCCATCACAGAAACAGGACACATGCACGGGTGAAGGATGGGGAACAGCTTCACATTTTGTGCTTCCCCCCCTCCCAGTGCTTTATGAGAGCTGACAGTCTTACTGTGTGTGTCTGATTAAAGATGACAGTTTATAAAAACCTTAAGGTAAGGCTGTTCATCTTTGATGACAGAAAATAAAGCAATCCCCCCCACACCTCCCACACAAACAAAAACTCTTACACACCAAAAAAACTCTTCATATGTGATGCATTGATTTTATATTGTCTATCAGAGAATGTGCTTCAGCAGATCAGTCAAGTTTTAAGTTTTCAAACATGCTTCATCCATACAGAAAATCAACAGCCTGTCAGAAATTTCGCATGTCTCCAGCTCCTCCTTTCCTTCAGATGAAAGACAACCTGAAGGAACAGAGAAATTTTGACATTTGCAAGAACTTGGGCTGAATAACTGAAAACAGTGTTAATTCATTTCCATGGTAATTAATTCCTTCTAACCCATATTGCGTTCATCAAGCCAACAAAGTGGTTTAAGCTCATTTCTGAATGGAAGTGCTGTTTAAATTTAGTCGTAGCATTTAACTCATGTTCTCCTGGAGCAGGATTAAGGTTCCCTGTATTGCTGCACACTGTTATTTTTATTATACTGTAAGTAGAGATTTTTGATGTCATATGAGCCTTCAGTGACTTATTCCTTGGGAATACATCACAAACCTGAGTTGTGTCTTAGAATAGAAAATTTCAGTTGGAAGGGACCTGCAATGATCCTGGAGCCCAACTGCCTGACCAGAAATGAAAGCATGTTGGTAAGGACATTGTCCCAAATGCCCCTTAAACACTGCCAGGCTTTGGGCATAAACTGCTTCTCCAGAAAGCCTGTTCCAGTGTTTGGCCACCCTCTCAGTAAATAAATGCTTCCTAATGTCCAGTCTAAACCTCCCCTGATGAAGCTTTTAGCCACTCCCATACATCCTATCCCTGGATCCCAGGCAGAAGAGCTCAGCACCTCCCTCTCCACATCTAAGAGATGGTGAGGAACCTTCCTTTAGTACCAGAAGATCATTTTTTCAGATTGCAACTGAGACTGTAAGAAAGGAGCTGGTGTAGTAGAATCATGGACCAAAAAACCACTCCTTTTTTCATGTTTACATTTTATTTTCTTAGTTACACACTTATCTATTACCCAGCACCCAGTTGTGTAGGTGTTATATTAATGAAATGAGATGCTAAATGTGTTTGAAATGGATCTTACATGAGCTGAAATGTATAGATTTCCTTTTATTTTCTTTTTCAGCCCCCCCTCTCCAAACCATGAGTGTTGTGGTACTTAAAAATATGTTGGTCAGAAAAATACTTAGCAAAGCTGGAAGGAAAGAATGAAGCCATTTATTTAATTTAACCATCTAAAGTGTGACATGGCTTAATCTTAGAATGCTTTAGTGAGCCTGAGTTACACACTGAGATCCACATTTAATATATTGGCTTATCAGACCCTATAAATCTCTTCAGTCACTAGGTGAGATTCTCTCATGCAGGAGCTGGTGCCTTTCTGGCAGCTCAGTTGGCATTGGGGAATGAACTTCCACAGCAGCTAAAACTTGCTTTATAATAGCACCAGCTTTCACTTCAAATATAGCAAGTACTACTCTGATGCTGCAAAAAATCTGCAAAGAACAGAAAAACTCTTGAGGCAAAAATAGAAAAGCCTCCTTCGTTTTGAGTGTGGGAGAGAAAGGAAAAAAAAACTTGACAAAATCTGAGTTTGTGTTGTGTCTGTGGAAGCTGTTCAGGAAATACAGTAGCGAGGTTTTCCCTGTGAATAATACAGGGCAATACAGGTGGTGCCCAGTAACAGAACAAGGATCAGTGGGTATAAGCTAGAACATAGGAAGTTCCACCTCAACATGAGGAGAAACTTTATTGTGAGGGTGACAGAGCACTGGAAGAGGCTGTCCAGAGAGGTTGTGGAGTCTCCTTCTCTAGAGACTTTCAAGACCAGCCTGGATGTGTTCTTGTTTGACCTACCTGGGTGATCCTGCTCTGGCAGGGTGTTGGACTTGATGATGGCATGGAGCTGCTGGAGAGGGTCCAGAGAAGGGCCACGAAGATGATCAAAGGGCTGGAGCAGCTCTGCTATGAAGACAGGCTGAGAGAGTTGGGGGTGTTCAGCCTGGAGAAGAGAAGGCTCTGTAGAGACCTTGGAGCACCTTCCAGTGCCTGAAGGGGCTCCAGGAAAGCTGGGGAGGGGCTTTTCACCAGAGACAGGGGTAATGGTTTTAAACTGAAAGAGGGGAGATTTAGGTGAGACATCAGGAAGAAATTCTGCCCCATGAGGGTAGGAAGGCACTGGAACAGGTTGCCCAGGGAGGCTGTGGCTGCCCCCTCCCTGGAGGTGTTCAAGGCCAGGTTGGATGAGGCTTGTGCAGCCTGGTCTGGTGGGAGGTGTCCCTGCTCATAGCAGGGAGGTTGGAACTTGGTGATCTTTAAGGTCCCTTCCAACCATTCTATTGATTCTATGATCTCCAGAGGTCCCTTGCAATCCCAACCATTCTTTAAGTCTATGAATAGGGGAAATCCAAGGAGGAAAACGTAGGGGGCTTAAGTGCAATTTATGGTATTATGGCCCCAGAAAAACTTTGGGAGTGCAAGTGGTTACTTCTCTAAATCTTTAAAAATTTTCAATCAAAATACAGGAGACTCAGTTCTTGATGAACCCAAAAAAAGGTCATTCCTGTGGTTTGTATTTGCTGTTACAAGCAAAGCTATAAAGCCCAGAATGACAGCACTTTTGGACCCCATTTCTCCTGTAAACCAATGGGATGAACAACTATATGGAAGAGTTTTAATTTTTTATCATTTTTTTTACATAAATGTCGTGTTTTTTAGCTAACGCGTCGTTTAGGAAAAGCCTTTGGTAGTGAACTGGAGTTCCTTTAGTGTTGGGCCATTCATGTCAGAACTCTCTGCTTTTTTTTTAGCTAGATTATTTTTGCTGGGTTTTTGCAAAGCTGTGGAAAACCTTATGGAAAATTTAAATGTTGTGATTTTAATGTTTTAAACTGTAGCTGTTACCTCAGTTAAAGCACGGCGGTGAATTTCTGTCTCCTCCAGGGATACTAAAAGGGAAAAAAAAAATAGATTTTCAAAGTGTTTCATTTACATTTATGTTTTCAAAGAGTGCAATCTGTTTATTTTAACTATTGCCCTCTTTTCAGTTTCCTGAGCAGAGATAAAATAATGATTTTAAAGTTATTTCACCAATAAGCTGCATTTTTTCCATTCTGCTGAATTTGGTCATGGATACTACAGTGCAGGACCCTCATTTACACCTCTTTTGCAGACCAAATTTTTTGGTCTGGCCACATCAGATGTGGCTGCACCAGCACTTGCAGGGTGTTCATGCTCCCCCAAAGGCTCCTGGTGAAAGGGAAGTCCTTGTAGCACCATGGGAGATGCCCTCCAGGGAAGTCAGCCCACAGAAGAGCATGTTTTTCAGACACCAGGTCATACACAGAATTAACTTTTTGTTGGAATATTCCTGAAAAGTTTAGTTTTAAATTCTGCTCGTTTTTAGATAGGTGCAGAATAGCCATAAATAATTTTTTGCAGGAAAGAAGTTGGCCTTTATTTTGGTTATTTTGGGTCCCAGGCATCTTGAATACCAGATAGATTAGCAGTAAATGCACATTGTGTAATACCACTGCTAAGCATTCCTGTAGCTCCTTTCATCTCATAACTTCCAAGCTTTTCAGAGACATCAATTCATTAACACCTCAGGGTGAAATTGTCCTGTATGTGGAAATCCTGGTTATGCAGCTGCTGGGGATGAAGCATCAAGTTGAACACTCATAAATTCTTTGCAGAGTTGGAATAGGCCAAACTGAACTGAAAGTCATAAATTCCCACTTATTAGTCAAGGTCCAACTTTTCCATTTTATAGTGAATTTGTCTCTTCATGTTGATATTTTTCAAATGGATTTTGTCTGAGAGGTGAACAGGTCAGTGACAGCTTAGTTGAGCACTGAGAATCCTTCTGTAGCCTGGAATTGATGGCTCTGCTGCCTGCATGTACTTGGATGATTGAGTCAACACTGAGGACTACATCTAGCACAAGGTAGGATGAATGCCTCCTGCAAGCTTCAGCCAGCTTTCTTCTCACCATTGCATTCCTTAAAGCCAGATTCTTCTGCTGGCTTTGAAAGTGGGAATATTTTTTCTGGACATCGTGTCTGAAATCTAGATGAAATACTGGGACCCTCTTAGAATCATCAAATTGTTGTGGTTGGAAAAGACCTTTAAGATCATTGAGTCCAACTGTTAACCCAGCACTGCCAAGTCCTTTGTGAAACCACGTCCCTAAAGCAAAGGCTTGGTGAGTCCACTCCTGTGTGGTAGCAGCAAGGCCAAGTAAAATTGGTCTCAGACCACATGTCTGAAGCTGTTTAGTAACTTCTGTCTTCCTTCTCTGTAAATTGGAGATAACTCCAGGTGTCAGTTGAGTAGTTTGTCATCTGTACCTGAATAACACTACCAGGCAACTGACCGGTGGCTGCTTGGTGATGTGGGGTTTCATGGACAGTGCTTCTGCACTCAGGGACAGGGCATAAACAGGAGAACATGAAGCTGTGTCTCTATCAAGGTGGACTCCAGTGAATGGTTTGTCTAAGTGTTGCAGATGTTGGAGTATATGGACTCTAGGAAGTCATTTTATTCCTGGAGAAAATCCAGACAGTGACAAATCACCCAGAATTTGATTTTTGAAATGGACCTTTAGATGCAATTATTACTCATGATAGTGAGAACTGGAGATTTCAGGAGTCCAGTAGGAGCAGTTAAGGCCATCACCCTAGTTCTGTACCTTCAGATCAGTTGGTTTCTGGTGGGTTTCTTTGCTGTGGAAGTGCCAAAACAGATGTTACAAAACAGCAGAAGCTAAAAGCATCTCTTTTCTTTTTTCTTCCCCCCCCAGTCCTTATTGTGACTTAAGAACCAATCCTTGCAATAATACTTAAAACTAATGGAATGGTGGTACCAGGGATGCTAAATGATGTGATAATGTCTCTGAACACAAAAGCATTTCTTTTTTATTAGGTTTTATTTTGGCTGCCCTGGCTGATTTATCATAGAATGAAAAGACTACAGAGAAGGCAGCATACTAGCAGTGCTGTGTAAACTGTAAAATAGAATCATGATCAGATTCTGACTGAAGCTCTTAGTGGCTTTTATAATTTTTGGTGACTTTTTCAGTAACAGAGAGAGAGCATTTTCAAATAAAAATAAATCCATAAATAAACATTTTTACTCCATAAGGTCAAATACCATTGCAGAATAAGTGCAGATCCCTCACAAATTCAGTTCCTTGGGTTTGGAGTACCCAAGCTGATCATTTTTACTTCTGAACAAAGTTCAGTGGACGTGAGATGCAATTGTTCTGAATACAAAGAAAAATTGGAGACCTGCTAGAAATAACACTAAATACAACAAGAAAGGAGAAATATTGGGAAGCGTCAGATGTGATTCTCTTCTAATAGGTCTCTAGAGCTCTCAGAAGCAAGTCACCATTCTGCTGAAGTTTTATAACACTCCAGGGAGGAAAGAAACCCATCCTCTTTTGCCACGTCTTCATACAACGTGGAAAGGAGTCTTCAGGTGAGAATCATTCTTCATGTTGTTTTACAGGGCTGTGCAGTTTGTGGCTGCAGCCCATTCCTCACTGGGGAAGTCATCCCTCTCATTCCATGCTGTAGAACTGATTGGAATGAAAATGGGTCTTGCAATTCACCCAGAAAATCTGCCTGGGCCCCCATCATGCGTCAGTTGTTCATCTGAATGGAAAGTGAGTTGCTGTTAAAAAATAATCAAAGCTAATGAATTGCAAGGAATCTCTAGATTGCTGGTGGCTGTCTTTTTTGAACGGTGGTATTTTGCTTGCTCTCCGTTGCCTGCCTCCTAAATTACTGCATTATCTCCTTCCCAGGCAGCGTTCTTCCTAGTTCTTCATGATGCTTTGAGTATTTTGAAATATTTTCTGCTTCTCATTCAATCTTTCTTCTATATAGGAGGCACCAAATGTGTAATCAAGTGTCTCCTGATGAAACAATTCATCCAACCGCTGCTCCTGTGTCTTTTTCCCCAAAATCCCCTCCTCCAGCATGTGCCCGGTCACACACGAGGTGCATCCATTCCAGCCATGTGAAATGCACCTTCTTTGTGCATCCCTGAAGAACCTCCTAAAGAAAATATTTTTCACCACTTCCATATTAAAAAAAAAAAAAAATACAAGTTGGCAAGGAGGAAGAACTATTGTTTGAGTGAGAACAATGGGTACTTATTATCAGTTTTAGATACGCCCAGGCCAATAGCTCCATGTTTTTTTCTGGTTAGTGTGATGAAAAGCAGCAATGGGCTTAATTGCTGGTTGTCATTTGTAGTGTTGTATGTGCAGTATTCCAGTTACTCTGGTAATGTGTTGTAATTACCCACCATCAAGCATTTTACTATGTTAAAAATATGATCTTTGCAGTAACATAGCTGAGTTCTTTGAATCAAAGGCAGTAGCTATTGGGGGTACAATATCATTTAAAAATGTCAACCCAGTCAGCTAGGTAAACAAAATGAAGAGGGTGGGTTTTTTCCATAAATTCTTCCTGTATCCTTATACCTTCCTAAAAGCTTGGCAGAATAAGCCACATGCCTGGAGGGCTGATAAATACAAGCTATTTCAGAGCTCCCTGCACACACGCCTGGTTTGAAAAGTATTGTACGTCCTGCATAAAGCCCCATCCAGAAAACTTCTTTGTGTTCAACCCAATGGGATTATTATTCATCTTGGCTTTGCTATAGTAGAGAAAAACTCTCTTTTAGGCAACGTTGCCCCTGAATTTTGCGTGAGAAATGATGGTGCTAAGTGGTAGATGGGGCCAAGGTTTTTAAAAAGGCAGAGGTTTCAATTTGCAGTGACCTTATCTCCACGCACAAATGAATCAACAGATGCAAATGAAGCACGGGAGGTTGAGCTACCAAATTTGCATGCTTACTTGCTTCAGTCGTGTGCCTAGTCTGGCAAAGAAAGGAGGAGGGAGAGAGAAAAAAAATCTGAAGTCTAATGAATAGAAGTGTGGCTCCCAGTGACCTTTACCTACTGCTATAATTTTGATGTAGAACAACCAAATTCCGGAAGATGTTTAATCAGCAAAGTTGAATTTTGATGAAACCACGTGCCACAGTTCCATTACTGCTGCAGAAATTAATTAGCATTCATAGCAATATCCTTGATTCAGAAAGATTAACACTCGTGAACTGTCACCTTTTCACATTCTTTCCCTCCTTGGTGTCACAAAGCCTAACGTAAGAGAGAAGACTTTCACACTGATAAGTCAAACTCCACACCCATTCAGATATAAATTTGGGTAACAAAGGATCAAATGAAAGATGAATCAAAACATCCTTTATATAGTCCGTATTTTTAGCCTAGATTTTTGATGAAGGGCTTTCAATTGATTGCATTTTTATTTTTTTCCTGCAGGGAAGCACGTGTAGATGTGTAGTCTCATGATGGGACTCATACCATTGCAAACCCTCCAAAATCATGACCCAGAATTTCCCCTAGCCCACGGCACTTAAGAAATGATTGCTCCTCTAATTTAACATATGTTGCCAAAGAAGAAAGATGAAAAGGCCAATAATGTGACAATAGTGACATTTCCCTTCTTCCAAAAAGATGAAATAAAGTCTTTCTTAGGATTCTTTCAAACTCCTGAAGCTCGGGTAGAGCTTGTCAGGACATGTCTTACATTCAGGTGGTGTGCTGAATTTGGAAGGCAATTTAAAATATGCTGGTTTCTGCTCCTTTTCATACAAAATCAAACTGGGATAACTGGGGCTGACAGTAGATTTTTACAGAGCTTAATAGGCCTAAATCTCTCTCTGGATTGAGTTAGCATCGGGCATGAAGAGCCTGACTTGGGGAGGAGATGATGTCAGTGTTGCTAACAGGCATTTTCTAAGACCTCCCTGTGTTTGGTGGCAAGTCCCAGCAGCTCAACACAGAAAAAAATAAAGTCAAATTGTCAAAAGTCATTAGCAGTTGTCACTTCATAGACCTTCACACTGGAATTCCCCCTTTGGAATTTCAGTGGAATGATTTTTATTTTTTTTCCTTCTTCAAGTAAGTAGGACAATCAGATGTTGCACAAAACTGCAGGGATTTAACCCGTTCATAGCTTTTTGGTTATGGCAGCAAAGAAACGGTGACTTTAGGAGTTTGAGGTTCAGTTTCATGCTCTGCCAGAAGCTTTGCTGCTTCTAGTCACTCCTTTTATACTCAGACCCCAAGGGTACATGTTGAAGCTTGATTTCATGCAGAGATGCATTGATTGATAATTGGGGCAGTTTGACAGAGGAAAGAGGAGACTGATTAAGTAGAATGTAAATAAGGTAATTTCTTGAAGTATGGGGTTTGTCATGAGGTCTCTCAACCAGCACTGTCCAGGTAGGAATCCTGCATCACTCATTCTTTCCTACAGCATGAGAACTTCGTCTAGCCTTAAAGGCTTCTTCTGCACAGCTGAATCATAGAATCATTTTGGTTGGGAAAGACCTCCAATTCCAACTGTTCCCCCAGCCCTGCCAAGGCCACCACTGACCCATGTCCCTCAGCTCCACATCTACACGGCTTTGAAATCCTTCCAGGGATGGGGACTCCACCACTGCCCTGGGCAGCCTGGGCCAGGGCCTGACAACCCTTTCAGGGAAGAAATTTTCCTAACATCCAATCTAAACCTCCCCTAGAGCAACTGGAGGTAATTTTCTCTCATTCTGTTGCTTGGAGAAGAGACCAACCCCCCCCCCTCCTTGCTTCAACCTCCTTTCAGGCAGTTGTAGTGAGTCAGAAGGTCTCCCCTGAACCTTCTTTTCTCCAGGCTAAACAACCCCATTTCCCTCAGGTGTTCCTCACAGGATTTGTTCCCTTCACCAGCTTTGTTGCCTTTCTTTGGACACACATCAACACATGCATTTTCCTTACCCCTCCAATTTAGCCATTCTAGCAAAATCACTCCAGAGCCACGGTCCTGGCTGCTTCTGCTCAAGGTCCATGTTAAAGCTACACTGCAATGCCTCCCTAATTCCATCTCCACCAGGATGTTTGCTGCTCTAATGCAGCCACTGAAGCAGAAGTCTTAAGAGGGGGGGTTTTAATGTATTCCTTGTCTGCTCCTTTCTCTATGAGAAGTGGATTTTGGGAGCCTTATTTAGATGGGGTTTTTTTACCAGATTCTCAGATACAAAGCGGTGCCTCTCCCCGAGGGTGTTGAAACTGTGGTTCATGGGGAGTTATTTTTGGAGACTATTTTTTTGCACATAGTCATACAGGAATAGAAAGGTTTCAGTTTAGTTTATACGCTTTGAATTCCCAAATTTTAAAGGGTATATTAGTAATGCTTTAGTGTCTTAATTAACTACCTAATTATACTTAGCAGCTTTTGCCAGATTCTGATGGCTTTTGCTGTGCCGATCTTTGCTGTTTGTGACATTTAAAGCATATGTTGTAATTCTTCCATCTCCTGTGTCTTGTCATTTTGTTGCTCTTTTTTAGAACTGATATGTAATTTTCGCAAAATAATTGCACAATGAGAAATAGAGTCATTTGGTGAATGAAACAGAACCAGTAGGTATCCCCTCAAGAAAAAGGAATAGAGAGCCACGCTGCAGGTGTGCTGAGAACGAGGAACCAGCTGGTTTTGTGAGTAGCAGAGTGGTTGGGGGTATGTAAGTAAGAATCCTTTCCTTGCAGTTTTTGGTTTTATATTATGCATGTAGTATTCCCCTTAAGAGTCAAAATATATGGAGAGGAAAAAAGAAAAGCAAAACAACAATGTGGAAAATCACCTTAAACTTGGCCTGGAGGTGCTTTTTACACTAAATCTTTTGACATATTTGATACGTGTCGTTACAAAGTTGAGGGGAAAATTCCCACCTTGTATGACAAGCCACCCCAGAGAGACCAGTTGTGTCACAAGCCATTAATGTTCATCATTACAAAGGGTCATGTGGCTTTTTCCTTTGTTTAGATCCATCCAGATTTATCTAGGAGGTGTATAGAGGTGGCCAAGGGGTATAGCAAGAGGGGAAGTTTCAAGCTCAAGGGTTGTCTCTCTCATGTAGCATCTCAAAAACACTGTTGGCCCAGAAGGCACTTGTACCCAATTGTTGGCAAGGGGTGCGTGACTTTACTGTCACTTTGGTTTTCACAGGGAATGTTGGTTTCTGGAGATAGATGAAGCCTGCATGCTTCAAGGGAGCTTTCTGGGGCAGAAGAGAGGGTTGGCTCATGCTGGAGTCCACCCAGCACACATGGGGATGTTGAGATGGTGTCCTCAGGCCTTTGCATTATCACAGCTCCCTCTGGTGCCAGCAGAGATGGTCAGGGTCCCTCAGCTGGTAAATCCCTGCCCCTCACAATTGACTATACTTCAACTTCTACACTTAAAGTTTGCTTTTTGCCCTTTGTTTAGATGCTTGCTGCGTGACAAATAGCACAAAAAGATATGGGCCAAAAAGGTGCCCCCTCTTTTCACACGCTACTGCCCTTTTTTTTGTGTGTTTCTATAGAACAATTTATCAATTGCACCAAGCACTCCATTAAAGTCTTTGAAACACAACATAAGAACTAACAGGTTCTTTTTATTATAATACAAGTTGCTGCAGTAACCAAGTGCTGCTACAGTCTGTCTGAGCTGTTTTTAGGAAATCCAGAGCAGGATGAATTAAAGACATCTGTTCACAGGTTACTAGAAGGTGCTGAGCTCTGTTAGTGTGAGATTTAAACCATCTTCTTCCTAGAGTCCTCAAACAGTGATACCACAAGGGGTGTATTGGAAAAAGGTGACAATCATAGAATGGTTTGGGTGGGAAAGGACCTTAAAGATCACCTGGTTCCAATCCTCTGCCATGGGCAGGGACACCTCCCACTAGACCAGGTTGCTTCAAGCCCTATCCAACCTGGCCTTGGACATTTCCAGGGACAGGGCATCCACAAGCCTCCCTGGACAACCTAAGCCAGTGTCTCACCACCCTCATGTCTTTCACCCTCAACGAATTTCTTCCCAATGTCTAATCTAAATCTCCTCTCTTCCAGTAAAAGCCATTATTCTTTGTCCTGTCATGCCTTTGTAAAAAGTCCCTCCCCAGCTTTCCTGGAGCCCCTTCAGGCACTGGAAGGTGCTTTAAGGTCTCCCTGGAGCCTTCTCTTCCCCAGGCTGAAAATCCCAACTCTCCCAGCCTGTCTCCAGAGCAGAGCTGCTCCAGCCCTCCCATCATCTCCAGGGTCTCCTCTGGACTCACTCTAACAGCTCCATGTCCTTCCTATATTGTGAGGGCTCCATAATTGAACACAGCAGCACAGAGTGGGTTTCACCAGAGGAGAGGGGGAGAATCCCCTCCCTAGACCTGCTGGTGATGCAGCCCAGGATATGTTTGACTTTCCTTTTGACAGTGTCATCAGTCTTCCAGGAATATTTGAGGAATAGTTAGAAAATGGACATGGTTTCAGTGAGAGCATCACCCAACAGATGCAGGGCACTGAGGTTCTCCTCCATTCAGTTGCTGCTGCAGAATTGTAGTGGAAAAAACAGCTCAGCAAGAGCAGCCACAGGAAGTTAGGTCTGAAGGTGTGAATTGGGAGTGAGATCTGCCCAATTTCACACGTGTGTGGAAAGATTAGATCTCAGGGCTGGTTCTTTTCTCTCTATTCCCCTTGGGATGTTGCTGATGATCTCAACATTACAGATTACAAAGTAAGACAGAGCTCAAGGTCCTGTCTTATTTGTAGCCTGTAAAACTTAATTGTTGATGCTCTGGGAGTTTGTTTCCTGGTCCCCATCGTTTTCAGTGCCATGGAGCCTTGCCTCTTAATTCCATGGCATGTCAGCAGGAAAAACCTCATTGGCTGCTGTATTTTCTTACAAAGATGGACCACACTCATCAGGCCTTTTTCTGGACAGTCGCATCTTCATCTCATGCACAAGGACAAAGCTCAACTGCCAATGAAATCTACACTTTTTCCTTTAGGATATTTATAACTATGGTGAGAAATGTGCTTTTGCTTTGCATGTCAAATAGGTGGGAATATCTATTCCCTCAGCTAAATTCCATCCCCAGGTAAGTACAGGAATGAATATACTTTCTCACCTTCGGAACTGCATATAAAGGAGGGAGCACACTCTGATTCTCTGCTTACTAAAATAAATGTCAGAAAGGACATGACCTAATTATCTTGCTTCCCATTTTCCATCTACATTAAGTCTTTCAGCTTTTGTGGGAGATTTTAAAAACCTGATTTTTTGTCATTGATCCTAGAATTTCCATAATTTCAGTATTCACCAAAGAGGGCGATGAAGTATGTCTGTGTATTATAATTATGTGACCGTATGCAAATAATGTCTCCTAGGTAAAGGAGCAAAGGTTCAGATATTGATAAACTTTAAAAAAAACCCTTTGGTTAAGCTCAGACTATGTCAGTCACAGCGTTTAATGTCCCAAATCAACATTAATACATATATATAATTTACCTCAAACTTCTTAATCCCGTTTCTCATTCCATCACTTCCTTTGTTGCCCCAACACCAAGTTGATGGTTGTAGCTCAAGGGCAAAAATTAAAGGATTTTGATGAGCCAGTCTGCAGAGGGTTGGCCATTATAAACTGCAATGTTAATTGTATGCAAAGGAGCTTAGAAAATGTGTAAGAACTTGGAGGAGGATTGAAATTTAATGGACCTAATAACATTTACATTGTCTTGAGATTGTGTACGTTGTATTTACACATGTTCCTTCAAATCATGAGTTTGTAATTTCCTGGGCTATGAATTGCTATTTAAAAGCTCATCAAAGGATTAGTGCAGTAGACACCATGAAAGGAAATGGGCACTTGTCATTAATTTTATTGCATCATAGAATTTTCAGTTCCCTTGAAAATAGAAGCATGTGTTTGGTTTGGCCATGGCAGTGTTGTACATTGAGTTGTAAGGGAACCTGTGGTCTCCTTTCAAGACTGCATTGAAGACTCTAATATTCAGTGCCAATTAACTTATTCATAAGGCATTTCAATGTCCTGAAATGTGTGTTGGTGGAGGAGAGGGGACAGAAGCACAGAGGAAAAGGTAAAAATCTCCATTAATCTTTTATCTGTAAAGGCAGAAGAACTGACAATGCTCATGTTGAGTTTACAGCTGCCCCTTAGGCTTCTCCAGTCAAAGTATTAAAGTATCCAAAAACCTAAGTGATCCTATTTACTGTAATTATTAGGATAATTTATTATTAGAATAATTATAATTGTATGCTTAGATATGTTTGAAGTGGCATCTTGTGGTGAGAGTGGACTATTTTTGTTTCTCTTGACTGCATTTAATAACAATTAATTAAGACAAGGCAGATTCTGGGAGGAAGGGAGTGTTGTTCCCAATAGGGCCGAGACACCAGCAACTCTTACATTCATCTATGTCAGGATGAACTGCATTCTTCTATTGTTGTTCCCCCTCTGTCAGAATATTCCACTGAAAATCTAAGAGAAGATGGGGGCAGCAAAGGATTTTAGGTTTGGGATCAAATTGTGTGTGGCTATTAAAGGCTGGTAGGATATTTGCTTTGAAAAGATGAACCTATTGTTAAAATCAGCTAAAATGACAACACTGACTCTCTCTCTCCCCCTCCCCTAGTGAGTTTGAGTGTCCCAAGTCTGTGGGGTTTCAGTAAGATCTGCACTATCTGTTGGGGTTTTTTGCCTTACAAACTCTGAGCCTCGGGTTTAACCACTTGGACACCTTCTGTTGATGGCACGTGTCATCTTCACCCTGCAGCAATCACTGGGTGATCAACAAAAATAACTCCCTCATTGAAGACAAATCAAAGCCATTGAAGGTGAACGTTGCAATCAGCCTTTCAGCCTGTGATGTGTGTGCATGGTGACAAACCTCAAAATCCCTGCTACTTGTCTCTTTTTTGTAGCTGAGCTTCAAAGAGTAGGGCGGTCTGGTCCTTGACTTTAAACATGCTTTAATAAGAAGTCCTTTCCTTCACTGCCTTCTCTGCCATTGTCCATCATGCATAAATCACTGAAATTTCACAACGCTTTTGGCTTACTTGTCTTTTTTAAGAGCTACTCAGCTTTTCTAACCGTTTTGGTACAGATCAGCATCATGATTATACTGAGAATTCGTTTCTCAAACTTTGTATTATTTTGCTGACACATCAGGGTGACCAGAGCAAAAGGGAGGGAGAAGCAAACCTTGTTTCAGTAACTAATTCACTTCTAGAAGAGCTGCAGTCCCTCGCCTCTTTAATGTCAGTGCTGTCCCACAGTGACCTGATGTATTTGGTTCCCCCCAACATGTTACAGAAAATACTCACCTGCCCTTTAAAAAAAGAATTAACATTTATAATTTTTTTTTTTTTTTTTACTGTGTCATGTTGAGAGTAATTGTTCCAGCTGGACAGGAATGTTTTTACAATGGCATTGCTTCACTTATTTGTGTAACAACATATTAAAACCACCCCCCTTTTCAGTCCTAGAGCTGACTGTCCTCCTCTCATCTACCCTTTCACATTTATTTTGGCTGGATTTGCTGGTCTTTGCAGATTTGTTTTACTAAATTACTCTTTATGATGTTGTCTACTTTCTGTGGGTGCCACCTAACACAGATTTAAGGTAAAAAGTCCTTAGACTTTGGTTGATTTTTGGTGTATTTGGGAAGAAAGAGCAGTTTTTCTTTATCGTTTATATCTTTGGATTTTCCTGGAGTGGCCAACTTTGGATAGAAGGACCTGGTGGGGTTTAGGATGATCCTGCCCACCTGCAAGCAAGACAAGTCATCACAGGAACATCCTGGCTGGATTTTGGCTCAGTAGTGGCAAACTCTAAATTTCACTTCTTGACGCCTCTCCTGAATTTGATTAGGAAACAACTTAAGTCTGAAGGGGGGAGATGTAGTTGCTACCTATAAATACATCCCATGAAAAAATGCAAAAAAGGGCAAACAGCAATTTGGCCAGTGTTGGCTGAGGAATAAATGGATAAAACCTTTCCTTTCCATCACTTGGTGAGATGCAGTTCGTCTTACTTTTTTCCCTGCTGCTTATTCATGTATCTGCTGGTAAGACTCTTGGCCCTTGTGCATTAAGTTGTTTGGTTTCAAAATCATAGAATCACAGAATGATTTGGGTTGGAAAGGACCTTAAAGATCATCTAGATCCAACCCCCTGCTATGGGCAGGGACACCTCCCACTAGACCAGGTTGCTCTAAGCCCCATCCTACCTGCCTTTGAACACTTCCAAGGATGGGGTATCCACAACTACTCTGGGCAACCTGGGCCAGGCTCTCACCACCCTCATAGTGAAGAATTTCTTCCTAATGTCTAACCTAAATCTCCTCTCTTCCAGTTTAAAGCCATTACCCCTACAGCTGTGAGGTGGCTATTTATGAGGACTAACTTCTTCTGTTTGTTGTCTTGGCCCTTAACTTTTAGAGGTAAAAAATGACATTAGACTGAAAAATGAAATGTCACTTGTATGGTCTAAATCTGTTACGTTTCCCACGGTGGATTGGGAAGAGAAATAGGCATCCCACTGCCTAATTCTTGGAAGACCAACATTTCTTGAAGTAATATTTGCTTTAAAGGAGTAGAATGTGTGTTATGTCTTCATGCACAGTATGCAGAGCATTAAATAGTCTGTTCCAGGTAGAAATTTTACTCTGGTGACTCACATAATATAAGAATAGTTAAAGGAGACCTCAATTTTGCTTTGCAGTATGTCTGACACAACAGAAGGACCAAGGTATTGCTCTCTCTGCATTTTTGCTTTGGATCAGTTTTGGGAAATTGAGTTTATTTTTCATTCATAAGAAGGAAATTTAAATCAGGTGCACACTTGATGTCAATTGGTTGCTTTAATCAAAAAACTGGGATCCTCCTCCTCCCAGGTCTGAATCACAGATGGCCCACTCATGCCACCTGTACCTTCAGCACAAAACAGCTTTGCTGCCTCTGCTTCACCCCTGTGCCCCATAAAGAATGTGTTATATCCTACCTCTGCTGTGACTAATTGCACAATGATTGCAAAAATGTTTTGAGATGGAAATGGTTGTATCACGGCCTGGTTTTCACCATGCTTCCATTTCCTCCAAGTGTGTAGGATTTTCTGAGCCCATCTCTCAAGCAGCCAAAGCAATTGTTGCTTAATGTGCGTGCTCCAATAATGACTGAAATTAATTTCTTAGAAATGACACCAGAAGAATTAATACAGCCCTCTTGGGCTGCATGTGATCTGAGAAAGTGGAGTTATTAAAGTGTTGCTGTCCTTTCCCCACACGTGAAATGTCATCCTCAGTTCATAGCAGTCTTGTTTTATTATGGCCATATTAAAATGGATGTTCTGCACATCTTCATGGAGTGCCTATTAACAGCATTTCCTTGATTTAAGAAATGGCTCCAGTATGCGAACGCAACCCATTTCGATGAATAAATTTAGCACTTTAATGCTATTTATTTACTTCCCACTGTAAAATGTAATAAGGTAAATAATAGGTCCCAGGGGGGCGTGGGGTAAGTTGGTGATCATCTTCTCAGCAGGCAGATGAACACAGCACAAGTAAAGAAATAATGATCAAAATTCACAGTGCTCCTTGGGATGCCATTTATATACCTGAATCTAATAAAGAAAGAATTACAGTGCTTAACAACGTGCTTAGCACTGGGATCTGGATGTAATGAGCCCAGCAGTGACGAGTGTTCGGCCATATTAGCTACATCTACATCATAGCAGGGAGGTTGGAACCTGATGATCTTTAAGGTCCCTTCCAACTTCAACCATTCTATGATCTGAGGCGTCACGTTGGAGGTGTGGACGGGGAGAGCTGCGAGCGATCTGGTGCCTCATCCATGTGGGATTTGCTGGCTGTTGGGATACCTGCACTTTTTGCTTTATTGGCCAACAAAATCCACTCCAGGGCAAGCTTTGTGTATCTAAAATATTCCACTGAAGGCTATTTTGGGGGTTGGATTTTAAACCTCTCAAAATGTGTTTGGATTTTCTAGCCGAACGTAGTGCAGGACCATGGCAGTTCCGAGTGTACATGAAGGTTGTAGAGTTGGTCAAGACTTAAATGACAAAATTGCACATGGCTGGCAAGTGATTTGTTTAACTATTTATGTGTTTGTTTATTTTCAAAAATCTTGGTTCTTTCCCTTGATTATCTAGGTCTGAAACATGGTTGGAATTTTAGTGGGGGGTCAACACACAAAAGATGGCTTAGTTAGAAAGCCTGGTTGTCTGCTATAGAAGTTGGGAGTGTTGAACATGGTGTGCTTGGAGTGAGCAAGACTAGCACAGATCTCCAGCTGCTACTGCAGCACTTGCACCCTTTCTGGTTTTACACTTGCTTTTCAGAATAGATTTCTGCTCAAAAGAAAGTATTTAAGAATTTCACACTCGATTGAGGTGGTACACTCCAGGAAGTGTTAAGAAATTCATATGAAAGACTTCGCAAATAGTTTTTTTTAAATCACAATTCAGATACTGTTGGTGTAGTCTTGGCAGTCGTACTTTGGGCATAAAAGAAATAACAGCCTGTCTGAAGACTTTTCTATTTCCTGATCAAGCATTTGAAAAGTACAAACATGAATAACAGCATAAAATGGTAAAATGATAATGGAGTGATTTGTACTTCAAATTTTATGTGCTTTTTAAGCTGTCAATAATGAACCTCATTTCATGTTTTAAAAGTAGAATGTATTTTTTTGGGATCGCAGGTCTTGCAAATTAACTCCTTCTGGAGTTTGCTGCTTTCCATTCCTTCTGGGAGCAAACCATTTTGTCCCCAGTTGCTCCTGTTCCAGTAGCTTTGTCTCTCCATTAGTTTCTCAGCAACATCTTTCAGCCTTGTCCTGGTTAGTGGGTAAATTCAGTCGGGGGAAATAATCCCGGGCTGGAGCACAAGAGAAGATAGAATTTGGCTTCATTTTTCAGCAGTTTTGACTCTTTCAGGCTAAGAGGACATAGTCAGAAGTCCAAATGTCCTCCTGATCACAGAGTTGTTCTGGTTGGAGGGGACCTTTGGGATCATCTGGTCCAGTCATTAACCCAACTCTACTGAATTCAGTGCTAAACCATGTTCCTAAGCAGCACAAATACATGTCTTTAAATTATATTGGCAGTGGAGCTGGTAAGATGCTAAAACTTTTTGTCCTGTGGTTGAACCACCATGGAGCATCCTATGATGATCTGCTGGGATCAGATCTCATCATGTCATGGAAGACATAGCAAGTCTGGGAATGTACCAGAGAATTAGAAGCAGTAAAAACTGAGGCACGTTGGCTCCATTTCCAATTGGTGATTTCTGTTTTCAGGTGTGTGCATTTCTCTTCAGCAAAACATCAGCTTTTAGTGGAGAAAATGGATTCGTCCAATGAAAGCTAAAAGATGTGGTAGAAAATTCATCCCAGAGAAAAATGTGAAAGATGAGTTGTGATCACCCTTAGTCATCAAATGTAGTTGATGACACAGGTGCACACAGGCACAGCAGATGCACTGAAGGAGAAGAGGGCTGGTTTTTCCTCAACCCTTTTCCAGCTAGGCCTACATATTAAAACCGAATATAATTTACATATCATTGAGACAGTTGGAATTCCCAGTTGTATAGTAGGATATGTGTCTTTTGCTCAGTTTCTTTTTCATTCTGGTTAAATAAATCCTTTCCCGTGCAGGAGAATAAAGCTTTCTGGATGCTGTGGTATGCAGGAGTGGTTTCACATCAGCTATTCATGCCGTGCATGAAAGGCATCTTGCAGGAATAGCCTCAATTGGTTATTTTTAGGAGGGGGAGGATGGCATCAGCAAAACCACTAGAGAGATCTCTTCTGCCACTGTATACACATCTCTGAATCAAAGAAGCTGGCTGCTGCCTAATGAAAAGAGAAATTGGAAACCCCGCGCAGGCTGATTATAGTCACACAGCTGCTTTGGACAAGATTTCCACCTTCCTGGGCAAAATTTGTTCCCTTTTTCTCTGCAGAAAATCTCTGCTACAAGAATTGTTTGGAGAGGAGGAGGGGGTGGGGGGGAATCAACTGCTAGACTAAGTAAATTAGTTCAGGGATATTGCAGGCTTCCCTAATGGCATGTTTATGGATGCTGGATGTTTTGGGAGGTTTGGGAGTGAGAAAAGTCTAATTGCTCCCAGGGAGTGAGGCTGATTTCTGTGTGTCTGGGTCATTTATGGGATCACGGAGCTCTGCAACCCTGTTGTCTTCTAGGCAGGGCAATGGGATGCAAAGAGTATGAATACAGTAAAGATGACTTGCTTGCTCTGATATCACCCAGACACCAGAATCCTGATCCTTATGTTGAAGGAAATGTTCATAGTTCATATTTATTGAAGGAAATGTTCATTTCCTACAGCAAACTTGGCTTCAGAGGAAGTTTCTTACTGTTTTTTTGTTTGAGAAAGCAGGGGGTTGAGGAAGGGAAGAAGGTTTATTTGCCATCACAGGTAGGGTTGCAGAGCTGGAATGAGAGCGAAAGATGGTGAGTCTGGCAATGGGTTGGTGAGTGTGGGACACTGCTGTAAATTGTCCTTTCTTGGGTGTCTGAGAACTGAGAAGTCTTGAGTGTGGGGGATCTTCCTTAGAAGGTTGTATGTCACTGTGGGCAACAAAGAAGGTTCCTTGTGCTGAACTCATCCTGTTTGTTTGTTTGTTTTTTTTTTTTTTTTAGAGAGAAATGTTGAATCTTTTGTGGGATAAGGACCCTTTTTTTCCAACTCTCCTTATTCCAGTTTAGTATTTCTGATCATCTGCTAAAGTCCATATTATTTGTTTCTGCTCTCTTATTAAAGCCAAGAAGATTAAGAGGTTTTATTCTAGCCATTTGCAGTGACACCCTAAAGGAGAAGCTGTCTGGTTGGGTTTTTGCATCACTTTCAGATTAGCTCTGTGGAGAGTCCTCTGCAGACTTCAAAACCAGTAGAAACAGCAGCAAGAGCTATGTGGCTTTCATGGAGGAGAAATCAGTTTAATTTCCCAGGTTTTCCTGCTCAGATCTAGACCAGCTGGAAATAGATCGAAGGTCAAAGATTCATGACAGAAAAAGGGAAGCAATTTTGGCCTTTACGTGATTTTCTGCTTTCCTCTGTTCCTGAAAGTTAGTTTCTCTTTAATAATTACTGGAGATGGGTTGTAGACCTCCTTAGAAATAAAACTATGAAGCAAATGAAAACTTTCCTTGTAACAACTTAGCTGAACTGCAGCTTTTTGGCTCTGCTTCTGTCAAAAAACACGTTGGGAAAATCTGACTGTGACCAGTGAAACATGATGGGAAAATTGACACTTTGCTGCTTGGTTTCCAAAACATTATCTGGTGTCTTTCCATGGGCAACAACATCTCATTCTCTTGCAGAAATGGGTTTTGTGTGAAGATAAACATGTCTGCAGATAAATTTGCAGATATTCTTGGGATCATTCAAGGAGAATATTTAGGAATTTGACCTAAAGCCTGTCCAGATCTCCAAATAATTTTCCATTTAATCCCTTGAACCTTTAGTCCTCTATATGGATTGAGGAGTTCTCATAGCACAGGTGTGATTTGTAGTCATCCAGTTTCATCATCTGCAGTTTTTCTAGGACAAAGTCACTGGGTTTTTTATGCTGTTCAGAAGAATGAGATGCATTCAGGATTTTGCTGGGATCACCTTTACACTTCATTGCTAGGGAAAAAAAAAAAAAGTTTGTCTAGAATTATGAGGAAAACATCCCATCAATCTCTCTGTGCACATCACATTGTGAGAGGTGCATGAGGGGGATGTAATGTGCTGTGGGAGAAAACAAAGTACTTGGGGGGAAAAGCATCCTATGGGCAGCAGACTTCAAAGCATTAGATGAGAAGTGTTTGGTCTGGGAATGATGTCACCTCATACAAATTTTTTAATACAAAAATTGTATAGAGTTGGAAGAGATTTTTGAGGAGTATTTCTGTTAGTAGAACATGTAATCCTTAAAACCTTCTATTTGCTGTAAAGTCTTTCTAATTTCCTGACCAATGAAGCATCTGAACACTTCAGATTTGTACGTGTGTCAAAGCATGTACACATTACCAACTTTAATATGTTTTTACTACAAATCAAGGGCCCTGAGCTCTGCACAAATCACGTGTTCTAGATGAGGGTGAGCAGGGTAGGGAAAGACACAGAAAGGAGCAGTTGAATTGATCAGGCTCCTTTGTATGAAGGCATCTGCTCCTCTTTAGTTATGCAGATTTTCACTAAGTCACCCATTACTGGGTCTTCTGATGTCTTCATAAATTAAAGGTTTTCATGCTTTTTACCCCTGTGTTTACATTTAAATTTGAATCGTTCCTGGGCTGATGCCTTTGTTGGTAATACTGTTTAGAATATGCCATGGGACCTATGTTTGGAAAAATCAATCCCTGAATTCCTCTGTGCATCTTGCTTACACCTTCCTGCCACGATGATTGATGTTGACTAAATAAGCTGCCATTGTATGCTATTGATTCTATATAACTTTATTTTCTGAAATAGTTCACTCGGCTGGAGAAATTGTCATTTCAAACCCCATTTCTTTTTGGCCTGATGTAAAATTCTTCCTAACCTGTGGGTGTACAGGGAAACTGGATCAAATCCTTCAGTACTTAAGGGCATGTATGAGTGGAGCTCCCAGCAGTGGTTCCCAATGTGTGTTAAGAGGATCTGATTTTAACAGCTCTGAGCTGCTGCTGCCAACCTGAGTTTCAGAATTGTTTCCTCCCAGCTTTAATTGCTGCAATTCAATGTCAGTGTGATGAGAACAGAGTGAAACTGCAATGATACAGATGTGAGCCAGCCCCATTAGTATGATTCAAGAAGATGCTTTGCCAATGCAAGTTGTTGAAATGTTAATGCTGCAGGAGTGAAACTGTTTTGACTCATGTAGCTTTAAGGCTTGGTTTGCTTGTAGATATTTTCCTCCCATTTTGGTTCACTGTAATATTCCATGAAAGACAGAAAATGAAGAGTTTTATTTGTTGAAGCATGCCAAACCCTTCCTGAAGCAAAAATCCAGAATGAAGAGAATAGCCTTGAAACCTTCTCTGTAGAGAAATAGAAGTGGTTCCAATGGAAGCTGAATCAGAGGAGGTTTAGGTTAGCTATCAGGGAAAGGTTTTTCACCCAGAGGGTGGTTGAGCACTGGAACAAGCTCCCCAGGGAAGTGGTCACAGCACCAAGCCTGCCCGTGTTCAAGAAGCATTTGGATGATGCTCTCAGGCACATGGTGTGATTCTTGGGGTGCCCTACACAGGGACAGGAGTTGGACTTGATGATCCTGATGGGTCCTTCCAACTCAGCATATTCTATGATAAAGAAAGAGATGAGATCTCCATGAAGACCACCCTATGAAATGTACACTGGTATCAGCTTCCTCATTCATCATTTTAGAAACTTACCCACGAACTGCCTTTGCAGACTGCTCAGAAAGAGAAATAATCTTTGTGGTAAAAGGGCTTCAGCTTTGGCTGCTCAGGCATGATTTCTGTACTGGAGGCTCTACAAAGCAGAACTCAAAATAGTCAGGATGAAATCTTTGGGGATATGGAGAATTGGGATGGCAGTGTAGCCTCACTTCTCCAAGACGCTCAAAAAATGGGGATGAACTGCAGGCATGGATGCTGGAGAGAGCCAGAGGAGGCCACAAGGATGAAGCAAGGGCTGGAGCAGCTCTGCTCTGGAGACAGGCTGAGAGAGTTGGGGGGGTTCAGCCTGGAGAAAAGAAGGCTCCAGGGAGACCTTGGAGCACCTTCCAGTGCCTGAAGGGGCTCCAGGAAAGCTGGGGAGGGACTTTGGACAAGGGCAGGGAGGGATGGGACGAGGGGTAAGGGATTAAAACTGGAAGAGGGGAGATTTAGATTAGACATGAGGAAAAAATTCTTTAGTGTGAGGGTGGTGAGGCACTGGCCCAAGTTGCCCAGAGAAGCTGTGGCTGCCCCATCCCTGGAAGTGTTCAAGGCTGAGTTCAAGGCCATTCTCTTTAACCTTCTTGAAAGTTTTCCTGCTTTTACTATATATGAAAATAATAAATACGTACGATATACCAGCTACTAAGCCATCAAAACATTATGAGTCATTCCAGAAGAGACAGGAGACACCTGAGATATAGAAGTTAAGAGCTGGTCATTAAAACAAGTGTCCTGCAGGTAAAAAGCTTCTGCTGCTCCACATTTCCTGTGGAATTGCAACTTTGGTGGGATCTTCCTGCACGTTGTGATAAAACTGGCTGCTTCTCACGTATTTATTGCTGAGGGGCTTGGAGCAACCTGGTCTAGTGGGAGGTGTCCCTGCTCATGCTGGGGGTTTGGAACTAGATGGTCTTTAAGGTTCTTTCCAACCCAGCCCATCCTATAATTCTATGCTGTGCTTGGAAGAAATTGCAGTTTCAGGCCCGGTAGGAAAATTGCTCTTTTTCTTTTTTTCCCCCACTGTTCTTACTGGTTTTACCAGTAACAGAGCTGCTCTTTAGCCTGGGAAATCAAGATTTTCCATCTGTATTTCCATCTCTAGATGGGAGCACTGTGTGACACACCAGAAACCCAAGTCAAGGCATCTTTGGTGACACTGTCCACGTGATGCTAAAGATCCCGTAATGCTGGTAATCAACCCAGAGCTGTTTCTTCCTAATTTAAAATGAGTTTTGATGTCCAGAGTTGCCTTTGGCTACTGCTTGAATGAATTAGGGTTTCAGTATTGCCTCGTATTTGCTAACTCACAGTAGAATGAACTTTGAGTCAGATCCTCGTTTAGTTAAAATAAATGTACTTCCGTGATCTTAAACAAATTTAAACCAGAGGAAAATTTGGCCTGGGGGAGTATAAGAGGCTGCGTGTTGGATCAGGTTCTGAGTTGCATTCTAATGAGTAAGAAACATGTAATGTGGTTGAGTTCAAGAGCAGAGGTTTATACCAGGCTGGCTTTGTACCTCATGCCTAGTTTTCCTAATGCATAACTGAATGGAAACAAATTAATATGCCATCAAATTGGAGTCTCGCAGGAGAAGGAATAGTTGATACAACCTTCAAATGCACGTGCCTTCATTTTCAGCAGGAAGATGCAGCTTATCCTTTAGGTGTTTGGTGTTTGGGCCTTGTGAAGAAAACATTTCAATGAAGAAAAATAGATCAAGGGATGTTTTCAAAGTCAGCACTTCCACCAAAACCTTTCAATCTCCTTGTTCGTTTTCTGTACACCGTGACCCTCTTGAATGTCATCTGCTCTTTTCCAATTGTAAAGCCTTTCTCTCTCTGCTCCTTTCAGTTGTGGATCTCCTCTCTTCTGAGCTCTCCTTTCTTCCTTTGTGAGCCTTCCCTCCTCCTCCAGCTGCCTCATTTGGGCTGACACCTTTTGTTAGTGTTATCAGACAGATTAGAGGACTAAGATTCTTGAGGGAACTGGTGCAAATTCTTCTGGGTCAACAGGTTTGTTCCCCATCATCATACTCTTGAGATTGATCGATATCAACTTTTCAACTAAGCTAGAGTTTGAATTTGTGTGGGTTTAACTAGTTGAGTACTGATTTTGAGGGAAATTGGGATTTGGAAGAAAGGGGAGAGAGGGATTCTTGCTTGTTGGTTTTTTCCCCTGTTTTTCCCCAAACTTTGCACCTCTTGGGTTTTTAATAGATGATCTTTCTGGGCAAAATGGGGTAAGAAAATCATTAGAATAGTCAAGGCAGATGTTTGAAATTTTGGCAGGGGAGCTCTGTCAGGACTGGCTTGGCCTGTGATTCTTTCTAACTCTTCCAGGTTACTCTGCCAGTCCATCACAGATCCATCCCCATGGCTGGAAGGTGTGTAGCCAGGTGGGGGTCGATCTCTTCTCCCAAGTAACAAACCATAGGACAAGAGGAATTGGCTTCAAGTTGTGTCAGGTTTAGATTGGATATTAGTAAAAATTTCTTCCCCAAAAGGGTTGTCAGGCCCTGGCACAGGCTTTCCAGGACAGTGGTGGAGTCCACATCCCTGGAGGGATTTTAAAGCCCTGTAGATGTGGTGCTGAGGGACATGGTTTAGTGGGACTTGTCAGTGTTAGGTTAATGGCTGGATTTGATGATCCTACAGGTCTTTTCCAATCAAAAAGATTTGGATTCTGTATCCCTGGGTTGTTTCCACCCTGTTATTTTGTGTACTTACTGCATTTTTTGACACCCTCCATTGGGATTGTGTATCTTTACTCCATCTGTTTGAATGCACATCCCTTGAGCTTACACTAAAGGCCAAGAACTTGCCTTTAGATCTTCAAATTAAATTTAAAATTTTTGAATGAAACTTTCCGATACAAGTTGAGATCAGCTCCGCTTTTCACCTGTAGGGGAATAAACATCATAAAATTTGTGTGCCTAGTATCTTAGTGTACAACAAAGACATTACAGCTTAGGTCTAGGCTGTTCAAAACAAGCTGGTCTGTGCTGTGGGCCTCTCTATTTATGTGTCATTACTGAAATCCTGCTTATTTGCAGGAAAGAATCGTATCACGTTTGTTTTATCACTTTATTTTGTGCAGCTTAAAAAAAAAAAAGGTTGTTGCAGAATATTGTTTTCATTTTGCTGTATTCATGAGTGTTTGTGGACAGCATGAACTGGATAAAACTGTTCACACTTTCATGGCTTGGAATCCAATCTGTGAATCAAGTCGTATAATACAAGAGTGGTGTCCTCAGGCAACTGTGCAATTTAATAACAGCCCTCAACAAAGTAGGCTTGCGTTGGGTCTGCGCCGTGGTTAACCTCCAGGAGAGGTTTTGGAGAGAAATCAGGCTGTGTTTATCTGTCTGCCTCGTTCGTTTCACGTGTTGGTGTTGGTGGGCTTAATCATGTCTCCGAGACTCCTGCAAGAGGGAGATGGCTTTTGAAAAGGGAAGGAAGAAAGGGTGGGAAACAGCAAAACAATCTCCCTGTGTATTTTACTCCGAGTCCCAGTGGATTAGTGGCAGTAGTTTGCATTAGCAATGGCAGTACAGGGATGATTACTCTTCCCTGGAGACTGGCAGGGATGGAAATGCTGCTCCATTATGGTGCTCGTTATTATTCTCCGTGCTAAGTGGTACAGGGACTGGGGAGCCAAAGGGCAGGGTTGAGCAGTGTTTTTAAGCTAATAAAGTTGTACGAAGCAGGAGATGGGATTGTTAAAGAGAAAGCTTTGTTCCAAGGCATCTGAAAGTACCTTTTTATTTCTTACTAAGCCAAAAGCGTGTATTGGCTGTGTTGACTTTAGCAGTTTGATAGAAAAATGTTTACTTTCTCTTCCATTAGGGCTATTGACGTTTTATATAAAAAAACTCCAATTGCATTCTGCTAGAGGATGTTTTCTTCCTTGATTCAGATTTCTCGTCTTGTTCTCTCGCTTTTATATGAACCAAAATGATGGAGAAATGGCCAGTTTGGGGGGGTGGGCTTCTTTGAGAAAGCTTGTAATGATCTTCTTTCCTTAAGCAAACCAGTTTGACCTCCTTCTTCCCATCTCTGAGGGATAGTTCCTGAAGCCTTGTCTTTCCTTTTTGTTTAGTCTTTGCATGGAAAGCAGGTTCCATGATCTTAATTCCATCGTTCTCCCCCCCATATCATTGTACAATTGTGTTGCTTCATTAGCCTCTTTATGGCTTATAAATTATTACTGATACATCCCAGTGTTGCAAAACCTTACAGCCACTAATAAATTTCTCTGTCTTTTTTGTTGTTGTTTTTTTTTCTTGTGAATAGACCATGTTGTGGGTAAACAAAGTGAGACAAAATGACTAAATACAATCACCAAATGGTTTGGGTTGGAAGGGACCTTAAAGTTCATCTAGTTCCAACCCTCCTGCCATGGCAGGGACACCTCCCACTAGACCAGGTTGCTCCAAGCCCCATCCAACCTGCCCTTCAACACTGCCAGGGATGGGGCAGCCACAGCTTCTCTGGGCAACCTGGGCCAGGCTCTCACCACTCTCATAGGAAAGATTTTCCTCCTAGTTTCTAACCTAATTCTCCCCTCTTCCAGTTAAAAGACAGTTCCCCTTGTGTCACTTCATGTCCTTATAAAATGGGCATTGAGATTATAATTGAGATTACAATATCGAGATCAGAAGGCAAAAAAAGTTGGTGAGCTCTGAATGGATGCCTGTCAGTAGGACATCTCTGAATGGGCAGGTCATCTCAACATCTCTTAATTTATTTAATATAGAGGGTTTATTAATATATATATATATATATTATTTCTTTACTTATATTTATCTGGAAATGTAGTAGTTCACATTGTGGTGAACTGAGGAAAAAAAAATCTTTTGTACCTCACCCATTTCATTATGTGTATCTCAATTAAAAGCAGAAAATTTAGTCACAATCTGGGTAATGTGGCAGCATGATTTCACATTTCTGTTCTCTTTCATAAGCAAAGGATGATTTATAGGCTCAGGGTTGAACTGTGAAGTAATTAGTAGCTCCATTCATGCCTGACTACGTGACAACATAATTTTTGCTGAGATCTCAGTGCCACTGGGTCTGCAAGGTCGTTGATGATTTATTTTGACACAGCTGCATGACTGGTTGTGACTATCTTATAAATTGTGTGAAGACTGGGAAATTGCTCAGCTATTCTAAGGGCACCTGCCCACGTCTTACCAAAGGGTACCTAGTTTGGAAGAGACTGCCCAGCTTTGTAAAGCTGTTGTGTATTTTCAGTAGTGCAGGATAGTTTGTGGGACACCAAAAATGTTATGCTCCAAGAAGGGAAAGCTGGGGCTGTTGTGCATCCCATGGATCTGTGATGCTGTGAGGTGAAGAAGGACCCCACTGAACTCTAATAATACATTCCTAATAATATTAGTAATAATTCACAATAATCTGCAGTTTATTTAAGACACTGCATACCAAGCAGCAGCCAAAAAAAACCAAACAGTAAGGACCTTAGCTTCCCTAACCAGGATTTCACTTTTAGGGACCTATTTTAGTGGTGGCCTTGGTAGTGCTTGGTTAACAGTTGGACTCGATGGCCTTAAAAGGTCTTTTCCAACCAAAACGATTCTGTGATTCACATGGTTGGGGTTGTGATGGTCAATTGAGTAAATGTACTTCCTGTGTTCTTTCCACACAAAGTGCCACAAAGATGATCAGAGGGATGGAACACCTCTGCTATGGAGACAGGCTGATGTTCAGCTTGGAGAAGTCTCAGGGGAGACCTTATTGCGGCTTTTCAATACTTAAAGGTTTACAAGAAAGGTGGGAACAAACTTTTCAGCAAGGCCTGTAGTGATAGGACAAGGGGCAATGGTTTTAAACTGAAAGAGGAGAGGTTTAGACTAGATACAAAGAAGAAATTTTTTACAGTGAGGGTGGTAGAAGCCTCCTCTTTCATAACGGTCAAGGTCAGGTTGGACAGGGCTCTGAGAAACCTGATCTGCTTGAAGATATCCCTGCTTACTGCAGGGGGGCTGGATTAGATATCCTTGAAAGATCCCTTCCAACCCAGACCATTCTGTGATTCTACAATTCTTTAATCCCTATTCAAGACACCTGAGACACCCCCACCCAGTGCATCCCTTCCCTGCTTTAGCTTCACATCTTCATTCTTGATTGAAGCATTTGATTTTTTTTAATGTATCTGCTTTGCTCACTGTATCTTCAGGTTGTGTCCCCCTCTCCTCTCTCTCTATCCATTTTGGCCACATTTTCAGGTAAGCTGCATGGATTTACTTCCAAAATTTGCCTGTTGGGAGGAATACTGGCTTTATGCAGGAGATTAGGATGGGATGTGTTGAGCACCAGTGCTCCCCTACCAGATGAGATTGACTGGGTGAGCTTGGTCCTCCATGCTCATCATCCGCCTCCCAGAAGCCAACACATGTGATGACCTCTCTAAAGCCAGGGCTGATCTCTTCATGCTCATTCCTCCTGGACCATATTGAGCATGTTTTCAAAATTGTAAGAATTAAGTCCTTTTTGCTGTAATTTAATAGGAACTGAAATTCTGATACAGCAGGGCTCCTGAATCTCAACTTCAGACACGAAACTGTGATGTTTGCAATTCACACTTGCACTGTACTTGCTGGTAAAAAAGAGAGAGTAAGAAAGAGTTCTTTTACTAGCACATTTTTAAGGTTTTCCCAGGTAATTTATGAACTGGTTTAAAAATTACTGTATTTTGTTCCCAGTCTGTGAAACGTTTCACCACTCTGTGGATTTGGAAGCTCACATTGAGCTCTCTTGTCTGTCTGAACGGGAAGGAAGTTGTTGAAGTTCTGTACTTAAAAATTGGTGAATCTTTGCTCAACAAAGAGTATTTAGGGCAAGGGAGCTCTGTTGTTCTTTGCAGAAGCTCTAAACCTTCTTGCTTATGTGCTCTGTCATCAACTGTGAAGCCTGTGGCCCTATTCCCAAACCTATCAACGAAGCCTAATGAAGGGGCTGGATTTGATTGTTTTTCTCAGTCTCTCTGGGTCGATGGCATTAGCCATCAATCAAAAAGCTGTGAAGGAGCCTGTTGAAGCTCTGCCAGCTCCTTTTGCCCCAAATTGCAGGGTGAGCTGCCAACAGCTTGCAGGGACCCACCAGGCATGCCAGCTCGATAACAATGCAGATAAGAAAATGGTGTAATTGAGAGTCCTCTGGGTGTACTGGGGCAGATCTGGGCAATTCTCATATTTCAAGTACAGATTGGGATTTTCATCATGAGTTACATTTTTTAAAGACCTTATCTATAGACTTTTTACAAGGGTATGTAGTGATAGGAAGAGAGGCAACAGTTTTAAGCTGAAAGATGAGACATTAGGAGGAAATTCTGCCCTGTGAGGGTGGTGAGACACTGCAACAGGTTGTCAAGGGAACTTGTAGCTGCCCCATCCCTGGAAGTGTCCAAGGGCAGGTTGGATGGGGCTTGGAGCAACCTGGTCTAGTGGGAGGTGTCCCTGCCCATGGGAGGGGGGTGGAACTAGGTGATGTTTAAGGTCTCTTCCAACCCAAAGCGTTCTATGGAAATCAGATCTCACTAAGTGTAGAGGGTCACTTTACAAACCCTGGAGCAGGGGTATTTATTTCAAAAGAATAAACTGGGGCTCACATATATAAAGAAAGAAAACCCAAGCTAGACATACATGTTTGTAGAGACCCACGTAATGTAGTTGTTCAAATACACTTCAATCCTGTCACTTTTCAAGAGTGTCAATGGGGTTGGCACCTGGCAGGCAGCCTGGCTTTATTTACAAACCTCTGTAGAGTTGAGAAGGTTGTATTAAAAGACAAAATGGGAAAAGGTTGCAAATTCTATCCCATGCCTTTCAAAAACTATTTCTAAAGTAGGATTCTGCAGCATGTAAAACTAGGAGAATGAACTGTGTTCTCAGTGTTAGGCAGTGACTGAGGCTAGGATGAGCACTTTATATTTTGTTTTCTGTTCAAGCATGTACTTAAAGAGAACTATTGCTGCATTAAATCTTTTAACTCTTACAGTTTTTTCTTTGCTTGCTGCAGGTAACAGAATATATTGTTGCAGTTAAAATCTTTCTCTCGGTTTTTGAAATGTACTATATGCCAAGCTACATCACTAAGGGAACACTTTTGATCTGACTTTTTTATCTGTGGTGCAGTTTACATGGTAAAAAGTCTGTTGTGGTGTTAAATGCTCTCATCTTTATTCATGTCTTGGGATGGTTCAGCCTGTGCCATGTGAATTACTGGATCAGGAGCATTTTCAAAACCTGTACTGGCTTACAATGACATCTAGAGCAAATGGGGTTTGTTTTAAGGTTGATTTAATATGATTCTACTCATTCACTAGGCTTGAGCTGAGCACTAGTGCAGTTGGGTTGTTATTGGCTTTAATAACTGTTGGTGAACACTGTTGAGAAGAAACTGCAGGGTTTTAGGTCTCACAAATTGATGTATGTAATCAATGTAAAAATTAAATCCTATGTAAAACCAGAATTGGGTAAGATTAGCAGCTCCCTCTGAGCGCTGGTAATAGCAAGAGGGCTGGTAACTCACCTCTCTCCAAGCTGTGCTAACAGTAATTACTGCATTAGGATCCTTCTGTTTGTTCATTCTTACTGTAAATTAAGAAGAGAAGATTCAAGACTCCTCTAACATGTAACTTGATGAGGTTTGCAAAGAGAGATCTGTCTTCAAAGAGTCATTTAGAGCAATTATTTTTGAGCAATTCTTTGCTGATGGAGACAAAATAGGCTATTAAAAATAAAAAAGATAAGACCAGCACAGCAGTTATTTTCCTAATGTACTCCAGTTCATGGCTTTTCAGTCTAGAATCACAGAAATTCCCAGTTTCTTCTCTCTCTTATTCTGCATCAGCAGTGGGTTGCATTGCTGCACCCGTTGCTCTGCTCCCCTTGCAGCTAAGGGCTGGGGTATGATATCAATCTATATTTAGATTGATTGTGCAGACTGCAGTGAGCTGACTTGAGATCTTTTTAATATTTCAGCATGGATTTTTGGTCTTAAAAAGGTAGCCCTTTGCCTTTTTAAGGAAACTGTGTTTCCACAAAGCAAACTTGGGAGTCTTGCTGCAGGCAGATTGGACTAGTTTCAATACCTGACATGTGGGAAGGCCAAAGCTAATGTGATCCCCCCCAGAAAGAGACAGTGAATCTCAGTGAATCTTTACAAAGAGACAAAAGCAATTTATTTTTGTGGTAACTAAATGAGAGACAAATATAAATTCTGTTTTCTTTGCTTCCCTTATTAGGGAGGTTGTCCACTTGTCTCTAACATAGTTTGGGTATTCCTGAAGGTCAATGCCTTGGAGACGGAAAAAAAAAAATCCTCTGCTGCTCCATGGTTAACAAGTCTTGGCTCTTTGAGGTTTGCACAAAGCCATGATGTATCCCTGAGCTTCCAGGGATACCCAAGCTGCTCTTTCAAGACAGTTCAAACATGTTTTTTATGGTTGTGCATGCTCCCTCCCTGGAAGTGTTCAAGGGCAGGTTGGATGGGGCTTGGAGCACCCTGGTCTAGTGGGAGGTGTCCCTGCCCATGGCAGGGGGGTTGGAACTAGATGATCTTTAAGGTCCCTTCCAACCCAACCATTCTGTTACAGCAGGAGGGATTTGAAGCTGTGGCTTCAAAAGCAAAGCCTTACTCAGGTAAGCCTGAGAATGGAGTTTAGATATCAGCATGTCCTGGAGCTAAGCACAGTGATTTGGAACCTGCTTTCTTGCACTAACTGATGTGCTTTTATGGCCTGGCATGAGTGCTGTAGCATCATAGAATCATAGAATGGTGAAGGTTGGAAGGGACCTTAAAGATCCTCAGGTTCCAACCCCCCTGCTATGAGCAGGGACACCTCCCACCAGACCAGGCTGCACAAGCCTCATCCAACCTGGCCTTGAACACCTCCAGGGAGGGGGCAGCCACAGCCTCCCTGGGCAACCTGTTCCAGTGCCTTCCTACCCTCATGGGGAAGAATTTCTTCCTGATGTCTAACCTAAATCTCCCCTCTTTCAGTTTAAAACCATGACCCCTTGTCCTATCACTGCCCTCTCTGGTGAAAAGCCCCTCCCCAGCTTTCCTAGAGCCCTCTCAGGCACTGGAAGGTGATATATCCTGGTTTTCTTTCCAAAACCAGGCCTGAACTGAACACTGCGTCATGTTACAGGATGTTATTGGTGACTTAAAGACGTACACGGTTGGAGGAGTCATCAGTCTTACATGGTATCAGAAAAGGGGATGGGAAAAAAATATTAGCCATGTTGTTGATGAAACAATGGGAGACACAGTAAACAGCCATGGATCTATTGAACAACAGCAATCGAAAATGAAGTGTATTATTTCTCACTCGCTCGTTCTGTCAGTGATTGAGGCGTTTCAGAGCACAACCAGGAAAATAATAGGTTGCTTTCACAATGGTAGAAGTTTAACAAATGCTCAATCATTCACCCAACATCATTGCTGTCATCGGGGAGAGCTTTGGCAGGTGCTATTGATGCCTCACTTCGTTCTCACTGCTGCTTGCTTCCCAGATTCCATCTCCCCACAATGGAAAACTGAACGTTACAATTTGCTACCTGTAGAGTCGTACTGAAATGCTCGGGCTAAAATGAGAGAGATCATTTTTGGGTGAGGCTGAAAGCAGAGGCTTTGTGGAAGGCATTACACATACAAATCCTCTGACAAGACCTGCATTCAGCAGCATGTGTCTCCCAGCCAAACATGACAAAGTGAGAGGAGGATGTTTGTAAGTAGGATATTCTCCGTGGGTATTGATAAGCACTTTTTGCATTGTGTGGATGTCTAAATCCATGCTAACCTGACGTTCCCTTTCAATTGTAAAGTTTGATTTCACAGCCTCTGCTTGGCAGAACTTTATTTTTGTACTTGGTATGCTTGAAAGCTTCAAAGAGCTTGGCATAAGCTGTTAATTCAGTGTCTTGTTACTAGTAATTCACTTGGTTCATCCTAAAGCTGGAAACACAGAGGATGTCCTCTTAATTGCTTGCTGAGAATTCTGAGAATTTGTGTCTGGACTGGTTAGTCTGTGGGCATTTAAAAGGGGTCAGCTTCTTGGAGTGAGTCCAGAGGACGCCACGAAGATGATCTGAGGGCTGGAGCAGCTCTGCTCTGGAGACAGGCTGGGACAGTTGGGGGTGTTCAGCCTGGAGAAGAGAAGGCTCCAGAAAGACCTTAAAGCAACTTCCAGTGCCTGAGGGGGCTCCAGGAAAGCTGGGAGGAGACTTTGGACAAGGGCAGAGAATGATAGGGGAGTGGCTTTAACTGGAAGAGGGGAAATTTAGGTTAGAAATTAGGAATAATTTTTTTCTTGTGAGGGTGGTGAGAGCCTGGCCCAGGTTGCCCAGGGAAGCTGTGGCTGCCCCATCCCTGGCAGTGTTGAAGGGCAGGTTGGATGGGGCTTGGAGCAAGCTGGTCTAGTGGGAGGTGTCCCTGCCCATGGCAGGGGGGGTTGGATCTGGATGATCTTTAAGGTCCCTTCCAACCCAAAACATTCTGTGATTCTTTCTAAGGTGGCTTCTCTCTGAAGACTGTGAGGGACCTGGCAAGTTCTGTGTTTATAAGGATTCATTCTCCACTCTCTTTTTTTTTTTTTCCTTTTGGTGTTGAATAACCTGGTACAGTGAGAAGTAAAACACTAATCTCCTGGTGCCTGCTTCCTCCATCTGAACTTTGTAGACCTTCTGCATTGCTTTGTATCTGAAAGTTACTGAAGCCTTTGAAAACAATCACAGCAGTAAGAGAAATAATTTGTTACTTTATAGAGTGCATACATGGGAATACAGCCCATTACCCCATTCTTTGTCCAAGAGGTGACCTTTATATTTAGCTTTGAATGTAAAGCTGTTAAGAAAAACTTTCTCTATCCTCTGGGCTCTTCCCCTCAATTTCTCATGCACTTTTAGGAACACAGAAAGAAGTTTTCTTTCAAATGTGACTATTTAACATGGAGAATGGGATTAACTGGAAACTGCTCTGACCTGTGTCCATGTGATGCTGTCATAAGCCCTCCAGGCAAGTGTGTTGTTCTAAGTGCAGCTGCAACAGCCAAGAGGGAAAGAAATGAGGCTAAGGAGGGTGAATGAAGATAATCTTGATCTCAACTTTCCCCAAGCTGCTGGAAAAATACTTTTTTTCAGTTGCTTCTGCACTGATGATAATCATGCAGAAGCTCTGGCTGCCTTCAGAAAAGCTACCAGCAGAAATCCATGTCACAGAATCACAGTCACAGAGTGGTCGGGGTTGGAAGGGACCTCTGAAGATCATCTAGTCCAACCACCTGCTAGAGCAGGATCACCTACAGCAGATCCCACAGGAACACGTACAGACAGGTGTTGAATGTCTCCAGGGATGGAGACTCCACAACCTCCCTGGGCAGCCTGTCCCAGGGCTCTGTTGCCCTCATAGTAAATAAGTTTTTCCTGATGTTTAGCTTGAACCTCCTGTGCTCCAACTTGTTCCCATTGCCCCTTGTCCTGTCATTGGATGCTGCAGGACCCCATCCTCCTGACACCCTCCTTTAGATATTTATAAGCATTGAAGAGATCCCCCCTCAGTCTCCTCTTCTCCAGGCTGAAGAGCCCCAGCTCTCTCAGCCTTTCCTCACGGGGCAGATGCTCCATTCCTCTAATCATCTTGGTGTCCATACAACAAAAGCAGTGGTAATGTGATGCTCCCAGGTATTACAGGGGTGCGTGGCCCAATTTTAACCCAGCCCATCCTAAAGTGAGCTAAAAATAGCTAAAGGTGATCAGCTAACACTGGCTGTAGAACAGACCCCATTAGCCACCTAATACTTTCACTTACCTTCAATTTGGATCCAATCCAGGGTCCTAGAGATTAAAGGCTTGTGTGTTAAAAGCCCATTCATTATCAAGCTGAGCCACAGCTGGTCCTTTGAGGCTTGAGTCTTAATCACCAGCAGTGTAATTTGGCCCATTAGAAACAGTAAATATCCAGGCTAGTGCGTGTGGTCCTCTTCAGGGTTCACTTCTGTTTAGAAATGTTGTCAATTAGTTAAAAAAACTGAGTCTTGCTCGAGTTTGTCAGGAAATAAGAGCATTACATTCCCTTTTTGAACAGAAGTTTCTTCTACCTTGATCACTGGGGACCCCTGAGAGGAATATAAGAAGTTGTTAGAAACATTTTCCCTTCTTTTTATCTTCTTTTTTTTTCCTCTTTCTCCTGTATTTCCTATTTCTGTGGCTCACTGCGTGCAAATCAATATAATAGCTCTTTGGTTTTGATTTAAAATTCGTAGCTTTGAATGCAGGCATTAAGTGGAAGAAGCTGTTTCAGTCTCAGTAATTTGGAGGCTTGTTGCTAATATTTAGCAGGTGCAATTTGTACTTCAACACTTTGCACTTAGTTGCTCTATCCTCTTCCAGTCATCTTGCTTGGTGCCTCTCCCTGTGCATTTGTGCACCTCCACACTGTGGTGTAGAGGATCTCCCCTGGGATTTTCACCCATCCTGTAGCCCCGTTCTTGATGAGGCCACTGGGGACTTTTCTGTGGTTTTCTATTCCCAGGGGTCATTGGCAGCAGAGATTTCATAGGGAGGTTTTTGCTTCCTTCAGCAGAAAACAGGCATTGGGGCTTTCTTGTCTTTCTTTGCACTGTGGCTCTTGAAAACATCCTGAGAAATGGTGTCCAGAGGTTTGCACCCAGAGTCCATGTTGTAGCTGATGTTGGGAGCTGTGCTGTCAGGAGGGCCTCTGCCATTCCTCTGGAACCAATTGATTTTTATGTTTACCCTAAAATCATGCTTGTTAATTCCTCATCCTTCTAGCTGGACAAGGGTGGTCCCTGTGGAGGTTCCATCTACAAGTAAGGCAGCACATCACAGATGGCTGGGTTTGAAGGTGATCACTCAGGTTCTAGGTAGATTGATGGGTGTGAGAAGACTCCCTCTACTCTCAAGGCTGTCTGTAGGTCTCGGGAGGAATAATCATAGAACCACAGACTGGTTTGAGTTGGAAGGGGCTTTTAAAGGTCATCTAGTCCAACCCCCTTGCAGTGAGCAGGGACATCTTCTTTGGGTTCTTCAGAGCCTAGTCCAACCTGACTGTGAATGTTCCCAGGGATGGGGCTTCTACCACCTCTCTGGGCAACCTGTGTCTCACCACCCCAATTGCAAAAAAATTCTTCCTTCTATTTAATGTAAATCTCCCCTCTTTCAGTTTAAAACCATCACCCCTTGTCCTACCACTACAGGCCCTGCTAAGTCCTCAGGCCTCAAGCACTTGAGCTGTTAGGGCCCAAGTTTGACAAACGTGAGCTAAGGTTGCTCCTTCCACAGCAAGCTCAGCTCATTTTGGGCAGCAGAGACACAGCAGCTGCATGGAAAGGCACTGTGAGAAAAGCAAGCTGGCATCTAAACAACAGCAACAAAAGATGTGATAACCTTTTGTTTCCTATCCCATCAAACACGGTGCAGTAGAATAATCTCATCAGTTGAAGGAGAAAAAATACAGACTTGCCTCTGATATATTATCTGTAGATTGCTTTCTCATTTGTTATAAGTCAATATTTTGCCCACTTGCTGTGGCAGCCTTGCAGAACGTGGACATTCAATTCTGAAGCAGTTTCCATTGCCATTTCTTTAATAAACTCTCATAATTTATAGACTGTGTTTTACATCTTCTCCTCATGCCCCCAGAGTTTGTTCCAGCCAGCTATGGAGAAATGAGATATGGAGTTGTTATTCTTCTTGATTAAGTCAATAAAAGCCATTTGTCTTGTTAAGTGAGTAGCTCCATTTGGTGTGTTGTGCAATCCCAGATCCCACATTTTGGGGTGAAAAACGGTATCCAAGGCCATGATTAATGATCTAAAAATGAGAACTGACCAGCCACTACCTGACATGGGCCGTGCTTGCCCATAGTGGTGCCTGTTGTGTCTTGCTAAGGCAGCACAGTCAACACGACAGCTTTAGCTGCAATTTCAAGGTGATGGTCTGTAATTATTACATGATGATTGCTCTGAACGTTGAAGAACATTTTGTTATTTTTAGATGGCAGAACCTGTCTTTTTTTTGGGAAAAAAAAAAAAAAAAAAAAAACAGAAAAAAGAAAAAAGTAGCATCACCTTGAAAGATACAAGGTGGAAGAAGAAACCTGCTAAATGAAGGAATGGTTGGATTTGGGTTCATACAGTGTCTTTTATAAGAAGCAGCCTGAATTCTGCTACTTCATATCAAATGGTCATATTCCTGTATCATGAATCATAGAATCATAGAATCCTAGGGGTTGGAAGGGACCTCGAAAGATCATCTAGTCCAACCCCCCTGCCAGAGCAGGGTCACCTAGAGCACATCACACAGGAATGCATCCAGGTGGGTTTTGAATGTCTCCAGTGAAGGAGACTCCACAACCTCCCTGGGCAGCCTGTTCCAGTGCTCTGTCACTCTCACAGTAAAGAAGTTTTTTCTGATATTCACCTTGAACCTCCTATGCTCCAATTTACACCCATTACCCCTTGTCCTATCACTGGTCATCACTGAGAAGAGCCTAACTCCATCTCCCTGACACTCACCCCTTACATATTTGTAAACATTGATGAGGTCACCCCTCAGCCTCCTTTTTTCCAAGCTAAAGAGACCCAGCTCCCTCAGCCTTTCCTCATCAGGGAGATGTTCCACTCCCTTAATCATCTTTGTGGCTCTGTGCTGGACTCTTTCAAGCAGATCCCTGTCCTTCTTGAACTGAGGGGCCCAGAACTGGACACAATACTCCAGATGTGGCCTCACCAATGCAGAATAGAGGGGGAGGAGAACCTCTCTTGACCTACTAACCACACCCTTTCTAATGCACCCCAGGATGCCATTGGCCTTCTTGGCCACAAGGGCACATTGCTGGCTCATGGTCATCCTCCTGTCTACCAGGACCCCCAGGTCTCTTTCACCTACACTACTCTCCAGCAGGTCAGCCCCCAACCTATACTGGGACATCGTGTTGTTCTTCCCCAAATGCAAAACTCTACACTTCCCCTTGTTGAATTTCATCATGTTTCTCCCCACCCAACTCTCCAGCCTGTCTAAGTCTCTCTGAATGGCAGCACAGCCTTCTGGTGTGTCAGCCACTCCTCCCAGCTTAGTGTCATCAGCAAACTTGCTGAGGGTACATTCTGTACCCTCATCCAGGTCATTGATGAAGATGTTGAACAACATCGGTCCCAGTACCGACCCCTGAGGGACTCCACTAGTCACAGACCTCCAACCTTCTGCCCCATTGAAGCCCCTGTCTCTTTTTTTCTGATTAGAAGCATTTGAATCTTGGTGAGAGCTTGATTTGGAAGTGATGGAGATACTGAGCTGTACTTGAAACACCTGGGGATCCTGCTCTGCAACTTGACCCAACCATTCCCATGAGGATCTCAGAGAGAGAAATCCATCCAAATGATGAAATCCTGCTATGCATTGAGATTCTGTTTCTGAAGTTTTCCTGTCCTTTTGTATTTGATCATGTTAGAGTCTTATTTGGTTTCTTCTGCACAACTGCTTTAACTTCAGTAAAAATGACACCTCCAGAAGTAGCAACTCTTCGAAGCTCAACAACAGCAACCAGGGAGTCCTTTTAGGTGAATTTTGGGGTATGAGCTGCTCTTTGCTATTTTCCTAGTTTAGATCAGGATCAGTCAGCTGGTTACAATAAAAATTAATGTTGCATTCACAGTTTAGATCCTTCTAAACTGTAGATGGCAAGGAAGTACAGAGCTGTTCTTCCACCTTACCCTGTTGAGCAGATCCATGTTGTTTCACATTCCTAACTGGGAAAATACAGGATGAGGAGTTTTCCTGAGAGTTTGAGTGCTAGCCATGCAGGTCAGTCATGTTGTGGAGAAACCTGCATAAGGGTTTTTGAAGTTTGCAAGTCTTCTGTCTTAAATTGAGGAGTTAAAATAACAAAGCAAAATTCAAGGCAGTAATTGGAAATTGTGGATAATGGGCAATGGGGCACATCTGAAAAGACTGAAAGATAGACACTCTGATCAGGATTTGGCCCACCTGCACTCCTGTCTTGTTCCACAGCATTTTATGGTGGTTTGGGTACATTTTGGATGAGGCTGAAACCCCCTCTCTGAAAATGAGCATTTGCTTTTAACGTGATGAACAGAAGAGGATGAGTTTAGAGCCACCTGGGGGAAACTAGAACACTGTTCTCATGTCGGGACTCCTGGTTGAGTGGGACCTCTTGCCTGCTTGGCATGCAGAGCTTTTCAAACTCAGACAGGAGCTCTCTGAGTTGAATTTCCCAATGCTAGTGTGGATTTGGTAAGTGAGGAATAGAACCATCCATAACAAATAAGGAGCAGCCATTATTTTCAAGGTAAATAAACCATCAGAAAGCAAACCAAATCAAAACTCACAACATCTCACTGCTACTTCTCGTACCTTTTGCAAGCTTCGTCTTGCAAGTGGCTCTAATTAAAGGGAGAATGGAGGATGTAGAGGAGGAATAATGCATGAAACATGTTCTCTCCAACTCAGAATTCCTGGTGTAGCCCTACAATGGGGTGTGGGCAGGTTGCACCCAGCCTGGCTGGCTCCTTGCATCCGGATTAAAAGGTGCATCTTTACTTTGTCCCTTTCTCATCTGCTGTCTCACCTTGCAATTTGCGGTTTCCCTCAACTCACGGGAGCTTATTATGACCCAGCTTTGCAATATCACTGAGGCCAAGCTTTTTATTTTCACCTGCTGTGATTCTCAAATTACACCTTAAAGGGCTACTTGTCAAGGACAGTGGTTCCAAATTTAATCTAGTTTAATAATAATATTGTTTGTCTATTAACTTTCTCCCTGATCATAAAAAAGCTATTAGGCTCCCTCCAGAGAGGAATGGAATAATATTAAAATCCAGCTTCTCCTCAGATCCTTATCACAGTTCCTACTCCAGGTCTGCATTTTGGGCTTGTTTGAAATCAGTAACTCCCAGAGGTTCACTTGAAGTTGTGGGTGTTTGGGGTCAGCAGCAGCAGCCACTGCTAAATAACTCGAGCAGCAACAGGAGCCTCCAACTTCTAACCTCAAGTGAAGGGAAGAATCTCATCCTGGTTGCACATTCTGTCTCAATGAAATTTGGTGGAAACACTTCATTAGCTCAACTCTCTTGTCTTCTCTCAAGCCTTCCTTTCAAGCCCTTCTTCTTACCTAATTGTTTTTCCAGTAACAGTAGAGTTTTCAGTACCCTCCTGTAAGAACAAGGGGTTCCTCTCTCTGTACATCTACTTGATGTAGCCCCCTCCCCCAAGCAAAGCATTGCTTCTGCTGCCACTCCTAATCTGTGTCAGGATGGTTCAGCTAAACTCATCAGGATTAACCAAATGAATGTAAGGGTTACTTCTCCATCTTCACCTCATGATGCGTTTAGCTCTGTGGCCCTGGAGCTCTTGGAGCAAGTCCAGAGAAGGCCACAGAGATGATCTAGGGCTGGAAAAGCTCAGCTCTGGAGACAGGCTGGAAGAGTTGAGGGTGTTCAGCCTGGAGAAGAGAAGGCTCCAGGGAGACCTTAGAGCACCTTCCAGTGCCTGAAGGGGCTACAGGAAAGCTGGGGAGGGACTTTGGATGAAGGCATGTATTGAGAGGACAAGGGGTAACGGATGAAAACTGGAAGAGGAGAGATTGAGGTTAGACATTAGGCAGAAATTCTTCACTGTGAGTGTGGTTGGATGGGGCTTGGAACAACCTGGTCTAGTGGGAGGTGTCCCTGCCCATGGCAGGGGGTGGAACTAGGTGATCTTTAAAGTCTTTTCCAACCCAAACCAGTCTGTGATTTCAAAACATGATGTCATACACCTGTGCTTTACGTTCTTCTTTTTACGTCCCTTTATGCAAACTTCAAATGAAGTTTTTATACATTACCAGCTTTGGCCTCATTTCTCATTTCCTGTTCCTGCCTGCAGCTGAGGTGTGAGACAGGGATGTCTTTGCCCCTCTCCTGGCTTACACAGCTGAAGATCTCATCTGTATACAGCTCAATAGATACAACCCATATGGGTACCCTTCTGCCAGCAGCATTGAGGCTTTAATAGCTTTTTAATACTCCCTAATTCTGCTGTTGACCAGGCAGGCTGCGTCTGTTGGAGAGTTGGTGGTAGCTGTGCAAGGGGTGCAGCAGAAAGGAGGATCTGGAGGGCTTGGAGAGATTTTTATTAGTCTGTAGCAGCAGATTCCTTTAAGTCTTGGGCCATCTGCTAAGGGAACATTGCCCTAACTTTCCTGAGTGCTGTTTATCCAGTTTTAAGCACTGCCAAAAACACCACACAGGGTTGCCAGGAGCAGCAAGGATCTACCTCCTGTTGAGTTCCTGCTACATCTAGAACAGGTTTTCAGGGTAGATTTAGGTTAGACATTAGGAAGAAATTCTTTTCTCTGAGGGTGGTGAGACACTGGAACTGGTTCCCATAGAGGTTGTGGCTGCCCCATCCCTGGCAGTGTTGAAGGCCAGGTCGGATGGGGCTTGGAGCAACCTGGTCTAGTGGGAGGTGTCCCTGCCCATGCAGGGGGTTGGAACTAGATGATCTTTGAGGTCCCTTCCAACCCAAAGCACTTTGTGATTTGGTGGTACGATTCTCTGATCTGTCTGTGCACCGGCTGGCGTTACAACTCCCGCATAAAAGCAGCACGGGGAGCCCTGCCCTTGCTTGCATCACAGCAGTAAAAAGCATCATTTTGGCTGTTCCATGTGATTATTTGACATGAGCCAGCACTGACATTTCAAAATGGGAAGAGTTTTTGAAGACAAAAGTCCTCAAAAACTTCTTTTAACTTTGGAATGTCTCTTTCAATGCTTTACAGGGTAAACTCCCAAATCCCTTCGGGATTGTAGTTGCTTCAGAACTGTCATATTTTGGGTTGGCATTGTTTTGCAGTGCATTTGCAATTGCTGATTCACAGAGCAATAAACCCCCAGGACTTTGATTTTGATCTCTGAAAACAAAGTAGCATATGAGAAATGGGGTTCACCTTGCCACGATCAGCTCCTAGCAAGAACGTCCTGTCTTTCCAGAGATATTCGGAGTCAAACTGCATCCATAGAGACAACTCCTCTGTCTTTCCATTGAAACTGTGGGGCTGAAATTCCACTGTAGATAATAAAAAAGTAGTTTTTTGTTTAGTCAGAGACTTTACATCAGATTACATTTTTGGAGCTGTGTTGGAATAGCCTCTAGTCCTTTCTATTGTACAGTCACTGTAGTATTTACCAGTTGGACCAGCTGTAGGTGGCACAGCAACATCTGTGAAATGGTGGTAATTCAGTGCATTCTCTGACTGGGGAAACTGCAAAAGCCAGGGGGGAAAAAAAGCATATTAGATTATCCAACTAGTGCAATAGCACTGGTTTTTATGTGCATTTTTATGCACATTATGGTAATGAATTGGTTCTTCAACCTCAACCAGCGAGCCAGCAATGGGATAAGATGGTAATGTAAATAAGCTGGGCAAACAAGAGGTGAGAGGAGAGTAGGATAATTACTCCCATTTTACAGTGGGGAATGAAGACCCTGGAAGATTAAGGGATTGATCATGTAGAGCTCTGCACTCTTTTGGCCTTGATCTAGCCAACAGCATAAACATCTGCTGATCTTTAATTCAGGAGTAGCCCTGGTGTTTTATGGCTGGAAGCAGGAGCTGAACCAAAGTTTCCCAACTCCCTGTTTTGTACTTTAGGTACAGTCCCACCCACCAACTCAAGAAATAAGTTTTTCTCCTATTTCTGCTGTTTTGTACACCTTTGGTAATGTGTTTGGAGGCAGCAATCAAATATATTTTGGGGAAGAAAACAGGATGGTTATTTCAAGAAGGAGAGAACACTACTGTTAAAGCTGCATTCAAGTAGTTACATGTTCTTATTGCTAGTCTACCTTTTAAAAAGGCTCTGCAATTCAGCTTTTATTGATAATAAACATGGGGCAGTAAGCAGAGGTGATGGCTGCTGGGCTATTTAACACATTTGGGGATTCTGGAGTCAAAGAGAAAGAGGGAAATCTATGAACTATCAAAATGTTGCTGGCTTTTTATTTCAAGATCGATGTAGGATCTCTCAGCACATCACAATGCAAAATGGCATCTAATATCACAGTCCTAAATTGTCTCAAATTATTCCATTTCTAAGCCAAGCCAGCTTTGTTTAAATAATGGCTTTGCCATAGAGACTGTCTCATTGATTGGATTATATCTGTGTGTCATAGCAAAAAAAAAGAATTTGTGTCAGGCTGAATTACAGGTTTACATATATTATTGAAGCAGTGCTCTCTAGCTCTCTCCCTGTCAATCATCATCTACTTGCACATTGCTCTATTTTTAATATTTCTCACGTTCAAAGGTTACTTCTTTCTCAAGCAGCAGCTTTAAGCCAAATGTTATTTTAGCAATGGTGTTAACAGTAATTAATAATTAAGGTGGTTATGAATGCACGTGTCACCATTCCCCCCTCTATTCTTCTCTTGTGAGAGTACCTGGAATACTGTGTCCAGCTCTGAGGTCCCCAGCAAAGGAAAGACATGAACCTGTTGGAGTGGGTCCAGGAGAAGACCACAAACTGATCCGAGGGCTGGAGCAGCTCTGCTCTGGAGACAGGCTGAGAGAGTTGGGGGTGTTCAGCCTGGAGAAGAGAAGGCTCTGGGGAGACTTTTTTGCAGCCTTTCAATACTTAAAGGAGATATAAGAGTGATGGGGGGAGACTTTTTACCAGGGTTTGTAGTAACAGGACAAGGGGTGATGATTTTAAGCTGAAAGAGGAAAGGTTTAAATTGGACATAAGGAAGAAATGTTTTGTAGTGAGGGTGCAGAGATGCTGGCCCAGGTTGCCCAGGCCACTTGTGGCTGCCCCATCCCTGGAAGTGTTCAAGGTCAGGTTGGATGGGGCTTGAAGCAACCTGATGCAGGGGAAGGTGTCTCTGCCCATGCAGGGGTGGTTGGACTAGATGATCTTCAGAAGTCACTCCCAACCCAGACCATTCTGTGATTCTATGATTTTGCTGCATGAAGGATGTCCAGTGTGCACTGCAGGATCCAAGAGCTTGAGGCAACCTGCTTTGGTGATACATGGGGGACAAGTTGTTTCTTCTCTTTATGTTTACTGATCAGCTGTTTTTCTGTCACAACCCCTCTGTTCTTCTTCAATCTGCTGTGCCTCTTGCTATAGGGTTACTAAAGGAAAAAGGAAAGACCAGCACACAAGCACAACTGGAACTAAAGACTTGAAAGTAACAGAGGAGGAAATTGAGGCTCCTGCCAGCTGTCCTCCACGGCACCTTAGATTGCTCATTGCTTGTAGTGTTTCTCATTTCCATGATTTTAGGAGGTCCCCAAGTAGCCCATTTTGCAGTACTCTGAAGAACCACATTTCTTGTTCATTAGGGAAGCAATGCTGAGCAGGAATGAGCTGGAGCAAAAGTCAGTACTTCCAACTTGTTCATCAAACCTTTAGTCATTGCATTAAAAATGTATTCTTTGAGATTGAGGAAGGGGGGCAGAGCAGAGAGGGCAGAGCTTCAGTGAATTGTTAGATAACTGTTCGCAGACCTTACTACAAGGAGGAGCCATTTATTCCTTCTTGCACAAAAATCACCAGCTCCAGGTTTGTTCCTACAGGGATACAGCACGTGTGCTCACATGCAAGTGGATGGAGTGTGTGCATGTGGGTATACAAGCACAAGAGCTTCATCTCCCTTGTCTTTGTCTTTTGTCTGATTTCAAAGATTTATTCCAAATGAATTTCAAGAACCAAGGGGTGGGGGAAGACCCATGATGCTCTTATTTGTGATACTTGCCTTGTAGATTTTGGAAAAGGGAGGACATCCAGGAGGAGTTGCATTTTTAGTCTGTAGCTGGTACTTAACAGTCAGTCGTGCTTCAGGTGTAGCCTGAGGACAATAAATTCAATATGGGAGAGTAAGAATTTGGTACCACACAACTGAGCAAGCACTCCAGTGCATAAATAGGCACATTAATTAGATGTGTTAAGTAGCTATAGAGCATTTCTGAGGCTTAATTTAGAGCTTGAAAATCTGGTGAGGAAACTCTGGTCAGTCAGCCTCTGCCTGTGGGGCTGACTGTTTATCATTAACATTGTTCTCATTATTTTGTATTTAAAAGTGCAGTCCCAGAATTGGGGCATATGGAGCATCTTTGAAAATTTTAACTGCTAAATCATAGAATAATCAAGTTGTTTTGGTTGGGAAAGACCTTTAAGATCATCAGTTCCAACTATTACCCCAGCACTGCCAAGGCCACCACTAACCCATGTCCCTCAGCACCACATCTACATGGCTTTGAAATCCCTTCAGGGGTGAGGACTCCACCACTGCCCTGGGCAGCCTGTGTCAGGGCCTGACAACTCCTTTGGGTAAGGAATTGTTCCTAATATCCAATGTGTTTCATTTCCTTTAAGATAATTGATAAAAAAAGTAAATCCACCTCTAGCTGCATTGGATGTAGCACTGTGGAGTTCTGAAAAACAGACCAGTACAATGAAACAAAACCATCATTAAGGTGAGATGGCCTTTGCCTTCCTGATACCTAAACCTTCCTTCTAGGGACATGAGTCCAAGACTTCTGTCCTGCCAACTGCTTCTCTTGCCTCAAGCAGGCAATTTGCTGTGGAGGGTTAAAGACAGAATGTGTTTCAAAAAGCAATTCACTAGGATAACAGAAATAGTCAAAGCAAGGGAATTATCTCTTGACTAAAAAACTTTCCAACAACTGTATTTTTGTCAGAAAAGCAACATGGAGAAATGAAAACAGTTTTGTAGCCTGAAGGGCTTCAGGAAAATGTCTCTCTTCATCCCGTGCAAAACTGGCATCTTCTCTCAAGGCCTCCAGCTGGGAAGAACCAGGTCTGGTCCTCAACTGGGGTGGAAGGTGGCTTAAAAAATATATTTGTTATGTTACAAATGGGACATCACTCCCTCTGAACCAATGCTAAATACTTGTCTCTCTTTAGCATTTGGAAATACTCAGATATTAGTGATTCTGTCTTTGCAATTAGAAATGTTGGAAAAATTCACTGTTTTAAACTAAAAGACCCATTGCACTTTGAGCAAGAGCAATGTGAGAAAACTCTGCCTGAGTTCCAGTATCGACGTGCTCTTTACTTTAGCTGTGCCTGGAGTTTTGAGGTTGTGCAGTTGTGTTTGCTCAGCTAACACAAATTATAATCTTTTGCTGTGGATTGTGAAGCAACCGTAGTACTTCATATTGCGACATATTTGCTGAGGGTGAAATTGTTTTTATCGAGCTTGTGTGGAAGTGCTGAGGGGGTTTTTGCAGGTAAAAGGTCTTAAATTGGCTGTCCCCTTTCCTTGTTCAGTTTCACTAAAAAAAAAAAAAAAGAGTTAATGCTCGACTTAAATCTAATTTTAGTTTTATTTTATAACCAGAAAAAGTGGGTGAATATTTTGTGAAACAGAGGGGGAACATCTTGGAGGGATTTTTTTCATCTTAGTTTTATTGTTAAGTTATATTACTGAGAGCTGAATTTAGTGAAAAGTTCTAAATGCTGACATCCCATCCCACCCCACCCCACCCTATCCCATCCCTTCCCATGTGTTTAATATCTCTGAATAATCCTGGATAGCCTGTTGAACCTGTTAATTACCCCTACATACAGTGTCCTGGGCTGCATCAAAAGAAGCATGGTCAGCAGGTCAAGGGAGGGGATTCTCCCTCTTTACTCCGTTCTTGTGAGACCCCACCTGGAGTATTGTGTCCAGTTCTGGAGCCCCCAAAATAAGAAGGACATGGAGCTCTTGAAGACAGTCCAGAGGAGGCCACAAAGATGATCCAAGGGCTGGAGCAGCTCTGCTCTGGAGACAGGCTGGGAGAGTTGGGGGTGTTGAGCCTGGAGAAGAGAAGACTCCAGGGAGACCCTAGAGCCCCTTCCAATGCCTGAAAGGACTCCAGGAAAGCTGGGGAGGGACTTTAGACAAGGACAGGGAGTGAGAGAACAAGGAGTAATGGATCCAAACTTAAAGAAGGGAGATGTAGATTAGGTATTAGGAGGAAATTCTTTGCTGTGAGGGTGGTGAGACCCTGGCCCAGGTTGCCCAGAGAAGCTGTGGCTGCCCCATCCCTGGCAGTGTTGAAGGGCAGGTTGGATGGGGCTTGGAGCAACCTGGTCTAGTGGAAGGTGTCCCTGCCCATGGCAGGGGGGTTAGGACTGGATGATCTTTGAGGTCCCTTCCAACCCAAAACATTCTGTGATTCTTTCTTAGGTGGCTTCTCTCTGAAGACTGTGAGGGACCTGGCAAGTTCTGTGTTTATAAGGATTCATTCTCCACTCTCTTTTTTTTTTTTTTTGGTGTTGAATAACCCAAACCAGTCTGTGATTCCAGTGCACATGCTGATTTCTCCCCCTGAAAAAACAGTTAGGAATAACACATATAAAGCATCTTAATATTTATTGTTTGTTGTCTATAGCTCATTAACAGTTGTTCTTCAAAAGTGGAGCAGTTTATTTGACCTGTACCACCCTGGCACTGCCTCCCGTGCCACGTCCCCATCCCTGAGTTCCAAAGTGGGGGAAAAAATTAATTTAATCTGTACCACAAAAGGCAGTATTTGCTCAACGAGTGCTGTATGAGATGTTGATAGTGTGTGGCAACTTGATTTTACCACTTATGCTTTGAATGAGAGCAGTAAGTGTTGTATGAATGGTGATTATAAATGAGGATCTTTGCCTCATTAATAGACACTTGGAATGTCGGGTGGTGGTTGTGACCTTAAAAGACCTAAAGTAGTTGGATTCATCATCCTTTTCCAGCCTTGTTTAGCAACCCACCAGTGACCACATACCTGTTTGGGCAAGGACAGGTGTTGTTTCTTATTAATCTGGATTTTTTTATATATTTTTTTGGTAAGAAATAGAAAAGCAGTAGAATAAGTCTGGGAAAGTATTACATTTTATATGGTGGCATTTCACTGGTGGCCATGATGGGAGTTTTTCACTGCTTTTCCCATACCCAGACCATTTTCTGTCATTAATGGTTGTTGGACAAGTCTCGTTGCTTAAAATGAGTAGGCTGAGTTAAAAATCATCCTCTAATTATGCTCTTTTTAAATTTTTGTTTTGTTTTCTGTCAGTGATGTGAGAGTGTTTTGCAGTGATTTTCCCCCGTGGCAGAAAAAAAAAGTCTGTTATTTGAGAGATGTAAAACGAATGTGGAAGTGGAGTAAATTTTTATTTCCAAAATGAGTGGCTGCAGTGGAGGTGCATGTGTGTAACAGAGGAACCTGCACATGTGGGTATGTATTTTTGGTAGTTTAGGAGAATTATCTTAAAGCAAAGGCAGTCAGACCCCAGGTAGCTGCCTATCTTGCTGTATAGAGGGATTTTTCTCCTTCCACCAAGGTGGTTTTGCATTCATTCACTAAATACAGCCCAAGGAGGCTGGAATGACATATTGAAATGTAGTTCCATCTGAGCTGGGGAATTGCAAAAGTTAACAACTTTCAAAAACTAAAAATAAGAAAGGACTGTTTTGCAAACCCCATAATTGACATTCTGTCAGAGTTTGCATTTTATTTCATTTTTCTCAATTCAATAGATGGATTTTTATCCAAAGCATTTACCAGGTGCAGGTGACTCTCTCCCTTTGGCTGGTCGAAGATGAGTGTATGGGGAGGTAGAGGGAAGAGGGACAGTATTTTTATTTATTCATTTCTGTATTATGTGGACTGAACTGTGGCCCCAGGCCAAGACCCATCAGCTGCTCACACAGTCCTTGAAACCCTTTCCCAACTCTCCATCCATCCTTACAGGTCACTTACAAGTTTCCAAAGAAAGAAGAGACTGAACCAGCTTTCATCTTTTGTGGTTGTTAATGTGTTAGGGGAGAGGAGGGCATTTCATAGATGGAATCTTCCAGTAGGATTCAACAAGAACTGACACTTTTTAAATGAGGTCTTTGGATGGACTTTACATGATAATTTACTGACCTTTCTGCCTGTGTGTGCAATTCACATGCCAGTTCTGGCTTCAACTTCTGGCTTCAGCCAAGGGTGCAGGTGTCTTTAAGTTCATCTTGACTGCAGGGGGGGTAAGATGAGACACTAAGTAAACAAAGGGTGATTTTTCCCCCACTCTCTCTTTTTCATTGGTTGTAGCCCAGAATTGATTAGCTGAATCCTGACCCAGAAAGAGGCCATGAAAGTCTTTCTTGAAGCACACTGGGAAACCTCTTAAGTCATTCTTGCATGGTAGGAACCTTACCTGTATCTCATTTATTTAACATTGCTGAGATCATTCCTGACCTGTATCAGTCTTTGGGGTCTGCTGAGTAACTGGATCCATCCACCAGGTACCTGCTCAGTAGCAATGGACAGTTTCTGTCCTGTGGAAATGAAACTGTTGAATCTCCATTGTTTTTCAACATGTGCTGACACACCTTCATTTTCCTGGTTGTTCATGTCACACTGTCCTTAGACTACCAGAAAAGGAGAGAGATGGAAGAAAATTTGCAAGTACAAACTCAGTTAATTGGGCCTTTCAAGGAGTTGTTCAAACATTATTGAACATGGTTGCATTCAAAATTAACTGTAGACAACCGTTGTTCTGTTTGTAACAGCACTTTGCAACTTAAGAGAATCCACATTAACTGAAGGGCTTAGAAAATATGAAAACAACTTCTTTTTCTTGGACCTCCTGTGAAGAATAATGTGTAGTCAAGGAGCCACGTGGTTCAGAAGCAAGAGTAGCTCTAGTGGTGGTCTGAGCAGGAAACGTAACATTAGTTTTAAATGCTAAGAATTCATGTATGGTTTATTTTCTTTTAAAACAAAAATAATTACTACCCCTCCCCTGGAATGGAGCAGTGATGAAGAGAGCAGTATCTGCTAACTCAGTAGTTCTTCTCCACTACTTATGCTTATCATACCTGAAAAACCAGCAAGTAGGAAATCAATTCCTGCAATCCCCAGCCACGTCAAAACAGCGCTTATCAGCGTAAGCCTAATGGAAGTTGCCTTGTCTGTTTGAAAGCATATGAGTCTCAGGGGTCAGGATATAATTTCATTCTTCTGTTATTCTTGCAGATGCTGCTGTGGAATAGTTTTCCACTGCATGAGGGTGATAAAAATTACTCACTAGACTGTTCCAGTTGAAGCAACTTTTAAAAAAATCATTTGGTGGGGAGAAAAGAACCCAACTAGGTGGCCATTCAGGATCTGAAAAAAATAATAGTTTTCATTTGGTTTTAGTGGTTGAAGTGAGTTGGTCCAAGCACTAGTGTGGCCAGCAGGACCAGGGCAGGGATCATCTTCCTGTGCTGGGCACTGGTGAGGCCGCACTTTGAATCCTGGGGTCAGTTCTGGGCCCCTCAGGACAAGAAGGACATGGAGGGGCTGGAGTGTGTCCAGAGAAGGGCAATGGAGCTGGGGAAGGGGCTGGAGAATGAGTCTGCTGAGGAGCAGCTGAGGGACCTTGGAGTGTTCAGCCTGAAGAAAAGGAAGCTGAGGGGAGACCTTACTGCTCTCTGCAACTGCCTGAGGGGAGGTTGGAGCAAGGTGGGGGTCAGTCTCTGCTCCCAAGCAGCATACAGTAGGACAAGAAGAAATGGCCTGAAGTGGTTTAGATTGGATATTAGGAACAATTTCTTCATGAAAAGGGTTGTCAGGCCCTGGCCCAGGCTGCCCAGGGCAGTGGTGGAGTCCCCATCCCTGGAGGGATTTCAAAGCTGTGTAGATGTGGTGCTGAGGGACATGGTTCAGTGGTGGCCTTGGCAGTGCTGGGTTAACAGTTGGACTTGATGATGTCAGAGGTTTTTTCCCACCTAAATGATTTCGTGATTTTAAGTTGAGCAGGTCAAAGAATGAGGTAGATCCAGGAAGAGGTAAAAAGTAACCAAAAAAACAAAGAAAACCCCACAAAAATTAATTTGGCCACAAGGTATTTTGGCTGGATCTGGGTTAGCATGATAATCCACAGTGCCATGGAGGCCAGGAAAGATGTTAAACAGCACAATAGATAGGAACATGGTTCACTTCATGTGGTGGATTGCACACAGAGAATGGCTGAGTTCTGAGCTGTGGTTTAGCAAGAGAACAGTTAGGAATTTTGTTTGTAGTTTAAGTTGATTGGCTGACTTTTAAGGCCTCTATGCTGTGAGGCCTTGTGGTGATTGCAGCCTTCCAAGACAGACTTGGCTAGGTGTGACAGTGAGAGATGGCCAGTCCCCCCATCTGGAGATCAGCAAAGCCAGTAGGTCATCTAGACATGGGCTTTGGGTCAAGCCTTGGCAATATGAAATTAGGCATAACCACATTGGCTATGTTGGAATAAACCACTCGCTTTCTCTTAACGAGGACATTGCTCCCAAGCACAGAAAACAAGTTTCTCTAGTTTCTTAGGAAGAAATTCTTCACTATGAGGGTGGTGAGAGCCTGGCCCAGGTTGGCCAGAGAAGCTGTGGCTGCCCCATCCCTGGCAGTGTTGAAGGGCAGGTTGGATGGGGCTTGGAGCAACCTGGTCTGGTGGGAGGTGTCCCTGCTCATGCAGTGGGGTTGCAACTAGATGATCTTTGAGGTCCCTTCCAACCCAAACCAGTCCATGATTCTAAGAAGTCTGTGAGAGACTGTAGAAGACACAAATATGTGGTTTTTTTACTCTAGGTTCTATTTTTCCCTCTTTCATTCTTTTTTCCTAATCCCAAATGTTCAGCAGGATATTGGGTCACCTAATTGCATTTTGTTTTTCTCTGGCTACTGTTCTTATCACAGCAGCACAAGACTGTGAGTTCAGTCAATACTTGTGTATTCACAGGAAGTGATCAATTGAAAAAATTAAAAAGGAGTCATGGTAATTAGGCTAAAGCTGCTGCTTACGAGTTTTCAATAATTACTTTAGCTTCCTCCTTTTCCAACGTCTCAAGAAAATGGGATCTGATTGAAGGATGGGATCTTGCTCGACTGAGGACGTGTCAAAATTCAACGAAGCCAAGTGGGAAGTCAAATTAGGGCTTTTTGTTTCAGCACATGAAGGGGGCTTCACAGGGAGGCAGGCAAAGAATAGCCTTGATTTTTAGATGGTGCCAGCTAGCAGCTGTGCCATTCTCTCTTACCTGTTTGTTCTCCTTTTCATGCCCTGTAACATCAACTCCCCTGGCTGTAACCCAGGGGCTTGCATTTCTCCAAAGAGCTCAGAGACTTACCATCTGGAGGAAGACAAGAAGTTTTGAGAAACATGTTGCTGGCTTCTCCTTGGCTTTGTCACAGCCATGTGTTCCTGAGGCCACTCATTTACTACAGTCGTATTCTGAGATCCAGAAGTGAAGGGGGAAGTTAGAGTTTGTCCACAACAGGGTTTCTGATGATAGTGCTGCTGTTTGGGGCTGTGAATGGGAGGAAAAAAACCATAAACCCATGTGCTTCAGTGCTGAATGATCAACCAAGTCTCCCTTAAAAATGTGCCACGGCATTTTCTGCCAGTGGCTGATAACTGCCTTTGCTCAAGCAGGCTTGAATCCATCGTGGTGGAGAAGGGCCTGAGATCTTCATCACTGCATCAACAGAGGTTCTCTGAGATAGTGGAGAGCAGGGCTGGGGTCAGACCACAATGGAGGTGCCCTGTGCAAGGGGAAAAAGCCTCAGGTGCAACCTTTGGCACTCAGATTGTCCATCACCTGGAGAGAAAACATGCAGCTGATAAGGAGGAAGACTCTGGGTAGCTGGATGACCATGCCATGGTCACGTTAAACTCATCATTAACAGGGGAAAAATCCCCCAAGCCCTGTGGTGGCTGAATTCAGACCTGATGATCACTTACAGTAAAACTAGCACAGACTAAAGGATGTGCCACGTGTACATACAAAGGGAAAGCCCTTTTGTGGGAGTAGAAGACATCTCAGAAACATCACAGTGATCTCTCCTGAGAAATACCTGTTTCATCTTCAGTGAAGCATTGGAGAGTCTTTGTATCCACAGCAGCTTGGCTGTGCAATAGGTAGTCAAATAACATTTTAAAAATGTAATGTGAAACCTGGGATCCTCCTGTCTGCTGGGCATTTTGTCCATCCTCTGTCTGGAGACCACGTTATTGCATCTCAGCTTCGGTGTGTGAAAGGCACTTAATGGTCCCTCCCTGGTGAGACTGGTTAAGTCTTTCTACCTGAAACACGCACCTTTTTAGTCACACAGAGGAAAAAAACCCAAAACTGGTTTCATTATCCTGCACTCTCTTTGCTTCTACATAAATTGACTTGTCACTCCAGGGTTTCAAAAAGGATCTCGTGTCCCATGAATCTCATTTTCCAAGCAAGCTGCTCTGCAAGAGCGACGTCGTGCTGGAGGAGAGCAGAGTGATACCTGAACTAATTCAAAAGGGACTCAGAACCCTTTTCATCCTTTCTCTCCAGCATTTCAAAGCCATGGAAATGGAACCTGTGTTTCCTCTATATTATTCCTGCATCCAGAGGGACTGGAATGGCTTCCACACAATTCTGCTTTGGCCCTGAGCAGCACGTTTTTATCCACCAGAGATCTTACCACAGCCATTAAAAAAAGGAGAAAGGAGCAGGATTTTTTTTTTATTTATTCTTTTTTTTAATAGCTGAATCTATCACACTTTCTTTTACCCCTGTTTCCAAAAGTTCTGGTTTTTATGTGGGAAGTGTTGGAATTAATTTGAAAGTGTTAGAGAGGAGTACTGGTAGACACAGCTGTAAAAGCACTAGGACCTGCAAAAGCCCCCAAAGAGCTGTCAGAGCTTGGCTCTTTGTGGAGAAATGTAAGATTTATTTTTTTTTTTCCTTTTTCCAAATGTACAGAAGCTTTTAGTCATGTCTCAAGATTCAAGGCAGCTCTTTAAAAATCTCAGTTTTTCACATTCTGCTGGTCTGTTCTTGCTGTGCTGCCATATGGTGGTGACCCAGGCTTCCCTGCTTTCTGTCAGTCTTGTTACATGGCAGATTTGTGGGAAAGGAGGTGAAATCCTGGAATTGTAATGACTGTATCCAAAGAGTTGCCCCCATTCACCCTCCTGGTGCACTAGCCAGGACAGAGACCATTAACAGACTGAGCACTTCAAAGGTGGCATTCAGGATGTCGGAGTGGCTCAGAGTGATTGGTAAGGTTTTCACATAATTGCATCCCTCAGTTTTCTCCTTTTAATTTATTTTGCAATCTGGAAGCCTTAATAATCAGTCAAGCTTCAGTGCATGTAGATGCTTTCTAATGAAGGAAAAAAGATGGTCCCTTCTGCCAAACTTCATAGCTGAGATATATATATTTTGAGAGAAAAGTTGACAAATCCTTGGATATTAATGAGTAACACAAAGAAATACTGGGTTATATTTTTTTTAGCATTGTAGCCACTGATCTCAAGATCCTAAAAGTTTCTTCCATTTCCCCTTAAGATCATTTTTATATGCTATTGATCTTAAGGCATGAGATTAAAGATGATTCTCTTCTGTAAAGCACTTGTTGCCCCATGCTGTTGCCAAGACCAATTGGCCTTGGTCCATTTTAGAACTGAAATAAAAGGCAACATCAGCTTTTGTGCTAAGAAAGCAAAGTTCCTCAGAGCTTCCTTCCTGAGAGACTGGGTGTCAGGCAGGAGAGTTGAAGGTGCAAGAGACTTAAGATGCAGAAACTACTCAGAAAACATCTTCCCTGGTGATTTAGTCAATACCTGTAGATCTACCAGATCTACCTGGATTAATATGTTGTTTAAATACAGAATTTGGCTGTATTTTAAACAGTTGGGACTAAATTTACCAGCCTTGGGGATCCCTTTTAGTCCTGGTAGGATTTACTATTAGTCTGAGAACAATATGCTTCTACATGTTTATTTTCTGGCATCTTTGGCAGTCTTGCAGGAAATGACAACTTTTATCAATGTAGATATATCAGGCATGTCATATTATGCCAGTGATAGCCAAGGGTGTTTTCAGAATCAAATCACTCCTAATTTCAGGATGTTTTATGTCCGTTTGAATTGGTTTCACTTCACTTCCACTGATGTACTCAATGCACAGAGAGTGAAGCAGAGGAATAAAAGTTATGAAAGGTGACAGTGTTGTTTGACCCAGACAAAGCAGGACTGAGGCTTGGTTGGGATTTAAGCCATTTGTGAGATGGAGCCAATCTGAAGGTAATCTTTCCACCTATATTAAACTCTGTAAAAAGGATCACAATTTTTGCTCTTAAGCCAGAGAAGTGAGTAGCTGTCACACCGACCATGAAACCTGGTGTTTTGGCTGTGCATAATCACATTACCCTGTAGGAGGTGAGCCACCAGGAAGATAAAAGCTGTCAGGTAATGGAGATTAGTTCCAGCTAGTCTTCAAAAACATAAGCTTAATTCAGCCCCGGGTAGAATACTTTGGCCTGAGTACACAGGAGGTCAGGTTGGATGGTTGTAGTGGTCACTAAGGGCCTCAGCCTGTGAATTTCTATAAAGGGATGTGCATTTATGAAAAAAAAAAAAAAACCATCAACTTCAGTTTTGGCCTTGGAGATGGACTGCAGCCAAGCAGGACCAACCCTGGCTTCCTCGCAGTAGGGGGAGCACTGCAGTTTTTAAAATGATAAAACAGGTCAGTCATCATGTTCTATGGTCAGGTTAGGTCGTAGTGAGGGTTTTTTTTGTTATCTCACCTTTGACAGGAGCATCGTGTGTTAGAGACTTGTAAAAGATTTCTGGTGGTGATGGTGATGATTTACAGACCTCTCCCCTCTTGGTTTTGGATGCTGGTTTGGATCTCTCCAAGCAAACTTCCTTCCAGTCACCTGAATGTTTCTTTACAAGCCTTTAAGCTGATTAATGCTGCTCATTAGGGAATGTTCTGCTTTCTGAAGTTAATTTTACACACTTGGTGTCTTTAAGGGGTTTCTTCTGTGTTGCCCTGCCTTGGAGTCGTTGGTCCTAGAGGCACAAGAGTGCTGTAGTTTTGTCTTATCTGTGTATGTTTTTGAGAACACACATGATAAAACCCCAATGAAATTACACAGGTTTGTCTCTGTAAGACAGAAGATGACTCAGAAATTACGTTGCAGATGACACACTCCTTCCTCTGGGCAACACCATATTATTCTCCTAATCCCAACAAGAATATATCCCTATGGACCAGTAGACCTGATGCAGGACCTACAGAAGACCTGTGTCAGTCTAGAGTGGGATCTGAAGGCCAAAGCAAAGATACCTGAGGGCATCTCAAATAGCACTAGTAGCCCAGGTCTTGGCAGCTGAGCAGAGCGTGTAGCTCATGCAGACACCTAAATTAAGGTGTCTGAATTTAGAGGTAAATCTTACTTCTGGTAAAGGCTTGGAAGTTCCTGGGCTAAATCCTCAATTATGCAGTCTCAGAAGGAGAAAAAGAAATGAGATCACACTCTTTGCCATCGTTTCAGATCTTCAAGGCAGAATTCAGTAAGTCCTTTTGCTTTTCTGACTGAGATTACGTCCATCCGAGTTCCCACAAGGAATTAATCTTGATTTGGATAGATCAGTAGATCAAAGTATTTGGAGCTAAGGCCCCTGCTGTTATGCTACATGTAGTTTGAGAGCTTTGTTCTGGACTAATTAACCTGGTCTCATGTGTCAGATTTTCCTTACACAGGGCATTGCTTTGTGGATGTCTGAAGAGCCATGCAACAGCTCAGTCCCTGACGTTGTCATTAGCTGCCTGAGTTTGTTTGGTGCAAATCTGACAGGTTGATTTCTACCAAAGAAGTCCTGTTTGTGCACACCCAAATTGGTCTGTGAGCAGGACCCACACAGGGAAGGGGGATAACAGGGGACATCACTTCAAAACAGCATAATGTTAATGTAGACACTATTCTTTATTATTGCTTTTCCACGTTTACCTCCCTTTGGAGTGGCTATTTGATGCAAATCAGGTTTCAAAGCCCACCTCAAGATCCTGCAGTTTCCCTCTTCATTTAGTGGACATACTGAACTGCAGCTTTGTTGTGCTCTTTGCATTAGTGAGGACAGAGATGAAGCCCTTTTAAGCTCATCTCCAGTGATTCCCCTTTGATGTGTAAAGAGGTTTGTGCAAGTCTTGTTCCCATGTCATGTTTACCTTTCCAGCTCAAGAGAGCCAACTGAATCACAGCTAGAAGTTGGAATTACAACATTTTGCAAACTGCACACAGCAGAGGCTTTTCCTGGAATTGCAATAAAAAGTGGGATTTAGCAATGCATTTACCAAGAGAGAACTTTTGTCACATTTACTGTGGGGCACATACCTTTTCTCCATGAGGCAAAGGAGGAGTGATGCTATCAGAAAAGCTAAAGAATCACTGAGTCACATGGTTGGAAAAGATCTCTGAGATCACTGACTCCAACCATCAACCCAGAAAAACCACTATGCCCACTCTAGAGCATGTCCTGAAGTGCCACATCTACATGTTTCTTGAATGCCTCCAGGGACGGTGACTCCACCACCTCCCTGGGCAGCCTGTTCCAGGGCCTGACCACCCTTTCAGTAAAGAAATTCTTCCTAATACCTAGTCTAAACCTCCCCTGGTGTAGCTTCAGGCCATTTCCTCTAGTTATTCACTTGGGAGAAGAGGCCAACGCCCCCCTCCCTCCAACCTCCTTTCAGGTGGTTGTAGAGAGCAGTGAGGTCTCCCCTCAGCCTGCTCTTCTCCAGGCTGAACACCCCCAGCTCCCTCAGCTGCTCCTCAGCAGACCCATTCTCCAGCCCCTTCCCCAGCTCCGTGGCCCTTCTCTGGACACGCTCCAGCCCCTCCATGTCCTTCTTGTCCTGAGGGGCCTAGAACTGACCCCAGGATTCAAGGTGTGGCCTCACCAGTGCCCAGCACAGGAGGACAATCCCTGTCCTGGTCCTGCTGGCCACACTAGTGCTGATGCAGGCCACAGCATGGACTTTTCAAGTCACAGAGAATATTGTAATTAAATGCCAGCCCAATCCTTTGTCTCATATGTCCTGTTGTAAATGCTGTAATACATTTTATACATTGCTTTCCTGCTGAAGTTTCTCCAAGTGCTTTGGAAGTAAATGTCCAAAACCAGACTATGAACAAGTGACAAGTTGTGGATATGTAGGCTTGAAAATAAATTATTCCAGGCAGTATCTTCTCCCTATTCAGACCATCATCCAAACTGGCCAGGACAGGTGCTGGAGACTGTTGTACTGCCTTAAAATAGCAAGGGAAATACCCATCACCCAAACTGCAGTTGGATTTTGTGCAGGATACAGCTCATTGCTGCTTCTCTCTGGAAGTGTCACAGCACCTGTAGTGCCTTGGGTTTTATTCCTGTTGGGAAAAATCTGATGGGAAATCAGAGGTATCAGACTCAGGTGGGACAGGGATCCCTCTGCCCTGAGATGCTGCTGATATTTCAGTGGGAGTAGCTGAAGGGGAATTGCAGGATGGACACTGGACCTGGACGAGAGCAGAGTCAGGCTTCAGATGGCCAAAGGGCTTTGCAGTCGTTTGCAAAATCTGCCCTTGGTGCTTGCAGGAAATACTGAGTTCCTCCAACTCCTTGCTTTTCAAAGGGGTTTTTCTGTCTTTAAAGCTGTTAAAAATGTGCTGAACCCGATGCTGCTGTGAAGCATTAACTTATTTGTGTTAATTTGTTTGCATTATTCCCCACGCATGCATGTCTTCTTGCAATTTTGCCACGAGATACATTCTTTCACCCACCACCAATTCTTCAACAGACCTTTGCTTCCAAGTGAAAACATTAAAATGTTTTGAAGGCCAGATCATTTTCCTGTGCACAAAAGCACTCTTTAATTGAGCCCATGAAGCATTTTCTTGCTTCTCTCCATCCCAACAAAGTGCCATTTATTAGCATTTGTATGGTCATTATTTGTAATTCCGTTGCTGTTCTTGATGCCTACATGTTATAATTAAATCATCTAGGATTGTAGTTACAGTGTGAAACAGCTGCACCAAATTACAGTTGAAAACATATGCTGGAAATATGCAACTCCAATTAGCTGAGTGTCTGGGATGCAGTGAGTGCAGAAGACCCAAGCAAACAAGAGGCCTTGAATAGGCTGCAGCTTTCATAAAATCACAGACTGGTTTGGGTTGGAAGGGACCTCAAAGATCATCTACATCCAACCCCCTGCATGGGCAGACACCTTCCACTAGACCAGGTTGCTCCAAGCCCCATCCAGCCTGCCCTTGGACACTTGCAGGGATGGGGCAGCCACAGCTTCTCTGGGCAACCTGTTCCAGGGTCTCACCACCCTCACACCAAAGAATTTCTTCCTAATGTCTAACCTAAATCTCCCCTCTTCCAGTTTAAAGCCATTCCCCCCTTGTCCTATCAGTCCCTGCCCTTGTCAAAAGTCCCTTCTCAGCTTTCCTGTAGCACCTTCAGGCACTGGAAGGTGCTTTAAGGGCTCCCCAGAGCCTTGTCTTCTCCAGGCTGAACAACCTCAAATCTCTCAGCCTTTCTCCAGAGCAGAGCTGCTCCAGCCCTTGGGTCATCTTCGTGGCCTCCTCTGGCCTCTGATCTACCTGGATGCCATTTGCCATCCTCACTAGTTTCACAATGAGGGATTCTTTGCATTGCACTTTATAAAGTTGATGTCTATGATCTTTTCAGCATTGGCTGTTAACTCTTTCATCCCCCCATGCAGAAAGGGTTGATGCCTGGCATGGACATCTGGGCTTTTTCTTGATCTCCTGTGGAGGGATAGTGGGCAGGGAAATTGTTTTTGGCTAATAGCATTGGAAATAATAATGTCTAGGTCTACAGGTTTGGGATGAGTCCAGTACAGAAGTTGGATGCAATGGCCAGGTGTTGGCCACATCATCTGGCATGGTTTTCCATACACACCTTGGGATAACCATGGTTGTTACCTGATTGTAAAGCCTGACTTCTTCCCTCTCTCCCTCCCTGACAATGATAGGTAGAATGGAATTGAAATGTATGTTTATTAACTTCCAACATTGGAGTGGACAAGGTACTGGAAGAGGAAGGATGACAAGACACCATGTGGCTTTGGGCACGTCCACAACCCTTTAGCTTCCTTTTCTTTCTTATCAAGCTGCTCAGCTTGGGACTGTATCTTCTATAAAGATATCTATGTTTCAGGGCAGTGTGTTGAAAATGGATCACCCAAAACCCACAGGGTGGTTTTCTGCTTTCAAAAGAGAATGTGGAAAGGAACTGCCTCCTGGCACTGTATGTAAAGAACCTGCTGCTCTTCACCACGCTCTGCGATCGTGGTTAATGGCTCCGTGCAGTGTGGTTCCACACCCCATCACACCTTGCAAAGGCACCAGGTGATCATTTCCTCAAGATGAAGAGGAGAGGCAGGAGAGATTGCAGATGGGCCCTCTGTCCCACCTGGGTAAGGACTTGGGTCACTGGAAATTGGTACTAGGGTAATTGCATACATTAGCATAGATTTTTAGATGTCACCATGCTTGTTAAGCAAAATTTCCTGCAAATTTCCATTGTCCTCATGAAATCACGGTTTAGTGAGACTATTCATAGTGAAATACTACAAAAGTTAGGGTAATTATGTTTTATCCATCATGCCACAATTGCATTTACTTGATAATTTTTCTCTCCATGCTTCCAGTTAAAAACTGTTCAAGCTGAACAGTAAACTGTGTTGCTGTGCGTTTATAATGCATTAAGGTTTTTACTAATCTATTATGTGAAACCTTTCATGCTGGTGTAGCTGGATTTCCTCTGATCATGTCTATTGCATCACCCCAGAAATTGTGCTTTATCCAGAGAAAAAGCCATTTATCCCATTCTGTGATCATCTCTCTGCTTACAATAGGTAAAACAAAAAGCTAAAGGCATTCCCAAAAATCTTTTGTGCATTTTCTGGAATGTACCTGTGTTAAATTGCCTATCAGAGGTTTCTCCCAGTGTGAGAGAGAGGGTAGGCAAGTGTTAACATCATTGTTTAGTGTAGCTGAGGTTGGTCTTTCTTCCAATATATTGTGTTTTCCCAGGAAAGGTTGTGGATCCTGGCCTCAGAATTAGATTGTTTCTGAGAACGGATTTGATTCTGCTGGAAGTTATTGAACGTAATAACATTTTATTGCTCTGCTTAAGCAGCTCAACATTTCTTGTGGTGGTTTTGAAGAAAGGAAAAGTGAGAAAAAAGGTTGTTATGAAAGATGTGGCTGAGGGCTGGTCAGGTGAAGCCGTGGAGGAGGAGGAAGGCATGGTGGGATTTAGACAGGGAGACACTCCCAGGGTGGTGCAGCTGTGAAAAAGGCAAATGCCATCAAGGAAACATTTTCACTAGGAAATTAATGAAGTATTAATGAGAGGTGTTAATATTGTTACACTGGCTGCATTTGAAACTTTCCCTGGGATAACTGTGACCTGATTAACTGTGATTCTGATTACCCACCTTCAAAAAAGGTGCGAAGGAGAAGCTGTTAACAGGAGCAGAAACCTGTTCTGCAGGAATAGAGTAAAAAAACCAGGTTTGTCAGGCTTCTGTTAGTAAAATGAAGGCTGGCATGGAGGGGATGGACCTCTGCAAGCTGCAGGCTCCAGCCAGAAACTGGAGAGGACAAATCCAGGCCAAGAACTGGATAGAGATGCCCCTCTCTGCACACAGGTTGTCATTCCTCTGCGTGGTGCCCAAAATGTGCAAAATGCTCTCCAGGGTCAGGGGTATGTGTCACAATTTTTCAACACGGCCAACAAAGTGGAAGTTAGGGTCCATCTGAACCTGTGCCCCAGCCAAACTCTTTCATTTTGAATATTGATTCAGTACTTATTTCTGAATAAATCTTGTTATATGTAACGATCTTAAGTTCTGCTCAGCCTTTAAGCTCTACAGGATAGAATTAGAGTGGGGGAAAGAAAACATCTTCCAAAGGTTTTATTTCCATCAGACTGAATAGAGGTTGAATCTTGGTCTAATGTTAATGCTAAATAGCCTACTTGGACTTTCTAATATCATACTCGGTGGAGCTGAAAAAGGATAAAGGAGTTTAATATTATATTTTTGCTGCTGTTTTAGTTTAATTGGCGTTTCCCTAGAAGGCAGCATTGATTAAGTAGCTGCACCTGCATTTATATTGTCAAATGTATTTCTGCTATTAAGAAGACCTGTATACATCACAGTGAATCAAACCTTTCTCTGTTTTTTAATATCTCATTTCTTTAGAAGATTTATTTGCAAGACTTCCTTTCTTCCCCCAGACCAAGTTCCTTCAAGTTTTCCTTTATCAGAAACTCCCTGTCACAGCTCACCCCTTTTTTTTTTTTCTTTTCTTCTAGAATATGCATCACTATCCAATTCTGACATGACTTCACAGTGAAACACATTGAGGATTAAAAGAGGACAATGACTTGAGTATGTGGCCTCTGAGATATCCATATTCTCTGGGTACTTGTAAAGATACAAGAGTGTAACAAGGAAAGGATGGTCTTGTTCTGAGATGGGACTTTGGAGACCTAGATTGGGGGTTTTTGATTATTTGTTTTGGGGTTTTTTTTCTATTGTAAGTTTCTTTTACTGACTTTAGTAAAGCAAAAGACATGGAGCTGTTGGAGCAGGTCCAGAGGAGGCCACAGAAATGATCAGAGGGCTGGAGCAGCTCTATTGTGGAGACAGGCTGGGAGAGTTGGGGGTGTTCGGCTTGGAGAAGAGAAGGCTCCAGGGAGACCTTAGAGCACCTTCCAGTGCCTGAAGGGGCTCCAGGAAAGCTGGGCAGGGACTTAGGACAAGGGCAGGGAGTGACAGGACAAAGGGAAATGATTTTAAATGCAAAGAGGAGAGATTCAGACTAGATCATAGAATCATAGAATCCTAGGGGTTGGAAGGGACCTCGAAAGATCATCTAGTCCAACCCCCCCTGTCAGAGCAGGGTCACCTAGAGCACATCACACAGGAACTTGTCCAGGTGGGTTTTGAATGTCTCCAGTGAAGGAGACTCCACAACCTCCCTGGGCAGCCTGTTCCAGTGCTCTGTCACTCTTACAGTAAAAAAATTTTTTCTGATGTTCACCTTGAGCCTCCTATGCTCCTATACGAGGAAGACATTTTTTCAGTGAGGGTGGTGAGACACTGGCACAGGTTGTCCAGACAGGTGATAGATGCCCCATCCCTGGAAACATTCAAGGTCAGGTTGGACGGGGCTCTGAGCAACCTGCTCTAGTGGGAAGCTGTCTCTGATCACTGCAGAGGGGTTGGATTAATGACCTTTAAAGGTCCCTTCCAACCCAAACCATTCTGCAGTTCTGTGCAATACTACTATTTCTCCTCACCCTTAGTTGTTAGAGCGTGGGCTACTCGGCACAGGGGGGTATGAACTTGAAGCATATCTGCTCTTTGTGTACCCATTGGTAGGTGCACGGTGGCTGACCTTATTGCCATGGAGAAATAAGTTTGTGTGGCCCTAAATATACATCACCAATGACCAAGCAGCAGTTGATCCTGTGAATTAATACCTCACTTTGCCTCGCAGTAACTTTTCTGCATTCAAGCACCTTAAGACGAGTGACAGGACAAGGGGTAATGGTTTTAAACTGAGAGAGGGGAGATTTGGGTTAGATATGAGGAAGAAATTCTTCACTACAAGGGTGGTGAGGAACTGGAATGGGTTGCCCAGGGAGGTTGTTGATGCCTCATCCCTGAAGGTTTTTAAGGCCAGGTTGGATGAGGTTTTGTGCAACCTGATCTAGTGGTAGGGGTCCCTGCTCATGGCGGGAGGGTTGGAACTTGATGATCTTTAAGGTCCCTTCCAACCTCAATGATTCTATGATTCTAAGACCAAAATCTCTAGGACCAGTGCTGTTTCCTGGTGATGAAGTGTGTTAAGACCCAGCCTTATTGGGATTCTGTAGATGTAACAGTCAAGACAACTAAAACAGCAATTTCCAGAGTCTCTGGCTTTCAGATAAGTGTGTCTGTCTCTTGCTTCAGTTCTCTGGTGTGTTGTAACTCAGCATGCATGTAGTCATCTACAGTAGCCTTTAATGTCAGCAGCTTTTTACATTTCATTAAATTGCCTACAGATTCTCCAGTTCTTTTAATCACAAAAGTAGATGCTGACATGATACAAATGGCAGTCGAAACATGAAAAACCAGTTAAAAAGTAAGTAGCAGCAGCTTTCTTGCTGCAGATGTCAATATCTTTGACAGGCAAGTGCTTGTGTTGTGACACATGGTAATAGAAAATATCCTGTCATGGGGAAGCACCACCAGCACCTTGAAAGAAGCCTGGTGCCTACAACACCAAATTACACACTGAGTTTCTGGGGTCCTTGTTCAATGACTTTTATGCCAACAGGAAGCCTGATCTTTCAGTTTGTCATGGAGGAAGAAGTGAAGAAAAAAAACCCACCACTAAATCAGTGCCCTTCAAAGCCTCCAGGCACTACGGGAACACAAATAATAAATTAAGAAATAATAAAGTGCAGAATTGTGGCGTTCAGCTTTAGGCTGAGAATGGGATTGATAAGCAGAGAGTTTAACGTGAAGAAAAAAAATCCTTTGGGGCTTCAACCTCCCCCGATTGCAGAGTGTCAGGAAAGGAATTAGCATTTTTGTTGTTGTTTTCTCCCTCAGAAATTTAGGAAGAGACAGAGAATGAACAAAAGATGCTCCAAGGAGCCCTTCTGGCAGAAGTCCAACCATTGCAAAGTTACACAGATGAATTGATTTAATTAGGCTGTATAATACCACTTCTGCTGCAGCTTTTGAAACAGACTCATAAAAAATATTAACTGATGCAGTCTGGGTGTTGCATATTTGCTTCAATGGTGCCCATGGCTCTTCCCTACTTCCTGGGTCATAAAGAGCTCTGCAAAGCATATAGTTTCCTCATAGTCTTTTCCCCCTCAATTTTCTGTTTTTACTGATTAAAAATTACTCTACTGTGGCTGGAAATAGTTAAGGGGGGACAGAGGCAAAAATCCACTTTCCTATGATATAGCTTGTAGAAATAATTTAGGAGAAAATAACAACCCTGTAGCTCTGTACCATGCATTAAAATACTGAGGATGAAACTGGTGTGGAGGAAATGGGATTTTACTACCTGAGGATTTTTTCTCCTTTGTGGAGGAGCTGTGCTTGTGGTGATGGCCAAGATGTCCACCCAAACAGAAGTGAGTGTTTGGAGTGGAAGGCATCTTCCTTCAGATTCTTGGTGACCTACCAGCAATGCTAAACTCAGTGAAGTTCATTCCACAGGCAGAAGAACTTTGTTTCAGAGTTTCATTTTTGACCATCATTTTGCTCTTCAGAAATGCAGTGTTGGTCTTGCTGAAAGTGGAGAGTGAACAGGGTAGTAGGAGAATTGTAGACGTTTGCAAACTTTGATCTAAAGGATACTGAGGTCATTGAAAAGCCTGTTCTTGACTCCAGGAAACTTGTGGATATTTCATCTAGAAAAAGTAGAGCTGTGTTTTGAAGGAGATTCTCTGATTTCTTCTTCTCTGACTTTGGGGGGGGACTGTTGAAGGATATGGGGATGGTTAGAGAGACTTTTCAGCAAAGGACTAGTAGTATCTTGAGAAGAGCATCACTCCAGCCACAGTGTTGGAAGGAGGATTGTAGAATCCTTTTTTCATGCAAATTGTTAAGGCTTACTTGACTGTTGAGGTTAAAATGGGGGGAAATTCCAAGTTACTTCAAGCATGATGCTATGGGCTTTGTATCTGCAGGCCTGAAAGTATCACAGACTGAAGTACAGGACATTTCACTTCAACGTAGGAAACACTTTTTTACTTTGAGGGTGTCAAACACCGGAGCAGGTTGCCCAGAGATGTTGTGGAGTCTCCATCCTAGAAGATATCCAAAACCCAACTGGACAGAATCTCAGGCAACCTGCTCTGGCTATCCCTGCTTGGGCAGGGATTGAACTGGACGATCCTTCAACCTCAGCTCTTCTCTAACTCTCTCTTGCTATCACATTTTCTAGGCTGTCAGAACAAGATGAGAGGTCAGCAATGACAGGTTTGGCTTTTGTATTTTGTTAATTTAGGGAAACAGGAATTTTCCTTTGCCATCCTGAAAGCCAAAACTGTTAAAAGTCTTCCTGTATGTCTCTTCCAGGTCAGAGAAAAGAGTGATGGAGCCATGCAGGGAAATCAGCAGGCAGTGCAATCATTTCTGACCTGCTTTGGCTTTATAGGAGTCTGTGCATTTCTCTGGGGCTGTGCAGCACCTGCTTTGCTGCCTTGTACACCCAGTCCTTCCAAATTGCTTTAGAATCATAGAATGGGTTGGGTTGGAAGGGACCTTCAAGATCATCCAGTTCCAACCCCCCTGCCATGGGCAGGGACACCTCCCACCAGACCAGGTTGCTCCAAGCCCCATCCAACCTGCCCTTCAACACTGCCAGGGATGGGGCTTCCACAACTTAATCACCATGTAAAAACTTTGAAGTATTAAAGCCTACATTGGTAAGACATAGTGCAATCACTTTGTTATTCATCTTGTTATGTTGGCGTATTTGTTTAATTAAATTCCTTGCTAATTAGAGCTGTATGTACTTGCGTTAATTATTATTTGCTTAACATAATCAACAGTGTAATTCTTTTCAGCAAAGCTGCACACTTTCTAGTTAAATGAAATTACTGATTTTGTGTGCTTTCTGAAAGAATGCTTGCTCCTTTTTTTTGTCAAATGATGGGTTGCATTCTTTCATGTGAATGAAATTCAATTTAGACTAGCTAAAACTTAACGTAATTTATTATATTTTTAATTGGTCATTAAGCAAAGAGAGAAAAAACTGGTGTCATTTGTACCTCGGCACAAAGATGTATATTTTTTGCTTCCTGGATTACAGAATTGGATGGCTCTGCTATTTATCACCCAGCAAGACCTTTTTCCATCTGACAAAGAAAAAGTACATTTGTCTTGTTTGTCGTGAGGCTTTGAAAGGAAACTACTTTCTCATGCTAGACAAATGTAACCCAGTGGAACTTCTGACCTTTTACCAAGCCCTTAATTAGCTTCTCAAATGTGGAGTGCTATAAACATATTATACAGCCAGGGGCCTGTTTGGGTTTTAATGCTGTGCCCATGAGCTCGAATTTTGATCTGTGAATTTATATTTAGTCCCTAAAATGGAAAGGGAAGTGATACCATCAATATATTTAATCATGTTCAATAAGGAAGCTAATAACCAAGTGTCTAATTGTTTCTGGGACTCGATGCTACACAACATGAGTAGAGTTTGTGTGAGTGCAAACACCCACAGCCATATGTGTTGTCTCTATATATCTGGCAGATTTACTGCTCTGTCTTTATAGTATTGACTTCTGTAGGTTGTTTCTCATTTGAGCACTGAGCTGCTGATCAATATTGCAAAATGTGTTTAGTGTGGGGGGATCAGTGAACCACAGTATATTAATGTATTTAAGTTGAGAACCTCAGGAAAGCGTTGGGAAAGAAGCAGCTCAATAGACTAATGCGGTAGGAGCAGATGGAAGAAATAATTCTTCTAAAGCAAAATATAAACATGGCCAGGATTATGTAGCAAGATAGAGAGGATTTGTTTTCATCCCAAGAAGGGTTAGGAATGTTTCTTTGCATTTTTCGAGACAAAATGTGCCATCGAATGAGAACTTTTGTCAGTGGAGGAGCAAAATATTAATGAGTGTGGTGAGCCTACAAGGCTCTTTGATGGCTTCATAATCACTGAAATGGAACTGGGCAGATAATACAAACACTCCTGAGGTATTCCCGTAGGTTGCACAGGAGCTGGACCTGTTCTTCTTCCATATTCCCTAATTGTAGTTAGTCATTTTTAACTGTGCCACAAAATCAACAGGAAAATGATGGTTTTTTCAACACGAGTGCAGAAGTTGGCACCTGGTTATGTCCATCCAGTTGTAGCATTCCTAATCTTTCATTGGAATGCTGGCCTGTGACTGAGACACCTTGGGAACAGAGCAGTGAAACCAGTAAGAACTGCAAAGAGTTTCTGTGCCCTGGGCTTAAATGCTTTGCTAAATAGTGATACATTTTTTTTCCAGATGTGTAAAGGGCATCTTTTCAATAAATAATCACTGTCGTTAGTCTACTGGGAAATCAGAATTTTAAAGAAATGAGTGGTTTGCTCCTCCATACAGAGTGAAGGGCACAAGTCCACCGTTAGATATTGTAATTGGAAAATCACAGGGAAAAAAATACAGAAAAATGAAGAATCACAGGAGAAAAAACAGAGAAGTGGAAGAATCAATAGTAACATTAATGAGAACTGCTGGAAATGCCTGTTAATGGCTCTGGGCATCGCTGTTCCGGGAATAACTTCTAATTTTAAAGCATCACCATTGCCTTCCCACACAAGGAGCATCTCAGGAGATGTGAACCCAGCTCCCTAACACCATCTTGATTCGTTAGAGGATGCTGCTTTACAGCAGTACATTTTCACACATGGGCTGTGTGAAAACATCAGGTCGCCCACTCAGCCTCTTTGCACTTCTGTTCTTCACCTGGAAAAGAGAATGAGAGTATTTCACCATTTCAGCATAAAGGAGAAGTTCAATGAAAGGGGTATTGGTTGATAGCCAGCTGATTATGAGCCAGCAGCGTGGCCAGGAAGGCCACTGATATCCTGGCTTGTATCAGCACTAGTGTGGCCAGAAGGACCAGGACAGGGATTGTCCTCCTGTGCTGGGCACTGGTGAGGGGACACCTCAAATCCTGGGGTCAGTTCTGGGCCCCTCATGACAAGAAGGACATTGAGGGGCTGGAGCGTGTCCAGAGAAGGGCCACGGAGCTGGGGAAGGGGCTGGAGAATGAGTCTGCTGAGGAGCAGCTGAAGGAACTGAAGTGGTTTCGTCTGGAGAAAAGGGAGCTGGGGGGAGACCTTCTCACTCTCTACAGCTGCCTGAGAGGAGGTTGGAGCCAGGGGGCATTGGTCTCTACTCCCAAGGAACAAGTGATAGAACAAGAGGAAATGGCCTCAAGTTGCACCAGGGGAGGTTTAGATTGGATCTTGGGAACAATTTCTTCCTGGCAAGGGTTGTCAGGCCCTGGCCCAGGTGGAGTCCCCATCCCTGGAGGGATTTCAAAGACATGTAGATGTGGTGCTGAGGGACATGTTTTAGTGGTGGCCTTGGCAGGGCTGGGTTAACGGTGGGAGTCAATGATCTGAAGGGTCTTTTGCAACCAGAAAGAATCTATGATTCTACAATGATAAAGACTTCCTTGGTGGAGACCTGCTAATGTTACCCTCACAAATCAGTGACTGCAAACAAGTCGCAGAGCAGGTGGTAGCCAGGTCAGAGCTTCTCATGTCCATCATCAGCCTGTACACCAGTTAACTGATTTACTAAGACAGGCATCCCACCTATCCTTGCCACTTCACAAGGCTCTCAGGAGGGTTCTAAGTTTGTCTCTTTCCCAAGTCAGGATAAAAATCACAGCTACTAGTGGCACTACACATGAGTATAACTGGGGTGAAGAACCAGATTTTTAGTCTTAAGTCCTCCTTCCACTGAAGTCCATTGCAAAAACCCAGCTTTGGTGGGTCCATTGCTCTTGTGTGGGGTCTTTGCTTTGCCCTTTGAGTTCAGCTCTGATAGCTTGTACTCAGCAAAGGACTGGAAATCATGTAGACTCAGAGTTTTTTGCTAATTTAATAACAGCAGATAAGACAGAGGAATAAAGTGAGATAGTAAGTGAGGCAACACAAGTCAGGCCTTGTGAAGTGGAAGCACAGAGATACATTTTCTTTCAGAGAACAGAAACTAAAAAGTCAGATAAAAGCCACATTATCTGCTACTTTCTAGGAATTAAAAAAAAACAAGGAGACCTGTTCAGGGGACTGAACCTCCTGGTTATATTTTCCAAGCCCTAAAACCTTCTTGTAGGAATAGCATATTTTTTTAAATGTGTTTTTACCTTTCATGCTTTGTCTAAATATTCCTTGTCTTCCTTTCATTGATATGACATAAACATTTTATCATGGAAAGGACTCCACTTTTAAAGAGGTTTTAGGCTTTAACAGGAAGGCTTTAGGCTCACTACCCTATGGAAAGCACTAGTAACACCTTTGTTTGCTGTACTCTTGGCCCTGTTTTCTATAAAGAGCACTAAATTAATGTCTTGCCTACCAGTATCTGCATAGATGAGATACTTGAACCCAGGTCAGTGGCATCTTGAGTTGGTGCCATAATGATGAGACCTTCCTGATGCATCATCTTCAGCAAGCTGAAGGAAATGGAGGTACATTTAAATCACATTAAATCACAGCTCTGGAGGCTGTAAAAGGTTTCTGGGCTTCTGCCTCAAGAACAGGGAGTTTGTAAGGCGAGTCTCTAGCAAGACCAGATGCAAAAAGATGGTGTCAGTCTTAACACTGCTGGGAGCAAGTGCTAAACTTGAGAGATTCTGAATCTAGAAAATCAGGCTCTTCAGCATCAGCCCTTGGGGCACTACAGCCACTTTGCATATCGAGGTTTAACTATAGGAAGGTACTATATCTACAAACACCAAACAGAGATGTGGAGCAAGGGAACTTAATGCTTTAATGATTAATGGACTCTCTGATATCTCCTGACTTGGTATTTTTCAGAGATTGGATCCTTCTGCCTGGAGGCAGTGTCTGAATTTCATTCCACTTGTGAAATCAGGCTGCAAACACCTGAGGTGCCCTCCTCTGCTCAGGGCCCTTACACTTTCTTGTGGGTCAGGGAGAGAAATGAACATTTATTCATAGAATCATAAAGTCACAGAGTGGTTTGGGTTGGAAGGGACCTCAAAGCTCATCTAGTCCAACCCCTCTGCATGGGCAGGGACACCTCTCACTAGCCCAGGTTGCTCCAAGCCCCATCCAACCTGCCCTTCAACACTTCCAGGGATGGGGCAGCCACAGCTTCTCTGGCCAACCTGGGCCAGGGTCTCACCAAATTTCTGTAAAGAAAATTCATTTGATCAGACTCCATGCATTTCCATAAGGCAAAGGATCAGTTTGTCCCTCGAAGGAAAGTCACAATGATAAAATAGCTCATCTGTTGGGTTCATTATCCTATTTTGTCTCAGGTAATGTGTGTTAGAGCCACTTCAGCAGTTAGAGAAAATCTAGTTATTCCAGGCAGTGATCACACAGACCCTTTAAATTATGACAATAAGACTTTAATACTAGGAGCTATTTTCTGCACACTTTTTGTTGCATTATCATTACATCCTCTAAGGATGCTGTTCTCATTGGTCAATGTTGGCCTCTGAGAAAAGAGAAAAAGATCTAAATTGAGAAATATTCCTGGTTTGTGGGTTTCAGAGCATCTGCCCTCACCATGCAGGTTATTTCCTAGCCTTTCAGATAATATTACAGGGAATAATCAGCTCTTTGTTTCCTTCTGGTGGCTGTAATCTGTGACTGGAGAAGGGAAGTCTGCACTGTAGAGCCCCCAGGGAAAATGAGTGGTTTCTCTAAAAAGAATTTGCTCCCAAATAATAATACACCAAATACTCCATTAATACTTGTGTTTCTCTAGGCTGGTTGTGCCATTAACATGAAGGTGGACTCCAGCATCGAAATACTCTTTTGATTGAATCAAGAAATGCCACTTTTAAAGAGGTTTATAAAAAAAAAAAAAAAAAAAAAAAAAAAAAAAAAAAAAAAAAAGCAGAAGCTTCCAATTTAGGTCTGACTGTTCTTATGGTCATTGGATTCTTGGCATTTTCTTCAAAAGTGGGTGAGGATAGCAGGTTGCTCACGTGTCAGTCCACAAGAAACTGCTTGCATTAAGTTGTGCTAAATGAGGAATTAAAATCCTCTCAGCTGGCTCGTGTCCCTTCCCTGTTACCCCACTAAATTCATGCCTCCATACTGGCAGTTGTCTTATGTGGGGTGACTCTGCAGCAAAGGGCTAGGTGCCACCAGGAATTTAAGGAAGAGGTTTCCATCCAGCTCCTCCACTGTGCTTCCCCATGCACGTAATGCTTGCAGAAATGGAGATGGATTAATTTATGCTTGCTTTAATTAATTAAACAAGAAAAGAAAAAAGAGCTAAGGTCTGACTGTGCAGCATGGTACAGAAGAAAATAAGCTCCCCAGTAATTGTTGTGGTTGTTTAGATATAATTGTTCCATTAGTCATCTAATAGTTCTGCAGACAGCTTCCACTTTCATGTCATATTTGTGTTCTACTCCTTCTCTTTAAGGGTGACTACAGTAAGGAGGAAGAAAAAACAAAAAAACCAAACCATTTTAATCCATCATTTATTCCAAATACTGAGTACCAAAGTGCAAGAAGGAGGGTTCAGGAATGGGGGTGCGGGGGGTGTAGGGAATGTTTAATAAGACAGCAAAATTCATTCACCAGCTTGTTTCAAGGGGGGTTTTAATATTCTGGAGCTAAATTAGATAGTGGATCCAGCATAGGCCCCGGGCTTTGACATGTGTTTTATAATGACAGTTAATTAGATGCTGTCTGCAGCAATCATAGGCTGTCATTCCTAATACATGTCTAGTAACGTGAAGGACAGAAGAACTTCCTCCCCCCTCCTTGCCCTAGTTGAAATGGGTTGCCAGAATTAACTATGAATATATGAGATCGTATTTTTGACAGTGAACGTGGCCTTTCCCCACCTGCCATGAAGCAGGACTGAAACTCCTTCTGTGCTCTACATATTGTTTCTGTGTGGGGACACTGCAGCAAAGCGAGAGGGATATGATTTCTTGGTAGCACAGAGGAACATTTCCCAATTCCTCCCAGCCCCAGCTTTTCTTTGGTTTCCCAGGGAGGTTGTGGATGCAGCCTCCTTGGAGGTGTTCAAGGCCAGGTTGGATGAGGCTTGTGCAGCCTGGTCTAGTGGGAGGCGTCCCTGCTCATAGCAGGAAGGTTGGAACCTGATGATCTTTAAGGTCCCTTCCACCCCAAACCATTCTATGATTCTCAAAGATTACTTCTCAGGGAGCCTTGTAACCTTCAAGAGATACCTAATCCTGCAGGTCTCCTCCAATGGTGCTTGTCTCCTCCACCGTTGGGTAGTCATTATCTTAGAAGATGTTGATCAAGCTCTTAGGAGATAATTCTGTTATCACTCATGCAAGCTTTTCTGTATCTCAGAAAACCCTGATTCCCAGCAACTTCTGGTACTCACTTTGATGCTTCAGAGTAGCTGTAATGTAGAACTAAGTTCTTGCTTATGTAAAGTGGTGGTGTTGGTTTCCACAGATCACAGCAGGAGGCCTGTGAGGAAGATGAGGACAAACTTTTTAGTAGGGCCTGTTGTGACAAGGCAAGGGGTGGTGGTTTTAAACTCAAAGAGAAGTGATTCAGACTAGATATAAGGAAGAAATTTTTGCAATGTGGGTAGTGAGACACTGGCACAGTTTGCCCAGAGAAGTGGTAAAGGCCCCATCCCTGGGAAGATTTGAGGTCAGGTTGGATGGGGCTCTGAGCAACCTGATGTAGTTTAAGATGTCTCTGCTCACTGCAGGGAGGTTGGACTAGGTTACCTTTAAAGGTCCCCTTTAACCCAAACCAGCCTGTGATGCTATGAAGTTTTTTGTCTGGTTTTATGCTGACATCAATGATAAAGGTTGGACAAAAGTTATCTTCACTTGGTATTTGGAAGGCACCAGTGTGGCCTTCAGATAGTTCTTTCAGTGAAGCTCAGAGTGACTCTTCACCCTCAATGAACTGGAGGAATCCTAAAGCAGTGGAGAGAGTTGCTGGTTTGTTTGGAATTTTTTTTGCCGTTATTGCTGAATAAAACCTTTTCCAGTCAAACCAGTTACACAATTGGTGTATACTATCTTGAAAAACCCAGCTCTTGGCAAGTGTCCCGCTACTCCAGAAAATTTGGAATTGTGGCTTCAAAGTAGTGATCTATACAAAGCTTGTGTCTTTTTGCATCATTGGAAAAAAAAACCAACACCCCTTGGCTGTAATTGCTTCATCTAATCCCTTATTAGCCTGTAATATGGTTCCTGTCATGTCAGACTTTTTAAAATTTAATTTAGATAAAATGCTAACAATATTTTGCTTCTAATTTATCCTCATCCTGGCTGCTTCAGAGACTTATAAGTAGATTGTTATGGCATTAATTATGATTTCATGGTCAGGCCCCGTTCCTCAATAGCAGTGATACAGTTTTGCCCCCACTGTGTCTTCAGACAAGGAATCTACAAACAGCCCTGTGATGTCTCCCACTGCTTTAGAAGATTTGATATAATGGAAGGATGATAAAGCAATCAAACAAATCCTATTTACGCATCCCTGAGAGGATAATTCATGCATCAGTGAGCACCGTCAATGGAAAATTACCTTTGGAGTTTAAATTTCCATTCCAAAGTTGCATTAGAATTTTTGGTTTTGTAGGCTACAAGCCTCTGCTTTTTTAAGGCTGTGAAATTTATATCCAGTTGCCGTTTATACTGTACAAGCAAAAAGCTCAAATCTAAAATATTTAATGTCCCTGTCTATAAATTGATATTTTTAATAGTTTACTCAATGCTGCTGACCTGTACGTTTTGTCTCTGGTTTTTCAACGGGTCAGACTTACAATCCTGTGTGTCTGGGGGTTTTTCTTAAATCTAAATAACAAAAACAGCAGCTGGAAATTGATCTTCTGGGGACTGTTCAACATCCTCTCATCCTTGTGCATTCTTTCCTAGTCATCCACTTGGGGCTTTATTTCCAAAAAATAAAGTGTGAAATAATGCAAGAAATTGTAGTGCTATTTTTTGCTGTCAAGAACTGGCATCCTGGCTTGGATCAGGAATAGTGTGGCCAGCAGGAGCAGGGATGTGATTCTCCCCCTGTACTCAGCACTGGTGAGGCCTCACCTCGAGTCCTGTGTGCAGCTCTGGGCCCCTCACTTCAAGAAGGACATTGAGGTGCTGGAGCAGGTCCAGAGGAGAGCAACGAGGTGGTGAAGGGACTGGAGGAAAAGTCTTATAGGGAGAGGCTGAGGGAGCTGGGGTTGTTTAGCCTGGAGAAGAGGAGACTCAGGGGGGACCTCATCACTCTCTTCAACTACCTGAAGGGAGGTTGTAGTCAGGTGGGGCTGGGCTCTTCTCCCAGGCAACCAGTGACAGGACAAGAGGGCACAGCCTGAAGCTGCTCCAGGGGAGGTTCAGGCTGGATATCAGGAAGCACTTCCTCATGGAAAGGTGATCAGACACTGGAATGGGCTGCCCAGGGAAGTGGTGGAGTCACCATCCCTGGATGTGTTCAAGGCAAGGCTGGATGTGGCACTGAGTGCCCTGGTCTAGATGGTGTGGTGGTGTTATGTCATAGTCTGGACTTGATGATCTCAGAGGTCTGTTCCAGCCTCAGTGATTCTGTGTGCACATCAGTTGTTGTCTGTTGTCCAGCCTGGTGTGAAAGTATGCCCAGCTTTTTTTTCCAAAATCAAGGGGACTTTCTAGCCTAGTGTCCTAGGGGTCTGCACAGGCAGGATGCAATTCTTGTCCATCCTCTAACTCTAGCTTGAGTTGCATAGAATCATGGAAGGGTTTGGATTGGAAGGGACCTTAAAGATAATCGATTTCCAACCCCTGCCATGGGCAGAGACACCTCCCACTAGACCAGGTCACTCCAAGCCCCATCCAACCTGGATGAACTTGACCCAGCCCTGCAGGGGGGTCTCAGCAGAGCGGAGCAGAGGGGGACAATCCCCTCCCTGGCCCTGCTGGTCACACTGCTGGTGACAGCCCAGGACACGGGTGGTTTCTGGGCTCCAGCACATGGTGCTGGCTCCTGTTGAGCTTCTCCTCACCCAACACCCCCCAATCTCTTCTCCTCAGGGCTGTTCTCAATCCATTCTCCACCCAGCCTGAATTTTTTGCTTGGGAACTTGAGTTTGCCACCAACTGTATTGTCATTGTAGGAATTTGCAAATTATCTGGCTTTAAAGCTGCAATTTCTTGCACAAGGTGTGCAGTGTGCTCAAGGTAGGCGTGTTCAATCTCATATGTAGATTCTGAAAGATAAAAGTTTGGGAGAAGGATCAGGACTCATGCATTTCTAAGGAACCAAGACTTCCAGTGATGGTACCCTACTGGTGAGGTATTTTTGGACAAGTGCTGTGTTCTGAGGGGAGGTGCTGGGTCTTCCATGCTTCCATCTTTGCTTTTTCTTTCCTATTTTGGGCAGTGTTTAGCATCTCTGCTGTGTGGGATCATTCTCTGGGTTTCATCCATTCAATAGTTTTTTTAACAGTCATTAATTCCGAAGATGTTTTGAAAAACAGGTCACTACTTACTGTGGTTTACAACTATGGAAACTCAGTCAGCAATTCATTCAAGCCATGAAGTACCACAGTGAAGGTCAGGAAAAGGTTCAAGGACCTTCATTTTCTGGTTCATTGACTGCATGATGGTTTGGTCTTCATAAAAGTCTTTGTCTGCTGACAAAATAGAAATAGAAAATAGAAATAGAACTATTTGGGAAGTAGATGTATTCTCTGCATCTCTGTAGAAGTTCATGAGGACTTTGCTCAGTCAAACGTGTCAAGGGTGGATCTGTAACTATGTTCTGAAGTTCTTGTTGAATCTGACATAGAAAGCATGTACTATCTAAACATGTTTCATAATAGAAGAAAAACCAAGCTGGTTATCTCCTTGATCATAGTGAAGCAGCTCAAACACTTCTACTGGGTGTTGTTCAAGATGGTCTTCTCTGTTTTGGTAATCAGAGAAAAAATTATCATCTGGTGGTTAAAACTAGATCACTTCATACAATTACTAACTTTTGGGTTTGTTTGTTGGAGTTTTTTTATGAACGAGTGGAGGGAATCCTGCTGGGGATAGTACAGAGTATTTTATGAAACCTTTTAAAGAAAGGGTCTTCCAGGGCTAATGAAAAACATCACACACAGCTGGGTGGACCCATCACTGGCATCAGCAGTGAGAAGGTAACACTGCTAGAATGGCTTTCCAAGCAATATATAGGGTTTCCCTTTATTGAAGTAGCATTTATTGGTATTTATCTAGGGTTTGTTATGTCATTGTGTTTTATATCTTGAGAGATTGAAAACAGAGGGCAAGAAAGTGACTAATTAGAGAAGAATATTGTTAAACTTAGGATGTAACCAGCTTTATGTGGCTACTTCCAAATTTTGCTCGACCCATGAATTTTGATAGCCAAGCACAGCCCCAACTGGATTTAAATACATCTTTGTTGAGTTTCCTCTTAATTTCTGTTTCCAAGGCTTGTTTCTTCCTGTGCAAACTGAAACGGTGCTGGCAGCTGCTGGAAACACATCTCATAAAGTCCCAGTCCTGCTTCCTTGGGCTGTGATGGAACAGCAGTTTTGGTGAAAAGAAGCAGTCTAAGGGACCACAACAAACTAACAAAGTAGTTTTCTGATTGTTGTTTTCTTCAGTCATTAGGCAAACTTGTCCTGGATTGATTTCCAGAGCCCGAGTGTGAAGGGATGACCTGGGTGCTCCTGCTCTTGCTGCACCAAACGTGGGAGCCCTGTGGTAGGAGTGACTTTTGGGTCTCCCAAAATGAGACATATGCTGCAGTCCTTTTGTTTCCATCTTTATCAAATAGCCTTTCAAATCAGATTTGAAATTTGGCCAAGTGCTGAGAAGACATTTTTGGTTTTTCTGAGGTGTGTCAGCTCTCATCAGAGAGATCTGATGAGATTCATCTTATGACCACTTTTTGTTGAGACAATGGAATAATGGAAGGAAATAGCTTTTGTCCTGAGCATCCCTTTTCTTGTGTGACTTCAATCACCCTTTTTTCTCATTAACTTAATTTTTAGGTCCTCAGTTCTCTAAGGTCATAGAAAAAGGAGGTGAAAGAAGTGAGCAGCAAGAGGGATAAAAGACAAGGGACATTATTATTGTAATTAACTTCTCTTGACTTCATTCAGACACTACTGCACTGTCAACATAAGGCTTTGTAAATCCAAAGGGTGATGAGGATTTTTTGGATTGGGATCAAGTGTCAGTGCCTCTTTAATGTTGGATGCATCTTCCATTGAGCTATAAATCCATTGCCTTCCAATATAGCATACTGTGATCCTAAGGTAGGGATGAATGAAATGGATAAGGAAATGCAGAAGGTTTTCTTTCCTATTGCTTTAATCCAAAACAGAAACCCAATCCGATTTTTTTTCTTAGGGAACTGAGAGGTCTGCCACAGCTCCAGGATTCACAGTTTAGGCTGATTTCCTTAGCTGGGTCTTCAACTTTTGCAGTTTGGGGTTTTGGGGGGTTTTTTTGCGGGTTTTGTTTGGTTTGTTGTTTTGTTTTTTATAAGAGCATCCTTGAGCTCTGTGTGGCTTCAGTTTTCAGCTACTTTTATTAAATACTGATAAGCCCTTTTGGAGAGGGTAGGAGAAGCTGACAATTGTCTTCTCACAGCATTGTTAGTCTATTGCTCTGGTACATTCTGTCTTTTTATTCTGTCTCCTCAGCCTCCTCTCATAGGTCCAACGTCATGTCCCTTTAATATCTCTCTTGGTTTAATACCCACTGTCTGGAGGACTGTGTTTTGTGCTGGCTGCTGGATGGAGGCTTTCAATGATTAATAGGTTGTTTCTTTCTCCCATTCATATAAGTGTACAGCTTTGCCTTGGGATAAATTCAGGGATACCTCTCACAGTTGATGGATCTATTGGGAGAGACAAAGGCACTAAATACCGACATCTCTTCATCAATCCCTTTCTCCTTACTCTTTTATTTGTTTTTTCTCCATGGTCACCACCAACAAGTTAATGTTATATTGCCATTCTGTTATTTCTCCTTTTCCATTGCTTTGTGTCCTGGTTTTTTCCACTTTTCCTTCTATTTAATACTCTGACTGGAAACTGCTTCTCTCCCAAATCATACGCTCAGCTATTAAAGATAAGCTGATCTGTAGCTACTTAGGTAGAGCCTATCTCAAATAAAGTGAGTTTGTGATACAAAAAATATATATCAACCAGTGAATACATAGAATTGGCAGAGTCTTGCATTTATTTAAAGTTTTATGTAGGCCTGTCTGCTGCTGCATGTATACTTCTGCTTCACTATCTGTGCAATTATGCTTATATTGATAAGGGTATATGTGTGTATAAATATATATATATAGAGAGAAGAACTGAGAAGAGACTAATCTTAAGCTATTATTTCATCAGGGGCTGAATGCTGCATGCTAATGTTAACAGGGGAAAAGCCAAGGGGAAGAAAACTATTGGATTCCTCTTTGCAGTCCCCTCTTTCCCCTCAGAGTTTCTGTCTGAGCAATATGGCACAGTTTGTGACTCCATCTGGAGAGCTGACAGCCCAGGCTGGCTGTAATAAAGCTTTCAGCCTTCTTCCCAAAGTCTGTAATTAAATGACATCACAGAGCCTTAAATGCATCTGCTGTAAAAGTCAGAAGGCTAAAACATCCCATTAAAGGGAGGAGAGTGTTTCTGAGTGGTAGAGGAGCTCAAGTGTGGAACTGCTCCAGGAAAGCTGGTTCAAAGCTGCTTGAGCATGGGGCATTGTAGGAAGAGTGGTAGGCTGGTAAGTGTGTTACTGGTTCCAGGGTTTAAGACCCAAAATGTAGTTTTCAAAGAAGTCTGTTGTGCTCAGGAAACCATAGTGGTGTTTATTTATGTGTGTGTGTGTGTGTCTGTGATCTCTGCATGCTTATTTTAAGCAGTGTGCATGGGGTTTCTAAGTATTCGATAGACACTGTTTGGGCAGTGGTCCAAGGAGACTAATAATTTATGTGTGGGTGCTAAAAGGGTGAAACTGCAGAAGAATGAAAGTGTAAATTAATAGATATATTTTCTTTACAAAGCCTGAGATGCAGAAATAAGCACTATGAAATGGTGATAAGTGATTAGATATTTTCTCTCTTCTCTTGAGTAATTTTTGTTGACTTTAGAAGCGTAACTAAGGAAATGTATTTTAAAAGTAGACTGCTTTTGACTTGATATAGCCTCCTAGACAGATAAATCAAAAAAATTTATGGAAAAACCCCCCTACAACATGGACGATCAAATTCAGGCATCCCATTGGAAGGATTCCCTATTAAAGTGTCCTAATTTCCATGTAAAAAGTTGGGGTTTTTTTAACTTCTGGTGCTCAAGTCATCTGAGAATAAAGTTTTTAGTCTCTGTAACTTTTTAATTGGGGATATTGATTCTACAATTGTAATTTCTAAGCTACTCTAAGTGGAAGATACCTATTGTATTTTTGAGCCATCTTGGACCTGAGCAGGTAGAGATGAAAGTTTATTTTCAAAGATCAAGCCCATTTGTGGACTTCTAAGATAAAAATGAGATCTGCTGAGTAGGAGAGAGCTGCTTTCTCATGCAGGAGGATTTCTGGCCATAACTGCCCTGCAAGTTTGAAGCACTGAAGGCTTTAACCTTAGCCTGAGTCAGCATTTTTATCCCCATTTTCTTTGGTGTCCATTTTACCTGAGGTCCTAGAGACACACCACTGAAGTAAATAAGGACATGCCTGCACCAGAGCTGTTCACCTCGGCTGGGGGGAGGGAACCTCCACTCATCCCACGCTGATCAATGTCAATGTGATGCTGGTATCAGTCATAGATGCTCAGAGCCTAAGGAAGGGGTTCAGGTCAGCAGGGGAGCACCTGGAGAGTGGAGTCACAAAATCCCAGCCCCTCCAGCTAATCAGGTAACTTCACTGGAGGCCCAGCTTAAATGCCTCCATACAAATGCTCGAAGAGTGAGGAATAAACAAGAGGAGTTAGAGATGCATGTGTGCCTGCAGGGCTGTGATCCCATCGGCATCACTGAGACCTGGTGGGATGGCTCCTATGACTGGAGCATCAGAGTGGAGGGTTATAGACTCTTTAGGAAGGACAGGCAGGGGAGATGGGGTGGGGGTGTTGCCCTCTATGTCAAAGACCAGCTGCAGTGCATGGAGGATTTGCTACAAGCTTCCTGACCAGGAGGGTATAGATGAGACACTCTGCAGACAGATAGGAGCAGCTTCACATTTGCAAGCTATGGTCAGCATCAGAAGAATTGTGGCCAGCAGGGCCAGGGAGGGGATTCTGCCCTCTACTCTGCTCTGGTGA